>JAGIQG010000003.1:8030188-9275188 GCA_024679065.1 Sphyrna mokarran | reverse complement strand
ATAATGCGATCAGAACTGTATGCAATACTCCAAGTGCGGCTGCACCAGAGTTTTGTACAGTTGCAACATGACCTTACGGCTCTGAAATTCAGTCCCTCTACCAATAAAAACTAACACATCATCTGCCTTCTTTAGAACCTTATCAACCTGGGTGCCAACTTTCATGGAGCTTTGCACATGTACACCGAGATCTCTCTGCTTGTCAACACTACTAAGAGTCCTACCATTAGCCTTATATCCTGTACTCCTGTTACTCTTACCAAAGTAAATCACCTCACACGTTTCCGTATTAAACTCCATTTGCCACCTCTTGGCCCAGCTCTGCAGCTTATCTATGTCGCACTGTTACTGATACCAGATCCCTTGGTCAGACATTGAACAAGACCGCCCCCTTCTCCTACCCTCTGATGCCCATAAGCAACTCTGCATGGGCTTGCTTGAGAAGCCCCCTTCCAGGCATCTATCTACCCCCCATTCTCCCCCACAGGCGTCAGCAGAATGTAGCTCTTAAATGGGCCTTAATTTGTCAAGTATGGACCTCAATTTGACAACAGAGCAGGAAGATCATTCACAGACCTTCCATAGATTTAATAGGGTGGAGGCAGGAAGATGGAGGTAGGAGTCCACCACTTACCACTGCCCCAACTGATTAAATGACCCCGCAAACAAACTCGCCACGGTAGAGGCCAGAGGATAGAATAATAAGAACCAATGTCTGCTGATAATCACGTTGCTGTCTGTGGGAGTTTGCGGTTTGCAAAGGGATTGCTTAATTTCCTACATTACAACAGTGATTACATCTTGGAGTGTATTTCATTGACTGTGAAACCTGCCTTCGGATATCCTCAGGTTGTGACTGGTGCCTCATAAATGCAGGTTGTTAAATTGTTTTTCCACGATCCTCTCTCTTTGTCTTTTCTTCTCCTCCTCGTGACTTCTTTCTCTCTCTCCTGTTCCTTTGCTTTCTCTGTGAACTATGACAGGTGGAAAAGTGATCACTGCCACTAACTCGACTTTCTTTTTCTTTCCTCCTGTGGCAAGGAATATGAGAAGAAGCAGCTTCCTGCACAGGGCCCGTTCGACGGGGAAGGTAACCATCATATTTGTGAATCGTCCTTAATGGTGTATTGTTCATCATGCTGCAAGTGTTTGTGACCAAGGCCAGTTTAACACGTATAAAGTGGCTGCTCACAATGCCAACTTACAGAGGCAACACTGTATCACCTCTGGAGGTATCAGGGGGGAACACTCAGTTAAATTCACTTGAAGGAAAGGTGTTGATAAACTTTAAAATCTTAAGATTAGCACACAAGGACGGTCAGACCAAAAACCCTGGAAAAGATGTCAACCATGATTTTCCCTCGTCTTGTTTCAAAGTTCTCAAAAAATCATTTTTGATTTTGATTTGATTTATTATTGTCACGTATATTAACGTACGGTGAAAAGTATTGTTTCATGCGTGCTATAAAGACAAAACATACTGGACAGCAGATTTCCTTCCCTAAAGGATATTAGTGAACCAGATGGGCTTTGGGTTTTTTTCCAACAATGGTTTCACATATACTCCAACCCCCTTACAATAAAGCCAACATTTCATTTACCTTTCTAATTACTCGCTGTACCCGCAATGCTAGCTTTGAGCATTTGTTTTCTCTGTGTAAGACAGCAGCAAGCCAATAAGGTACAGCATTGCTGAGTGACAAAGGACTCTGTTCTCTGCAAGAGGGAACTATTTAAGACCTGTAGCACTGGAATGATAACAAATGAACTTGATTGCTGGCATCAGCTTTGGTGGCGTGTGCTGTGTGCTACATATCAATTACACGGATCACTGAGGTTCCTTTGCAAAACAGAAAGTAACTCCGGAGAGAATGTGGGTGTACCTAATGCTGGATTAGGCCCAGGTAGCCATTACTTACAGTAAGTGATGCACGCAGTTTGGCTGCAGGGTTGCATTATGGAGAGCAGAACTTCTCGGTTAAAAGGGTCGCAAATCCCCAAAACAAATCAGTGCAAAATCTTCCTTTTTCTTTTCCTCATGAGGAAAACGAGGCATAAAAGCCACCATCACCACAACATCGAGGTGAGGGATTGACAAACTTTGAAACTATGCTATTTAGTTTCATTTTGCCTTGGCTAACTTCCCATTGCGCACTGTACTAACAGCGATGGTTAACGCGAGGGGACATAACTTTAAATTGAGGGATGATAGATATAGGACAGATGTCAGAGGTAGGTTCTTTACTCAGTAAGAACATGGAATGCCCTGCCTGCAGCAGTTGTGGACTCGCCAACTTTAAGGGTATGGTCATTGGATAGACATATGGATAATATTGGAATAGTTTAAGTTAGAGGGTTATTAGATTGGTTCCACTGGTCAGCACAACATTGAGGGCCAAAGGGCCTATCTTGCGCTGTAATGTTCTATGTTCTATTCCAAAGCAACAGTTAATCCCGTTGAAATTCCCTTTGTACAGACACATGAGGGTCAAGCAAAGAGCACAGCATCAGGAACAGGACATTCAGCTGTCCACACTGGTTCTACCATTTGAACAGGCAGCAAAGGAGGCAAATAGTATACTGGTCTTCACAGCGAGAAGATTTGAGTTTAGGGATAGAGATATTTTGCTGCAATTGTATACAGCATTGGTGAGGCCACACCTGAATACTGTGTGCAGTTTTGGTGCCCTTATCTGAGGAAGGATATTCTTGCTGTGAAGGGAGCACAGCAAAGGTTTACCAGGCTGATTCCTGGGATGGCAGGTCTGTCATATGAAGAGAGACTAAGTCGGTTAGGATTATATTCACTGGAGTTTGGAAGAGTGAGAGAGTATCTCATAGAAACTTGTAAAATTTTAATAGGATTAGACAGGGTAGATTCAGAAAGTATGTTCCTGATGATGGGGGATTCCAGAACTCGAGGTCATAGTTTGAGGAAAAGGGGTAAACCTTTTAGGATTGAGGGGAAGAAAATTTCTGTCACCCTATATGTAACCCTACAGCCACAGCAATGCGACTCACTCTTAACTGCACTGATAAAGTGTCCCAGCAAGCTCCTGGGTTCAAGGGGCAATTAAGAATGGGCAACAAATGGCCTTGCTAGTGACGCTCATGTGAAATATTAAATAAACATTTAAAAATAGGTGTCACTGGCTGGCCAGCATTTATTGTCCACCCCTAGCTGCCCAAGGGCAGTTGAGGGTCAACCACATTACCATAGTCCTGGAATCAAGCGTAGGCCAGGCCAGGGAAGGACAGCAGGTTTCCTTCCCTAAAGGATCTTAAGTTTTTCCGACAATGGTTTCATGTTATCAGTAGATTCTTAATTCCAGATTTTTTTTATTGAATTTAGATACCACCAACTGCCATGGCGGGATTCGAACCTAGGTCCCCAAAACATTAGCTGAGTTTCTTGAATGAATAGTCTAGCGATGATACCTCTGGGCCATCACCTCCCTGAGGCATCTTTAATTCAGGCCCAAAAAGCATCCTCTATATAGATGGGTTATCTAGGTGTTTCCAACATTGCGATGATACGGATAGTGGATGGGTGTACCTGGAAAAGTCCAGTCTGCTGTGTTTGGGCAGGTTCCCTTATTTAGTTCTGAGCCCTCCTGTGTGGTGGGCTGAGATTGTTCAGATTATTGAGTGATAGTTGTGCCTTTGCAGGGTTGCATGGTGATTTGGGTTGTCCACATGCTGATGCTTGTAGGGAATGTGTCCGAGCAGCCTGATAACAGAGTTTTCCTGCGCTCTAATCATACTAATTTCCAGGGACCGGGGTTCGAATTCTGTCACGGCAGATGATGGAATTTGAATTCCAATATAAAAAAAATTAAGAATCTACTGACCATGAAACCATTGTCAATTGTCGGAAAAACCCATCTGGTTTACGAATGTCTTTTAGGGAAGAAAATCTGACACCTTTACCTATTTTTGGTGTGTTTGTGAAGTGTTTAAAGAGAGATGGAGGGAAGGGGAGGAAAAAATAGGGCAGCTGAGCTTTGAAAAGCTACATCATCCTTTACAGCAATGTCGATGAGAAATTATGACATTTTAAACAAAAAAAACCAAAGGTCAACTTTTATATGGCGAGTGTAAATGCAATGATGTATCCTGAGTTTGGAAAAGGTGCTATGTAAATACAGGGCTGTTTCTCTATTTAGAACACATTTAAAGTTTGCCCTAAAATTAGCATATTTTTAATATGTTGACAAATTTCTTTTGACCTTTTTGTAATTTGACTCACATTCTCTCTGTTGAGAATGGGAAGCAGATTTGGGTTGGTGGTGGAGTTGTAGGGACTACAGAATGAAAGCTTTTGGAGAGATTGATTTTCCATGGATTGGTTGATGGAGAATAAATCGTATGCTCTTGGCTTGATCCTCTGCAATCTGCTACATAAACAACTCATTCCTATCACGTGTGTAAATGACTCACAGAGAACAGCTTCTTATCCTTGCTGCCTTTGATCCTCCTGCCATTGAAAGATGTAGGCAGGATGTACCTATGTAAGCCACACAAATTCTGTGGTTGCATGGGCAGGTAAGGGATGGGAAGTTTGCAGTGAGTAACTCATCTCCTGAATCCCCAGAGGACGGCATCTATAGAACATAAGTCAGAGGGATGATGAAATACTCTCCACTGTCCTGGATGAGTGCAGCTCCAACAACACCATCCAGGGCAAAATAGCCCACTTAACCTGTGCCCCATCTACCAGCTTCAACATCCACTCCCTCCGTCACCAGTGCACTGTGACAGCAGTGTGTACCATCTACAGGATGCACTGTTGCAACTCTCCGAGACTCCTTCAACCGCACCTTCAAAACCTGTGGGATCTCTACTATCTAGAAGGACAAAGGCAACACATATCTGGGAACATACATTCCGCAAGTAAGTTCCTTCCAAATGTATGCCATTGTGACTTGGAAGTATATCACTGTTCCTGGGTTGAAATTCTGGAACTCTGTACCCAACAGCACTTTGCGTGTGCCTACATCATACGGACTGCAGCAGTTCACATGCTGGTGAGCTACTTCCTGAACTGTCCATATGGGGCAATTAGGGTTGGACTATAAAGCTGGTCTTGCCACCAATGCCCACATCCAAGGAATGAATCAAACAAAATCTTGATGTCAATTAGATCGGCTAATAAGAAATACATGCTGAGGTCAATTACCCTAACTTGTAGGGTCAAAGTGAAGTTGCCATTGTCTCAGATGACCAGAGACCGTTCTCCCCTCTGAGGGGAAGGGAGAGAAGAGGAAGGGGGTGGACAGCCAACTGGTGGTGATCTATCCTGAGGATCACCACACCTCAGGCAAGGGGCAAGGTTGAGAAGAGGGAGGTGACAGCCTAATGGTTTTATTGCTCAACTATTGATCCAGAAACTCAGCTAATGTTAGAACATAGAACATTACAGCACAGAACAGGCCCTTCGGCCTTCGATGTTGCGCCGACCAATATAAAAAGCAATGCCCCTCCGAACTAAACCATTCCCTTCTCTTCCATATACTTATCAACTAACCTCTTAAACGCCACCAAACTTGGCGCATCTACAACTGCTGCAGGCAGGGCATTCCACTCCCGAACCACCCTTTGGGTAAAGAACCTACCTCTGATATCCGTCCTATAACTATCACCCCTTAATTTAAAGCTGTGTCCCCTCGTGCTAGCTTTCTCCATCCTAGGAAAAAGGCTATCACTGTCCACCCTATCTAAACCTCTAATCATCTTATATGTTTCGATTAGGTCCCCTCTTAGCCGCCTCCTTTCTAACGAAAACAACCTCAAATCCCTCAGCCTCTCTTCATAAGACCTGCCCTCCATACCAGGCAACATCCTGGTAAACCTCCTCTGTACCCTCTCCAATGCCTCCACACCTTTCTTATAATGCGGGGACCAGAACTGCACACAATACTCCAAGTGCGGCCGCACTAGAGTTTTGTACAGTTGCAACATGACGTTGCGGCTCCGAAATTCAATCCCTCTACCAATAAAAGCCAAGACTCCATATGCCTTCTTAACAACCTTCTCGAACTGACTGCCTACTTTCAGGGATCTATGCACATACACACCAAGATCCCTCTGTTCATCTAGACTACTAAGAATCCTACCATTTGCCCTATACTCTACACATTTATTATTTCTGCCATAGTGCATTACCTCACACTTTTCCACATTAAACTCCATTTGCCACCTCTCGGCCCAGCTCTGCAACTTGTCCAAGTCCCTCTGCAAACTATAACACCCCTCTTCACTATCTACCACTCCACCGACTTTAGTGTCATCTGCAAATTTACTAATCAATCCTTCAATACCCTCATCCAGATCATTTATAAAAATTACAAACAGCAGGGGCCCCAAAACAGACCCCTGAGGTACACCACTTGTCACCGAACTCCACGATGAATATCTCCCATCAACAAACCATGTTCTGGGGACCCAGGTTCAAATTTTATCATAGCAGGAGGTGGAATTTAAATTCCAATATAAAAAAATTATATTTGCCAAGACGCCCCCTTTATTGTCACTATCGTATCCTCTCCCACTATCTCCTCTAGCAGTGAGTTCCAGACACCTACCACCCTCTGTGAAAAAAAAAACTTGCCTCGTACATTTCATTTAAACCTTGCCCCTCGCATCTTAAGCCTGTGGCCCCCTAGTAATTGGCTCTTCCATTCTAGGAAAAAGCTTCTGATGATCCACTCTGTCCCGCGTCCCTCATAATCTTGTAGACTTCTATCATTGTCACCTCTCAACCTCTGTTGTTCCAGTGAGAACAAACCAAGTTTCTCCAACCTCTCCTTGTAGCTTGGAACCTTGGAGAAAAAATGTGTTTGTAAAGTTTTCTTTGAGCACTTTGTTTTGCCACTAAATAGGGGTGGGGGAGAGGAGTAGGGAGGGGGTCAGGAAGGCGTTGTTTGGCAGGAATCATCCAAGCGTCCTGTCAGATATTACAGAGTCCTTTTGCTCTCTGGCTAAGTATGGGGGAGACACTGTGTTGGGTGTGGGAGGAATGTTAGTTGAAGGTGAGAGGTTTCTGATGAAATCTCCAGAAGCACATTTGAGCAGAGTGCAGACTCGATGTGGTTAAGAATAGCTCCATGATGCTAAATCTTTTACTTTAAATGAGTTAACGTCTCCAAAGACAGAGAGAGTGTAATAGCTGGAAGCGATTGGAAATATCAGCCAAAGATTTCTGGCTAACAAAGGAACGATAACAATTCCCTGGGCTACACCTTGGTGAGAAGTTGCTTTTTCTCCATTCTTGTCAAGCATTGAATGTTCCCTATCATACAGCGAGTAACGAATGGCATTACTCAGCTCTGAGTAGCGCTTACACCCTGAAAGTAACAGCATTATGGGTTCAATCCTCCTCCAGGTTGTTGCGTGCGGTGTATTACAGAGGGAGTGCTGTACTACCAGAGCTCCCGTTTCCTCTTCGAGATGTTAAATCGAGGCCAGAACAGGAGATGCTGGAGGGACCTGGGGGTGCAGGTGCACAAGTCTCTGAAGGTGGCAGAGCAGGTGGAGAAGGTTGTGAAGAAAGCATATGGTATGCTAGCCTTTACAGGAAGGGGTATAGAGTACAAGAACTGGCCTTTAATGTTGCAGTTGTATAAAACGTTGGTTAGACCTCATTTGGAATGCTGCGTCCAGTTCTGGTCGCCTTACTATCGGAAGGACGTGGACAGTCTGGAGAGAGTGCAGAGGAGGTTTACCAGGATGCTGCCTGGTATGGAAGGTCTGAGTTATGAGGAGAGGTTAGGCAAATTGGGACTGTTTTCCTTAGAAAGATGTAGACTTAGAGAAGATCTAAGAAGTGTACAAGATTATGAGGGGTATAGACAGAGTAAACAGGGTTAAGCTTTTTCCTAGGATGGACTCGAATAGCACAAGGAGTCACGGGCTTAGGGTGAGGGGAGTAAGGTATAATTTGGATGCTAGAGGGAGTTTTTTCACACAGAGGTTGGTGGAATGCGCTGCCAAGTAAAGTGGTGGAGGCAGGCACTCTGGAGTTATTTAAGAAATACTTAGATGGGCACATGAACAGAATGGGAATGGAGAGGTATAGAAAACTGATTTAAAATAGGGATCATGAGCCTTGGGAGTCTCTGGGAAGTGTGTAAATAGATGATGATATTGATGTACTTGTTTTTATCCTACAGATGCTTTGGTCCACCTCGTTGTCTAACAAGGGGCATACACGCGATGGGTCGTGAGAGGGCTGCTCTTGGATTTTTTCGAGAGTATCCTAGTGCTTCACGTCATTAGTGTACGCTTGACCTGGACCGTTTGATGGGCAACACAACAGCTCAGTGACTATCGCTGTGCTGTGCAGATACATGGATTTGGGCCTGCGTCTGTAGGAGTTTGCGCATTCTCCCCGTGCTTGCGTGGGTTTTCTCTGAGTGTTCCGGTTTCCTCCCACATCCCAAAGATGTGCTGTTAGGCTGATTGGCAAAACAAATTCTCCCTAAATTGTCTCAAGTTTGGTTTTTAATCCATAGATCTATAAACATAGACAGGGATTGCGGGTAGGGGTGGGAACATCGGAGTGGCGGCGCGGGCTCGTCGGGCCGAAGGGCCTGTTTCCCGTGCTGTTTTGTTCTTTGTTCTAACCGAGCAGGTCTGGCAGCATCTGGAGGAAGAGAAAAATAGAGTTGACATTTCGAGTTTGTCAGACTCTTCATCAGAACTGTCTGTCTGAAGTCTTCTCCACACTTTCAGCTAAATGTAAAGATCCTCTAGCATGAGTAATGCAAGGGCGTTCTGCTCGGGTGTCCTGGCCAATGTTTATCTCTCAGCCAAGATCCCTAGAAGCAGAGAAGCTGGCCATCGTCACTTTGCTGTTTGTAGGTCTTTCTGTGAGTAAATCGGCTGAAAAGTGGCACAGTGGTTAGTACTGCTGCCCCAAAGCGTCAGAGATCTGGGTTCGATTCCCAGCTTGGGTCACTGTCTATGTGGAATCTGCACATTCTCCCTGTGTTGGTGTGGGTTTCCTCTGGGTGCTCTGATTTCCTCCCACAGGCTGAAAGACGTGATGGTTAAGTGCATTGGCCATGCTAAGTTCTCCTTAAGTTTAAAGTTTATTCATTAGTTTATTTGTTATGTAACATAGGGTTACATTAACGCTATAAAGTTACTCCGAAAATCCACCCCGAACAGTGTACTCAAACAGGTGCCAGAGTGTGGTGACCAGGGGGATTTTCACCATAAGTTCATTGCAGTGTTAATGTAAGCCTTACTTGTGACATTATTGAATAAGTTAAGCTAAACTTCAGCGTAATATTGAGAGCTTTCTGCATAGTTGGACGCGCTGCCTTTTGGGATGAGATATTTTTTAACTGAAGCCCCTCAATGTAAAACATTAGGAAGTAAAACACTGAAAGCATAAACTTAAAACTTGAGCTTGCAGCGTAGTGAGAATGGCTACATTTTATCAAGTACTTTATTAGTTATGAAAGCACATTGGTGACATCCTAAAGTGCTGCGGAAATGCAAGTGTTTCTATTTATAAAAGGTTTATTATTTGCAGAGAATGCGGTTCTCTATCAGAACTACAAAGAGAAGGGTCTGACACTGAATAATGGCGACTCCGATGATGAGACGGATCCGAGTGTGCAGGCGGAGGAGCAGAAGTCAGACGATAGAATCATCGTTCAGTTCAAACCAATCAGATCCTCGTGGAGCCAGCTCTCTGTGGTAAGAGAAGATCTTTTGAGTTTAACCCGTGATGTGTAAGAGTTTGTGTGCTGTCTCTGAGAATTGGCACAATTATGCACGCTTGTCCATGACTCTGTAACTCTAATAAACGTGACCGCTCTAACGCTACACCCATTAGCCTTCCACTTTGTTCCCTGCAGGAAGTGGAGCAATCCACTGCCCTGTGAGCTAACTCGCACCAAGTCGCGTTCATCTATAGGGTGGGATTTTCCGGCACGCTCGTCCCAGGCTGGAAAATGGTCCGAAACCCGCCCTCTGAGATTCCCGTGGTGAGCAGGGTGAGAAATTTCCACCCATAATCTCTTCCTCGCCAATGTAAATGGGCTCGTGACCTTGTGATGTTTCCAGTCTTTCCACAGTGTCACCCTTTCCGTCTCTGTAATCTCCTTGAACTCTGCGTCCCTCTGTGATTCCTATGTTCTACCAGTTCTGGCCTTTTCCACATCCCAGTTTTCATGGTTTGTTGTTGGCCATGTCTTCTGCTGCCTAGGCCCAAGGCTCTAAATTCCCATCATCCCAAGGGCAGTTGAGGGTGGCTATTAAATGCTGGCATAGCCAAAGATGCCACATGAAAGAATGAAAAGAACTGTCCAGTTCTCCACTTTTCTCCCCTTCCTTAGCATACCCTTTCCACTAACAGGACCTTCTAACCAACCCCTTGTCCATCCTGTCCTAATGTCTCCTTTTGTGAAGGGAGTGGAACTATCTAAATATTATAGCATGAGCAAAAGAAATCAGTATGTTTAACAACACTCCAATGACCCTCAAAAAGCTCAACCCCATTCCAGGACAAAGCAACTCACTTGATTGGCACCCTAATCCACAAACATTCACTTTACCCCACTCCGCTGTACAGTAGCAGCAGTGTGTACCATCTACAAGACACACAACAGGAACTCACCAAGGCTGTGTACACAGCATCTTCCAAACCCACAATCGCTACCGTCTAGAACGGCAAGGACACATGGGAACATCACTACTAGGGTCAGGAGTGGCCTCTCCAGCCAAACCTGACCCTAGCTTGGGAATATATCACCTCTCCTTCACTGTTGCTGGGTCAAAATCCTGGAAATCCCTCCCATCACCAAGGGACTACAGCGGTTCAAGAAGAAACTTCATCATCTTCTCAAGGGCAATTGGGACTGGACAATAAATATCAGCCTAAGTAGTGACATCTGCATGTCATGAATAAATTAAAAAATAACAGCAGTGGCTTTGCATGCGTATGCACTTTAGAAAGTGTGCTGGAATGTCCATCTTAAACCCTTCCATCTCTCCTTTTCAAATAATTTCTTTAAAACCTACCCCTTTGACCAACTCTGTTTGACCATCTGTTTTGATATTTTCCTGGGTGACTCAGTGTCAAAACATATTGGATAACCATCCTGTGAAAAGCTTTAGGATGTTTTTCTCTGTTAAAGGCAGGAGAATAATACAATTTGTTATTTTTGTTGTTTCTGGAGGCCACTGGTGTAATTAGTCTGTTAGAATTGTTTGTGCTGAATTGACTATTTTTAGTTCAATTGCTGCAAAGCTACCGTAATTTTCCTTGATTCTTTCTTGTGGCAAGGTCAGCATTTATTGCCCATTTTGTTTGCCCTTGGTTTCCCTGCCTCTGGGCTAGAAGAGGAAAGAGGGGATTTGCACTATTTCATAGCGATTGTCCAGCAGCAAAGCGATCATGTTATTATAGCTACAGAATGAAGGGAAGATTTTGTAATCTTGGGCCATCTCAATACGCAAATGCCAATAAAGTGTACTTTTGAAGTGTAGTCACTGTGGTAATATGGGAGCCACACCAACCAACTTATGCAAAGCAAACTTATAACATGTAGCGATGAGACGGTAATGCTTGATGTATGAGGAGCGTTTGAGACTCTGGATCTGTACTCAATGGTATTTCGAAGAATGAGGGGGGAACTCATTGAAACTCACAGAATACTGAGAGGCCTAGATAGGGTGGACGTGGAGAGGATGTGTCCAATATGTAGGAAAGAATATGACTCCAAGGGCATAGCCTGAGTGAAAGGACGACCCTTCAGAACGACGTAAGGACGAATTTCTTCAGCCATAGGGTAGTGAATCTTTGCCACAGAAGGCTGTGGAGGCCAATCATTAAGTGTATTTAAGACAGAGATAGATAGATTTTTGAATGTTAAAGGGATTATTGTAGGTAAAAGGACCCCCCTGAGACTGTTAGTGAGTCAAAGTACAGTAGTTTTATTACAAAAGCATTTCAGAGAGATCTGGCACCTAACCCACCAAAAAGTGTGGTATTTATACATCATGGTTCCCAGCACCAGTCACGATGCAAACTTTGGTATCAGTCAGGACCCACAATGCTTCTGAATCCAGATACGATGAGCCCCTGGCTTCAGCCAGGACCCACAGTTCATCTGGCAGCTTCAATCACGATGCAACACGGCACAGTCACGATCCACAGCTTTTCCAGTGGCTTTGACAGCTTCTTCATTGAAGTAACTTGTGTAGTCATGGCTTCCCAGCAGGAGTCCTGCTGGCAAATAGCCGTTATCGCACTCTACCATCTGCAGCTGTTTAACTATGTTTTGCTCGTTCAAACAGGTAAGGTTTGCAATGTCTGTAAAATAACATTCACATTTAACTGTCTGTGTTTGTGGAAATGAAAGCTAAAGAATGAAAGACATGAACAAGTAAGGAAAACATGAATAAATAATTTATATTGATGCCAGGAGCAGCATAACCTTGTGGAGATCAGTCATGAGGAAGGGTTATGTTTGTGATATATGCTAAGTACAAATTCATTAAATTCATTAACCCTTTTCCTACTTCAGGGATCAAAGGGTATGAGGAAAATGTGGGAGATTGGATTTGATAAATACATCAGCATTGTTCGGGTGATGGAGCAGATTCGATGGGCTGAATGGTCTAATTCTGCTCCGATATCTATGGCCTTATTAATCTGATTTTGTGATTGAGGACTACATATTGGTCAGGTCCTGCTCACCTTCGAAATTGTGCCATGGAATTCCTTACCGGATGCAAGATTGGGATCTCACTTCAATATCTCAAAACTCTGCTGGCAGGAGGGAAAAATCTATTCTTGAATAGGTTGGTAGATGACCTCAGATTTTTGTATCTTTTTCCCAAGGAAAGAAGGTGGAAGAGAGAATGTCCAAGGTGTGTGGGGTGATTATGCTGAATGCTTTGCCGAGGCAGTGGGAAGTGTAAACAGAGTCAATGGATGGGAGGCTGGTTTGCATAGTGGATTGTGCTTTGCTCACGATACTTTGTAGTTTATATAGAACATAGAACATTACAGCGCAGTACAGGCCCTTCGGCCCTCGTTGCGCCGACTAATGTAACCTATTTTATGACCCTCTATCCTAAACTATTCCAATGCTATCCATATGCCTGTCCCCTGCCTATTTGAATGCCCTTAAACTTGACGAGTCCACAACTGCTGCAGGCAGGGCATTCCACGCCCTTACTAACCTCTGAGTAAAGAACCCACCTCTAGCATCTGTCTTATAACTACCACCCCTTAATTTAAAGCTATGTCCCCTCGTGCTATCCATTCAGAGTGGAATGCCCTGCCTGCAGCTGTTGTGGATGCGCCAAGTTTGGTGGCGTTTAAGAGGTTAGTTGATAAGTATATGGATGAGAAGGGAATGGTTTAGTTAGGAGGGGCATTGCTTTTTATTTTGGTCGGCACAACATCGAGGGCCGAAGGGCCTGTTCTGTGCTGTATTGTTCTATGTTCTATGTTCTATGTTCTATCTCCATCCAAGGAAAAAGGCTCTCACTATCCACCCTATCTAACCCTCTGGTCATCTTATATGTCTCAATTAAGTCACCTCTTAGCCTTCTTCTCTCTAATGAAAATAACTTCAAGTCCCTTAGCCTTTCTTCATAAGACCTTCC
Organism: Sphyrna mokarran; assembly: GCA_024679065.1. Classification (NCBI taxonomy): domain Eukaryota; kingdom Metazoa; phylum Chordata; class Chondrichthyes; order Carcharhiniformes; family Carcharhinidae; genus Sphyrna; species Sphyrna mokarran. Next base: position 9,261,556 of record JAGIQG010000003.1, on the reverse strand, counting down.
CATCATACCAGGCAACACCCTGGTAAACTTCCTCTGCACCCTTTCCAATGCCTCCGCATCTTTCTTATAATGTGGCGACCAAAACTGTACACAATACTCCAAGTGCAGCCGCACCAGAGTTTTGTACAGTTGCAACATAACATCTCGGCTCCGAAATTCAATTCCTCTACCAATAAATGCTAACACACTATACGCCTTCTTAACAACCCTATCAACTTGAGTACCAGCTTTCAGAGATCTATGCACCTGTACACCAAGATCTCTCTGCTCATCTACACTTCTAAGAGTCCTACCATTAACCCTATATTCTGCACACATATTACTCTTACCAAAGTGAATCACCTCACACTTTTCCACATTAAACTCCATTTGCCACTTCTCGGCCCAGCTCTGCAACTTTTGGTCATAAATGGAGCAGGAGCCATATCAAGCTGTGATAAAATCAGAAAGGATGCTTTCTCTGGTGCATCTGTAAAAGTTGGTGAGAGCTGTAGCTGCCGTGCTGAATTTCATTAGCCTCCTAATAAAATAGAGGCATAGGTGGGCTTTCTTAACCATAGCAATGGCATTAGGGTTATCAGGACAGGTTGTTGGTGATCTGGACACCTGGAAACTTGAAGCTCTTGACCGTTTCCACTTTATCCCCATTGATGTAGCCATGTCCTCCACAACTCTCCTGAAATTGACAACTATCTCGTTCATTCTGTTGATGTTGAGGGAGAGATTATTGTTGCCATACCAGTTCATCAGATTCTCTATTTCATTCCTGTACTCTGTCATTGTTTGAGATCCGGCCCACTATAGTGGTGTTATCTGCAAACTTGAAAATCAAATTGGAGGGGAATTTGGCCGCACAGTCTCAGGAGTATAAGTAATATCATAGGGGGCTGAGAACACAGCCTTGTGGGGCACCAGTGTTGAGGATGTTTGTGGAGGAGGTGTTGTTGCCTATCCTTACTGATTGTGGTGTGTGGGTTAGGAAGTCTAGGATCCAGTTGTTGTATTTGCTTTGGCTGTTAGTCAGGCTGCTGTATGTTAGCGGGCATTAAGGTCGCCACGGCAACATAGAGGGGACGAGTTGCGAGGAACTATAGCGAAAGTGAAGCAGTGTCAAGCATGAGCTGGCTGATGCCGGAGGGGCTTGTACGATTTCAAGACGCTTAGAAAGCTTGTTAATCAGAAGCCTGTGTACATGCCAGAAAGAGTAGTTTCCGATAGTGCAGTGGATGCAAGCAGTTTACAAAACAGCTATAAAATGCTAATGGGATGTTACAATGAACAACCACTCCGATATCGTTGTTCCTCAGAGCAGGCTAGTGAGTTGGAAAACAAGCAGCAAAGCGAGATTAGGATGAGCTTTTTAACATTTGTGTGATCCGGCAGATAACTTGAAGGTTGAATGTTTCTCTTGCACCATCTCTGAGAGAGAGAAAGGAAAATAAACAGTTCGGTGGATGGAGCTGGTGCGTTTGGGACTCTGCGTGTTAATGTGAACTGGAATTTGGAGACCGAGAGCGAGCGAAAGAGAGAGAGAGAGAGAGAGAGAGCAAGGAGAGAGGGAACATGTGAAAGAGAGACTAGACAGCTGGCCCCCTTCGTACTCATGCATTTTCTAAGCACTGTCTAGTTGCCTTGATAGATAGACCCACTGACAGTTCTGAGGCTGCTCAAGATGAAGGCAGTAAAGAAGGTAATGGTTTTAATGATTCTGTATTTCTACTGAACGTGCTGCTGTTGGTAAGGGCAGGGATCTAAATGTGTATGGGATGGAGTGGGGAGGGAGGGGTACGATCCTTCACTCATCTTTGATTTAAGCAGAGCGGGGGGGGGGGGGGTGCTCTGTGCCTGCACTAATCTGTATCAGTAACTGGAGTGTCTCTGCTGTGTGGAGCTGTTCAATGGGGACACTCCCAAAGAGGTTCAGCTGCCGTCCTGGAAGATGTTTTGCCGTTGGGTGCAGTCCAGATGGGAGCAGTGTCCGGATTTGAGGCGCACCGCTTCTGTTATGGGCGAGGGAAAAGGGGCCTTTTGAGTTGCTCTTCCTCAGTGACGAGAGGGGTGTGTGCTGGGGAGGGGAGGTGGGTGGGGAGTAGATGGACAGTTTGGAGGGGGGGGAGGGGGGGGTGCGGGTGTATGGGGGGGGCTGGAGTGGATGAAAGGTCGGGAGCTGGATGGGGGGGGTTGCGGGGGCAATTGGCAGGGCTGGATTGTGGCAGGTTGATTGGCAGGGGCGAGTGGAGGGGGTGGGTGGGCGGGAGGTGGGGGTGGATTATGAGGCGAGCGTGAGGGAGGAGCAGAGTGGATGCAGGACAGGGCTGGATGGATGGTAGTGGGGGGGCGGGAGTAATGACAGAAAAGAAATGTCAGCAGTGGGTGATCATTTCAGTGCTGCTTATGGGATCTTGCTGTGCGAAAATGGCTGCTACCTTTATCTTTGTGACGGGAGTGATGACATTTCAAAGCAATACGTTGTGAAGTACTTTGGGATTGAAACGTCAAAGCAGACGGATGTTGAATGAGTGTCTATTTTACTGTTTCTGCTGTGGTGTTGTCTTCCAAAGAGCTATTTTATCTTGAGTATCTCCCTGATGGGGACGAGGCAGAGCTGAGGAAGGGCCTCGTTATAAAGATGCAATTCCCGCTCATGCTTTACTCCTGGATAATCTGGCGCGTCAGAGCACGCTTGATGCCGTTTAGAAAGCTGTGGCAAACCTTTCCCTGTCATCCCCATCCCTACCCCGAGCCCTAAAGGTCGGGACGGGAAAAATCATTATTCCACATGGCTTTGCTTTGATCTTGTGTCTGCCTGGAATCCAAGTGCTCCGTGTCCCTGCATTCCTCTGTGTTGCACTGGGCAGTTCAGTCTATTGGGAAGAGAGAACAGTCGGGAATATCCCATCAAAGTGCATGTGCCTGGTGTGCCAAAGTCATGGCATTATAAATGTGAGCCCAGTACTGTTATCAACTTAGGTTTGGGTTTATGGATGTTCTTTTGCGTGCTAGGAAATCATTGAATTCCTACAGTGCAGAAGGAGACTACTCAGCCCATCAAATCTGCACTGACCTCAACCCCACTCAGACCCTATTCCTGTAATCCCACATATTAACCCTGCTAATCCCCCTGACACTAAGGGGCAATTTATCATGGCCAATCAACTTGACCCACACATCTTTGGATGCAGACAGGGGGAGAATGTGCAAACTCCACACAGACAGAGACTCGAGGTTGGAATCGAACCCGGGTCCCTGGCATTGTGAGGCAGCAGTGCTAACCATTGTGCCACCGTGCTGCCCCTGGAGACATCAGTTGTAAGGTTGCATTCCATCTAGATGTATTTCTTGCATTGTCAGTTATTGTGTTGAAGCTGAGTTTCTTTGCTTGGGTTCTATATTGAAGTGCCTTATACACGCAGCGAGACCTCATTCCCAGACGGTCTGCATGGTATAATATTTATGAATTTGCACGGTGGCACAGGGCTTAGCACTGCCACCTCACAGTGCCAGGGACCCAGGTTCAATTTTGGCTTTGGTTCACTGTCTGTGTGGGTTTCCTGCGGTGCTCCGGTTTCCTCCCACCCTCCAAAGATGTGCAGGTTAGGTGGATTGGCCGTGCTAAATTGCCCCTTAGACTCATAGAGGTTTACAGCATGGAAAGAGGCCTTTCAGCCCAACTTGTCCATGTCGACCAGTTTTTACCATTAAGCTAGCCTCAATTGCCTGTATTTGGCCCATATCCCTCTATACCCATCCATGTAACTGTCTGGATGCTTTTTAAAAGACAAAACTCTACCCGCCTCTATTACTACCCCGGCAGCTTGTTCCAGACATTCACCACCCTCTGTGTAAAAACATTGCCCCACTGCACCTTTTTGTATCTCTTCCCTCGCACCTTAAACCTATTCCCTCTAGTTTTAGACTCCCTTATCTTTGAGAAAAGATATTGACTGTCTACCTCATCTATACCTCTCATTCTTTTATAGACCTCCATAAGTTTATCCCTAAGCCTCCTGTGCTCCAGAGAAAAAAGTTCCAGTTCATCCAGCATCTCCTTATAAGTCAAACCATCAAGTCCCGGTAGCATCCTGGTAAACCTTTTCTGCACTCTTTCTAGCTTGGTAATATTCTTTTCATAATAGGGTGACCAGAACTGGACACAGTGTTCCAAGTGTGGCCTTACCAATGTCTTGTAAAGCTTCAACAAGATATCCCAACTCCTGTGAATCCTCAATGTCCCAAGATTTGTAGATTAAGAGGATTAAAGGTTTTTTTTTAAGTTTATTTATTAGTCACAAGTAAGGCTTACATTAACACTGCAATAAAGTCACTGTGAAATTTCCCAGTTGCCACAGTCCAGGTCAATGCACCTAACCAGCACATCTTTCAGAAAGTGGGAGGACACCACAGCACCTGGAGGAAACCCACACAGACACAGGGAAAACGTGCAAACTACATACAGACAGCGACCCAAGCCAAGAATCGAACCCAGGTACCTGGTACTTTAAGCAGCAGTGCTAACCACTGTGCCACCGTGCCGTGAGGTACACATGTGGGGTTATGGGGATAGGGCCAGGATGAGATGCCCTATTGGGGAGTTGGTGCAACTTCAATGGGCCGAGCATCCTCCCTGCACACTGTCGGGATTCTCTGATCCCTGGCTCAACGGTTCCCACCTATAAGAATTCCAGCACCTCCAACATTACATCGGAATGTTCTGTCCAAGCCCTCGAGTGCAGAATGAACTGATTTGGAATGTTGGATCTTACTGTGCACAAATTAACTGCTGAGTCTGTCTGCTTATGAATGCTGGCTGTAATTCGAAAACATTTTATTTGCCAAGGGGGAATGGAGGAAGAGGAGGAGAATGAATTTGCAATGTAGGTACAGCTGCGATCTTACCAAATAGTGGAATAGGCTCAAAGAGCTAAATGGCCAACTTGGGAACTCCAGAAAGTGCGATGAACATACCAATTGAACCAAAGATAACTATTCCTTTCTGGAACAAAATTGGGCACAGGTCTCCCATTGCAATGGAAAGGCGATGGCCTCGTGGTATTATCATTAGGTTATTAATCCAGTCACTCAGCTAATGTTCTGGGGATCTGGCTTCAAATCCCACTATGATGGGTGGTGGAATTTGAATCCAAATCAAAATATCTGGAATTAAATACTGATAACCATGAAATCATTGTCGATTGTCACAAAAGTCCAATTGGTTCACTAATACCCATTAGGAAAGGAAATTTGCTGTTCTTACCTGGTCTGGCTTATATGTGAGTCCAGAACCACAGCAAGGTGGTTGACTGTCAACTGCTCTCAGGCAACCAGGAATGGGCAATAAATACTGGCCCAGCCAATGGCACCCATGTCCCACAATTGAATTTAAAAAATGTGGTCCAATCATTAAGCAGGAGCAGAAACAAACGCAGTCAACAGGGCTAGTCTAAGATTGACTAAGTGGGTTATCCAACCTGACTGTCTGCCCCTCTACCGCGGTTCCATTCAGGTGTCCCTGAAGAGGGTGCATGCAGTGTCTGCCAGCAGTGTTGAGGCCCCTCATGCCCAGTGGGGACTGGGGTGCCTTATTGATGTCCATAATTACATTTTGGTTCAATGCTTTGGGTTTTATTTGGTTTCTCTTTGGTGCAGTATCCCTTTAAGAGACTGCTCCTTTAATTAGCCCCTCAGTTCATTTGATTTGGTTAGATTGGTTAAAGTTTTATTTCAGAATAGGAGTGAAGAAGCTAGAGGGTTTGCGTAAAGAAGTCTGTGAAGGTGGCAGGGTGAGTTGGTGAGGCTGTAAAAAAATTATAAGGAACTTTTAATGTTATAGATATGAATTAATATATTATTAAGAAAGCAAATAAGCGTATGTGAGCATTTATAAAGCATACATTAGACCTCATCTTGAGCATTGTGGCCAATTCTACGTAATGAATTAACAAAAGAAAGCAAGGGCGGCATAGTGGTACAGTGGTGAGCACTGCTGCCTCACGGCATCAGGGACCTGGGTTCAATTCCGGCCTTAGGTCACTATCTGTGTGGAGTTTGCACATTCTCCCTGTGTCTGCGTGGGTTTCTCCAAGTGCTTCAGTTTTTTCCTACAGTCCAAAGACATGCAGAGCAGCTGATTTGCCGTGCTAAGTTAACCCTCAGTTTAGCACACTGTCCCACAGTGCCAGGGATCCGGGTTTGATTCCCAGCTTGGGTCACTGTCTGTGCAGAGTTTACACATTCTCCCCCTGTCTACATGGGTTCTGTCTGGGTGCTTCAGTTTCTGCCCACAGTCTGAAAGACATGCTAGTTAGGTGCATTGACCGTGCTGAATTCTTCCTCATTGTACCCACACGGGGTGTGACGAATAGGGGATTTTCCCAGTAACTTAATGTAAGCCTACTTGTGACACTAATGAATAAACTTAAATATAAGATGTGTAGATTAGGGGAATTAGCAGAATGAATACACGTGGGAATACGGGGATAGGCCCTGAGGAAGATGCTCTGTCAGAGTCAGTATGGACTAGATGGGACGAATGGCTTCTTTCTGCACTGCAGGGATTCTGTGATCCTATGAATTTACTACGGGTGCTGAAAAGCTGAGAGAAAATGCTGGATCAACTCAGTAGAGAGCATCTGTTTTGATATGGTCACACAGACCCAACACGTTAACTCTGATTCTCTGTCCACAGACGTTACCACACTTGCATAGTTGATCCGGCATTTTCAGTTTTTATTAAAGAAAAGAATATTTGCACTGATATAGCACCTTTCATGTCAACCCAGAACATTTTAATTCAATTGACAAAAGATCCAAAGGGCAGATAAGGAGATTCTTTTTACACAGTGTGCTGTTATGGTCTAGAATTGACTGGAAGGAGATTGGGAGCAGATTGATGAAGGAATTTGATAAATACTTAAGCATTTATATATTGTGAGGTATGGGGAGAGAGCAGAGGAAGTGGGACTATTTGAGAGCTTACAAACAGCTGGCCCAAGTACAATGGGTCAAATGACCTTGTACGATTCCTTGATGGGATGGCACAATGTTTATTTATTAGTGTCACATGTAAATTTACATTAACACTGCAATGAAGTTACTGGGAAAATCCCCTATTCGTCACACCCCATTTGGGTACACTGAGGGAGAATTTAGCATGGTCAATGCATCTAACCAGCATGTCTTTCAGACTGTGGGCGGAAACTGGAGCACCCAGAGAAAACCCATGCAGACAGGGGGAGAATGTGTAAACTCCGCACAGACAGTAACCTTAGGTGATTAGTACTGCTGCCTCACAACACCAGGGCCCTGGGTTCGACTACCGGCTTAGATCACTGTCTGTGTGGAGTTTGCACGTTTCCGTTGAGTGCTCCGGTTTCCTCCCACAGTCCAAAGATAAGCAGGTTAGTGAATTAATCAATGCTAAATTGCCCCTTTGTATCGGGGGATTAGCTAGGGTAAATACATAGGGTTATGGGGATAGGGCCTGGTTGTGATTGAGGTCAAATGGCCTTCTGCCCTGTAGAAGAGCTATGATTATCCCTCATCCCAGCTGTGGAATGTGTCAAACATTGGCGGATCATTCTTGAAATGCTGCAATAATGTAAAAAGATGATGAATGCAGACCGAAGTCTATTTAACGGTAGAAAGAATGAGCAGGATTCTAAAACAGTGGTAGGGATCCTCCAGCCTTCAGATAGAAGACTCCATCCATCACTGTCACTGCTGGTGTTGACCATGCTGTAACAGTTGCTCGAGTGCATACTAATGGTTGCTTTGCTGTTTACAGCTGCAGTGTGTTACAGATTACGAACATTCCAGGCATACTTCTTAATCAGGCCATTGGGACTGCCTCAAATTCTCCGGGGTGGACGTAATAACTCGAGCCTTGGCGAATCTTCACTCTGCTGAAACATATTTTTAAGCTCGTGCTTCACAGATTCACCCGTGGCCCTCTCTCTGGCCTGGGTTATGCAGCTGCTCAACCCTGTGATCTAGTTCCCAGCCTCCATTCCTCTGAATCCAGGCTACCTCCCCAGACCTCCAATGTACCAGATAACCCCCAACATCTGCACTCTCTCCACCCACTCCCACTTCCTATTTGATCCCTGCAAGCATACATGAGAATAATAAGAATCATAGAATCTCTACAGTGAAGAAGGAGGCCATTCAGCCCATCAAACTTGCACTAACCACAATCCCATCCAGGCCCAATCCCCAAATCCCGCCCTTTCATACCACTAGTCCCTGGCGCTAAGGGGCAATTTAGCATAATCGTAATGGCATAATGGCAAATCAACATAATCCACACATCTTTGGACTGTAGGAGAAACTGGAACATCCAGAAAAACCCCACGCAGAGAATGTGCAAACTCCACACAGACAGTGACCCAAGCTGGGAATTGAACCCAGGTTCCTGAAGCTGTGAGGCAGCAGTGCTAATCACTATGCCGCCATGTCTCCAATTAAGTTTTATTCATGCACCGTAGAAAGCATAATTTCCGGATGTATCACAGCTTGGTATGGCTCCTGCTCCATCCGAGACTGTAAGAAAATACACAGACTTGTGAATGAAGCCCAATCCATCATACGGCCTTCCGTCCATTGATTCTGTCTGCACTTTTCGCTGCCTCAGGAAAGCAGCCTTGAATATTTTCAATAATCCAGCCTTCCCTGCTCTCTGTGGAAGTGAATTCCAAAGATGAACAACTTCCTGAGAAAAATAAATTCTCCTGATGTCAATAATAAATTGTGCTTCTTAATTCTACATTCCGTACAAGTCGAATTGACTTCACAGCATCTATCCTCTCAGGATCCTCAGAATGTCTCCAGCATCTCACTCATATTCTTCTAAAGTCCAATTAATGTAGGCGCAAACTGCCCACCCTTTCCTCTGGACAGCACAGTGGCATGGTGGTTAGCACTGCTGCCTCACAGTGCCTGGGACCCAGGTTCAATTCTGGCCTCGGGTCACTGTCTGAGTGGAGTTTGCACATTCTCCCCATGTCTGAGTGGGTTTCCTCTCATAGCCCAGAGAGGTGTGGGTTAGGTTGATTGGCCATGCTAAATTGTCCCTTAGTGTCAAGAGATTAGCAGGGTAAATATGTGGAGTTACAAGTATAGGGCCTGGATGGGATTGTGGTCAGTGCAGACTCAATGGGCCAAATGGCCTTTTTCTGCACTCTAGGGATTCTATGAAGACAACCCTTTATCTCTGGAATCAGCCTCGTGAACCACTTTCAATGCTTAAAACCACTGTACACAGCTACAATCTCAACAGTGTCTGGTACAGTTATAGCAAATCACCCATACTTTAACACTGCATCATCATTGCAATAAATGCCATTGTTCAATTTATTTTCCTAATCTGCATGTCAACTTTTTGTAATCCATGTCCAAGAACACCCAGCTCCCTTTCGCAGCGTTTGCAGTCTCTCCTCATCCACTTCACATGATATCGAGAGATGTCTGAAGCACTGAACGCTGCAAAGGTTTTGGGCTCTGACTACATTCTGTCAATGCTACTGAAGATCTGTGCTCCAGAACATGCTGCATCCCTAGCAAGCTGTTCCACTCCATCTACAACACAGCAACAACCCAGCAAAGTGGGCAGCTGTCCAGGGATGTGGCACTCCCTCTATAGCAAGGACATCCCCCCTCAGATAAGGACACCAAAGCTCCATACAATACTCCAGATGTGACCTCACCAATGCACTATACAATTTGATTTGATTTGATTTATTATTGCCACATACATGAGTATACAATGAAAAATATTGTTTATTGTGCGCTATACAAAGCATGCCATTCATAGGGAAGGAAACAAGAGAGTGCAGAATGTAGTGTTATGGCATTGATAGGATGTCGAGAAAAATCAACTTAACGCGAGGTAAACCCATTCAAAGGCAGCGGGGAAGGAGCTGTTCTTGAGTCGCTTGGTACGTAACCTCGGACTTTTGGATCTTATTCCGTATGGAAGAAGATGGAAGAGAGTATGCCAGGGCTGCATAGGATCATTAATTATATTGGCTGCATTTCCAAAGCTGCGGGAAGTGCAGAAAGAATCAATGGATTGGAGGCAGGTTTGAGTGATGTGAAGTTGCCGGCGTTGTACTGGGGTAGGCACAGTAAGAAGTCTCACAACACCAAGCTAAGGTTTATCAGGCTTATTTGGTAGCACAAGTTTATAGAGCATAACCCCTTCATCAGATGAGTGGAGAGTTCAGTTCTCAAACAGGGCATATGGAGACACAAACTTAATTACAAGATAATGGTTGAAATGTGAGTCTTAACAGATAATCAAGTCTTTACAGATGCAGACAATGTGAGTGGAGAGAGGATTAAGCACAGGTTAAAGAGGTGTGAATTGTCTCCAGCCAGGAGACTAGTGAGATTTTGCAAACCCAGGCAAGTTGTGGGGATGATATAAGGTGACATGAACCAAGATTCTGGTCGAGGATGTCCTCATGTGTGCGAACATTGGCTAACAGTTTCTGCTCAGTAATTCTGCATTGTCATGTATCATGAAGACCACCTTGGAGAATGCTTACCTGAAAATCAAAGGCTGAATGCCCTTGAAATGTTGAACGGTGTCCATTCATCCATCGTAGCATGGTCTCACCAATGTACCATACCTCGGGACATTCTTTCCTGCAGCGTGTCAGGTAGACAATGTTGGCCAAGTTGCAAGTGTATGCACTGTGTACCTGGGTGGATGGTGTTCTCATGTGAGATGGTGGCATCCATGCTAATAATCTGGCATGTCTTGCAGAGGTTGCTGTAGCGGGGTTGTGTGGTGTCCTGGTCACTGTTCTCCTGAAGGCTGGGTAGATTGCTGGGGACAATGGTCTGTTTGAGATTGCGCAGTTGCTTGAAGGTGAGTAGTGGAGATGTGGGGATGGCCTTGATGAGATGTTCATCTTCATTGATGACCTGTTGAAGGCTCGGGTTTGTGAGATGGATTGAGCTACATTCACAACCCTTTCTTGAAGTCTTGGGCAGAGCAGGAGCCATACCAAGCTGTGATACAACCAGAAAGAATGCTTTCAATAGTGCATCTGTCAAAGTTGGTGAGAGTCATAGCTGATATTGCAGCAAAACATCCCTATTCCTAAAGCCAAATCTTCTCGCTATGAGATCAATATTCCATTTGCCTTACTTTCATCAATGGCACACACTGTACACTGCTGGTGGAGGTGAATGGAGTGATGGTCAAGCTGCTTTGTCCTTAATGGTACTCAGCTTCTTGAGTGTTGTCGGATCCGTACTCACCGTGGCAACTGGATATTGACTGAACCGTTTTTTTTGTGAAGTTTTCTCTTTTCCCTTTCTGACCGATGCATTGATTAAAAGTAACATCTGTCCTTTTACCTTTCAGGTGAAGAAAAGTGGAATACTGCAGACTGTTAGCCAGGAGGAAAAAAAGCGGCAAGAGGTACACTACATTCCTTGCTTAAATGAAACCATGGTCAGATTCTGAAAGAGAAACGTAGAAATTAAGGCCATTCATCCCTTCGAACCTGCTTCACCATCTCCGGTTTCTTCTCACAGTCCAAAGTGGAAATGTATAGGTTGATTGGCCATGATAAATTGACCATAGTGCCGGAGGGGTGGGGAGGTGGGGGGCTGTTAGCAGGATAATAGGGCCTGCGTGCAGTTGTGGTCAGTGCAGACCCAATAGGCCGAATAGACTCCTTCTGTGCTGTAGGGATTCTGTAATTCTATGATTCATCTTGATCATGGCTGATTTTGTGTTCAATATTCTGATCCCACCTTACCCTCAACACCCCTTGATCCTTTATCCCCAAAAGCTAAATCTAATGTTGAAATCACACAATGTTTTGGTTGAACTGCTTTCTGTGGTAGTGAATTCTACACATTCACTACTTTCTGATGAAGAAATTTTTCCTCGCATCAGTTCTAAAAAGCTTAGCTCCTATTCCTCAAACTATGACTCATTGGTCCGGACTTCCTCACCATTAGGATCATTCTTTCTGAATCTACCCTGTCTAACCCTATTAGAATTTTATAAGCTTTTATGAAATCCCCTCTCACTCTTCTAAACTCCAGTGAATATAGAACATAGAACATTACAGCGCAGAACAGGCCCTTCGGCCCTCAATGTTGCGCCGACCAATTAGGAACAAGCAATGACCCTCTAACCTAAACCATTCCCTTTTCATCCATAAACTTATCTACTAACCTCTTAAATGCCACCAAACTTGGCGCATCTACAACTGATGCAGGCAAAGCATTCCATACCCTTACCACCCTCTGGGTAAAGAACCTACCTCTGACATCTGTCCTAAAACCACCACCCCTTAACTTAAAGCTATGTCCCCTCGTCCTAGCTTTCTCCATACTAGGAAAAAGGCTATCACTGTCCACCCTATCTAAACCTCTAATCATCTTATATGTTTCAATAAGATCTCCTCTTAGCCGCCTCCTTTCTAACGAAAACAACCTCAAATCCCTCAGCCTCTCTTCATAAGACCTGCCTTCCATACCAGGCAACATCCTGGTAAACCTCCTCTGTACCCTCTCCAATGCCTCCACATCTTTCTTATAATGCGGGGACCAGAACTGTACACAATACTCCAAGTGCGGCCGCACTAGAGTTTTGTACAGTTGCAACTTGATGTTGCGGCTCTGAAATTCAGTCCCCCTACCAATAAAAGCTAAGACTCCGTATGCCTTCTTAACAACCTTATCGACTTGATTGCCAACTTTCAGAGATCTATGCACACATACACCAAGATCCTTCTGTTCATCAACACTATTAAGAGTCCTACCATTAGCCCTATACTCTACACATTTGTTATTATATAACCCTAATTGACTTAGTCTCTCCTCATATGACAGACCTGCCATCCCAGGAATCAGTCTGGTAAACCTTTCCTGTACTCCCTCAATAGTAAGGACATCTTTCCTCAGATAAGGACACCAAAACTGCACACAGTGCTCCAACTGTGGCCTTACCAATGCCCTAGAGAATTGCCTCAAAACATCCCTATTCCTATACTCATATCCTCTTGCTATGAAGGCCAATATACCATTTGCCTTCTTTACTGCCTATTGCATCTGCCACTTACATTCACATCCAATGACATAACTGGAAAAGGGAAGGTTATGACATGTTGTGATTGCTGTTTTTAGGCTGTTAAGGGTCTGTATAATATAGACAATAGAAGTTATTTCATGTACCACAGGAGTAGAGCCTGAGGTTTGCTCTGTATTTGAATGGGAAGAATTCAAATAATAATAAAGGATGACACAGTGGTTAGCACCACTGCCTCATAGTGCCAGGGACCTGGATTCAATTCCAACTTGGGTGACTGTCTGTGTGGAGCCTGCACATTCTCCCCATGTCTGCGTGGGTTTCCTCCAGATGCTCCCGTTTCTTCCCACAATCTGAAAGACACGCTTGTTAGCTGTATTGGCCGTGTTAAATTCTCCCTCAGTGTACCCGGACAGGTGCCGGAGTGTGGCAACCAGAGGATTTTCACAGCAACTTCATTGCAGTGTTAATATAAGCCGACTTGTGACATTAATGAATGAAATTTTAAAAAATAATCGGGAGGAACAATATTCCAGTGAGTGATTGAACCATCCATGGAGCTGATCTCCCAGCCGTAAACAAATGGTGCTGATTCATTCAATTACAAATTGGATTTTGTAAAGTACAGTTCATGAGTAATTAAAGACATGATACATAATAAGGATAGTGTGCTTGGAAGGAAATGGATGACTTTGGGCCTATCATTCCCAAAGCCCTTCTTCAGGGGTTTCCTCACCTCAGCTCTGGGTCTGCTGCAGATTCATTGATAGAAATCGATCATCGTGAAGAGACAAATTTCCATTCTCATTATCAGTGTGCGTACGTGATGACCAGGAAGATGAACAGATGGATCTGTTCATCGAGCTTAACTCCCAGTAATGCTTTGTGTCAACAACCTGACAGAACTATTTTCTTTCCTCACGCACAGATTCACAGTGACATCTTATCATCACTCTGTGCTGCAAACTGGAGCAGCCAGGATCATAAAACATAACATTTGGCGACAGTGCTCTGCGTCTTTTATACTTTATGATTCTGGGCCCAGAACGAATTCCCTTTATTTTGCCTGAGGCTGGAAAGGGAAATGTTACTCCGGAGAAAATCCTTTCAGTTGAAGACACTCTCACCTCCTCCTCCTCTCCCCGCCCCGCCCCACTTTATCATCCCCACCTCACCTCCGCAACCAAAGGAGAGAAAATATTTTCAGAGAAAATGCTGAAAAATTTCAGCAGGTTTGACAGCAACTGTGGAGAGAGAATAGAGGCAATATTTCAAGCCTCAGTGACCCTTCGGCAGAGCAATCCTCATCCGCCACCACTTTCGACAAAGCAATCCCCAACCCCTGAATAATCCCCATTCACCACCACTTTTCTCTGTCTGGCTGAACTAGTTTTCTCATCTAATAATCTCTCCTTTAACTCGGCTCACTTCCTCCAAATAAAAGATATGATTATGGGCACCCATGTAGATCCCAGTTATGCCTATTTCTTTATGGGTTATAGAACATAGAACAATACAGCACGAACAGGCCCTTCGGCCCACAAGTTGCGCCGATCACATCTACCAATCCACAGACCTATCTATAACCCCCTATCCTATTCTTTTCCATATACTCATCCAGAAGTCTCTTAAAAGATCCCAGTGAGTTTGCCTCAACAACCTCCGACGGCAGTCGGTTCCATTCACTCACCACCCTCCGAGTGAAAAACCTACCCCTGACATCTCCTTTGTATTTGCTTCCCTGCACCTTAAATCTGTGTCCTCTCGTAGTAACCATTTCAGCTCGGGGAAATAGTCTCTGAGAGTCCACCCTATCTATTCCTCTCAACATTTTATAAACCTCTGTCAGGTCGCCTCTCAACCTACGTCTCTCCAGTGAGAAGAGTCCCAGCTCCCTCAACCTATCTTCATAAGGCCTGCCTCCCAATCCAGGCAGCATCCTTGTAAATCTCCTCTGAACCCTCTCAATAGCCTCTACATCCTTCCTATAATGAGGCGACCAGAACAGGTTATGTGGAACATTTCCTGTCCCAGTCCGGCACAACTCCTTCACCGACGTCTATTTTGATGCCATGTCATGCTCTCATCCGGACCTGGAAAAAAGTAATAAATTTCCACCCCTTTTTCACGTGGTCCATCTCTGACGCTTCTTTTTCCTTCCTTGCCCTTTCTGTCACCATTTCCAGTTTTCTGACAAAGGGTCATCTGGACTCAAAAGGTTGGCTGTATTCGCTCTCCACAGATGTTGTCAGACCTGCTGAGTTTTTCCAGCGTTTTTCTGTTTTTGATTCAGATTCCAGCATCCGCAGTATTTTGCGTTTATCTGAGAGAGAATATTTTGGTGTCTGAGGAGCTTTATGATTAAGTCATGGGTCCATTGAGTTAAACGGTGCAGAGGAGGCCCTTCAGCCCATCGCATCTGCACTGACATGTGAGAAAGACCTGAACTCCCACCTAATAGTACAATGTAAAGAGTAAAGCTCTAGTATTTATCTAGCACAGGCCGTTGTCAAACTAATGCTCATCATGAGATTTTAACCGAATGCATCCAATGGGAAATAGTAACTAGGTAGTAGAACATAGAACATTACAGCGCAGAACAGGCCCTTCGGCCTTCAATGTTGCGCCGACCAATTAAGAAAAAGCAATAACTCTCTAACCTAAACCATTCCCTTTTCATCCATAAAATAGGTAGTAATAGATTTATAGAGGCGCACAGAACTGAAAAGGCCCTTCGGCCCATAACATCTGTGCCAGTAAAAGACAACCAACCCAATTATTCTAATCCTATTTTGCCAGGACTTGGCCCATATATAGCCTTGTGTGCTTTTGCATTGCAACCACGCATTTAAATACTTCTTAAATCTTGTGAGGGTCTCTGCCTTCATCATCCTTTCAAGCAGAGTACCACCACTTTTTGTGTTAAAAAGGTTTTCCTCGAATCCCCTCTGAACCGTTTGCTCCGTACCGTAAATCCATCCCCCCCGCCCGGTCACTGATCCCCCCACCAAGGAGAAAAGGTTTTTCTTGTCTACTCTATCTATGCCCTTCACAATTTCATGCATCTCAATCATCTCCCCCCTCACCCCGGGCTCTGTTCCCAGGAAAACAATCCCAGTCTCCAATTTCTCTTCATAACTAAAATTCTCCAGACCAGGCAATACACTGGCAAATCTCCTCTGCACCTTTTCCAGTGCTTTCACATCCCTCTGTTAATGTCGATTCCAGAACAGCACACACAATACTCTATATTAACATAATTCCAGCATAACTCTCCTACTTTTAAACATTCAGCTAATAAAGGCAAGTACACCATATGCCATGGAGTTGTAGAATATATAGCACAGAAAAAGGCCCATTGCTGGACCCAGTGTAAAACCTGCTTAAAACCAGTTTTTAAAGTTAGTTGTAAGACGGATCGAGAGAAACTGCTGATGGAGTCAACAGTCAAGGAACCAGAATCTTAAAATTCAAGCTGGACCATCCTTCATTGATATCAGCAACAATTTTTTCCAGAATGAGTTGAGGAAATCCAGAACTTTCTCTCACAAAAGGCTGTTGTGGGTGGGGACTTGGTCCGTTGACAATTTCTGAGATTAAGACTTTTGTTTGGCAAAGGGTATCGAGGGTTAGGGAATAGACTCAAGATACATGTCACCCATGATCTAACTGAAAGGCAGAACAGGCTTGAGGGGCTGAGTGGTCTCTTTCTGTTCCTGTTTCCATATGGAGGCAAAGGTTGGGCTGATGGCTAGGAAGATATTGGGAGGATGGGAATCCTGGCTGTGTTTATCTGAAGTGTGCGCTCTGCCTTTGTCAACAGGCTATTTTTGAAGTGATTTCATCAGAACACTCCTACATGCTCAGCCTGGAGATTCTGATCCGCATGTTCAAGAACTCCGAAGCATTGAACCTAACCATGACCAAAACGGAGAGGCATCATCTCTTTTCCAACATTGTCGACGTCTACAAGTCCAGCAACAAGTGAGTGGCACTGATTCCAGTCTCTGTCACTCAATTACCTGTCATTTGGTTGTGCTTTTTCTAACATAGAAACCCTACAGTGCAGAAGCAGGCCATTTGGCCCATTGAGTCTGCTCCGACAACTATCCCACCAAAGCCCTATCCCCTCAATCCCACATATTTACCTCATGAATCTCCCTAACTAATGCATCCTGAGACATTGAAAGGCAATTTAGCATGGCCAATACATTTAGTCCACTCATCTTTGGACCGTGGGAGGAAACTGGAGTACCTGGAGGAAACCCACACAGATACGGGGAGAATGTGCAAACTCTGCACAGACAGTGACCCAATCAGGAATCGAACCCAGGCCCGTGGAGCTGTGAGGCAGCAGTGCTAACCACTGTGCCACTTTGTTTTGCTCCATTTTAGCTGGGCTTTTCCCAAACTGCAGGAATGTCAGTCCTTCATCTGCCCACATAATGGGTGAGGGGGTAAACTGTACAGCTGATAAAGTAGCTTCTCACTTCAGTGTCTGCAGTGCAATTTATTCCAGGTGCACTGAAATTTGGAACAGAGGGGATTGAGAAAAGGAAATGGGCTTAGAAAAGATAGAACTACCGTGGTTAACAAAAATGGTGGCACGGTGGCGCAGTATTTAGTCCTGCTGCCTCACAGAGCTAGGGGCCCGGGTTAGATTCCTGGCTTGGGTGACTATCTGTGTTTTTATGTTGGAATGGGAAATAGTTCCTCGTACCATTTCCTGAGATCAGGAATGTATATCTGAAAGTTTCGACAGGGTCATACAGGTGGACAATGTTCTGGAGACAAAAAACATTACAGTTTTGGCCGTGCATGGTCAAGGAAGAGCTTGACATTCCCATTTTGTCATAGCTATAGTATTTGCTACAGTGTTACATAATGCTGTTCAGACAGATACCCAGCCTTATCCTGGGATTGCAAAAATATCAGCAGCATCCACATCATATGAAAGATTTAAGAAGCACTGCTCATGGAGGCCTATATGAAAAGATAGTTATTCCTTCAATAGGGTGACAGAGGAGCAGAATGTTGTGAATCCTATTATCATTGCACCAGAGCCCCAGGTTCTGAAGCTATTGCATCTTGGAAAGTTGAGCAGGGTGGGATCATTTGCCCAATATGTGCTACTGCAAACAGCCAATATGTTGTCTTGGGGCGGCACTTTGGCACAGTGATTAGCGCTGCTGCTTCACAGTGCCAGGGACCCATGTTCAATTCCCAGCTTGGGTCACTCACTGCCTGTTGGAATTTGCACATTCTTCTCATGTCTACGTGGGTTTCCACCAGGTGCTCCAGTTTCCTCTCTCACTCCAAAGATGCTACTCAGCATTAGATTGAATGGCCATGCTAAATTCCCCTTCATGTCGGGGTTAGTGGGATGAATGTGTGGGGTTTTGGGGATGAGGCCCAGGTGGGATTGTGGTCAGTGAAGACTTGGTGGGCCGAATTGCCTCCTTCTGCGCTGTGGGGATTCATACATTG
Source organism: Sphyrna mokarran (assembly GCA_024679065.1). Taxonomy (NCBI): domain Eukaryota; kingdom Metazoa; phylum Chordata; class Chondrichthyes; order Carcharhiniformes; family Carcharhinidae; genus Sphyrna; species Sphyrna mokarran. The sequence continues at coordinate 9,243,018 of JAGIQG010000003.1, read as the reverse complement.
ATCAACCAAGTTGTCATTGTTGTGAATGTTCCAGGAATGTTACCCCAGTATGAGGGAGTGAATGTTTTTCAGTGTTTGCAATGGAGATGGTTAGTTAAGTGGGATATTTGGCAGCCACTCTCTACCTGACTTTAAGATGCAAATGGGTTCTATTAGCACTTGGCTAATGGACTTCTATCATTCTCCAATTTGAAATTTTAACTCATGGTATCCTCAGGCAACTTCTGATATCCATCTTCTCGTGTGTGATAGAAATTAAAAGCAGGACTAGACTATTCAGCCCTTTGAGGCTACTCCACCGTTCATTCTGATTATGGCTGAGCATCAAATTCAATATCCCATTCGCTCTCTTCCTCCTATATCCCTTAATCCCTTCAACCCCAGAGCTATATCTAATTCCTTCTTAAAATCACACAATGTTTTGGCTTCAACTACATTTTGTGATTGTGAATTCCACTCATTCACCACTTCTCCTTACCTCAGTCTGCAAATTATAACTCCTGAGTTCTGGATTCTTCCACCATCAGGAACATTCTTTCTGAATCAACCCTGTCTAATATTGTTGAATTTCAATGAGATCCCCTCTCATTATTCTAAACTCCAGTGAATGTAATCCTAACTGACTTAGTCTCTCCTCATATCACAGACCTGCCATCCCAGGAATCAGTCTGGTACCTTCACCCTACTCCCTCTATAGCAAAACCATGCTTCCTCAGATAAGAACACCAAAACTGCACGCAATACTCCAGGTGCGGCCCCACCGACACCCTGTACAATTTTTCTTCACGTTCATTCGGGAACGTGGGCATTGCTGGCTGGCCAGCATTTATCGTCCATCCCAAGTTGCCCGAGGGTGGCTTAGAGTCAGGTATACTGCTGTGGCTCTGGAGGCCAGACCAGATAAGAACAGCAGATTTCCTTCCCTAAAAGACTACTTCAGTAAAATATCCCTATTCCTATACTCGAATCCTCTCGCTATGAAGCCAACATACAATTTGTTTGATTTGATTTATTATTGTCACGTATATTAGTGTACAATGCATGCTATAAAGACAAAGCATACCGTTCATAGAGAAGTTACAGTCATAGCTAGGGTGTAGCGAAAGATCAGCTCAGTGTGAGGTAGGTCCAATCACAAGTCTGAAGGCAGCAGGGAAAAAGCTGTCCTTGAGCCGGCTGGTACATGACCTCAGACTTTTGTATCTGACAGAAGAAGATGGAAAAGAGAATATCCGGGGTGTGTGGGCTCCTTCATTATGCCGGCTGCTTTGCCAAGGCAGTGGGGAAGAGTAGACAGAGTCAAAAAACGGGAGGCTAGTTTGAGTAATGGACTTTGTCTTCTTTATCGCGTAATGTACTTGCATGCTTACATTGAGCAACTATGATGTGCTGTGGTTCTAAGGACAGGGGCATGAAGTGCCTTTGTAATTTGCTATGTTGGCGCTATTTTATCTTCAGTTTGAATTTGTCGCAAATTGCCAGTAATATTTTCATTGTCAGGGGGGGAAAATAAAATGAGCCATGCTTGACAGGAAAGAAACTAAAACAATGTCAAAATTAACTTAATTCTTTGTAACTGATTCTTAGTAACCGTGACAGCATGTGTGAAAGTGTGGCTTCAAGCCTGAGAGAGTTACTCACTACAATTTGCCCTCATGGCAAGTATAAAATCCAAAAAAGACTCAGCCCTAGACGATAGCAAGGATTTATTTGCTCATTGCACTCATCAATAATCCCTCTGGCTGCAACGCTGGTGTGACTAGCGGTCATTAACATTCTAGTGTGGGTCTTACAATGTTTCCCTTGTACTTGCGCCTGTGACCGTGGGTGAGGAATGACAATGAGGTCATCGGAAATATCCTCCATGGTGAGTGTGGGAAAAAGCTTCTTCCTTCAATAGGTTAAAAAGGGAAACCTTTTCGTCGAGATTTCTTATAAAATTCTGCTTCCAATTCACATCAGTGAACCTTTCCCTACCCCTGTAGATTTGGTCACACGTGGAGAATGTATTATTGAGTCGATTTTATGACTTCACATTTGTGTTCGCAGAGTGATGGCAAAATGGATGATTGTGAGGCAGCAGATCCATTTAGAAATATAGAAACTAGAAGCAAGCGTAGGCCATTCAGCCCTTCGAGCCAGCTCCACGTTCGTTTTGATCATGGCTGATCATCGAATTCAGTATCCTGATTCCCCCCACTTTCTCCCAAATCCCTTGATCCCTTTAGTTCCAAGAGCTATATCTAATTTCTTCTTAAAATCAGACATTTTGGCTTCAGCTACATTCTGTAGAAGTGAATTCCACACGTTCACCACTTTCTGGGTGAAGATATTTCTCCTCACCTCAGTTCTAAAAGATTTACTCTTTATCCTCAAACTATAACGCCTAGTTTTGGATTCAGCCTGATAAACCTTCGCTGTACTCCCTGTATTTGCATCTCTCCTCATTTTTTTTTCTATGACGGCACAGTGGTTAGCACTGCTGCTCACAGCGCCAGGGACTGGGGTTCAATTCCGGACTTGTGTGACTGTCTGTGTGGACAATTCTCCCTGTGTCAGCATGGGTTTTCTCTGGGTGCTCCGATTTCCTCCAGTAGTCCAAAGACGTGAGGGTCAGGTAGATTGGCCATGCTAAATTGTCCCTTAGTTTCCAAAAAAGTATAGGTTAGATGGAGTAGCCAATGTACATGTGTGGGATTACCAGGCTAGGGTTGGGAAGAGGGTCAGCGTAAGATACTCTATCAGAGAGTCAGTGCAGACTTGACGGGCCAAATGGTCTCTTTTGCATAGTAGGGATTCTATGAATCTATAAATTCTTCCCATATGAACACGAGGAGACCGTTCAGCCCATTGAAACTCTTCCATTGTTAACTGAGATCCTAGCTGATCTGTGCCATTAATTCCATCTACCCCCATCTTAATCTGCAACCCTTGGCTAATAGAATTCTAACGCTCTTAATTTTGAAACTTTAAGCTGACCCTAAGTCCCAACAGCTTTCTGGAACAGTGAGGGTGGTGGGGGGATGTGGGGAAGTTCCAGATTTCCACCACCCTTTGTGTGAAGAAGTGTTTCCTGGCATCACACCTGAACAGCCTAATATTTTAACCGCGCCAATTATAAAATCTTGCTGTCATTGTTCTGAAATTTCCTAGCAGAGGAAATAGATTTTCTCTCTCTCTTTCTGTCCTGTCAAATCATTTTCCCATCTGCAAAGATTTTCACCTCTAATGTTCTTCACGTTCTCACCCACTGTGGTTTGAATTGATCAAATGTGCGTTCCGCAGAATCACTGAAGATTTTTATATCATCGTTGAAAATGATGTATCCTTCACATCGTATCTTTGTGGCTTTGTGTTTGATGTAACAGTTTGTTCTATAAATTGGCATAATCTGGCTCAAAGACCATAACAGCAAAACCATTGCACAGCACTTATTTGGGTCTCCTTGTCATTGCTTTAGGACAAGTTATTATTACATCACGGAGAGTTTGCGTGAGACTGTTTGAAAGGAGAGTACTTTTTAAAAGGGCAAGTTCCAGGTACCAACTGGGAGCACTCACTCTTTCATTCCAATGATATTTCAGTGTCCTGTTGGGGTCGGAGAGAAGTATTGCTACTGTCACTGTGTGTAGCAGCATCATAAATATGTTATTTTCCAGCAACATTTACTGTACTTACTGGCTACTGATCAAAGGGGAGGCGATGGTGCAGCGGAATTGTCGCTGGGCTAATATCCAGCAGACCCAGGGTAATGCTGTGGGGGCCTGGGTTAAAATCCTGCTGTGGCAGACAGTGAAATTTGAATTCAATAGAAAATCTGGAATTAAAATTCTAACAATGACCATGAAACCATTGTCGATTGTTGTAAAAACCCATTTTGTTCATTAATAATCTTTGGGCAGCACGGTGGCACAGTGGTTAGAATTGTTGCCCCACAATGCAAAGGCTCCAGGTTCAATTCCTGGCTTGGGACACTGTCACTTTGGAGTTTGCACATTCTCCCCATGTCTGCGTGGGTTTCCTCCAGGTATGTCAGTTTCCTCCTGCAGTCTGAAAGATGTGCTAGTTAGGTACTTTGGTCATGCTAAATTCCCCCTCCCTCAGTGTACACGATTAGGGGGTTTTCACAATAACTTCATTATAATATTAATGTAAACCTACTTGTGACATTAATAAGTAAACTTTAGGGAAGGAAATCTGCCGTCTATTCCTGGTCTGGCCTACATGTGACTCCAGACCCATCGCAATGTGGTTGATTCACAACTGCCCTTTGAAATAGTCTAGCAAGTGGAGTCGGACACTTTAGGAACTTTCAAATGGTTATTGGATAGGCACATGGAGCACACCAGGATGGTAGGAAATGGAATAGCTTGATCTTGGGTTCAGATATAGCTCAGCACAACATCGAAGGCTGAAGGGTCTTATTGTGTTGTACTGTGGTATGTTCTGTATCAAGAGGAGTCCAACTAAAGAATCCCTAACACAGGATTAACATAGAAATTAGAAGCAGGAGTAGGCAATTTGGCTCTTCGAGCTTGTCTGCTATTCATTTTGGTCATGACTGATCATTAAATTCAATATCCTGATATCCTCTTTCTCCATCCCTTAATCCCTTTAGCCCCAAAAATAGAAACAAAGATTGAATGAGATCAGGTCAGGGTTCCAATCTGAGACCTGCCTGCTCTCAAGTAAGACCACTTTGAATCATAGAATCCCTACACTGCAGGAGGATGCAATTCGGCCCACCAAATCTACATTGACTTTCCGACAGGATAACCCATCTAGACCCAATCCTCACAACCCCATGTACATACTGAGTGACATGGTGGCACAGTGGTTAGTACTGCTGCCTCACAGCGCCAGCGACCCAGGTTCAATTCTGGTGATGTTCTTCTTGGACAGAACTCTAAGCCCCATCCACCATGGAATAAGTGCAGGTGAGGGTCCAACAATGGAAATTTCCATTGACCTTGGGCGGGAGGTTCAAGTCTCGCCTGAGGGAGGCCATAAAATCTCTTCCCCCATGTTTACATGGATTTCCTGCAGGAGCTCCAATTTTTTCCCACAGTCCACAGATCTGTGGACTGGCCATGCTAAATTGCCCCTTAATGGCAGGGGGAGTAGCAGGGTAAATACATGGGGATAGGAGATTGTGGTCAGTGCAGTCTTGATGGGCCGAATGGCCTCTTCCTGTACTGTATGGATTCTATAATTACTGGATTCTATTTACCCCACTAATTCCCCTAACCTTGGGACACTAAGGGGCAATTTAGCTTGGTTAGGCAATCCATCCTAACCAACAGATCTTTAAATCCTGAGAAGGAATCTGTGAAGGGTAATTTTTAGATCTCTAATTTTATTAATGCTGTTCCCATTGTATCAGCCATTGTTAAACAACAGCAGCCTATGTATCTCAGGCAGTTGTTCAAGGTGGTCGATGACTGATTCCCACTCCGGTTTGACAGTTCTGAGAGGGCTGCTCAGCCCAATGGGTGATCTGCAGCCTTTGCTATGTGCTGGACGGGTAGCAGGGGAGCTTGGAAAGTCAGCAGAGCTGTTTGGAAGTTTGCATGCTCTCTCTATCCATTTCACAGTGCAGTTGAGAGTCAACCACATTGATATAAGGCTTGATAAAAGTAAAATACTCCTGATGTTGAAATCGGAAACAAGAACTGAAAATGCTGGGATATTGAACATTACTGCACAGAACAGGCCCTTCGGCCTTCGAAAGCCAAGGGTTATGAATATTGCCCAGTCCTTCACGCAAACTAATCTCTCATTTGCTGACTCTGTCTACATTTCCCGCTGCCTTGGGAAAGCAACCAGCGTAATCACAGATCTTGGATCCTTGAGGCGGGAGGGGGGGGGCTCAAGAGGAGATTCACAAGAATGATCCCAGGAATCAAAAGTTTGCACCATGAGGAGCAGTTGAGGAATCTGGGTCTACATTCGATGGAGTTTAGAAGGATGAGGGGGATCTATGCAGAATACTGAGAAACCTAGATAAAGTGGACATGGAGGGGATGTTTCCACAAGTGAGAAAGAGTAGAACCTGAGGGCACAATCTCAGAGTGAAGGGACACTGCTTCAAAACTGAGATGAGGAGGAATTTCTTCAGCCAGAGGGTGGTGGATCTGTGGAACTCATTGTCATAGAGAACTATGAAGGCCAGGTCATTGAATATCTTTAAGACAGAGATAGACAGACAATCAATAAAGGGATTAAGGATTACGGGAGTAGACAGGAGAATGGGGATGAGAATCATATCAGCCATAATTGAATGGTGGAGCAGACTTAGAACATAGAACATAGAACATTACAGCACAGAACAGGCCCTTCGGCCTTCGATGTTGCGCCGACCAATATAAAAAGCAATGACCCTCCAAACTAAACCATTCCCTTCTCTTCCATATACTTATCAACTAACCTCTTAAACGCCACCAAACTTGGCGCATCTACAACAGCTGCAGGCAGGGCATTCCACTCCCGAACCACCCTTTGGGTAAAGAACCTACCTCTGATATCCGTCCTATAACTATCACCCCTTAATTTAAAGCTGTGTCCCCTCGTGCTAGCTTTCTCCATCCTAGGAAAAAGGCTATCACTGTCCACCCTATCTAAACCTCTAATCATCTTATATGTTTCGATTAGGTCCCCTCTTAGCCGCCTCCTTTCTAACGAAAACAACCTCAAATCCCTCAGCCTCTCCTCATAAGACCTGCCCTCCATACCAGGCAACATCCTGGTAAACCTCCTCTGTACCCTCTCCAATGCCTCCACATCTTTCTTATAATGCGGGGACCAGAACTGCACACAATACTCCAAGTGCGGCCGCACTAGAGTTTTGTACAGTTGCAACATGACGTTGCGGCTCCGAAATTCAATCCCCCTACCAATAAAAGCCAAGACTCCATATGCCTTCTTAACAACCTTCTCGACTTGACTGCCTACTTTCAGGGATCTATGCACATACACACCAAGATCCCTCTGTTCATCTAGACTACTAAGAATCCTACCATTTGCCCTATACTCTACACATTTATTATTTCTGCCATAGTGCATTACCTCACACTTTTCCACATTAAACTCCATTTGCCACCTCTCGGCCCAGCTCTGCAACTTGTCCAAGTCCCTCTGCAAACTATAACACCCCTCTTCACTATCTACCACTCCACCGACTTTAGTGTCATCTGCAAATTTACTAATCCATCCTTCAATACCCTCATCCAGATCATTTATAAAAATTACAAACAGCAGGGGCCCCAAAACAGACCCCTGAGGTACACCACTTGTCACCGAACTCCACGATGAATATCTCCCATCAACCACCACCCTCTGTCTTCTATCTGCTAGCCAATTCCTAACCCAATTAGCTAAATCACCCTCTATCCCATACATCTGCATTTTCTGCAGAAGTCTTCCATGGGCCACCTTATCAAACGCCTTACTAAAGTCCATATATACCACATCAACCGCCTTACCCCCATCCACCTCCTTAGTCACTTTTTCAAAAAACTCAATGAGGTTAGTAAGGCACGACCTACCCTTCACAAAACCATGCTGACTATTTCCAATCAATTCATTACTCTCTAAATAAGTATAAATCCTATCCCTAATTATTCTCTCCAATACTTTGCCCACAACAGAAGTAAGACTCACTGGCCTATAATTCCCTGGAAGGTCTCTCTTCCCCTTCTTGAACAATGGGACCACATTCGCTATCCTCCAGTCCTCCGGAACCACACCCGTAACCAACGACGACCTGAAGATCACAGCCAGAGGCTCTGCAATCTCCTCTCTTGCCTCCCAGAGAATCCTAGGGTAAATCCCGTCCGGCCCAGGGGACTTATCCAACTTCAAACCCTCGAGAATATCTAGCACATCCTCCCTATCTACTTCGATACCTTCCAGTTTGCAACCCTGTACCTCAGTGTTCTCCATAACTACATTTACATCACCCTGCGTGAATACCGAAGAGAAATATTTATTCAGTACCTCTCCAATCTCCTCAGGCTCCACGCACAACTTCCCACTGCTGTCTATGACTGGCCCTAATCTTGCCCTAACCAATCTTCTATTCTTAACATATCTAAAGAAAGCTTTAGGATTCTCCCTAATCCTATCAGCCAAAGTCTTCTCATGTCCTCTCTTTGCTCTCCTCAATTCCCCCTTTAGCTCCCTCCTGGCTAATCTATAGCTTGATTACTAATCTATAGCTTGATTGACTTGATGGGCCAAATGACCTAATTCTACTCCTATGTCTTATGGTTAATGGATATACTTTCTTCCACTATCTTCTGTTGAGAAGAAGGTGCAAGGAAGTATATCCAGAATCTGTGATGTCTGGGACAAATAAACTCAGGAACACTTCTTCCTTGCTGCTGTCAAACTTTTGAATGGACTACCATTTATTAAGCTGATCTTTCTCTACACCCTAGTTATGACTGTAACATTACATTCTCCACCCTCTCCTTTCTTTCTCCCTTATGTACTCTGTGAACAGTATGCTTCATACAGCAAGCAAGAAACAATACTTTTTGCTGTATACTAATACATGTAACAATAATAAATCAAATCAAATCAAACAAATCTCAGCAAGTCTGTGGAGAGAGAATGGAGCCAAGCTTTCAAGTCTGGATGACCCTTTGGGCACAGAGGGTCTACAAACACGAAACATTGGCTCTAATCTCTGTCCACAGATGTTGTCAGACTTACTGAGATTTTGTAGCATTTTCTCTTTTTGTTTGTGATATATATCTGGAGTCAGGTTTAGGTAAGGCCACATACTGGTGTCAAATTCTATTGCCCGATGATCATTAATGAACTGGATTGTTTTTTTAACAATAATATGATAGTTTTGTGCTGAATGACATGGAGTTCTGTCTTCCAGATTTTATTCAATGAATTGAATTTAATTGTCTGGGAATATTGCCATTGTTTTCTATGAGATCATGGTTGCTGGACCTAATTTGCCATCTCTACTGTGCCCTTCGAGAGGCTAAATAGTTCAGTTGGCTAGACACCTAGCTCAGATTAAGACTAACAGTGCAGGACTCATCCCCCTTTCCAGCTGGGGTAGCCGTGGGGCCTGTGTCCCCACCCTATCCGCAGTCAAATGTTTTTTGAATTTGTTCATGGGATATGGGCGTCACTGGCTGGGCCGACATTTATTGTTCACCCCTAACATTGCTGTGGCTCAGGAGTCACATGTAGGCCAGCCAAGATCAGAATGACAGATTTCCTTCCCTTAAGGGAAACTAGTGAACCAGATGGGCTTCTGTAACGATCGACAATGCTTTCATTAGACTTTTAATTCCAGATATTTCACACAATTAAAATTTCACGATCTGCCGTGGTGGAATTTGAATCCAGGTCTCCAGAGCATTAGGTTGGGTTTCTGGATTACTAGTCCTGTGACAAGATCACTACACCATTTGCCACAGTTGGGCAAATGATTCGCACAGTTCTGCCTTTGGGCAGTGAATTTGAGAAGAAAGATCTGTACTGCTTGTGTTGGGACTTCACATGAGGACATTAGCCAAGCTTGGGTCTAATCATCCTGATTGCGTCAAGAAAGACTTCCAATTGTAAACCTCATGACTTCTGGACATCCCAAAGCAACTTACATTCAATCAAGTGTAGTCAAATTGTTGAAACATAGCAAATGCAGCAGCATTTGTGAATAGCAAGCTGGATGAGATAGCAGCGTTGTGATAATATCACTGGACATTAACACCACAGGCCATGATTAACTCTATTTAGGGACATGCATTCAAATTACACCAGAACTATGAAACCATTCTCAATTGTTGTAAAAGCCCATTTTGGTTCACTGATGTCCTTTCGGAAAGGAAATCATAAAATCCCTCCAGTGCAGAAGGAGGCCATTCAGCCCATTCAGTCAGTGCTGATTCTCTGATAGAATATCTTACACAGGCCCTCTGTCCTATTCCCATAACTCCACCCATTTACAGTGGCTAAACCATCTAATCTGCACATCTTAGAAGGTTTTGACTTGTTGTGCTTTGGAAAGAGCCTTCAGTCCGAAATGCGTGAGTGTGGTGAAAGTCCATGGATTGTGGAAAATTGAGGGAAGATAGCAATGGGAATGTGCTAGTTGAACAGCTGGAAGCAACTGTTATGTATTCTTGCCTGGTCCACGCCCTTACTCCCCACCCCCTCCCAAGACCCTGTACTCAAACCCATTCCTCTTTCTAATTCCAGAGAAGACCTGGGGGGAACATACATTAAGAAGTCTCACAACACCAGGTTAAAGTCCAACCAATTTGTTTGATAGTAAACTCACAAGTTTGGGGGTTTGCCCCTTTGTCAGGTGAGAGTTCTGGCCTCCGACAGAGCATATAACAGCACAGACAGTTTACAGAATACTGATTAGATTACTGATTATGGATAAGCGTTCTCCAAGACTGCCTTCACGACACACAACAGCGCAGAGTCACTGAGCAGAGACTGATAGCCAAGTTCTGCACACATGAGGACAGTCTCAACTGGGATTTTGGGTTCATGTCACATTATCTGTAACCCCTATGACATGCCTGGGTTTGCAAAACCTCACTTACTGTACAGATTGGAGACAATACAGTCTCGTTAACCTGTGCTTAAAGCTCTTTCCCATTGTCTGCATCTTTAAGACTTGAATAGTAGGTTTGTTGTAAAGACATTCTAATCAGTAATCTGTAAACTGTCTGTGCTGTTATATGCTCTGTCTGAGGCCAGAATTCTCCATTCACCCGAAGAACGGGTAAACCCCAGAAGCTTGCGAGTTTCTTATTGGATTTATGGGTGACACATCATTTTATGGTTCCTTTTTTTGGACTCTGCCTCGTAACCACCCTGTTTTGTTTTTGAACTCTTATCTTTCAGAAACCTCAGTGGGCTTTGATTGCTTTTATTTTTTTGTGATTGCTTTTAGTGATTTGTATGTTTGTGGTTTGAAGGGAAGTGTACAGGAAATCATGGAATGCAAATTCAACTCACCTTTTCTGAACCCCACACACTTTTGTAAGATTCCTGGTGAATGTGGCATCTAGCCAGCATGAAAGCTGGCACACAATGTTCGGCTTCTGTAACTTTGAGTTAAGAAAGGAGTAAAGTACAGATATTTATTAATGATTGACAAGTAGAGTGTAGAGATGATAGTCATGGAGTCATACAGAGCAGAAAAGGCCATTTGGCCCATTGAGTCTGCATAGACAATAACTACCACTAAAATCATGCTAATCCCATTTTTCCAACACTTGTCCCATATGCTTGAAAGTTATGATATTTCAAGTGCCCATGAGATCATAAGTTCATATGATATGGGAGCAGAATTAGATCATTCAGCCCATCAATTCTGCTCCACCATTTGATCATGGCTGATCATCTCCTTATCCCCATTCCCTGCCTTCTCCCCATAACCCTTCAACCCATTTCCAATTAAAAACCTCTCTAACTCCTTCTTTAATTTACTCACTGTCCCAGCATCCACCGCACTTTGGGGTACTGAATTCCACAGATTCGCAACCCTTTGGGAGAAGTAGTTTCTCCCCAACTCTGCTTTAAATTTTCTACTCCTTATCCTAAGACTATGACCTCTCATCCTGGGATGCCCCACAAGAGGAAGTATCTGCTCCATGTGTACTTTATCCATATCTTTCATCATCTTGTATATCTCAATTTGATCTCCCATCATTTTTCTAAATTTCAAAAAGTTTTCCAAATAATTTTTAAAGGTTGTAAGGTTTTCAGTCTCATTACCTTCCCAGGTATTGTATTCCAGATTCCCACCACACTGTGAGTGTAGAAATGTTTTCTCAAATCCCCTCTGAATCTCCTGTCCCTCACCCCTATATTATACCCCCTCCCGACTGACCTCTCAAAGAAGGACTGCTTTCTATTCACCCCGTCCAGTCTCCTCATAATCTCAATGATGTGCTCCCTCAGCCTTCCCTACTCTAGAGAAAACAATCCTAACCTATCCCAGTCTCTCCTTATAGCTCAGATGCTCCATCCCAGGCAACATCCTGGTGAATGATATCAGAATGGAAGAGAGGGTAAGCTTGCTCTGGAGACAAACGTAATCTAAGTAAAGTCCAGTAATGTGTGGGTTAGATGGATTGGCCATGCTAAATTGCCCCTAAGTGTCAGGGGTTTAGTAAAGTAAATAAATAGGGTTATGGGGATAGAACCTTAATGGGGTTGTGGCCAGTGCAGCCTCGATGGGCCGAATGGTCTACTTCTGCACTGCAGTGATTTATGATTCTATTCTATGGTAGGCTACACATACATAGAAACTGGGGAGGGAAATGATGAAGGGGGTTTAAAATTAAGAATCACGAGTTAAACTTAGGAAAGTAAGGGTAGGAAGGATGTCATGTAATAAGATCATAATAAGTAAGAGCAGGAGTGGGCCATTTGGCCCCTCAAAGTTGTTCTACTATTTAACAAGATGATGGCTGATCTGAATGTGGCCTTAACTCCATTTTCCTACCCGAACATTGACTTCCTTGACAATCAAAAATCTGTCCACTTCAGCCTCCACTCTCTGAAGACCAGAACTCCAAAGGCCGACCACCTTCCGAGAGAAAAGAGAATACTCAGGTCCCTCTTAAATCAGTGTCTTCTTATTTTTGAATTGTACATCTTAATTCCACCCCCTGCACCCCCCCCGCATCTTTATCCTGTCAAGCCAACTCATAATCTTGTATAGTTCAATGTGATGGCCTTTGGAAATTTGTTTTGTATCAAGGGACATGAGAATTGAGAAGTTTGTTCCCAGTGAGGGTTTGTTCCTAATGTGTTAAAGTTGGCCGAAGAGATGATCAGGATGATGTTGATCACTGATCTGCTGACTATATTGGGGCTTGGTCGAGCGTAGGCATTGATTTCTAATCTGTTTTAGTGTTCAAGGGTTCAACATCAATTAATTAGGAACTGAAATTTGATCTGCATACAACAAATAGATCAGTCACATCTCGATTTTAAAATTCGCCTGTTTTCAAATCAGGCTGATTCCTAGAGGGCAGGGCCTGTCACACGAGGAGAGATTAAGTCAGTTAGGATTATATTCATTGGAGTTTAGAAGAGTGAGAGGGGATCTTATAAAAACTTATAAAATTCTAACCAGATTTGACAAGGTAGATTCAGAAAGAATGTTCCTGATGGTGGGAGATTCTAGAATTCGGGTCATAGTTTGAGGATAAGGGGTAAAACTTTTAGAACTGAAGTGAGGAGAAATTTCTTCATTCAGAAGATAGTGAGTGTGTGGAATTCACTACCATGGAAAGTAGTTGAGGCCAAAATGTTGTGTGACTTCAAGAAGCATTCCTTAATATCTATTTATGTGGTTGACCTTCTGGTTTGCAAAGCAGTAACATAGCGCTTATGTTACTGGATTTGTTAACCAGTGCCTCGGGCTAAATGATCTGGAAATGGTGTTCAAACCCCACGGCAGCAGAGAAATTTAAATTCAATTGATCGATAAATTCATGAGCCAAGTTAACACGTTGCTACCAGATTATCGGGGAACAGAGTCTTCAATCCTTACTCAGTCTGGTATGCTGTGCCTCCAGTTTCACAAGAATGGGATTGGCTTTTAAACTGCAACTAAAATGCATTGGTGGATTTTTCCCTATAAATTAACAGTAGAGATAATAATCTTGATCTTAACATCTTTGGTGGCTTGGTGTTCAATATTTTTGACAATGCTCCTGTGAATGGCCCTGGGAGGATTTACCATGTTCAAGATTCTTTGTAAATGCAAATTATTATAGAGTCAGAGAATCCCTACAGTGCGAGAAAGAGGCCATTCGCTGATCACATCTGCACTGACTTGTTGACACAGCATCCTACCCAGGCCTTATCCCCAAAACCCCACTAGTCCCACGTAACCTGTGGGAGTAAAACAGAGCACCTGGAGAAAACCCATGCAGACATGAGAAGAAGGTGCAAATTCCTCATAGACAGTGACCCAAGGTTGGAATTGAACCCAGGTTCCTGCATCATGGCCAATGGATGTAACCACCACGTCCTTTGGACTGAGAGAGGAAACCGGAGCACCCAGAGGAAACCCACGCAGATACAGGGAGAACATGCAACAGCGGGACAAGTTTAGGAATTGAACCCAGATCACTGGTGCTGTGAGGCCACAGTGCTCATCAGTGTGCCACCGTGCTGCCTTTCTCTTAACAGTTTCAAATTGCTGAAATGAAAAGAGAAAATGTTGGAACCAATCAGCAAGTTAACACTGGCAAAAAGAAACAGAGTTAAATGTAAGTTCAGGATGTTGTTAACATTGTGGTCAAGAATCTTTAATCAGAAGTAAAAGTTTATGTTTCTTTTTAACTGTAGTATGTCCTTCAGGCATGCTCCAATTAAAATGTCCATTGTTTTCATTATCCCCTGCTAAAATCAATACTTATTACTCATCCCTAATAGCCTCTGAGATTTTCATAGAATCCCTACAGTGCAGAAGGAGGACATTCAGCCCATTGAGCCTGCACCAAGACAATGATCCCACCCAGGCTCTAACTCTTTAACCCTATATATTTATCCTGCTAATCCCCCGGATACTAATGGGCAATTTGGCATGGCTAATCCATCTAACTCGCACATCTTTTGACTGTGAAAGGAAGCCAGAGTACCCGGAGGAAATCCATGTAAACAGGGGGAGAATGTACAGATTCTGCACAGACAGTGACCCAAGCTGGGAATTGGAAGCAAACATGTTGGTAATATTTAAGACACATGAATAGATGGGGAATAGAGGGATACAGGCAGTTGCTCTGGATAGGGCAACATGTTCAAGGTAGGGTTGATGGGCCGAGGGGCCTGTTTCTGGGCTGTATTGTTCTTTGTTCTTTGCTCTTTGAGTGCTGCTCAGCACCAGTTCCTGAGCATGGTGGTAGCAACATCTATTTGCTACTTGCGAGGTAACTCTCACCTCGGTTTCCTCTGGGTGCTCCGGTTTCCTCCCACACTCCAGAGGTGTACAGGTTAGGTGTTGGCCGTGCTAAGTTGCCCCTGACCCTGATCGAATACATCCCGGGGGAAACAGCAAATGTACCAGTGGGAATTTACCGAAATTCGCTCGACTCTGGAGTGGTTCCTGAAGATTGGAAAACAGCAAATGTGATGCCACTGTTTAAAAAGGAGGTAGACAAAAAGTGGGTAACTATGGGCCGGTTAACTTCTGCAGTGGGGAAAATGCTTGAATCTATCATCAAGGAAGAAATAGTGAGACATCTGGACAGAAATTATCTCACTGGGAAGACACAGCATGGGTTTGTGAAGGTCAGATCATGTTTGATTAATTTGGTGGCAATCTTTGAGAACATAATGTGTATGGTGCACAATGGGGAACCTGTGGATGTGGTGTATCTGGATTTCTAGAGGGCAATTGACAAGGTGCTGCACCAAAAGTCGCTGTATGAGACAAAGGTGCACACTGTTATGGTAATGTATGGGGATAGAGCGGTGAGGAGGGTTTGTGCGGGATCCTATTTCAGAGGGTGAGTGCAGACTTGAAAGGTATCTTTCTGCACTGTGGAAATTCTTTGAGATTCTGTTCGAATAAATAATAGTATTCTATTTTTTTTCTTAATTCCTTGCTGTTCCTGCACACTGGTCTTTGGTGGTTCTTGCACTCAGTCCCATTCTCCCATAAATTCTCAGTGAATATGATGCCCATGATTTTGAAAATTACAACTTTTGCTTCATCAACTGAAGACGTAACATCCAGGGATAAGGCCATTGTGTACTCAACATCACCGAGAGAAAAGGCAGATCAACAGCTGGCTATTCAGTTAAGCTAGTCCAATCCCTAAGAGGAAGGGACAGTGTAATGAAGGAAGGAATTACATAGGTGCTACACAAGTGAACATTGCGCAGGATATCCGAGGTAGGACATAAGAACAAGGAACAGAGTAGGCCACCTCGCCATTTGAGCCTACTCTGCCCATTCAATAAATTCATGTTGATCTTTTCATGGACTGAGCTTCACTTACCTGCCTGCTCACCACAACTCTTAATTCCTTTACTGTTCAAAAATTTATCTAACCTTGCCTTAAAAACATTCAATAAGGTAGCCTCAACTGCTTGACTGGGCAGGGAATTCCACAGATTCATAACCCTTTGGGTGAAGAAGTTCCTCCTCAGCTCAGTCCTAAATCTGCTCCCCCTTATTTTGCCCTCTAGTTCTACTTTTACTTTGAGGTCATGCCCCCCAGTTCTACTTTCACCCACCAGTGGGAAACAACCTCCCTTCTTCTATCTTATCTATTCCCTTCATAATCTTATCTGTTTCCACAAGATCTCCCACATTCTTCTGAATTCCAGTGAGTATACTCCCAATCTGCTCAGTCTATCCTCATAAGCCAACCCTTTCAATTCTGGAATCTCCCTAGTGAATCTGCTCTGCATCCCCTTCTTGTGCCAATATGTTCTTTCTCAAGTAAGACCAAAACTGTACGCAGATGTGACCTTGCCAGCTTCTTACTCAGCGGCAACATAACCTCACTGTTTTCAAACTCCATCCCTCTAGCAATGAAGGACAAAATTTCACTTGCCTTCTTAATTACCTGATGCACCTGCAAACCGACTTTTTATGATTCATACACAAGGACATCCAGGTCACTCTGCACAGTAACATGCTGCAATTTGTTACATTTAAATAATAGTCCATTTTGCTGTTATTCCTACCAAAATGAATGACTCACATTTGCCAACATTGTACTCCATCTGCCCACCCACTGACATAGACTATCTATATCCTTTGCAGACTTTCAGCATCCTCTGCACACTTTGCCTTATCAATCGTCTTAGTGTCAAATGTGAATTTTGACAGACTATGCTTGGTCCCCAACTCCAAATCATCTATATAAACTGTGAACAATTGAAATCCTAACACTGATCTCTGAGGCACACCATTAGTCACTGATTGCCAACCAGAAAAACACCCATTTCCCCGACTCTTAGTTAACCAATCCTCTATCCATGCTAACACATTACCTGTAACACTATGTACCTTTATCTAATGTGGTAGTCTTTGGTGTGGCACCTTGTCAAATACCTTCTGGAAATCCAGATACACCACATCCACAGGCTCCCCATTGACCCCTGCACATGTATTGTTCTCAAAGAATTCCACCAGATCAAACATGACCTTTCCTTCATGAACCTACGCCACATCTTCTCAATGGGACAATTAATATCCAGATGTTTCGCTATTTCTTCCTTGATGATAGATTCAAGCATTTTCCCTACTATAGAAGTTAAGCTAACTGGACTATATTTTCTCACCTTTTGTCTACCTCCTTTTTTACACAGTATCACCACATTTGCTGTTTTCCAATGTGCAGGAACCATCCCAGAGTCCAGAGAATTTTTGGAAAAAACTACTAATGCATTCGCTGTTACCCCTGCCATCTCTTTTAGTACCCGAGGATGCATTCCGTCAGGGACAGGAGACTTGCCTACTATTAGCCCTATTGGCTTGCCCAATACTACCTCTTTAGTGATAATATAGCTTCTAGGTCCTCACCTGCCTTTCATTATCAATTTTTGACTTGTTATTTGTGTCTTCCATTTTGAAGACAAACACAAAATACCTGTTAAATGCCTCAGCCATTTTCTCATTTCCAATCACTATGTCCCTCTGCTCATCTTTTAAAGGACTAATATTTACTTTAGCCATTCTTTTTCATTTTCTACATTTGTAGAAGATAGCTTGGCTTTGGATTTTTGGATGTGTTGAATATATGTATGAGAGAAAGATAGACCGTTCATTGAATTATAGAATCGTCAAATCCCTACAGTGCAGAAAGAGACCATTTGGCCCATCAATCCTGCACTAACAACAATCCCACCCGGGCATTATCCCTGTACCCTATGTATTTATCCTGCTAATCTCGCTGAAACAAAGAGGCAGTTTAGCATGGCCAATCTACCTAATCTGCACATCTTTGGACTGCGGGAGGGAACCGGAGCACCCAGAGGAAACCCATGCAGACACGGGAAGAATGTGCAAACTCCACACAGAAAGTGACCCAAGGCTGAGATTGAACCGGCCCCTGTCACTGTGAGGCAGCAGTGCTAACCGTTGTGCAACCATGTGGACACAGAAGTGTTTGTGAGGCAACATACCAGGAGTACTGCCTGCCTGATAATGAGCTCCTCTTGTATCCCTCCAGGAGTGACAGAACTTCTGAGGTGTTGCAACAATATTCAAATCATGGAGGAGCATGAGCTAATTTGCAAGCATTATCATCCCATTAGCAGGAGTGATAATGCAGCATCCAGCCTCATTGTTTCTTCCCATCCAGGAGCGAATCACTACTGATTTTCCAAACTGAAAACCTATTCAGATAACCACGCTGGGGTAGGGTAGAGATGGAGTACTGGTAAGTATATCTCCTGGGTGGTGAGAAATATGCCTTGGGGACTGGCACGGTGACATAGAGATTAACACTGCTGTCTTACAGCAACAGGGACCTCGGTTCAATTCTGGCCTCAGGTAAATGTCTGTGCACCTTCTCCCCGCGTGGGTTTCCTCCAAATGCTCTGGTTTCTTTCCACATGCCAACAATGTGCGAGTTAGGTTGATTGGCCATGTTAAATTGCCCCTTAGTGTCAGGGGGACTAGCTAGGGTAAACTGCATGGGGTTATAGGGATAGACCTTGGGTGGGATTTTGATTGGCACAGACTCATTGGGCCAAATGGCTTCCTTCTGCACTGTAGGATTCTATGCTTCCATGAAATTGCACCCTGGCATTTCCAGGGGCATTGCTAGGCAGCTCTTTGGGGAGTTCCATTGCTGGGGTTCCTTTTATCCATGGGGAGTGGAGTGGAGGGGTGGTCAGTCATTGCCCCTCTACATGTGGACAGGGAAGTCTCCTGTGTCCATGCAGCTCTCAATGTCTGTGCGAGACTGGGTGATGCCTTCATTTAAATTGGCGCAATTGTATCAAGATTCTTGGCATTGCTGGCTTTCTGAGGCCCCACCCCTCCAGCTGCCTGTGTGAATCTCACTTCCCCTTTGAAATTGCATAGAATTCTGTTTGATCCAGCTAGAAAGCCTGGCTCAGCAGCCTATGAGTTTCACATTGGTTTTCCCACCTGAGCAAGTGCATTATACATTTTAGAAAAGATTCCGGCCTCAGTTATTTCAGTGCTGCTCGTGGGAGCTTGCTATGCACAAATTAGCTGCCACATTTTCAACATGACAATCAGTGAGAGTGCAATTGTTGCTGTAAAGAGTTTGGGGGACGCGCTGAGGTTGTAACAATGGACTTAGGGCAACATGGTGCCGCAGTGGTTAGCATTGCTGCCTCACTGCACTAGGGACCTGGGTTCAAATCCCGGCTTGGGTCACTGTCTGTGTGGAGTTTGCACATTCTCCCTATGTCTGCGTGGGTTTCCTCTGGGTGCTCAGGTTTCCTCCCACAGTCCAAAGATGTGCAGGCTAGGTGGATTGGCCATGATAAATTCTCCCTCAGTGTACCCAAACAAGCAGAGTGTGGCGACTAGGGGATTTTCACAGTAACTTGTGGCAAATAAATAAACTTTACAAAAACCCTTTGCTCAAGAAGTATTGCCCTTGCTAAAGACTCATTGGTCCAGTGAGCAATTTGTCATAATATAACGGCCTTTGATATTGGTTGATGCCTTGCTCCGACTGTTAATGTAAGGATTTGACTGCGAATTTATTTATTTGGAGTGGGGGAAGCGGGGAGGGAGGTGTTGCTCAGAAATATCCCCAGAAAGGTCAGAAGTTGCATCTCCAAACAGATTCCCTACAAAGCCTTCACTGTCTTGTGCAGAATTCAGGCAAACACATTCCAATTAGGCATTGATATAGGAGCAGGATTGTCTGCCTTGTCAGCTATGGAAAGAAATCTGAATAATGTGATTGCTGCGTTGCCCAGTTACATTGTCCTGGCTCGAGGAAGGTCAGCCGACATTCGTAAGAAATACTGGGTTCATCTCAGACAGAGCTACCATTAACATTGCCATTTTAGCGCTTAAATATCAGAGGGGAAATTCTCCGACTGCACACTTCTGATGCAGAGTGCCTCTGTCTGGGAGCGTCTATTCGAATGTTAAATCCTCTCATGTGAAATTTTGATTTGATTTGATTTGATTCATTATTGTCATATGTGGCACAGTGGTTAGTAATGCTGCCTCACAGCATTACTAACCACAGCGTTACCTCAAATAGAGCTAACATTTCAATCCAGACCCAAAACATTGGATCTGTTCTCTCCACCTTTGGCTTGATCAGTTGGAAACCAGAGATTGTGGACAACTTATGATCTTTCAAACGATTAATTAATTTGTCTCTTACTATAGTTCTAAGGCACTAATGGATAATAAATGATAAACTATCCCCTATGTTTGTTCGCATATCTCTATCCAATTTTTCATAGAATCGCTGCAGTGTAGAAGGAGGCACTCAGCCAATCACATCTGTACCAACCCCTTGATAGAGCATCAAACCCAGGCCCTATTCCTATAACCCCATGTATGTACTCCATTAATCCCCCTAACGCACACATTGTCGATTTAGCATGGTGAATCCACCTAACCTGCACATCTTTGTACCGTGGGAGGAAACCGGAGCACTCGGAGGAAACCCACACAGTCACGGGGAGAATGTGCAGACTCCGCACAGACAGTGGCTGAGTCAGGAATTGATCCTGGGTCCCTGGCACTTGAGACAACAATGCTAACCACTGTACCACCATGCCACCCTCCACTGTGCCATCGTGCCACCCTGGTTCTCCGGTGTCACGTATCACACCGTTACGAGCAAGAATGAAAAGTTCCAGCCAAAATATTCAGCAGCAGTGGAAAATCCCAGCCGTGAAAGAGGGTGGCAGATTCTGTTCGGTATTGGGTCAGTTTGGCAGCTGGAGCTTAGTGTAGACAAGAGTGATGTAAAAACCAATAAGCAAAGTGGGAACCTGAACATGGTTAGAGTGCAGAAATGTTAATGTGCAGCAATTAATCAAAAATATTGAACTTTAGCATCGACTTGATAAACGCTTCACTGAATGTTTGTCTCTGATTGAAGTCCCGAATCTTGTCAGACATCACTGTTTCTGGAAAAACCTCCTCTCCTGCGTCTAGAGGTGAGGCTGAAACATGTTGTAAAGGAAAAAAACTTAATGTTGAAATTAGTTAGGGACTTACAAAACAGGTGACAAAAGATCTCTAACACAACTGCCTGCTGTAAGGAATTACATCCTCTATCCTGCCTGCAGTATAACAGCTGCCAATCCATCAGACCCACAGTGACCAACAGGCTTAATAAATGGTAGTTTGGCTCCATTCCTTATTCCAAATTCTCTCTGGTATCTCAATACTTTAAGTGGAAGTGGTGGCATCATCACTGGACTTCATCCGGGGATCCAGGGTTTATTTATGTGTATTTATTTATTAGTGTCACAAGAAGCTGGCATTAATATTTCAGTGAAGTTACTGTGAAAACCCTCGAGTTGCCGCACCCCGGCACCTGTTCGGGTACACTGAGAGAGAATTTAGCGTGGCCAATGCATCCTAACCAGCACATCTTTCAGACTGTGGGGGGAAATCAGGGCATCCGGAGGAAACCCACGCAGATAACATTCAGACTCACCAAAATAATGACCCAAGCCGGGAATCGAACCCAAGTCTATGGCACTGTGAGGCAACAGTGTTCATCGCCATGCCATTATGACGATACTCCAGGTTTGAATGAACTGGATTCTAATCCCACCACAGCAAATGTGAAATTTGGATTCAGTAAAAGTCTAATGATGACCATGAAACTCTTGTCGATTGTTGTAAAAACCCATCTGGTTCACAAATGTGCTTTACAGAATAAAATTTGCCATCCTTACCGATCTGGCCATGTTTGAGAGGAGCCAATTTAAGTAGGGTTTCTTGAGTTAAAGGTAGAGTAAAATTATTAACAGGAAAGGAAACAATGAAGCGTGTGTGTATACATTCATACAGAGTACAAGTGAAAACTGAGTCCAAAGTAAGTAAATTAAGAAAAGGATATACAAGAAAGTCCAGAATGTGTGAAGCATTGTTGTCATTGCAATTTGAGATTCCAGTTGTGCTAACTTCAACAGGTGAATAGTCAGTTTCAAGATCCCCGTATTCTTTAGTTTGGCGGAGAAGCTTCCCTTTCTCCGCTTTTTCAGGTGGCTGTTATCCCAGTTATTGATATTCCTGGAAGATGGAATCCACAAATCCGTCTGGACATTACTCACAGGATATTTCTTGGATGAGATGATACTCCCATTATATAGCATTGTCTCCACCTGTCTTCACATCTGCTGTGGTGGGATTAGAATCCAGTTTACATTAGGTTCAGAATGCTGTGGAACTACTTTGTCTAGAAACAGATGTCTCTGCACAGGCAGGCCAGTGAAAATGAAGTCAAATATGTTTTTCCTTTTGTTGGTTTCCTTTCTACCTGTCGCAGTCCCAATCTGGCAGTTGTGACTTTTAGGACCTACCCAACCTGGTTTATGGTGATACCATCGAGCCAGTCTTGGTGATGGAGATTGAAGTGCCCTACCTAGAGTACATTCTGCACCCTTGCCAATCTCAGTGCTTCCCCGAGTGGCGTTCTACATGGAGGAGCACTGATTCATCGGCTGGTGGGGGTCAGTAACCAGGAGCCTGACCTTCTCATTACTTGCCATTTTAACACATGATCCTGCTTCTGTACCCACATACCTGTCCTTGGCCTGCTGTAATGTTTCAGTGAAGCACAACTCAAACTGGAGCAACAGCATCTTATCTTCAGGCTACGCACTTTACAGCCTTCTGGTCTCAACATCAAATTCAACAACTTCAGATGATTAGCTGCACCCCACCTCCACCCCTTTGTTTTCATTTTATTTAATTTTTAATTGTTCTCTACCTTTTATTTCTTTATTATCTCCCTTCATTTTTCTTCCCTCCCCCCACCCTTCCCCCTATTTTATCTCCACTTTCCTTATCTTTTCTTCCCTTTGACCATTCACACCTTTTATTCTCTCTATGGACTGCCATTAGTAGTCTTTTCCCTTGTTTTTGTGTCTGTAGCTCATCTTTCATTCCCTTATTCTGCCGTATAAATATCTCCCACTTTCTGCTTTAACAAAGGGTCATTTAGACCTGAAACGTCAGCTCTTTTCTCTCCCCACAGATGCTGCCAGACCTGCTGAGATTTTCCAGTATTTTTACTTTTGGTTCCAGGTTCCAGCATCCGCACTAATTTGCAATGGCACATAAGAACATACAAACTAGGAGTAGGCTATCTGGCCCCTTGCGCCTGCTCTGCCATTCAATAAGATCATGGCTGATCTTTTTGTGGACTCAGCTTCACTTACCCACCCGCTCACCGTAGCCCTTAATTCCTTTACTGTTCAAAGATTTATCTATTCTTGCCTTAAGAACATAATCACTTCACTGGGCAGGGAATTGCACAGATTCACAACTCTTTGTGTGACAAAGT
Source organism: Sphyrna mokarran (assembly GCA_024679065.1). Taxonomy (NCBI): domain Eukaryota; kingdom Metazoa; phylum Chordata; class Chondrichthyes; order Carcharhiniformes; family Carcharhinidae; genus Sphyrna; species Sphyrna mokarran. The sequence goes on along the minus strand of JAGIQG010000003.1, from coordinate 9,219,523 downwards.
TCCTCCTCAAAACTCTATCCAAACCTTATTTTGAGGCCATCCTCCCAGTTCTGGTTTCACCTGCCAGTGTAAACAACCTCCCTTCTTCTATCTTATCTGTTCTTTTCATAATCTTGCATGTTTCTATAAGATCTCCTCTCATTCTTCTGAATTCCAATGAGTATACTCCCCGTCTATCCTCATAAGCCAACTCTCTCAACTCCGGAATGAGCTTAGTGAATCTCCTGTGTAATCCCTCCAGTGCCAGTATGTCCTTTCCCAAACAAGGAGGCCAAAACTGCAGAGCATGGTGTTTAGCACTGCTCCTCACAACACCAGGGACTCAGGTTCGATTTCTATCTTGGGTCACTGCCTGTGTGGAGTCTGCATGTTCTCCCTGTGTCTGCATGGGTTTCCTGCGGGTGCTCCAGTTTTCTCCAACAGTCTGAAATACATGCCAGTTCGGTCTATTGCTAAATCCTCCCTCACTGTAACCAAACAGTGTGGCGACTTGGAGATTGTCACAGTAATTTCATTGCAGTGTTAATATAAGCCTACTTGTGACACTAATAAATAGTCCTTTAAAACCTTTAAACCTTTTATGAAGGGGATTAATACGTGGTAATCAGCAGGCGGTTTCCTTGCCCATGTTTGACCTGGGTGCTCCGGTTTCCTCCCACATCCCAAAGACGTGCTCTTAGGCTAATTGGCAAAACAAATTCTCTCTAAATTGTCTCAAATTTGGTTTTTAATCCATAGATCTGTAAACATAGGCAGGGATCACAGGTAGAGGTGGGAACATCAGGGTGGCGGCGCGGGCTCGTTGGGCCGAAGGGCCGGTTTCCCGTGCTGTCTTGTTCTTTGTTCTTTGATGCCACGTGACTTAATGGGACTCAGGGTCAAGTTGAGGACACCCAGGGCGACTTCCTCCAAACTTTATACCACAGTGCTGCCACCACCCTCTACTGAGTTTGTCCTGCTGATGAGGCAGGACATAAGGAATAATGATGGGACATTGGCTGGAATTCTCCGGCTGTTCACGCCCCACTGCTGTTACCATCGTGCAATGAGAATTTGGCGCTCAGCCAAATCTCCATTCACTGCGGCGGGATTGGAGAACCCCCAAGTGCAGGTGGGGTTGGAGAATTCAGCCCACCACCTGTACAGTATGGTTCTGTAGATATGACTACGTCAGGCTCTTGCTTGACTAGCCTCTCCCAATTTTGGTGCCATCCCCCCAGATATTAGTTGGGAGGACTCTTCAGCGCCAAGTTCGCTGACGTCTTTCCAGCGTTGAAAAGGTTAAAGAACGCACAGGACTTCCCAAACCCCACAGGTGGAGGGGCAGGGGAAGGCAGAGGGAAGAAGGAGAGACAGCAGGTTTCAGCACCCTGAGAAACATTTGGTTGCCACGACAACGGAATGGTGAGAACTCAGTTCCGCACTGCAAGTCTCACGAGTGTGAACCAGAAGTCGCCCCAATCGGCCAGCGTTCTGTCGAATCTCTGCACGCTCTGTGTTAAGTTTAGGTTTTTGGCTTATTAAGTTGACAGTACAAAATAAGGAACCACCCAATAGCTGTCTGCTGGTTGCAGGAATACAGTGCAGCTTTCAGCCCCGAGGGTCTCTTCATGTGCATTTTGGAAGCGATAGTCTCTGGAATAATGTCTGTTCCTGTCATGGTTGAGTTTGTTGTTGGCAGAGTTCCAGCTCTGGTTAAATCCTCCATCCACCCAAACAACAAAGTACAGGACAGCTCGATTTATTAGCTCTGCGCAACATTGGCACAAGCTGCAACTGAGGCATTATAGCTCTGGTTGTTGTTAAAGCATGCTGCTAAAGGTTCCTGCATGTGGTATCTCGGAAAGGGGCTGTTCTGCTTTAGTGACTCCTGCCGTGTGCTAAGCACACTTGCCTCCGAGTTGGATGTGAGTTCACATTGAATTCCAGCAGCTTCTAAACTGATATGTAGGGTGGCACAGTGGTTAGCACTGCTGCCTCACAGCGCCAGGGACCTGGGTTCAATTCCCGGCTTGGCTCACTGTCTCCCCATGCCTGCTTTGGTTTCCTCCGGGTGCTCCAGTTTCCTCCCACACTACGAAAGACGTGCAAGTTAGGTGGGTTGGCCATGCTAAATTGTCACTTAGTGTAGGAGGACCAGCAGGCTCAATATGTAGGTTACGGGAATAGGGAGTGGATGGGATTGTGGTCGGTGCAAACTCAATAGGTCAAATGATCTTCTGCATTGTATGAATTCTCTGATTCTGTGGACTGTTTAGGTGCATTGGCTATGCTGAATTCTCCTCGACTGTACCTGAACAGGCACTGGAGTGTGGTGACAAGGGGATCTTCACTGTAATTTCATTGCATTGTCAATGGAAGCCAATTTGTGACACTAATAAATAAACTTCAAACTAAATTCCGCGCAATATTGAGGGACTGCTGCATTGTTGAACGAGCTGCGTTTTGGGCTGACGTTTTCAATCGAAGCCCCTCAAGTCCAAAGATCTGCAGGTTCAGTGGATAGGCCAGGCTAAACTGCCCCTTAGCATCAGGGGTATTAGTAGGGTAAATGCATAGGATTAGGAAAAGGCCTAGGTTGAATTGTTGTCAGCCCGATGGGCTGAATGGCCTCCTTCTGCACTGTAGGGATTCTGTGATTCTAAAAGATCCCCTGAGAATATTTAACAAATAGCAGTGGAATTCTCAGTGGTGTCCTGGCCAATGTTTATGCCTCAAACCATATCACTTCTTAAATCAGGTCATGATCGCATTACTGTTTTTTGCAAACTTGATATGCGTAATGAGATTGTAATGTATCCCATAATACTGACCGTGCTTCACAAAGTGTTGCATTGGCTATAAAACTCTTTAGCCAATTATTAGTGTCACAAGCAGGCTTTCATTAACACTGCAATGCAGTTACTGTGCAAATCACCCCCCCCCCCCGCCCCCACCTCCATCGCCACACTCCGGCACCTGTTCGGGTACACTAAGGGAGAAGTTAGCACAGCCAATGCACCTAACCAGCACGAGTTTCAGACTGTGGGAGGAAACTGGAGCAACTGGAGGAAAGCCACGCAGACCCGGGGAGAACTCCGTATAGGAATTGAACCTCTATTCCTGGCGCCGTGAGGCAGCGGGGCTAACCACTGTACTGCCTTTGGGGTGTCCGGAGGTATTGAAAGGTTCTATATAAATAAACTCGCTATATAAGCGAGTCCTTTCATTCTACCCCGGTATGCCCGGGGGAAATAACCCAAAGTTTATTTTTTTGCTGCTTGTGGTAGAACAAATTGATAATGAGCGCTTTTGTTTGTTCTGTCACATTGTACAGCACTGTTCATTCACCTTGGCACAGTGTCAAACTACTGGAACAAATGAGCTGGACATTTTTTTTGGTAACAGCCTTTATCACACTGTTCAAACAACAACAGAAGTCAGGGCCAGGAATCTCTCAGTCTGATTTGAACTTTAGCTGCTGCCCAGAGCAGCATTTCTGCCTGTTTTTGAGTCACGTTTCAGTGGAACTGTCCTGTTATTACCCGAGACACGGTTGACATATTAGAATATTGAACTGCACAGTGTGATGGAGAAGGAGCTAATGCCTCCTTCTTGTGCATAAAATAGCGAGTGCAAAAGTTGGCAAGGTTCTTGTAAATGTTCCTCCTCTCCTTCCGTTACCTGGGCTTTCCTGGAATTAGTTAGAGGTGGTGTGGGGACATTGAGCGGGATTCTCCGATCTTGTCCGCACCAGCCCCAGTGCCAGCGAGATCGGAGAATTTGGTGCTCAGCCCAAATTGTGTGTGCATGATTCACACAGCTCATCATCAGGTCAAGAAGAGGGAGCTGCAGTACATCATGTTATGGCCTCTCAGTGTGCAACTGCCTCAACTCATCTGCTGCTGAAAGCCCCCCTCTCGGATCTTGGATACCCGGTGCATTGGCACAGTAAGACAGTGGTTAGCACTGCTGCCCTCCAGCTCCAGGAACCCGGGTTCGATTCCTGGCTTGGTCACTGTCTGTGTGGAGTTTGCACATTCTCCTCACGTCTGCATGGGTTTCCTCTGGTTTCCTCCCACAGTCCAAAGACGTGCTGGTTAGGTGCATTGGCCGTGCTAAATTCTCCCTCAGTGTACCCAAACAGGTGCCGAAGTGTTGTGACTAGGGGATTTTCACAGTGCTTCATTGCAGTGTTAATGTAAACCTACTCATCTCCAATCAATAAACTTATTTCTGTAAGCTCCTCCAGCCCTACAACACGAGGCCTCCGCGTTCTTCCAATTCATCCTCAACATGCCTGATTTTGTTCTTCTCACCATTGGTGACCTTGCTTTCAGCTGCCAAAGCTTTGGAATTTCCTCCCTAAAACTGTTTCATCTCTTCCACTTTCTACCTTCAAGTGAATTCTTAAACTTTGCTTCCCTGGGTTTTCAGTGCTGCTCTCCCCTTGTGTCTCAGTGTCGGATTTTGGGCCTCCTGTCTACCATTGAGTGGTAACTCCCAAGAGCCTGATCAAAAGCACAGGGATTCCCGCTGGTGCAATCCCACCCCTGCGGCCTTCCGATTCCCAGGGCGAAATCAGGGTTTTAATCAGAGCAGTCAAAAATTAACTGAAACCTTTACAGTTACGTCTTGTAAATATACAGTCCAGGTGAGGTCAGAACTGGAAACAGATATCGGCCAAAGTAATAAACACGCACTGCTCTATCCCAGTTGTGGCACAACGGGTAGCATCCCTGTCTCTGAACCAGAACTCCAGGTTCAAATCCCACCCCAGAATTTGATGTCCATGGAAGGTGCATTTGTAATGTGGTCAAACAGGTTAAGTATCTACCTACAAATTCCTTCCAGAATACACCAGTGGCAGGTGGGATGGGACAAGTTCCTGATCCATTAGGACCAGTGCATGTTCTTTGGAAAGAAAATTGGAGTCTCTATCATTACTATCCAAGCAGCATGCATGGCAAAATTCATGTAACCACAACTACCGGGACTTGCAACATCCATGTTGAGTGGGAAGTGCCTGTTCTTTGACAGTATCACAGTGGAAGATAATCTGCAGGCCTGAATGAATGACTCTTGTACCTAATCTCTGCCGAGCGCACTATTCCTGAACTCGATTGATCCAATGAAGTGAACAAGTGGCCCTCAGTGCTGTGACGTGTTGACATTGTGCCAGAATAATTTCCATTGTAACCTTTCCAGGTTGTCATGGAAGGAGTCAATCATGTGAATCACTGCAGGGACAAAGAGATCGTTGTTTCACTTTGGGAATGGTACAAAGATGACACGACGTCAAGAGATAAATAGGGCAACTGATTGCTGTGGGGAAGGGGAGCAGCAACTGTGTCCAACCATTGATCATTCTGTTCTTCTAATTTGACCAAGTCCCATTCATCCCTTACCCCTGAGCTCACACACCCACAGGTCTGACAATACCTAAGTTTAAAACTTTTGCCCTTCCGTTCAAATCCCCGTAACCTTACTGCACCTGCCCCTCCAACCCTTCTCTTCAAAATCTCGGTGCTCCTCCAATTCAGTAGTAACATTATTCTGGGTAACACACCATCTGCAGAACATTGGCATGTCAGAATTGGGCATGTCTGCCACGACTCTCACCAACTTTTACAGATGCAGCATAGAAAGCATTTTTTCTGATTGGATCACAGCTTGGGATGGCTTCTCCTCTGTCCAAGACCACAAGAACCTACGAGAGGTCATGAATATAACCCAATCCGTCACGCAAACCAGCTTCCCATCCATTGACTCTGTCTACACTTTTCACTGCCTCGGAAAAGCAGCCAGCATAATTAAGAACTCTCGGGCATTCTCGCTCCCACCTTCTTCCACCGGGAAAATGATACAAAACTCTGAGGTCGCGTACCAACTGACTCAAGAACAATTTTTTCCCTTATTGATCTTTCTCTACACCCGAGCTGTGATTGTAACATTACACTCTGCACTCTCTCATTTCTTTCCCTATGAACGGCATGCTCTGTATAGCGTGCAAGAAACAATACTTTACACTGTATGCTAATACATGTGACAATAATAAATCAAATCAAATCAGACTTTTGAATATACCTATCTCTAAGTTAACCCACATGATGAAGGAGCAGTGATACCAAAGCTTGTGCTATCAAATAAACCCGTTGGACTTTAATCTGGTGTTATGAGACTCCTTACTGTGCCTACCCCAGTCTAACACAGGCAACTCCACATCATAATATTTAACGACACAGCTCTGCCAAATATTTGCTGGGTAACATTGCTGTAGAGCATCTTGCAACCTTTCAGCGTTTTCAGGATGCTATATAAATGCACATTTGTGGCTTTATAACCAGGGAAGAAGAAATGGTCAAAAAGGCATGGTGGCACAGCGGTTGGCACTGCTGTGTCACAGTGCCAGAGACCCCGGTTCAATTCCAGCCTCAGGTCACTGTTTGTGTGGAGTTTGCACATTCTCCTTGGGTTTCCTCCGGGTGTTCTGATTTCCTCCCACAGTCTAAAAGTGTGCGGGTTGGGTTGAATGGCCAGGCTAAATTGCCACTTTTACATCAGAGGCATGGTAAATATGTTTGGTGATAGGGATAGGGCTTGTGTGGGATTATTATCGGTGCAGGCTGTATGGGCTGAATGGCCTCCTTCTGCATTGCAGGGATTCTATGATTTGATGATAAAATTAGCCTCCTGCCTCTGTGATGTGAATTCTGTAAAGGCCTGTGTAAAATTCAAGCAGCCTGAGCTCTGAATCCCAGGCTCCTGCCCAATCTGGCCTACACTCGACCCAGTTCAACTGTTAGGAATCAAGAGAGTCAGCCAAGGTTTCAGAATACATTGTTCCATTCAGTTTACAAGTTTGGCTGAACTCTAGTTTGGCAGCCAAGGGGTATGTGCGAATATTTTATGAAAGGATTTGCTTCAGAGCACTTACCCATCCTTAGGCTGGTTCTATTTCACCCTCCCACATCATCTTCCTGAGGGCGCAAAAGAACGATAGTTATTCTGATAGACGAGGGTGATCAGGAGACGGCAGGGAGCTGGTGTAGAGAGCACTGCCAAATCAACTATGATCTTATCAAATGGCAAAGCACACACAAAGGGCTGAATGTCCTACTGAGGAGACCTGTGCCAATGGAACAGCTTGAACCAGCATACCATCTTTCAGCTGTAGCTGCCCTCAGTGTCATGTGAAAGCATTATCAGGCAAACATTAAACCCAAGACCATGGGAGATATTAGGATGGGTGTCCGGCCAAGTAATTAATTTTTAGAAAGGATCTTAAAGGAAATAAAACACAAAAAGGACTTTCTGAGCCTGGGCAGCTAAGGAGATGGTCATCAATGATGGTGCAAGGAAAGAGAAAGTTGCATAAGAGGCTGAATTGGAGGTCCAGTCTTCTTAGAAGGTCGTGGGGCCAGAACGGTTGCAGTTTTATAAAAATTTACTTACTATTGTCACAAGTAGGCTTACATTAACACTGCAATGAAGTTACTGTGACAGTCCCCTGGTCGCCACACTTGAGCACACTGAGGGAGAATTCAACAGAGACAGTGCACCTAACTAGCACATCTTTCTGACTGTGGGAGGAACCAAGCAGGCAATTGAACCCAGGTCCCTGGATCTATGAAGCTGCAGTGCAAACCAGTGTGCTACCGTGCTGCCCACACCATCCCACTTGGTAGGAGCAAGATAATAAATCCTCAGCTGACATTTTATTATTTAAGAAGAGGAGGAGTACCCCAAAAGGGAGGGTTGGTCATTTTTGATTAGTGTTTTTATTTGTATATCTCTTCAAGCTCTGTGGCTTGAGTCTTTCATTAATGTGTAACCCAAGTGGCTGCTTTCACACGGTGAGCTCTTGTATTTAGGATGACCAGATATCCAAAACCACCTGAGGCAATGTTCCCACCCAACACGATCCATTTTTCCTTTGCAGTCCCCGAGTGTAGCATCTTCCCCGTTTTTAATCATTGTCAGACTGGAAACAGGTCAGGTGGGCATAGATTTTTCTCCCTTCTAAAGTTGATGCGGCTAGTTTTGAGGGAACGATGTTTTTGCAGATGTAAACAAAACTCAGGCAAATGCCCCGTCCCCACACTGCCTGTTTTCTGTCCATCCCACACCGAAGTGTTAGCCACAGTTTTTCCAGATGCGTTGTTGGGCGAAGCTAAATTCAATTCAGACTCATTCCACTCCTGCAGAATAAAAGGGAGAGCTGGAAGTTGGAACATTTGAACCATTTGTAACACTTAGGCAACACAGTAGTTAGCACTGCTGCCTCACGGCGCTAGGGACCAGGTTCAATTCCCGACTCGGATCACTGTCTGTGAGGAGTCTACACGTTCTCCCCATGCCTCCATGGCTTTCCTCTGGGTGCTCTGATTTCCTCCCACACTTCAAAGGTATTGCAGTGAATTGGCCGTGCTAATTTGTTCCTTAGTGTCAGGGTGAGTCGCAGGCTAAATATATAGGGTTGCGGGAACAGGGACTAGGTGGAATTGTGGTCAGTGCAGACTCAATGGGGTCGAATGGCCTCCTCTTGCACTGTGAAGAATCTATGATTCTACTATATTTTGCACCCTCTACTCTCCTCCTTTATGTTTTGTCTGTATAGTTTTCACTGTATCCCAATCCATGTGATAATAATAAATCAAATCAAAATATCACTCTCAGTAACACCTGATCTTTCCGGGTACATTGGATTGTGTTGCTGCAGTTTCAATGCATTGTACATGTTGGGTTTAAACTATGTGAGCCACCTGTTCACTTGGTGAAAAGCTATTAGGATTTTATGGTCAAGGGGAGCCTGGCATATGGCCAGTTTACTACACAAAGTGTCCTTGGTACATTATTAACTCTTTCCTGCGCAGGATCTCTCCTGTGGTACAGGAAGGATACCATTTGGCCGTATCCAATTTGATCATACTGATCTGCATTGTAACTCCAGCCTCGATTCCACTGTACTATTTGATTTCAATGTAAAAATCTGGAAGTTTCATTTAGCCAGTTTTTGAGTAGACAAAATCGATTACATTGTATATGAAAGTTGGGTTCACACACAAACACGTATATACTCACACACAGACACTTTCAAACACATACACACACACACACACAAAAACTTATATACTCACACACACAAACACATACACACTCATACACACACACACGAAAACATACATACTCACATACACAAACACAAAACACACATACAAACACAAATACTTGCACACACCCACCATGCACTTACTCACGTGCTACATACACACATATACTCACATGCACACATGCAATCACACATATTTTCTCTCTCCGTGGCAGCACGGGCTGCCCAGAGTTTCAGTTTCATAGAAAAATTCCCAAGTGTTAGTCTCATTAGCATCACAGTGAGATGGGGCCCCGAGAAACCTATTGATGTCTTGTTTGGTGTTGGGGGAGGGGCGGGTTGTATGAGTCACTAATCACAAAGTGCGACAGAAAGGAATGAGAGGAATTGAAGGAAAGGAGGATCACACCATTGGTGCTAAGTATTTTTGCATAAGAGGGGCTGACGATGTAAATCTGTTTAACTGCAGTAACTTGTGTAATTTTTTGACATTACACAACAAAATTCAATGTTCAGCCAGTTCAACGGAGAATTCACTTGTTTCATACCAACAATGCAAACACACATGAAGGAAGATTTGTGACACTTTTTACAGGACTTCCCAAAGTGCTTTACAGCTTTGAAGTACTTCTTGAAATGCAGTTAATGATGTAATATAACAACAACTTATATTTATGTAGCAGCCTCTAATGTACTGGAACATCTGTAGGCCCTTCACTGGAGCATTATGAAACTAGCACATGATACCAAGTCAGATAAAGAGTTATCATGGAAAGTTATCATAGAATCCCTACAGTGCAGAAGGAGGCCATTCAGCCCATTGAGTCTGCACCAACCACAATGCTACACAGACCCTATCCCTATAACCCCACATAGTTACCCCACTAATCCCTCTAATATATCACTAAAGGGTAATTTAGCATGGCCAATCAATCTAACCTGCACATCTTTCGGATTGTGGACGGAAACCGGAGCACCAGGAGGAAACCCATGCAGACACGTGCAAACTCCACACAGGCAGTGACCCAAGCTGGGAATCGAACCTGGGTCCCTGGAGCTGTGAGGCAGCAGTGCTAACCAGTGTGCCTTAGGTTTTAGGTGAGCAAAAACTTGCTCAAAGCAATGAGTTTTAAGGAATATCTTAGAGTTAAAATCAAGGCAGAGAGACAGATGGAGGTATCTCTGGAGTTTGGGTCCAGTCCTTTAAAGGCATGGCAACCAGTAGTGGAGGGATTAAAATTCAGAATGCTCAAGAGTTGAGCATGGAGGAGCATATTCACCCTGAGGGGAATATCAGGGGATTTCACATCCTGTAAGGAGCTCAGATTTACACGCTTCTCCAATTTTTTTTCAGAACGGCAAATTATTGACGTTGGGCCTATCCTGTCACCAGGAAAATAATTTGATTTGATTTGATTCATTATTGTCACATGTATCAGCATACAGTGAAAAGTATTGTTTTTTGCTTGCTATATGGATAAACCGTATCGTTCATAGAGAAGGAAAGGAGAGAATGTATAATGTATTTTTACAGTCACAGCTAGGGTGTAGAGAAAGATCAACTTAATGTAAAGTTGGCCCACTCGAAAGTCTGATGGCAGCAGGAAGGAAGCTGTTCTTGAGTCAGTTGGTGTGTGGACTCAGACTTTTGTATCTTTTTCCTGACGGAAGAAGGTGGAAGCAAGAACATCCGGGGTGCGTGGGATCCTTATTTATGCTGGCTACTTTTCCAAAGCAGTAGGAAGTGTAGACAGAGTCAATAGATGGGAGGCTGGTTTGTGTGATGGATTGGGCTTTAGTTACAGCCTTTTGTATTTTCTTGTTGTCCTGGGCAGAACAGGAGCCATAAACCAGCAAGAATGTTGCCTATGGTGCACCTGTAAAAATTGGTGAGAATCGTAGCAGGCATGCCATATTTCCTTAGTCTCCTGGGAAAATAGAGAAAATACACCAGTATCAGTGGAAGAAGTCCCATAAGTCACTGGTGATGGTCCATTTAAAGGTTTCAGTTGGCCCACGGACAGACAGACAACAGACACTGATATGCTACCCAATTTTACATCCTCTAGCTTGTCAATGGAGGCTGGGTCATCAAATATATTCAGGGCTCCGCTCAGCAGATTACTTTGATCAACAAGGGATTCAAAGGGTTATGGAATCAGGCAGGACAGTGGAGTTAAGGCCACAATCAGGTTTGCCATAAACCTACTGGCTAGCAGAGCAGGCTTGCTGAACCAAGTAACTGACTCAAGAATAGCTCTGCTATTCACTATGGTTATGGACGATCATCAAATTCAATATCCTGACCACCCTCTCCCTCCTGTATCCTGTGACCCCTTTAGCCTCAAGAGCTGTATCTAATTTTTTTCCTGAAATCAGTCAACTTTTTGGCCTCAATAACTTTGTATTTCCACACATTTATCATTCCCTGGGTAAAGAAATTTCTCCTCACTTCAGTTCTAGAGGGCTTACCTTGTTCAAGGAGAACATGCTTGAGTTTGGCCATGATCCCCTCAACAATCAACATTCATTATCAGGTCCATGGGCAATGCGTTATGGCTACCATAATTTCTGATTCATTGGATGGGATTGTGGAGGGTGATTGGAATCAATGGCAGGAATTTTACGGGAATCGGAGTGAGCGAGGGGCAGAAAAATTGGAAAGATCTGTTGACCTTGGATGAATTTTACGGTTCCAGGATGAGCAAGGCTGTAAAATGCTGCCCAATGTCTCTGAGACATGGGTGGGGGAGAAAATTGAAACAGAGAAGGGAAAGAACAGTGTTAAGCAAACGCAAAGAGGATGTATACCCAGACAATCAGCACCCTGTGAGTTAAATCTGGATGAGTTCAGCTTTCCAGGATTGGCTTGGAACTCAAGGCAGTGAAAACGCAACAGCTGCCAAAAATATCCCAGGAACTGAGGGGAAGCACCAGTTGATCTCAAGTGTAAAGGAACACGAGCTGCCTGTATCAGCTCAGGGCCAAGTGGATTGTACACTGATCCCTCAAGAGTCTCCCAGCTCCACTTAACTCAATGGGACATTGTTCAACAGATAGAAAGGAAATACCCTGGCAAAGCTCCAAGCCACGGCTTGCCACAAGTTGGCACCTTGAACAGGATGATCCGAGAACCATCTTTATGAAAGGGGCTGATAGAGTTAACACAAACAAGAGGCTTTCACTTATAGAAGGAGCCGGGGTGCAAAACCAGAGACAATTATTATAAGGTGCTCACTAATAAATCCATTAGGCAAGTCAAAAGAAACTCAGGGAATATTTAGGATATGGAACTCACTACCATGCAGAGTAGTTGAGGCAAACAGTACAGATTCATTTAACAGGAATTCAGATGGGTACATAATGGGGAATGGAATGAGAATATATACTGATTGGGTGAGGTGAAGTAGGAGGGTAATGTGGAGCATGAACACTGGCAGGGATTAAGCTGGGTGATTTGATTTGATTTGATTTGATTCATTATTGTCACATGTATTAGTATATAGTGAAAAGTATTATTTCTTGCGCACTATACAGACAAAGCAAACCGTACGTAGAGGAGAGTGCAGAATATAGTGTTACAGTCATAGACAGGCTGTGGAGAAAGATCAACTTAGTGAGAGGTAGGCTTATTCAAAAGTTTGATGGCAGCAAGGAAGAAGCTGTTCTTGAGTCGATTGGTACATGTCCTCAGACTTTTACCCTACAGAAGTAGTGGAAGAGAAAACGTCCAGGGTGCGTGGGGGTTCTTGATTATGCTGGCTGATTTGCCGAGGCAGCGGGAAGTGTAGACAGAGTCAATGGATGGGAAGCTGGTTTGAATGATGGATTCATGACCTTTTGTACTTTCTTGGGTTTTGGGCAGAGCAGGGGACTATACCAAGCTGTGATACAATTAGAAATAATGCTTACTATGGTGCATCTGTAGAAGTTGGTGAGCATCATAGCTGACATGCCAAATTTCCTTCGTCTTTCAAGAAAGTAGAGGCATTGGTGGGCTTTCTTAATTGTACTGACAGTAATTATAGTGTGGAGTGAAGAGAGGTAGGTGGTGAGGAGGGTCATGAGGAGCATAAACATTGGCATGGACCAGCTGGGTGGTCCCTATGGGATAGGGCCTGGGTGGATTGTTGTCGGTGTCATCTCAATGGACCAAATGGTTTCCTTCTGCACTGTAGGGATTTTCATGATTCCATGTGATGTTCTTTGAATGTTTTGCTATGTGAATGCCACTTTATAAATGTTGTTGACATGATACAGTTGTCTTTGTTATTTCCCAATGTCAAATTGCCAGCGTAGCACAAACACGCACGCCATGGCTTCATCACCCTGTTGTTTAGAAAACTGCATGCCACAAAAATGCCCAACATTTCCTCAGTTTGGAGTGAGTTTTCAGCAATAGGTCGAGACCCTCTGCGATACTGACAGTCACAATGGGTTATCTAAACTCATGGTCACTCAGGTTTTGTCAAGCTCCCAGACATGTTCTCCCTACCTCCCACATTCACAATGTTTACTTTCCTCTTATTTTTCCCTCGATTGAGGAATATGACTTCACTGAATTCCAGTTCCATTTCAATGTCTCCCCCAGTTGGACTCCTTTCAAGGCACATTGACGTTAACACATGGGACTGGTGGATTGACCCCATCTGGTGTGGGGTTGAGATTTCTACTTCATGCACGCAAATAACCTACATCACTTCTCCACACTCAAATTGTTTTTATTTATTCACGGGACATGGGTGTTACCGGCTGGCCAACATCTATTGCCCATCCCCAGTTATCCTTGAATGGCTTGCTTCAATATTTCAGAGGGCAGTTGAGAGTCAATCACATTGCTGTGGCTCCAGGTAAGGACACCAGATTTCCTTCCTCCAACGCCATTCGTGCACCAGACCAGTTTTCCAACAGGACAAAGCAGCCCACTTTCTCCCTGCTTCTATCTAATCAAATCATGAATAGTGACGTGGTCCCTGCTTCAATCGCTATTCCCGGTAATCAATTCTGTTAATATGCTACAGTGTAACCCTTTGAACAAACTTCAGATTCACATGCCACTTCTTTTGAGTCTGGCATCTTCCAGCAGTGTAAATTTGTACGACCTCCTTCAGGCAAAAACACATCCAAAGATGTTCCACAGATCACCAGAAGGAAAATGGATACAAGCCAAGTTCGGAGAGATTATTTATATTTGTTTGTGGGACATGGGCATCGCTGGCTGGCTAGCATTTATTGCCCATCCCTAGTTGCCTTTGGAGGGCAGTTGAGAGTCAACTATGTTGCTATGACTCTGGAATCACACATAGGCCAGACCAGATAAGGATGGTACATTTCCTTCCCTAGAGGACATTAGTGAATGTGGAAAGGTGGGTTTTTCCAACAGTCGACAATGGTTTCACAATGATCAGTAAATTCTTAATTCCAGATATTTTTCATTGAATTCAAATTCCACCATCTGCTTTGGTGGGCTTTGAACCAGGAGCCCCAGAATATTAGCTAAATTTCTGGATTATTGCCACGAGACCATCACCTCCCCTTAGAAAGGATTGATTGAAGAAATTGAACGTTTTTGAGAAGTGGAGAAGTTCAGAGAGGAGTTACAGAACTCTGGACTCTATTCTGGATATAGGTGAGTTCAGATAAGCAACTCCAGTTGGCGGTTCTCCAGGAGGTTGGGGCACATGAGGCCACACCTTCAGCTAATGTGCTCAATAGCATTTTGTCTCCATTCTCAATCATTTTATGGAAGAGCTGAAAATATTCCAAGAAAATAAGAGTAACAAAATATTTCGCAATCCCAGATGATTTCTCAAAGCTGTGGCCTGGAGTTTAACTGTTCATCTTGGAGATTCCAAGCATGTTTCCTGGGGAGGGGTTGACAAATAATTCTCCAAGATTTGTCTCAATTTGAAGCTTAATCAGTAAACAGCTCCACTTCTGAGAGAAAAGAAGAACATACTGTACAACTCTACATTTCGAAACTGTCTTTGTACAAGCTTATTTCATCTGGGCCTATTAAGGAGTGTCTGTGTCTTTTAAGGGGCGTCTTGACCAATACATGAATAGGATGGGAATAGAGGGATATTGTCCCCAGAAAGGTAGAGGGTGTTAGTCCAGTCGGGCAGCATTGTCAGTGCAGGCTTGGTGGGCCAAAGGGCCTGTTCCTGTGCTGTAATTTTCTTTGTTCTTTGGTTCCCAGAAATAGCCAGCAGGGCGAGGATCAGTCAGAAATACTGCGGCAGCCATTTTTCCAAGTACTTAGCAACTTGCAAAATGAAACCAATAAAATCTCAGCCGTCAAATTCAACTGTAAAAGATGCCAAAGCCCAGTGCCAGTTTAAAAGCGAAACATGACAATGATTTGGAGAACTGTTTGAAGCTCTTCCGATTTAAAAATTCCGATCTTATCTGTATCTCGTAGACACATCTCTCCTTTGTCATTTGTCTGACTTTCTCTAAAAGATGTCCCACCCTTTCCACATGTCTTTTTCAGGAATTCTTGGACTTTGACTTGGAATGCATTCGTGCAGTGTTACATGCCATAGCCTCTCTGCCTGCCTGTGTAACAGAGAACTCAGTGTATACATTTAAAATGTGTATAAAATACTTGAACTGGGGCTCTGACTGGATGCCGTTCACTTTGATGAGTGGGGACAGCTGGACGCCGCCCTCGAGCATCAAATTCCAACTCCTGTGTCCCACTGTGCTCAAATCTATCACTCATGTGCTGTAAAAGGGGCAACCCTGACAGCTGCTCCTCCTGTCGAAGGTCGATCAGTCTCTGTTTCTCCAGGAACGTGGTTTTGTGCTCTTCCTCCACAGACTGACAAATGTTAGGCTGCCACGTATCGACCTCCCCACCTGCCACTGGTTGAATATCAGCAATGGTGAGACCTGTAAGCGGACATTATTGAGCCTACTTAAAGGTCTCAATCAGCATTTGGGCAGCACAGCTTGAACCTAATGAGGCCACTATTATCATAGGAGTGCAGACTCCCTACAGTGCAGAAGGAGGCCATTTAGCCCATCGAGTCTGCACAGATCACAATCCCATCCAGGTCCTATTCCCGTAACCCCACAAATTTAGGCCATAAGACATAGGAGCAGAACCAGGCCACTCAGCCCATCAAGTCTGTTCCACCATTCAATCATAGCTGATATTTTTCTTATCCCCATTTTCCTGTCTTTTCCCCATAACCCCTAATCCCCCTATTAATCAAGAATTTATCAATCTTTTTTAAAGATACTCAGTGACCTGGCCTCCACAGCCTTTTGTGGCAAAGAATTCCACAGATTCACTATTGTACAGTAAATGGCAGAACCCATAAGAGTATTGATAGAGGGATCTGGGTGTACAGGTACACAGGTCACTGAAAGTGGCAATGCGGGTGGAGAAGGTAGTCAAGAAGGCATATGGCATACTTGCCTTCATCGGCCAGGGCATTGAGTTTAAAAATTGGCGAGTCATGTTGCAGCTTTATAGAACCCTAGTTTGGCTGCACTTGGAATATGGTGTTCAACTCTGGTTGCCACACTACCAAAAGGGTGTGAAGGCTTTGGAGAGGGTACAGAAAAGATTTACCAGAATGTTGCCTGATGTGGAGGGCAGTAACTATGAGAAGAGGTTGGAGAAACTTGGTTTGTTCTCACTGGAGCGACGGAGGTTGAGGGGAGGCCTGATAGAAGTCTACAAGATTACGAGAGGTATGGACAGAGTGGATAGTCAGAAGCTTTTTCCCAGATTGGAAGAGGTAATTACTAGGGGACATAGGTTTAAAGTGTGAGGGGCAAGGTTTAAAAGAGATGTATGAGGCAGATTTTTTACATAGAGAGTGATGAGTGCCTGGAACTTATTGCCAGGGGAGGGAGTGGAAGTAGATACGGTGGTGACTTTTAAGAGGTGTCTTGACAAATACATGAATAAGATGAAATAGTGGGATATGATCCCCGGAAGAGTAGGAGGTTTTGGTTAAGTTCGGCAACATGGTTGGTGCAAACTTGGAGAACCAAAGGGCTTGTTCCTGTGATGTAATTTTCTTTGTTCTTTGTTCTCTGGTTGAAGAAATTTGTTCTCATCTCTGTTTTAAACGATCGTTCCTTTAGTTTGAGGTTGTGCCCTCTGACTCTAGTTTCTCCTACTTGTGGAAACATCCTCTTCACATCCTCTCTATCCAGGCCTCGCAGTAACCTGTAAGTTTCAATAAGATTCCCCCTCATCCTTCCAAACTCCAATGAGTACAGACTTAGAGTCCACAACTGTTCCTCGTACGACCAACTCTTCATTCTAGTGAATTTATCTTGCTAAGCACCCTGACATAAAGGGACAATTTAGCATGGCCAATTGACTAACCCGCATATCTTTGGACTGTGGGAGGGAACTGGAGCACCCGGAGGAAACCCATGCAGATATGGAGAGAATGTGCTAATTCAGGCAATGTTTTAGGGCAACACAGAAACTAGCAGTGCTGCCTCACAGCACCAGCGACTCAGGTTCGATTCCTAGCTTGGGTTGCTGTCTGTGTGGAGTTTGCATGTTCTCTCCATGTCTGTATGGGTTTCCTCCAGGTAATCCAGTTTCCTTCCACAGTCCAAAGATGTGAGGGTTAGGTTGATTGGCCATGCTAAATTTCCCCTCAATGTCAGAGGGTTAGCAGGGTAAATAAATGGGCTAATGGGGGATAGGGCCTGGGTGAGATTGTAATCAGAGGACACTTGATGGGCTGAATGGCCTCTTTCTGCACTGTAAGGGATTCTATGATTCTATACTGACAGTAACCCGAGGAAGGAATTGATAAATGTTAAGCTGGAATCGAACCTGTGTCCCTGGCACTGTGTGGCAGCAGTGCTAACCACTGAGCCACCACCACCACAAGGGAGGGTGTCAAATTGTATGGAAAATGTGAAATCCAGCCAATTAGGAGATACTAGGGCAGTATGAAGGGTCATAGGAGAAGGGTAAAGAGTGTATTGTGTCAGAAGTGAGGTGACAAGGTGGAGAGATTCAGTGAGGGAATTCCACAGCTAAAGGCCTAGCCGTGGATGACTAAAGGCACAGCCAGTAGCGCAATGATTATATTTGGGAATGCACAAGAATCCAGGACTGGAGGTGTGCAGAGGTCTCACAGAATCTACAGTGCAGAAGGAGGCCATTCGGCCCATTGAGCCTGCACTGACAACAATCCCAGCCAGGCCCTATCTCCGTTTCTCCGCATAATTACCCCCCGAATCACCCTTACACTAAGGGTTAATTTGACATGTTCAATCAAGCTAATCCGCAAATGTTTGCACTGTGGCAGAAAACTGGAGCACCCGGAAGAAACCCGGGCAGGCATGGGGAGAATGTGCAGATTCCGCACAGTCACCCAAGCTGGGAATCGAATCCAAATCCTTGACATTGTGAGGCAACAGTGCTAACCACTGTGCCACCATCTCAGGTATAAATTTATTAATGTCACATGTAGGCTTACGTTAATGTTGCAATGAAGTTACTGGGAAAATCCCTTAGTTGCCACACTCTGATGCCTGTTAGGGTACACTGAGGGAGAATTTAGCATAGCCACGCCTTTCAGATTGTGGGAGGAAACTGGAGCATCCAGAGGAAATCTATACACATAAGGGGCGAATGTGCAGACCTCTCACAGACAATGAACTCTCATCAACCTTTACAGATGCACCATAGAAAGCATTCTTTCTGGTTGTATTACGACTTGGTATGGTTCCTGCTTTGCCCAATACCACAAGGGACTACAAAAGGTTGTGAATGCAGCCCAATCCATCACGCAAACCAGCCTCCCATCCATTGACTCTATCTATATATTCCGCTGCCTCAGCAAAGCAGCCAACATAATCGAGAACCCCCACGCACCCCGGACATTCTCTCTTCCACTTCTTCCATCAGGAAATAGATACAAAAGCCTGAGTTCACGTACCAACCAACTCTAGAACAGCTCCTCTGCTCACCTGATGAAGGGACAGCACTCCGAAAGCTAGCGGTTTGTGCTACCAAATAAACCTGCTGGGCTTTAACCCATGTTGTGAGAGTTCTTACTGTCACTGCTACTGTCAAACTTTTGAATGGACCTGCCTTGTATTAAGTTGATCTTTCTCTACACTCTCGCTATGACTGTAACACTACATTCTGCACTCTCTCCTTTCCTTCTTTACGAATGGTATGCTTTTCACAGCATGCAAGAAATAATACTTTTCGCTTTATGTTACTACATGTGACAATAATAAATCAAATCAAATCAAAGGCAGTGACCCAAGCCAAGAATCGAATCTAGGTCTGTGATGCGGTGAGGCAGCAGTGTGCCACTGTGCTGCCCAGAGGTTGTTGGGCTGGAGGGGGTTAGAGAGAGTGGAGGACATGAAGGGGTTTGAAGATTGGAAAAATCAGGAGCATTTGTTCCAGATTAATACAAGTTTCTGCATTAAACCCATTCCCCTCCTCTCTGAGGATTGTGTCAGTTATCTTCAACCTGTATCCTCTGGTTACCAAACTATCTTCCCCCCACCCCACCCCCACCGCCTTTGCTAATCTTCCCTTGTTCTGAGGTAAATAATTCCAGTTTGTCACTTCACACAGCAGAAGATTTTTAATCACAGATTCTCTCGCACTTAACTCTGTATTCAAACCTTTCCTGTACAATGTCTGTGACGTCCTACCGTGGGTATAAATCAAGTTGCTCAGTTTCTCAGGACTTTCCACCCTTAAACTCCATAGTTACAGTTTGCAAACGGCAGGACTTTAATGATTGAAACGGGCCCCTCCATTGATTAGCGACACCCCTCTGTGTTGAAGGCACTGCCTTCACGAAACTCTTTATTACCAGTCCTGTTTTATTGGATTGTAACTGTCTTGAAATCTGCCGGTTGCTGTGAACATGGGGAGGAATTCGTAGTGTTTGATTGGAGGCTGAATTGTATTTATATATCAGATTGAAACCTTCCTGTGCTTTTGACTTCACTCACACCACCCGCTGTTTCTGTAGTGCTCCTCATACAAAGGAACCCAGTCGACACTTTGCAAGTTGTGGCCTGTTTTCGGAGAATAAGCAGCGGATAACAATGTGCACTGATCGGCGAAGTTTAACCAAATACTTTTAAGTTTTGTTTTGATTTATTATTGTCGTGTGTATCGACATGCAGAGAAAAATATTGTTTCTTGCGCGCTATACACACAAAGTATGCTGCTCATAGAGAAGGAAAGGAGAAATCGCAAAATGTAGTGTTACAATCATAACCAGGGTGGAGAGAAAGATCAACTTAGCGTGAGATGGGTCCCTTCAAAAGTCTGACGGCAGCAGGGAAGAAGCTAGGTTCACTAGTCACATAAAATCACAATCATCAGTTTGCAGACAATGTCGGGGGTGGGGGGGGGATGGAGTTGGAAGATTGCCTTTGTTTTCGGCGACTGTTGCACAGCAAGCAACTACAGGGACAGAGAACTCAAACTTATTTCAGATTGGTAAGGGAGGAGTAAAGAGTGTCTTAATTGAGGCATTTAAAATGATGAAAGACTTTAATGGGGTCGATGGAAGCTATTTCTTTTTGTGGGCAGGCCCATTGCAGTCGATCTTGCTTCAAAGTTTCAAAGATGGTAAGACGCCCCTCCCCCCAGCCATCAATGTCCCAAACTAGTTTAAATATATTCAGCACTGAAATATAACTTATCCCTGGTGCACTGTAGGAAATGCATACACCAAATGCCAATAAACAATGACATGTTAATGACCTGATTATTTGTTGATCTGGACTTTGGGCGAACTCCCCAGTTTTAAATTTTTATTTGTGTCACAATTAAGCTTACGTTAACACTGCAATGAAGTTACTGTGTAAATCTCCCACGCAACACACTCCAGCACCAGTTCGGGTGCACTGAAAGAGAATTTAGCACTTAACCAGTATATGTCTTTCAGAGAGTGGGAGGAAATTGGAGCACCCGGAGGAAACTCACACAAACACAGGGAGAATGTGCAAACTCCACACAGACAATCAGCCAAACTAGGAATTGAACCTGGATTCCTGGTGGTGTGAGGCAGCAGTGCTAACCACTGTGCCATCCACAATTCTTTTTCAGGTTATTCCCTGAGAGGGGAGATGGGGGGGTGGTGAGTTTGATTTCTCTGTTTGGCATCCCATCCAAGACACGGCACCTCCGACAATGTGGCACTTCCTCAGTGTACTGGGAATGTCCGCAGGGATGTGGTGCTGAAGTCTTTGAAGTGGGATGTAAATCAATAATTCTTGCTGTCTCAGAAATGTGGATGTTATCATCTGATGTGGAGATGCTGGTGTTGGACTGGGGTAAACACAGTAAGAAGTCTCACAACACCAGGTTAAAGTCCAATCAATTTATCTGATCGGAAACTCACAAGCTTTCAGAATTTGCCCCTTCGTCAGGTGAATGGAGAATTCTGGCCTCAGACAGAGCATAGAACAGCAGAGACAGTTTACAGATTATTGATTAGAATGTGAGTCGCATTCATCTGACAAAGGGGCAAACCCCAAAAATTTGTGAGTTTACTACCAAATAAATTGGTTGGATTTTAACCTGGTGTTGTGAGACTTCTTACTGTGTTATCATCTGATGAGGGCTGATACTAATTATTAATCCAACCCAACGCCGGCATCTTCACATCATGAGGGCTGATACTGACAGGGCTAATACAACATTGTCTCAATCTCATCTCTCAGCTTTTGTTTTTTTTTGCAATGAGGGGCCCTGTGAGATTTCTTTAGGCTTCACTGTTGCGTAAAGAATATTAAATAAATAACCTTTGAAATGCAACCCCTTCAATTCATTATTCAGTCAGAGTTAGAGAATGTCCCTCTCACCATTCCATCTCACTGATCAACTTTGACTTAATAGGAACCTCTGTCACCAGTTCAGAAAAGTAAAGTTAGTGCATTAAGACGTGGTCTGCAGGAAATTTCAAGGTGTAACTTCAGCCAATTCTTGTTGATTTGACCATTGCTATCAGGATGTGGAGATGCCGGCATTGGACTGGGCTATACAGACAAAGTGTATCGTTCAGAGAAGGAGACACGAGAGTGCAGAATATTTGTGTTACAGTCATAGTTTGGAGATGTTTTGGAGAAGCAGCAAGTTTTAGATTTATTCCCTGTTGCTGCCAGAGACTTCAGTCTATGAATCATATTTCGTACCAAACCAGAAATGTTATCAGTAACTAGGGATCTTGTAACGCTGTGGTAGTGTCCCTGCCGCTGGATCAGAACCTCCAGGTTCAGGTCCACGGCCAGGATGGATTGACCATTGAAGAAGCATTCAACGCAGTTCAACAGACTGGTGATGAGCTTGGGAGCCATCTGCACCCCTACCTCCCTCACAGCCCGCCCATCCCTCCTACACCCTGGCATTATTGCTAAATTGACCCTCAGTGTCAGGGGGACCAACTGGGGTGAATGCATAAGGTTGTAGAGGTGGGGCCTGGGTGAGATTGTAGTTAGTGCCGACTCGATGGGCTGAATGGCCTCCTTCTGTGCTGTCAGATTCCATGATTATTCCTCAAAGGATAAAAATGGTATGGATATAAAGATATGCTAATAATAAGAATCAACAAGTAAAGATTTTGTATTGATCCAATTAAGACTAGAATTGAGAAAAGGAATGGACCCTCTGTGATTGTGTGTTGAACATTATTTAATGGGCTAGTGGGGATTGTGCTTAAACTGATGCAGGAGTGACTGTTTAATGAGTTTACATCAGGTAAGAAAGCCTTTGGACCCCTGGATTTGAGCTCTTTGTGTTGCTTTCACAGGTTCTTCAAGGAACTTGAAGCCAGGTATCAGCAGAATGCTCTGATACCTGATATCAGTGACATTGTGGAAAAGCATGCCACATCCACCTTTGACCCGTACGTAACGTACTGCTCAAATGAGGTCTACCAGCAACGCACACTTCAGAAACTCCTGTGAGTACATCAAAAACCCTGTCTGTGTTGTGCAATGAAAAAAGTTGTTCATCATTTCTTCCTCGCCGATGGATCTGGGGGATTGACATTACTTGAAAATCATTTAGTGCATCGAGCTTGAGGCTGCTGCAAAATAGTGGAGGAATCTTCAGTCTGTTAGGTAAAAGTGGAGGAAGATGGAATCAGTTACGATCGTACAGTGAGAGTTGAGATCTGTTGGGTAGGATGGACTAGTACTGGATCAGAAGTGATAAACTCACATCCACTGGGTTAGGATGGAGGAAGTTTGTGTTTATGGAATCAAGCTGAGGGAGCTTGAGTTTGGGATTGATTTGAGGGAACTCTAATCCACTGGAATTGAGGTGAGGGAGTCTGAATCTTTTGGGATTGAGGTGAGGGAGTTTGAGTCTATTGGGATTGAGGTGAGGTGAAGGAGTTTGGTTCTGTTGAGATTGAGATGAGGGTATTTGATTCTGGTGGGATGGAGTTGAAGTGAGGGAGTTTGGTTCTGTTGGGATTGAGTTGAGGTGAGGGAGTTTGAGTCTGTTGGGATTGAGATGAGGGAGTTTGAGTCTGTTGGGATTGAGTTGATGTTCTGAAACTGACTGCAGTTTAGCCAGGGGTGGATGGTTTGGTATTTATGTGTCCTTAAACTATTTTCATGAGACATGATGCAATCAACTTGTGCTGCAAATGTGTCTGTTTGGTGTCATTCAGGAAAGTGATTGAGTTTTCTGTTGAGTGAATCACCTGGAAATTTCCGATAGGAACATTGTTTGCAGGAGCCACACTGTCCGAAGGGAACCCAACTGATGTTCAGACTATTCATCGAATTAGATCTCTTTACAAGTATGCACAACCCACCCAAATGTTCTGATTTCACTGGCCAAGCAACCTGACAATGTCCAGGTCCCAGAACAATGTGAATAAATCCCACCTCCCCTTGGCTACCTCACCCAGTCTAACCGTGGTCAAACCATTGAGGTGGGAATATTGGCTCCCCACCCCTCACCACTGGGAAAAAAACAGGGCATTGCAGAATTCTGGCAGCCCAGATGGTCAGTGACACTTTCTGTCCCTTAGCAGTGTCGTTGGCAGACCTTGGCCATTGCTGGGACTATACCAAGGAAACTATTCAGTGATACAGCCCAGGCTGAGAGATGAGTTCGGGTCTCACTGGAGCCAGGCTGACAGACTTTGGGAGTATGGCTGGGGAATGAGGGGGAGAGAGGTCAAGGGATGGGGAACGCAGCATTGGGAAGCTTGACGGTTGAGCATCTAATGGGCACAGAGGATGCAAAAATGCCCTTCCCATTCATTTCACTGCCAGTCCACTGAGTTTTACTTGGTGGGTTGGACACTGGTGCCAAGTAAGATCCCAATGACAGTTGGAAGAATCTTTTAGGTGGTTACTAATTGGCACCTTGGCTGGCATCCCACACTTGGTCAGGGAGAGGTGGCTGGGGACTTCCAGCCCAAGGAATTCTAATGGCATGTGTTGACACAGCCGTATAGACCGTATGTAATGAATCTCATTCCTGACATAATCTCCATATGAACAGCCCTGTCGACAACTCTAACACACAGTCGCAAGTCTGGGTGCAGAAACACTCTCCTATTACAGAGCAGGATGTAAGCCTTCCAGCAATCTGTTTGATTACGAAGAAGCTCTGAGCAATGTTTTTACATTGAAATGTAATTGTGTTTTAGTTTGAATTGTATCTCCGTGCCCACGCTGATTTTTTTCATAGCAGTAATTTCTCTTCCTCCTTCCTCCCCGCACCCCCACCCCGACCTCTCCAGAAATACCAATCCAAACTTCAAAGAAATTTTGACCAAGATTGAGGCTCATCCTGAGTGCAGGAACCTGCCCATGATTTCGTTTCTGATCCTCCCGATGCAGCGAGTCACAAGGCTTCCTCTACTGATGGATGTAAGAAGCAGCTGAAATATTCTTCATCTTACTTGATGGAAAATTGCGAGGCTGGGGATGGGAGGGGGCATGATGTAGAGATGCCGGCGTTGGACTGGGGTAAACACAGTAAGAAATCTGACAATGTTTAAATCCAACCGATTTATTTGAAAGTAAACTCACAAACTTTCGAACCTGTGGTCTTCAGCAGAACACCTCATTCACCTGATGAAGGCCATAGGGTCGAAAGCTTGTGAGTTTACTATCAAATAAATCGGTTGGATTTAAACCTGGTGTTGTCAGACTTCTTACTGAGGGAGGTGGGGACAGGGGAGGGAGGTTGTGGGCGGGGATGGTTAACAGATTGTGACTCTGTATCATCTTGCCGCACCATGTGAAATGCCTGGAATGGATGGGAATCACGGTGGCACAGTGGTTAGCACTGCTGCCTCCCAGCACCAGGTACCTGGATTCGATTCCCGGTTTGGGTCATTGTCTGTGTGGAATCTGCACATTCTCCCTGTGTCTGCATGGGTTTCCTCCGGGTGCTTTGGTTTCCTCCCACAGTCCAAAGACGTGCTGGTTAGGGTGCATTGGCCATGCTAAATTCTCCCTCAGTGTACCCAAGCAGGCAGTGGAGTGTGGCGACTAGAGGATTTTCACAGTAACTTCATTGCAGTGTTAATGTAAGCCCACTTGTAACTAATAAATTAAGTCCGCCGTAACACAAAAGGGCAAAATCTTAAACTTAACATGTTTGGGGATGACGTTGGGGAAACATCACACAGAGTGGATTGGCAATCTGGAACTCCCACCCAGAAGATATTAAGGTTGGAGGTGGGGGGTGAAGGTTGGGGGGTGGGGGGGGTATGGTTGGGGTGGGAGGTTAGTTGGGGAGGGGGTCAAAATGTAAAATGCCAGAATGGGGAATGATATCTTTTCTCTCAACAAAATCTGAAACAAAATACCGGAAATCTGGAATAAAAGCAAAATAATGCTGGAAATACCAAGAAGGAATGGCATAATCAGTGGAGCCAATTGCAAACTTAGGCCAAAGTTTTCCAGCCATTCCTGTTGACGGGATCTTCCAGTCCTGGCAGCAGAGGGTTTGAACAACGGGAAAAGTTGGTTAGCATCACATTCATTGGAGTTTAGAAGACTGAGAGGGGATCTCACAGAAACTTATCAAATTTTAACAGGGTTAGACAGGAGAGATTCAGAATGTTCCCAGTAGTGGGGGAGTCCAAAACTAGAGTCATAGAATCCAAGGATCACTACATTGCAGGAGGAGGCCATTCAGCCCATCAGTCTGCACCATCCACAATCCCACCCAGATCCTATTCCCATAACTCCATATGTTTACCCTGCTAATCTCCCTGAAACTAGGGTCAATTTAGCATGGCCAGTCCACGTAACCCACGTACCTGGAGTCTGCACATTCATATGGAGTCTGCACATTCTCCCCGTGTCTACATGGGTTTCCTCTGGGTGCCCCGGTTTCCTCTCACAGTCCAAAGATGTGTAGGTTAGGTTGATTGGCCGTGATAAATTGTCCCTTTGTGCTCTGGAATGTGGTGGATTAGAGGGGTAAATCTGTGGAGTTGTGGGGTTAGGGCAAGGTTGTAAGTGCAGACTCGATGGGCTGAATGGCCTCTTTGTGCACTGTCTGGATTCTATCATTCTATATCTCGGTTTGAAAATCGTAATCCTTTATTTCAAATCACTCTGTCATTTCATTTTCTCTCTTCAAGCCTTGAAACTACCCAAGATCTCTACATTCCTTCAATCCTGGCCTTTTCCCACATCCCAATTTTCAACACTCCATCATTAGTGGCAATATCTTTAGCTGCCTGGGCCTTAAGTTCTGAAAGTCCCCCTGTCATTCTCTCTGTTGCTCTACCACACTTCTACACTTGAAAAATTCCTTAAACCTTTTTGACCAAACTTTTGTCCAGTTTTTGTCTGGTTGCACAGAGTTGTTACGGTGCAGAAGAAGGCCATTTGGCCCATTGTGTCTGCACTGGCTCTCCAACCGAGCATCATGGCTTAGTGCTATTCTCCTGCCTTTTCTCTGTATTCTGCATGTTGTTTCTATTTAAATAATCATCTAATGTCTTCTTGAATTCTTCAGTTGGATTTGTCCCACCACACATCCAGGCCCGAACTGAAGAACAAAGAAAATTACAGCACAGGAACAGACCCTTTGGCCCTCTAACCCTCTAACGAAACATGTTGCCCGACTGAACTAAAACCCCCTACGCTGCCAGGGACCATATCCCTCTATTCCCTTTCTATTCAATGTATTTGTCCAGACATTCCTTAAAACTCACTGTTGTATCTGCTTCCACTATCTCGTCCCGCAACAACTTCCAGGCACCCACCATGGTCAGCGTAAAAAACTTGTTACATGAAAAAGTTTCTCCTTTTCTAAGTGGGCACAGTTTTTTCCTACCTGCTTTGTCGAGCCACCTCATGATTTTGAACAGCCTATCAAATCTCTTCATAGAGTTATAGAATCCCTACAGTGCAGAAAGAGACATTTGGCCCATTGAGTCTGCACCGATAACAATTCTATCCAGGCCTTTATCTCATAACCGCACACATTTACCCTGCTTATCCTCCTGACACTAGGGTCAACTTAACATGTCCAATCAACCTAACCCGCACATCTTCGGTCTGTGGGAGGAAACAGGAGCACCCGGAGGAAACCCACGCAGACACAGGGGTGCAAACTCCACACAGACAGTGACCCGAGGCCAGAATTGAACTCGGGTCCCTGGCACTGTGAGGCAGCAGCGCTAACCACTGTGCTGCCCCAAAAGACATCTTAGCCTTCTCCTTTCCAGTTTCAATCTCTCCAAACTATTCTCATTGTTGAAGTTCCTCCTCATGTGTCTCTGTATGAAATATTGTTTCTTGATCAGATTCCTATGGGAGGTTTTACTCTACTAAAGGTGCTACATAAATGCAGATGTTTTTTCGCTCCTTTCCTGAATCCAGGCTCACCTGATCATGCCATTCCATCACTCCATTATTCCGAGCCACCTTCCCTCCTCCAAACCCTCAGGAATGTGTTTTCATCATCGTTCTGGGATTGATTAACATTTAGGAAGCTCCAGGCAAAATCGGGTGAAACTATGATTGACATTAATGAGAGCCTACACAAATCAACATGCCAGGGATCCAGAATTAATTCCCGGCTTGCGTCACTGCCTGTGTGGAGTTTGCATGTTTTCCCCGTGTCTGCATGGGTTTCCTCCTTGTACTCCGGTTTCCCCCCCTTGCAATCCAAAAGACGTGCTGGTTAGGTGCGTTGACCATGCTAAATTCTCCCTCAGTGTATCCGAACAGGCATCGGAATATGGCAACCAGGGGTTTTTCACAGTACCTTCATTGCAGTGTCAATGTAAGCCTTACTTGTGACACAAATAACATCTGTATTCTGTCGCTTCATTGTTGCTGCGTACCTCCCGTATTCTCCAAAATATTCAGTCAGTTAACTTGACCCATGCGGATTGCAAGAAGATTGCTCACCATCACTTTCTCGAGAGTAGTTAAGAGATGGACAATCGTGCTCACATCCTGAGGATTCATGCTTTTTAGGGGAAGAAAATTATTTGGTCAAAAATGTGATTCATTCAGGTTTTAAATTGGTTTGACGTTTTATGTATGAGATATAATAATATGAAACATAGAAAATAGGAGCAGGAAGAGGCCATTTGTCCCATCGAGCCTGCTCCACCATTCATCACAATCATGGCTGATCATCCAACTCAATTGCCTAATCCTGCTTTCCCTCCTAACCTTTGATTCCATTTACCCTAAGTGCTATATCCAGCCGCCTTTTTAATACATTCAATGTTTTGGCATCAACTATTTCCTGTGTTAATGAATTCCACATGCTCATCATTCTTTGGGTGAAGAAATGTCTCCTCATCTTCATCCTGAATGGTTACCCCGAATCCTCAGATTCAGACCCCTGGTTCTGGACTCCTCCACTCTCGGGGATATCCTCCCTGCATCTACCCTATCCAGTCCTGTTAGAATTTTAAAGTCTCTATGAGATTCCCCCCTCATTCATCTGAACTTTAGGAAAACAAATCCTAACCTAGTCAATCTCTCCTCATACATCAGTCCCCCGGATCAGCCTAGTAAACCTTCGCTGCACTCCCTCAAGAGCAAGAACATCCTTCCTCAGAAAAGGAGTCCAAAACTGCACACAAAATTCCAGGTGTGGCCTCAAGAATTAAACATAAGTAAATGTATGGAAGAGATAAGTCTATGTGAGGAGGACAAGATCGTGAGTTCAAAACCACGAGAGGTGTGAATGAAGTGGATGAACACAACTGTTGATAGAAGGGTCAAGACCAGGGGAGTCAAGTTTGAGATGAAAGATCAAAGGACTTAAAACAACTTGGAGAGAAATCTTTGTAGGCAGTTAGAACCTGGAATGCACTGTCCATGAGTGTGACACAGGCAGACTCAATCTTAACTTTCAAGAGAATTGGGTCATTGTCTCAAGAGAGTTTAAGTTTATTTATTAGTGTCACAAGTAAGGTTTACATTAACACTGCAATGAAGTTACTGTGAAATTCCCATAGTCGCCACACTCCATCGTCTGTTCGGCTGCAATATGGGAGGAAACCGGAGCACGCAGAGGAAACCTATGCAGACGTGGGGAGTATGTGCAAACAGACAGTGAACCGAGGCCAGAATTGAACCCAGATCCCTGACACTATGAAGCAGCAATGCTAACCACTGTGCCACCCCGGTTTGCCAGGATACCAGGAAGCGTGGTTTTGTGATGGCCGGGGGGATCATCAATAGACCTCCCCCCTGAGCCTCGATGAGATTATTGCAGTGGTTGAGAGGGACTAGCTGACTCATTCTTGCAGAGGGCCAGCACAGACAGGGCTGAACGATCTCCTGTGCTCTGACGATTCTGTGATTTCAGGGAGACATAGATTTGAAAAGTAGTTTTTATCTTACACAAGGAAGCTCTTCTTGATAATAGGTAAGTGGTCAACAAAGATATGACCTTCTAAATACAACAGTGGAGACCAAAATCTGGGAATAATTCGAAAAGCAGTTTGTAGGAGGGGGAGAAGTGGTTTTCTCTGATGGGCTAAATAATCTTCCAAACAAATAATGAATTTGATTGAATTTGATTTATTATTGACACTTCTTTGAGTGTATAGTGAAAAGCATTGTTCCTTGTGCTGTCTCTATCCATTCATAGAGAAGGAAATGAGAGAGGCAGAGTGTAGAGAAAGATCAACTTAGGGCAAGGTAAATCCATTCAAATGTCGTTCAAAAGCAGCAGGGAAGAAGCTGTTCTTGAGTCAGTTAGTCCTCAGACTTTTGTATCATTTTCCCAATGGAAGAAGGCGGAAGAAAGAATGTCTGGGGTGCTTGAGGTCATTGATTATGCTGGCTGCTTTGCCGAGGCAGCTGGAAGTGTAGGCAGAGTCAGCGGATGGGAGGCTGGTTTATGTGATGGACTGGGCTACATTCGAGACTGAATGAGCTGTTTTTTGATTTTCTGCTGTAAGATTCAACTTTTGAAACGCAGCGATCATTTAGAAATTCTGCCTCGTGTGTCATACCCTGCTGTTATCTTTGCAGACAATCTGCCAGAAAACGCCAAAAGAATCTCCAGAGTACGAATGTGCAAAGAAAGCGTTGCAAGCTGTCAGTAAGGTGAGGAACTTTATTTTTTTAAGGCATACCTATTAAACAATTGCTGTAAGACAGGCAATTTCATTACAAAATAGAGACCTATGTATTTTATACTTGCTGTGTTCAGTGATAATGTTGTGCTAATTGTAGTATTAAGGTTAAAGATAAACAGCTGGAGGATATTGATTGGTTAAGTATATTGAGTACGTATAAAAAGGGGCCAATGATGGTGAGGAGTGAAATTTTCCTGTGCCCCCCACCAGAGGAATTGTAGGAGACAGGCCTCGAACCATGCAAAGGTCCATTGACCTCATGTCAGATTTTCCAGCCCTGAGGCAAACACAGTCAGTAAATCCCACCCAGGGTGTTGATAGGTTGGAGACAGTGATGAGTAGTGCTGCATTCTGTATATAAACCTAGCATCGAGGTGAGCATCTGTGTCTAGTTTTATACTTTGCCATCTGGCTTAGGTCTATCTAATATTCAGAGTAGAATGGTGGCACTGTGGGCACAGTGGCTAGCACTGCTGCTTCACAGCTCCAGGGACCTGGGTTCAATTGCCAACATGGTTCACCGTCTGTATGGAGTTTGCACATTCTCCCTGTGTCTGTGTGGGTTTCTCCCGGGTGTTCCGGTTTCCTTCTACAGTCTAAAGATGTGTGGGTTAGGTGGATTGGCCATACTAAATTGCCCCTTAGCGTCAGGGGGACTATTGAGGGTAAATATATGAGGATAGGGTTGGGGTAGGATTGCAGTTGGTGCAAATTCGATGGCCCAAATGGCCTCCTGCTGTATTGTAGTGATTCTGTGAATACCCTGGTGGGATTGTGGTCAGCACAGACTTGATGGGCCAAATGTCCTCCTTCTGTATTGTAGGGATTCTATAATTTTATGAAAGCATCCTCAGAGAAAGAATTGTTTGCCCGGTCTGTTGAAGGTGTTTCCACATCTTTACTCTGTGGGCTGCTGATGTGCCTAATGTAGTGTTTCGGAAGCTGTGTATTTAGTTTAAACCACAGCTGTGGCTCAGTGGGGTCGTGGATTCAAGTCCCACGAGAGAGCCATGGACATGAGACTCATGCTGACACTCCAGTGCAGTACTGCAGGAACGCTATATTGTCAGAGGGAGCCTTCTTTTGATAAGCTGAGGCCCTCTCTGCCCCTTCAGGTGGAATGTTAACGATCCCATGGCTTGATTTTGAAGAGAGGCAATGGTTCTTCCTAGTATCCTGGTCAATATTTATCCCAAAGCAAACACCAAGCAGATTACGGGCTAATTATTACGTTGTTGTCTGTTGGATCTGTGAAGTGTTATGCGTAAGGAGAGCTAGTGTCGAGTTGGACTTCATAAACCTCACCGGTGATCGACCAGGTAGCTCCTCCTGACCTTTCACTCGATCTAGGCATGCTGGTCACATGGGGAACTGTCAGTTGAAGGGCCTGCTTAGCTTTCTCAAGTGGCATCCAGGAAAAGGATTGCTCAGGGTGTGATTAATCCTCTCAGAATGGTGGAATGTGGCAGGGCTGCCGTCAGGAGGGTTTTGTCATTATGCCAAGTGCACGGTTCTCATTGCCCAGAGGTGATGATGCTATTTTGAGATAAGTGCTCTGAAGTTATTTCTGTGGAAAGAAATTGCGGTCTCTTTTTACATGCCCTGGTAGGAAAGAATTCGAGATGTGGCCGGACTGGAGAAACAACTTTCAGTGGGAGGCAAAACCAGAATGGCTGTCATACGTCACCTGTGCCTTTATTCTTTAAATAAATTGTATTAAAGGGAGTTGACCATCAGTTTAAATGTCAGTATGTATCTGCTTTATGTTACTAATAGGTGATGGGTAAATCCACCTGAGCCTTGAAATGGAAGGAAAAGTTTGTCGTGAGGGATGTGCTCAAACATTGTTAGCTAATGACAGACCGGTACAGCGGGTTAGGGCTGATACGGAAAGAGCTTAACCATGTGGGCATGATGTTTGCTGTAGTGTGGCACTCTAAGGAGTATTCAAAGAAGGAAGAGAGAAAGGGTTGTGCAGAAGAAATCAGATTTTGCAAATGAATAAATACTTGAGGCAAAATCCTGTCCTCCCACTAGTAGCATTTTTATATACAACTAGAGTCTCTCCCCCTTTCTCTTTCTCTACCTGTATATTCCTCCTTTTCCTTCCTTCTCTTCCTGCTTTCTCTCTCACCTCCTCTCTTCTTCTGTCTCTTTATTCCCCTCCCTCTTCCTCCTCTCCCTCTTACCTTCTCTCTCCCTTTCTCTTTCTCTCTCCACTCTACCTCTCCCTCTCATTCTCCTTGTATCTTCCTCTCTTTTTGCGTCTCTCTCTCTCTTCTCTCTCATTTCTCTTTCCTTTCTCTTTCTCTCTCTCGTCTCTCTACCTCCCTCTTCTCTCTCTCTCCTTCTTTACCTTCTTCCTTCTCCCTCCCTCTCTCTCCTTCTCCATCCCTTTTTCTTTCTCTCTGTCTCTTCTCTGTAGCTACCTCCTCGCTCTCTCTGTATCTTCCTCCTTCTCCCTCTCTCTCTCACACTCTCCTTTTCCCCCCCACTCTCTCTCTAGCTTCTGTCTTTCCCTCTCTCTTTCACTCTTTCTCCCTTCTCTCCCTCTCTTTTTCTCCTTTGCTCTCCCACTCTCTCTCTCTCTCTGCAAAATATTAAGTTACTAGGAGCAGGTCAAAGTCTGGGAATTCTATGGAACGGATCCCACTTTCCAGCTTCCCAAAGCCTATCCACCATATACAAATGGTGACAGATTACACTCCACTTGCCTGGATGGGTACAACTCTCAACACTCTAGAACTCCATGACCTTAAAGATTCATTCCGTGCACCGTTGATACAGTAGCAGCCGTGTACACCATCTACAAGAAGCACTGCAGTAACTCACCAAGGTTCCTCAGGCAGTTTCCAAACCTGTAACCTCTACCACTTAAAAAGACAAATGCAGCAGATATCTCAGACCACCAGCACATCAAGGTTCCCCATCAAGTCACTCACCATCCTGACTTGGAATATATCGCCATTCCTTCACTGTCTCTGAGTTAAAATACTGGAATTTCCTCCTTAACAGCACTGTGGCTGTACCTACACCACATGGACTGCAGCGATTCAGGAAGGCAGCTCACCCCCACCTTCTCAAGGGGCAATAAATGCTGGCCCACCCTTCATCACTTAATAAATCTTAAAACTAGGGCTAGTCTGAAAAAGCTCCAGTGGGAGCACAGAGCTTCATTGTCCAACTGCTGCATGGGGTGGTGGGGGGATTTAAACCATATTTTCCTGGAAATAATCCTTTTTTCCTGTGCTTTGTGTCAGCTGGTGCGTCAGTGTAACGAAGGGGCAAGGAGAATGGAACGGACAGAGATGATGTACACCATCAACAGTCAACTGGAGTTCAAAATCAAGGTAGGTGTTTTGCATTTCTGTAGGGTGTGATTGAGGAGAGAGGATTGCCATATAGCTTATTTGCTTCAAATCATTTCATCCAGCATTTAATCGCCACATACAATTCCTACAGTGCAGAAAGACCATTCAGCCCATCGAGTCTGCACTGTCCACAATCTTACCCAAGCCCTATTTCCATAATGCTGCATATTTATCCTGCTAGTTCCCCTGACACTGGGGTAATTTATCATGGCCAATCAACCTAACCAGCACATCTTTCAATTGTGGGAGGAAAGCGGACCACCTGGAGGAAACCCACGCAGATACTGAGAGAATGTGCAAACTGCACGTAGGCAATGACCTGAGGTAGAATTGGACCCAGGTCCCTGGCACTGCGAGGCAGCAGTGCTAATCACTGTGCCATCTCTACATCCTACTTCTCCTTTGTCCTTCCTTCAACCCATGGCTCAATGATTCACAGGTGTCCAATTCCCCTTCTGGGTGATTCAACCAACTGGAATTAATTGCCATTGAGTAGCTGGGAGATGATTCCATTATTCAACAATTCGAA
This sequence comes from Sphyrna mokarran, assembly GCA_024679065.1. Taxonomy (NCBI): domain Eukaryota; kingdom Metazoa; phylum Chordata; class Chondrichthyes; order Carcharhiniformes; family Carcharhinidae; genus Sphyrna; species Sphyrna mokarran. Next base: position 9,184,954 of record JAGIQG010000003.1, on the reverse strand, counting down.
GTTATCAGGGCATTGATATCAGATCATTTGTAAGTATTATCGATGGAGAAACCTTTCTGTACAAAGTGAAATCCAAGCTTGGATTTCACTATCAGCTGAGGTTAGCATTCAAGGAGAGACTATAAGAACATGTTGGACATGTGGCTAAAGGAATGGGGGATAATGGGAAATGGAAACAGTGTAGGTTAGGGCTGCATTGTGTGCAAGATAGAAACTAAAATAGATTGGCTACTGTGCCTTCAGCCACCTCAGTCCCACACCTTGAATTCCATCCATCTACCAGATAGGCTGGTAGATTGGGCAGATAGATGGCAAATGGAATTTAATCCGGATAAATGCGAGATGATGCATTTTGGCCAGAATAATGTAGAGGGGAGTTATAGGATAAAAGGTAAAACTATCCAGAGTATAGAGACGCAGAGAGACCTGGGGGTGCAGGTTCACAAGTCTCTGAAAGTGTCAGTACAGGTGGAAAAAGTGATAAAGAAAGCGTATGGTATGTTAGCCTTCATAGGAAGGGGTATAGAATACAAGAGTAGGAGTCTTATGTTGCAGGTGTATAGAACGTTGGTTAGGCCTCATCTGGAGTACTGCGTCCAGTTCTGGTCGCTGTACTACAGGAAGGATGTAGAGGCCCTGGAGAGAGTGCAGAGGAGATATACCAGGATGCTGCCTGGTATGGAAGGGCTGTCTTACGAGGAAAGATTGAAAACACTGGGGTTGTTTTCCCTTGAAAGACGTTGGCTGAGAGGGGATCTTTTAGAGGTATATAAGGTTATGAGGGGTATAGATAGAGTAAATGGTGGTAAGCTTTTTCCACCATTAGATTCGGATAGAACGAGGGGTCACGACCTTAGGGTGAGGGGGGCTATGTATAAGACTAATATTAGAGGGCATTTTTCACACAAAGGGTAGTGGGGGTGTGGAATGCACTACCGAGTAAGGTGGTGGGAGCAGGCACGCTAGGGTTGTTTAAGGGTCTCTTGGACAGCCACAGGAGCGGTCTGCAGATAGAGGGATATAGGAGGACTGTTTAAGTACTTTAATTGTTTCCACAGGCTGTTCGGTCCACCTTGTTGACCAACAAGGTGCATGCATTCGGCAGGTCGTGCGAGGGCTGCTCCTGGAGGTTACTTCAGGAGTGGCCTAGTGCTTCACGTCGTTAGTGTATGTTTAAACTGGACCATCAGATGGGCAACATGATAGCTCAGAGACTATCGCTGTTGCTGTGCAGACACATGGATTTGGGCCTGTGTCTGCGGGAGTTTGCGCGTTCTCCCTGTGGTTGCATGGGTTTTCTCCGGGTGCTCCGGTTTCCTCCCACATCCCAAAAATGTGCTCTTAGGCTGATTGGGTAAAAAATTGTCCCTATATTGGTCTCTATATGTCATTAAGACGTTAGGATGGCGGCGCAGGCTCGTTGGGCCGAAGGGCCTGTTTCCCGTACTGTGTTGTTCTTTGTTCTTTGTTCATTTCCTTGCCACTCCCCTTTTCTCCTCCTTTTCGACATTTCTTAAAAATGACCTCTTTGACCAAGAAACTCACCTCCTGACTTCCCAAAGCCTGTCCACCATCTACAAGGGCCAAGCTGGGAGTGTGATGGAATACACTGTGCTTGCCTAGATGAGTGCAGCTCCAACACTCAAGAAGGTCAATATTCTCCCAGCCTCCAGCCTCCCATTCATTGACTCTGTCTACACTTAATTATGCAGTTAGCATAATTAAGGCCCCACGCATCCTGGACATTCTCTCTTCCACCTTCTTCCATCGGGAAAAAGATTCAAAAATCTGAGCTCACATACCAACTGACTCAAGAACAGCTTCTTCCGTCAGACTTTTGAATGGACCTACCTTACATTAAGTTGATCTTTCTCTACACTCTAGGTATAGCTGTAACATTACATTCTGCACTCTCTCATTTCCTTCTCTGTGAACGGTATGTTTTGTCGATATGGCACGCAAGAAACAATACTTTTACTGTAGGTTAATAAACGTGACAAAAATAAATCAAATCAAATCAAATCGAAACTACCCAGGACCAAAATAACCACTTCCACAAACATTCAATCCCTCCACCACTGACGCACAGTGGCAGTTGTGTACCATCTACAAGATGCATTGCAGGAACTCACCAAGGTTCTGTAGGCAGCACCTTCTAAACCCATGCCCAGCACCATCTAGAAGGATGAGGATAGCAAATACTGGGGAACATCAATACCTGGAGATTCCCCTCCAGGTCACTTACCATCCTGACTTGGAAATATATTGCTGTTCCTTCACTGGGTCAAAATTCCAGAACTCCCTCCTCAATAGCATTATGGATGTACCAAACCTGAGGGATTGTAGCAGTTAAAGAAGGCAGCACACCACCCTTCTTAGTGGAAACTAGGAGACGGGCAGTAAATGCTGGCCTGGCCAGCCCACATCCTGTAAATGAATAAAATCCATCTCCAGCACAGAAGGAGGCTATTAAGCCCATCGAGTCTGCACCAACCCTGCAACAGAGCATCTTATCCGGGCCCTATCCCCATAACTCCATATATTTACCCTGCTAATCTCCTTAATTTACAGATCTTGGGATACTAAGGGGCAATTTAGCATGGCCAATCCGCAGAACCTGCACATCTTTGGGCTGCAGGAAGAAACCAGAGCACCTGGAGGAAGTCCACGCAGACATGGGGAGAATGTGCAGAGAATGACCCAAGGCTGTAATTGAAGTCGGGTCCCTGGCGCTTTGAGGCAGCAGCGTTAACCACTGTGCCACCCTGGCATCAGTAATGGCAAACAGTTAAATTATTGGAGCTGAAACTGATTTTCCCCAGACGAGATGCCAATTCCCTGTTACCAGTGACCAGTTTCGCCCCCTGGTGTCTGCACATCGCAAAGCATTTCAGGCTGGTCGTTGCACGTGTTCAAAAACACACAAGGTGAATGACTCTCTTTATCTGATGGCATTTGCAGAATGAACCAGAGGGCACAACCTCAGGCTAAAGAGACGATCCTTTAAAAAAGAGATGAGGAGGAATTTCTTCAGCCAGAGAGTGGGGAATCTGTGGAATTCTTTGCCGCAGAAAGCTGTAGAGGCCAAGTCATTGAGTGTCTTTAAGACAGAAATAGATAGGTCTTGATTAATAAGCGGATCAGAGTTATGGGTAAAAGGCAGAAGAATGGGGATGAGAAAAATGTCAGCCACGATTGAATGGCGGAGCAGACTCGATGGGCCGAGTGACCTAATTCTGTTCCTATACCTTATGAACTTAAGGTCTTATGGAATATTGGCTACAAGAATTCCTTGCTCTGCTTTCATTCATGCCAGAGAATCTTTCTGAAGAGGCATGCTGAAATCTCTTGAAATCTGCCAATTCCAGCATGATGCCACCACCCAACACATCTCCTCCTCAGCTCCCCTGTCAGCATTCAAGCATTCCATAGGGACTGGTTCTTCCTGATCCATTCCTCCATCACACCCAACACTTCAACCCCTTCTCACAACACTTGTGCTTTTAGGAAGTGTAACAGTTCCCAAAGGTAGGGGAATCTAAAACGAGAGCATAGGTTTAAGGTGAGGGGGGGGTAGAGATACAAAAGTGTCCAGAGGGACAATTTTTTCACACAGAGGGTGATGAGTGACTGGAACAAGCTGCCAGAGGTAATATTAGAAGTGGGTACAATTTTATCTTTTAAAAAACATTTACATAGCTAAATGGGTACAATGGATATAGAGGGATATCGGCCAAATGCGGGCAATTGGGATTAGTTTAAGGGTTTAAAAAAATAGCACGGACAAGTTGGGCTATTTCCATGCTGTAAACCTCTGTGACTCTGTAACACCTGTCCCTTTACATCCTTCCTCTTGCCATTCAAAGCCCCAAATACTACTTCTCTTTAAATCAGTCTTTCACTTTTTCGTTTAATCTACTGCATTTGGTGTTCACAATGCAGTCTCCTCTACAATGAGGAGAGTAAATGCAGATGGCTGCTTTGCAGAAAATCTATGCTCAGTCCACAAGCATGACCTCTCCACATCCTCATATCCATTTCAATTCACAATCTTACTCTCATGTCCTTAACCAATTACAATGTTCCAGTGAAGCATAGTGGAGGAACTGCACTTAATCTCCTGATTTTACAACTTTCTGGACTTAACATTGAGTTAAGTCCATCATTCAATCATGGCTGATATGATTCTCATCCCCATTCTCCTGCCTTCTGCTCATAATCATGGTCCCCTTAATGATCAAGGCTCTATCTATCTCTGTCTTAAAGATACTCAATAACCTAGCCTCCACAGCCCTCTGTGGCAGTGAGTTCCATAGATTCACCATCCTCTATTTGAAGTACTTCCTCCTCATCTCTGTTTTCATACTGAGGTTGCACCCTCGAGTTCTTGTCTCTCCCGCTAGTGGAAAGTAGTGGGGCAGAATGGTGACACAATGGTTAGCACCAGGGACCCAAATTTGATTCCTGGCTTGGGTCACTGTGCGGAATTTGCACATTCCCCACGTGTCTGCGTGGGTTCCCTCCGGGTGCTCCAGTTTCCTCCCACAGTCCAAAGATGTGCAAGCTAGATGGATTGGCAATGTTAAATTGGCCTTTAGTATCAGTGGGCTAGCTAAGGTAAATGCATGGGTTTATGGGGATAGGACTTAAGTCTGATTGTGGTCAGTGCAGACCGGATAGGTTGCATGGCCTCCCTCTGTACTGTAGGATTCTATGATTCTTTGATCATCTCTGTATCTAGTCCATTTTGACCTCTCAGTAGTCTGTAAGTTTCAATTAGATCCCCCCTCATCCTTGTAAACTCCATCGAGTAGAGACCCAGACTCCTCAACTGCTCCTTATATGACAAACACTTCATTCCTGGGATCATTCTTGTGATTCCCCTCTGGACTCACTCCAAGACAAACACATTTGAACCTCTCTGTTTATCTCTGAAGAGTCACATAAACTCAGAACTTTAACTGTTTCTCTTTCACAGATGGTGCCGGATCTGCTGAAATTTTCCAGCATTTTCAGTTTTTATTTCTAATTTTTTAAATCTCTACCCCATTGTTCTGAACTCACCCATTGGAGAAATCGTTTTTCTCTCTCTGCCCTACTAATTCCTTTAATCATCTTAAACACCGCCATTAGACCACCTCTTAACTTCACAGGATTACAAACCTCATCTGTGCGACATGTCCTCAGTATTTAGCTCTTGTCATCAAGTGGGAGCCAAGCTAAGATTGAAAGAGGGTCGTTCTTAAAAGGATCAGCCAATCTTGTTCAGCTGAATCTGCTTCGAGTACCTTCACTTGTGAACGGGGTGTTATTTGATTTCAATGGGTCAAATTCAATTAACTTATCTTTGTTTGAGGCTGATGCTTGCTGCAGACTGGCCTTTGATGGGCAGTGGATGGCCCCCGTTGTATGCAACCAGTGTTAGCAACAAGCATGGGCAGATCAGCTTGGGGGCAATGGGAAGTAAATCCCTCTGGGGGTGGCACAATGATTAGCATTGCTGCCTCACAGTGCCAGGGACCCATGTTCAATTCCAGTCTCAGGTGACTATATGGAGTTTGCACATTCTGCCTACATCTGCGTGGGTTTCCTCCACATGCTCTGGTTTCCTCCCACAGCCCAAATATGTGTACGCTGGGTGAATTGGCTATGCTAAATTTCCTAAGATGTGTCAACAAGGTGGGATTAGCCGTGGGAAATGCCTGGGATAATGGTGATGGAGGTAGGGTAGGGGAGAAGCCCTGGTAAAATAACCTGCCAGGGTGTGGGTGCGGACTCAAATAGCCTCTTCTGCTCTCCCGGGATTGAATGATTCTATGACTCCATCCCTGCCCCTCTTTCACAAAATGATTTCCCCCATTGCTTTTCCCAAACCAGCCACATATTTTCTCAAAATGCATTCTTTAAAGTAAAGTTTATTTATTTATTAGTCACAAGTAAGGCTTACATTAACACCACAATGAAGTTAATGTGAAAATCTCCTAGTTGCCACATTCCGGTGCCAATGCACCCAACCACCTAACCAATGCACGGGTCAATGCACCTAACCAGCACGTCTTTCAGACTGTGGGAGAAAACCGGATCACCCGGAGGAAACCCAAGCAGATATGGGGAGAATGTGCAAACTTCACAAGACAGTGACCAAAGCCAGGAATCAAACCCAGCTTCCTGACTCTGTGAGGCAGCAGTGCTGAACACTGTGCCAACGTTCCACCCTTTATAAAAATGAAATCTTGTTCAGTTCTTATTTCCTTTTCGCTGAGTACCAAGTTGACCCTAAAAGACATCCTGAGAGTTTTATAACCCTAGCTTTAGCAGACACAGGGCGTTATCAGGTGGGATTAGGTATTAGGTCACTGAGAACATTTCCTACCATTGAAACCCTGGCGTCAGATCAGAAACCTAGAACTCTGTCCAAAATCAACAGGATAACCACACTCAAATCACTCAGAGAAGCAAATAATTGAAAGGAAGGGGCTGATTAATGAGCCATTGCATTGCTCGAATATAGTGGAACCCCTACCACCTTGCATTGGTGAAGTTTCTCCGAAGTCATCTTGCATGTGTCTCTCTGAAGGCTGATGGGTAAACACGCTCTCTTATTTAAGCCAAAGTTGATTAAAAATCTATCAATTATTAGCCATTGAGTAAACTTTACAACCTCTAGTGCAGAATGTCATGCAGATGGGTGTGTGCCTCTCAGATAACCTGGCATGGAGTCAGGATGGCACACATGTGGTTTTCCGCTTCTTTTGAAGTCCAGCTCTATCACTATGGGACCTATAGGAGGAATGCCAATTGATAACGTACACCCTTGGACCTTTTTGATATTCGGATAAAGGGTCTGAGTTAACCGTTTTTTTTGTTTCATAGTAAAGTTATTACAGTCCCAGCTGCTTTCTTCTTTGAGGTGGTAGGAGGGCTGACTGATGGTAGTTTAACCTGAGGGTCACCACACCTCAGTGAGGGCCAGGTTTGAGAAAGCAGGACCTTTGTGAATAGCCTCAGCCAGTACAGGATTTGAACTCACACTGTTGGCATCGCTCTGCGTCATGAACCACTCCAGCCAACTGAGTTAAACCAACCCCACACCCTCCAGTAGAAGCACCTTGGGACATATTCTTATTTTAAAGGTGCAGGGTAAAAAGAATCCAATTTGAATAACACCATCCTGATCTTAGGATGTTCCAAAATGATTAACTTCAGTGAAATATGAAATTAATCCTCCAATACTGGTGTCTTGTCCCCAAATTTTGATTAATTTACATTATCAGCTACAGTCAGATAGGTACATCCTCGTACAGAGCATAAACCCAGTGTGTCCATAACCCTGACACTCCACATTACGTACACGGGCAGGAATCCCTAATTGGACAAACTGTTACTGCCTTCACGAGGAAGCTGGTTTTCTAAGAAGTTCACATTGTCGGCCTTGTTAAAGTCATTATAAAATAGTTTTGATGTATAGTCATTGTTGCCATGCAGGGGAATACCACAGACAATTTACATGGCATGGTGGCACAGTGGGTTAGTAGTGCTGCCTCACAGGACCAGGGTTTGATTCCCAGTTTGGGTCACTCTGTGCAGAGTATGCACGTTCTGCCCGTGTCTGAATGGGTTGTCTATAGTTTTCTCCCATGTGCTGGTAAGATGCATTGACCATATTAAATTCTCCCTCACTGTCCCCAACCAGCGTCAGAGTGTGGCGACTAGGGGATTTGTCACTGTAACTTCATTACTTGGTTAATGTGATCCTACTTGTGACAATAATAATTAAACTTAGCCGAATTCCACAAACAACGATGAAATGTATAAGCAGATACACTTTTCTGAGTGATGTTAGATGAGCGATAAGCGAATTAGTCAGGAAGAATTTCCCTGCTCTTCTTCATGGGCAGTGCAGTGGTTAGCAGTGTTTCTCATAGCTCCAGGGACCTGGGTTCGATTCCTGGCTTGGGTAACTGTCTGTATGGAGTTTGCACGTTCTCGGTGTGTCTGTGTGGATTTCCTCGGGTGCTCCGGCTTCCTCCAACAGTCCAAAGATGTGCGAGGGTTAGGTGCATTGGCCATGCTAAATTCCCCTTAAAGTCCTGGGATGTGTAGGCTAGAGGGATTAGCGGAGTAAATATGCGGATTACAGGGATAGGGCCTGGGTGAGATTGCTGTTGGTGCACACCCAATGGATCGTAGAGATTCTATGATTCATATAGTGCCACAGGATCTTTTACATACACCTGAAGGGACATTGGTTCAACATCTCATTGGAAAGAAAGTGCCATCAGTAGTGCAGGGCTCCCTCAGTACTGCGTTGGGTTGGCAGCCAGGATTCTGTCTCAAATCTCGGAGAAGGCTGTATTTCACAATTCTCTCCCTAGAGTACCAGGGCTTGTTTTACTCGATTATTAACTTGTCTCATTTTCTGACTGAGTTGCCTCGGTATGGTCCTATCCTTCAGGCTTTTCAGTTTGTGGTGCGTCACGCAGCCATACCTTGATCAACGCTGCTACTTACTGTATGGACCTTTTATTAACCGGATGGGCAGAATGGACACCAACTCTGGCAGTTCATGCAGAAAGAAATGAATTGTGGTTTGGTTTATAAACAACTCGAGATGAATAACTTTGTTACGTTTGTGTCACTTGGTTCCACTGAGGGACGGGCCAGAAATATCGCACAGCTGACTTTGAAAATATCATTCATGGCCACAAGTCCCACATGTTTGAGATAGATTAGAGAGAGGGAGAGAGATGGAGGGAAGGTTAAATAGATGGTAGAAATTAATATGATTCTATAGTAACTAGAGGCCACTCAATGTGGCTACAACAGCAAAGGGTTTATTAATCTGATATAACTATATGCAACATAAAAAGAAATGATGGCCTGGTGTTAATGTTGCCAGACTATTAATCCAGAAACACTGCTTCTTATGATGTTAGGAACTGAGAGGACATATGAGGCCTCAGTTTAATATTTCAGTCAAACGATTGCCCCTGCAAACCTCCTGCAGGACCGCACTGTAACATCAGCTAAATTTCCTTTGCTCAAGCCCAGGATGGGGATTAGAACTCATAATGTGGTGCCTCAGAGTGCTACCAACCAAGCCATGGCTGAAGTTGAGTACATGGAATGAGAAAAAGTTCCTCATATAGGAGAGTGATGCTGTACAATTGATTGTCAGAAATAGTGATTGAAGCAGGAACCATGTCACCATTGAGGATTTGATTTGGATAGGAGCAGGGAGAAAGCTTTGTCCTGGATGGTGTCAAGCTTCTTGAGTGTTGCTGGAACAGCACCCTTGTAGGCAAGTGTTCCATCACACTCAGTAAGGCCCAGTGGTAGACTATTAATCCAGAAACTAATGTTTCTGGAACCCTGGTTTGAATCCCACAATGTAGAGGTGCCGGCGTTGAACTGGGGTAAACTCAGTAAGAAATCCAACCAACTTATTTGATGGTAAACTTACAAGCTCTGGTCTGTGCTGTTACGTGTGCTGTTTGAGACCAGAACTCCTCATTCACCTGACGAAGACCAAGAGTCGAAAGTTTGTGAGTTTACTATCAAATAAATCGATTGGATTTAAACCTGGTCGAATCCCACTTCAGGGATGGAATTTGAATTCAATAAATAATGTCCGGAATTAAGAATCCATAAAACCATTGTCAGAAAAAACCATCTAGTTCAATAATGTCCTTTAGGGAAGGAAATCTGACCTCACCCAGTCTGCCCTACACGTGACTCCACAGCAATGCGATTGACTCTCAGCTCCTCTCCAAGGTAACTAGGGACAGGCAGTAAACATTGGCAAGCCAGTGACGCCCACATCCCATGAATAAATTTTTAAAAGTTGAGTGCGGAGAAGTGACATAGGCTGTTTAAGTACATGGAGTAGAATCTCCAATCCGCAACAGTTGGGTCGAATCCACCATTCCCATGTGCCTCAATCGTGATCAAAGTCCAACCGGGGGAGACACTGAAATGGAATTGGAATTCAGTGAAGTGCAGAGTCATATTCCTCAATTGAGGGAAAAATAAGAGGAAAGTAAACATTGTGAATGTGGGAGGTAGGGAGGACATGTCTGGGAGCTTGACAAAACCTGAGTGACTGTGAGTTTAGATAACCCATTGTGACTGTCAGTATCGCAGAGGGTCTTGACTATTGCTGAAAACTCACTCCAAACTGAGGAAATGTTGAGCATTTTTGTGGCATGCAGTTTTCTAAACAACACAAATGAGAAAAAGGGAGATAAGGGTCTGATAGAACATATTCACAGGCCTCCTTCCTGGCTGCAGCTGACTGTCCCCCCTATCCCAGGACACGCAATCTCACGCCCGATTAAAGTTCGTTGATTAGTCACAAGTGAGGCTTAGGTTAACACTTCAATGAAGTTACTGCGAAATTCCCTCACTGTCCGGCTCCTTTTCGGAGTCAACACACCCTAACCAGCACGTCCTTCAGACTGCGGGAGGAAACCGGAGCACCCAGAGGAAGCCCACGCAGACACGGGGAGAACATACAAACTCTGCACAGACAGTGACCCGAGCCCAGAATCGAACTTGGGTCCCTGGTGCTGTAGAGACAGCGATGCTAGCCACTGTGCCACCGTGCTACCCATGTTATTTTGGCTTCCCGTCTGACGTCTCCCATAAGGGTCTGACCCGATCACGTGGAGCACAAGCAGTAAGTCCCCTTAAGGGGGCCAAATTCCCTCAGAGAGCTGGGCACTTCAACAGCTGGCAATATTAAATAGGTAATAAGAGAAATGGAAATATCATCTGAAAAGCAGCTATGGTTAAATATATTAAAGGCTGACGCTTGGCGAATTTTTCTGGCCTAGCAAGGGCAGGCTTTTGGCACCAAGCAGCCATTTCGTCCGTGACCAGGGAATTTGCTACGGTGGGAAGTGAGTGGGTGGGATTTTCAGACGGATAGACCAGAGTCCAATTAGGAGCAGACTATTTTCACATCCTGTTTGGCTGAATGTTTATATCTGTTTGAAATAGCAGTGCACACATTTCATTAGCTCATGTCTCAATGCCAGCCTCCTGAAAATAAATTATACTTTTCTTTCTAAATGTTCTCGTTCCAGAAAAATTAGAAGGGCTTTAAAAATACCCATCCACCACTAATGTAGAGATGTCTGTAAATGTAGGCATAGATCTTTAAAGGCGAGAGAGCAAGTTAAGGAGGCTGTTATAGCAGCATGCTTTTATTAATAGGGGCAAGGAATTTACATTGTGGAAATAGATTCAAGAGGTTGAAGCTGTTTTCCTTGGAGAAAATAAGCTTTAAGTTTACTTATTGATGTCAAAAATAGATTTGCATTAACACTGCAGTGACGTTACTGTGAAAATCCCTTAGTAACACACTCCTGCATCTGTTTGGGTACACTGAGGGAGAATTTAACATGGTCAAAGCACACAACCAGCACATCTTTCAGGCTCTGGAAGGAAATCAGAGCACCTGGAGGAAAGCTACACAGATATGGGGAGAATATGCAAACTCCACACAATCAATGACCCAAACCAGGAATTGAACCCAGGTCCCCAGTGCTGTGAGGCAGAAGTGCAAACCGTTGTGCCAGCATGCTGCCCATAGCCAGCTGAGAGGTGATTTGACAGAGGTATTCAGAGTCACGAGGGTCCAGACAGAGTCGAGAGGGAGAAATTATTCCCGCGCATAAAAGGATTGAGAACGAGAGGATACAATGTTAAATTAATTTGCAAAAGAAGCAAAAGCGATGTGAGAAAGACCTTGTTCCCACAACGGGTGGTTATAGTGTGAACTACACTGCCTGAGAGTGTGGTGGAGGCAGGTACGATGGATGCATTGAAAAAGGGGATTGGACTCTGATCTGAAAAGGAAGAATGAGCAGGTTGATGGGGAGAAGGCAAGACAATGGCATAAGGTAAAGTGCTCACTCAGAGCAATTTACTAAAAAAGTACTAAATGAATGGGATTGAGGGTGATTTAGCTAATTGGATTAGGAATTGGCTAGCAGATAGAAGACAGAGGGTGGTGGTTGATGGAAGTTATTCATTGTGGAGTTCGGTTACAAGTGGTGTACCTCAGGGATCTGTTTTGGGACCCCTGCTGTTTGTAATTTTTATAAATGATCTGGATGAGGGTATTGAAGGATGGATTAGTAAATTTGCGATGACACCAAAGTCGGAGGAGTGGTAGATAGTGAAGAGGGGTGTTATAGTTTGCAGAGAGACTTGGACAAGTTGTAGAGCTGGGCCGAGAGGTGGCAAATGGAGTTTAATGTGGAAAAGTGTGAGGTAATTCACTTTGGCAGGAATAACAAATGTGTAGAGTATAGGGCGAATGGTAGGACTCTTAATAGTGTTGATGAACAGAGGGATCTTGGTGTATATGTGCATAGATCCCTGAAAGTTGGCAATCAAGTCGATAAGGTTGTTAAGAAGGCAATATGGAGTCTTAGCTTTTATTGGTAGGGGGATTGAATTTCGGAGCCGCAACGTCATGTTGCAACTGTACAAAACGCTAGTGCGGCCGCACTTGGAGTATTGTGTGCAGTTCTGGTCCCCGCATTATAAGAAGGATGTGGAGGCATTGGAGAGGGTACAGAGGAGGTTTACCAGGATGTTGCCAGGTATGGAGGGCAGGTCTTATGAAGAGAGGCTGAGGGATTTGAGGTTGTTTTCGTTAGAAAGAAGGCGGCTAAGAGGAGACCTTATTGCAACATATAAGATGATTAGAGGTTTAGATAGGGTGGACAGTGATAGCCTTTTTCCTAGGATGGAGAAAGCTAGCACTAGGGGACATAGCTTTAAATTAAGGGGTGGTGGTTATAGGACGGATGTCAGAGGTAGGTTCTTTACCCAGAGGGTGGTAAGGGTATGGAATGCCCTGCTTGTGTCAGTTGTAGATGCGCCAAGTTTGGTGGCGTTTAAGAGGTTAGTATATAAGTTTATGGACGAAAAGGGAATGGTTTAGGTTAGAGGGTCATTGCTTTTTCCTAATTGGTCGGCACAACATCGAAGGCCGAAGGGCCTGTTCTGCGCTGTAATGTTCTATGTTCTATGTAGAGAAGATGGTGTTGTTCACCTTTGAACAGAGACAATTAGAGGAAATGTAGAAAAAGTTCAAATTCAGTGAGGATAAATGATCCCCAATAGTTGGAGAGTCAGCAATGAGGGGACACATGTAGCGTTTCTGAATGGAGGGCTGTGTCTAGTGAGATTCCTCAGGGATCAGTGCTGGGACCTTTGTTGTTTGTAATATTTATAAGTAATTTGAAGAAAAACGTAACTGGTTTGTTTAATAAGTTTGCAACAAAGGTTGGTGGATTTGCTTATAGCAATGAGGACATCAGAGGATACAGCAGGGTATAGATCAGTTTTGGGCAGAGAGATGGCATTTGAAGCTTAATCCAGACAAATATGAAATAATGCATTTTGGAAAATCTAATACAGATGGGAAACATACAGTAAATGGCAGAACTAAGAGTATTGATAGGCAGAGGGATCTGTGTGTACAGATACACAGGTCACTGAAAGTGCAACGCAGGTGGAAAAAGTAGTCAATAAGACATGCTTTCCATCATCAGCCAGGGCATTGAGTTTATAAATTGACAAGTCATGTTGCAGCTTTATAGAACCTTAGCTAGGCTGCACTTGGAATATAGTGTTCAATTCTGGTCGCCCCACAACCAGAAGGATATGGAGCCTTTGGAGGGGGTACAGGAAAGATTTACCAGGATGTTGCCTGATGTAGCTTTGAGGAGAGGTTAGGACAATACAGCACAGGTTGGAGAAACTTAGTTTGTTCTCACTGGAACGACAGAGGTTTAGGGGCAATCTGATAGGAGTCTTCAAGATTATGAGGGGCATGGGCAAAATGGATTTTCAGAAGCTTTTTTCCAGGGTGGAACAGTCAATTACTGGGGGTCATAGGTTTAAAGTGCGAGGGGCAAGGTTTAAAGGAGATGTATGAGACAAGTTTTTTTACACAGAGGCTGGTGGGTGCCTGGAACTCACTGCCAGGGGAGGTAGTGGAAGCAGATAGTGAGTTTTAACGATCGTCTGGAAAATACGTGAATAGGATGGGAATAGAGGGATATGGTCCCTGGAAATGTAAGGGATTTGGTTAAGTCAGACAGCTGCTCAGTGCAGGCTTGGAGGGGCGAAGAGCCTGTTCCTGTGCTGTAATTTTCTTTGTTCTTTGAATGGCTTCCTTCTGCACTGGAGGGATTTCTATTGTGACTCTAAGGAGAAAAAGCAGGAAAATCGGACTAATTGGATAACATGACTCACACCGATATGATGGACTGAATGGCGGCCTGTGTTTTAAGTCATGTTGTGCTAAGTGTATTGCTGACTCCCGGGATTGCACTTGCCAGCAGACCCACCAGCTCGGCAATCTCCCAGGGAGCAGCCCCTTGGAAGATTGGCCATGCCAAAGCTCACCTTCTATGTTTGTAGTGACGCCGGAGATAGCGTGGTATCCGGAGTCTCGGCAACCACAGCGGGAGACCTGACCTGCCGGCATTTCCCGTACAGGCTGAGCTGGGGGACCGAGACGACAAACTGAGGCACTCGCCAAACATTCAACTCTCGGGCAATCAGCGCAAAGGAGAAATCTCCACTGGCTGCTAAATGTCCTGAGATTATGAAGGCTGTGGTGTTAGACTAAAAAACCATAAGAAACAGGGACGATAGACCATTTGGCCCCTCGAGCCCGCTCTGCCATTCAGTGGGGTCATAACTCATCCAACAATGAGTGGAATTTTATGCCCTTGTTTGTCCCATAAACTCCCTGCCTGAAGTCAACAGACCATCTCATAGAACATAGAACACTACAGCACGAACAGGCCCCACAAGTTGTGCCAATCATATCTATACCTACCAGGCCTATCTATAACTCTCAATCCCATTAAATCCCATATACTCATCCAGAAGTCTCTTAAAAGACCCCAACGAGTTCACCTCTACCACCACTGATTCCACTCACCACCCTCTGAGTGAAAAATCTACCCCTGACATCTCCTGTATATCTGTTTTCCAGCACCTTAAACCTGCGTCCTCTCGTAGCCCATGTTCCACCCCTCGCCCGCTCCAATTCCCGTGGTGGGGCGAGGAGATGAGACTCCAGCCAATGTGGTTGGATTGAGGTTTTGTTTAGAACATAGAACATAGAACATTACAGCGCAGAACAGGCCCTTCGGCCTTCGATGTTGCGCCGACCAATTAGGAAAAAGCAATGACCCTCCAAACTAAACAATTCCCTTTTCATCCATAAACTTATCTACTAACCTCTTAAACGTCACCAAACTTGGCGCATTTACAACTGACGCAGGCAGGGCATTCCATACCCTTACCACCCTCTGGGTAAAGAACCTACCTCTGACATCCGTCCTATAACCACCACCCCTTAATTTAAATCTATGTCCCCTCGTGCTAGCTTTCTCCATCCTAGGAAAAAGGCTATCACTGTCCACCCTATCTAACCTCTAATCATCTTATATGTTTCAATAAGGTCTCCTCTTAGCCGCCTTCTTTCTAACGAAAACAACCTCAAATCCTCAGCCTCTCTTCATAAGACCTGCCCTCCATACCAGGCAACATCCTGGTAAACCTCCTCTGTACCCTCTCCAATGCCTCCACATCTTTCTTATAATTCGGGGACCAGAACTGCACACAATACTCCAAGTGCGGCCGCACTAGAGTTTTGTACAGTTGCAACATGACTTTGCGGCTCCGAAATTCAATCCCCCTACCAATAAAAGCTAAGACTCCGTATGCCTTCTTAACAACCTTATCGACTTGATTGCCAACTTTCAAGGATCTATTAACATATACACCAAGATCCCTCTGTTCATCAACACTATTGAGAGTCCTACCATTAGCCCTATACTCTACACATTTGTTATTCCTGCTTTTGTTTAGTTCGAGGCTGGTGATAAAACTGGAGATCAAAGTTGCCAATTCTCCTAAAATTTTGGTGCTGCCCATGGCCCACCTGTTCCGTTTGTTTGGCAACTCAATCTATTCGAACAACACAAGATGCATAGAATAGCAACACATTGTTCATAAAATGACGTTCTGCAGTTGACAGGCTACACCGTGATACTGGATTAACGAGGCTTAAGGGTCGAATAGTTAAAAACAAATGTTTCGTCTGAGATCCTTTTGATCTGATCTCGGTTTTCTAAACTATTATTTCATTTATTGTTGCCACATGTATTGGAATACAGTGAAAAGTATTGGCCGGGACTCTCCCAAAAAAGTTTAAAAGTGTTGAGTTTGCAGGAAAATTCGAGCAACTCACGCCTGTTTTCTCAGTGGGAGTTCATCCCGTGCAATGCAGAGAGGCCACCAGCACGAACATCATTCGATTTCAGGGTACGGGGCCTGTTCACATCAGAGCCTGACAGTTCTGCAGTGCCCCAGAACTCTCAGCCTCCCTCTTTGCTGGCCAGTTCGATCGCTGGAACCCCGCCTCCCCCCCCACCCCACCCCCACACCCCACCCTCCACCCACAGCACAACCTTGGCCCACCCCTTCACCTTCCCAGCCCCGCATCCCCCCCCCCCCCCCCCCCCCACCCTCCTCCTGCCCCGACCAGATCCCAATGTAGAATGGCAGCGGGAACCCCCCCCCCCCCCCCCCCCCCCCCCCCCCCACCAGATGCCACTCACAGCAGGCTCCATCCCCAGCAGGCCTCACTGATGGGCAGTGCTAAGGTGTCCTCTAGGCATGAACACTTTGCCCCTTGGGCAGTGCCAGGGGGCACTGGCTGGAATCGCCAGGATGCCAAACACTGGTGAACCCTGATGTCCCCCCCCCCCCCCCCCCCCCACACACCTTCACTTCAGTTCCCTGCAAGGAGGGGAGCTAGTCTGAGCCCTACTGGAGTGAAATACTCCTGACAGGGTGGGAGATGCTAGCGGGCCTGGAGAATTCAGTTCCAGGCCCATTAATAGCATTTAAATAGTATGTTACTCACTATTGAAATACTAGCCCTGCCTCCCAGCCAATTTCTGGTGCCATGCAGACACTGGGATTCCAGGCTGGGAGATGAAAAAAATAGCACAAATGCTCACAATAATCCCACAAATGGGCTGACAGGCAATTCCTCTGGCCCGCTGTGCTAAACAATTACACACATTCACACACATACACAAACACGCACACATGCACACACACACATATGCACATACATATTTATACACACACATACACATGCATACACACACACAGATACATACACATTCATGCATGCACACACACCCACACACACGTACACAGACATGCCCACAGACACCCACACACACACACACATACGCATGCACACACATACATGCATGCACACCCACACACACACATACACACACACACACCTCATTTCTGTAATGTGCCAATTTATAAAACTCTTCCCTGTTTGTGTTTTCCTACCTAATGCTTCCTGTCATTGTCCATGTTCCTCCTCAATATCCTCACTGCTTTCACCTCCAAGGTGACATTTCTCCTCTGTTGCTTTAGTCTGCACTCTGGTCCCCTCATCATCACTTCACACAGGGACAGCAATGTTCCAAACCTGAAACTGGGGGCCAGAACTTCATGAACCATTTACTTGTTGGGGAGGAGAGAGATGGTTCGCCGGTTCCTCCCCGTCTCCGCTCTTCTCGGTTGAGGTGCAAACTGCATTGCCATTGACACAAGGGAAGCCTTTCATTTGACACACCACAATGTCACTGGGCCTGGGGTTTCCACTGGATCCAGAGTGTGACTTGCTGGCAGTCTGGTGAGAAAGGGAAGGACAGCAAGTTCAGATTTGCTACTGGTGTAAACAACTTCAATTGAAGTGGTCACATTCTTGAGATCAGTCCAAAGACGGATTGAAAAAAAAGTCTAATTCAAAGGGCACCCTGTTCTCCATCCTTTGTTTCTCCATGCTTTAGCCTGACTTAAATTTGACAACACACGCTGCAGAAGGAAATATGAGGCAGGAAGTGACTTCTTTGCAATAGTATTTGTGTCTCAAAGTGCAGCTGAGTAAATGAGCGAGTGAAGAGAGAGAGTGACTGATTCCTGGGATGGCGGGATTATTGTGTGAGGAGAGGCCTGTGTTCACTGGAGTTCACAAGAATAAGTGGAGATCTTATTGAAAGGTATAAAATTCTGACAGAGCCGGACAGACTTGCTTTTAAAGATTGTTTTATTCGTGTCATATTAACACTGTAATGAAGTCATTGTGAAAATCCCCTAGTCATCACATTCCAGCACCTGAGCGGGTACACTGAGGGAGAATTTAGCATGGCCAATGCACCTAACCAGCACTTGTTTCGGACTGTGGAAGGAAACCAAAGCACCTGGAGGAAACCCACGCAGACACTGGGAGAACATGCACAGTCACCCAAGCCAGGAATCGAACCTGAGTCCCTGGCATTGTGAGGCAGCAGTGCTTGTAAAATCTCACTAAACCCCCTTTCTGGACACAATACACATCTCTTTAACCTGTGCTTTGCTGTCTCTCTGCACACACATTGTCTGTACCTTTAAGACTTGATTACCTGTAAAGACTTGCATTCAAACTGTTATCTTGTAAATTGAGTTTGTGTCTTTACATGCCCTGTTTGTGAACACAAGTCCTCATTCACCTGATGAAAGAGCAAGGCTCCGAAAGCTTGTGCTGCCAAATAAAACTTTTATGGGGGCGTCTAAAATAAGAGATTGCAGTCTCAGGACGAGAGGGACATTTAGCATTGAGATGGGGAGAAACAGCTTTGTTCAGAATGAGGACTATCTGTGGAATTCTCCACCGCAGGAGGCCGTGGAGACCATATCACTAAATATAATTAAGAAGTAGAGCTGTAGGTGTTGGACTGGGGTAGGCACCTGATATGAGAACGGTGCTCCGAAAGCTCATGTTACCAAATAAACCTGTTGGACTTTAACCCCCTGTTGCGAGAGTGCTTATGATAATTAAGAAGTTAAAAAAAAGGTTTCTAGACTCTAAAGACATTAAGAGACATGGGAAGAGTGCTGGATTATGACATTAAGATAGAGAATCAACTGTGATCACATGGTCGAAGGGCCTACTCCTGTCCTATTTTCTATGTTTCTACATTATGAGTAGAATCATTGTCTTGAGTTATATGGCGGGTGAACCTGATGGAGCAAACATTTCGTTATAAAATGTTGTCACTTCCTCGAGCACTTGAACACAGGAGCGTTGGTGACTAGGGAATTTTCATAGTAACTTCATTGCACCGTTAATGTCGACCTACTTGTGACAACAATAACTAAACTTCAAACTTGAACTTGGCTGAAAAGCCCATTTCTGTCTCGGTCACACAATCGTGCATTGCATCCAGATATGTTTCTATGACAATCAGCAATGGTTTGATGGTCATCATTAGACTTTTAATTCCTATTGAATTCAAATTCTATCATTTGCTGTGGTGGGATTCGAACCCAGGTCCCCAGAGCATTGCCCTGGGTCTCTGGATTATTAGTCTAGCAACAATACCATTAGGACACTGACTCCTCTAAATTACAACCATGCTGACACCATTGGTTGTAAAGTACTTTTTAAAAGCGTTGGAATTTATGAAGCAGACTCTACAAATGAAGAAATGCAGATAAAAGCAAATTACTGCGGATGCTGGAATCTGAAACAAAAACTGAAAATGCTGGAAAATTTCAGCAAGTGTAACAGTGTCTTGAGTCTGGATGACCCTTCATCATAGCTGAGGTTTTCCAGCATGTTCTGTTTTTGTTTGTTGTTTGATATAAGTGCAGATTGCTTTTGCTTCCTTATCATTATATGCAGACTACTTCTTGTTTCACCCTGTCATAGAGGTTTACAGTATGGAATTAGGTTCTTTAGCCTAACTTGTCCATGCTACTCTTTCTTTATGACAAAGCTAGTCCCAATTGCCCCCGTTTGGTTCATATCCCTTAATACCATGTAACAGTCTAAATGTTTTTTAAAAGATAAAATTGTACCCATGTCTACTTTTGCCTCTGGCAGCTTAATCCAGACACTCACTGAGAAAAAAATTGCCCTTCTGGATCCTTTTGCATCTCTGTTTCTCACCTTAAACCTATAACCTCTAGTTTTAGACCTTTGGAAAAAGATGTTGATTATCCAGCTGACCTGCCCCCATCACATAAGGGGTCCTCAAAGTATTTTTCTTACGTGATATTCTAATTACCATCCATGTGCTTCTATTAAAATGACCCCATCTTACTGGAATATTGACGTGCACACTAGCTCTCTCCATTTCTACATTTATTCCATTACAGCAGACATTGGACAGCCAAGGTAATCGCAGTCAATAAGCCATTCTTAGCCAATTATACACAGCCGTCCCAGATCAGGAACTGTGATGGAGGCCAGCACTTTAATTTCTGTTAACCTGTTCCATGATTTTCTTGAAGGAATTCAGCCTTCCACCACTGCATTTATTCACTCTGCAATCCTGGGAAGCAGCTCTTTAATGTTTGGCACAGGGAGTGCATTTGATTCAGTAAAGATGTCATTGCGCGTAAGGAAAACGCTCGGGGCTGACAGGGATCTGTTTTCCAAAGAGCTTTGCTTGAGCTCAGTTGGCCAATCTTTTGTTGTCTTTGCTGAAGGACTACGTATCCGTGCGAATGCAGATATTGCATCAGTTTATATCAAGAAATAATAACTATGATTGACAATGGTGACCTTTGCAGCCTGTACAACAGTATCAAAAAAAATCAGTCGGTCCAACTATCACCTACGCTGTTCCTGGAGGTGGGAGGGACAGGGAGAGGGTGGTTCTTGACAGGAACAAACAAATAGTCTCCTGGATAAAACACAGCTACACATGCAGGAGACTCTATCTCACTATCTCCAATGTTTGATGATCTTCAGTTGTCATGTGTCAGTTTGATGCAGAACCCCTTTTATTTCTTTTAAATGTTAATTTCATGGGGCGTTCTGACAACCACTGATTGTTCCCCAGAATGAGGGTGGAAATGGGAACATAGGGCATGGTGACATAGTGGTTAGCACTGCTGCCTCCTGGCGCCATGGACCTGGAGTCGATTCACAGCTTGGGTCACCGTGTGTTCGGAATTTACACATTCTCCCTATGTCTGCATGGGTTTCCTCCAGTTTCCTCCCACAGTCTGAATGACATGCAGGTTAGGTGCATTGGCCATGCTAAATTTTCCCTCAGTGTATCCAAACAGATGCTGGAGTGTGAGTAGGGAATTTTCACAGTAACTTCATTGCAGTGTTAATGTAAGCTAATTTGTGACACTAATAAAAAAAACTTAAATGTCACTGGCTGAGTCAACATTTAATATCCATTCTTAATTGCCTTCATTTCAGAGGGCATTTGATATTCAACCATATTGCTGTGGCTCTGGAGTCACATGTGGACCAGACCAGCTAAGGATGGCAGATTTTCTTCTCTAAAGGACATTAATGAACCAAATGGGTTTTTCTGACAATAACAACAGTTTCATGGTCATCAGTAGGTTCTTAATTCCAGATATTTTTTATTGGATTCAAATTCCACCATCTGCTGTGACGGGATTCGAACCCAATTGTCAATTGTCGGAAAAACCTATCTGGTTCACTAATGTCCTTTGGGGAAGGAAATCTATCATCTTTACCTGGTCTGATCTACATGTGACACCAGCAATGTGGTTGACACCAGACTAGGGATGGGCAATAAATGCTGGCCTCGCTGCCATGTCTCTCAAATGAATAACAAAACAGAAGAATAAAGTCATTCCATGAAACATCCTTCCTTAACCTCCCTCTTTTATTCACCCATCCTAACATCTCCTTGGGTAGCTTTATATCAATTTCACTTTGATAATATATCTGTGAAACACTTAGAGATGATTTACTATGCTAATAGCACTGTATGTATGAAAAATGCTGCTAATTTCCCTACAGCTTCATGTGACAGATCTAATCTTACTGTACAACACCAGCAGTTAGTGAGGTTTTGGGATGGAGAGGGACTAACACAGCTAGTTTGAGTTACAAAATCATGAGATGTGTGTTTTCTCATTAATTCTGGAGGGTATGGTCTTATTGCCAATCACTGATTCCCCGTGAGATGGTGAAAACTGTTCCCACAGCGCTGTTAGGAAATTCCAGAAATTTTGGCTCATGATGGGACGGCAATGTAATTTACAAGTTGGGATGGCATTTAAAAGTTAATTGATAAGTCACAAGTAGGCTTACATTAACACTGCAGTGAAGTTACTGTGAAAATCTCCTAGTTGTTACATTCCAGCGCCTGCTTGGGTACACTGAGGGAGGAGTTAGCATGGCCAATGCACCTCCCTAGTACTCCTTTTGGATTGTGGGAGGAAACCGGAGCATCCCAAGGAAGGAGCCCACACAGACACAAATAGAACGTCCACACAGTGACTCAGGTTAGGAATCGAACCCAGGTCCCTGGCGCTATGAGGCAACACTGTTAACCATTCTGCCACTGCGCCATTAACTTTGAGGGAGGAGTGGGGTCAAGTGTATTACCTTGGAGATGCTATTCCTGTTGCATATGTTGTCCTTGTCCTCCAACCTGTGTGTTTCCGCTAAGAAAATCTAATTAGCCCATCCAAGCTCATGCATCGAAAATGACCCTCCACCTTAAGAAATCTCACAACACCGGGTTAAAGCCCAACAGCTTTATTTGTTTATTTATATCACTACCAAATAAATCTATTGGACTTTAACCTGGTGTTGTGAGACTTCTTGCTGTGTTTACTTCAGTCCAACGCCAGCATCTCCACATTATCCCTTCCACTTTATCTTGTCTTCATTAATCTTTTCCCCAACAGAATCCACATGCTGCATACTGTTCAAGCAAAGAAGGGTTTCTATGCACCAGTCATAAACATGTCCCTATCCGTGTCTTTAAGTCTTGCTTTTGAGTCAATGTGTGATCCAGATTTAACTTCCATGAAACATCCTTCCTTAACCTCCCTCTTTTATTCACCCATCCTAACATCTCCTTGGGTAGCTTTATATCAATTTCACTTTGATAATATACCTGTGAAGCACTTAGAGATGATTTACTATGCTAATAGCACTGTATGTATGAAAAATGCTGCTAATTTCCCTACAGCTTCATGTGACAGATCTAATCTTACTGTACAACACCAGCAGTTAGTGAGGTTTTGGGATGGAGAGGGACTAACATAGCTAGTTTGAGTTACAAAATCATGAGATGCGTGTTTTCTCATTAATTCTGGAGGGTATGGTCTTATTGCCAATCACTGATTCCCCGTGAGATGGTAAAAACTGTTCCCACAGCACTGTTAGGAAATTCCAAAAATAAGCTGTCTGAGGTCTCATTAATTACAAATATAATTTCTCTGAAGTAGTTATGAAGAAAAGTCAGACAAGTTAATAAACATCGATTGTCCCAATATCACCCACTCGACATCACCAGTGAATGTTAACATTTCACGGAAGCTGTGGTTGAGCCTGGATAAACTAAAGTCACTGTGGGCCTTGACATTCAAATTTTCGGAGGTCTTGATACTGCAAATAGCAACACTTTGTTGTAACGTTAACACAATGCAGTTTTTAATCAATTGTAAAAGTAAGACTTCCAATTCACAAACTCATTGACCAGTGAGGAGGACAAGGGCAGCAGACAAGAGGAAACACTCCCACTTGCAAGTTCCCCTCCAGCCACTGACTTGGCAATACACCAAGGTTGGCGGGAGGGTGGGGGAGCTATTTTCTGGGCTCCCCATGGTGTATATCTCACAGAACGAGACAGCCCCATTGACTCCAGTCCTCGCTGCCAGGAAAGCTGCGATGGAACCAGAAGATCCCGCCACTCTAAACCGGTGGAAAATTCCACTCACTCTTCCTTCACTCCTTCCCAAACAGCACTGTGGGAGTTACCCTTTATCAAACAGATGAGCCTGATTCAAAGTAAGTAACTCAGTGCGACCTTCTCAAGAGCAGCTCGAGCCTGGGTAGTAATAACTGGCTTTGCCAGTGAAATCTGCATGTCCCAAGAATGAATTTTTATAAAAAGTTAATCAATTATGAGACAGATACATGCAGAGTGTTTTTTTTTGCGTCTCAGCAGGCACGTTGAAAGAATCTATTATACATTGCTCTGTCCCTGTCCATTCTTAATGAAAAGATCTGCAACTTCCTGCTGAGTTTAATTGGATTGATGCATGGGGAAACGGTTTGATTCTTTTTTTATTCATTCACGGGCCTTTGGTATCACTGGTTGGCCAGCATTTATTGCCTGTCCTTAGTTGCCCTTCAGAAGGTGGCACTGAGCTGCCTTCTTGAATCGCTGCAGTGCAGTCATATGCTGTGGGTTGACGTACAATACTGCGAGGGAAGGAATTCCAGGATTTGAACCCAGCGACTGCAAACGAACGGCGATATATTTCCAAGTCGGGATAGTGAATGGCTTGGAGAAGAACTTGCAGGTGCTGGGTTCCCATTTATTTGCTGCCCTTGGCCTTTTAGATGGAAACGCTTGTGAGTTTGGAAGATGCTGTCGAAGGATCTTTAGTGAACTGCTGCTTTGCATCTTGTAGATGGTACGCACTGCTGCTACTGAGCATCAGTGGTGGAGGGAGTGCATGTTTGTAGATCTGGTCAAGCAGGGCTGCTTTGTCTTGGATGGTGTCAAGCTTCTTGAGTGTTGTTGGAGTTGCACCCATCCAGGCAAGTGGCGAGTATTCCATCACACTCCTGACTTATTGTAACAATATCCCTCTGCTACGCGGCAAACTCCTGGAGGTTTCTATTTTATTCATTCATGGGACGTGTGCAATACTGGCATTTATTGCTTATCTCTAATTTTTTTTAATTCATTTGTGGGACATGGGCATTGCTGGCTTGCTTGCATTTGTTGCCCATCTCTGTTCGTCCTTGGAGGGCAGTTGAGAGTCAACCGCATTGCCGTGGCTCTGGAGTCACATGTAGGCCAGACCGAGTAAGAACGGCAGATTTCCTTCCCTAAAGTGAACCAAGTGGATTTTTCCGACGATTGATAATGGTTTCATGATCATCAGTAGATACTTAATTCCAGATAATTTTTACTTGAATTCAAATTCCACCATCTGCCGTTACCGGATTTGAACGCGGGTCTACGGAAGATTCTCTGAGATCCCTGATTAATATTCTGTCAATAATATCACTAGGCCGTCGTGCTTGAGATGGTAACGATGAACTGCCTTCTTGAACCCTGTGGCCCTGTGGCGTAGGTACAGCCATGGTGCTGTTAGGGAGGAAGTTTCAGGGTTTTGACCCAGCCACAGTGAAGAAACAGTGATATTTTCCAAGTCAGGACAGTGAGTGGCTTAGGAGGGCACCTTCAGGCGATGGTGTTCCCAGGTATGTACTGATCTTGTCCTTCTGGATGGGAGGTGATTTTTGTGGAAACCCTGTGAGTGTTCCCAGAGGCAATTATTTCAAAACTAAAAGAATAAACTCCCCTGAGGATTGTTGGTTGGAACAAGTCATGGGTTTGCCTGTTCTGGAATGGAATCACAGGGATCACCCAGTGAATTAAATTGATAAGAAACGCTATCATCCGCTTATGTGAACATTCAGACCCAGGTCATTTTAACGATATGTTTTTTGATCAGCCCCTGGCTGCCCTGACCTATCCTTTCACTCTCTCCAATCTGACAGTCTGGTATCTTCTCTCCCCAGCCGTTTCCCCTGGTGTCTTCCTCTCGATGGTTATCCAAGCGAGGTGAGCTGATGGGGTTTGTCGAGGACACCGGCATATTTTCCAAACGCATGTCAAAGCAACAAGTGTATTTCTTCCTGTTCAATGATGTCCTTATTGTCACCAAGAAGAAAAGGTGAGTTGGCATTTCCGACCCCACCCTCCCTTCTTCCTTTTCTCTTATGCATTTTCTCCATTTTTGCTTTCCCCCCACACATTCCTGCCCCCACCTATCTCTCCACCTCATCCTCACCTCCCTCTCTCACCTTTCCTTCTCCCCTTCCCTTCCCAATGTCTCACCTTCCCCTCATCTCCCCCCTATCACCTCCCCCCCCTCGCCTACCCCCCTTCCCTTCCCCTCTCTCAGCTCCCCTTCTCACCTTTCCCCCCACCTTCTCCCTCTCACCTTCTCCCCCTTTCCCTTCCAACTCTCTCAAACCTTCCCTTCCCACTCTCTCACCTTCACCCTCTCTCTCAGCTTCTTGCCTGCTGCCACCAGACTTTTAAATGGATCTACCTTGCATTAAGTTGATCTTTCTCTACATCCTAGCTATGACTGTAACATACATTCTACACTCTCTCCTTTCCTTCTCTATGAACAGTATGTTTTGTCTGTACAGCGCGCAAGAAACAGTATACTAATACATATGACAATAATAAATCAAATCAAATCTCACCTTCCCGCCCACCTCACATTCCCACTTCTCTCACCTTTGATCACTCTTCCACACCTTCCGAACATTATCCCTGGTCTTGGGCCTTTCTCTGTCACTTGGGTGGCTCACTTGGATTTCGTTCTATTCCAGCACACACTTTTCACAGAGATCAGGCTATTCAAACACAAATGTCGGAATTCTGCCACCCCGCCAGAATTGGGATGGGTGAGGGGCAGACAGTGGAAGTGTCCAAAGACCTCGGGCGGATGTTTCCGACTTCACTCGAGCGAGGTAGTAAAATCCCGCCCAAAGTGTTTTCAAGCCCTCTCACGCTGTGTACAGTTCCAACACAGCCCCAAGAAAACTGCATCGGGGGAACGTTAGCACCTCCGGGATTAGCCTCTGAGTTACACACCTGGATATGTGTCCTCTGAGGTGAAGTTATTATTGTCATATTGGCTGCAGAGGTTCAAGATGATTAGATGTGAAATGTGCTACAACATAACTGTTGCATTTATGTACTGCCTTTTGTACAGTATATCATCACACAGGTCTTCATAGGAGCATTATCAGACAACATGTGACATCCAGCCACTTAAAGAGCTTTTGGGGTATGTGACCAAATGACCCAAAGGAAGGGGTAAATTTAGAAAGGAATCTTAGAGCTTAGGGCCTGGGCAGCTGCCAGCCTGACTATAAATAGTGAGGGAATAAAATTAGGAATGCAAAGGAGGCAAAAATTGGACAAGTAGAAATTTTGTTTTCTTTACTCTTTCACAAGGTTTGGGTGACTAGGCCAGTAGTTATTGCGTATTCCTAATTACCCTTTAACTGGGCAGCACAATGGTTAGCACTGCTGTTTCATAGTGCCAGAGACCGGGGTTCAGTTCTAGCCTTGGATCACTGTGTGGAGTTTGCACATTCTCTCCGTATCTGCATGGGTTTCCGCCGGGTATACTGGCTTCCTCCCTCAGTGCAAAAGGCATGCTGATTAGGTGCATTGGCCATGCGAAATTCTTCTTCAACGTACCCGAACAGGCACCAGAATGTGGAGACTAGGGGACTTCCGCACCCTAAAGATGTGTGGGTTAGGTTGATTGGCCGTGTTAAATTCCCCCTTGGTTTTAGGGGAACGAGGAGAATAAATGCTTGAGGTTACAGGGATGGGTCTTGGGTGGGAGTGTTGTGAGTGCAGGCTCAATGGGCTGAATGGCCTCTTTCTGCACTGTAGGGACTTTATAATTCTATGAATGGCTTGCTCAGCTACATCAGAGAGGTAGTTATGAGTCAACCACATTGCTGTGGATTTGGAGTCACATGTTGGCTTTACATGATGGCAGATTTCCTTCCCTAAAGGATCTTAGTGAACCAGGTGGGTTTTTATGACAATTGACATGGTCACCATTACTGAGATTGGCTTTCAACTTAATCAAATTGAAGGATTGGATTGTGGTCAGTGCAGACTCTGCATTGAATGGCCTCCTTCTGCACTGTTGGGATTCTGTGGTTCTATAAATTTTAAATTCCACCAGCTGCCGGGATGGGATTTGAACCTGTCTCCCCAGTGCATTAGCCTGGAGTCTCTAGAATTCTAGCCCAGTGACATTACACCACTACAACATTGTCTCTCTCTCTGGAAAGGTTGTACCTAATGCACTGCCCAGCTGTTCACTTCCTGAGCTATCGAGGAATGCTGAACGCTTTTAATCCTTTCACACAATTGAACTGTTCATCATTACACAGAGCAAAGGGTTAAACAGGACAGTGTTTGTTATCTCCACACAGCAGCATCATTGGAGCTCAGATTTCCCAATATTTCTCAATTGCTGCTACTTTGCAGAAAAAGAACCATTCATCTTGGCTTTAGCACATGGCCCTGCTATCGTTTGAGGAAGTTATTGGGAATTGTTTACTAGCTGGCATAGTTTCTGGAAGTCTTCATCTCTGTCTGAGAGAAGGAAAAATGTTGTGGGGAGGCAGGAGGTTAAAAGTGCCTTTGTCACTTTAGCTTTAAATAGCCAAACACATTGAGTCGGAAGAGCTGTTAGTGCTCAAAACTTGCTGGCCAGCTTTCAAGAGAATGCTGTAAACACCCAGCATAGATCAGAAGCAGATGTTTCGCAAGTTGACAGATGTGTGTGTCCTAGTTGTCATTCATTGCTGTACGTTGTTGTTCCCCACACTGTGATAAACATAACTGCAATCTTGGGTTGCTGAGAAGTGGGTTTCATAATAGCAGGCGACGCTACAGCATGGTGGCACAGTGGTTAACACTGCTGCCTCAAAGTATCAGGGACCCAGGTTCGATTCCTAGCTTGGGTCACTGATTGTGTAAGTTTGCACGTTCTCCCTTGTGGGTTTAAGGGCAGGAGTAGCCATCTGGCCCCTCGAGCCTGCTCTGCCATTCAATAAGATCCTGGCTGATCTCTTTGTGGACTCAGCTCCATTTACCCGCCCACTCACCATAACCCTTAATTCCTTTACTGTTCAAAAATTTATCTATCTATCTGAAGTTTCTCCCGGGTGCTCCGCTTTCCTTCCACAATCTGGAGATATGCAGCTGAATTCAACATGATCAATTGCCCTTTAGCATCAGGGGCTAAGCGGAGTAAATGCATGGGGTTACAGATATAAGAACTGGGTAGGATTGTTGTCGGTACAGACTCGATGGGCTGAATGGCTTCCTATACTGTAAGGTTTCTATATTTATTCTGAAATGTTGTCGTTGTGACACTGATGAGGCTGTAATGATGATCCATCTGTAGTTGCCTTCAGAAGGTGATGTTGAACTATTTCACATGTTGGTAGTGTGGCCTATTTTATCTTGAGAGATTGTAGCCTGAATCAGGTAGTTCATTTAGACTACTTTATTATACTACTTTATTTACTATATACGGTAGGTTACAGAGTAGGTGTGTCTCTCATGAGTACAGACTGTTCCATTCTCTCTCAGAAACGTCCAGCACATGATTACTGTTAGATCAAAGTCTACTTCATTCATTAACATAGCTATTCTATAACTGTTCATAGCTATCACACTAGAGCAAGCCTTCCGCTTGTTGCCGCTACAGTCCAGCATTTATTGCTCATCTCTTGTTATCCTTCAGAAGGTGGGGATGAGCTGCCTCCTTGGACTGCTGCACTCTCTGTAATATATGTATATATGAGGGTGACCCTGGATTTTGACACAGTGACAATGAAGGAACGGTTGGTATACTTCCAAGTCAGGGTGTTGGGTGACTTGGAGGAGAACCTCCAGGTGACCTCCATCCATGTATCTGCTGCACTTGTTTTTTCAAATAGTAGTGGTCATGGGTTTGGAGGGTGCTGCCTAATGGACCTTGGTCAGTTCCTGCAATGCACCTTGTGGATGATAGACATTGCTGTCATTGTGCGTCAGTGGTTGAGAGAGTGAAAATTTGCATAATGGATCGCAATGGAGCTGGCTGTGCACTGGTGCAGTCTCATTGGGCTGAAGGGCTTCTTCTGTACTGTGGTAGTCTGTGATTCTGGCTGCTTTGTCCTGGATGGTATTGAACTTCAAGAGAATTATTAGAGCCACACTGTAATGTAAGTAGCCTCACAATACTAGGTTAAAGTCTAACAGGTTCATTTGATAGCAAGAGCTTTCGGAGCACTGCTCCTTCATGAGGTGAGTGCAGGATTTGTTTCACAAACAGGGCATATATAGACACAAACTCAATTATTGGATAATGGTTGGAATGTGAGTCTTAACAGGTAATCAAGTCTTTACAGGTACAGACAATGTGAGTGGAAAGAGGGTTACACACAGGTTAAAGAGGTGTGAATTGTCTCCAAATAGGACAGTTAGTGAGATTTTGCAAGTACAGGCAAGTTGTGGGGATTACAGATAGTGTGACATGAGTGCAAGATCCCAGTTGAGGCTGTCCTCCTGTGTGCGGAACTTGGCTATCAGTTTCTGGTTAGCGATTTTGCATTGTCGTGTGTTGTGAAGGCCTCTTACCCGAAGATCAGAGGCTGAATGCCCTTGACTGCTGCAGTGTTCCCTGACAGGAAGGGAACACTCACTGGCTACTCCATGTCTTGGCATCCAGGCAAACAGAGAGTATTCCATCACACTCCTGCCTTGTAGACAGTGGATGGGCTTTGTGGGGTCAGGAGGTGAGTTACTCACCTCTGGATTCCTAGTCTATTATCTACTCAGTATTTTAGCAATGGTGGTAAATGAAAATTCCAAGGCGTCAGCATCAGTAGAAAGCCCATGATCCTCTCAATAACCCCTTGCAGTTGACAACAGCTAATCTCCACCCTTAACTCCATTTAGCCACTCTATCTCCATATTCCTTGACCAAACACAAATGTACCAATATCAATCTCAAAACTTCCAATTGTCCTCCGCTTCCACAGATAATTTAAGGACTCAGTGTTCCAGATATTTACCGCTCTTGCTGTGAAAATGGTGCTTCCTGATTCCCCTTCCAAATAATCTGATTCTTCAGATGATATCCCCTACGGATTTGCGTCACCCAACAGAACAGCAATTTCCTTGGTCAAATAATTGCTGAGAGAGTTGAGCAATAAAAACCGTGATGGCTGATAACACAGCAGACTGAAAAGGTTTACTAGGATGCTCCTGGGACTTGATGGTTTGAGTTGTAAGGAGAAGCAGGATTGACTGGGATCTTTTTCCCCTGGAGTGTAGGAGACTGAGAGGTGATCTTTTAGAGATCTATAAAATAATGAGAGGCATGAATAAGATAGTGAATATCTTTTCCCAAAGGTAGGGGAGTCTAAAACTAGAGAGCATAGGTTTAAGGTGAGAGAGAAAAGATGTAAAAGGGTCCAGAGAAGCAATTTTTTCACACAGAGGGTGATGAGTGTCTGGAACAAGCTGCCAGAGGCAATAGTAGAAGCGGATACTTTAAAAAGCATTTAGATAGTTACATGGGTAGGATGGGTATAGAGGGATATGGGCCAAACATGGACAACTGGGACTAGCTTAATGGTTAAAAGGAAGGGCAACGTGGATAAGTTGGGCCGAAGGGCCTGTTTCCATGCTGTAAACCTCTATGACTCTATGATTGATGGTCTGTCTAGGATATGATTTAGTCACGTGATGGAATGGGTAGCATTCAAAAGTCAATGTGCAGCAATGAGGAACCAGGGATGTACAGACCATGTACAGAATGGAGAAAATAGAGTGAGAGAAAGCTTCTTCTGTCTCTGTGCTTTCTGGTCTCACTAGAGTGGCATACTTGGCTTTACCGTGCGGTGAATAAATCGCCATCATGCCACTGTGCAAAACAATGTATCGGGACTTCAGTGTGTGTTAAATGTTCGATATAGTCTGTTCTTTCTGTGAAGGAAGTCTTGAATATTTCCCATGTATTTCCCATTGGGAGGGGGCAAGCCAGCGTTCTTATACATTTGTGACCTCGGTCTCAGAATGAAGTTCAGCAAGAGTTTGGAATGTGACATAACCATTCATCAATTCTCTCTGTCATCTTGCAAGGAGCTCGCTCAGTGGTGAAGAACTTCCATTCATTATTTTACTCTCACTGGTTGCCTTTAATTAGTTTGAATGTTTTTGCATCTGTTTCTTATTGCATTGGGCTGAGGTGCTTAATAAGGCTTCTTGGCTTAGCTGGATAGCATGTTTCTGTTTAAAGGTTACGGGCATTTATAACCAATGTCAACTTGGACTCCGTGTCTCCTCTTTAAAGAGTGGCACTGCGCCACAATCCTCTAAGAAATCGTTAAATTTGAGAGAAACTTTTAAACAGGAAGAGTTTCTGATTATATAATAAGCCTTTTCTGGAGAAACAGATGTTCTTTCTTTGGCAGTGCTGGTTAAGGTAGGAATGTTGGCCAACATGCCGGAGCTTCCTTTTCTCCAAGAGATGTCACGCCTATCCTTTAAGTCTACCTGTGAGAAAGCTGTGACAGAGCTTAAGCAAGGCTTAATGACCTTGACCCATCCATTGACTCTGTCCACACTTCCTGCTGCCTCGGAAAAGGAGCCAGCATAAACAAGAATGCCGTGTATTCCGGACATTCTCTCTTCCACCTTCTTCCGTCGGGAAAAAGATACAGAAATCTGAGGTCACGTACCAACCGAATCAAGAACAGCTTCTTCCCTGCTGCAGTTGGACTTTTGAATGGACCTACCTCGCATTAAGTTGATCTTTCTCTACAGTCTAGCTATGACTGTAACACTACATTCTGGACTCTCCTCCATACTTTGTATAGTGTGCAAGAAACAATACTTTTCATTGTATTACTAACTAATAGATGTGACAATAAATCAAATCGAATCAAATTAATGTCCATGCTAAGCATCCAAACAAAACCACACTCCCTTAGGGCTGCATTGAAAGGTCAGTCAAGGGTGTGTACTCTTCCTGAGATTGGGTTTAACTTCTAACACAGTGATTAAAGAGTAGCGGACTGAGCTAAACTGGGACCGTCTGAAAATGTTCCCTTTTGGCTGTGCAGTCATCTCCAGGTCAGAAGATTGTGCATCTCAGTCTGGTGACTTGACCACAAAATCTAGCACTGAGGGTGTGCTGCGTTGTCGGAGGTGCTGTTTTTTAGTTGAGAAGTTGAGCAAAGCTCTCCGCCTTTCCCTGACCCTGCCCCTCTCCAAACAGGCAGAAGATCCAATGGCATTATTCACAAAGACAAGCAGGGGAGTTCTCCCCATTTTCTGTTGTTTCTCATTCAACCGACTTTACTAGGACAGATATTGGGTAATTTATCCCATTGCTATTTGTGGGATCTTGCTGTGCGCCGTTGTCTCCCTAAACGGTGTTGGTGCGAGTTTTTCTGTCCTCAGGAACATAGATGAGACAATCTGGATAACAAAGCAAAGCTGTGAGATGATGCCCTACGTCCATTTAACTTAAGGCAAAATTGCTCCAATGGTCAGTAACACCGGGCTTGAAAACTGGTGGAATGAAGCATTGGATTCCATCTGAAACTGCATCCCATCTGCAATCTAACTCAACTACTTGAAAGTATCCTAGCAGCTTCTGCAAAACTTTGTGTGGCATCTTTTCCATCTTAGAACAGAGCAACTGCTTGTTTGCAGTCTCTGAGAGTATGAAGGCCAGCATGGGAAGGTTGGGCTGAATGGCCTGTTCCCGTGCTGTATATTGTCTACAAAGGCTTAAGGCGTTCATTTTAAGTCTCGGTCGCTGAGCCAGGAATAGGGGCAAAAAAAATTTTTGGCAAAATTAGAGGAATATAGAGTTCTTGGAGGCTGTTAGGTCAGGAATTACA
The DNA here is from genome assembly GCA_024679065.1 of Sphyrna mokarran. NCBI lineage: Eukaryota > Metazoa > Chordata > Chondrichthyes > Carcharhiniformes > Carcharhinidae > Sphyrna > Sphyrna mokarran. The sequence goes on along the minus strand of JAGIQG010000003.1, from coordinate 9,151,350 downwards.
GAGACACAGGGAGGGATGAGGGAAAGGAAGAATTGAAATTTCAAGGATAGGAATTTTAAATTTAAATTTAGTATTGGAGGCAGTCCAGAGATGATTCACTCGGCTGATCCTCGATATGGAGAGGTTTTTTTTATGAGGAGAGGTCGTAAAGTCATGGAGATTTGCAACATGGAAACAGGCCCTTCGACCCAATTTGTCCATGCCGCCTTTTTTTTAAATCCCTAAGCTAATCCCAATTGCCCGCATTTGGCCCATATCCCTCTATACCCATCCTACCCATATTACTGTCTACATGCATTTTAAAAGACAAAATTGTACTTGCTTCTACACCTACCTCTGGCAGCTTGTTCCAGACACTATCACCCTCTGTATGAAAAAATTGGCCCTATAGACACTTTTGTATTTCTCCCCTCTCACCTGAAACCTATGTTCTCTAATATTCTCCTACCTTTGGAAAAAGATAATGACTCTCTATCTGATCTATGCCCCTCATTATTTTATGTACTTCTCAGCCACCTACACTCCAGAGAAAAATGTTCCAGCCTATCCAATCTCTCTTTATGACTCAATGCATCAAGTCCTGGTAGCATCCTGGTAAATCTTTTTTGCATTCTTTCTAGTTTAATAACATTCTTTCTATAATAGGGTGACCAGAATTGCACACAGTATACCAGGTGTGGCCTTACCAATGTCTTGTACAACTTCAACAAGACATCCCATCTCCTGTATTCAATGTCCTGACCAATGAAACCAAGCATGCCGAATGCCTTCACCACTCTGTCCACCTGTAACTTCACTTTCAAGGAGCTATGAATCGGTACCCCTAAATATCTTTGTTGTTGCTCTATACGCAGCCATACGAAATAAGATAATGGAGTCCGTGGGCCATGACACTAACCAAACAGATGTGTATTGTGAAACTGCCCCAAACTGCCCCAATTGCACCAGGCGCAGTGGAGCAGAGAGGTTAACAAGGCAGTGAGGAAGAATTTAATTGAATGGAAATTGATGCCAGGAATTTCATTGAGGAATGGTATGCCTGTGTTATTTTAAACTTGCAAACTGCATTGTGCACTAAATAATCCCAGAGTCAGAATGATGGAAGATCTTGTAGATGTTTTTTTGGACTCTATATCAGAGCTAATGATTTCCAGCTACACTTCACAAGCCATTTCAAAATGTTGGAAAAGATTGCTCTGTATCTGGAACAAAATACTATAAAAATTGTTCTATACCTCCAGCTATATGGACAAGAATATCACACATGTTCATATGTTCTGTCTACACTTCCCGTTGCCTTGGAAAAGCAGCCAGCATAATCAAGAACCCCCACGTACCCTGGACATTCTCTCTCTCATCTACTCCCATCGGGAAAAAGATACAAAAGTCTGAGGACATGGACCAAAACAGCTTCTACCCTGCTGCCATCTGACTTTTGAATGGACTTACCTCGCATTAAACTGATCTTTTTCTACATCCTAGCTATGACTGTAACACTACATTCTGCACTCTGTCCTTTCCTTCTCCATGAATGGAGAAGGATCGTCTGTATCGTGTGCAAGAAATGATACTCTTCACTGATACTAATATGTGACAATAATACAATCAAAATCAAATGAAGGTGTTGGTGAGAATTGAAGTCGTTTCTCTGACAAGGTGACTCTGTGCATTAGGACAGTGTTGTTCACCATTCCAGCAAGAAGTTAGGGCTTTGAGTACTGCTCCAGAACTTTTTATGTTTATTTATTGGTGTCACAAGTAGGCTTACATTAACATTGCAATGAAGTTACTGTGAAAACCCCGTAGTTGCCACACTTCTGTGCCTTTTCAGGTACACTGAGAGAGAATTTAGCATGGCTAAATCACCTAACCAGCACATCTTTCAGTCTGTGGGAGGAAACCAGAGCACCCAGAGAAAACCTGCACAGACATAGGGAGAACATGCAGACTCCACACAGAATGACCCAAGCCGGGAATTGAACCCAGGTCCCTGACACTGTAAGGCAGCAGTGCTAACCACTGTGCCACCATGCCACCTGTAAATTTAGGCTTACACTCTCAGTGTAGTTCTGTGGGAGTGCAGCATTGTTGGAAGAGTTGGATTAGAAGTGAAGCAGATGTAACAGAAATGCCTTATGAAGTGGCAAACAAATTCTACAGCACCATTTTAACAAAGAGCAAAAGAGTTTGACCCAGTATCTTGACCAATGCTTATCACTCAACCATTGTCACTGATTATCTGGTCAGTGTCAAACTGCTGTTTGTGACAGCTTGCTGTGTACAAATTAGCTGTCATGTTTTCCTGTATTACAATAGCAATTGCAATACAGAAGTATTTCAGTGCCAGTAAAGTGCTTTTGGACATTGCAAGTATGTGAAAGTTGGAGACTTTATGTGAGATATTTTCAGCCTAACAAATCTGCCACAACTCTCTGACAGAGCATCTTATCCAGGCCAACACCACTTATCCCCAAAATCCACATATTTACCCTACTGATCCACCTAATTTACACATTTCTGGACGGTAAGGGGCAATTTAGCATGACCAATCCACCTAACCTTCACAGACAGCACAGTGGTTAGCACAGTGCCAGAGATTCGGTTCAATTCCTGGTTTGGGTCACTGTCTGTGTGGAGTTTGCACATTCTCCCCATGTCTGTGCGGGTTTTAGCCAAATGCTCCAGTTTCCTCCCACAGTTTGAAAGATACAGTTCAAAGGGTTAGATTGATTGTCCATGCTAAATTGCCCCTGAGTGTCTGAGGGTTAGTAGGGTAAATAAGTAAGGTTATGTGTATGAGGCCTGGGTGGGATTGTGGTCGATGCAGATTCAATAGGCCAAATGGGCTTCTTCTGCATTGTAGGGATTGTATGAACTCGATGGTCTCCGGACAAAAGGGGCAATTTAGCGTGGCTAATCCAGGTAACCTACACAACTTGAAACAGTGAGGGGCAATTTAGCATGGCCAATCTCCCTAACCTGCACATCTTTGAACTGTGGGAGGAAACCAGAGCACCTGGAGGAACCCAGGCAGACACAGCTTAGAACGTACAGGCAGTCACCCAAGTGAGCCGGGTCCCTGGCACTCTGAGGCAGTCCTAACCACTGTGCCACCATGCCGCTCCAATATATCTACCAGCATACTTTTACGCAACTTCTAAGCTTCCATCAAGGAATTGAACCAGTTCTGCCAGGTGATAGGAGGGGAATTTCTGATTTCCAACGTATTAAAGCTTTGTCTTCAACAAAGTAATTCTAAGAGCGGAAAAATTCAAGGATGTGGCTGCAAAGGCCTCCTTAATGGCTTAAAAAAGGGCCATCATAAATGCTGAGGTGGCAAAATAGAAGGAAGCCCTAAGAGGATGGGATGAAATAAGAGTGGGAAGTAAGATTGGTTTGTGTGGAAGACAAACAGTGCGATCGTTGCAAGATTTGTTCCAATTCAATGCATGTCTCGTTTTCAGCATGATGCCTTGCCAGATCCTTGGGCATTGGAAATTGGGCCCCTTTGACCAATTGACAATGATGTTAGGAGTTCAGACTAAAGCGTTGATTGAAAACAGCTTGCAGTAGGGGTTGGAGTGGGTGGTGGGTGGTACGTCTGCGTGTATTGTACTCGAGCAAGTTGTTTTTATGTCTCTGGGAGGTGCTGACAGCTGTCTGACATCAAGGGCAGAAGGCAAGTCAGTGATGTTGCTGAGACCTTGTTATCTCTGAGGCAATGTTTGTCTTTCACTGTGCATTCAACAGATGCATTAACTGGGATGGTTTGCACACAGGGGAGTTTCTACAGGGTAGAAATATAGAAGCAGGAGGAGGCCATTTGGCCCTTCCAGCCTGCTCCGCTCTGCCATTCATTATCATCATGAGTGATCATCCAACCCAATATCCTGATCCCGTCTTTCCCCACTTTCTTTGAGTACTGGTTTACTTTACTGAAACACGCACAGTCCCATCAGGGAAAACTGTCTCAGAATACTACCCTTTACCTCAGATGCTATATCTAGCTACCTCTAGAAAGTATTCAATGTTTTGGACTCAATTTTTTCTTGTGGTGGCAAATTCCACAGGCTGAACACTCTCTGGGTGAAGAAATTTCTCCTCATCTCTGCCCTAAATGGTTTACCCTGTATTCTCAGACTGTGACCCTTGGTTCCAGACATTCCCACCATCAGGAACATCCTTCTCACATTGATCCTCTCTAATTTAGAATTTTATGGCGAATAGCTAAGTGAAGGTCGCATTTTATTTTAGAACCATGGTGACCTGTTTGTAAAATGGTCCATGACAGTTCATGGTGAGGGTGAGGGGCATGACGGAGGGCAGTCATAGAATCATAGAGTCCCTACAGTGCAGAAGGAAGCCATTCGGCCCATCGAGGCTACACCGACAACAATCCCACCCAGAGATGGTTTATCCCAATATGCCCACGTATTTGCCCTGCTCGTCCCCCTGACACTGAGGAGTAATTTAGCCTAACTCGCACATCTTTTGCGTGTGGGAGGAAACCAATGTGTTACCATGCTGCCCTCTGCTTGGCTTTTACTTAGAGTAGAATGTGTGGGTTTGAGAAAGGACCCTTCGTTCTGATGGATGTGGTTTGATTTCCACATCAGAGGCAAATGCAGTGCACAAAACCAATCACTTTTTGGCCTTTTGCTCAAATCAAACACAGAGAACGAAAAGAGAAAATGCTAGAAAATCTCAGCAAGTCAGACAGCATCTGTAAGGAGAGAAAAGAGCTGAATCGGAGAGAACTTGTACAGGGTAGGCCGCTAGGATTAAGGCCAAGGTTGCCTTATCTTGTCAGTTTGGATCTTGTTTGTCTCTCTTGTGGGCACCGTGAATTGGATTCAATTTGAATTTGATTTTTTTTGGGGGGGTAAGCATGGAGATAAATTAAAGATTTGCCCAGGCCACTCGAGAAAGGAATAATGTTTTTTTTGAAAACAGCACCCTTAGCCTTTACGGAGAGATGGTGGTAATGTCACTGGAATAGTAATGCAGGCACCCCAGGCTAATGTTCAAATCCCACCATGACAACTGTTGCAATTCAGCAAATAATTCTGGAATTGTAAGCTCTTTTCAGTAACGAAATCATTGTCGATGGTCATAAAAACCCTTCTGGTTCATTAACATTCTTTAGGGAAAGAAATCTGCCTTCTTACCTAGTCTGGCCTACATGTGCCTTCAGACCCACAGCAATGGGGGTCACCCTCTGAAATGGCCCAGCAAGCCACTCAGTTCTAGGGCAGTTAGGGATGCACAACAAATGCTGGCTCAGCCAGCAATCCCATGAAAGAATATCTTCAGTCCATTAATTGTTCACCGACCCTCCAACAGACCATCTCATCCAGGCACTGTCCCCATAACTCCGCATATTTGCTTTGTTAATCTTCCTAAAGGGTGTCGTCTACATGGATTTCAGTAAGGCGTTTGACAAGGTTCCCCATGGTAGGCTGATTAAAAAAGGTGAAGGCGCATGGGATACAGGGCCAGGTATGTAGATGGGTTGAGAACTGGCTTGGGAGGAGGAGACAGCGGGTATTAGTGGAAGGCTCTTTTTCCAACTGGAGGTCAGTCACGAGTGGTGTGCCACAGGGCTCAGTACTAGGACCTCTTCTATTTGTGATTTATATAAATGACTTGGAGGAGGGGGTAGGTGGTGTGATCAGCAAATTTGCTGATGACACTAAGATGCTTGGATTGGCGGGGACTGAGGAGCAGTGCCAGGCAATACAACAGGACATAGATAGGCTGGTAGATTGGGCAGATAGATGGCAAATGGAATTTAATCCGGATAAATGCGAGGTGATGCATTTTGGCCGGAATAATGTAGAGGGGAGTTATAGGATAAAAGGTAAAACTATCCGGAGTATAGAGACGCAGAGAGACCTGGGGGTGCAGGTTCACAAGTCTCTGAAGGTGTCAGTACAGGTGGAAAAAGTGATAAAGAAAGCGTATGGTATGTTAGCCTTCATAGAAAGGGGTATAGAATACAAGAGTAGGAGTTTGATGTTGCAAGTGTATAGAACGTTGGTTAGGCCTCACTTGGAGTACTGCGTCCAGTTCTGGTGGCCGTACTACCGGAAGGATGTGGAGTCCCTGGAGAGAGTGCAGAGGAGATTTACCAGGATGCTGCCTGGTATGGAAGGGCTGTCTTACGAGGAAAAGTTGAACGCACTGGGGTTGTTTTCCCTTGAAAGACGTCGGCTGAGAGGGGATCTATTAGAGGTATATAAGATTATGAGGGGTATAGATAGAGTAAATGGTGGTAAGCTTTTTCCACCATTAGATTCTGATAGAACGAGGGGTCACGGCCTTAGGGTGAGGGGGGCTATGTATAAGACGAATATTAGAGGGCATTTTTTCACACAAAGGGTAGTGGGGGTGTGGAATGCACTACCGAGTAAGGTGGTGGGAGCAGGCACGCTAGGGTTATTTAAGGGTCTCTTGGACAGCCACATGAGCGGTCTGCAGATAGAGGGATATAGGAGGACTGTTTAAATACTTTAATTGTTTCCACAGACTGTTCGGTCCACCTTGTTGACCAACAAGGTGCATGCATTCGGCAGGTCGTGCGAGGGCTGCTCCTGGATGTTACTTCAGGAGTGGCCTAGTGCTTCATGTCGTTAGTGTATGCTTAAACTGGACCATCAGATGGGCAACATGACAGCTCAGAGACTATCGCTGTTGCTGTGCAGACACATGGATTTGGGCCTGTGTCTGCAGGAGTTTGCGCGTTCTCCCCGTGGTTGCGTGGGTTTTCTCCGGGTGCTCCGGTTTCCTCCCACATCCCAAAAATGTGCTCTTAGGCTGATTGGGTAACAAATTGTCCCTATATTGGTCTCTATATGTCATTAAGACGTTAGGATGGTGGCGTGGGCTCGTTGGGCCAAAGGGCCTGTTTCCTGTGCTGTGTTGTTCTTTGTTCTTTGTTCTAAGCTACACTCCTTCCTAAGGACAGGTAGCTAGATGGATAAGCAACTGGCTTGGTAATAGGAGACAGAGAGTAATAGTGGAAGGGTGTTTCTCTAGCTGGAGGTCGGTCACTAGTGGTGTGCCGCAGGGCTCGGTACTGGGACCTCTTTATTTGTATCTATAAACATGGACAGGATTCGCGTGTAGAAGTGGGAACATCGAGGTGGCGACGTGGGCTCGTTGGGCCGAAGGGCCTGCTTCGCGTGCTGTTTTGTTCTTTGTTCTTTGTAAAAGGGCAATTTAGCTTGGCCAGTCCACCTAACCTGCACTGACAATAGTCTCAGCCAGGCCATATACCAATAACACCAGGTATTTATCCTGCTAATCGCCCTGACACTAAGGAGAAATTGAGCCTGGCCAATCAACCTAACCCACACATCTTTGGCACAGTGAGAGGTCTCATAAACCAGCTTAAAGCTCAACAGGTTTATTTGGAATTACGAGCTTTTGGAGCACTGCTCCTTCAGCAGGTGAGTCACTGAATGCTTGTAATTCCAAATAAAACTGCTGATTTGATTTTGATTTGATTTATTATTATCATATGTATTAACATACATTGTAAAGTACTGTTTCTTGCGCACAATACAGACAAAGCATACTGTTCATAGAGAAGGAAAGGAAGGAGCGCAGAATGTAGTGTTACAGTCATTGATAGGGTGTGGAGGAAGATCAACTTAATGCAAGATAGGTCCATTCAAAAGTCTGATGGCAGCAGGGGAAGAAGCTGTTTTTGAGTCAGTTGGTACGTGTCCTCAGACTTTTATATCTTTTTCCCAACAGAAGAAGGTGGAAGAGAGAATGTCGGTGGGGGAATGGGGTTCTTAATTATGCTGGCTGCTTTGCCGAGGCAGTGGGAAGTGTAGACAGAGTCAGTGGATGGGAGGTTGGTTTACGTGACGCTGGAGTTGTGAGACTTTTTAACCACCCTAGTCCAATGCCAACATCACTAGCTCATGGCACACATCTTTGGACTGTGGGAGGAAACTGAAGCACCCAGAGAGAACTCACACAGATGCGGGAAGAATGTGCAAACTCCGCACAGACAGGCCGTAATCAAACCCTGGCATTGTGAGACAGCAGTGAGGATGGCAGGGGTGGGAGTAATTGTGTGTAATGTTCAAATGTCGCTTTTTGTCTCTAATGAATTCTTTTTCATATCTTCTGGTGTTCCAGCGAGGACAGCTACATTGTGACAGACTACGCCATGAGGGATCTGCTTCAGGTGGAACTCTGCGAGGCTGAGGAAGTAAACCTATCCCCTATGAAGACGGCTTCTGGCATGCTGTACTCCCGGCAGAGCTCCTTCAACCACCTCTTCCGCCTCACCATGCTGAGTAACCACGCTGGAGAGAAGGTGGTGATGGTCTTTGGAGCAGAGTCACCGTGAGTAAATTTCCTTTCAGTTTCCAAATTCCTTAGTGTTCATAGAAACATAGAAGACAGGCGCATTAGGAGGCCATTTGGCCCTTTGAGCCTGCTCCCCCATTTAACACTGATTGTCCAACTCAATAGACTAGAACATAGAACATTACAGCGCAGAACAGGCCCTTCGGCCTTCAATGTTGCGCCCACCATTATAAAAAAGCAATGACCCTCCAAACTAAACCATTCCCTTCTCTTCCATAAACTTATCAACTAACCTCTTAAACGCCACCAAACTTGGCGCATCTACAACTGCCGCAGGCAGGGCATTCCAGTCCCTAACCACCCTCTGGGTAAAGAACCTACCTCTGATATCTATCCTATAATCCTGCTTTCTCTGCTTAGGAGACTAATCCTGCTTTCTCCCCATAACCTTTGATCCCATTTGCCCCAAATGCTATATCCAGCTGCCTCTTCAATACATTCAATGTTTCAACTACGTCCTGTGGTAATGAATTCCACAGGCTCTTTGGGTGAAGAAATGTCTCTTCATTATCCTTAATGGTCTATCCTGAATCCTCAGACTGTGACCCCTGGTTCTGGACATCCCCACCGTCGGGAACATCCTCCCTGCATTTACTCTCTTGAATCCTGTTAGAATTTTATAAGCCTCTATGAGATCCCCTCCCATTCATCTGAACTCCTGCAAAAACAATCCTAACCTCGTCAATCTCTCCTCATACATTAGTCCCACCATCCACAGGATCAGCTTGTAAACTTCTGCTTCACTCCCTCGAGAGCAAGAACATTCTTCGTCAGAAAAGGAGACGAAAACTGCAGGCAAAATGCAGGCCTCACCAAGATGTGCAATAACACATCTCTGTTTCTATACATGAAATCTCTCACAATGAAGGCCAACATGTTATTTGCCTTATTTACCGCCTGCTGCACATGCATCCCTGCCCCCAAACCTGCCTCCTTCAGCCCCTGGGGACTTCTTCTAAACTTTCTCTTTGAATCAACCTTGGGTCACCTTTTCTCATACTTCCTCAATTCCGTTTTCTCAACGTCAGAGTGGGATTTTCCAGCCAGGCGCACCCCAAGATCAGAAATTCCCGTTTGAGGTGAATGGATCTTGGAATGATCCAGCAAATTTTCCCATCCCTTCCGCTATGATTCCCGCAATAGACGGGAGGGGAAAATTTCATCTCTGCTCTGTGCAGCACCCTGGGCCAGCGCACATTTTATTGTTGGCAAAAATGCCATCGCAGTAGGAGCTGTTACAAAGGCAATGTAGATGGGCTCAGTCACCCTGTGTAAGCACGGTCCCCAGCTAGTGATGGACACCAATCCTGTCACACAGTCATTGGGCTCGCTCGCAGTGGTAGGTACTTCATTCAGCCAACCCATTAGTTGAAGCTGCAAGGCCCCTCCCCAGCAAAGGACAGAGAAGCCTTTAGTATTCCAATGGGTGTGGGTACAAAGAATTTGAGTGATCTTTAGACAACTTAGGATGGGTCACTGCCTTGGACAAGTCGCTCAGTGAGAACGGCCAACCTCGCAGCAGTACAGTACTGCAGTATTCAGTTCCCACAACAGTTCAGAGTCTTATCATTTCATCTGCAGAGGAAATGAACATTTAGTTGTGGATGCTCCCAATTTCCTGAGGGCAGCCGTTTGCTGGCTTGGAAAGGGGCCGTCAACACCAGGCAACAATATCCAGCAGTTTGACACCATGCCATGTAACGGAGACATCCTGTTTAATTATTCCTCGCTGGAAGACAGGACACTCATTGAGACACAAGAGAAAACCCTTCGTTTTTAATCACTGGATGAAACGGTTCATTTACGAGGCAATGAAGGGATGAATTCAGGCTGTGCCCTTGGGGGTGAAGTTGAATCTTGCCGATATTAGGAATGAATTTTTGTTTGCATGAATTTCCCTCTTTTAAAACAACCTCGTTAAACAGTGCACAGAACAATTTTCTGAGGTTTTATTATTAGTAGCATGCAGCGCGCGTTGTGATCTGTCTGCAACTGACTTTTGATGTCACCGAACTTCCCTCGATTTAGGACACAGGGAGCCCAGTGGTTAGCGCTGCTGCCTCACAGCGCCAGGGACCCGGGTTCGATTCCCGACGTCAGATCACTGTCCGTGCTGAGTCTGCACATTCTCCCCATGTCTGCATGGGTTTCCTCTGGGTACTCCAGTTTCTTCCCACAGTCCAAAGATGTGTGGGTTTGGTGGATCGGCCATGCTAAATTACCCCCTTAGTGTTAGGGGGACTAGCTAGGTAAAATGCATCGGGTTGTGGTGATAGAACCTGGATGGGATTGTATTCGGTACAGACTCAATGGCCTCCTTCTGCACTATAGGACTTTATGAAAGTGAAGCTCCCTCATTAAGAAATCGTTTGACTAACAGCAGCTGATGATTCTCTGGTATTGGTTTTCCAATTATTAATCGATAGGGTCAAGGTCGGGCAGCATCTGAAGAGGTAAGACCAAAGATCCTCCGTAAATTGATCCTCAGGCCACATTTCAATGATCAGGGTGTGTGGTGGGTTATCAGGGAGTGCCTCATGTTTAGAGGCAGCGTGCCTGTGCAACAGGCTCTCACACCCTCCTTCCCAGCCTCCATGTTGATTGTTAAGTTATAGAGTATAATCATATCATGCAGAAGGAGGCCATTTTGTTCATCGAGTCAGCCTCAATCACAATCCCAGCCATAACCCCATTTATTTGCCCTGGCTAATCCCCCTGACACTAAGGGGCAATTTAACGAGACCAATCAACCTAACCCGCACATCTTTGGAGAGTGGGTGGAAAGTCTGGACGAAACCCACACAGACATGGAGAGAACTCCACACGGACTGTGATCCAAGGTCGGGAATCAAACCTGGGTACCCTGGCGCTGTGAGGCAGCAGTGCTAACCACTGTGCCACTACATTTACTTCCCTGTTATCCTGGCCTCTGGCATATCCCTTTAAGGTTAGATCTCTGTATAGTTAACAAAGAACAAAGAACAACACAGCACGGGAAACAGGCCCTTCGGCCCAACGAGCCTGCGCCGCCATCCTAACGTCTTAATGACATATAGAGACCAATGACATATAGAGACCATAGTTAGACCTCTTAACAAAAGACTCTGGGCCCACGTGTTCTCTGCGCAGTTTCTGATGGATATTGTAGAGAAGGCCCAAATCTGGTGCAGGATTCTCCCTGCCACACTTTCCAGTGACCGCCAGGGAGACCCAACAACAGCCGAAGACAATACGCTGATAGCCACACCAGTGACCCCACATTGGCCAATGACCTCATAGCCCAAAAATTGGCACATGCTGGCTCCGTTTTGTGTTCGGAAAACCCGGTGCAACACAAATAATTTGTTCCAGTTTGTCCTGGGTTTCAGTAGCATGAATTTACATCAGGCTTGTTGCTGAATGACGCTGATCAGAAGATGTGAGTCTTACCTGGGATTCTGCATCGCCCAGTCTACACAAGCCTGCCAGCTATAGTGAGCTTCCAGACATGGCACCTTGGGCATCACCCGCTTCTGAGTTAGGGTAGCCCTGCTGAAACTGATACCTGCTCAGCCCTGTGGCTTTGCTTGGGTATGAACACCCACAGGCCATCAACTTTTATAGATGCACCATAGAAAGCATTCTTTCTGGTTGTATCACAGCTTGGTACGGCTCCTGCTCTGCCCAAGACCACAAGGAATTATAAAAGGCCATGAATGGAGCCCAAACCATCACATAAACCAGCCATCCATCCATTAACTCTGTCTACACTTCCCGCTGTATTGGAAAACAGCCAGCATAATCAAGAATTCCATGCACTCTGGGCATTGTCTCTTTCACTTTCTTTAGTTGGGAAAAAGATACAAAAGTCTGAGGTCATGTACCGACCGACTCAAGAACAGCTACTTCCGTACGACTATCAGACATTTGAATGGGCTTACCTTGCATTAAGTTGAACTTTCACTACATCCTAGCTATGATCTAACACTACATTTTGCACTGTCTCGTTTCCTTCTCTATGAATGGTATGATTTGTCTGTACAGCACGCAAGAAACAATACTTGTCACTGTATGTAACTTCACATGACAATACTAAATCAAATTAAAAACTTAGTGCAGATTGAGATAGGGGGAAGCTGGAACACGTGGGAGGAGAGGTAATTAATGAGCAGTGCTTTGGCAATCCCAAGGGGAATTGTTGTCGGTAGTTACTTTGGCAAAGTAATTTTTCCACTAACAATGTGTTGGCTTTATTGGTGTTAGCTGCTGGGATCTGTGCAATTATTAGAGCTACACTCTACTTAGCATGTGAGGACCTTGAAGCACTCTTGTTGATTGGGGCTTAGTGGATCAATGATCAAGTTATTAGCCAATTTCTGTCAGTTTTGTGACAAATCTCACCAAGCTTTGATGATCGGCTCAAAGAGATATTTCTATCCCATCAGAGTCAAAGCAAATTCACATCAGAACCAGAATGGAGTAGGCCATCCAGCCCCTTGAGCCTGCTCCATCTTTCAATACATTCATGGCTGATCACATCTCAGCTTCATCTCCACTTTCCTGTCTGTTCTCCATAACCCTTCAACCTATTACTAACTGAAAATCTCCTCCTTAAATTTACTCAATGTCCCTGCATCCACTGCACACTAGGGTCGTGATTTCCGTAGATTCCCCACTCTGAGAGAATTAGTTTCACCTCATCTCTGTTTTAAATCTATTACTTCTCATCCTAAATCTAAGGTCTTTAGATCGGCCTGCAAGAGGGAACATCCTCTTTCCTGTCAATCCCATTCCTCATCTGATCAACCTCAATTAGATCTCCCTTCATTTTTCTAAACTCTACAGCAATAAGCCCAAATTACCCAATTTCTCTTCATAAATCATCAGATTTACAGCCATTTGGCCCATCTTGTCCTAAGTCAATATTCATGCCCCATAGATGCCTCTCCCCATCCTGCTCCTCTTCATATTTTTTAATTCCTTTCTCCCCAATCTGTATATCTAACTACCCATTAAATGATTCACCGCTGTCTGCCTCAAGCACTTCATGAGGTAGCAAATCCTAAATCATAACCACACTGCTGATAAAGACATTTCCCCTGGAACCTCTGTGGGATTTTCTTGTTGATTATCTTAATATTTATGAGTCTTGGTTTTGGTCCCTATCTGATAATGAAAGCATCTTCTCTACATCCAGCCTGTTGAATGTTTCCATCAAATCCCTACAGTGCCCAAGGAAGCCATTTGGCCCATCGAGTCTGCACCAACTACAATGTCATCCAGGCCCTATCTCCATAACCCCATACATTTACTCTGGTTAGTACCCCTGACACTAACGGGCAAATTAGCATGGCCAGTCCACCCAACCCGCATATCTTTGAAATGTGGCAGGAAACCAGAGGAAACCCACACAGACATGGGGAGAACGTGCAAAGTCCATGTAAACAGTGACCCAAGCCAGGAATCGTATTGTGGGTGCTGTGAGACAGCAGCACTAACCACTGTCAACCTCAGTGATCTCTTTTGAAGTTTTCATGATCTTAATGATCTGCGCAGACCTGTCTCTTTTCTATTCTACCCTCATGCATTTGCCTTCTGATTTGATAGCTGATTAAACTCTTGTGCACATTTCTGGGTTTCAGACTGTTGAAATGGAGTAGTCTCCAAGGGCCGTTAAATTGTGCAAACACAGATGTGACCCAATGTGGAATGATTGCTGCTTTTTTTTAATGAGGTCAGGCAAGCTCTTAGTTCATACCAGCGCGGAGGGTTCTGGATGCCTCTGTATGATTTACACTCAGCATCCAGAGTTTGGCCCAAAGATTCACAGCCAGATTCTCCGCGTATGATCACAGAGTGATACAGCACAGATAGAGGCCATTCAGCCCAGCATGCTGGCTGTAATAGAGAGCTATCCAATCAGTCCTGGTCCCTGTCTATTTCCCAGACCCCCATAAAGTGTTCTTTCAACCGAGTATTTATCCAGTTCCATTTTGAAAGTTTCTGTTGAATCTCTGCCACTATCCTTTCAGGATTAAAGCATTCCCCTCAGCACTTCGCGAATGGCACAGTAGCATAGTGGTTAGCACTACTGACTCATAGTGCCCTCTCCCCATTCACCTGACGAAGGAACAGCGTTCCGAAAGCTAGTAGCATTTACTACCAAATAAATCTGTTGGACTTTTAACCTGATGTTATGAGACATTTTACTGTGTTTACCCCAGTCCAACGCCGGCATCTCCACATCTTGACTCACAGCGCCACAGACCTGGGTTCGATTCCTGGCTAGGGTCACTATCTGTGTGCACTTTGCACATTCTCCCCGTGTCTGCGTGGGTTTCCTCCGGGTGCTCTGGTTTTTCGCCCACAATCTGAAAGACATGCTGGTTAGGTGCTTTGGCCATGCTAAATTCTCCCTCAGTGTACCTGAACAGGCACCAGAATGTGGAGACTAAGGGGTTTTCACAGTAACTTCATTTGCAGTGTTAGTATCGGCCTAATAAACAAAATTAAACTTTTCATAGAATCATAGAATTTCTACAGTGCAGAAGGAAACTATTCGGCCCATCGAATCTGCAATAATCCTACCCAGGCTGTATCCCTGCCACCTCACGTATTTATCCGAAATATCTCCCTGACACCAAGGGGCAATTTAACATGGCCAATTAACCTGCCAATTCCTTGAAATCAGTGTCTCCTGTTTGACCTCGTCCTTCCGTTAGAAAGTTTTTCCTCACTGATACGTCAAAATCTTCCTTACTCCATAACTGATAATGTGGATGATAGAAATGTAGAGGATTGGAGCAGGAGGAGGCCATTCAGTCCTTTGAGCCTGCTTCCCCATTCATCGTGATCATAGCCTAATCCTGCTTTCTCCCCATAACCTTTGACCCCATTCATCTCAAGTGCCGTACCTGGCCACCTCTTGACTACATTCAATGTTTTGGCTTCAACTAACTCTTGTGGTAATAAATTCCATAGGCTTTTTGGATGAAGAAATGTCTCCTCATCTCCTTCCTAAATGGTCCACCCCGACTCCTCAGTCTGTGACCCTTGATTCTGGACACCTCCACAATCAGGAACATCTTCCCTCCAACTGCTTTGTCTAGTCCTGTTAGAATTTTATAGGTCTCATTAAGATACCCTCTCCCCCATTCATCTTAAGTCCAGGGGAAAAAGTCCTAACCTAGTCATTCTCTCCCCATTCATCAGTCCCACCATCCTCTGAATCAGCCTGGTAAACTTCCGCTACACTCCCTCGACAGCAAGAACGTCCTCCCTCAGAAAAGGAGACCAAAATTGCATACAACACTCTGAGTGTTGTATAAAAGGTAAAGTCGCCATAGTTCCAGACGACCATAGGCTACTGTCGCTTTGAGGGGTGAGGGAGACAGCTAACCTGATGATGATTTAACCTGAGGGTCACCACATCTCAGATGAGAGGTCAGGTTGAGAAGGTTGATTGACTGAAGCCAGAACAGGACTTGAACCCATACTCTCTGCATCACTAACCAGCCCATCCAGCCAACTGAGCTAAACAACTCAATCAGAGGGTGAGAACCAATGAGGGGGTGTAGCCCAAAACATTTTACCTGAATGTGGGGCCTGTGTCCAAACCCTATATGATATTCACTGCTCTGTTGACATTGTCTTTAGTTCCAGTTTCTGTCCCAACCCCAATAGAACATAGAACATAGAACATTACAGCACAGAACAGGCCCTTCGGCCTTCGATGTTGCGCCGACCAATATAAAAAGCAATGCCCCTCCAAACTAAACCATTCCCTTCTCTTCCATATACTTATCAACTAACCTCTTAAACGCCACCAAACTTGGCGCATCTACAACCGCTGCAGGCAGGGCATTCCACTATTATAGAGCCAATAATAAAGTACATTGAATTATTAATTTTGCATGATCGTATAGAGACATATAAGATAATGCAGGGTAGAGGCAGAGAGATTATTTCCACTTGGAAAGGAAACAAGAACTAGAGGGCACAGCCTCAAAATAAGGGGGAGTCAATTTGGAACAGAGTTGAGGAGGAACTTCTTCTCTCGGAGGGTAGTGAATCTCTGGAATTCTCTGCGGAAGCCACCTCATTAAATGTGTTTAAGTCACAGGTAGATGGATTTCTGATCAATAAGGGAATTAAGAGTTAAGGGGAGCAGGCAGGTAAGTGGAACTGAATCATTACCAGATCAGCCATGATCTTATTGAATGGCGGGGCAGACTCGGGGGGAGTTAAATGGCCTCCTCCTGCTCCTATTCCTTATGTTCTTATGATAGTTCAATTCTTGGCACAATGGCTAGCATTCTGAGTTAGAGAATTGTAATATTAAACCCAGACTCGTGTGTGGAAGCTAACCTCACAATCCTGTGTGGTGCGGAAGGAGCACTGCACCGTTGGAAGTGCTGTCTTCTCAGTGAGATATGAAATCCACATACCATCTGAACACTCGGGGAGATGTCAATTACTCCCATGTTTCGTAGATGGATAAGAGGAATTCACCCACAACCTAGGGGAGAATAGGTGGCACAGTGGTTAGCACTCCTGCCTCACAGCGCCAGGGACCAGAATTCGATGCCAGCCTCGGGTGACTAACTCTGTGGAGTTTGCACATTCTCCCCATGTCTGGGTGGGTTTCCTCCAGGTGCTCTGGGTTTCCTGCCGCAGTCAAAAGATGTACAGGTTAGGTGTCAACTAAGAAAGAACATGCAAACTTCTCACAGACTGGAATACCCAAGGCCTGAATCAAACCTGAGAACCTGGCGCTGTGAGGGAGCAGCGCTAACTATTTTATAATACATCGATGTGACAGTGCTGTTACTAATTCATTAATAGAGGGAGGAGTTAAGGTGCCACAGCAGCCTGAAGCTCCCCAGTGAGCTTCAAGTACCGAGCACTTTCCTTTTGATACACAGCGTGACAGATTGTTCACTCAGTCCCACAGCAGGGGGAGTCTGCTATAGAAATTAGTAAATGAAAAAGATGGCTTAGAGCCCAGACGTAACAGGGGAGCTCAAATCATTCATTCAGCGATCTGAGTACAATCCCTGGGCATCACAATCAGCTCTTATGTTGTTGAGTGCTGAACATTCAATCCCCTCTCAGTGCATTTCTGATCAGATCACACTGAATTAGCTTTTCCTGTTGCCTGGTGCGAGGCAGTGGCAGAGATACTGCCGAGCAAGTGTCTGCGTCTATCTGTTTGTTTTTGTGTTAATGATTGTACATTGCAGCCCAGACCTTGGGCAATGAGCTAACCACGCTGCTGTTCCCACATTTGTCTGTCTGATATGTAACCAGTCTTCCCACAAACTGCCCACAAACTGCAGGGGCCCTGCAAACTGCTGAAGGAGGCTATTCGGCCCATCAAGCCTGCGCCGTCATTCATTTTGATCATGGCTGATCATCAAATCCAATGGAACATAGAATACTACAGCACAAACAGGCCTTCGGCCCACAAGTTGCATCGATCATATCCATACCGACCAGGCCATAGAACTATCTGTAACTCCCAATCTCATTAAATCCCATGTATTCATCCAGAAGTCTTTTAAAAGACCCCAGCAAGTTCGCCTCTACCACCAATGACAGCAGCCGATTCCATTCACTCACCACCCTCTGAGTGAAAAACTTACCCCTAACATCTCCTTGCCCACCCACACATTAAACCTGCGTCCTCCCATAGCGACTATTTCAGCCCTGAGAAATAGCTCCGAGAATCCACTCCATCAACGTTTTATAAACTTCTATCAGGTTGCTTCTCAACCATCGTCTGTCCAGGGAGAAGAGACCTAGCTCCCTCAACCTATCTTCATAAGGCATGTCTCCCAATCCAGACAACACCCATGTAAATCTCCTCTGCATCCTCTCCATAGCTTCCGCATCCTTCCTGTAGTGAGGCAACCAGAAGTGCGCACAGTATTCCAAGTGGGGTCTGATAAGGGTCTTATAAACATCCTAATCCCCCTTCCCCCATACCTCTTGATCCCTTTAGCTCCAAAACTTATATTTAATTTCTTCTTGAAATCACACAATGTTTTGATCTTGACTACTTTCTGTGCTATTGACTTCCACATATTCACCACCGTTTGGGTGAAGAAATTTCTCTCCACTTCCATCCTAAAAGATTTACTTCTTATCCTCAATGTCCTCTAGCTTTGGAGTCTTCCACCATCGAGAACATTCTTTCTGAATCTAGCCTGTCTAATCCTGATGCGGAATTGCCGGTGTTGGATTGGGGTAGTTAGAGTAAGTAGTCTCACAACACCAGCTTAAAGTCCAACAGGTTTATTTGGTAAGTGAAGGGTTTATCAGGTGAGTAAAGAGTTGGGTTCACAAACAGGGCATGTATCGACACAAACTCAATTACAAGATAGTAGTTGGAATTTGAAACTGAACAGGTAATCAAGTCTTTATAGATACAGACAATGCGAATGGAGAGAAGGTTAAGCACAGGTTAAAGAGGTGTGAACTGTCTCCAGCCAGGACAGTTTGTGAGATTTTGCAAGTCCAGGCAAGTCGTGGGGGTTACAGATAGTGTGACATGAACCTAAGACCCCAGATGAGGACATCATCATGTGTGCGGAACTTGGCTGTCAATTTCTGCTCAGTGATTCTGCGTTGTGTGTCGTGAAGGTCGCTTTGAGAACACTTACCCACAGGTCAGAGGCTGAATGCTCTTGACTGCTGAAGTGTTCCGTGACAAGAAGGGAACACATTTTCCTGGTGATTGTTGAGCGGTATCCATTCATTCATTGTCATAATCATGAATGTACCATGCCTCCTGTTGTCTGCATCTGTAAACATCTGATTACCTGTTGAGACTCGCACTCCACCCATTATCTTGTAATTGAGTTTGTGTCTATATATGCCCTGTTTGTGAACTAAACTCTTGTCCGATGAAGGGGCAATGCTCCGGAAGCTCGTGCTACCAAATAAACCTGTTGAACTTTAAGCTGGTGTTGTGAGGTTTCTTACTGCGCTTAACCCTGTTAGAATTTTCTAAGTTTCAATGAGATTCCCTCACACTCTTCGAAACCCCACTGAGTATAATTCTAACCGACTGGGAATCTGACTTTACCATTTTCATTCTAAGTGCTGATTCTGGGTGTAGTAGAGATGTCACTGAGAAATCGGCTTTCAGGCACCGCCCCCCCCCATACCCTCTCAGCCATCTCCAGCCCGATTCGTGCTGTGGGCGGGACATAGCGTGGCTGGAACAATCAAAGCTCTGAAACGCGCATACACAGTTAGGAAAAAAAATTGGAAAAAGCGCACCAGTGTCAGATCGCTCCCTAGCCACAGAAAGAGGAGAAGACGGCATGGGAGCGAAAAGCGGGAGCAAAGGTGTATCTTCAGGAGTGGGGTGGGCCGAGGAGGGAGGCGGGTAAGATGTATCTTGGGGTGGGGGCAGACGGATCTCTAGTGGAGGGGCCAGGGGGGTCCTCTGCCACTCTGCTGGTGAGGGCAGAGAGGAGCATGGTTGGCGATCGGTCTAGATAGTGGGGGAGGGTAGATAAGGGGAGCAGTGATGTATGTATGTGTGTGGGTATTGGAGGGTGAGTAAAGGACACACACACACACACACACATCACTACCGCCCTTATCCACCTCCCCCACTAACCAGACCAATCGCCACCCCTGTTCCCCTCCGCCTCTTACCGATCACCCATAGAGTGGCAGCGGACCCCCTCTGCTGCCCCACCAGAGATCCATCTGCCCCTCCCCCCCTCACCCACCAGAGATCCATGTGACCACCCTACCAAGACAACAATCTGCCCTCACTTCCTACCCCCTAACAACGAACTTGCCTCACTCCCCCACTCCCAGAGAATGGTCTGGCCTCACTCCCCTTCCTCTCCAGAAGAACTTACGACCCGCCTGCCCTCCCCACCACCAGATAATCCGCCTTCCCTCTACGCCTCAGATACACCTGACCTGCCTCCCCTCCTACGCACCCCCCCCCCCCCCCCCCCCCCCCCTCAACCAGACAACAATCTGACCTCAGTCCTCTTCTTCCTCCCTCCAACCAGAGAATGATCTGATCCACCTCCACTGATCTGATGTTGGAATCACTGAATTCACTCTTCAGAGGCTGGAGCACCCAACTCAGAGTTTTATTCAGCAGGTCCCTAAAAGCACGGTTCCAGATTCTTTTTTCCCCAAAAATATACTTAATTCATAAAAATCTCAAATAAACTATTGTAAATCTACTTGCGTTTGAATTGCAAACATTGCAGAATTAAAACTTTTTTACAGCTCTATACAAATTACAGTCTTAACATTTCAAACATTAAAACTATATACCTGCCTCAAAATTGACAGTGTGCCATTATTTCTCGGATTGGCACACAGTTACTACGCAGGTCGAGGGTATTCTGCAGTTCCCAGGCCCTTGCTCTGCCTCCATTAAAAGGCCTTATAGTGTGGCCTTTCCCCATTGTGCCTTTGCGGCGGCTGTCCCAAGCTTCAGCGCGTCCCTCAGCACGTAGTCCTGAACCTTGGAATGTGCCAGTCTACAACACTCGGTCGAGGACAGTTCTTTCAACTGGAAGATCAGCAAGTTTCGGACGGACCAAATTGTGTCCTTCAGTGAGTTGTTGACCCTCCAGCAGCAGTTGGCATTTGTCTCGGTGTGTGTCCCCGGAAACAGCCCGTAGAGCACAGAGTCCTACGTCACTGAGCTGCTCAGGACGAACCTCGACAAATACCACTGCATCTCACTCTTTGCAAAGGCACATTCCACAAGGAGGTGTGCGGCCGAATCATCAGCCCCGCAGCCACTTCAAGGGCAGCGTGCTGTGATGCTGAGACTTCGGGTGTGCATAAAGGGTCTGATGGGGAATGCCCTTCTCACCACCAGCCACATCAGATCTTGGTGCTTGTTTGAGAGTTCTGGTGATGAGACGTTCTGCCAGATGACACTGACAGTCTGCTCAGCTAAGCATCCGACAGGATCTGCCATCTCCTTTTCTCTCAGGTCCCAACGATGTTATGCGCTGACCACTGGTCAAAGATATGTTTGCGGTAAAATTTCTCCACGAAGGACAGGTGCTGCAGTACGGTCCAACTACTCGGAGCATTCCACGGCAGTGTGGCCAGACCCATCCCCCGCAACACTCAGGACAGGTAGAACCTCAAAAAGTAGTGGCATTTGTTGTTCGTGTGCTAAGGATCGACGCACAAATTGATGCAGTCGCACATAAAGGTGGCCATCAGGATGAGGGCGGCATTGAGAACGTTTTTCCCTCCGTTCTCTAAAGATTTGTGCATCGCCTCCCTCCAGACGCGATCCATCTTTGATCTCCAGATAAACTTGAAGATAACCGGCGTCACTGCTGCAGCGCAGGGTTCCGGATTGGTAAACACGGTATTAAAGGGGGAAATGCTGTTAGGGTTGGACAAACAGTTCATTAATTCAATTTAAATACCTGCAAATGCATTTAAATCATTGTTGTGCCTGATTTGGGCACGGAATGGAACAGGTCTCGGTAAAGTGGTGATCTGCATGGAGTTGGGTGCAGATCGCGATGAAGGCCTCACACCCAACTTTACTCCAATTTTGCATCTAGTTACAGAATGGGAAGTAAATAAGGTTGAAAGAGTGCAGGGAATGTTCACGAGGATGTTGCCGGGACTACAGAGAGAGATTGAATAGGTTAGGACTTTATTCCCTGGAGCGTAGAAGAATGAGGGGAGATTTGATAGAGTTGTATAAGATTTTGATGGGTATAGATAGAGTGAACATCTTTTCCACTAAGGCTAGGGGAGAAAAATAATATACGGCATGGATTAAGGGTGAAAGAGAAGAGTTTGAAGGGAATATTAGGCAGGGGGATTCTTCACGCAGAGAGTGGTGCTGGTTAAAGTGGTAAATGCAGGGTTACTTTTAACATTTAAGAAAAACTTGGACAGATACAAGGGTGAGAGGGGTGTGGAGGGATATTGTTTAAGTGCAGGCCAGTGAGACGAGACAAAAAATGGTTCGAAGGGGCAAAAGGCCTGTTTCTGAGCTGTAATTTTCTGTGGTTCAATAGCCTCCTTCTGTACCGTAGTGATTCCATGATCAGAGAATCCCGCTGCTAGCAAACAATGCACCGCCTCCCACTGGGGGGAAACATGCGGCTGGGAGGCCGGAGTATCCAGCCAGATATTTTTCACTGTATCTCAATATATGTGAGAATAATAAAGCAATTCCATCAATTCCATTCCAAAGGAACTGAGGCAAAGGGCAGATCATACACACGGTGCAAATACTGGGGGAATCAGCAACTTTCTGTGAGGAAGTCAAACTGTCGTTTAAATATCATGTGGGATGTTAAATGAGCTTCATTTAGCCATGAGAATTGTACAGCTTGGTTCAAGGCCCAGAAGAAGGTTCCAGAATGCAGCCCTTGAAAAGGTCACTTGGGAAAGAGTGGAATCTCATTAGTTTCTATTGGTTTTTTTTGTGTGTAGGAGTGACCGTGCACGCTGGTTCACGGCCTTGGGACAGAAGAGTGCTGAGAGACAACACCCAGACAGAACAAGTAAGTGTGCGGCCAGCAGTGTGGGGTGGAGGAGGGGGACAGGGGAGAGGGTGAGGGGACGGGGTGAGGAGGGAGGGTGGTGTGGGGAGGGTGGTCATAGCCAAGTAGCCAGCGATTGCTGCTCCTGTACTGCCACCAGCTGGCCACTTGGCGAGGACAGTAAGAAGTCTCACAGCACCAGGTTAACCTTAACATTGTGAGACTTTTCTTATTATATTTACCCCCCAGCCGGCTTCTCCACATCATCAACGGGCTCGGAAACAGCATCGGCATTGCTACCGGTTCCCCACATACTGTCGGAGCAGGGGTGACATTCCTTCCAGAACCGAGTGCGATCAGTGAGTGCACATCTGACCCCACACTTGTACTGGAGAGCAAAGCGAAAGGCTAGCAAAAATCAACACCCGGGACCCGGGTTCGATTCCCGGATTGGGTCACTGTCTGTGTGCGGTGTGCATGTTCTCCCTGTGTCTACGTGGGTTTCCTCCCACAGTCTGAAAGACATGCTGGTTAAGTGCATTGGTCATGCTAAATTCTCCCTCCCGAATAGGCGCTGGAGTGTGGCGACTAGAGGATTTGAGGCATCAGTGTTTATTATTTTGCCATTCCCATCTCTATTCCTTGTTCTCATCACCGCTCCCTTTCATCTTGCACCCTCAGTCCTTTTGTCAGTTAACCTCTCCTGCATTCCACCCTATCACAGACCTGGCCAGAGTTTTCCGACCATTCACGGCAGCAGGATTTTCTCATTCAGTAAAATTCTCCGACCTCGCTGTGGTGGGAGTGTGGTGTGAACAGACAGGAAGATTATGCCCAGTGTCTGTCACTTCCCGTTCCTTTCACAGCCTGTGGGATTGCCGAGTGGCATTATCACTCAACTATTAATCCAGGAACTCAGCTGTAACTCAAGCTGTACAATTCTTAGCTCAGATTTTTGCTAGCCTCAGTTCTGGGGACCTGGGTTCAAATCCTGTCACAGCGCATGATGGAATTTGAATTCAATAAATAATATCCAGAATTAAGAATCTACTGATGATCATAAAACTGTTGTCAATTGTCGGAAAAATCCATCTGATTCGTAATGCCCTTTAGGGAAGGAAATTTGCCATCCTTACCTGGTCTGGCTTACACGCGACTCCAGAGCCACAGCAATGTGGTTGACTCTCAACTGCCTTCTGATCTACTAGGGATTGGCAATAAATGCTGGCCAGCTAGCAATGCCCAAGTCCCATAAAGGAATTTTTAAAAATTAAATCTCTAACTTTACCCAGTCACAATGGTCTCCTGTCCAAGCTCCTCACTAGTTTGTAGTTAACAAACACTCCTGAGACCTCTCGCTCTCCCATCTCCCACAGCGGCCAGTGACAATGTTGAGGTTTCAGATCTGCCACACCTCCACTGGACAGCCGATTAGGAGACCAACTCCAGGAAACTCACTGAGCGGGTCCTGCTGCCGGCAAGTGCTGGCCCCCATTCCCACATCGGACTCCCATTCCGACATTGGACTCCCATTCTGACATTGGACCGTCATTCTGTTACTGGACTCCCGTTCCAACATCGGATCCCCATTCCGATATCAGATTCCCATTTTGACATAGGATTCCCGTTCCGACATTGGGCTCCCGTTCCCTAATTGGATCCCTGTTCTGACATCGGATTCCCGTTGGACATCGGGCGCCCATTCCCTAATCGGATCCCCGTTCTAACATCGGACTCACGTTCCCTAATAAGATCCCCATTCTAACGTCGGATTCCTGTTCCCAAATCAGATTCCCATTGGACATTGGGCGCCTGTTCCCTAATCGATCCCCGTTCTGACATCGGACTCCTATTCCCAAATCGTATCCCCGTTCCGACATCAGACTCCCATTCCCACATTGGTCTTCCATGCCAACTTTGATTTGATTTATTATTGTCGCATGTATTAGTATGCAGTGAAAAGTTTTGTTTCTAGTGCGCTATACAGACAAAGCGTACCGTTCATAAAGAAGGAAATGAGAGAGTGCAGAATGTCACATTACAATCATATCAAGGATACAGAGAAGGATCAACTCAATGGGAGGTATATCCATTCAAAAATCTGACAGCCACAGGGAAGAAGCTATTCTTGAGTCAGTTGATATGTGACCTCAGACTTTTGTATCTTTTTCCTGAAGGAAAAATTCCTGAAGAATGTCTGGGATGCGCAGGGTCCTTAATTATGCTGGCTGCTTTGTTGAGGCAGCAGGAAGTATAGACAGAGTCAATGGATAGGTTTACATGATGAATTGGGCTACATTTTTGACCTTTTGTAATTCTTTGCCATCTCAGACAGAGCAGGAGCTATACCGAGCTGTGATACAACCAGAAAGAATCTTTCCAAAGTGCATCTGTAAATGTTGGTGAGAGTCATTGCTGACATGCCAAATTTCCTTAGTCCTCTGAAAAAGTAGAGGCGTCGGTGGGTTTTTTTAGCTGTAGTACTGGCGTGGGGGGACCACGACAGGTTGCTGATATCAGACTTCCGTTCTGATATCAGATTCCTGTTCCGACACCGGATTCCCATTCCAACATCAGACTCCGGTTCAGATATCAGACTCCCATTCCGACACCGGTCTCCCGTCTCCATCCAACATTAGCCCCTGAAACCGTGCTAAAATTCCAGCCATTAACTCTGCTCCTTCCTCCTTGGATGCTGAGTACCTCCAGGAGTTTTCTGCTTTTATTTCAGATTTTCAGGCTTGCTCCGTGAAGGGAAGTATCCTCTGGATTCCATATTGGATTTATTAGTGGCCAATGCTTTAAAAGTTCTTTCTGGGGGTGGCTATGTAAGTTGCTGCTTCTGCTTGTTTGTATCAGAATCACAGATTAATAACCACATTCACTCAACTTCTTTAATGAATGTCAGTGTCAATACAACAATGATGAGATCATCTGCTTTTATTGTGATGTTGATTGAGGGATGGAAATGGACCCGGACACTGGGGATAAATCCTCTACGTTCCTTTGAAATATCGCTATTTGTTGGGGAACAAATAGAAACTCCATGTTTTATTATAAAGTTACCTAGACCCAAGTTTTATTGATTTTGGCATTAGGTTTCACTCCGGATATGATTGAAGTGACCCACTAGGAAGCTTTTATTGAAACAAATTTTATTTAACAACACAGTTAAAATATAACAAAAAGAGTTAGCATAACTTTTATCAATTCAAAATACTTAAACATGACAAGGTATAATTCTTAACAGCTGGCTAAGTCTATTGTGATGTGGAGATGCAGGTATTGGACTGGGGTAAACACAGTAAGAAAGTCTCACAAGAGCAGGTTAAAATCCAACGGGTTTATTTGGCAGCACAAGCTTTCGGAGTCTCGGTTCTTCCTCAGGGAGGTAGTGGAAGCAGATACAATCCTGACTTTTAAGGGGCATCTGGACAAGTACATGAGTAGGATGGGAATAGAGGGATATGGTCCCTAGTTCAGTCGGGCAGCACTGTCAATGCAGGCTTGGAGGGCCAAAGGGCCTGTTCCTGTGCTGTAAATTTCTTTGTCCTGGATGGTGTCAGACCTTTTGAGTGTTGTTGGAGCTGCACCCACCCAGGCAAGTGCAGAGTATTCCATCAGATTCTTGACTTACATCTAGATAGGCAAGGCTTTGAGGTTATTATTATATTGATGGTATATTGTTTTTTGACCACTGTGTATATCCAGCCTACCAAATCTTAAGGTTGTCCCCAGTATTCTCTTTGTGACAAAGAGTTCCACTCTGTACAGTCTTACTCCATCTTCACGGTTTAAATAAGTTTAACATTTTAAAGTTTATTTATTAGTGTCATAAGTAGCTTACATTAACACTGCAATGGAGTTACTGAGAAAATCCCCTAATCGCTACACTGCGGCAACAGTTTGGATATACTGAGGGTGAATTTAACAAGGGCAATGCACCTAACCAGCACATCTTTTGGACTGTGGGAGGAAACCAGAGCACGCAGAGGAAACCCACGCAGACACGGGGAGTATGTGCAATCTCCGCATAGACAGTGACCCAAGGCCAGGAATCGAATCTGGCGCTGTGAGGAAAGTGCTAACCACTGTGCCACCCCCATAATATCCTCGTAAAATATGTTGTAGTGTTTCTATATCCCGCTTGGTTAAAGGTGCGCACAGCCCACCAACACAATCCAATCAAAAGGTCTCACACAACTTCTCTGCTTTTGAATTCTAACCTTGTTGACCGGATTCTGGTCCCTCCAAACAGCATCAGGTATTCAAGGGGTTTAAACAGTTCACCGGCCAAGCGATGACTAACTACGGTTTTTCTCTTCATGACAGCCTTGACGCAAGTGGAAATCATCAGAACCTATCCAGCTAAACAACCTGATGAGTTATCCCTCCAGGTAGCGGATGTGGTCCTGCTGTACCAGACTATAGAGGATGGTGAGTATTCTACGCTCCGTGTGTACAGATTAGGAGAGTGATTAAACTATGCAGCCAATGACCATGGTGGTGGTGGCGGTGGGGGTGGAGGGGGTGGTGATGCGTGGTGCAGCTGGGGTATATGTACATGTGAGGTCATCCATTTTGGTAGGAATAATGGCAAAATGGACTATTATTTAAATGGTAAATAATTGCAACATGCTGATGTGCAGAGGGATCTGGGTGTCCTTGTGCAGAAATCTCAAGGAATTGATTTGCAGGTGCAGCAGGTAATTAAGAAGGCAAAGTGAGGTTGCAGTTGTATAAGGTGCTGGTCAGGCCACACCTGGAGTACTGTGTACAGTTTTGGTCTCTTTACTTGAGAAAGGATACATTGGCATTGGAGGGGGTGCAGAGGGAGATTCACTAGGTTGATTTTGGAGTTGAGAGTTTTGGCTTATGAGGAGAGACTGCGTAGACTGGGATTATACTTGTTGGAATTCAGAAGAATGAGGGGAGATCTTATAGAAACATATAAGATTATGAAAGGACTAGGTAAGATAGAAGCAGGGAAGTTGTTTCCACTGGCAGGTGAAACTAGAACATAGCTTCAAAATAAGGGACAGCAGATTTAGGATTGAGTTGTGGAGGAACTTGGGCTGTGAATTTGCGGAATTCCTTGCCCATGAAGCAGTTGAGGCTACCTCATTGAATGTTTTTAAAGCAAGGATAGATAAACTTCTGAACAGTAAAAGAATTAAGGGTTATGTTGAGCGGATGGGGTAAGTGGAGTTGAGTCCACAAAAAGATCAGCCATGATCTTATTGAATAGCAGAGCAGGCTGGGAGGGGCCAGATGCTCCTAGTTCTTATGTTGACATAGCATCATTAACACAGTAAATTAGAGTCACATCAAAAATAAGCTCACATTAACACTGCAATGAATTTACTGTGAAAATCCCCTAGTCATCACACTCTGACGCCTGCTCGGGTACACTGAAGGAAAATTCAGCACAGGCAATGCACCTAAGGGTGATACGCTGGCAAGAATATTCATCAAAGGCACCAGAGAAAACCATAAACTTTCATCTTTCATCCAAAGATGTGCGAGTGAAGGGATTGGCCACACTAAATTGCCCCTTACAGTCAGGGGGACTAGCTAGGGTAAATGCACAGGGCTATGGCGGTAGTGCATGGGTGGGATTGTAGGGTGGTGCAGACTTAATGGGCAGAATGGCCTCCTTCTGCACTGTAGGTTTCTACAACCTTAGGCCCATGTCAAGGAACCTCCTACAGCGTACCATCCAGGCTGTGTCAGGGTCAATCATTCTTAAATCCGGGAGATCTATTGTTACATCAACTAGTTCACGTTAGAGTCTCTGTCCCTCCCCTTGCCGCCCAACACACAAATTACCCAGGAATACATATTAACCCTTACTTATTAATTATCAAAGGGCAAAGTCAGACAACAAAGTTCCAAACTTACAATTATTTACTAACCATAGAATAACGGTTAGCTGCTCTGAAATTTAAACATTGACTGAACAGAATAATTATTAGATGGAGTTAGCTGATTATAAAAAGAACAGAGGCTACACCATTATGTCACAGTAATTCAGCAATAATTACTTCCTGATTGTAAACTTCCAAGGGGATGGTGTCTGAGAATGATGTACATTTTTGAGGCTGGTTTTAGGTTAGACGCTTGTGGTTGACAAGAAGTAAAGAGCTTTCAATAGCCTGTCTGCTGAACAGATTGAAGTGTTTAGTTTTGTCCCCAGAGGCTGCATGTCCTGAGAGAATAAAATCAGATTCCACAGGGATGTGCAAGAGGAAATCCGATGATTAAAGTTTATTTATTAATATTATAATTAGGCTTATATTAACACTGCAGTGAAGTTACTGTGAAAATCTCCTAGTCCCCACAACTCCAGCACCTGTTTGGTTACACTGAGGGAAGATTTAACATGGCCAGCCCGTCTTTCGGACTGTGGGAGGAAACTTGTGCAGACACAGGGAAAATGTGCAGAAAGACAATGACTTAAGCTAGGAATTGAACCTGGGTCCCTGGCACTGTGAGGGAGCAATGCTAACCACTGTGCCACTATGCCATCCTTGCAATTCAACAAGACCAAGGCCATTACATTTGAGCTACACCTACAGATATAGAA
This sequence comes from Sphyrna mokarran, assembly GCA_024679065.1. NCBI lineage: Eukaryota > Metazoa > Chordata > Chondrichthyes > Carcharhiniformes > Carcharhinidae > Sphyrna > Sphyrna mokarran. The sequence goes on along the minus strand of JAGIQG010000003.1, from coordinate 9,121,881 downwards.
TATTCCTATGTCTTTCAAGTCCACTGAAACACAAAATATATCAATTTAAGTTTATTTATTAGTGTCACAAGCAGGCTTGCATTCACAGTTTAATGTGAGAATCCCCTAATCGCCATATTCCGGCGCCTGTTTGGGTACACTGAGGAAGACTTTAGCATGTCTAATAGACCTAACCAGCACTTCCACATAGACAGTAACCCAAGCTGGGAATTGAACCTGGGTTCGTGGCACTGTGAGGCAGCAGTGCTAACCACTGTATCACTGTGCTGCCTTCAGTGTGCAAAGGGGAATAATGAGGGCCGTGTGAGAGATCAGCAGAGTGGCAGGAATATCCAGAACAGGTTTAAGGTGATTGCCAAATAAATCAAAAGCACCATGAAAAAAAAGATGTCTTCACTGAAAAAGCATCACAATCTTTCTTTTTTAAAATTCTTTCATGGGCAGTGCAGTGGTTAGCACTGCATCCTCACTAATTCTGGTGTCAGGTAACTGTGTGGAATTTACACATTCTCCCTGTTTCTGCGTGGGTTTCCTCCAGTGCTCTAGTTTCTTCTCATAATTCAAAGATATGCAGATTAGGTTAATTGGCCGTGCTAAATTGCTTCTTAGTGTCAGGGGGACTAGTAGGTAAATACACGGGATTACAGGAACTGAGCCTGGTGGGATTGTGTTCAGTGCAAACTTATGGGCCGAATGGCTTTTTCTGCACTGTAGGGATTCGATGATGCTATGAAAACGGGCACTAAACTGGGCACTGAAATACCTCTTGACTTTTGCAGGCTGGTACGAAGGTGAGCGTTTGCGAGACGCTGAGATAGGTTGGTTTCCGATGGAGTGTGCCAAGGTCATCACTTGTCAAGCTACAATCAGCAAGAACATGCAACGTATGGGCCGTCTGCTGGGATTGGAAACAAATGTCTAAGAGACAGAGCGAGTGAGCGAGAAAGGGAGAGAGAGAGAGGGAGAGCAGGTGCCAATAGGAAAGGCTCTGCTTCCCCTTCATCATTCCCAGGGGATCGACATTCTCCTGGCCTCACAGAGGGTGTGTGCCTTTGCATCACCTTCCTCGTCCGAGTCAAGCCTCGGGAGACAGTTGTGCGAGAGAATTCTCTTTTGAAAGGACAATTGAGGCATGACAAGGGTGGGATCGGGAGAGGGTTGTATAATTGTAATCCAGTCAAGAAAATCCCAGATGGAGGGGCCTGCCCAGTATGGCACTTAGACCTGGACAAGCTCATCTCTGCCGCTGCCCAGAGATGAATTGGGGAGCGGTTGTTCTGTTTTAACTGGACAAAGAAGGAAAAGCCCCACCTCCCCCCACCCCGCCCTCCCATCAAGAACATTGGCTGGAAATCCAGAATTTGAGGGTTTTATTCTTGAAAGAAGCAGCAATCAATCGGACTGGTATTGGAATTTCTTTGTGTAAATAGGTGTCTTTGAAGAAAAACTGTCTCTGTTGGACTGTTTATCAAACACACACTAAACCATGAAGTCAACTATAGGGATGACCCCACTGCGAGTTGCTCGTAACGTTAATATGATTACCATGCACTGAATAAAGTTGTGGTTTATTAAGGAAGGTGAAGAAGGAGGAAGATTACTGATATTTTCTCAACAGTTCAGTAATCAGCTCGGAATTTGTTGCCTCCTTTTCTGGTGCTTTGGTTCATTCCCACTGGAGGGATGTGCTTTACCTTCCTATTGGCTTGTTTTATATTTTTCAAACTCTGTTGTATAATTCAAAAATCCATTTCAAAAACAAAAATTTGCTTTGCTTTTTCGCAACTTCAGGACAAAGCACTTTGGATCCCGTCAGAACAAAACTCTTTTTGGGAGGGGGGGCGATCTTACCAAGAAAAGACCAGAATGAGCATGAAAATGGGACGCTTCAGACCATTTTTTTATGGCGACGCGCAATAAAAAAAATCTCAATCTGTTTCTCGCCAGCAAGGGAAGTGGGCATCAAAAGCCGGCCAATAGCAGTAGGGAAATCTTATGATGATCTGTGCAATAGAAAAAAGCTTCGATCTATTTCTTGCCAACACAGGAAGTAGGCGGGGCCTAAATTGCCCAAAAGCCGGCTCATTGTATCAGAGTGCGCCATTGCACATGTGCAGGTTTTCCATACTTTAAGAACACGAAGATCTGGCAATGCCCGTGCTGCTTTCAACTAACCTTTACAGTGTCCTCACCCCTTCCAGCTACCACAGAGCTCCGCAGACAATCATGATCACCCTTTCCCAATCTTGCCCAGGCCTCCCAATGGAGCATTCAAGCCCCCCACAGTTCTGCTGACGAAGCCATCCCATTTGGTCACTGTTGATGGGGGAGCCATATATGAGCCTCGCTGAAGAGAACCTTCTTCATCATGGCCACAGAGACAATAAGCTCAGACGATAGCATCCCAGGCTCACTAATTCTGCTTAAATCACCATTAAAATAGATTTAAATAATATTTTAAGCCATTGCACCAGATATCTGGTGTCAGTAAGATTGCAAGAGGTGGGAAATCAGGCACAAACCTGATTTCTTGGTTCTGTTGAGATCTTACTGACTTGCACTGTCAGCCATCAGGGTGTAGTGGGTAGATTTTTCCTTTTACTTCCAGTGTATTACTTACGAAGCATCAACACTATTACAATATAGGAAACATGGCAACCAATTTGCACACAGCAAACTCCAGCAAACTGATATTTCCCTGGTCATTTTTTTTTAATGGTTTGCGAGATAAAAGTTGGCCAGGATGACAAGGAAAAACCTTTGTCAAATTGACAACGTGGGTTCTTTGGCATTCAACTGAGAGGGCGGAAAGAGGTCTCAGGTCTAACCTTGCATCTGAAAGACAGTGGCCATGGCAGCTCAGTACTCCCTCAGTACCGCACTGAGTCAGCCTGCATTGTGAGCAGTTTTGGGCTCCATATCAAAGGAAGGATGTTCCGGCCTTGGAAAGGGTCCAGAGGAGGTGCACAAGAATGATCCCTGAAATGAAGAGCTTGTCATATGAGGAACATTTGAGGACTCTAGAGTTTGTACTCCTTGGAGTTCAGAATGATGAGGGGATATTTTACTGAAACTTACAGGACACTGCGAGGCCTCGATAGAGTGGAGAGGATGTTTTCACTAGTGGGAAAAATCAGAAGCAGGGGATACAACCTCAGGCTTAAAACAGAGATGAGGAGGAATTTCTTCAGCCAGAGTGTGGTGAATCTGTGAAACTCTTTACCGCAGAAAGCGGCCAGGTCATTGAGTGTCTTTAAAAAAAGAGATAGATAGGATCTTGATTGATAAGGGGGTCAGGGATTATGGGAAAAGGCAGGAGAATGGGGATAAGAAAAGTATCATGATTGAATAACGGGGTGAACTCGATGGGCCGAGTGGCCAAATTTTGCTCCTATGTCTTATGGTCACTGGAGAGAGACATTGACCCATGAGTTGGTTGCCAGAGTTCTGCCCCTTGAGCCTAAGTGTCTAACACTCTGATTTTATCTTGTTTATTGGATGATGTAGGATATCAACACGTAGCTTTCATGCAGTCCTGTGTCACAACTTCAGCAATTTGGCCCCTCAGTTTTTGGTAAGCTTTGATGCTGCTACTACTAGAGAAAAGGGTGCCAGTTAATTGGCAAGTTAACTCTGATTAGAGTCATAGAAGTTTACAGAATAGAAATAGTCCCTTTGGCCCAACTTGTCCATGCCAACCCATGAACCTGGGTTCCAGGTGCAGAGAGGCTAACCACTGTGCCACCATGCTGCCCCAAATTGGTTGCGGCATTGCTATGGAGACAGCAACAGGGAATGATAGGCTCCTTACGTTACTGGGTAATGCAAGCTTGTATAAAGGAAAGTAATCCAGAAATAGTGCTTTGATATGTAACTTTTTACAACACGTGGCTTATTGCATAATCACCAAATTAAACAGGTAACAGCACTTCAAGAATAAGGAACAGGAGTAAGCCATTCAGCCCATCAAGTCTGCTCCATCATTCAATGAGATTTTAGTCACTTTCCTGTGCTGCACCATCCCCATATCCCTTGATGGATCTAGAAATCTATCGATTAGCTGTCTCATAGAATGAATCATACACCCTGCAGTATAGAAAGAGGCTATTTGGTCTATTGAACCTGCACCAACCACAATTCCATCCAGGCCCCAACTTCATAACGCCATGTATTTACCCTGCTAATCCCCCTGACACTAAGGGTCAATTTAGCTTGGTCAATCAACCTAACATACACACCTTTGGATTGTGGGAGAAAACCCATGCAAACTCCACACAGACACTCACCTGAGGCTGGAATTGAACCCAGGTCCCTGGTGCTGTGAGGTAGCAGTCCTAATCACTATGCTACCCATACTGAAGACGCTCAATGATTGAGTTTTCATAGCCCCCCGGGGGGTAGAGAATAGAGAATTCTGAAGATCACCATCCTTTGGTAACATGCATGGCAGCATCATTGAATAGTGAAGCAGTTATTTACAGAGTAAACAACTTGTAAATTAGTTTATTTATTAGTGTCACAAGTAGGCTTACATTAACACTGCAGTGAAGTTACTGTGAAAATCCCCTCATTGCCACACTCCAGCGCCTGTTCGGGTACACTGAGGGAGAATTTAGTGTGGCCAGTGTACCTAACCAACGTGTCTTTCAGACTCTGGGAGGAAACTGGAGCACCCGGAGGAAACCCACGCAGACACTGGGAGAACATGCAAACTCTGCACAGACAGTGACGCAAGCGGGGAAGTGATATAATGATCCTGAAATGATCTAATGGGAGGAGAAATGTTCTCAATCAATGTACTTAATTCCAAATTCTAAAATCAAATTTTCCCTTAGCCATTTAAAAGATTCAAAAAACGAATACTTGAGAATTCAATTAACACAAGTGATAATGTTCAGATTTTCCCACAGAAATTCTCAAATTTCATTAATATTCCCCTACATTATTTTGTCACTCAGATTTGTTATATAAAAGACTGAATGATTTAAAATTCTCAACTCCACAGACATCAAGTTGGCTCTCTGCCACAACACACTCAGTAATTAACCAAGTAAAGCTATTTGAATGAAATTAGTTTTCAAACCACTGAATATATTCCAGGAATCTTTCACTCGCACTCCAGGTTTTTGTGCTTTGCAGCATTGACCACATTAAGTGAGTATTGCTGGGGGGGCAGAGGGAGGCCATTTGGTCCATCATGTCTGTACTAGCTCTCCAAATGAGTTTCGTGACTTAGTGTCATTCCTCTGCCCTTTTCTCCCATACCCCATGCATTGAGTGTCATGTCAGCACAGTGTTTAGCATTGCTACCTCACAGTGCCAGGGGGCCGGGTTCAATTCCACCGTCTGTGTGGAATTTGCACTTTTTCCCTGCGTCTGCGTGGGTTTCCTCTGGTTTCTTCCCACACTCCAAAGATGTGCAGGTTAGGTGAATTGGCCATGTTAAGTTGCTCGTTGGTGCCCTTCAATGTGTAGCTTAGGAGGATCAGTGGGATAAATACTTGTGATTACGGGGAGCTGGTCTGGGTGGGATTGCTCCTTATATGGGGTTACAAGGATAGGATTTGGGTGGGAATGTTGTCAGTGCAAACTCAATGGGCCAAATGGCCTTCTTCTGCGCTGTAGAGATTTTATGATTCTACGTCTGTATGGGTTTCCTCCCACACTCCAAAGATGTGTGGATTAGGTGGATCAGACATGCTAAATTGTCCCTTAAGGTCAGGGGAGTTAGCAGGGTAAATGCATAGGGTTGTGGGAATGGGTGGGATGGTTATCAGTGAAGGCTCCATGAGCTGAATGGCCTCCTGCTCTGTAGGAATTCTATATGTTTCTGTTCAAATAATCATCTAATGCCCTCCTTGAATGTCTCGATTGAACAAAATATTTCAGTGGGATTTTTGATCTCACATCTTGAGATCATTAGTTTATATTACTGGTCCAGTCACCTAATAGCTCTGCCATCACAATGCTAACACCACAGTCTCCAACTCAAATTGACAGTAACACTGGAACCCATAAATGTTAATAATGTTCCTCATTAGTTGCTTAAAAGGAAGATTTTGCACCTTTAATGACATCCTTCTCTACACCTTGGCTATGATTGTAACACTACATTCTGCGCTCTCTCATTTCCTTCTTTATGAACGATATGTATCGCACACAAGAAATAATACCTTTCACTGTATGTTAATACATGTGACAATAATAAATCAGATCAAATTCATCGCAAAGGTGCAGCAGGCAGTAAAAAAGGCGAAAGATGTGTTGGCTCTCATTGCGAGAGGTTTTGAGTACAGGAGCAGGGATATCTTGCTGCAATCATTCAGGGTCTTGGTGAGGCTACACATAGAATATTGTGTGCAGTTTCGGTCTGCTTACCTGAGAAAGAATGTTCTTGTTTTGGAGAGAAGGTTTGAAGAATGCTCCTTCCACTCTCATTGCTAGCCACTTTAAGACTTGAATAGCAGGTTAGGTGTAAAGATTCGCGTTCTACACAGTAAAGAACAGCTCATTCACCTGACAAAGAGGTCGAAAGCTTGTGAGTATTATTAAATAAGTCGGTTGGATTTAAACCTGATGTTGTCAGACTTCTTAGTGTGTTTACCCCAGTCCAATGCCGGCATCTCTACATCACGATTCCTGGAATGGCAGGAATCAGGTATGAGGAGAGACGAAGTCAGTTAGTATTCGCTGGAGATTAGAAGAATGAAGTGGGATCTCACAGAAATGTACAAAGTTCTAAAAGGATTTGACAGGCTGGATGCAGGAAGAATGTTCCCATTGACAGGGGAATCCAGAAGCAGGGTTCACACCATGGGATAAACCTTTTAGGACTGAGATGTACAGAAATTTCTTCATCCAGAGAGTGGTGAACCAATGGAATTTTCTACCAAAGAAAGAGGCATTGTATGTTTTCAAGAAAAAATTAGATATAGCTCTTGGGGCTAAAGGAATCAAAGGATATAGGGGAAGGCGAGAACAGATCACTGAGTTGGATGACCAGCCATGATCATAATGAATAGCAGAATAGGCTTGAAGGACCAAATGGCCTATTTTCAAACACTTGACACAGACACAATGACCTGCAGCCAGCATCATTCTTTAAGAAATGAAGGAATAAAACTTGCCATTAAATGACAGTAACACTGCAGTTATGAATCCAGGACAGTCTCTCCAGCACTCACTGTCGCGGGGACCACACCTCACTCACATTTCTTTCTGGTACATATGCCCCTGGCTGCACCAACACCAAATATGTCCCTGCTGTGTTTTTCTTCACGCGTTTATTTTGGATCAGTGGTAAAGTAGGCCACCTGTCAGATCCAGGAAAATAACTTCACTGTTGAAGTGTTATTGCCACCTTCTGACATGTTTTATATTAACAGCACTGGCAATGGTCACTCGACCCATCATAAAATGCAGAAAGAGGTCCTTCAGCCCACTGAGTCTGCACTGACCACAATCCCACCCAGCCCTACCCTCACGTCTCTACATATTTTACCCACTAATCCCTCTAACCTAACCATCCTAGTACACTAAGGGGCAATTTTAGCATGGCCAATCAACCTAACCTGCATATCTTTGGATTGTGGAGGAAACCCACACAGATACGAGGAGAATGTGCAAACTCCACACAGACAATGACCCAAATGGAACCCAGGTCCCTGGAGCTGTGAAACAGCAGTGCTAACCACTGTGCCACCCCCACGGCTGAATGTCTGCTCTGGCTTTTCAAGAGCACTATCCCATTGGTCACACCCTGCTTATTCGTTGCCCATAACATTGCAGTTGTCTCCCCCTCAAACACAGAAACATAGAAGACAGGAGCAAGAGGAGGCCATTCAAGCCTGCTCCACCATGGCTGATTATCCAACTCAATAGCTCAATCTTCCTTTTGCCTCTTAACTTATGCTCTCATTCACTCTTAATGCTCTATGTAGCTGCCTCTTGAATACATTCCATGTTTCAATGTCAATTACTTCCTCTGGTAATGAATTCCAAAGGCTCACCATTCTTTGGGTGAAGAAATGTCTCCTCATCTCCATCCTAAATGGTTTACCCTGAATCCTTAGATTGTGACCCCTGGTTCCCCACCATTGGGAACATCCTCCCTGTGTATACCCTGTCTAATCCAGTTAGAATTTTGTAAGTCTCTGTGAGATCACTTTTCATTCATCTCAACTCCAGTGAAAACAATCCCAATCTAGTCAATTTCTCCTCATACATCAACCTGGTAAACATTCGCTGCACTCCCTCGAGAGTAACATCCTTCCTTAGAAAAGGAAACCAAATACCCTAGATGTGGCCTCACGAAGATCTTGTATAATTGCAACAACACATCCCAGCTCCTATATTCGAAACCTCTTGCAATGAAGGCCAACATACTACTTGCCTTTTCACCTGCATGCTTCCCCCAGTGGCTGGTGCACAAGGACATCCAGGTCCTGCTGCACACTCCCCTCTCCTAATTTACTATTGAATCTACTTCCATTGCCCTTTAAGCCTTCAAATCCCAGAGCACAAATTGCCGTGTAAAAAAGATCATCTCCTACTCTTTCTAGTCCTTTGGCAGAGTGGCATAAGTGGTTAGTACTGCTGCCTCAGACCAAGCCAGGAACCCGGGATTGATTGCCAGCTTGGATCACTGTTTGCCCGTGAGTTTCCTCCAGGTGCTCCAGCTTCCTCCTACGACGCGAAAGCCTGCTGGTTAGGGTACATTGACCATGTTAAATTCTCCCTCAGTGTACCCGAATAGGCACCCAAGTATGGCAACTGGAGGATTTTCACAGTAACTTTGTTGCAGTGTTAATGTAAGCTCATTTGTGACACTAATGAACTTAAGTTGTTTCAATTACCAGGAAGTACTTAATTTCCATACCACTTTATTAACAATCCAGTAATGTGTTTTTGTTTTTTTTGAAAAAGAAAATTCAGAGTCTAAATTAACAACTTTGATAGTCGTTACTTGATGCAATGTCTGGAGAGAGTGGGGCTGTGGGGTGGGGGCGGTGAATGCAATTGACTGCAGTGCAAGTGGCCTGATTGGAATGTCACATACCAGCCTGCAGTGAGCCAGTTAGGTCCACAACAGTGACAAGTGCCACTGATAAACAATAAAGAGTCTCCAGGTGGTCTGGTGTGTGCGTGTGTGTGTTTGGGGGGGGGGAGGCACAAGCGAGTGAGAGAAAGAAGGGTGGAACTCCCTTGGAAAGAGACTAGTGTGCCTTTACGATAGCAATCCAGAAGTTAGAAGAGTTTTTAATTCTTCCAATTTTTTCTGGGTAACTATTTGTCTGGCCGTGTTTGGACGGCTTTGTGAATCAATTCACATTTGCAGATGAGTCCCAGTAGGAAACAGCTACCCAGAGGAAGTTTCCAGTTCTGCATTCGCTGCTGTGCAAACCCTCAACCTCGAAAGTCCAAGTCGGATGCTCATTACATAGGGGCACCCCCCAAATCTGATGCTGAGGTGGGAGAGATTGAAAAGGTCTTTGGTCGACCGGCCTGACATCTTGCACACAGATGCTGTTTGGTCTGTTGAGTCATGTTGCGATTTTGTTTTCAGATTTCCAGTATTTGTACCATTCTGTTTCCTGTCATCCCACTGTCTCATTTAACCACAACCCACATCCAACATCGGAATAATTCCCATTCTGACTGCACACAAGATCAAGCCACTCCATTTAAAAAAAAAACTCGAGTTTTTCATTTTAATAGACGCAAGGAAATGAAAGCTGACCTCGCAACGCTCCATTACCACCTTCCCCAATTATATGTAGGCAGTAGCATGAGGTAGGATGACGGTAAGGCAAGAAACAGGACAAAATCTGTTTTAGGTTTGTTAAGGACTTTAATGGGGAAAGAAAATACAAATACTTGGACTATGTAAAAAGAACAGCCATTGCATCTTAACAACGTTCACAGAAATAAATAGTCTACAAAACAGAAATGACAAAATTCAAGCTAGAACATTCATGTTCTTATGGAAATAAAAAGCACTGTGTTTTATTCACTAACCAGGAATGATCACGACTACAGCATGACAGAGGGCACAAGCATTCTGACAGCATCCAAACACAACACAGTGTAGTAGACTGCATTATCAATGGTCTGAACATCTCATGATAACAGATACACGAATAGATTTGCCTTTTTTTTTTTAAATGTGCAAACCTTTTGACTAATAAGTCTTCTTTGACATTTTACTCTCTCTCTCTCCCTCAGAGCCTCAGACTGACAACAAAGATTTTGCCCCAACTGTAGTCCTTTAGCTTGCCCAATCTTCAGGACTTCCTTAAAAAAAAAAATAGGGCTTTGGAGCAACTCAGCAATTTTGCTGGCACTATACTATTGGATACAGTGTGTTGACATGCCAGCCAGATTGAGAGAGAGGGCACAGAGTTACTGAAAGGTACCAAATGGCCAGAATTCTAATTGAAACCTCTGGGACATCAGATTAGGTTTTTCACCCTTAGAAATGGAGTTACATCCTCGGTCATCATATTCACCGAAGAGGATTGTGTCACTCTTGTGGAACACATGGTTGGGTCACATTGCATTGTGCGTGCGTTTGAGAGAGCTATGACTGGACAGTATTTCATCATGAATTGGAGATCGAGACCGAAACCATTAATGATCTGTCGGCTGCTCGATAAAGAGTTTTGACTCTATAGACCGCCTGTAAAGAGAGAGGGAGCATCAGCAGCAGTGATTCATTGTCAACACCTTAAAAACGATGGCAAAATTAGGTTGGGATCAATCCCTGGTAAAGCCCTGTGACACAAAGTCAATGTAGATTGCTGCACAACAGCCAGGCAAATGTATTCAGTGCATTAACAATGAGGGGGAGTAAGTGCTTAAATGTCAACCAAATGCAAGACTCGCTTTTCTATAACTCAATTTCTCAAACATTCTGAATCGCTAAACATATATTAGCAAGTTAGTCTGATTTTGGCATTTTCGTCAGCCATTTTGTGGACAGCAAGAGATCACACAAGTGGCAATGAGGTGAACAACTAGTTAAAAGTCTCTTTCTGACAACGTTGCATCAGGGAAGGGCATTGACCAAGGGCATTGAGAAAACATCGGTTTTCTTCGAGTAATGGGATCTTTAATGTCTATCTAAATCACAGGCAGACTGGCACCTAATCTTTGACAATGGCGCATGCACCCTGCAAAGTACTGCAGAGACGAGATTAAGTACTTATGTCTTGGATGGGAGAATTGCTTGCGGAAGAGTCTCACGTGGCATTTGCTCATGTGCACTGGTGGATTCAAAGCAGACTAACATCAGGGGAAGCCGTGATTAACCTAACCGTTGTTTCAAGAAGCCAATTCCCCCCAAATTTTATGGCACGCTGGAGAAGCACACAGCTGGACCTGTGACTTCTCCGATGTTCCTGGGCAATGCTGGTGCTCTGAAAAGACTGCCCCAAGGCCTTGGCAATCTGATTTGCTCAGTGTGCCAGGGCCTGTGGCAAGGTAAGGTCCATGGGGACTGAGCCCACGGGTTTAGGGTGACAGCTCACCTCACCTCCACCTTCTCAAGGTGAATCAGGATGGGGCAATAAATGCTAACTTTGCCAGCAAAGCCCACACCCCATGAATGAATAGAGAAGAAAAATCTAGAGGCAAGACAGGTTGTCACAAAGGCAAAACTTTACACATGGAAAGGTGGGGTGCTAAACCTGACCTGAATTAGTTTTTAAAAGTCTTTAAAACTCCCAAATGATACACTGTCAGGAAAGGTTGCACAATCTAGGGTTGCACGCCTTGGAATGTAGAAGAGTAGGGATGATTCCAAAGTCTTCAAGACATTAAGCAGAACAGATGAGAGTAGGGAAAAAGAAATTATTTCCAAGGATTGGGAGTATAGCGTCAGTGAAAATAGTCGAAAGATTCAGGCCTGATCTCTCAGAACAAAATTAGGAAACACTTCTACATGCAAAGGGTGGAAAGTCTGGAAGGTGATGCCAGCTAGATTGTTTGCCAATTTTAAATAGATTTTTGTTATTTATTACTGGTGTCACAAGTTGGCTTACATTAACACTGCAATGAAATAATTGTGAAAAGCCTTCAGTCACCACTCCGGTGCCTACTTGGGTACAGTGAGGGAGAATTTAGCATGGCCAATGTACCTAACCAGCACATCTTTCAGACCTTGGGAGGAAACCCATGCAGACACGGGAAGAACGTGCAAACTCTGCACTGTGAGCCAAGCTGGGAATCGAACCCAGGTCCCTGTGAGGTAGCAGTGCTAACCGCTGTGCCACCCCAAACAAACCCCCTATTAAGGGCTTGGGACAAAGATGAGTACGTAGAGTTAGTGGAGATCAGCCATGATCTCACTCAATGGCAGATGAGGCTCCAAGTCCTAAATGCTCTCACTCTGTTCCTTTCCTCAGGTCCAGAGCAGTGGATTCACAGTATCAGGTAGTCAAATCATGGGTAGTTGGGGGCGGGGTAGTTGCTGGGGTGTGGGGTTAAATTTGAACCCAGGTTGGCCATTTGGCAATGCTGGCTTTATAATCCTGCTCGGCACCATTCCCACCCAAACACGGGAAAAATCTGTAAGGGGGAATGGGGATCATATTTCACTGGATCTTTGAGATTCCCATTTAGAGAGTTCTGTTGAAACTACCTCCATGGTTTTGGTTAGCGGCAACCCTCAAGTGAACAATTTCCAATGATGCAGCAAAAAAAAAAAAACAAGGGTTGGTTAAGAGAATGGATGCCCCTCCGAGTTTAAATGGAACAGAGATCCACTCGTCACTTTTTTCCAACTGCACTAAGTCTCAGAGCTTTCTGTTCATCGTTGCATTTTTAAACAATGGTAAAATTAAATACAAAAGTAAAGCCATGTAGAGCACTGCTGCTACACCTGGACTAATGCTAAAATCATAGAATCCCTACACTGCAGGAAGAGGCCATTCAGCCCAACGAGCCTATACCAACAACTATCCCACCCATCTATTCCTGTAACCCTGCGCATTTACCCTGTTAATCCTACCCCCAATACTAATGTCAATTTAGTATAGCCAATCTATCTAACCTGCACACCACTGAAGTGAGGGAGGGAACCAGAGCATCCAGTGGAAACCCATGCAGACACAGGGAGAACTTGCAAATTCCACAATCACTTCTGGATGGAATTGAACCCAGGTCCCGAGTGCTACAAGACAACAATGCTAATCACTGTGCCACCATGCTGCCCAATTAACTAAATTAACCAATGGCACCAACCTTCTCCCCTGACACCCCAGCACTTGGGAGTTATGCAAAAATTATTTAGATTTTAAAGCATTGCCCATCACAAAATGAACAGAGTGTAAACAGGAGAGAAAATGAAAAGGAATGCAGAGAACAGCTGCATCGACATCAGTAAAGAGAAAGGAAGGGTTAATGTCTTGGGGAGACTCAGGTTCGGATAAGGGGTCCACACCTAAATGTGATCGTGGACACTGTTAGATTTGATTAGATTTCCTGTTCTTACTCAAATTCACTCATCCTTCATTTAATTCTTAACAAAATAAAAGTCCAACCCTTCTGAGCTTTCCCGCATCAGATGAGGGATGAATTGAATTGGAAAACAATAGCCTTTTATTCAGGCAGATGATAAACAAAGCACAAAGCTGTGCAACAGTGCTGCCTGAGACCATCAAGGTGTGATGCCCGCACTCCTCCTACACTCCGAGTCAGAACGTAATGACACTTTTTAAATGCATCAGCATTTTATTCTGTGCGCACAGGCTGATGCAATCTTACCAATGAGACCCTCGGGCATATTTTCCAAAACTGCTGTTTAGTTAGCCAAAAAAAAGTCAATAACACAAAACAACTCTGCACTTATGAGCTACAATGAAGTGTTTTAAGATCAGCCTGAACTGGCCTAGAAAATCAGTGACAGGCATTGTGGCTTCAGTAGCTCTGGAATCGGGGTGTGTAGTTCTTAGCGCTGGCGTTGTCTTGTGTGGTTATCAAGTCTATGATTGCTGAAAGGACAGCACAGTCTTTCGAGCGATTATTCCAGTCCACAGGTCGGGGCTTTTTGATCTTATCTTGCAGAAGAGCATCTAGTTCCTTCTTCAGGTCCTGCGGTGAGGAAAAAGGTCTCAACATGAACACAAACGCATACTAGACGGTGCAAGTCTAGACTAGACTGCTGTCACCAGACTTTGGAATGGACTTCACATCAAGCTGATCTTTCTCTACACCCTAGCTCTGACTGTAACACTACATTCTGCAACCTCTTCTTTCCTTCTTATGTATGGTATGCTTTGTCTATAGCATGCAAAAAACTATTCTTTTCACTGCATGCTAATACACGTGACAATAATCAAATCAAAATTCAAAATCAAAAAGCCTAAAACAACTAGCATTGTTGTTTTAGAGAAGACAATGGTCTCGTGGTATCTTTGCTAGATTATTAATTCAGAAACCAGCTAATGTTCTCGGGATCCAGCTTCAAATCCCACCATGGCAGCTGATACAATTTGAATTCAATTTAGAAAAAAATCTGGAATTAAGAATCTACTGATGACCATGAAACCACGGTTGGAAAAACCCATCTGGTTCACTAATGCCCTTTAGGGAAGGAAATCTGCTGGTCTGGTCTACATGTGACTCCAGATCCACAGCAATGTGGTTGACTCCAAAATGTCCCTGTATTGGCCTAGCAAGCCACTCAGTTCAAGAACAACTAAGGGTTGGCAATAAATGCTGGCCAGCCAGCGAAGCCCATGTCCCATGAATGAATTTTTAAAAAATCTTTATCTAGAGATCTGATTAAATCTTCAAAGGTTTTTGATCAGAGGAAGCCTTGTTAGAAAATCAAACTTGTCTGACATGCTTCATGCTGACATAACCACTGAGTTGTCCTGATGTTTCTGAGCTAAGCAGATGCAATCAGTCCCAGGCTTGCAAAGCAAGTTCTCAAACAACTGCAGCATTGTGAACAAAGACCAAAGAACAAAACAGCACGGAAAACAGGCCCTTCGGCCCAACGAGCCCGCGCCGCCACCTCAATGTCCCCACTTTTACCCATGATCCCTGTCTATGTTTATAGATCTATGCATTGGAACCAAATTTGAAAGACAATTTAGGGAGAATTTGTTCTGCCAATCAGCCTAAGAGGACATCTTTGGGGTGTGGGAGGAAACCAGGGCACCCGGAGAAAATCCACGCGAGCATGGGGAGAACGTGCAAACTCCCACAGACACAGGTCCAAATCCACGTATCTGCACAGCACAGCAATAGTCACTGAGCTGTCGTGTTGCCCATCAAATGGTTCAGGTCAAGCGTACACTAATGACGTGAAGCACGAGGCTACACTCGAAAAATCCAAGAGCAGCCCTCTCACGACCCATCGCGTATACGAACGTTGTGAATCAGTCACCAAGTCAGCAGGCTAAGAACAGTGTGGGGGAAGAGGGGAGTGAACATATTCGTAACCCCTCATCATTACCCAGTGACCTACTGTAAGGAAGCAAGTGTGCAAATTTCAAGTGAGGACAGAAAGGGAAGGGCTTGGAGGCACCCCCCTCCCTGGGTTATTGATGATAGACTTGTGAAGAATGATCAATGTGGGCAAAGATGTCAAGGTTCTGAAGAACCACATCTCAAACAACAGTCGCGTTTCAGTGTCTTGAGGAGAGAAAGGGAAAGTGAAATGCTTTGGATCAAAGTCACTGTGGAAGGCTGGCTCTCCTAATCATGGTCTGCACAGTACATGAACAGTTGCAATTCTGAATCTTGCCCTGTTCATACAATCATAATATCCTCACAGTGCAGATGGAGGCTATTCAGCCCATCCAGCCTGCACCGACAACAATCTCTCCCAGGCCCAATCCCCATAACCCCATACATTTACTCTCTATGATACTAAGGGGAGGTGATGGCCTCTTGATATTATCACTAGATTATTAATCCAGAAGCTAATATTCTGTAGATCCAGATTCAAATCCCACTACAGCAAATGATGGAGTCCGAATTCAATAAAAAATATCTGGAATGAAGAATCTACTGATGACCATCAGAAAAACCCATCTGGTTCATTAATGTTCTTTAGGGAAAGAAAGCTGCTATCCATATCTGGCTGGCCTACAAGTGATTCATAGCAATGTGGTTGACTTTAAACTAGCCTTCACAGGCAACTGGGAATGAGCAATAAATGCTGGCCAGCCAGTGACACCCATAACCCACAAGAGAATTAAGGGACAATTTTGCATGGCCAATCCACCTAACACACACATCTTTGGAGCGTGGGAGGAAATCGGAGCAACTGGAGGAAACCCATGCAGACATCAGAAGAACGTGCAAATTCCACACAAACAGTTCTTGAATTACCATCAATCCTTCAAGATTTTGGTTTCCACAAAAGAAAAAAATCACAGTCTAATTCCCTGCAATCCCAGGGAAACTTCATGAACTGCAGAAGTGCAGACAGAGCTTGACATGTACAGACACAAGTCCTGACTATTAAAGCACAACTCTGACTACGACCTATAAAGAGTGAAGCAAAATTGGGAGACTTAATTTTAAACTAGCATCAGGCTTGAGGATTCATATCAGACTCTCAGCCCACAGCTTATGATCAGATTGCAAAGGCTATAATTACTCTGACATGCACAAATCAACTCAATTGGGATTCTGATAACTTAATGAGGGGTAAGATTATGCATTTGTACAGTGTGCCTGTGTGTCTCATTGTTTCACACCTCAATTTAATTGATACAAAGGAGTGTTTTTCTATGGCTGTCACAGGAACAATGTTGTCCATTAGTACTGCTAATGGGTCACGTTCTGGGCACCACACACGTCAGGAGGGATATATTGCCCTTGGAAGAGGTGAAGCACAGATTCCCTAAATGATCCTGAGGCTAAAAGTGTTGCTTTACAAACGACACACAGCACTGGCACAGTGCTATTGCTGGGAATATCAAAGATCAAGATGAGGCAGTTCCAATGATGAATTGACAGTATATCCTCTGGTGGAAGGAGCCCAGAACAAAGGGACCATTAGCCTTAAAGATTAAATAGCAGGCTATTCAAGGGGGACACTGGGTGTGGGGGGGGGGGGGGGGGGGTTCAACTGATAACTACAAAACTAGGCTTAATAGATTTTTAAGGTTTGGATATTAAAAGGGCACAAAATCAAGATGGGTGGTTTGATGAAGCTATGGTTCCAGCATGAGGAGCTGAATCATAGAATCCCGACAGTGCAGAAGGCAGCATTCAGCCCATCAAGCCTACACCAACAAAATCCTACTCAGTCCCTATCTCTTTACCCTGCTAATCACCGTGACACTTCAGGGCAATTTAGCATGTCCAAACAACTTAATCTAATTTTTGGACTGAGAGGGGAAACTGGAGCAAACCCATGCAGACATGGGGAGAACGTGCAAACTCCACAGACAGTGACCCAAAGCAGGAATTGAAACCGGGTCCCTGGTGCTTTGAGGCAGAAGTGCTAATCACTATGCCAATCCAAATGGTCTCTTCCCTGTTCCTCTGTTCAAATCAAAATCTTTTTAAAAATGGCAGTCCAAACAGTTGAAATCAAGCTGCAATTAACCTAAAGGTTCTGTGGTCAAAACGGCAGTAATTCCATAATCAGCTGCCAGCAGATGTTTGTATAATGGATTTAAATTAATTCTGTTCACTGCAATTACAGGTTAGGTAGCTTGGGGAATTGTTTACATAGAAATTGGTTTCACATCTTCTCCTCGATCTCCTTTGTGATGGGGCTCGACTCCACAGGCACCAGTTAGCCACTAGACTCCTCCTTGAGCATCAGCTGTGAAATTGAGAAGATCCAAGCCTGTCCATATTCTCACACAGAGTTTGAAACACAAGCACTGTCCAGAGGGAATCACTGATGACTGGTTAGGAGGGGAAATCTGCCCAGTTCCCATCTTTCTAACCCAGGGCGTCATTATGTTATTGGATTACAAAGTAGTTTAGCACAGAAACAAGCTATTCAGCCCATCTATGCTCTCCTATCCCTCTTCATTTAACCCCACAGATATATCCTTCTATTCCTTTCTCTCCTATATCGCCTTTTCATTTATCTGGGCTATTCACCTCAATTGCTCCATGTGCTCCAGAGTTCCATGTTTTTGAGAATTCCTGAGGCTCATTAGGCTGTGGAATTCTCTACCTCAGGGAGCAGTGGCAACTGGGCCTTTGAACGTATCCAAGGCTGAGTGAGACAGATTTTCGATTGACAAGGGAGTCAGGAGAAAAGGGAAAGCTGATAGGGAAGTGGAATTGAGATCAGTCAGATCAGCTATGATCTCAGTGAATGACAGAACGGGTTTGACAGTCCAAACAGCTTACTCCTCCTCTTAATGTTGTTATTTAGCAACTCTTCAGCTCAAAGAGTTTTTTCCGGAATTCCATATTAATCTTATTAGTCACTATCTTATAGTTATGGCAACCCACTCCAAGTGGCAGTGTCTTGCCACTAGTTTGTAATACACCCCGTCATGTTAAAATAAAATTAGACTCATCTCCTCGGATTATTTTGCCCATTATTCTAAATGTGCGCCTGTACCTAACTGACTCAGCTGCCAGATTCTCACTGTCTACACAACCAAAACCCCCAATAAATAATTAATAAACTTTTCTTTGAAACAAATGTGAAGTTGAGACATCTCTCTCGGAAGTTCAGAACAACATCCCCAGAATTGAACTGGAGATTATAAAAGAGGATTAATTAGGACAGCAACAAGATTCAAATCTACATCACATTTCTGAGTCTCTAAAATACAGCAATTTGCTGAAACTGTACAACAGCAGCATCCGTCCCTGAAAGATAGGTTTCAAGTTTCATTTCATTGTCAGAACACAATTCCCAAGTTGTTTTTTTACCTTTACTAAATGGGCGATTCTGGATGGTGATTGGAAGACAATCCATTCATCCACAGAGATGGTCTCCTGGTCCTGCTCCTTCTGTATCGAGATATCTCCTCCAAAGAACAACAAGGAGTAAGGGGAGACCTCGGTGCAATCGTACAGGTAGATCTGTGAAACAGTCAAGATACCAAGGCCCTCAGTGAGTACAAGCCAACAACAGACTGATAGGGAAGGACCGCACAACAAATGGCTGCATTTAGCTACTGCAGAGATTCTGCAATCCAGAACCAGATGACCTGATGCATTTTAATTTCAAATGTGATCTGGCAAGAACAGGAGGAAATGCAGTGTCAATGTGCTCACTGGATCCTGGACAGCAATCATTCAATAGCAATGAGGAAACTTTGCACAGCAGGTACACCCTATCTGAGATAGAACGCCGCCGCAGGGCACCGCTGCGGATTCTGAACTTCAGGCTCCTTGGTCGAACATTTCCAGTTTTACCCGCCGTGGGAATCATGAGACAAAATTTGGCCGAATCAGCTCGAGGGAGAGGGATTTCTCAGAATCCTACAGGACAGAAGGAGGCCATTCTGTCAGTCGAGTCTGCACTGACCACAACACCACACAGGCCCTATTCCTGTAACCCCTTGCATTTAGCCTTGCTAATCCCCTGACACGAAGAGGCAATTTAGTATGGCCAACCCACCTAACGCACACGTCTTCCAGATTGCAGGAGGTAAACCCACGCAGACATGGAGAGAATGTGTAGACTCTGCACAGATTGTAACCGAAGGCCAGAATTGAACATGGGTCCCTAGTGCCATGATGTAGCAGTGCTAACCACCATCATACTAACTTTATTTCTGCTTTTTCTGTTCTTGTGACATGCATAGCTGTGAAAATCCCAGCCCTAAGTTCTTTCGTTGTGTTACTTAAAACTTTTTCTTATTATGGAGAGGGGATAAATCAGTCTCTTGGGTCGAGATAGCAGGTGGGTATCAAAAAATAAGTCCTTGTCAATCAACATTCAACCCCACATCCTTTTAACTTCCTTCTTGATTGAAGTCAACCAAGCTACAAGATCTGACCTGTTGAAGGAGCAGCATTCCAAAAGCTCGTGATTCCAAATAAACCCATTGGACTTTAACCTGATGTTGTGAGACTTATTGTGCCCACCACAGACCAACACCGGCATCTCCACATCAAAGTTACCAAGTTACATTGGGCACCATACAAAATGATTCACTCTCTCCCATTTCGCCTCTCAGTTCAGAACTGATTTCTTACCCATGAAAATTCTAACTCTGAAAGCTGACCCACTGTTACACTCACCTAGTTGGGAAGGCCGTAGGAATGAGCTATGCATCAATCACATTAGTAATAATGTTCCCAGATTATGCTCACTGCAAACATTCAGGGTTTAATTCTAAGGCTTACAATGGTGCAGGAGGGAGGATGGTGTATACCCAAAAAGGACAAATTGCACCCCCAAACATTCAGCTTTCTCTCAATGTTCCCAAAGTCCACTTAGGTTCGAGCAAATGCACTATTTTGGAAACACTGACTGATAGTGATCTCTAAGCCAGAAATGCTGTCTACCTTGAAAGAACCTTTTACGCGCATGTCTTTCACAAGCCAAAACTCTTAAAGAAGTCCATCTGAAATGCTGGTACTGCAGTAATGAAGGGAAATGTGCAGCCAAAGTACACATTGCAAATTCCCAAAAGAAGTGACTGTGATAACGGCCAGAAAATCTGTTCTGTTGGTCTTAGCAAGGGATGAATATTGGCCATTGCTGAGAACTCCATTCTTCTTTAAAGCAGTGCACAAGAACATAGCCTCATTCTACCACCTCACCAAGACAGCACAACCATATGGTACTCCCTCAGCACGGCATAGAGGGTGTATCTATGCTCCACAGTTGGAATACTATGTATATCTCTGGTCACCCATTATGGAAAGGATATTACTAAACAGAAAGAGTGCAGCAAAGATTTACTAGGATGCTACCGGGACTTGATGGTTTGAGTTATGACACGAGGTTGGATAGACTCGGACTTTTTTCCCTGGAGCACTGGAGGCTTAGAGATGATCTTATAGAGGTCTATAAAATAATGAGGGGCATAGATAAGGATAAGATACTCTAATCTCTTCCCAAAGGTAAGGAGAAACTAGAAGGCATAGGTTAAAGGTGAGAGGGGAGAGATACAAAAGGATCCAGAGAGACAATTTTTTTCACACAGAAGATGGTGAGTTTCTGGAACAAGGTGCCAGAGGTAGTAGTAGAGGCAGGTAGAATTTTGTCTTTTAAAAAGCATTTAGCCAGTTACATGATTAAATTGGAAGAGAGGTATATAGGCCAAATATGGGTAATTTGGACTAGCTTAGTGGTATAAACTGGGTGACAGGGACAACCTCAAATCAAATTAAGTCTCTGTACTCAGGTTTGAACGTGTACCCATCGGACTCAGAGGGGAGAATTCTACCTTTAAGCTGAAAGGCCAGGAAACGCTCGGCTCTGACCACTATTACATGATATGGCTGTAAACTGGGGGAGGGCAGTGTGCAGCAGAATCTGGACATCCTTGTGCACCAGTTTCTGAAGGTAAGCACGCAGGTGATAAAGAAGGCAAATGGTATGGGGGGGGGGGGGGGGGGGGGGGTGCTGGTGCTGGTGCTGGATGAAATCTCATAAAGCCACACGAAATTCTAACAGGATTAGACAGAGTAGCTGCAGAAAGGATATGCCCAATAATGGGGAAGTCCAGAACCAAGGATCACAGTCTAAGGATTTAGGGTAGACCATTTAGGATTCATCCAGAGTAGTGAGCCTGTGGAATTTATTACAATAGGAAGTAGTTGATACCAGAACATTGAATGTATTCAAGAGGCGGCTGGATATAGCAATTGGGATCAAAGATTATGGGGAGACTATAAGTTGGACGATTAGCCATGATCATAATGAATGGCACAGCAGGCTAGAAGGGCCAAACGGCCACCTCCTGTTCGTGTCTTCTACATTTCTATGATGTTAGAACCCCAGGAAAATCTTTGGGAAGGGTCAAGAGTAAGCAAGATAGAAAGCCAGGGGCTGGAATTTCTGCAGTCACAATACTCACAAATGTAGTTTGAATCCAATCAATGGAATGGAACAATGAATATTTCACCTGAAACCACAGGCTCATTACCACAATCAGTGCTTAGAGTTAAGTGAACCTTGGGATACAATCAAAATGCTGTCTCGCTTGCTTGGGGAAAGGAACAGATGGTAACAGGAAAGATCATGCCCCAGGGGAAATGTTTCCTATGCACTGTACTGAGTGATTTAGACAAGCAGAGAGACAGAAACACAGACAGAGAGGTGGGGGGTGGGGGGGGGGCACTTTACAGGAACACTTACACTGCTCGTTCGCATCTTCAAATGGTAGATTAACCAGTTATGCTCAAATTCACCCTCTTCGGCATTGACTGATTTCGGGTGAATGTTGACACGTCCATCTGACTTGGTGAAGACTTTAGCCCTGGAAGTACAAAATTAAGGACCAGTTAGTCAGATGCTGAGAGTCCAGTTGAGGTTCTTCAGGGGGTAATGGCAAATCAATGTCTCATAATGGGACTGGATTTCCTTTGGAATGGGAGGGTTAGAGCGTCACCTGATGGTCACTATAGCTTTGGCGGAATAATCACAAACGGTCAGAGATTCTTTTGCTTTGCTGGGGATTGCGTCCTCCTGATATTACAGTGCAGAGCAAGATGCTCATGGAAAGTGCCTCACTGAATCTCAGAAGCTTCTGACATGAAGCAAAAACAGAGAACATAGAACATTACAGCGCAGAACAGGCCCTTTGGCCTTCAATGTTGCACCGACCAATTAAGAAAAAGCATGACCCTCTAACCTAAACCACTCCCTTTTCGTCCATAAACTTATCTACTAACCTCTTAAACGCCATCAAACTTGGCGCATCTACAACTGCGGCAGGCAGGGCATTCCATACCCTTACCACCCTCTGGGTAAAGAAACTACCTCTGACATCCGTCCTATAAGGTTGGAAAAGTCCTGCAGGTCTGGCAGCATATGTGAAGAGAGAAACAGCAGACTGGAAACATTAACTCTGCCCCTCTCTCTGCAGATGCTGCCAGAGCTGCTGGATCTTTCCAGCATTATCTGTTTCTATTTCAGATTTCCAGCATTCACTTTTTAGTGTTTAAAAAATTCTGCCTCTTTCTACGATAACACTTTCTATTATCCAAGGGAAAAGGTCTTTTGTTATTTGGCAATGATCAACCTCAAGAGTAGAGAAGGAACCAGGCTGAATTCCGTTTTTATTTCAGACTCAAATGTAGCATGAAAGATTAAATGGTCTGATCATGTGAATAAAGGTACCATCCAGAGTGTCACTAGGTCTTTCAGGTCAGGGAACCCTCCCCATCTCTGTTGAGTGAGTTGAACTGAGAATAATGTTGGTCTCCTAATTACTGACCTGGGCTGGACTGGGGAGGTGGTAGAATAGGCAGAGTCTGTAGCTGATATCCTCTGACCTCCTCAAGAGTCTGACAGTGAGTACGGAGTGTGATAATGAGAGTGCATCAGCGCGCACACTGACGTGGTTAGCACTGCTGCCTCACAATGTCAGAGGGGGATCCAGATTCGATTCCTGGCTTGGGTCAGTGTGGCGTTTATACATTCCCCCCACGTCTGTGTGGGTTTCCTCCAGGTGCTCCAGTTTCCTCCCACAAGATGCTCTGATTAGATGCTTTGGCCATGCTAAATTCTCTCTCAGCGTACTCAAACAGGCGCAGGAGTGTGGCAACTAGGGGATTTTCACAGTGGCTTCAAAGGTACAATGGTACCTTTATTCATATGATCAGGCCATTTAATCTTCTTTCATGTAAGCCTATTTGTGACACTAATAAATAAAAGATATGAAAGATTGCACCTGGAAATTCATGCAAGCAGGTGTCGGAGAGACAGGGCTGGATTTTAGCCCCTTTCTCAGAAACATAAAATGGGCTGTCGTCAATCAAAAAGATTAGCCATTTGTGCGAGTTACCCTGGGGGTGATCAATTTAACTCCGACAGGAATTTTAAGAGCAGCCTGCACGGGGAGGTAGGAAATGCAGCAAAAAGGAAAGCACTCTCCTTCAGCTGAACTGCGAGGTTCACTTGTCTTGTTCAGTGGGACAAGTTCACACTTGCTGCTCTACACTCCCACCTGGTGCTGCATTCAAGAACTGAAGGGACTCTGATAACAGAGAGAACTGACTGACAAGCAAGTCTTCAATTCGAACAGTCAAAAAGCACCAGCTGGAAAACAGCATTCAAAGAGGCTTCAGCAGTTCCAATTGTATCTATTACATTTCTGTCTCTGCATTTTATTTCAGTGAATCTAAACATTATAAATAAATGGACCGCACAAACACTGAGCAATGCAAGCAGTATGCTAAACCACAGTTCAAATTTCTAATTTCCAAGAGCAAAAAAGAAAACTCAAACACTGGCTTTCAGAGATGTACAGCAACCAGAGGACTCAGCAACAACCTCACTGCACATATTTGTTTAAGCATGCTTTGTATTTGAGTTGGGCAGCATCTAAGGTGAGGTGACATGGTGGCACAGTGGTTAGCACTGCTGCCTCTCAGCGCCAGGAACCTGGGTTCGATTCCTGGCTTGGGTCACTGTCTGTGTGAAGTCTACATGTTCTCCTCTTGTCTGCGTGGGTTTCTTCCAGGTGCTCCAGTTTCCTCCCACAGCCCAAAGAACGTGCTGGTTAAGAACAAAGTACTTACAAAGAACAAAGCATGGGAAACAGGCCCTTCGGCCCAACGAGCTCGTGCCGCCACCGCGATGTTCCCACCTCTACCCGTGATCCCTGTCAATGTTTATAGATCTATGGATTAAAAACCAAATTTGAGACAATTTAGGGGGAATTTGTTTTGCCAATTACCCTAAGAGCACATCTTTGGGGATGTTAGGTACATTGCCCATGCTAAATTCTCCCTCGGTGTACCCAAAGGGATGCCAGAGTGTGGAGGCTCAGCAATTTTCACAGTGATTTCATGACAATGTAAGTCTACTTGTGACTAATAAATAAACTTTATAGCTGAACAGCAGCAAGCTAAAAGCCCACTGGGGAGAGGAATGAGGGTTTCTGTATTTTACTATCTCAATAATAAGTACTAATTTGATGGGGTAAACAAACCGGACCCACCAAGGACCAACTAGATACAAGATCTCAATTTAGGTTCCTAGACTGATTCCAGAGATAAGGCATTTGTCGTATGAAGAAAGATTAAACAGTTTAGGCTGATACTCTGGAATTTAGAAGAACAAAGGGAGGTCAAATTGAGGTATACAAGATGATAAAAGGTCTGGATAAAGCAGACGTGGAGTGGATGACTCCTCTTGTGTGGTACTCTGGCATGAGAGGTCTGAGAATAATGGGTAGCAAATTTAAAACAGAGTTGAGGAGAAAGTATTTCTCCCAAAGAGTTGTGAATCTGTGGAATTCATTACCCAAAGTGTGGCAGATGCTGGGACAGTGAGCAAATTTAAGGAGTTGGACAGATTTTTAGTTGGTAATGAGTTGAACGGTGATGAGGAGAAGGCAGGAAAATGGGGATGAGGAGCCTATAAACCATGATCAAATGGCGCAGCAAAGTGGATAGGCCAAATGGTCTAATTCTCCTCTTGTATCTTATGAACGAGGTGTTTAATATGGAACTATAGAATTGTTATAGCTACAGAAACAGACCATTCAGCCCAATGTGTCTGCACTGACCAAAATATAAACTAGGTGTTCATTTTAATCCCACTTTCCAACACCTGGTCCATAGCCTTGCAGGTTCCAGTATTTCAGATGCAGATCCTTGTAAATAAGTTGAGTGTTTCAGCCTCAACCACCAATTTAGGAAGTGAATTCCAGACACCCATCACTAAGACTTTTCCTCATCTCCCCTCTAACCCTTCTACCAATCATCTTAAACATTAAGCTCATTCCTCAGCTCGAAAACTAAGACTTTCTTGCCTAATCTGTCCAGGTCCCTCACAGTGACAGTAAAAGAATTAAAGAAATTAAAGGAATTAAGGGTTACAATGAGTGGGTGGGTAAGTGGAATGGAGTTCACAAAAAGATCAGCCATGATCTTATTGTTCACCCTATCTGTGCCCTTCGTAATTTTATAAACTTTTATTAGGCCGTCTCTCAGCCTCTATTTTTTTCAGGGAGAACAATTCCAGTTTATTCAATCTCTCCTCATATCTAATACCTTCCATACAGGGAACATACTGGTAAATCTTTTCTGTACTCCCTCCAAAACCTCTACGTCCTTGACTCAAAGTAAAAGTTTATTTATTAGTCACAAGTAGGCTTACATTAACATGGCATTGAAGTTACTGTGAAAGTCTACCAGTCGCCACACTCTGGCGCCTGTTTGGTTACAGTGAGGAAGAATTTAGCATGGCCAATGCACGTCTTTCAGACTGTGGAAGGAAACCAGAGCACCTAATAGAAACCCACACAAATACAGGAGTACATGCAGGCTCCACACAGAACAGTGACCAAGGCTAGAATTGAACCCGGGTCTCTGGCGCTATGAGACAGCAGTGCTAACCAGTGTGCCATTCCCAGGTTTACATTGTCAGATTGCACTGTTATGCGACAAAAATAATTTTCTCACATTTTTCTCTTTTTGCTGAAGCTTGGTCGTATTTTCGCCACTTTCGGATAGAGGCCCGCACAAACCACAGCTTTAATTAACTTCTCATTGTCTGTTGGGACAGAACAGATATTAATCCAAAAAAAAAAAGTGAGCAGAAAACGAAGATAAAAAAGGTAAAAGCAGAAGTGGCTTCATTCCAGCTGAGATTTTAATGAATTTTCCTTCTGTTTATTACCTGAGTTGATATTTGACTTGGGATCTTTGGGGTTCTTGCTGCTGACAAAGCCAGCCACCAGTAGGTGCTCAGCAAACTGGCCTTTCATATTATGAAGCATCTGCGGTGATACAATAAGTGAAAGGCTATTTCAGAACACTTCTCCAGCAAAGCCAAGACTACCTTCAATTCAACCACCTACAGGGAAGTCCCCCACACTGCACAATGGAAACTGGAGCATGTTGGAGAGCACCCCCATGCAACAACTACTTTACATATATAATACAGCAATAGACTGGGCACAGAAGTGACCACAAGTTCAATACAGGTAAGGCATGAGCATACTGCAAAACAGTCTGAGAGGAAGAGGACATAGAATCCCTATAGTGCAGAAGGAGGCTATTCGGCCCATCAAATCTTCACTGATAACAACCCCACTCAGGCCCTATCCCCATAATCCTATACATTTATCCTGCTACTCCCCCTGAAACTAAGGATCAATTAAGAACGGCCAATCAAACCACACAGCCTTTAATTGCATCCCTTTTTGGGTGGCACGCTGGTTAGCACTGCTGCCTCAGTGCCAGAGACCCAGGTTCAATTCTAGTCTCAAGCTGCTGTCTATGTGGAGTCTGCATGTTCGCCCCATTTCTGCGTGGGTTTCCTCTGGATGCTTCAGTTTCCTCCCACAGTCCAAAGATGCAGGGGTTAGGCTGATTGGCCATGCTAAATTGGCTCTTAGTGTCAGTGGGATTAGCTGGGTGAATATGTGGGGTGATGGGGATGGGACCTGGGTGGGATTGTAATTGGTGTAGACTTGGCAGGCTGAATGGCCTCCTTCTGCACTGTAGGGATTCTATTTTTGGATTAAAATCATTCAGACCCTCATGTCTATTCTATCATTCATTCAATCACACTGTGGCTTATCTGTTACCACAACTGCCTTTGCTCCATATCCTCTTGATAATCTCATTCAACAATAACATTGCAGACAAATCAGATGGACTCAAAATGTTTGCTATTTTTGTTCTCTCCATAGATGCTGCTAGACCTGCTGGGTTTTTCCTGCATTTTCTGTTTTTATTTCAGATTGCTGCAGCATCTTGCTCTTACCTTATTATTCAATGATTTATTGACCTTAGAAAGTCACGGTTATGTTCAGCAAAAAATGGGCTAGGTGTTTGAGTTCCTGTTCTTGGAGCTCTCTTCACAAATCCAACACTAAGCCATTGAGAAATATGGGAGGCATTGGTCTGATAATTGGCATTATCGCTGGACTATTAATCCAGATACTCAGCTAATGTTCTGGGGACCCGAGTTTGAACCCCACTCAGCAGATAGTGGAATTTCAATTCGATCAAAAATATCTGGAATTAAGAATCTACTGATGATCGTGAAATTATTGCCGATTGTCAGAAAAACCTCTCTGGTTCACTAATGTGCTTTAGGAAAGAGATCTGCTGTCCTTACCTGGTCTGGCCTACATGTTACTCCAGAGCCACAGCAAAGTGATTAACTCTCAACTGTCCTTAGGACAAGGACAACAAAGGATGGGCAATAAATGCTGGCCAGCCAGCAATGCCCATGAATGAACAAAAAAAAACCTCACCACTTTTCCGATTCCCTCCGTTCCTGTAAGTACTATTTTAATCCCCATCTTTGATCGTTCCTTCTAGTGGTTTCTGAGTTAAACTGAACCTGGGTCATGGAATCAAGCAGCATAGAAAGCAGCCATTCAGCCCATCGTGCCTGTGTCAGCTTATTTAAGGAGCCAATTAATGAGTTCCATTTCTCCCTGCTCTTACCAATTAACCAAACATTTATTTTCAAATATCCAAGTTATGATGGAACCATTTTCTCCATCCTCTCAGGCAGTGCATTCCACGTCACGAGAAGAATTCTCATCCCCCTTCTGCTTTTACCTTCAATCTGGATTCTCTGGTTCCTGGCCCAGTCATTAATAGAAACATTTAGTCTCTATCTACGTTATTCAACGCCTCATACCTTTGTTCTCTTAAAATAAATCTTCATTTAACCTTTTATCTTCTGAAGAAGAAACATCACAGATTGTTACAACCGTTCATTACCTGCAGGTTGTTTGGGGAAAGAAAGTATTCCCAACAGTAGTCTTTCTCTGATCTGAAACCTCTCCTTTTTGCTTCCTCCCAGCCCTGAAAACAGAAACATTCATCAATCAGATCAGACACGCTGGAAAGTTGTAACAGCAGTGCTGACTAGGCCAAATCACATAACCCTTTCAAAAGGGTAATACACAAAAGAGCAATGCTCACCCTATGGAAAGGGGAGGAAGGTTCAATGTGTTAGCAGTTTGGACAGACGGAGGGGAGGAGAGATACCATCTCAGACAAACACATGAACAGACGTACAAATCTATGAATTATGAGTTGGCCATCCAGCCCCTCGAACCTGCTCCACAATTCAACAAGATCAAGGCCAACTCAATGGTGGCCTCAACTCTATATTTACTTACTCCCCAAAAACTTCTGACTCCCTTACTAGTCAAGAATCTACCCACCTCTGCCTTAAAAATATCCAATGACTCTCTATAATTCTGTGAAAGCAAGTTTCAGAAATTCACAACCCTCAAGAGAAAAAAATTCTCATCTCCAGATTAACTGTGAGACCTCTTATTTTTAATGTGTCCTGGAGTTCTCTCCCACTACGGGAAACATGCTTTCAGTGTCCACCCTGCCAAGTCTCTTCAGTATCTTGTACATTTCAATTAGATCTCTCTCTTCTAAACTTATGTATGTACAGGCATAACCTATTCAACTTTTCTTTTTAAGAGAGCCTCCCTATCCCAGATACTGGTCTAGTAAACTTTCTCTGAACTGCTTCTAACACAGTTTTATCCTTCCTTAAATGAGATAAAAACTATACTCAGTACTCGAGATCTGGTCTCACCAATGCCCTATACAGGTGTAGTAAAAACATCCCTACTTTTATATTTCCTTCCACTTGCAATAAATGACAACATTGTATTTGCCTTTCCAATCGCTTGTTGTACAAAATAACATTTTGGAGCTTGTAGATGAGCTCATTATGATCCCCTCTGTACCCTAGAGTTCTCTAGTCTCTCCCTATTTGATACAGATTATCTATTCTTCCTGCCACAGTGGACAATTTCATATTTTCCCACATTATACTCCATCTGCTAAGTTTTGCCCGCCCACAACCTATCTTCCTTTGCAGACTCGTCGTCTTCCTGCCTATCAGCAAAATTAGCAGCCAAACATTTGATCCTTTCATCCAAATCACTGATATAACTTGCAAATAGTGAAGTCCCCAGCATCGATCCCTGTGGCAACCCACTCCTCACATCTTGTCAGCCCAGAAATGACCCATTTATGCCTCCTCTGTTTTCTGTCAGCTAACCAATCCTCTGCCAATGCTCATATGCTGCCTGCCAGACCCTAAGCATTTCTTAGTAACCTTTGACGTGGCACTTCATCAAATATTTTTTGGAAATCTAAGTGCCCCACATTCACAGGTTCTACTTTATCTACATTGCTTATTACATCCTCAAAAAAACTCCAATTAATTAGTCAAACTTGAATTCCTTTTCACAAAACCATGTTGACTCTGCCTGACTACATTATGATATTTTTCTAAATGTCTCGCTTTAGCCTCCTTAATAATTCCAGCATTTTCCCTTGGACAGATGTGAAGCTAACTGGCCTGTAATTCCTAACCTTCTGTATCTCTTCTTAAATTAAATGAAGTCACACTGAGAATTTTATAATCTGAGAAAGCATGATGAGCAGAAACAAGGATAGTCAGACAACACAAAACAACATTTGTTTGTAATTTTTATAAATGATCTGGATGAGGGTATTGAAGGATGGATTAGTAAATTTGCGGATGACACCAAAGTCAGAGGAGTGGTAGATAGTGAAGAGGGGTGTTATAGTTTGCAGAGAGACTTGAACAAGTTGCAAGCTGGGCTGAGAGGTGGCAAATGGAGTTTAATGTGGAAAGGTGTGAGGTAATTCACTTTGGCAGGAGTAACAAATGTGTAGAGTATAGGGCTAATGGTAGGACTCTTAATAGTGTTGATGAACAGAGGGATCTTGGTGTATGTCTGCATAGATCCCCGAAAGTTGGCAATCAAGTCGATAAGGTTGTTAAGAAGGCATACGGAGTCTTAGCTTTTATTGGTAGGGGGACTGAATTTCGGAACCGCAACGTCATGTTGCAACTGTACAAAACTCTAGTGCGGCCGCACTTGGAGTATTGCGTACAGTTCTGGTCCCCGCATTATAAGAAAGATGTGGAGGCATTGTAGGGGGTACAGAGGAGGTTTACCAGGATGTTGCCTGGTATGGAGGGCAGGTCTTATTAAGAGAGGCTGAGGGATTTGAGGTTGTTTTCATTAGAAAGAAGGCAGCTAAGAGGAGACCTTATTGAAACATATAAGATGATTAGAGGTTTAAATAGGGTGGACAGTGATAGCCTTTTTCCTAGGATGGAGAAAGCTAGCACGAGGAGACATAGCTTTAAATTAAGGGGTGGTGGTTTTAGGACAGATGCCAGAGGTAGGTTCTTTACCCAGAGGGTGGTAAGGGTATGGAATGCCCTGCCTGCTGCAGTTGTAGATGCGCCAAGTTTGGTGGCGTTTAAGAGGTTAGTAGATAAGTTTATGGATGAAAAGGGAATGGTTTAGGTTAGGGGGTCATTGCTTTTTCTTAATTGGTCGGCGCAACATCGAAGGCCGAAGGGCCTGTTCTGCGCTGTAATGTTCTATGTTCTATGATCTATGTTCTAACAAACAAGAGTGAGAATGAGACAAGCAACAGCTGCAGCAGATTACAGGCAACAAAAATAAGAGGATAATACTCCAAGGTCAATAAACCAAGACATGAAGGTGACATCCATACGAAACTAATTGTACAAGTGCCATTAACTGTTGGGTGCTATGGCGCAATGTCAAAAAAATATTTGGTATATTTCATAATCTGTGTCAGAACTATCGACACTAAAGTCTGAAAAACAAAATGGAAATGAGTAAAATTCTCCACGAAGCAAATCACTGACATCTCCATTATCCTCAGCTTAATCTTTGCATAATGAATTCTTAGGATCAAAGGAAAAATGATTCACATTTGGTCATATGCAGTTAGAGATCTGCAGATCGGCACTGCCAATTTTAATCTCCTAATTCAGTCTTTCTGAAGGCAGTTTTCGGAAGTAGGATTAGACAACAGCCAGTACCTTGGCTAAACCTATTCTACACAAGCGCGTATGCACCAGCAGCTATTCAACCATCACTGGCATCACAGACATGCCCGACACCACCTTTGCTTGCATAAGCAAACTTTCCAACTGAGGTCAACCTGGAAAAGCCACCAGAGTTCTATTTTCAGAGAGAAATGAGATGGAATTGCAGAATACACTCCCTAAAAAAACAGGGAAATAAAAAATTCTGTGGAATATAAAATCAAACTGAAGTTATTCAGCAAAACAACAGGGAGTGGTAACTGAGTTTCAGGAACAAGCTGACTGTGGACCTTAGTACTAAGAAACAGAAAAGAAAAATATCTCATTGGGATTCACACTGTTTGTCAGAAATTTTAAAGTTTAATGTTTATTAATGTCACAAGTAGGCTTACATGAACACTGCAATTAAGTCACTGCAAGAATCCATGACTTGCCACATGCCGGCGCCTGTACGGGTACACTGGAGAATTTATCAATGCCAATGCACCCTAACCCGCACATCTTTGGAAGAAAACCAGAGCACCCGGAGGAAACCCACGCAGAGAACGTGCAGACTCCGCACGGAGAGTGACCCAAGCCAGGAATCGAATCCAGGTCTATGGTGCTATGAGACAGCAATGCTAACCACTGTGCCACCGTGCCAATTCCCACCTCCAGATTCAAACCTGACCACAAGAGTTAGAGGACCACATGCAAAACTTCCTCCTACTCACTTCCCCAGCAAACAGGTAGGATAAGATGTGCGCTGCACCGCCTTTTGCCTAAAATTTGGAACATGTTATTCTACGTTATTGTGTTCATTATCACCGAATCATGTTAGCCATGGCTTCGTCAGTTGCCTTCCTATCTTAGGTTGGAAAGAGGTGCACTTGGAAGTCCCATTTCAGATATGAGAGTAGAGGCCCTTGCAGCAGAATGCTGCACGACTGTTGCGGGTGCTGTCTTTCAGAGGTCATGTTAAGCCAAGGCCCCATCTCCCCTCCCAGGTAAACGCAAAACATCCTGTGGGATTATTTCCAAGGCAAGGAGAGGCATTCTCCCCCCAGTGTCCTAACGTTATTTATCATTCAACCAACTTCACTATAAATGGGTTACTGTTTGTGGGAGATTGCCATGTTCAAATTGGTTAGTACCTTTCCTACATTTTAAAAGGACTTTAGTGACCATCAATGTGTTGGGATATTGTAGACATGCCACATCAATCTTCACTTCACATAAAAACATATTAAAAAAAGGGGAACGATGGTCTCGTGGTATTATAGGTAGACTATTAATCCAGAAAAACCGCAAATGTTCCGGGGACCCTGTTTCAAATCCCACCACGTCAGATGATGGCATTTGAATTCAATAAAAACTACCTACTGATGATCATGTAATGTTGTCAATTGTCAGAAATGTCCATCTGATTTAGGGAAGGAAATCTGCCATCCTTGCCCAGTCTGGACACATGTGACTCCAGAGCCACAGCAATGCAGTTGGCTCCAACTGCCTTCTAAGGACAACTAGGGATGGGCAATAAATGCTGGCCAGCCAGCAACTCCCATGTCCTATGCATGAATTAAAAATAAAAAACAGAAAGAACCTCAGAAGACAACACTGCTAACAAGTTTTTAGTTTTTTTTTGAGAAGAGTGAAAAACTGTACCTCTTTGGATCTTTGACAAAGAGACAAAACTTTAAACAGTAGCCCATTTTGGACAGTGATAGCCTTTTTCCTAGGATGGAAAAAGCTAGCACGAGGGGACACAACTTTAAATTAAGGGGTGATAGTTATAGGACGGATATCAGAGGCAGGTTCTTTACCCAAAGGGTGGGTTGGGAGTGGAATGCCCTGCCTGCAGCGGTTGTAGATGCGCCAAGTTTGGTGGCGTTTAAGAGGTTAGTTGATAAGTATATGGAAGAGAAGGGAATGGTTTAGTTTGGAGCGGCATTGCTTTTTATATTGGTCGGCGCAACATCGAAGGCCGAAGGGCCTGTTCTGTGCTGTAATGTTCTATGTTCTATCATTTCACCCTGATGAGGTGCTGCCTGACACACTGTGAGCTGACAATGGCTCCTATTTGTATTTTGAATTTTCAGGATTTACACTTTCTTCATTGTATATTTAAATATGACCCACCTTAAAGGCATTGACCACAGTCAAGTGATCACTGCGAGACTGCCTGGACAATTCTCGGCGTTTCGCATCTGCCAGTTTCTCTTTACCCTGCCAGTAGCACAAAAACAGGAAGGTTAAACTGGCAGCATTGATTCCCACTGAAGAAAAATGGTTAACTTTTTGCAAACTTCTTGCTTCACGTAACACAGAGAGAAAGAACCTTGCACCCTCAAACAAAATCTAAACTCTCGAAAATAATGCATATTCCTTCCAATGCTCAATCACGTTGACAGTGACGTCTTTGCGGATGTAAGCCACTGCAGGAACCACTTTGAGGCATTTTAACAACATGATACAAGTGTTCCATTCTTACTTCTATCCAATTTTCCCTAATGCAGTACTACAATGCCTGGTGAGGAATAAGCCTGCAACGTGACCAGACTGTCACCAAGTAAATAAAGTGTAGATATATCAACATCCTTCACTAAATAATAGTTTAAACATCTGGGCAACTCCCCAGTTGCACAAGAGACCCAGGAGACAGCCATTCAGCCCCTCGAGCCTGTTCTGCCTTTCAATTAGAGCAGTGTACATCTGTACCTTGAATCTATTTTCCATCTTTCTGTCACCCTAAATATCTGATCAAGTTTCAATCAATCTAACAAGATTGTGGGAAGGAGATGGGTGGGTGGGAATCAGTGATTTCCATGATTCTTTGTTTGAAGTGCTCCCTGACTTTACCCCTAAATAACTCAGATCTAATTTTAAAGGTTTTGGTCTGCCTGTTCCCATCAGAGGAAATAGCTTCTACCATATTGTTTAAATCAAGCTCATAGGATCACTATTTAATCTTTGATACACAATAGAATAATAGAATCCCTACAGTGCAGAAGGAGGCCATTCACTCGAGTCTGCGTGGATCACAGTCTCACCCAGGCCCTATTCCTGTAACTTCATGTATTCACCCTGCTAATCCCTGACACTAGAGTCAATTTATCCTGGCCAATTCACCTAACTTGCACATTTTTGGAGGAAACTGGAGCACCTGGAGAAAACCCACACAGACACAGGAAGAATGTGCAAGCTCCACACAGACAGTGACCCAAGGCCAGAATTCAGCTGGGTACCTGGTGCTGAGATACAGCAGCGCTAATCACTGTGCCATCTTGCAATCCCAAGGGGATTCAAGCCTAATCAATGCAACAGGTTCTCAGAATTCAATTTCTTTAACTTTTGGTATCTTTCTGATAATCTTCTAATCACTTTACCAATGGAATCACAAAAGGGTCCTTGAAACTGAGGCTGGCTGCGATGGTGAGGACAGGATCCAAACAGCACAATAAGGCTCCAAACAGAATCATTTTTCCGATATGAGGCTCCACGGGCAGACGGGCTAAATGGACTCCGAGTGGAGTGAGCTCTTCATTCCTGTCCAGGGCGTTCTGCCAGAGGAGAAAAAGGAAATTTAAAAACCTTCAGAAAGTTTCACAAACACCATACAATCTGTTACAAAAGGGAAAAGATAACAAGACAACATATTCTCATCAGGCTGGTCATGATCATCTGAGATCAAACGGTTCTAGTACAGGGGACCTTTTGACTCATTGTGTCTGCACTGGCTCTCTAAACAGACATTTCACCCAATGCCATTCTCCTGCCTTCACGAATCGTGCGGATTGCTTCTCATTTGTTTTCAGGTCCACTTTGAGAGCTGCAGGTGAAAAGGGAGCATCACATTGAATATAGCAGTTGGGATGTCTTATTGAAGTTGTACAAGGCATTGGTAAGACCACACTTGGAATACTGTGCACAGTTATGGTCACCCTATTACAGAAAGGATATTATTGAACTAGAAAGAAGGCAGAAGAGATTTACTAGAATGCAACTGGGACTTGATGGATTGAGTTATAAGGACAGGCTGGATTGACTGGGACTTCTTTATCTCTGGACTATAGGAGGCTTAGCGGGGACCTTATAGAGGTCTATAAAA
Source organism: Sphyrna mokarran (assembly GCA_024679065.1). Lineage (NCBI taxonomy): Eukaryota > Metazoa > Chordata > Chondrichthyes > Carcharhiniformes > Carcharhinidae > Sphyrna > Sphyrna mokarran. The sequence continues at coordinate 9,085,825 of JAGIQG010000003.1, read as the reverse complement.
TGAGGGCCAAAGCTCAGCTGCATAGTCAATATCTTTTCCCAGAGGTAGGGAGTCTAAAACTAGAGGGGCACAGGTTTAAGGTAAGAGGGGAGAGATACCAACGTGTCCAGAGGGACAATTTTTTCACACAGAGGGTGGTGAATGTTGGAACAAGCTGCCAGAGGCAGTAGTAGAAGTGGAAACAATTTTGTCTTTTAAAAAAAACATTTAGACAGTTGCATGAATAAGATAGGTGTAGAGGGATACGAGCCAAATTTGGGCAATTGGAACTAGTTTAAGTTTAAAACCAGCTTAAAACTGGTTTAAGACTAGTTTAAAAAAAAACAGCAGCATGGACAAGGTGGGGCAAAGGGCTGTTTCCATCCTTTATGACTCTATCACACTCCTTCCACCACCAGCACATGGTGGGCGATCGCCAGGGTTTACAGCAGAGATTGGCTGAGTCCAAACTCGTGACCTACATCAAGTCAAAGGACAAGGACAGTTCACCTGCACGGATCAGCTCACTACCTCGGAGTTCCCCTCAGGATCACACGCTTCATTCCAAACTGAACACATACTGGCTGCTCTTTTGTCAAGTCAGGCCAGAATCCTGGATCACTGGATTACCCAACAAACAATGTGTTAAATAAAATTTGTTTGAATAAAAGCTTCCCAGTGGGTCAATAAAACCATATCTGGAGCGAAACACCTAACGTTTGTCCTCTTGCCAAAAATCAAAAAATGTTGGGAGTCTAGGTTAGCCTCACAACATAGCCTAGAATTTATGATCTGGTCCCTAACACGTTAAAGAAAAACTCACTTTGCCCCAGCAGTTTCATAGCCAGCCAGTGACAGGAGCGAGCCTGCCTGTCTGCTGACTTTAGGTCAGCAAATACTCACCAGTTCTTTCAGATGGGTTACAGCCAGGTTGACCGCTTCCTTTGACGGAGGTTGCATTGCCTTCTCCAGGAAATGGGCAATTCGACCAAGATTTAAAATCTATGGCAAGATTTTAAGAAAAAACTCTGTTAATCAAACATTGTCACATCTATAATTTTGCTTTTTAAAAAGCGTTTAGACAGTGAGATGGGTAAGAATGGGTATAGTGGGTTATGGACCAAACATGGGTAAATTGGAATTAGCTTGGTGGTAAAGAAAATTGGGTGGCTTGGATAAGTTGGGCCTGTTTCCATGCTGTAAATCTTTATGACTCAATGTAGATAAAGGCAAAGATCTTCAGTCAATCCATGTATTTTTATTTCAAATAAACCTCCTGATAAGGGAAAATTCTGGCAGTCTACAACTTGAGTCTTCTACAGTTTTATACAGAATATCATTAAACCAGACAACTGTTATTTAACACTTCAAAATAAAATGGCAGTCATTTTACACTAAAAGATAAAATTGTGTTCTAATGAGAACCAGCTGTCAAGTTTATGTAGATTTCCAGCTAGAACAGAGGGAAATGAAAGAGTGAATTATAAATGTAAGGATTCCAATAGAGTTTTTGAAATATTCATCATCTAAGTCAGATGATACATGCTTTGAAAAGACGATATTCCATGGTTATTGACAAATCTGTATCCAACGTGGAACTGATCTCTTCCATTCTACATGCTATTATAAAAGCACAGGTTCAGAGGTAAGTTTAATGTTGCCTGATTAGGAAACATTGCAAGTTAAAGATTTCTAGCCAACTTTGAACCAAACATCATGTGGAAATGAAGTATAATGTTTAGGTGGTCTAGACATAAGTGTTGAGACCGGGGCTTATTCTCTATGCATGAAAGCTTTCCTCTGCCTCTTTTCATTTCTCACTTCCGACTGCTTTCATCTCTTTATGCTGCTTCTCTCTCCATAGCTAAACTCTTCTCTCTTGTGGCTGTTTCTGTCACAGCATTTTCCAACCTGATTCTATTTCACTCATGTTTCAGCTTCTAATGTCAGACAGAGACTGGATGTCAGCTTTCAAATTGCTGCCGAGTGGGAACCAGCCAGATGGTACAACGTTAGTACTGCTGCTTCACAGTGCCAAGGACATGGGTTCGATTCCTGGCTTGGCTCACTGTCTGTGCGGACTTTACACATTCTCCCTGCGTCAGCGTGGATTTCCTCTGAGTGCTCCAGTTTTCTCCCACAGTCCAAAGATGTGCAGGTTAGATTGATTGGCAATGCTAATTCTCCTCTTAGTGTCCCAAGATGTGTGTTCGAGGGATCAGCAGTTTAAATGTGTGGGGTTTTGGGGATAGAACCTGGGTGGGATTGTTGTCATTGTAGACTCGATGGGCCGAATGACACCCGTCTGCACTGCGGGTTTTCCGTGATTCTATTCTAGGTGAGCACAATAGTGGCAGGTCAGGGAACAGGAATGCAACCAAAGCCATAGATTATCCTGGTGGCAGATTGGCGAGGACGGAAATTCAGACAGAACCCTGTTATGTTTTGAGACATGGTGCAAGGGAGGGATCTGTCAAGACCACAACGTTAGTGCAATAAAACTAACCTCTGGCAACGAAAGGGAAAAAGTCAAGCTTTGAAAAGCAGCAGAAGGGCAGGTGGGTGCTACTCCTAGAAGCAGTTAGAAGAACTGCAAAGTTCTTGGAGTGGCACAGTAGTTAGCACTGCTGTCTCAACAATGCCAGGAACCCGGGTTCAATTCCCAGCTTGGGCCTCTACCTGTGTGGAGTTTGTATATTCTCCCCATGTCTGTGTGGGTTTCCCCTGGGTGCTCTGGTTTCCTCCGATAGTCCAAAGATGTGCGGGTTAGACTGAACGACCATGCTAAGTTGGCCCTAGTGTCAGGGAATGAGCAGGGTAAATATGTTGGGTTACCCAAATAAGTCCTGGATGGGATTGTAGTTGGTGCAGACTCGATGGCCCCCCTTCTGCACTGAGAGGATTCTGTGAAGTCAGTCCATATTTCTATGAAGTATATGTAGTTGATGCAGACTCTATGAGCCAAATGGCCTCCTTGTGTACTGTTGGTATTCTACGAAATCAATCTATGAAATACATATTTTCAAAATGCTAAAACTGATTAATGGGGCTCCCTTGGCATGGGGTGTTTGGGGGATCTGAATTCAGAATGATTAGACTGCTAATTCTTCACTATAATTACCAGATTCCAAATGAAAATTAGCAATTTTTATTTGGACTGCCAAACCTGCCCTAGACACTGTACCACTCGAACATCATGACTAAAATATTCATTTACCCCTTCCACCTCACAGTAATGAAATCTCCTCGGTGAACATAAACATACGGGGAAATAATACAATGGAAAAGTCCTCTCCAACCAAATATCCAGAAAAGTAGATGTACTCTCTGGGATCACACTCATTGTAATGGTCAGCATCTGAGACACGAGGCTGAGGTTTGCCTGCCTTTCCAGTTGATTAACAAGCTGCAGTGGGAGGACAGGATCACGGATAATGAGATCGAACGGACTTACATAGCAAACCATGACCATAAAGGTTTTTTTCTGGCATTGTACCTTCGCATACACAAATGTAACAAAATAACGTTATGTCACCGCATTCAGAAATTAATTGGCCCGTTTTGCGAGCAATTGGCAAAGGCAATTTAAATTGTTGAGCAGCAATTATTTTTTAACCTTGATCTGTAAGCAAAGCTCTTCAAGCGGAGTCCTCATGATTTCCGGAAGCTGATAGTCATCGAGGAGGCTCTCTCGCAATCCATCATACAAGTGGTAACAGTAGCCCGGCTGCACCCTAGAACACACAATAATCAAGAGCTTTAGCCGGCATGAACAGGGTAGATAGACGGTGACCACTAACCGCCGCTTCTCCATCTGTCAAAGATGAGCTCGCAAGTTAAAGCACAGTGTCGTGATTATTGGCCTGTCTGGGTGATGAAAAATAATCCAATTCACATGCCAGCTTATAAATGGACTGCATTTGAGCAACCTGCAGACGGGTAAAATATCAACCCATAGCTTTCTATTCTCAGTACATTTTCAACACTCGCGTTATTGCTCTAATAGTTTGCAAGCACTTCAGCACAGTATAGTAAGTTCATAAGATATAGGAGTATAAGATATAGGAGCAGAATTAAGCCATTCAGTCCATGAGTCTGCTTCACCATTCGATCCTGGCTGATAAGCTCCTCATCCCCATTTTCCTGCCTTTTCCCCATATTCTTCAACCCATTACCAATTAAAAATCTGTCTAATTCCTCAAATTTACTCACTGTCCCAGCATCCACGGTAGTGAATTCCACACATACACGACCTTTGGGAAATACTGTTCTTCCTCAACTCTGTTTTAAATTTGGAATCCTTTATCCAAAGACTATGACCTCTTAACCTAGAGTACCCCATAAAAGCACATCCGCTTCACGTCTATACTTTATCCATACCTTTTATCCTCTTATATACTTCAATTTGATCCCCCCTCATTCTTCTAAATTCCTGTGATGCCAAACAGTTATACTCTGCAATAAGGCAGCCTTGCTTTTATGGGTTCCAAGAACAGGTAGGGGTTGCAGAAGATGAGAAGAATTTGTTGGACTTAGCAAGTTATGATCCAGAATGCACTGAAAAGGATGAAAGACGGGGAGACATCTCACCTATCTGACTCTTCAAGTGTTGCTTGTCCTGTACGTGGCTGAATCTTGCAGCTTGTGCATTGGATTGATCAGCTACAGCACAGCCCAATTCCTACTGGAATTTAAAGCAAGCCATCCTTAACCCTGAGGGTCTGCCCACTGTCTGGCACTGTGTCAGTACAAAGTGAATTGAGTTTCGCACTGGCAAGAATATATGGTGTTGTTCACTTTGTGTTAAAGCATAAACCGATTCAAAGAATAAAGAATATTACAGCACAGGAACAGGCCCTTCTGCTCTCCAAGCTTGCACCAACCTGATTCAACTAAAACCCCCTACCCTTCTGGGGATCATATCCTCTATACCCAAGCTATTCGTGTATTTATCCAGTTGCCCCTTAAAAATCACCATCGTATCTGCTTCCGCTACCTCCAGGTACCTACCACTCTGTAAAAAATTCTCCTTGTACATCTTCAGCTTTACTCAAATGCCAGTTCAGATCCCAACTTCTGATTCAGGCCACTTTTTACACTGCAATTGCTTCGTGAAGGAAAATATTTTGCACTAATAACACAGTTGCAATTTGATTGCACATCATTCCAATTCATATATTCTATGGGGCTTCAGCAGAGTGGCACAGTGGTATAACAGTTAGCACTACTGCCTCACAGTGCCAGGGACACAGATTTGATTCCTAGCTTAGGTCACTGTCTGTTTACAAGTTCTCCCTACGTTTGTGGGTTTCCTCTGGGTGCTCCAGTTTCCCCCCTCAGTCTGAAAGAAGTGCTGGTTAGGGTGCATTGACCCGAACAGGCGCCGGAGTGTGGCAACTAGGGCAATTTCACAGTAACTTCATTGCAGTGTTGATGCAAGTCTTACTTGTGACAAATAAATAAACTCTGTAAGCAGCTCATTTTAACTTTGGGAATAAAACTTTTATTTGTGGAGTGTTGAGTCATTTTCTTACATACAGTACTAATCAGAGTCTATGATGCTGGAAAGCAACTTAATATGCTGCAGGGGAAGAACACAAATTTAAGGTAGTCAAATGTCAATGATTCATTACTTTAAAAAAGGCTTCAAACTAGAACAGGAAGCATTAATACTGAGCTGTAGAAATAACTAATACAGCAATGAGAAATTCATAGATAAATTCCAATTGAAGCATTGCTATATTAAATGCTAAAGCACTGTAACATAATACTGAACACGACGACAGCTCACTGAGCTTTGTCATGTAATAAATGAAAACAGCAAAATCCAGCTTCCACACAGGGACAAGTAATGACAAGGAAACCTTTTAATTCCATCATCTGGGCTCATCCAATTAGCTTATATTAATTAAATGCTCTATGCAAGTAGGCAACCTTTTTGATTACTTTTATATCAGCTGCAAGCTTTCTTACATTATTTAAATGGATGGCACAGCAGTTAGTACCGCTGCCTCACACTGCCAGGGATCTGGGTTCAATTCCAGTCTTGAATGATTATTTGGAGTTTGCAGGTTCTCCTCATGTCTGCTCCGGTTTCCTCCCACTGATATGTATGTTCGGTGGATTGGTCATGCTAAATTGCCCCCTTAGTGTCTTGGGGGCTAGCTAGGGTAAATGCATGAGGTTATGGGGTTAGAGCCTTTGTGGGATTGTGATTGACGCAGACTCAATGAGCCGAATGGCCTCCTTCTACGTTTGTAGGGATTCTGTGACAAGCATGATGGACTGAATGGCTCGCTTCTATGCTGCAAACAATTCATAAGACTTTGAAAGTCATAGGCTGCCCACTGAAAGCTGAACAGTAACCTTAACTGACTACGACAATTTTAGCAAAATGAACAAAAAATACTAGTGACTCTCAGGTCCCGCCCAATAGCCAGTGACCTTTAATTCGGCAAATACCCGTGAAGAGCAGTGTGCACTGTAGGCAGCCTGTTCCTATGACATTTTATCTAACACGAGTTGACAGACACACTGACTTTACCTGCCGGCTCGACCTTTCCTTTGCTTGGCATTAGCTTTGCTGACCCATTCTGCTGCCATTGTGCTGATATTGTTCTGAGTGTCAAAGTGAGTCTCCTTTATCTTTCCTCCATCTATTACATGGACCACATCATCTATGGTGATGCTGAAAGAAAAAAGAAATTTTAAAATGAACCTTCCGCCATGTTAAAATCACCAACTTCAACTCATGGCAACAAATTGGATTTTTTAAAACCAAAAGAGAAAATGTTGGAAAATCTCAGCATGTCTGGCAGCATCTGGAAAGAGAGAAAAGAGCTGATGTTGAGTCCAGATGACCTTCTATCAAAACTAAAAGGCACAGAAAGTAGGAGATATTTATACTGCAGGGTGAGGGAACGGATGTTGAGTCACGGCCACAAAAACCAGAGTAAAGTCTGCTAGCGGCAGTCCACAAGAGAACGGAAGGTGCAAATGGCCAAACGGCGGAGAAGTTGAAATTAGAGAGTAAAACGTGACAGATGAAGATGTGGGAGCAGATGGAAGGGAGAGATGTAAAACAGAGAAAAGGGAAAGGAGAAGCAAAGGGGGAGAAAAGGTAAGGAAAGATGGGGGATAAAAAGGGGAAAGAGTGGGAATGGAAGAGAATAAAGAAATATAAGGTAGAGAACAGTTAAAAATTAAATAAAATTAAAACAAAGGTAGCCGAGGTGGGTTACAGCTCATTATCTGAAGTTGTTGAATTTGATGTTAGACTGGAAGGCTGTAAAGTGCGTAGCCTGAAGATGAGATGCTGTTCCTCCAGTTTGCGTTCAGCTTCACTGGAACATTGCAGCAGGCCAAGGACAGACATGTGGGTATGGGAGCAGGATCGAGAAATTTTTTTTCAAAATATGTACTCGTATCATTTAATACATCAGGACAGGAGTAAAAGCAGAAGATGCTGGCACAGAAGATGTGTTAATAACTTGCTTTTGTCGAGCAGCCTTTCATATCTCTTAACAGAACTCAGTCCTTTTCAGGTGATTTGCTTTCAAGCACACTACAGACAGAAAGAGAAAGGAGACAGAATGACCCAGTTAATATGTTTCCTGGTGATCACTGAGGGAAAAATGCTAGCCAAGACAGAGAAAAAGTCCATCTCCTTTTCTGGGGGGATCACTGATGCCCACCAAGCTCACAGCAACACGAGCATGGGGGACTGGCTTAACGTCTCACCTGAAGAGCAGCACAACAATAATTTGTACATTATAGCACCACTTAACATCACAAAACATCCCAAGGAGTTTCGCAGCAACATTATAAAACAAAACTGGACTTTAAAACTCACAAGATAACATCAGGATAAATGGGCAAAAGCTTGATTCATTGAGAGAGCTTTTAAGGAGTGAGTTAAAGGAAAGACAGCTCAGAGAGAATTTGAGAACTTGGGGCCAAACAATTGAAGGTATGTTCACCAATAGTGAAGCAGTTAAAAATGAAGATATTAAAGAGGCTAGAGTTACATTGAACCATACAATCCCTATATGCAAAAAGAGTCCATTTGACCATTGGGTTTGCACTGACTCTCCAACAGTGCATTATAACCTGACCCTCTCCCCTGCCTGATCAGTTAACCCCATGCATTTACCCCACTAACCAGCCCCCCTCCCCCCACCAAACCTACACAATCTTTGTGAAGACTTTAGTTCTGACAAATTTCTTCAACTCAAAACATGAATCTGTCTGTTCCATTCTCACGTACTACTGGTCTCACTATGTCTGACACTTTCTATTCTTACTTTAGATTCCAACCCTTTGCAGTTTTGATTTTCATTGACTGGGTTCGGCTTAAAAGATGGTCATAATTTTTTAAAAAAAACTATGATGTCAACCCACATGAATCGACCATTCTTTCTCCAGTTTTGGATATTGGCAGAAACAGGAGCACAGAAACCAACAAGCAACTCAAGGGGATTGGGCAAAGGCAGCCTATTTTTTTTTTACATCTTTTTGCATTTTCAACTTTAATCTTTAACATTTCTTAATGCCACAAGTAGGCTTACATTACATTGCAACAAAGTTATTGTGAAAATCCCTTAGTCGCCACACTCCAGTGCCAGTTCAGATACACTGAGGGAGAATTTTGCACGACCAATGCATCTAACCAGCATGTCTATTGGAGGAAACTGGAGCACCTAGAGGTAACCCAGACATGGGGAGAATGTGCAGACACTGCACAAATGGTGGTCCAAGTCGAGATTCGAACTTGGAGCTCTGGCATTGTGAGCCAGCAATGCCAACCACTGTGTTACCATGCTGCCCTATTTGCAATCTGGTTAAAAATCCTCAGATTTATTTGAATTTAAGAGGCACTAAATGGGTGTGAAGCAAAAAGTGAAGAAAGATACACTGATGAGGCTAGATTAAATGGATGGGAGCAGACTCACATGAAGAATAAATTCCAGGCACAGACCAACTGGATCACACGTGCTATACATTTAACGTAGCTCAATTTTCAGCACTGACCCTCCGCAATCACGGGAACACAAGCAAGTTCTCACCAATTGGAAGCAGTCAATGTTAATGTAAAAGTGATCACATTGTTGCGCATCCAATTTCCTAGGAATATAAAAGCCAGTGCTCCAAACTCTCACATTTAGGCTCTCAGGGAAGGCGGAAGAAAACTCAGATTTTGAGTTAATCAAGAACAAATCCATTTCTGATATTTAATAACTCTTGCCCTCACTGCCCCCCCCCCCCCAACCTCGTTCTCAGCACGAAGAGAAACTATTCAGTATGTGGCTGAAGGGAGGATCTGTGGCGCAGAGGGTGGCTTCCCTGCCCCTAAGCCAAAACGTCTGCTTCAGGTCTCACTCCAGCACTTGAAGACTATAGATAATGTGACTGAGCAAGTCACGTATCTATTTGTAAACCCATCCAACATAAGCCAATGGCAGAAGGGAAGAGGGGAGATTTTAGATCAGCTATGCGTTGGAAAGAAATTGGAAACCTCAAACATCACCACCCATAGCTCTGTGTAGTATGCATGTAAAAGTCTATTTTGGTCCACTTGGCCTGAATAGCTGGTGTGGACCAGCTTGATTTGATTTATTGTCACATGCATCAGTGAAAAGTATTGTGTCTTGTGTGCTATACAAAGCATACCATTCATAGAGAAGGAAATGAGAGAGTGCAGAATGTAACGTCACAGCCATAGCTAGGGTGTAGAGAAAGATCAACTTAATGTAAGGTAAGTCCATTCAAAAATCCGACAGCAGCACGGAAAAAGCAGCTCGAGTCAGTTAGTACGTGACCTTAGACTTCTGTATCTTTTTCCTGATGGAAGAATACCCAGCTCTGTGGAAAAGTCACACAGGCTTGAGATGTGAACTATGATTCTCTCTTCACAGATGCTTCCAGACGTGCTGAGTTTATCCAGCATTTTCTGTTTCATTGTTTTCTAACATCACCTGCTGAGCACCCGAAATGAAATGTTAACTCTGTTTTTTATTATTAAAACGTGGGTCATGGGCGTCGCTGGCTGGCCAGCATTTATTGCTCATCTCTAGTTGCCCAAAGGCAATTGAGAATCAACCACATTGCTGTGGCTCTGGAGGCTCACGTAGGACAGATTTCCTTTCCTAAAGGACATTAATGAACCAGATGGGTTTTTCGACAATAGACCGTGGCTTCATGGTTATCAGCCAATTGATAGTTCTAGATTTTTAAAAATTGAATTCAAATTCCACCATCTGCCCTGGCAAATTGAACTCGGATCCTCAGAATATTAGCCAAGTTAATGGATTAATAGTCTGATGCGAATACTTTAGATCACTTAGATGATTAACTTTTACAGACATCTTGGAAAGCATTCTTTCTGGTTGTATCACAGCTTGGTATGGTTCTTGCTCTACCCAAAACAGCAAAGAACTGCAAAAGATCGTGAATGTAGCCCAATTCTTCACGCAAACCAGCCTCCTGTTCATTGACTGTCGAAACTTTCCCGTCTCAGCAAAGCAGCCAGCATAATTAAGGACCCCACACACCTTGGACATTCTCTCTTCCACCTTCTTCCTTCAGGAAGGAGATACAAGTCTGAAGTCACATCCAACTGACTCAAGAACAGCTTTTTCCCTGTTGCCATCAGACTTTTGAAATGACCTACCTTATATTAAGTTGATCTTTCTCTACACTCTAGCTATGACTAACACTACATTCTACACTCTCTCCTTTTCTTCTCTATGAACGGTATGCTTTGTCTGTATAATGCTCAAGAAACAATACTTTTCTATGTTAATACATGTGACAATAATAAATCAGATCAAATCAAGGCCATTTCCTCACTAACAGAGACGCTATTTGACAGCAATGCTGACAGCCCATCTTGATAAGTGCAAATTACTCTACACAAACGCAAGTGTCGTTCAGGTTGGTAGAAAAAGGGTTCAGTATCAAGGGATGCAAGCTCTTTAAGTTTCAACTTTAAGAGTACAATTTGCAGAGACAGCTGAACAGCTGAATATCTGATGCTATTTGTGCACAGATCATATGATGCAGTTCCCTCAGTTTTTGAAATGCCACTCAATACTAGTGAAAAATATCAAGGGTAGAGGCAGTAGCGCCAGGGTGACTGCTACCCATGCATGAATTGTTTTATGCACCTGATTTTTAAATCCAGCCATTTATTTTCGTTTCAATGCTATGACCAATGATCTGGAATCTGGTGTTTGAAAGGGTGGTTAAACAAATTCAGTAGTAACTGTCAGAAGGAAATTAGGTATGTATCATATTTCTGATTGATGATAATTCTCAGATACAGCTGGATAATACCGCAAAAAACTAAAAAAACTTGCAGGTCCTATAACGGTATCCTTTTACACTATAGTTATCATGCAACCAACCATCAGAAAGCACATAAGTTCTTTCCATGCATTCAAATCCAGTATGTAAAGTCAGAAGAGTCTTTGCATTAAAAGGATTATACGGTTTCAGAAACAACTGCCTACACACAGGTAAACAGTGATATTTCAGAGACCATCATCAGGGTTTTTTCAGACAGTAGGAGAGATAATGGACCTGCATTTGAAAAAAAAGTGTCTTCTTGGGACATGATGGATTCCACCACAATAGTTTGTCTGAGACAGGTTAATGATGCAACCTTTCTGCCGAACACTGGATTTAAAAAAAATTCTCTCATTTACATTCCAATGCTTTTGAGCAGATATAAGCACAAAGATATTTTTATTTAATATTCTTTCATAGGATGTGGGTGTCATTGCTGTGCAAGTACTTGTTGTCCATCTTTAATTGCTTTCAAAGCGTTGGTGGAGAGCCACTTTCTTAACCTGCGGCAGACTGCATGGTGTGTACATTTGTACACCCACAATGCTGTTAACTCCATTTTGACTTATAGGGGGTGGTAGTAGCATAGTGGTATTGTTACTTGACTAGTAATTCAGAGAATTCTTTGGGGACCCGGGTTCAAATCCCACCACAGCAGATGGCGGAATTTGAATTCAATAAAAAAATCTGGAAATAAAACTCCAATGATACCATGAAACCACAGTCTATTATTGTAAAAACTCAGCTCATTCACAAATGCCTTTTGGCAAAGGGAATTTGCCTTCCTTACCTGGTCTACACATGAATCTGGAGTCATGTGTAGACCAGGTAAGGAAGGCAAATTCCCTTTGCCAAAAGGCATTTGTGAATGAGCTGAGTTTTTACAATAATAGACTGTGGTTTCATGGTATCATTGGAGTTTTATTTCCAGATTTTTTTATTGAATTCAAATTCCGCCATCTGCACTTTGCCATCAACAGCAATGCAGTTGACTCTAAAGTACCCTCAGGGAAAGACAATAAATGCTGGCCCAGCCAGCAACTCCCCCATCCCCTGGATGAATGTTAATAAAAAACTACAACATCTTGCTAGACCCTTTCAGAAAGCAATTAAGAGTTAACCACATTGCTGTTAGTTTGGTGTCACACATAGACCAGATGGGGTAAGGACGGCAGATTTCCTTCCCTAAAATACATTTGTGAATCAGATGGGTTTTTACTACTTTACGCCACTACATCACCCAGTTTCTAGGTGGTGAGTTTTTTTTTTAAAAAAAGGGACACAGACTAAAAGTGAAACTCAAGAATTGATGGACTCAACCAGGTTTTGGTGAAACAACATTTAGTTAAGAATGAGCCAAAGCATTCGTTGCAAGATTTGATATTTCAACTGCAGCTGACAAACGATAGCACTGAAAGAGGCCATTTAGCCCATTTCTTCTAATAGACTGCACAATTTTCTCCAATTAGGTGAACCAGTTAAATCATTTCATAGTAAAAGCAAAATTATCTAACATGAACTGGCAAATGAGATTTAGAGATAGGTCAATAAAGATGCAGTCACAGATATTCAAGATATTTCAGATTATTTCACAATAGGTGGATTTCAGCAAGAAAGAAAAATTTCAAGAGGAAGATCTGATACCTGTGGTTAAGTTAAAAAAAGTTAAAAATAGTGTCAAACTTAAGGGAAAGGCGTTATTCACATGCAAAGATAGGTGGCTGATCAGAAGATGGTACAGAGTACAGAAAGACTCAAAAAAATGAGTTTGGAAGGAGTTTGGAAGCAGAAAACAACAAGTCAGTTAGCTAACATCTGTCACAGGGAAAACATGCTAGAAACTATTGTCAAAGATGCTATAAACAGGGCATTAAGATAAATTCAAGATTATCCGGCAGAATTTGTGGAAGGGAAATCATGTTTAACCAATTTACTGGAGTTCATCGATGGAGTAACATGCAGTGGATAAAGGTGAACTGGTGGATGTACTGCACTTAGATTTCCCAAAGGCATTTGATAAGGTGCCATGTCAACAGTTATTATGGAAAAATTAAAGCTCAGGTGTAACATATTGGCATGGATACAAGATTGGCTAGCTAACAGGAAACAAGAGTGATCACAAATGGTTCATTTTCTGGTTGACAAGATATTGAGAGTGGTGTGTCACAGGCCCTCAGCCTTGTGCAATTTCAATTTTCATATTCAAAGGGATGTCACTGGATAAGCAAATATTATTGCTCATCTGTAACCGCCCTTGAAAAGGTCGTGGCAAGCTATTTTCTTGAACTGCTGTGGTCCATGTGATTTAGGTACACTCAGACCCAGGGAGGGAGCTCCAGAATTTTAGACCAGCAAATTTGAAGGAACGGCAATATATTTTCAAGTCAGGATTTGGAGGGGAATTTCGAGGTGGTGGTGTTCGCAGGTGTCTGCTGCCCTTGTTCTTCCAGATGGCATTGGTCATGGATTTGAAAGGTGTTGTCTAAGGAGTCTGGGTCAGTTCTTGCAGTGCATCTTGTAGGTGGTACACACTGCTGCTACTGTGTGTTGATGGTGGAGGCAGTGGATGCTTGTGAATAGGATGTCAATCAAGTGGGTTGCTTTGTACTGGATGGTGTCAACCTCGAGTGTTGTTGTAACTGCACTTATCCAAACAAGGGGAGAATATTCCATCACACTCCTGACTTGTACCATGTAGATTGCGATCAGATTTGGGAGACTCAGGATGTGAGTTACTCACTGTTAAGTGACTTGGATGAAAGGACCAAAGACATGATTGCTAAATTTGCTATTGAGGCAAAGATGAATAGGAAAGTAAGCCAATGGAGAAGACATAAAGAGGCTACAAAGGAATACAGATGGATTGAGAGTGGGTAAAAAAAAATCTGGCAAATGGACTATTGTGGGCAAATGTGAAATTGCCCATTTTGACAGAAAGAATAAAAAATCATAATCATTTAAATGATAAGAGATCGCAAAGCTCTGAGAGGCAAAGGGACTTGGGTGCCCCAATGGATGAATCGCAAAAGGTTGGATACACAAGCAAAGTATCACAAGCAATTAAGAAAGGCAATAAAATGCTATCACTTAGCAGAAGGAGAATTTAATTCAAAAACATTATGCTTCAGTTATGCAGTGAATTGCTGAAACCATGTCTGGAGTACTACGTGCACTAGTAGTCTCCAGGATGTCAATGCACTGGAAACATTTCTAAGAAGGTTGACTGTAGTAATACCTGGTTGTTTTACAAGGAAAAGTTGAACAGGTTAGGCTTTTATCCATTGGAGTTTAGAAAAGTAAGAGGCAACTTGATTGAAAGATGTGAGATTCTGAGGTTTCTTGACAAGGTAGACCTGGAAAAGATGTTTTCTCTTGTGGCGGAATCTAGAATTAGGGATCACTGTTTAAAAAATACGGATGCCCATTTGAGACAATGATGTGAAGAGATGTATTCACTCTGTGGGTCACAAGTCTTTGGAACTCTTCCTCAAAAGGATGTGGAAGCAGAATCTTTGAAATTTGATGGCAGAGTTAGATAAATCCTTGATTAGCAAGAGGATGAAAAGCTATCGGGGGTAATGGGAATGGGATTTGAGGTTACAATTAAATCAATCAAGACCTGATTGAAGGGAGAAGCAGACTTGATGAGCCAAGCGGTCTTTGTCTGCTCCTAATTCGTATAAAAGAATAGTTTTTTAAATTTGATTTATTATTGTTGCAAATATTGAGATATAGTGAAAAGTATTGTTCCTTGTGAGCTACACAAAATATATCCTCAGAGTAAATAGGGAGAAGGAAAGGAGAGGGTGCAGAACGTTATGTTACAGTCAGAGCTTGGATGTGGACAAAGACCAACTTAATATAAAATCCATTCAAAAGTCTAAAGGGGAAAGGATAGACAAAAGTCAAATAAAAGCAAAATACTGCAAATGTTGGAGATCTGAAATAAAAGCTAAGGGCTGGAAATATTGAGCAGATTTGGCAGCATCAGAACCCAAAGAGTCATACTGGACTCAACACATTAACTCTCTTTCTGTCTGCCCTGATGTTACCTGATCTACTGAGTTTTACTGTACTTTGTCAATTAATGCTAATTGTTATAATAAAAACATTCTAGCACCAGAACAGGCATAATGGCTTAATTCTGTGCTATAGGTCAACACAGAGCGGGACCAAATTACCCCCATAGAAACATAAAGCTTGTAGCAAGGGAACTTGTACCTCATGAGCTGCAGATCTCCTCGGGACATTCGTGGTTGCGGAAAGGACTATCTATCCTTTTATTGATGCATCTTGTACAGAGCTCAATCTTGCTAACATGCAGTATCGTCAAAGGATTCAATCGAACGTAGCATTGCTTAAAGATTGTGGCATAAGGGCAGGTTTACTGAGAAACAGACCAGGGAGAATTCCAAGAAATTCCATATGATCGAAAACTCAAAAATTTGAAGACAAAACCAAAAACGCGAATACACTTTAGAGGGAATTTTCAGGAACTTTTCAGGTAACAGAACACCTCATCACTTCAGCCCGAGCAAATGGAATTTCAAAACAGTCATTTGCAGAACAGATTACACACTGTGCCTGCAACAATGCAAGTTCCATTACCTTGTCTCTGCAATGTTGGTAGCAATTACAATCTTGCGAACTCCCGGAGGTGGCTTCTTGAAAACCTGAGAATATAACCATGCTAAATTATACCCAGTCTCCTGCGTTTCCAACAGTCAAACCATTACTCGCTGACAGCATATAATTTAATCGTAAAGTGAAGTGATCAGAAATAGGATTCACTGCTTCAGATGATTCAATCATTTCTCCTACTAATGCTTGAAGCTAAAGAAATATACATTATTAGTCAGAAAATGATAGCTGTTGATTTTTATTCCCCCTGCCGAAGTTTGAGAAATGCAACACAGGCGAGTTTAGCTGGTGCAATATCTTTGCCTGCTGACCAACAAGTATGTCTTAAAGTCATATTAAGACGGAATATAATTTTCCTTCTTATTCAGGTACATTTGCAGATTTATACAGAAATGGTTGCTAACACAGAGAGCTTAAGGCACATGCTTTGCTATCTGCAGATCAGTGAAAGCTGTGCCGATTATATGACAAGAGAACCAGGCATATGTCTCAGGAAGACTTTGAGGGTAAACAGGCAACCTGGAGCTTAAAATGAGTATGATGCTTTTCTTATTGTTTACGTGGACTGGAGAAGCTATCCTGGAAATTTGTGTGTCATTGTGCACACAGGCAAAAACCTGTGATTTCTTGTTGGATGCGAAAGACAAGGCATCTCTTGTGATCATCTTCCCCGCAGGAAGATACAAAGACAGATCATTCATCATCCAATATTAAAGTAAGCCCTGAGCCAAACCTTGCTATCACTTACAGATTTCCATGCTTTCAATTAAAAAAGAACAAGCACAATAAGTGGCACAAGCTGCTGTGTTCCAATATTTTTTGGGAATCATCTGTACAACGCAGCCAAAACTGCTGGCATTTAACAGAGCAAGGAAACAATTTGCTTTTATTCAACCACTGACAGCCGATAACTTGCATTTATGAGCAGGATACAGGGCCGTTTGCAGCAATGTCTCTCCAACATGCACTAACTCTGCTCTGAGAGGCCACTTTTCACAGTGTGAAATGTTACCTTACATGTCAGCATCTGCTGTATGGCACATGGATCTCTTTGTACAGCAACAAGTCACAACGCTGCACCACCCATTTAACGAGCACCATGTTGAGAATTTCCAGCATTTTGTTTCAGATTTTCAGCATCCACAGTATTCAACTTTTCAACAGGTTTAAGCTGGTTGTCAAACCCTTTTATCACACTGTTGTGAAGGTCTGGAATGTGCTGCCGAAAAGGAGCAATGGAAGCACACTCAATTGATTTTAATAGGAAAGAAAAATTTACAGCACTGGCCTCCAAGCCTGCAGTGACCATGGTGCCTGACTGAACTAAGGCCCCCTACCCTTCTGGGGACCATATCCCTCCATTCCCATCCTATTCACGTATTTGTCAAGATGTCCTTTAAAATTATCACATCTGCTTCCACTGCCTCTCCTGGCAACGAGTTTCAGGCACCCATCACCCTCTGATTCACCTTGTACATCTCCTTTAAACCTTCCCCCTCGCACCTTAAACCTGTGCCACCCCCCAACAGTAATTGGCTCTTCAACCCCGGGAAAAGCTTCTGACTATCCATTCTGTCCATGCCCCTCAATCTTGGAGACTTCTACTGGGTTGTCCCTAAACCTCCATTGTTCCAGAAAACGGCTGCATGTTTGAAGGGGTTTAATTAGACAGTTCTTTCATAAAGCCAGCACTGGATGACAGGCTGAGGATTTATGTTTGCGCTGAACAACCTTAAACTGAGACCAGCAACAAAATAGTGGCTTTGATCAGGAAATGTGTCTTAGGTGGACAAAAAAAAAGGCCGTTCATTACTAAGAAAGCAGGCTTTTTAAACCCTTGAAATAGTTGCTGATGAGACGAGGAATAGAGATATTGTAAGGAACAGCACCCTTCAGTATGCTCTACCGTACCTCTGTCTGATTCACCGACGGCATGAGTGAATGAAGAGGAATAATCACAAATCGATCTGGGGAAACAAAATATTAATGAATTAAAAAGTAATTCTAGCCAACACATTACTTAGATACCTGATTGAAAACACACACACAGACAAACGATAATACTGTGGCACTATGCTCCCCGAACGTGAGCACCAACTCACCAATATAAAACGGGAGTGTCTACAAGGTATGTCAACATCAGCATGAACTTTCTAGAAGTGTCTCACCACTTGGAACCACTACAGTTTACAAGAGTAAGATGAATATAGAGGGATATGGGCCAAATAGAGGCAATTGGGACTCAGTAGTAAAACTGGGCAGCATGGACAAGTTGGCCTGCAAACCTCTAACATTTGGATTAAATTACATGGATTAAAT
Source organism: Sphyrna mokarran (assembly GCA_024679065.1). NCBI lineage: Eukaryota > Metazoa > Chordata > Chondrichthyes > Carcharhiniformes > Carcharhinidae > Sphyrna > Sphyrna mokarran. The sequence continues at coordinate 9,067,540 of JAGIQG010000003.1, read as the reverse complement.
GTGCAGAGAAACAGCAGGAATCTATTCAGCCCATCAAACCTATTCTGCACTTAAATGGTATCACAAATGATCTGTATTCTAACTCAATCCATACTCCTTGGCTCCATATAGCTCAATGCCATATTGTCAAATGTGATTTGTGTGACAAGAGGGCAATACAGTGGTTAGCACTGCTGTCTCAGTGCCAGGGACCCGGATTTGAGTCACTGGCCTGTATGGAGTCTATATATTCTTCCCATGTCTGTGTGTTTTTCTTCCCACAGTCTGAAAGATATGCTAGGTAGGTGCATTGGCCAAGCAAAATTCTCCTTCAGCGTACGTGAACAGGCACTGGAGTGTGGTGACTAGCGGTTTTCACGGTAACTTCATTGTAATGTTAATGTAAGCCTACTTATGAAACTGACAATTAAATTGTAAAACTTTAAAAAGGTTCTGTGCACCCAAAGAAATGCATTTCACTGACAGTTTGCTAAATTTAATCACAGATCTTGAATTTCCAGTGACAGACTAGTCTTTAAATGAATACAACACAAATGGATGGTCTCTACTGAAATAATGGAAGAAAAAGATGTGCGCTTGTTATGATTATGAAACTGACAGAATTAATGGAAATAGAATGAATTCTTGATGGTTGCAGTTCACCCAACTCGCTGAAGAAGTCTTATTTTGTAAAGGCACGTGTCAGTCAGAAACACTGCTGAGATTTCAAACAGCAATTACAAACCGAGCAAAGCAGGATATACTGCAGAAACACTATCCATTAGCTTTTACCGTTCTCACTCTCGATCACTCCTGCCAAAGTTGGGGATGCTAAAAAGAGAGAGAGAGAGAGACAGGATGGGGCAGGTCGAGCAGGAGAAAGAGAGAGAGACAGACAGACACGGGACAGGGTGAGCGGGGAGAGAGCAACAGAACAGAGGGAGTGGGAGAGGGAAAGAGAGACAGGAGAGGGGAGTGGAAGAGAGACGGAATGGGGGGAAGCCACAGAGAGAGAGAGACACGGGATGGGGGGAACCCGAGAGAGACGGGACGGAGTACGAGCGAGGGACAGGACAGGGGGGCAAAAAAAAGAGATGGGTCCCCAGTAATTTGTTTGACTGTCAACTGCCCTCAAACAGAGGGCAGTTAGGAATGGGCAATAAATGCTGATCCTGTAAAATTGCACGAAAGAAGGTGCTCCGAGACAAAAATAACAGGAAAGAAAGTGGGATCAGCTGGTTCTTTCAACAGAATAAATAACTCTTTAAAACATTAACAATAACAATATTTATGGCTTGATATCTAACAAATCCCAGCTCCCTCCTCCCTGGGAAGCTGAAAAATACAGCCTCACACCAAGCTGGAGATCGAGCGCAGCTGGTGCGAAACCATCTCCGTCAAAGAGGAAATTGCACAGTTCATCTTTGGATGTCAAGTGGGGGCCTGGCACTTGACCTCAGTCCTTTGAGCTGTTGCCATGTATCCAAAATGGCATTTCACTAACAGAAAGAATTTGGGGTAAAACCACACTCTGGAAATTACCCCCTTGATCCGAAAATGGTATTGCAATATCATTACCTGATTTGAACATGGTTTGTGCAGTCAAAAGGTCATTCAAGGTGCTGATATTGTCCCAACCAGGAAGGAAGACTAAAATGGCACCATCCTGCAAAGTAAAGGACAATTCAGGTGACTGTATTGTTTGTTTAATCACAAATAAAAACTGATGCTAATAAAGGTTGCTCAACCAGCATACTTTATGGTGTGCAATAGTCTTGGAAATGCAGCATGAGTAAAGCAGTACACCCCACAGAACAAATAAGTCAATAGTCAAAACATCTCACTTATACATATTCACAGAGCATTGATTCCCAAACAGCAAAACTTGAAACATTAAATGCGGGTGGCACGATAGCACGGTGGTTAGCACTGCTGCCTCACAGCACTAGGACCCAGGTTCAATTCCCAGTTTGGATCATTATCTGCGAAGTCTGCAAATTCTCCCCGTGTCTGCATGGGTTTCCTCTCGGCGCTTTGGTTTACTTCCACAGTCCAAAGAAGGGCGAGCAAGGTTGACTGGCCATGCTAAATTGATCCCATGTCAGGGAGATTAGCAAGGGGAATGTATGGGGTTAAGGGAATAGGGCCTGGGTGGGATTGTGGTTGCCACACTCAATGGGCCAAATGGCCTCATTCTGCACTGTAAGGATTCTATGAAATGATAGATCCTTTAAGCCCCAATTTTTTTTTAAAGCCCCAGTCATCCAAAATGGCCACTATGCAAACTCATGTCACAGGAAATGGATGATCAAGACAGTGACACTTTCAAAGAAATCAACAGAAAAGCAGACAAGTTAATTGGCAGAAGATAGATAGATGTCAAAAAGAATGCAAAGTCTCCCCCCCTCTCTCCCCCGTTAATGCATACATCTGCAACCAGGTCATCAGATTTCCCATCCTTGGGTCCACAGCCATCAAGTTTAGATGTTAAAAGGGACAAAACTTGCAGTGAAAGGGACCAACGATTATTTAACTTGGATATTAGCTCCTTCACTATTCTTCTGCAAACAAAAATATCAATATGATATCACGAAACAAATCTCATCTCTGACTCTGTCTCTAACCGCTCGCTAAACACCAACAGTACTTGGAACTCTCACTGACTGACTGTAATTGGTCTCCTTTGGAAATATACATAAAAGCTCACATATAATCGTGACTGCAGGGTTCAGGAAGTTCAACATTTTTAATGGGATACTTCAACAGTTTAGCCCCTCTATGGAATGAAATCAAAGGTGCTTTGACACACGGTTACATTCATTACAATGCAGAAATGCAAAGGTTGGAGATGAGAAGCGTTACCCATCCATTAAAACAACTGCAGCAAAGATAATTTCAGGAAGGTGTGATCACACTATTGGACCCTGCACTTCATTTCTCAGAAGTTGACAACTTTCTGATAACCCTTGGGCAAATGGGAGAAAAGATGTACATCATTAATATCGACCTTGGGTGCCAAAACCTAATTAACTTCATGAGAAAAATTCATTTCCATCAACACTGATATGCCACTGTTTCATAAGTTGCACAAATTTTGAAGCAATAGATGTGTGGGTCTATTCTTCTAGGTCTCTGAAGTAATCTCATTTTCAATTCATTCCTGGGATACAGGCATCACTGGAAAGGCTGCTGTTCACTGTCCATCACAAGCTTCCCTTGGACAACTGATTGGCTGTGAGGCCACATGAGTGGGAAGTTGAGTCAACCAACCTTGGTCTGAGACCACAGCCCAGATCAGCTTAATATACTTTGTCAGTAGAGCCTGCATGAAACAATACTTTTCACTGTATGCTAGTACATGCGACAATAATAAATCAAAAGGTTTTAGGTTCTTGCAGACCATTATTGAACTGGTTGTGGTTTATTGACAAAAATTCAATGACAGCATGGTGGCACAGTGGTTGGCACTGCAAACTCTCAGCGCCGGGGGGGGCCAGGATTGAATCCGGGCTTGGGTCACTGTCTGTGCAGAGTCTGCATGTTCTCCCTGTGTGTCCATGGATTTCCTCCAGGTGCTCCAGTTTCCTCCCACAATCAGAAAGGTTAACTGGTTGATGCAGTAGCCACACTAAATTCTTCCTCAGTGTGCCTGAACAGGCGCTGGAATGTGGGGATTTTCACAGTAACTTCATTGCAGTGTTAATGGAAGCTTACTCGTGATACTAATAAAATAAATAAAAGTCAAACCTAATGTACATCTGTAAGAAGTCGCCTGCAAACCACCAGCTGTAAGTGGAGAGGATCTCCAAGATCGTGCATATCAACACAGACATCAAGTGACTTCTTACTGTGCCCACCTCAGTCCAACGCTGGCATCTTCACTTAATGTACACCTGGCATTGACTTAAGCAACGCCTACAACAAAGATACACCCTGCTCAGCTGACCCTGCAAAGTCCTTCTCATGAACATCAGGGCGACTCGTGATCACCACGAACAAAAAGAGAAGGGTAGTCAGTACATGATCAATTTTACTAATACCTGCTATTTCTAAACTCGAATTTTTTTCTTTGAAAACGGAATTCCAATGCTCAATAACTAATGCTAATTGTTAATAGCTAATAACAATGCTCAAAGAACAGATGGCTCAAATCATCAACTATTCGAAAAGTAACTCCTGAGGACTAGTCCAGTAAACAGTGTTACAAGTCAGATAGCAACAGCAGGTTATGTCCAAGATCAGCAATCAATTCCTCCATCCTCAGCATAAAAAATATACATTTAAACTAAGTGAAAGCAGTGGCATTCCTGGTTACAATAAGAAGTCTTACAATACCAGATTAAATCCAACAACTTTATTTGTATCACAAGCTTTTGGAGTGCTGCCCCTTCATCAGGTGACTCATTGGTCAGAACACTGAATACAGAGTTGGGACGTCTTGTTGAAGTTATACATGACATTGGTAAGGCCACACTTGGAATACTGTGTACAGTTTTGGTCACCCTGTTATAGAAAGGATATCATTGAACTACAAAGAGTGCTGAAGTGATTTACTAGGATGCTACCTGAACTTAATGGTTTGAGTTATAAGCAGAGGCTTGATAGACTGGAACCTTTTCCTCTTGAGTGCAGAAGGTTGAGGGATGATTTTATAGAGCTCTATAAAATGAGGGGCACAGATCAGCTAGATAATCAATATCTTTTCCCAAAGGTAGGAGAGTCTAAAACTAGGTGGCATAGGTTTAAGGTGTAAGGGGAGAAATTCAAAAGTGTCCAAAGGAGCAATTTTTTCACAGAAGGTATTGAGTGTCTGGAACAAGCCAGCAGAGGTAGTAGTAGATGCAGGTACAACGTTGACTTTTAAAAAGTTACATTGGTAGGATGAGTAAAGAGGGTTATGGACCAATCGAGACAAGCTTAGGGGTTTAAAAAGGGCAACATAGACAACTGGGGCCAAAATATCTGTTTCCATGCTATAAATCTCGATGACCTGATGAAGGAGCAGTGCTCCAAAAGCTCATAATTCCAAATAAACCTGTTGAATATTAACCTGGTGTTGACAGACTTCTTACTGAGCCCACCCCAATGCAACACTGGCATCTCCACATCATGGTTCCTGGTTAGGCTCTGTGTCAGTAATAGTATCAATCAATTTTCAAAATGGCAATTCACAGATTCAGATCACTCAATGGACACTTTCAACAGCTTCTCAGCCTTTTGCATGCTCATTGACATTCCTTTGTCCAATTCCACCAACTCTCTCTACCCTCTATAGTATAAATCTCTGCTCTTTCCTCTCAGCTCTGACGAAGGTCACCTAGACTCGAAGCTTTGCCTCTGCTCTCTCTCTCTCCACAGATGCTGTCATTCCTGCTGAGATTTTCCAGCATTTTAGGTTTCAGATTCCAACATCCGCAGTATTTTGCATGATCAATTTTCAATTATGGGATAAGGCAGGGAAGTAGAGTTGGGGATTGTCACATCAGATCGAACAGCGGAGCAGACCCAATGGGCTGAATGTCCTATTTCTGCTTCCACATCTTTAATCCTTTTTAATGGATGTGAGTTGGGCCTATGGGGATTTTTTTTGCAGTGTATGAAATCCCTTCATTTGAATGAGAAGTAGACAACGAGGACAGGAAAATAGCAATTATAACACAAAGGATAGATTTTTATACAGAACAAGAATGGAACAGGGGGATAATCTCACATGCGCAATTTCTTATTCGCAGCTGGACGCTGCTGTGAAAGCAAAGAATTGGTGCGAACAGTTGGTAATTTAAATTGATAGTCTCCCTCCAGGACCAAAGTACACCTTTAATTTTAGATAGCGAGCAAGTACGAATAATTGTATCCGGGGAAGCTGAAGGAGTGCATGCACAGGGGAAGAAAAGCACCATATCTTGCTTTACACAATGCTACGGTTAACATTTTGACACATACCAATCAGTCAGACATCGTTTGGCTGAACAGGTTTTTTTTAAACTGACTGGGAAATTCTTTCGCCCAGTAATTGATGATATACATTTCATGAACCATTTAGCAAAGTGCCTGTCTTGCAATGCACTTATCCAAGGTCGCATTACTGAAAGAGATAGGCAATTACCTAGTGCAGCACAGGATCACAAACAAGAGCCTAACAGGTACTCCGAGAAAAACAAGGATGGAAATGTTACATCCCCTGTGGATGCAGCACTCCCAGCATTTCAATACCAACCTGCTGAGGTGAGACAATAGCAAACGAAAATCCAGGGTTACATCAAACAATAGCCCATGCATAGACCATTATAAAAAATGCATTCTTTAACCAAGATGCTCGAATAAAAGGTAGGAGTTTGAATAATCTGAAAATTCAAAGCTACAGCAGTTGATAGTGGATCAAATATCAAAATGTACTTAGGCAAAAACTAGAAAAGAGAAATTGCAGAACTTACAATACAGAAGGAAGCCATTCAGCCCATCAGGTCTGCACTGACCACAATCGCACCCAGGCCCTATTCCAGCAATCCATATAGAATCATATCACCCTACAGTGCAGAAGAAGGCCATTCAGCCCATCGAGACTGCACTGATAACAATTCTACCCAGGCCTTATCCCCATTACTGTATGTATTTACCCCACTAATTCCTCTAATTTACACATCCCAGGACACTAAGGGGCAATTTAGCATGGCTAATGCAACTAATCCGCAGATTTCAGGACTGTGGGAGGAAACTGGAGCATCTGGAGGAAACCCACGCAGACACAGGGAGAGCATACAAACTCCATACAGACAGTGACCAGAGGCCAGAATTGAACCTGGGTCCCTGGCACTGAGGCAGCAGCACTAACCACTGTGCCACCCAAAATGGTCAACGGTGACCTGACACCACAGTATTGACTGATCTACATCCAACTATGTATTTTCAACAGGTTAAAAGTTCAAAACACATTCCATAAATTTGTTAGTTGACCAAAACTTACTTCCCCGTTGAAAACAATGTGCTTTATGAGAGCTACGATCAGATGAAGGTCTATTTTATCATCATCGTGCAGAATTTCCAAGGCTTCAATCGTACTGTCAGAATACCTTCAAGAGAAGTGAAACATTAATGAAATCAAACAAGGTCTTCAGTGCTCAAGGCTCTTGTGTCAAGCTCATTTAAGTGAGTGTGCTTCGGAAATCTAATTATGCCAAAGATTTACATTTCTCATAAAAACGTGACCAGTAACTTCAATGTTCTCTCATCACGCACTGATTAACAGATTACAGCATAAACTGGAGGACCAAATGTCCTCCAGCTGGTTTGGTGAACCAACTGAGCAACATTGAGAGGAAGAAATGTACAGAGATTACAGTCAAGGTAATTTTTACTGTTGTCACAGCATTCCAGCAAATCTGAACAGAGGATGAATCTTCATTGTACGCCCATTAGAACTGTGAAAAATGTGCAAAATGAGGCCATTCACTTTATATTCGAATAATCCAAAACAAGTAGTCTGCAACTCCTGCTCTCTCGGAGTTGAGTGAGTTGGCTTGTGAGGAGAGACTGAGTAGGTTGGGACTATACTCATTGGAATTCAGAAGAACGAGGGGAGATCTTTCAGAAACGTACAAGATTATAAAGAGAGAAGAAAGCAGGAAGATTATTTCCATTGGAGGTGAAACTGGAACTAGGAGGTATGGACTCAAAATAAGAGGAAGCAGATTTGGGCCCGAGTTGAATAGGAACTTCATCACACAAACAGTTGTGAAGCTGTGGAATTCCCTGCCCAGTGAAGCAGTTGAGGCTACCTCATTAAATGTTTCGAAGGTAAGGTGAGGTAACTTTTTGAACAGGGTTATGGTGAGCAGGTAGGTAAGTGGAGCTGAGTCCATGAAAAGATCAGCCATTGAAAAGCTCGAAGGGCTGGACAGCCTATTCCTGCTCTTAGTTCTTATGTTCTAATGGTCTTATGGATCCTCATGAAGCAATTAGGTCTTGACTGTGGGACACAGCACACACCTATAATAAAGTATTCCCAGTGTTCAAGTTAAGAACCTAATTTGTGGCTCTTCTGCACATTTCCTTCTTGGCAGGCAGGGAGGAAATGGCTGATTGAGGAAACTATGGCTCACAAAGGAGATTGAATACCTTGTTAAGAGGAAAAAGGAGGCATATATAAGGTTGAAAAAACAAGGTTCAGTTGGGTCGCTTGAGGGTTACAAGGTAGCTAGGAATGAGTTAAGGGGCTTAGGAGAGCTAGGAGGGGGCATGAGAAGTTCTTGGTGGGAAGGATAACAGAAAACCCCAAGGCTTTCTTTTTTACTCTTATGAGAGAAATAAAAGAATGACCAGGGTGAGGTTAGGGCCAGTCAGGGATAGTAGTGGGAACTTGTGCATGTAGTCGGAAAAGATAGGTGAGGCACTGAATGAATACTTTTCTTCAGTGTTCACTAAGGAGAGAGACCATGTTTTTGAGGATGAGTGCTTGATACAGGCTGATAGGATGGAGGAGGTAGATGTTCTGAAGGAAGATGTATTAGCAACTTCGAAAAACCTGAGGGTCGATAAATCTTCTGGGGCAGATGGGATACATTCTAGGAAACTTTGAGAGGCAAGAAATGAGATTTAGCTTTGATCTTTGGGTCCTCACTGTCCACGGGGATTGTGCCAGAGGATTGGAGTGTGGCAAATATTGTTCCTCTCTTCAAGAAAGGAAACAGGCCAGTTAGTCTTACTTCGATGGTCAGTAAGTTAATAAAAAGGGTCCTGAGAGAGAGGATTTATGACCACTTGGAAAGATGCAGTTAAATCCAGGATAGTCAGCACAGTTTCGTGAGAGCTAAGTCATTCCTCACAAATTTGATTGCATTCTTTGAGGAGGTAACTAAGTGTGTAGACGAAGATAGAGCAGTTGTTGTCGTGTACATGGGTTTTAGTAAGGCACTTGATAAGGCTCATGAAGATAAAGTGTGGGATAAAAGGAAGTTTGGCCGATTGGATAAGTAACTGGTTGTTTTATAGAAGACAGCAGCTGGTGGTGGAAGAAAAATTTTCAGACTGGAGGTCAGTTACCAGCAGTGTACCACAAGGATCAGTGCTGGGTTCTCTGCTATTTATGATTTTTATCAATGACTTGGAAGAGGGGCTGAAGGATGGGTTAGTAAGTTTGCTGATGACACCAAGATTGATGGAATAGTGGATGAGATGGAGGGCTCTTGTAGACTGCAAGAGACATTGATAAGATGCAAAGCTGGGCCAAGAAGTGGCAAATAGAGTTTAACCCTGATAAGTACGAGGTGACTCATTTTGGTAGGACAAACTTGAATGCGGGTCAACGGAGGGTTCTAAGGAATGTGTAGGAACAGAGAGATCTTGGGGTCATATCCACAGATCTCTGAAGGTTGCCACTCAAGTGGATAGGGCTGTGAAGAAAGCTTATAGTGTGTTAGCATTTATTAACAGGGGGTTTGAGTTTAAGAGCTGTGGGGTTATGTTGCAACTATACCCGACATTGGTGAGACCATATTTGGAATAGTATGTTCAGTTCTGGTTACCTCACTATCAGAAGGATGTGGAAGGATTGGAGATGTGCAAAGGAGATTTACCAGGATGCTGCCTAGTTTGGAGGGTAGGTCTTATGAGGAATATTTCTTAAGTTACAGAAAATGCTTAATTATTCATATATTAATAGAGCTATCAATTTCAAAAGGTAAAAACAAAATAAATATTTACATTTTCTTTAGACGCAGAGGGAGCGAAGTGGTTAAAAGTGTTGCCTTAGGCACCAGAGACCCAGGTTCAATTCCAGGCTTGGGTCACTGTCTGTGCAGAGTCTGCACATTCTCCCCCGAGTGCTCCAGATTCCCCCCAACAGTCTAAAAACCTGTTGGTTAGTTGTACTGACATAAACAAGTGATTCTATTATGCACTGGACTGTAATTTTGGCAGCTGACATGCGAACATAGTTTCATTCCTTGCTGGAAATTTCAATCTCCCCAACCCAGGCAGCTACCCACTCCCATAATCAGATGATAGCCTCCGCATGGAGTAAAATATCATCATAGTTTTAAATCCATCCCTCTCAGTCAACAGAATCCCTGGGAAAACATCCGAAGGTAGCATCTTATTTCAGTTGGAGCACTTTGATTCTTAACGGGAGCTGGGATGGAACTTTGATGTGAAACATAAATAATGTGACCGATGTCTCACTGTTATTGCATACCTCCCTTGCAGTTCTCTCACATACTCCGGCCACTGCTGTTGGTATTCCTCCTCCACTCGCTCTTTCTCTGGTCGGAACATGCAGCCTTGCATGAACCTTCTCTTGGAGGACGGCCTCCGATTATCTTGGTTTTGCGGACAATACCTGGTTTGAAATGCAAATAAAGGTCAAAAATTGGAAGATACTTTCCATGGCCTGTGTAAAGAAGGTGCATTTATAACATGGCCAAACAGCCCATATGAGTATCCATCTGCAATTCCTTCAAACTTACACCAACTGGTAGCAGGAATGGGAGAGACTCCCGGTCAATCACAATGACGCAGAGATGCCAGCATTGGACTGGGGTAAACACAAAAAAAAAGTCTCACAACACCAGGTTAAAAACCAACAAGTTTATTTGATAGTAAACCCACTAGCTTTTGGGATTTGTCTCTTCATCAGGTGAGTGGAGAGTTCTGGTGTGTCAATGCAAATAGCTGAGGACCCAACACTAATTCCAAAATTGATTCACTGCTTGACAACTTGGGCAGTACTTTAAGGGGCATTTAGACAAATACATGACTAGGATGGGATAGAGGGATATGGTCCTCAGAACGGTAGGGGTTTTAGTTCAGATCGCAGCATGATCGGTGCAGGCTTGAAAGGCCAAAGGACCAATTCTTTGCTGTAATTTTCTTCGTTCATTGTAGCTAGCACTGCTGCCTCTCAGCATCAGGGACCCAGGTTTAATTCTAACCTTGGGTGACTACGTGGAGTTTGCACATTCTCCCCATGTCTGTGTGGGGTTTCCTCCGGATGCTCCATTTCCTCCCACAGTGTAAAGACATGCAGGTTAAGTGGATTGACCATGCTAAATTACCCCATAGCATCTAAAGATGTGTAACTTAGGGGATTAGCATGGCAAATGTGTGGAGTTCTGGAAATAGGGCAGAGGAGAGGGTCTGGATGGAATGCTGTATTGGAGAGTCAGTGCAGTTGATGGGCCAAATGAAATATTCTACTTACATTCACTTTCTGTTTTTTGTCCATTAACCAATCTTCCATCTGTATGAGTAAATTAACTCCATGAGACTTTACCATCCCTATTAATCTGTCCTGTGATACCTTACGCCTCTGGAAATCCAGGTATGCTGGTTCCCTTATCTATCCTACTCATTATATCCTTAAAAACCCTTAAGAAATTTGTCAAACAGGAAATCTCTTTAGTAAAGCCATTCTGACTTGTTCGAATCATACAATGCCTTTCTAAATGCATTGTTAAGGCTTCTTTAACAGCTACACTTGGCAAAAGGAACAGAACACACTGTTTATAATAACAGCTAGAGAGAAAACCAATTCAAACCATGAACAAATTGACTTACTGGAGCAACTCAATCACATCTTCCAAAATGTATTCTTTCACCGGATAGGTAAATCCTGGAATATGCAACATGGGGCAGTTGCCTGTAGGAAAATGGAGGAAGGCATAACATTTGTAAACAGCGAGTAAAAATATATCCAATAACTATTTGTCACAGAAGCTATCTAGATCCGATATTATTAACAAGTGTAAAATTGGAGTATACCACTTCAATCCAAAGCTCCACATCATCACCACAGTCATGGAACCGGATATGATTTCAGCCCAGACACTAGTGTAATCTCAAGTCAAATCAGTGAAAGTGTGTTAAGAATTGTGGAATTTTAAATGCAAGTAGGCTGCAATCATAACTACTTCAAAGAGAATCACAGGGTCACTTGAGCCCATTGTGTCTGCATCAATTCTTCAACAGAGCATCTTGCCCCGGTCCTCACCCCTGCCCTACTCCCATAACACCGCACATTTTTCATGGCTAATCCATCTAACCCACACACTTTGCAATACCAAGGGACAATTTAGTACGACCAATCCACCTAACTTTAATACCTTCGGGAAGAAACCGGAGCACTGAGAGAAAACCCACGCAGACAAGGGCAAAACATGCAAACTTCCATATAGGCAAACATATAAGGCAGGCATCGAACCTAGATCTCTGGAGCTATAATGAAGCAGTGCTATCCACCATGCCACCCAGTACTCCAGTTCACACTGGAGTATTCATGATCTTTCACACCATTTCAAGTATCTGCTCACTTGAAACAGTCTCTGTGCACAAAACTGGTCACACCCCTAAGTTGGGGTGGCAAGATTCTCGCAATTGCACACTGTTCTGCAATGTCAACACACTGATCAGTGTTAATACATTGGTAGTTTTCGCACAGATTTATTAGTCTTCTGACTGATTTGTCCAAAAAATAAGACAGACTCCAGCATTATTTTCACAATCACTTGTTGGATGAGAGATTTAAAACTTATTTTGAAGGTCAGATTCTATAAGCCGTTCCTGAAGTTACCTCTCTTATTCCAACGGCACAACAAAAGACAACGATCGTTGCATTTATGCAGCAGTGAAAGGATGCTTTCGTCTGACCACTGAGGTCCAGTAATCCACAAGATCGGCAACCAAGATGTCTCCGTTAATGAGATCAAAATTATGCCAAAAACAGCCCAACCTTTACAGTTGCAGGGAATCAGAATCACAAGCTATTTCTTGCACAATAAAAAAAGGCCCCTAAAGGTTTTAATGCTTGGATACCTCCATTCCAGGAAAAGAACGAGAGGGTGAGCCTAGTGCTCACGAATTTAAGTTGGACATCAGATACGCAGTGGTTAACCTTGGAAAGCACTTGCTGCTGCTGTTGTGGGGAAAAAAAAAACAGCCAGAGATCTGAGGATGTGCTCATTCCTACAACACCTTTGCTGCTTTTGCTTTTCATTTATTTGGGACTCGTTGGCAAGACCGGAATTTATTACCCATGCTTAATTATTCTGAGCAGATAGCAGTGATGGGGGATGCGGAGAAACACAATTGAGTGGTTAGGACATTTCATAGGGCATCTAAGAGTTAACCATGTTTATTCCTGTGGGGGTTTTATCTATGGCACCAAAGTAAAGATGGATTGTGAAATGCTCTGTTTGATGAAGGTTTATTAAGGTTGACTGATTATGCCCTAAAGACTGACATCCTAGTTGCAAAGTAAAACACTGCCACAAAAGCTAAACACTTGGCAACAAACAAGAGGAACAATGAGGAGATACAGACAAAAAAGAATAAATTTTCATAGCTCTGGGGAGAGAGAAGTGAGATTCATTGGGCAGCTATTGAAGAATTGACACAGATCTCCTTCTGCGCTGCACGATCCTATAACATTTAGGAACTTTAAGAAACCAACAGACCAAACTCACTGAAGTTTCCATTAGAATTTCTCTCTTCTACTCACCAAAATATTCTGAAAACTTGTCAGCATTTAAAGTTGCACTCATCAGTATCACTTTTAGGTCTGACCTGAAGGGTAGAACGTCCTTCACAATGGTCATCAGGACATCCGATTGCAAACTCCTCTCGTGAACCTCATCCAAAACAAGGTGACTAACAGTAGACAAGAGGCTGTGGGAACAGACATTTTCAAATCTTATCAAGGCTGCAGCAACTGCATTACTTTGGCAAATAGATTGGAATTTGAAAAGATGATGCCTGGAATTGGGAAATGCACAATCTTGTATCTGTCTTGTATAAAACTGACAATGTTATGTAGATGTTAATTGTATACTTACGCGTCTGACTGAAGCCACTGGAGAATGATTCCTGTGGTGCAGTATAAAATGGAACCTTGTTTTCGTGGCAAGCGACTGTGAAGCAAGACAGAAGTGTTTTAAAAAAATAACCAGAATAGCAACAAAATATTTTCCACAGCTCACTCTGGGTCAAATTCTTCAGAAGAGGGCATGTAACAGCAATAAATATTTCTATGCCACATTCCACTCTCTTCAAATACCAAGTCCTAAGAGGACATTGCGATCACAGACTTTTACATGATAGCACAATATTACAGTGGTTTGCCACTGCCTTCTGCAGGTTCTGCCTAATAAAAGTAGTTTACTTAGTCATAAGTAGCCTTATATTAACATTGCAGTGAATTTACTGAAAAAATCCCCTGGTAGTCGCACCACGGGCAGACGGTGGCACAATGGTTAGCATTGCTGCTTCATAGCATAAGGACCCGAGTTCGATTCCTGGGTTGGGTCACTGCCCGAGGCTGCACGTTCTCCCCATGTCAGCATGGGTTTCCTTTGGGGTGCTCCAGTTTCCTCCCACCATCTGAAAAACGGTGCCTTGACCCAAACAGAAACCAGAGAATGGCAGCTTATGGAATTACACAGTAACTTTATTACAATGTTAAAGCAAGCCCAACCTGTGACTTAAATAGACTTTAAAAAAACTCTCTGATATCTCTTTGGATACAGTGAGGGAGAATTTAGCATGGCCAGTGCATGTCTTCAATGTCCCCCTCCCATTCTTAATGTTATTTAATTATCATAAGTATGGCTTACATTAACACTGCAATGAAGTTACTGTGAAATTCCCCTAGTCGCCACAGTCCGACACCTGTTCGGGTCAACGCACCTAACCAGCACATCTTTCTGAATCAGAGGAAATCAGAGTGTCCGGAGGAAACTCTTGCAGACATGGGGAGAACTTGCAAACTCCACGCAAACAAGAATCGAACCCAGATTCTCTGGCATTGTGAAGCAGCAGTGCTAACCACTGTGCCACCATGCTGTCCCACCTACCACTGGCATATTGGAAGGATTTGCAGTTTGATAATCAATTCGTTTGGCCATATTACAAACATACCTTCCCTGGACATCGAGTCTCAATGTGCCACTTTTAAAATTTCTGAAAAAGGCCCTAGAAACTTCAGAAATGCCTGGAACATCAACATTTTACATGTTTAACGCGTCCCAAGGCAACTAACAGAATGCAACCAGACAAAAATTAACACCACCATAAAGGAGACTTTAAAACAAGTTAGCTCACTGAGGTTGATTTTAAGGAGCTTTAAGGGAGGAGATGCTCAGACATAGAGGGTTAGAGAGGAAATTCCACAGTGTAGGGCCTAGATACATGAAGGCATGGAAGGCAATGAGGAAGATGGCAGACAGAAGGCCAGAGTTGGAGAAAAACAGAGTTCTCAGAGGAATGCCGAGCTGGAGACAGAGAGAGTTGACTGAGAGTCAAGAGACGTAAAATGCAGAACAGAATTCTTCAAAGTACATTCGGAACTTGAGCTCCAGCTTGCAGATCAGTTGCTGAGGAGCAGCATGTCAAGATTATTGGGAGATGGGCGGTGTGATGGTGCATACATCGAGACGAAAGCTTTTGATGACAATGTGCTGACACGTTCAAATAGGTTGGAGAGGAACAAAGCAAGTAATTGGATGGCAAAATTGGGGTCAGAAAAGATGATATGGTCCAATTGTGGACAGTGCTGTGGAAAGGAAAGAATATGGGGGATATAGGCTTTAGGGTTTTAGTTACACTACAACACCCATATTATCCAAGGTTAAACTCAAAAAGGTGGAACACAGAATCTTCTTAAAATAATATAGTAAATGTTTATAGTTTATGTTTATTTATTAAAATAATATAGTAAATATATATCATGTTTCCAGAAATCAGGCACCCCATCTGAAACATTAAATACAAAATTCACTATGTAGTCATTCCAAAGATTTAAATTGCAGCCAGAGCTCAGTAGTTAGAAGCACTCTCACCTCAATGTCAAAAGCCTGTGGATTGAAGACCCACTCCCAATACTTGACAATAAAATCTGGGCTGATGCTAACTGAGCCCTGCACTGCACAGATGCCGTCTTTCAGATATGTTAAATCCACACTCTTCCTCTCCCACCCCCCCCTCAAATGTACATTAAAAAAAATCCTACAGCACTGTTTCAAACAACTGGAAGGGGGAGGGGTGTTTCATGGCTAATATTTATCCTTCTACTAACATCACTATAAACATATTATCTAGACATTAGCACATTGCTGCTTGTGGTACAATGCAGTGTGTAAACCGGCTGCTGCACTTGCTAGAATTCACATAGCATCTACCATATAGCACAACAAGTCAAGTCAATCATACCAGGTTAACATTATTGACCAACAGCAGTGTACAGTTTTCATTGCATACATATGTGTGCCCACAGCACAGCTAGCGAACCTCAGACCAACAAATCAGTTGTAGTTTTGGAGAGCCCAGAAAAAACAACAAGCAGCATTGGAAATGGGCAGCACAGTGGTTACTGCCTCAGCACCAGGGACCCAGGTTCAATTCCGGCCACAGATCACTGTCTGTCTGGAATTTGCACATTCCCTCTGTGTCTACATGGGTTTCCTCCAGGTGCTCTCGTTTCCTCACACAGTCCAAAGATGCGCGAGTTAGGTTAATTGGCCATGCTAAATTGACCCCAGTGTCAGGAGATTAGCAGGGTAAATATGTGGGGTAGCAGAAAAGGGCCTGGGTGGGATTGTGATTGGTGCGTCCATCTAGGAGATCAAATGGAGCCTCAATTCAATGCCATATCTGAATAACAGCAGCTTCAACATGCAGCACTCCACCAGCACCAAATGCAATTCAGCCTGGGCTCTGTCCTCGAACTTTGACGTGGGACTTGAACTGACAACCTCCTGAGAGGCAAAAGCACTCCCAATTGAACCATGGCTGACATGGTGACTGAATGAGCTGATCAAACATAGCATCCTCATAAAAAACTGGTATAGTCCTAATCAAATCCACTAATAAAAAAGGTGCACTAGACAATCAACCATCCATGTACGCAGAAACAAGTATTTTCAGCTAGCTTATACAACGGGATTGAGGAAATCTCACTGACAGCTCAACAGGATATGAAAAGTAGCCCAAATATAGTTTTATTAATCAATGAAAGGTGTCAGCACTGCACTGGAAGCAGAACAGTAGGAAAAGTAGGAAGCTGTGCTCAAAATCCAATAACACTTTCTAAATTTAAAATGATACTTGATGCAAGGTTGAGAATCATCTTTCTGATCCCTGCTATCCTGTGTCCTGTCCAACACCTGCCCTTCATTCCATGTCAATAAAACAGATTAAAGTTTATTTATTAGTGTCACAAGTAGGCTAACATTAACCCTGCAATGAAGTCACTGTAAAAATCCCCTTGTTGCCACACTCCAATGCCTGTTCGAATACGCTGAGGAAGAAATTAGTGTGGCCAATGCACCTAATCCACATGTTTTTCAGGCTGTGGGAGGTAACCAGAACAGCCCGAGGAAACCCACGCAGACATGGAGGAAAACATGCAAACTTCTCCTTATCGGTAGGTCACATATCAACCGACACAGGAACAACTTCTTCCCTGCTGCCATCAGGCTTTTGATCAGACCTACTTTCTCTATACCCTAGCTATGTAACACTATATTCTATACACTCTACGCTCCTTCTCTCTGAACAGTATGCTTTGGCTGTGACATGCAACAAATAATACTTTTCGCTATTGATTATTATATGATGCATTTGATAGACTGAACCAGGGTAGGATTTACTCAGTTAATAGTCGGGCATTGGGGAGAGTTACAGAGTTAAGAGATCTAGGGTACCAGTTCATAGCCCCTTGAAGTGGAGTCACAGGTTGACAGAGTGGTGAAGAAAGCATTCAGCATGCTTGGTTTCATTGGTCAAAACACTGAATAAAGAGTTGATGGGTCTTGCTGAAATTGTACAACTCATCAGTAAGGCCACAGTTGGAATACTGTGTACAGCTCTGGTCACCCTATTATAGAAAGGATATTATTAAACAAGAAAGACCGCAGAAGAGATTTAGTAGAATGCTACCGGACTTGATGGTTTGAGTTATAAGGAGAGGCTGTATAGACTGGGACTTTTTTTCTGGAGCGTAGAAGACTGAGGTCTATAAAATAATGAGGGGCATAGATCAGCTAGATAGTCAATCTTTTCCCAGAAGTCGGGAAGTCTAAAACTAGAGGGCATAGATTTCAGGTGGGAGGGGAGAAATACAAGTGTCCAGAGGGTCAATTGTTTCACACAGGAGGTGGTGACTGTCTGGAACAAGCTGCCAGAGGTTGTCGTAGAGGTGGGTACATAAGCTTGTCTTTTAAAAAGCATTTAGACAGTTACATGAGTAAAAAGGATACAGAGGGATATGGACCAAATGCAGGCAATGGATATTAGATCAGGGGTTTTAAAAAAAGAGCAGCATGGACAAGTTGGGCCAAAGGGTCTGTTTCTCATGCTATAAACCTCTATAACATTATGTAACATTAAATCAAATCAGACAGTGATCCAAGCTGGGAATTGAACCTGGATCCCTGGCATTGTGAGGCAGCAGTGCTAACCACTGTGCCACTGGACCACCCTATCACACATTCCAATAAATATAGTGACTGCTAATTAAAGCAAAAAATGCTTGATAAACTGGCAGCATCTATGGAGAGAGAAACAGGGTTAACCTTTCAAGTTTGTGGGTGCTACATTCTATACATAACAAATGAGACTCCCCTTTTAAAAAAATTCATCATCTGTAAAGCACTGTACGAATGCCCGAAGGACATGAAAAATGCAACATCAAGGTTAAATTCATTCGGTGTGTGTAGAATTCCAGTCTGTGATCTTCCAACAGCAGGCACATTCCTGCAGTGCAGAATCAATACACACAGTTCTCCTTCCTTCTTGTGGGTTATTTAATTGATGTACAGATCCATTACCAATGAAGCTGGTGACTGAAGGAGCAGAACTAATGCTACCTGCTCAGCTAATGCTGTTACATGATAAGCTTTGCCTGTCATCTTACATAACATTGGGACAAAGTGAAGTTGAGCAACAGGCAAACTCAAATGATCAGACATTCATATATGGCACATGGATGTTCAAAATTAGAGTATTTGGCAAGCACATCCATTTCTAGCATGACTGCAACATTAGACAACTCTGCTCGTTGCTTAGTCCAACCCCCTTGAGTTATGAAGCAGCCAGTACTAACCTCTGTAACCTGATCTGGTAGCCAGTACTGTTTCCATCACCGCAGGCTTCTGCTCTTTCTGCTGCTACCCTCTCGGCTATCTGAAGGTGCAAAAACAAACAATATTAATATGCAAGATCACAAAATGTAGGAGTAATAAGTAGGCTATTCAACCCATTGAGTCTGCTCTTCATTCAATGAGATCATGACCGATAACATTATCAACTCCACTTTTCCGTTTTATTTCCAGAACTCTTGATTCCCTTACTGATTAAAAGTCTGTCTATTTCAGCCTTGAATATACTTAACCCAATTTCTACAGCCGTATGTGGTTAAGAATTCCATAGATTTAGTCTCAGCAGTGAAGAAATTTCTCCCATCTATCTTAAATGGGCAACTCCTTCCTCAGGGATTATGCCTTCTGATCCTAGACTCTCTCAAATGGGGAAACAACTTCTCAGCCCTACCCTGAGAATCCTTTGTATCTGAATAAAGACACCCTCCAGTCAGTAAACTCCAGTGAAAAAAGGTACAACCTACTCAAACATCTTCTTGTAGAAAATCCCTCTGCACCTGGGATCAACCTTCTTTGGATTATCTCCAATGCCAGTATATCTTGGACAAAGGGACCAAAATTGCTCGCAGTCAGAACTGGAATTGGCCAATAAGCTCCAAGTTTGTAGCCTTCCTTCCATTGATCTCAGTTTCCAGGTTGCCACTACACACTGGATGCTGAAATGCTTTCTGATTTTACCCGTAAATAGCATGGTTGTCATTTTAAGATATGTCCCTTAATGCTTGATTCTCTAGTTATTTCCTTTGCATCAACCCTATTGAGATTTTTACCCCCCAATTAGGATATGGAGGGAAGTGGCATTGGCCTTAATTTTTCTGTCTTCCTTAGACTCAGAGTGGCCCCACAGGACTAGAAAATTTTTTTTTTATTCGTTCGTGGGACATGGGTGTGGCTGGCTGACCAGCATTTATTGACCATTCCGAGTTGCCCAAGGGCAGTTGAGAGTCAATCACGTTGCTATGGCTCTGGAGTCACATGTGGGGCAAACCAAGTAAGCACGGCAGATTTCCTTCCCTAAAGGGCATTAGGGAACCAGATGAGTTTTTACAACAATCGACAATGGTTTCACGATCATCAGTAGATCCTTAGTTCCAAATTTTTTTTATTGAATTCAAATTCCACCATCTGTCATGACAGGATATGAACCTGGGTCACCAGGAACATTGGCTGAGTTTCTGGTTTAGTAGTCTAGTGATAATACACCAAGCCATTGCCTTCCCTTAACATTTCAAACATTACAGTCTTGTTTAAAAAAAAACAGGATGAGCTCAACAACGACAGTCCTGTCAGTTTAACGTCTGTAAAGGGGAAATTTCTAGGAACAATAATTAGGACAAAATTAATAGTCACGCGGACAATTTAGGGTAAGTTAAAGGAAGCCAGTATTCATTCCTCAAGGGTTAATCATGTTTATCTAATTTGTTGGGAATACTTTGAAAAGGTAGCAGAAAGGGCTAATGGGGCCATTGATGTTTGTGAACTTTCAAAAGACATCTGAAACAGTGCCAAACAACAGACTTACCCGCGAGCAAATTATAGCTCAGAGTAAAAGGGAAAGTAGCAATATGAACACTGAACTGGCTGAGTGACAGCAAACAGCATCTACTGGCTAATGGATGTTTTTTGGACTGTAGAAAGCTTTGTCATGGAGTTTTCCAGGGTTTAGTGTTGGATCCACGCATTCTGTGATAGAAACGAATGATCTAGGCCTTGTATACAGTGACAAGTATGAAGTTTACAGATGATTCATAACTTGAAAAAACTGAACTTTGAGGATAGTGTAGAACTTCAAAAGGACATAAACAAGTTGGTGGAATGGGCAGACAGGCAGCAGGTGAAAGCCAATACAGAGAAAGGTAAGGTGATTTATTTTGTCAGAAGAACATGGAGAGACAATTTAAATAAAGAGTACAATTCTAAAAGGGATGCAGGACCCGTGGTGCTGGGTATATAATGCCTAAATCATTGAATGTGGCAGAACAGATTGAGGCAGACATTAATAAATACAATATCCTGGGCTTTATTAGAAGGGACATCGAGTACAAGAGCAAGAAAATTATATAACACTTGTGCAAGTCAGCAATTCAGCCTCAGCTTGACTAATCATTAGTTCTACCATGCTTTAGGAACGATGTGAAGGCATTAGAAATAGTGCAGAAAGGACACAGGATAATCTTTCCAAGGATGAGGAACTTGAGTTATGAAGATATTGGAAAATTAGGATTGTTTTCCTTACAGAAAAGGTTGAGAGGAGTTTGGATTGGGTTTTCCAAAATTTTGAAGGGGGCAAACAGAATAGATAGAGAGAAACCATTCCCTACTTGTGAAAGAATCAACAGCGAGAGAGCACAGATTTCAAGTCATTAGTAAAAGCAGCAAAAGTTATGGAGAATTTTTTTTTAAACACAGCGAGTGGTTTCAAATTTGCAAACACACTGCCAGATTATATAGTGAAGGCTCAGTTGAAGCATTCAAAAAGATATTAGGTGTTCTCTGAAAGGGAAAAATTTGCAGGGTTACAGAGAGAGAAATTGGGGAAATGGTCGGAAGTGAGTTCCTCATTTGGTGAGCCGGTGCAGACGCAATGGGTCAAATGGCAGCCTCCAGCACAGTAACAATTCTGAGGCTACATAATCACTTATCAGAAGTCTAGAGAATACATGTCACATTGATCTGATTTACTGTCGTAAGTATTAATATAGAATGAAGAGTATTCTTCTTGTGTGCTATACAAAGCATATGATACATCGAGGAGGAAAGGAGAGAATGCAGAATGTAATAAGAGATCAAATTGATGCATTGTTACAGAATTCAAAAGAGTTAGACTTTTAAAATTTTAAGTTTATTCATTAGTTGACAAGTGGGCTTAACACTGTAACAAAGTTACTGCGAAAATACCCTCGTCACTACACTCTAGTACCTGGTCAGGTACACTGAGGGGGAATTTAGTACGGCTAATGCACCTGACCAGGACTTCTTTCAGACACAGAGGAAACTGCAGCATCCAGAGGAAACCTACGCAGACGTGAGAAGGTGCAGATTCTGCACAGTGACCCAAGATGGGAATTGAACCTGGATCCCTGGTGCATTGAGGCAGAAGTGCCATCTGTGCCATCATGAGAGTAAAAGAGAGAATTAGAGCGTATACTGAACACAGCTTGCAAGAAATCACCACAATGTGGCGCCATCTTGGGAATTTATGCAATGTCTCCTCAATTTAATCTTCCAAATTCCAGTACTATTCGTATATTACCCAGCGGGATGAGATTTGCAGATTGAACAGGAACTATAATAGATTACATTGCCTTCCTGCTGCACTTAAATTCTGTCGTGCAAACCCAAGTTCCCAGGAGGATCATGGCTTATGTGAAGAGTACAGACAGACCCAGCATCATTTGTAAAATCAGGGAATGTGATTAGAGAACAGTTCAACCAGTAGCAAAGAGGTTTCAAAGCTAACATACATCTTTCAACCAGAAACTGCAATTGTAATTTTCTTACTGCTCAGGTCCATAATTTAGGAATGTCCATATTTACGTCTTTCTCACTCTTTGATGTATATCATGGTGTCCAAAAACATAATTATAGCATACACATGATCATATTGAAGTATTTCTTCAGGTTAGAACAGGCAGCTTTTATTTATTCGAAAATCACATAGAAATGCATCATTATTGTCATGATATTTGATTACTTCCTTAAAACTCTTTATCACCTTACTTACCTTGAGATTTTGTTTTAATATATGAATTGTACTTTGGGGCGGCAGAGTAGCACAGTGATTAGCAGTGCTGTCTCAGAGCGCAAGGGACCCAGGTTTGCTTCCTGGCTTGGGTCACTGTCTGTGTGGAGTTTTCACATTCTGCTTGTGTCAGCATAGGGGTTTCCTCCGGGTGCTCTGGTTTTCTCCCACAGTCCAAAGATGTGTGGGTTAGGTGGATTAGCCATGCTAAATTGCCCCTTAGTGTCAGGGGCACTAGCTAAGTTAAATGCATGGGGTATGGGGATAGGGGCTAAGTGGGATTGTGGTCAGTGCAGACTCGATGGGTCAAATGGCCTCCTTTTGTACTGTCAGATTCTATGATTCTCCTGCCATGTTATAAGTTAATTTCTAAACTGATAGCTGGATATTAAATTTGTTCACAGTGCCAGTGTCCCGACAATACATTTGCCCAGCGGTACGCAAACTAGACAGGTTATTGGATCAATACATAGCAAATAGCCAAGTTTTTTTTTTATTCAGTCATGGGAAATGGACATTGCTGACTGGCCAGCATTTACTGCCTATCCCTAGCTACTCTTGAACTGAGTGTTTTGCTCTGCCATTTGAGGATCAACTACACTGTGCTGGCTCTGGAATCACACATAGGTCAAGCCAGGTAATGTCGGCAGATTTCCTTTCCTAAAGGACACCGGTGAACCAGATGGGCTCTTCCAACAATCAACAATGGCTTTATGATCATCAGTAAATCCTTAATTCCAGAATTTTTTTTATTGAATTCAAATTCCACCATCTGTCATAGAAACATAAAACATAGAAAAACTACAGCAAAATACAGGCCCTTCAGCCCATAAAGTTGTGTCGAACATGTCCCTACCTCGGAGATTACTAGATTTACCTATAGTCCTCTAAGTTATCTAAAAGTCTCTTAAAAGACCTTATCGAATCCACCTCCACCACTGTTGCCAGCAGTCCATTCCACGCATCCACTATTGAGTGAAAAAAACTTATCCCTGACACCTCCTCTGTACTTACTTCCCAGTATCTTAAACCTGAGTCCTCCTGTGGCAATCATTTCAGCCCCTAGGAAAAAGCCTCTAACTATCCACTCGATCAATACCTCTCAATAACTTGTACACCTGTATTAGGTCACTCCTCATCCTTCATCTCTCCAAGGAGAAAAGGCCGAGTTCCGTCAACCTATTCTCATAATGCATGCTCCCCAGTCCAGGCAACATCATTGAAAATCTCCTGTGCACCCTTCCTATGGCTTCCATATCCTTCCTGTAATAAGACAGCCAGAATTGAGCACAGTACTCCAAGTGGGGTCTGACCAGAGTCCTAATTAGCTGCAACAATACCTCTCGACTCCTAACTCAACTTCTCAATTGACAAAGGCCAGTACACCATATGCCTTCTTAACCACAGCCTCTACCAGCCCAGCTGCTTTGAGTGTCCGATGAAATCGGACCCCAAGATCTTCCACACTGCCAAGAGTCATACCATTAGTGTTATATTCTGCCATCCTATTTGGCCTGCCAAAATGAACTACTTCATAATTATCTGGGCTGAACTCCATGGTGGGTATTCAAACACGGGTCGCCAGAACATTAGTTGAATATCAGAATTAATAGTTTAACATTAATACCACTAGGCCATCACAGCAGACATGATGCAGTTTGATTATCCCAGGCAAAGCAGGCACAAAAGACAAGATAAAAGTGCTGAGACTTACAGAGATTGCGCTGATCCGACGGGGTTGAGTACACACGACCCTGCACAAAGACCCCTTTCCACTCTCAATGTAGTCGTCCAGAATGAACTGGGTCACCTGTGTGGTTTTCCCACAACCTGTTTCTCCACTTATGACAAGCACCTGATTTGCACTGATCAACTCCACAACCTCCTGCGATTCAGAATATGTATGAAAAGAACACAAGATTAGTCAAGATCTATAGTCAAGGTACTGTAATGCTCACATTCTAATTACTATTGCTCTTAATTATTCAGCAGAGTTTCCCGTCTCCACCTCAAGCCTGGCAATGCTACTTGTATTGCTTCAGCTTCTGAGGAATGGAAAACAGTATTGAGCACTAAAATCATTAGCGCGCAAATCCACTTTAGACCTTACGAAAGGAAGGTAATTGATGAAGCAGCCAAAGCTGGTTGGGCACTCCCCTGAGGAAGTCCCATAGTGATATTCTGAGGCTGAAATGTTTGGCTCCAACAAGCAGAATCATCTTTCTCTATACTGGCTATAGTTCCAACTAGCACAGATTCTCTCCTGATTCACAATCACTTCAATTTAACTTGGGCTCTTTAATCCCACATTCAGTTGAAAGCTCAAGGATTGTCACTCTCACCTCTGGAATTCAGTTCTTTAAGACCAAGATTATAATAAAGGCCAAAGCCAAATAGTCCAAACAGAATTCCAGCAGAGCAAATGAGCAGGTTCAGGGTTACCTGGGGTTAGCAGGTTATTTGGGCATCAGCTAGCTTTGTTGGCTGGATGGCTGGTTTGTGATGCAGAATAATGCCAATAACACAGGTTGAATTCCAGTACAGGCCGAGGTCATTCATGAAGGCCCCGCTGTCCCAACCTTGCCCCTCATCTGGTGTGGCAGTCCTCAGGTTAAATCATCACCAGTCAGTTCCTGCCTCAAAGGGTCGAGCAGCTTATGGTCATTCGGGACAATGTCAACTTTACTTTTCCTTTATTGGTGAGTACTATCACAGCACTGTCAAAGACAGCCTCCATCAATTTGCTGATGATTACAAGAATTCAGTAAGAAATCTCAACACCAGATTAAAGTCCTACAGGTTTATTTCATAACATGAGCTTTCAGGGTGCTGCTCCCTCATCAAGTGACTGGAGAGGTAGGTTTCACAAATGCGGCAAAGACACAATTGCAAGATAATGGTTGGAGCTCCGAAAATTCATGATTAACCTGGTGTTCTTACTTTGTGTCCCAAGTCCAATTCCAGCATCTCCACATCATTATAACAGCAGACTGATGGGGCAGTATTTGGCCAGATTGAATTGTATTACTTTATTTCAGAGTCCACTGGGAAGATTCATTCCTAACATTCTTTGATTACTGCGAACATGTTGTTCTATTTCAATAAAGTTTTTACTGAACAGAAGATAACCGGACAATTTTGTAGGTGGTCGGAAAAATGCCAGTGTTGTAGCTGTATTGGAACAGTTTGGTTAAAACAAACGGGTATTTTAAGAATACAATCTAGTCCCCAGCAAGACAGAGCATTCTCAACATACTCAGGAGCCAGACAGAAGAATGGAAAATCTGGAGGGTTGGAACAGATCATTCCCAAACTTGGAGATACAATGTGTTATCAAGTTGGAGGTCTGAGAGGCCTGGGAACTATGTTGTATTATTTACATGACATTTAATGTAATATAGAAGTCTGAAGTGGCACAGTGCAATAGTGATTAACAGCACTGCCTCACAGACCTGGGTTTGATTCCAGCCTCGGGTGACTGTCTGTGAAGAGTGTGTCTGCATGGGTTTCCTCCCACAGTCCAAAGATGAGAGAGTTAGGTTGATTGCCTAAAATAAATTGCCCTTTAATGTCAGGGGGATTAAGAGGATAAATATGGGGGATTACAGGGACAGGACAGAACCTAGGTGGATTGCTGTCAGTACAGGCTGGCATCCTTCTGCACTATTGATTCTATGACCCATCAATGCAATAAAAATGATATGAAACTATTAAGTACGAACAAGGAGCAAAGTTGCCATCGTCAGACCACAATTCTTTGTTGGAAGATATCAACTAACACAATAGAACCCAGAGTAATTTAAAAAGCTTTTAAAATACAAATACTGATGACAGCAAGTTACCCAACCTTATAACCAGATTGATGAGCTCCCAAGGTAGGGGACAGTTCCATCTTGGGGCCTTCTGACCACAGGCCTGAATATATTTGATATGCACACATAGATTTCTTAAACTAAATAAATTATCACATAAGAAAATTACCTGCATTATGTACATAATTTAAAAACCATCACTTACATGTCTCATTCCGTAAGAGGGGAGTTTTTCTCGGAATCTCTAGAGAAAATAAAGTGAGAATAACATAGATTAAGAAATCACGCTATTACTGCCATTACATAAACATAACAACTATATTCAGGAAACCAGATTCTGATAAGAGCTCACAGGTTTACCGACAGATTGAAATCAATTGTGCACAGTTAGTTATTACAATGTCACACTTTAGATGGCTAGTTTCAGATTCTGGATAGCTCGATGGAAAATAAAACCCAGAAATGAAAATGGAAACACAAAGGTGATTCATTGGCAACTCCACTTCCTCCAATGGGGGGGTGGCACAGTGGTTAAAACTGCTGCCTCACAGCACCAAGTTCAATACCGGCCTCCGTTGACTGTGTGGAGTTTGCACGTTCTTACTATGTCTGTGTGGGTTTCCTCCCACAGTCCAAAGATGTGAGAGTTAGTTGACTGATCATGCCAAATTGCCTCTTAGTGGGGTCTACTGGGGTAAAATATGTGGGGTTATGGAAATAGTTGTCAGTGTAGAGTGGCCCCAAAGTTAGCACTGTTGCCTCACAGCACCAGGGACCCAGGTTCAATTCCTGGCTTGGGTCACCATCTGTGCAAAGTCTGCACACTCTTCCTGTGTCTGCATGGGTTTCCTCTGGGTTCCCCGGTTTCCTCCCACAGTCTGAAAGACGTGCAGGTGAGGTGCAAAGGCAATGATAATTCTCCCTCAGTGTACCCAAACAATGTGGCTATGAGGGGATTCTCACAGTAATGTCACTGCTGTGTTACTGTAAGCCCATTTGTGACACTAATAAATAAACTAAAGAAAAAAATTTTCTTCTGCACTGGAGGGATTCGACAATTCCTTCATCCACTGTTGGATGCCATGTCTTATTATTTATTTGTCACTAGTAAGACTTACATTAATACTGAAATGAAGTTACTGTAAAAGTCTCCGAGTCGCCACACTCCAGCGCCAGTTCAGGTCAATTCACCTACATTTTCAGCTGGTCCCTAAGCTCTGGACATCCCTGTCTAAACCTTTCCTGTTTGGCTCACTAAAAAATCTTTAATTTAAAAAAATCACCACTGTGAACCACCTTGGAACTTGTTTTGTCCATGTTGAATGCACCATATAAATGCAAATTAATGATTCTATTGTAAAGTGAAATTGAACTTTCAGCTTTAGATTCTTCAGTTTTGATATTAATGTAAACTTATTTTAATTTCCCCCATCACAGAAGCTGACAAACCGGCACAATCTCACCACCATCTGCCAGACACAGTTCAGCTTGGCAACACTTGACTTACAATTTTCTTAAAGTCTTCACAAAAATCAGTTCTAATTGGCATCTCTGCTGGGCAACTTCTCAAATACTTTAAAATCAATGCTTCCAATGAAAAGTAAAACAGCTGTACTGAAGGTTGATTGTCATTCCATCCAACTACTTTTTGTATTTTAAATATTAGTAAACTATTTCAAACTATTATGTGCTGACATAAACATGATGGGCTGAATGGTCTGCTGCAGGAATTTTTTTTCCTAGGCTGGGAGTGGATATTTTTGAAAGTATATTTCTGGCATTAAGTCACTGCCAGATACAGGGAAAGAGCAGTACTGGGCCAAATTGGATAGCTCTTTCAAAGGGTCAGCAGAGGCATGACAGGCCAAAGGGCCTCTTATTGCACTTTACGATGCTAACTTTAACAATTGGGATTAGCTTAGTCATTAAAAAGTTGGGCCAAAGGGCCTCTTTCCCTGCCGTAAGCCTCTATGACTCTATTCCAATAATACTCCTGTTAAAAGGGGCCTCCAACTTCTTTAATGCAAGTGGTTTTCCTCTTTCAATTCTCGAGGATAATAACTCCCGTGGCCTCATCGAAGAGGCTTTTGAATAACAAACAGCTGCGATATGGACCACAACTACACAGAACTGTGATACATACAATTCATATCGATGCCTGCAATTGGGGTGGCATAGTGGTTAGCACTGCTGTCTCATAGCAGCAGGAACAGGGTTCAATTCCAGCCACAGGTCACTGTCTGTGCAGAGTTTGCATGTTCTCCGTGTCTGCACAGGTTTCCTCCAGGTGGTCCAGTTTCCTCTCACAGTCCAGAGATGTGCGAGTTAGGTTGATTGGCCGTGATCAATTCTCCCTCGGTGTCAGGGGATTAGCAAGGTAAATAAGTGAGGTTATGGGAATAGGGCCTGGATGGGATTGTGATCAGTGCAGACTTGATGGGCTGTATGGCCTCCTTCTGCACTGTAGGGATCCTATTAACTCTGATACATTCACTCATGAATCCAGGTGGGCTTGAATCCAGGTTCCATGGGCGAAAACACAGTATTTAAACCAAGTGAGTCAGCCAGTACATTAAACTGGTTTTAGGCTACATAGAAACTTTATAAGGGAATGATCTCAGAGTAATGTGGAGCATGTTACAAGTCACTGACATTTTGTTGGCTTAGAAAAAGGAGACAGATGATAAAACCACTTAAGAGTTGAGCATCACAAGCTAAACTTCAGGTGCTTAATGCTCCCAACCATTTACTCTAACATAAGATTCTTTAGATTGGACAAATTCCCAACATCAATACCTTCATCTCCAGGTATCTCAAACTCGATGTCTTCTTCATTAGGTTTTCTCTCAGCTCCTCATCCAAAAACACATCCCGAGTGATGGTTTCAAAGAGGTACTCTAGGTCAGCGCTGGTCTCTGGTTTGATTTCCTTAGTGGTTGAAGCAGAGGGATATGCACTTCTGTGATGGGTTGGAAAGAAAGCAAAACAAAGTTCAGAAACAAATTAGAAATTTGCCAAGAGCAACGAGTCAGATAATGAGTTAATCTGCTTTAGTGATGTTGACATACAAAGAACAGACTTGCAGTTACATAGCACCGTGCCTGGTCACAGAACATCCAAAAGCATGTCACAGTTAATGGAGAAAGTTTTGAAAACAGGTCACTGTCGTAATCTAGGGAAACGATTTGCACGCAGCAAGGTCTCATAAACAGCAAGGAGATAAATTCCCAGATAATTTGTTTTCAAAGAACAAAGAACAAAACAGCACGGGAAACAGGCCCTTTGGCCCAACGAGCCCGCGCCGCCACCCCGATGTTCCCACCTCTACCCGCGATCCCTGTCCGTGTTTATAGATCTATGGATTAAAAACCAAATTTGAGACAATTTAGGGAGAATTTGTTTTGCCAATCAGCCTAAGAGCACATCTTTGGGATGCAGGAGGAAACCGGAGCACCCAGAGAAAACCCACGCAAGCACGGGGAGTACACGCAAACTCCCACAGACACAGGCTCAAATCCATGTATCTGCACAGCACAGTGATAGTCACTGAGGTGTCATGTTGCCCATCAAATGGTCCGGGTCAAGCGTACACTAACGACGTGAAGCACTACGATACTCTTGGAAAAAAAATCCAAGAGCAGCCCTCTCATGACTCATCGCATGTATGCTTCTCGTTAGATAACAAGGTGGACCAAAGCACTTGTAGGATAAAAACAAGTACATCAATATCATCATCTATTTACACCTTCCCAGTGACTCCCAAGGCTCATGACCCCTATTTTAAATCAGTTTTCTATACCTCTCCATTCCCATTATGTGCATGTGCCCATCTTCTGATGTTAGTTGAGGAATAAATGCTGACCTGGACACTAGGTGAAGTATAATTTATTTATTAGTGTCACAAGTAGGTTTACGTTAACACGTCAACAAAATTACTGCAAAAATTCCCTAGCAACACAAAAATTCCTGGCGCCTGTTTGGGTACGACCAAGTGAAAATTTAGTTCGAACAATGCACCTAGCCAGCATGTCTTTTGGACTGTGGGGGGAAACCCACAGACACAGAGAGAACGTGCAGTCTTCACACAGACCCAAGCCGGGAATCAAACTCGGGTCCCTAGTGCTGTGAAGCAGTATACTAACCACTGTGCCACAACAAGGCTCCTGCTTATCTCTGAATTTTGCCATGGAATCTTTTACATTCACCTAAAGAGGTAAACAGGATTGGCTGTAAAGTATGATTTTGAGAGTATGATTGTTACGTTCTTGCTCAACTCGTCTATGGGACAGCTCTCCCAATTTTGGCACAAGTCCCCAGAGGTTAGTGAGGAGGACTTTGTATAGTCGGCAGGACCAGTGGGACTATTGTTTAAATTGCTACGGTGACGCCAGATGGATCATCCGGTTTTATTCCTGTTCTGCTTGTTTGTAACAACTTGACGTAATTAAGAGGTTTGTTAGCAACATTCCCTCTCAATTGTATGCCAATGGAATGTTATGATCTCAGTTGATGGAAAGATCCATTGCTCAAAAGTCCGTATCTTTTAACATAAAACATGAGGTCACTAATCAGTTTTAACAAAAAAATTAAACATGAAAAAATTGGATTTATAATACGATATGCCATTCCTGCTTCCCTTTAAAGACATACAGGTTTTAAGATTAACACGGATCATAAAGTACATCATAAGCTATAATTGTCTCATTAAAACACAAAGGCCCTTTGATACTCACAAAAATGCCCGTGGTCAAATACACTCCTCACTGTAAATCACAACTGAATGTCTGTCAACGTCATCTCAGATTTGATTTGAATTATTGTCAAATGTATTAATATACAGTGAAAAGTATTGTTTCTTCTGCACTATACACATCGAGCATTCCATTCATAGAGAAGAAAATGAGAGTGCAAAATAGCTAGGGTGTGTAGAAAGATCAACTTAATGTAAGCTAAGTCCATTCAAAAGTCTGACAGCAGGGAAAAAGCTGCTCTCGAGTCGGTTGGTAGAAGGTGGAAGAGGGAATGTCTGGGGTGCATTTGGTCTTTCAATATGCTAGCTGCTTTTCCAAGGCAGCAGAAAGTATAGACAGAGTCAATGGATGGGAGACTGGTTTGCGTGAGGAATGGGGCTACATTCACAATCTGTGGTCTTGGGCAGAGCAGGAGCATATTCTCCATTACACTTCCTGAAATTAATGTCAATAAAACGGAAGGAGATTGTCATTGAGGGAGACATTATGAGTGTCATAGAGGTTTACAGCATGGAAACAGGTCCTTCAACCCAACTTGTCGATTCCGCCCTTTGTTTGAAACTCCTACACTAATCCCAACTGCCTGCATTTGACACATATTCCTCTAAACGCATCTTATCCACGTAACTATCTAAATGCTTTTTAAAAGTCAACATTGTACCTGCTACTACCACTACCTCCTGGCAGCTTGTTCCAGACACTCATCACCCTCTGAAAACTCTCTGGACACTTTTGTATCTCTCCTCTCTCATCTTAAACTTATGCGCTTTAATTTAAGGCTCTTCTACTTTTGGGAAAAGATATTGACTATCTCGCTGATCTGTGCTCCTCATTATTTTATAGACCGCTATCAGATCACCCTCAGCTTCAGAGAAAAAAGTCCCAGTCATCCAGCTGCCCCTTATAATCCAAATCATTAAGTCCTGCAGCATCCTAGTAAATCTTTTCTGCATTCTTTCAAGCTTAATAATACTGTTGCCCGCACCAGTTCACCAGATTCTCTATCTCATTCCTGTCTCATCATTGTCTGAGATCCAACCCGCTACAGTGCTGTTGTCAGCAAATTCGAAAACTGAATTGGAGGGGAATTTGGCCACAAAATCATAGGTGTATTAGTAGTATAATAGGGGGCTGAAGATACAGCCTAGTGGGGCACTAGTGTTGAGTTTGATTGTGGAATGTCATTACCTGTCCTTACTGATTGTGATCTGTGAATTGGGAAGTTCAGGATCCAGTCACAGAAGGAGGTGCCAAGACCCAGGTCATGAAGTTTGGAGATGAGTTTCGTAGGAATAATGGTATTGAAGGTTGAGCTGTTGTCAATAGTCTGACATCTGTGTCTTTGCTATCTAGGTTTCCAGTATTGAGTGCAGTGCCAGGGAGATGGTGTGTGCTGTGGATCTGTTGTGGTGGTATGCAAACAGCAGTGGATCCATACAGTCTGAGGGGCTGGAATTGATTCATGCCATGGACAGCCTTTTGAAGCACTTCATAACGATGGACGTCACACCCACTGGTTGATAGTCGTTAAGGTACCCCGTTTGGCTTTTCTTTGGTATCGGGATGATGGTCATCAACTTGAAGCAGATAGGGACCTCAGATTGTTGTAAAGAGAGATCGAAAATGTCTGTGAATACCCCCGCCAGCTGATCCGCACAGGATCTGAGTGCTCGTCCGGGTACTCCATACAAGCCAATTGCTTTCCAGGGGTTGACCTTCGAGAAAGCTACTCTGACATCTGCAAAGGTGACCTCAGATACAGGTTCACCTCAGGCTTCCAGGGTGGAAGTGTTCTCGCTGACCTCTTGCTTAAAACGGGTGTAGAATGCATTGAGCTCATCAAGGAAGGGTGCGTTGGTGCCAGTGATTTTACATGTCTTCATCTTATAGCCTATTATGTCTCGCAGATTTTGCCATAGTCGTCGGGGGTCTGTGTAGCCAGCCTGGGACTCTAGCTTGGTCCAGCACTGTCTTTTGGCATCTTTGGTTTATCCCCTCAGATGGTTTTAACTGGAAGCTAGAGTAGTTGGAGCCAGGTGACTGAGGAGTGGACAGCTTACAATTCTGCCAGAAGCTTGACAGGATAAGGGAGTTGCAAAGATGCAAGCTTCCCAAGGAACAAGACTCCCCCAGATGATTATTACATGACAAATGCCAAGCTCCATGCCCAAAAGCATGCTGTAAAATCTACTCTCAATGCTTTTCCTTAGAGGTTTGCATTCAAAAATC
This sequence comes from Sphyrna mokarran, assembly GCA_024679065.1. Classification (NCBI taxonomy): domain Eukaryota; kingdom Metazoa; phylum Chordata; class Chondrichthyes; order Carcharhiniformes; family Carcharhinidae; genus Sphyrna; species Sphyrna mokarran. The sequence continues at coordinate 9,033,885 of JAGIQG010000003.1, read as the reverse complement.
TAGATCAGGTTTTCCAAATGAAAGTTTAAATAAAGCTTAACAGCAAATTCAATCCAGGATTTTACACCAACCTCTTTGGAATTTTGTCACCTTGATTACTGTCCAAATGGTTCACAATTATTTAACTCACAGTTCCTAGATTCTTATCAAAATGATATCCAATGTTTCATCTACCATTGAACCTCCTGTCCCACTTTAAATCTAGTTACTATAATTATCCCTTTAACTAAGTACACTGCGTACTCGTTCTTGAATCTTTTGAACCTCGGTATCTGTTTGCTTAATCTCAGCTCTCAAACACTCCTTCTGTCCCAATTCCCTGGTTATCTGGATTGTATCTTGTTCACCCCTCAACTAGCTGGTTCCAACTGTTCTGGCTTCCAGTTGAAACTAAGAACAAAGGAAGGTGGCCTCCTGTTGCCAAGCAATGCTCCTGCTGCTGCTATTTTCTTCTTCACACTGCAGCCTCTCTAAGCACAATTGAAAATTAACCAACCCTCACACATACAAACACCTTTGACCAGCATAAACCTAACAATAGGCTTCAACCTTCCAGACACATGAACAGTAAATACGATTCAAACTGTGCCCTATTTCTAATTTTTACTAATAGCAATATAAATTCTTTAAAGCTATCTTTGCTTCCTTAACAGGAGCTACGCAGGGAGTAATTGAGAAATTATCACAGGAAGAAGAGGCGTAAGTCCCCAGGGTCTCCACCACAACAAAGGATGTAAACGTAAAATAACTGCATCTTAAAGAAACAATGCTCAGAAAAGGCTGCGTTACCTCCAGTTTTTGCTAGAGTCAGCTGAAACCGAGGCACGCTGGTCTCTGTAGTCACTCCGTGTCTGGACAGAATTCAGTAGTCGGGTGATGTGTTCCTCTCGTGCTTCATCCATCTGCACAACTGCCCTCTACAGAAAGGCAAAAAGAGCCATGCACTACTTTTTTCCTACGTTAACATATTTAAATAATATCTTATTTTCAGAATCCAAAGAATAATTAATTCTCTAAAACCAATATTTCCAGTTCTGGCAAAATGTAATTCATCAGAAACATTACATCTGTTTTTCTCTCTCTATAACTGCTGCCAGTCCTGCTGAGTATTTTACAGCAGGATTTAAAGTTTATTTATTAGTCACAAATAAGGCTACAATGAAAGCGGCACTGTGAAATTCCCTTACTCGCCAAAGCACTGCAATTCAATCAGATCATCGCTGATCACTCCCAGGCCTGATTAAATTGTGAATACGCGTGTGTGTTGTGGGATAGGGTTGGGATCTCTGACGTATGGGGGTCTCTGTCAGATCCTGCCTGGAGTTGTGTGCAGATCTGTGTGGATCTCTGCCTGGCAGGGAGAATTTTTGTGTGGCAGGATGCACACAAGCAGATGGCCACAACCAATGGGGGTTGCGCATGCATTGCAGGAGGGGGTTGCATGCACATGTAGGGGTGGGTGGTGGTGGGTGGGGGTGTGGCAAGGCTGTATATGGGGGGGGGGGGGTGCGCGCATAGGGGTGTGTATAGGGATGGGTGGGGATAAGAGATTTAGATAGGGCGGACAGTGATAGCCTTTTTCCAAGGATGGAGAAAGCTAGCATGAGGGGACATGGCTTTAAATTAAGAAGCGGTCGTTATAGGACGGATGTCAGAGGTAGGTTCTTTACCCAGAGGGTGATAAGGGTAAGGAATGCCCTGCCTGCAGCAGTTGAAGATGAGCCAAGTTTGGTGGCGTTTAAGAGGTTAGTGGATACGTTTATGGATGAAAAGGGAATTGTTTAGGTTAGAGGGTCATTGCTTTTTCTTAATTGGTCGGCGCAACATCGAAGGACGAAGGGCCTGTACTGCGCTGTAATGTTCTAAGTTCTATGTGTGTTGGTAGGGGGTTGTGGGTGTGTCTGCGTGTGAGTGGGGGGGCCCTCCCCTCCCCCCTCCCATCCCTCCCCCTCCCCCTCCCCTCTCTCCCCTCCCTCCCCACCTCCCCCCCCCCCCCCTTCCCCCACCCCTTCCCCCCTCCCCCGCACTCGCTGCGCTCCTGCTCTTTGCTTTTCTGGCCCTGCCGCTTGGCGTACCACAGGCCGATGTCTTTGCCCTTTAGATGCCCAGGGTGGCGGCCCCGGCCCCTGCCACCCGCCGGGCTCTCCCAGCCGCCCGAGGCCGACGAGGAGGCGCCGGCGGCCCGCCAGTCTTTGCGGTAAGCGGAGCTGCTCATGGCACTGAGTGAATCCCGGGGCCGCCGCTCGGAGACCGGAGAGCGGAGAGCGGCGCAGACTGATGGCGTCACAAACCGCCCGTCCACTGCTTCTGACATCACAAAGGTCACCGCCTGACCTCACAGGCACGCCCCCTGCAGGAACAAACCCAGCATCACAGCAATCATCCCAGCGCAGGTACACCCAGACTGGGAATGATCCCAGCACAGGTACACCCAGACTGGGAATGATCCCAGCACAGGTACACCCAGACTGGGAATGATCCCAGCGCAGGTACACCCAGACTGGGAATGATCCCAGCGCAGGTACACCCAGACTGGGAATGATCCCAGCACAGGTACACCCAGACTGGGAATGATCCCAGCACAGGTACACCCAGACTGGGAATGATCCCAGCGCAGGTACACCAGACTGGGAATGATCCCAGCGCAGTACACCCAGGACTGGGAATGATCCAGCGCAGGTACACCCAGACTGGGAAATACAGCCAGGTACACCCAGACTGGGAATGATCCCAGCGCAGGTACACCCAGACTGGGAATGATCCCAGCACAGGTACACCCAGACGGGAATCATCCCAGCGCAGTACACCCAGACTGGGATGATCCAAGCGCAGGTAAACCCAGACTGGAATGATCCCAGCCAGGTACACCCAGATGGAATATCCCAGCACAGGTACACCAGACTGGGAATGATCCCAGCACAGGTACACCCAGACTGGGAATGATCCCAGCACAGGTACACCCAGACTGGGAATGATCCCAGCGCAGGTACACCCAGACTGGGAATGATCCCAGCGCAGGTACACCCAGACTGGGAATGATCCCAGCGCAGGTACACCCAGACTGGGAATGATCCCAGCGCAGGTACACCCAGACTGGGAATGATCCCAGCGCAGGTACACCCAGACTGGGAATGATCCCAGCGCAGGTACACCCAGACTGGGAATGATCCCAGCGCAGGTACACCCAGACTGGGAATGATCCAGCGCAGGTACCCAGACTGGGAATCATCCCAGCACAGGTACACCAGCTGGGAATGATCCAGCGCAGGTACACCCGACTGGGAAGACCCAGCCAGGTACACCCAGACGGAATGATCACAGCGCAGGTACACCCAGACTGGGAATGTCCCAGCGCAACACCACAACCCAGGTACACCCAGACTGGGAATGATCCCAGCACAGGTACACCCAGACTGGGAATCATCCCAGCGCAGGTACACCCAGACTGGGAATGATCCCAGCGCAGGTACACCCAGACTGGGAATGATCCCAGCGCAGGTACACCCAGACTGGGAATGATCCCAGCGCAGGTACACCCAGACTGGGAATGATCCCAGCGCAGGTACACCCAGACTGGGAATGATCCCAGCGCAGGTACACCCAGACTGGGAATGATCCCAGCGCAGGTACACCCAGACTGGGAATGATCCCAGCGCAGGTACACCCAGACTGGGAATGATCCCAGCGCAGGTACACCCAGACTGGGAATGATCCCAGCGCAGGTACACCCAGACTGGGAATGATCCCAGCGCAGGTACACCCAGACTGGGAATGATCCCAGCGCAGGTACACCCAGACTGGGAATGATCCCAGCGCAGGTACACCCAGACTGGGAATGATCCCAGCGCAGGTACACCCAGACTGGGAATGATCCCAGCGCAGGTACACCCAGACTGGGAATCATCCCAGCACAGGTACACCCAGACTGGGAATCATCCCAGCACAGGTACACCCAGACTGGGAATCATCCCAGCACAGGTACACCCAGACTGGGAATCATCCCAGCACAGGTACACCCAGACTGGGAAATGATCCCAGCGCAGGTACACCCAGACTGGGAATGATCCCAGCGCAGGTACACCCAGACTGGGAATGATCCCAGCGCAGGTACACCCAGACTGGGAATCATCCCAGCACAGGTACACCCAGACTGGAATCCCAGCGCAGGTACACCCAGACTGGGAATGATCCCAGCGCAGGTACACCCAGACTGGGAATGATCCCAGCGCAGGTACACCCAGACTGGAATGATCCCAGCGCAGTACACCCAGACGGAATGATCCAGCGCAGGACACCCAGACTGGGAATGATCCCAGCGCAGGTACACCAGACGGGAATACCCAGGCAGGTACACCCAGACTGGAATGATCCCAGCACAGGTAACCCAGACTGGGAATATCCCAGCACAGGTACACCCAGACTGGGAATCATCCCAGCACAGGTACACCCAGACTGGGAATGATCCCAGCGCAGGTACACCCAGACTGGGAATGATCCCAGCACAGGTACACCCAGACTGGGAATCATCCCAGCACAGGTACATCCAGACTGGGAATCATCCCAGCACAGGGACACCCAGACTGGGAATCATCCCAGCACAGGTACACCCAGACTGGGAATCATCCCAGCACAGGGACACCCAGACTGGGAATGATCCCAGCGCAGGTACACCCAGACTGGGAATGATCCCAGCACAGGTACACCCAGACTGGGAATCATCCCAGCACAGGTACACCCAGACTGGGAATCATCCCAGCACAGGTACACCCAGACTGGGAATGATCCTAGCACAGGTACACCCAGACTGGGAATCATCCCAGCGCAGGTACACCCAGACTGGGAATCATCCCAGCGCAGGTACACCCAGACTGGGAATCATCCCAGCGCAGGTACACCCATACGGGAATCGTCCCAGCACAGATATACAGTGTGGGAATAATCCCAGTGCAGATACACCTATTATGGGAATAACCCCAGCATAGATACACTCAGCATGGAAATAATCCCTAGGGTCAATACGCCTATATGGGAATAATTTCAGCACAGATACTCCCATGGAATAGTCCTAGCACATTTACCTCCGTGGAATAATCCCAGCACAAGCACCATCCTCCATGTAGTAATTTCAACACAGATACGCTCTGTGGGAATATTCTCAGCAGTGACATGTCCCTTGTGGGAATAAACCCATCATAGACACCCTTATGGGAGAATAATCCCAGCCCAGATATCCCTCATGAGAATAGTATAAACACAAGTACCCATCACTGGAATAATTCCAGTACAGATACCTTCATGGATATAATCCCAGCACACATACCCACATAATCCTAGTACAGTTGCCCACTTTATCAGAATAAATCTGCACATACCCCCAACCCCATGGAATATGTTTCCAACATCATAAAAAGATTTATTTAATAGAAACAAACATGCAATTCACTTTTGGTAACAAATCAAATTAACATTAAAATTAGAAATAGGTACTGTAAACATCATCCTTTTTCTAACAGAGAATCCAGGTTTATTAATGTTTCAGAGAGACATTTAAGATATGCATCAATGCTTTGTTACACCCAGCCCCACGTGAAGTTCCTGAATGTTGTTGATCTAAATGAAACCCTGCGACTTGTTATCATCTGATTTAGATACCACAAATCCAGTGAGGACGGCTAACTGGCTCTGTGCCTTTATTCACCTCACCCTCTGTTGGTAGTAGCAAAGTTTAATTTAAAAAGTTCCCATTCCTTTGATACTTTTCCCAGATCCAATTGTTATGTTAAAAAAGAAGTCAATTAAACCAGGCTCCCTTGAGTTAAGATAGAGTAAGTTTGTTAAAAATATGAGGAAAATGGTTGAACACAAGCATCTACATTCATATAGATTAAAAGTAAGAATTTAGTCCCATGGTAAATAAATGTAAATAAAAAATTCAATGGAACCATCCTTGAGTTGTGAGGAAGAGACGATGATATATTGCAACCAAGGCAGGTTAATCCCAATAGTTGACTTCAGCACCTTAAAGGCTGACTCTTTGGCTCAGATGTTCTGAGGTTTGGTGGAGAGATTTCAGTTATTTTTCCAGCTGTGATGCTTCTGCTGGCTGATCAAATTTCAGAGCTAGAGAGAGAGAGGTTTAGATGTCCCTGCAAAAGGTGGCTACTTTGAAAGGACCTGCATCAGTTTCTGCATCACCTTCAGTGTGTGAAACCTCCAGCTGCTGTTTACACACACACACACACACACACACACACGGACTGACAGATAACACCGGGAACTCTCTCATCTAGCTATTAACCCCCAGCTTTGTGTAGTCGAACTGGAGTCCATGAGTTGGTCAAGGCAATCATATCCAGGGTCTTTGGTGGTGCGGGTACAGCTCTTGGATGTTGATTCATGGGTTGCCTGGTACCTCATGTCGTAAATGAGTGCTTTATGTGGACCATCTGAAGGGCACCATGACAGCTCAGAGACTATCGATGTGGCTGTGCAGACACTTGGAATTGGGCCGGTGTCTGCGGGAGTTTGCGCGTTCTCCCCGTGGTTGCGTGGGTTTTCTCCGGGCACTCCGGTTTCCTCCCACAACCCAAAAATTCGCTCTTAGGCTGATTGGGAAACAAATTGTCCCTATGGTGAGAATTTTCCATATTAGGAATAATATATATTATTATATAGGAATAATAAAATAGGATAATGGATTTGCTACTATATAGTTATGACGGCGGCGCGGGCTCGTTGGGCCGAAGGGCCTGTTTCCCGTGCTGTGTTGCTCTTTGTCTCTTTATCTTTATCTTCATTGAAATTGCCATTATGTTCCTTTGTCTTTCCCAGAATGATAATCAGCCTTTTGATTCTTTTGGAATTACTTCATCTGGAAACACAGAGTGAGGTTTCATTGTCCCTCAGAAAAATTCCCTACTGCCATTTCTGGCAGTGGCTAGCTGTACATTCTGAGCTACCATTTGATTTGATTTGATTGATTTATTATTGTCCCATGTATTACCATACAGTGAAAAGTATTGTTTCTTGCACGCTATACAGCCACAGCATATCATTCTTGAAGGAAACAAGAAATGTAGAATGTAGTATTACAGTCATAGCTAGAGTGTAGAGAAAGATCAACTTAATGCAAGGCGAGTCCATTCAGAAGTCTAACAGCAGCAGGGAAGAAGCTGCTTTTGAGTTGGTTGGTACATGGCCTTAGACTTTTGTACCTTTTTCCAGACAGAAGAAGGTGGAAGAGAGAATGAGAATGACCGGGGTGCAAGGGTCTGTAAATATGCTGGCTGCTTTGCTGAGGCAGCAGGAAGTGTAGAAGAATCAGTGATAGGAGGCTGGTTTGAGCGATGGATTGGACTACACTGATGACCTTGTGCAATTCCTTGTGATCTTGGGAGGAGCTGGAGCCATACCACGCTGTGATACAACTAGAAAGATTGCTTTCTATGGTGCATTTGTAAAAGCTGGTGAGACTCGTAGCTGACATGCCAAATTTCCTTAGTCTTCTGAGAAATTAGAATTACAGCAGGAAGCATGTTCAGCTCTCATGCTGGCCAACATTCTTTGTTTTAATCAACATTTAATCAAACAGGATACCGAGAGGTTAATTCTTTGCAACACCCAGTTTCCAGGATTCAGTTAACAAATTCTTAGGGTCACCCATAAGGTTATCCATTGTTAGATGGTAGCATCTTAAATTTATCAATACTTTTTGAGATGACACAAAGGCCAGTTTCCTGCTTTTCAGAATGTTAGTGTCTATAGCACATTTTATTCAAAAGGACGTTGCTGTCCTGGAGCATTGAAATATATCTAGAAATGAACAAAGAACGGTACAGCACAGGCCCTTTGATCCACCAAACTTTCATTGATCATGTTGTCCAATCTAGACCAACCATTTGTATCTCTCTATTCCCGTCTATTCACGTGTCAGTCCAGATAAACCTTAAATGTTGTTAACATATCTGACTCAACCACCTCACTTGAAGTGCATTTCAGGCCCCACCACCCTTTGCATAGAAAACTTCCCCGCACATCTCCACTGAATTTTCCCCCCGCCCTTACCTTGAACTTGTACTCCCTTGTGATTGTCATTTCTGTCCTGGGAAAAAGCTTCCAACTATTCACATTACCCAGACCCCTCATAATTTTATAAATTTTGATCAGGTCACCCCTCATCTTTCCTGGGAGAACAATCTCAGATTATTCAATCTCTCCTCATAGTTAATGCCCTCCAAACCAGGCAACATCCCAAACCTTTTCTGTACTCTCTCCAAAGCCTCCACATCCTTCTATTAATGTGGTGATCAGAATTGATCACAATATTCCAAATGCGGCCTAATCAGCATTTTATACAACTGTAACTTAACTTGCCAACTTTTGTACTCGGTGCCCCATCTGATGAAGGCAAACATACCGTATGCTTTCTTCACCACCTTTTCCATCTGTGCTGTCACTTTTAAGGATCTGTGCTGTTTACAATGTTTATAAACTTTTTTTTCTTGTGGTTCAGTGGATGAGCTCTGCTTTTAATTTGAGCTTGAATTTTAACTTGAGCTTTAACTTCGTGGAAGAGTCATTTTTTTCAACTCCTACACAGGGAAATTTCAAGTACTGCTTGAATATTTCAAATAAAATGCCATTCTGAAGAAGTCTGTGAAATATGGTGGCCATGATGTAGAGATGCCGGCGTTGGACTGGGGTAAACTCAGTAAGAAATGTTGACCAGAACACTGCATTTGCCTGACAAAGACGAAAGTCGAAAGTTGCAGATTTACTATCAAATAACTCGGTTGGATTTAAAATTGGTGTTGCCAGATTCTTACTAAATATGGTGGCCGCAGGGGATTTTCACACTGACTTCACTGCAAGTTAATGTAAGGCTACTTGTGACATTAAATAAACTTAAGCTTAAATATCTCAAACAGACACAAGGGGAAAAGGGAAGAGCTAGCGAAGGAAAAGACTTAAAACAGAGCCAGAAAGCCGTATTCCTTTCTGATCAAACAGTGCTTTACAAAGGACAATGAACAAAGAAAATTACAGCACAGGACCAGGCCCTTTGGCCCTCTAAGCCTGCACTGACCATGCTGCCCAATTGACCTAAAACTTCCTATTCTTCCAGGGACCATACTCCTCTATTCCCATCCTATTCATGTATTTGTCAAGACCCCCTTTAAGAGTCACTGTCATATCTGCTTCCACTACCTCCTCTGGCGATGAGTTCTATGCATCCACCACCCTCTGTGTAAACAAATCTGTATATCTCCTCTAAACTTTTCCCCTCTCACCTTATGCCTGTGCCCCCTAATAATTGACTATTCCACCCTGGGAAAAAGCTTCTGACTATCCATTGTGTTCATACCCCTCATAATCTTGCAGACTTCTATCAGGCCACCTCTGGGTGGTTGAATGCGCAGAAGCAGTTATACCCTGTGGAGTGTGAATCCATGTTACCCTGACCGATGGAGCTGAGAAAATATCAGAAAGAACAGTGCGATATTGGATGAACAGTACAGGCAAAACCCTGTTTATGCAGAAAATGTCAGCTGTGGAGAACCAGCTGTCCTTGAAGAAAAGTGACTGAAATTCTGTTTGGAGCAACTGTGTGATGGAAACTGGAGCCTCACAGATGGAATGGACTTCGTGCAGCCTCTGTGAGACAGCCATTATTGTAACTGCTGTTCCATGTATTAGTTATATTTTATGTCAACCATGATTTGTTTGTTGGTTCATGTTAAATTTGTATTAAAATAAATTGTCAAAAAATGACATTTTTTTCCCATAAGTTCCTCATTTGGGACTTTTTGGTAAATTTGGTTATTTTTGGTTTAGTTTAAAGTCTATTTATTAGTGTCTTACATTAACATTGCAATGAAGTTACTGCGAAAATCCCCTGGACACCACATTCTGGCACTATTCAGGTACACTGAGGGAGAATTTAGCATGGCCAATGCATCTAACGAGCACATCTTTCAGATTGTGGGAGGAAACCAGACCACCTGGTAGGAAACCCATGCAGATATGGGGAGCATGTGCAAACGCTACACTGACAGTGACTCAAGCCAGGATTCGAACCCGGGTCCCTGGCACTGTGAGAAAGCAATGCTAACCTGTGTGCATTTTTATGCATTTCCTGTCAAGATTGTATCAGTTGCCTACAACAATTGTCAGAATGCTATGGTAATTAACACTGCCGCCTCAGAGTCCTCGGACCTTGCCTCAGGCAACACCAGGGACCTGGGTTCAATTCCATCCTCGAGTCACTGTCTATGTGGAGTTTGCCTATTCTCTCCGTGTCTGCAATGGGTTTCTTCTGGGTGTTTCGGTCTCCTCCCACAGTCCAAAGATGTGCAGATTAGGTTGATTGGCCATGCTAAATGGCCACTTAATGTCAGGTGGATTAGCAGGATAAATGTGTTGGGTTACAAGGATAGGACCTGGGTGGGATAGTACAGACTCAGTGGGCCAAATGTCCTCCTTCTGCACTGTTGGGATTCTTTGATTCAATGATTCACAGTAACCTCATTGCAGTGTTAATGTAAGCCTACTTGTGACACTAATAAATACAATGCCAAGCTATGATTTGGTCTTGACAGTAACTTGTTGTTGCGCAGATCCATTCAAAAACCAACCTTTTAATCTCAGCCTCAATACGGCTAGATTATCAGGAGATGTTGCATCGCAACAGACAAAATCTACAGCTCAGAGGCTGATTTTTCATCTAAATTACCTCATGCTAATATTTATGTTTCACATGAGCTATCTCATCCCACCCAATTTCATTTTCAGCCCATTAGCACAACCTCTATTCTTTTCCTTTCAATGTATTTACCCAGGTTGTGTTTGCATGTCGCTGTGTTAATCGCATCAACAGCTGCATGTGCCAATAAATTCCGCATTCTAATGACTTTCTGATTAAAGAGATTTTTCCTGAATTCCTTACTGGATTTAATTTTGTCTTATTGAAAAATCATCATGACCAAATTGTGATGACAATACAAAAAAAATTATATTCATTGGCAATCATAAATAGAAATTGAATATAAAATTGACAATAGTTTCATGATCGTCTGTAGGTTCTTAATTCCAGATTTTTTTTTATTTTGAATTCAAATTATCGGCTGAGATTTGAACCTGGGTTCCCAACACATTAACAGAGTTTCTGGATTGTCTAGTGATAATATCATTAAAATACAGTGAACAGTATTGTTTCCTGCGCACTATACAGACAAAGCATACCTACATAGAGAAGGAAAGAAGAGGTTGCAGAATGCAGTTCTACAGTCTTAGCTAGAGTGTTTAGAAAGATCAACTTAATGCAAGGTAGGTAATCGTAAAATAGTAAAGAGATTACACACTGTGAACATTCACTCGGTCAATAATTCCAATGCATTGCAAATTGCAGTTCTCACTAATTGACAGGATGACAAGGAACGGTACATTGCACTCTCTGGGCTGAATGATACGATCATGCTTCAATGGCAGTTCTGCACCCAGATGTCAGCAGTGTTCTAATTTCTTGACCCACAGTTAGTCTGCACCCAATAATACGCTTTCAATTTGCCATAAATGAGTGACAAATAAAAAGTATCTGGATTTGCATTTTAAGTGCTGTAAGCTATGGGCCGGGTGCAGGAAGGTGGCATTAGAAAGGACATTTGGATGTCCTCAGGCTAGCATGGACAAGATGGTCCAAATGGCCTCCTTCTGTACTGTAACTGTTCTATGGTTCAATAGGTGAGTTACAGACCATCATCCTGTCAAATCAATGCCAGAGGGCAGTATGTTCAATCACTGGCTGTGGTCAATGAACTGGACCAAGGTAGTGGCCAACGCTTTAGAGATTCCCTTACACAGGAACAGTGTTAGGTGAACTATCAGTCGATCAGTTGAGTGCACTTCCTGAACATAGTGAAGTTTTGTGCGTTTTTTAATGTAGCCAGGTCAATCAATTTAAATTTGAGATCATCTCTGCCAAACTTGACAATCTTCGTAGGTGGCAGGCATTTTAAAAATCAGCAAGTCTCCCTCTGTTTGGCATTGAGGAGTTTTCTCTACAATCATAGAATCCCTAAAGTGCAGAAAGAGGCAATTTGGCCCATTAAGCCTGTACTGACAACACTTGCACCCAAGTCCTATCCCCATAACCCCATTTGTTTATTACCCTGCTAATCTCCCTGACATTGAGGGACAATTTAGCATGACCAGTTAACCTAACCTGCACATCTTGGACTGTAGAAGGAAACCAGAACACCTGGAGAAAACCCACGTAGACATGAGGAGAATGTGCAAACTCCTCGCAGACAGTCACCCACGGCTGGAATTGAACCTGGGTCCCTGACGCTGTGAGGCAGCAGTGCTAACCACTGTGCTACATGCTGCCCTTACCTCATTCAATACCTACTTCCAATGCATAGATGTCCACACTATCAGAATGAAGGGATTGGCATCTGATACCTGATTCAGTGAATCCCTCTTGATGCTCTCCTGCATGCAGTATATGATCAAATTGACCAGCTTATACTGAGTGCTGAGTAAAGAGTTCACTAAACCCCTCCTGGAGCAGCGGCAAGAAGAAACCTTTACCATATTATCGTTGGTTTTATGGATTTCATAGAAACATAGAAGATAGGAGTGGGATGAGGCCATTTGGCCCTTCAAGTCTTCTCCACCATTCATCACAATCATGGCTGGTTGTCCAACTCAGTAGCCTAATCCTACTTTCTCCCCATAATCTTTGATCCCATTCACCCCAATTGCTATATCTAACCACTTCTTGAACACATGCAATGTTTTGGCATCAACTATTTCCTGTGGTAATGAATTCCACAGGCTCATCACTCTTTGGGTGAAGAAATGTCTTCTCATCTCCGTTTAAATGGTCTACCCCAAATCCTGAGAATGTGACCCCTGACTCTGAACATTAGGAACATCCTCCCTGCATCTACCCTGTCCAGTCTTGTCAGAATTTTATAAGTCTCTATGAGATCCTCTCCCTCCATTCATCTGAACTGCAGCTTTTTAAGGTAAGGATAGATCAATTTTTGAACAGTAATGTAATTAAGAGCAATGATGAGCAGGCAGATAAGTGGAGCTGAGTCCACAAAAAAAGTCAATTATTAAATGGCAGAACAGGCTCGAGGGCCAGTTGGCTTTCTCTTGCTCCTAGTTCCTATATTCTTATGAAATCAATCCTAACCTTGTCAATCTCTCCTCATTCATCAGTCCCGCCATTCCCGGAATCAGCCAGGTAAAAAAATGGCAAGAGCCATCAACAGGAGCAATCTATGATCTCTCAACCCATCAGTCCCACCCTCTTCTTCAGAAATTTGGCTGCCATTTGATGTGTCATCATCCATCAGGGCATTTTCTCTTTGGGTATTGATGTTGTGGCAGCAAACAATGACCTTCAGAGGCACATGTGAAAGGAAGTATTGTAATGCATGTCCAGATCTGTGCAGAAGTAGGAATCTCTCAGACACCAACTGTCTGCTTCACCACAGCCCTGGTTTAGCTTCCATTGTATTTCCTCTCTGCATCAGGTCCAGTCACCCTCACAGGCATCATTAACCAGTGGACTGTCCTTCTCAGTAAGTAGCTGCCCCCCCAACCCCCCACCACCTCTCCAAGGAATGTAGGTCAGTGAAAAAGTCTAAGGATACCTAAGAATGTATAAGTTTGCCCATTGCCTAGGATAATTGCACACAATACACTAGTTGTGTCCTATTAGCTCCATCTGCCCACCTTGGATTTGTAGTCCTTAACTAACAAAAGTCTTTTAATCTCAAATTTGAAATTTTCAATTGACCCTGTTGTGAAGTTGAGTTTGTAAAGAGATAAAGATTGTTTGTAAAGAATGTAAAATACTAGAAAGAGAACACCAGTGGTTGGCCCCACTAAAAGCTGCTTTTGTGTTCAGCGCTTCAACGCATAAAATAAAAGCACATAGGTTGAAACAATTATAACTAAGATCAAGCATCGATGTTGCCTTGGTAACAGGCTCTGCAGGTTTTTGCATGTCGTTAGCCCACGAGTTTAAAGAAAACATTCAACTAAAGGGAACTTACCAGATTTGAATTGTCGTTGTCAGCATCAAAGACGTAGAAAATGCAGAGGTCATCAGAAATATAATAACAGGAATTCAACTGCCTATCTTAGTGTCTCCAGTTCAGTTAGTGAGTTCAGTTGAATTCAACTGAGAAGGCCAGCTCTGGAGCAGTTCTTCATCCTGCCAGCTAAAAGAACTATCTCTAAAGAGAATTATTCTTCTATCTAACATTAGGATATCAAGTCAGGAAAACCTTTCCGATAGAGAAATCACCTGAACGAAACTCCAAATCTTTTCCAAGCCATCAGACCTGGTTGTATATAATTTTTTGAAAGTGACTAAGATTCTGTTATTACTGTTTTAGTATTGAATGATCCTTGTCTTTATTTGAACAGCTTTTCAGCCAAAGCATTCTTTAATTAAAATATTACTGATTTATTTAAAATTCCTGGTTGGTTGAATAACATGCATTATCAACTGTTCACATAAAATGATCATCAGGTTTTTATATAAATGAACCTCTAATTATTAATGTAGATCAGTTAACATCTTTCCAAACATTTTTATCAGATTACGAAGCGAGGTAAAGAGGGTTAACCTCTGCGTCGTAACAATCTCCAGCCTTGGAGATGGAGAGGGAGTTCCAAATTTCCATTCCCCTTTGTATGGACAAGTGCTGGTATCATTGCTGAATGTTGGATTGGGGCAAACACAGTAAGAAGTCTGACAATACCAGTTTAAAGTCCAACAGGTTTATTTGGCTCCGCTCACCTGACGAAGGAGCAGTGCTCCAAAAGCTAGTGGCTTTTGCTACCAAATAAACCTGTTGGACTTTAACCTGGTGTTGTAGGACCTCTTACTATCATTGCTGAAGAGCAGACCTTTAATTTGATGGTTATGTCGCCTTGTTTAGGACCAGCGTAGACAGTTGCGCTCTATCTACCCGAGCAAATCCTTTAATCATCTTTACAGAATAGAATTCCTACAATGCAGAAGGAGGCCTTTTGACTCATCAAGCCTGTACCAACAACAATTCTAGCCAGGCTCTATCCCTGTAACCTCACATATTAACCCTGCTTATCACCCTGACATTTTACTATGGCCAATCAACTTAACCTGCACATCTTTGGACTGTGGGAAAAAAAAAACAGAGCACCCAGAAGAAACCATGCAGAACATACAAACTCCACACAGACTGTCACCTGAGGCCAAAATTGAAACCAGGTCCCTGACACTGCAAGGGAACCACGTGAACCACTGTGCCACACTGTCATGCCGTCTTAAAAATTTTAATGAAATTGCTGCTGTTATGTATGTATGTCGGGGGTTTTGGGTGCAAAGGGTATGGCTTATGCGACCCCTGAGGTCAGGCTAGCTCTTTCCAGGGTTCTGAATCTGTGAAATTTCTTGCCCATTGAAACATTTGAGGCTACCTCATTGAAAGTTTTTAAGGCAAAGATAGATAGATTTTTGAACAGTAATTAAGGGTTATGGTGAGAGGGCAGGTAAGTGAAGCTGAGTCCACAGAAAGATCAGCCATGATCTTATTGAATGGTGGAGCAGGTTCGAGGGGTCAGATGGCCGACTCCTACTCCCAGTTTTATGTTCCTATGTTCTTACGGACCCTGGTGAAGCAGTCTAGGTCCTGACTGTGGGACCGTGTGCACACTTATAATACAGCGTTTCCCACTGTTCAAGTTAAGAAGCCTAATTTGTGGTGCTTCTGTGCATTACCTTGGTATGCACATCCATAATAGCCACTTAATCTTCAATACTTAAGAGAATAACAAACCTAGTCTACGCAATCTGTGCTTAAAATTTAACCATTTAAGTACCTTTGTCTTTCTGGTGAATCTATCCTTCACACTGTCCAGGTCCAATATATCCTCTCTGAACTGAATACAGTAACACCAGATGCAGTTTAACCAGAGCTTTAAAGGATATACTGGCACTGGAGTGATGCAGAGGAGATTCACTAAGTTGATTCTGGAGTTGGGAAGGTTGTTGTATGAGGAGAGACTGAATAGACTGGGACTACATTCATTGCAATTTAAAAGAATGAAGGGGGATCTTATAAAAACATATAAATTTACAAAAGGGATTGATAAGATAGAAACAGAGAGGTCGTTTCCACTGGCAGGTGAACTAGATGTATGGGGCATGGCCTCAAAATAAGGGGGAACAGATTTAGGACTGAGTTGAGAAGGAATTTCTTCACCCAAAGTGTTATGAACCGTGGAATTCCCTGCCCATTGAAGCAGTTGAGACTACCTCATTTAAGTGTTTTTAAGGCAAAGATAGATAGATTTTTGAACAGTAAAGGAGTTAGTGAGTGGGCAGTTAAGCGGAACTGACTCCACAAAAGATCAGCCATGATTTTATTGAATGGTGGAGCAGACTCAAGGAGCCAAATGGCCCGCTCCTGCTGTTGTTCTTAAGTCTATACAATTGTTACATAACTTCTACTCCTTTGTAATCCAGCAGTCTCGAGATAAAGGTCAACTTTTCATCATTTTTGCACTTGTCCACCAGCTTTTGGTGATGGAATTTCAAAGTGCATTTTCCCACTGCCCCTTGAAGTCAAGAGAGACTTTCAAGGTGTCAAAGTTGGAACATAGTGAAAGGTCAACATTTGACTGCAACAGTGAGGTGATCCCCAGTTTAAAAATAATTGGCATGACTGCACTTTGTGTAGGTCAGCACAGAACAGAAAAGGATATCGCAACTGGTGAAAGAAGTTCCAGAGCGATTGATGGGAAGAGTGATTATGTAAATTGGTCATGTTTTAGTAGAAAAGAGAAAGGTGAGAGGTGATATGATTGTTGCTATTTGGGTTTTGAAGAGGCTAAATACTGTGGACTGTGAAAGACTATTTCATCCTGTTCACAATAGTCGAGCCAGAGGATATAGCCAATGGGGGAAAACTACAAAGCAATAAGTGGGTGCAATATTTCTATGACAAAATAGTCCATCAAAGGATGATACCACAGCAGGTAAGTGGAAGCAGTTAGTGTTGATCCATTCTGTGGAAAATCAAATACATTTCTATTAGAAAATAACAGCCTGGATTTCCCTCAAAGCTGCAATCACTGAGGGTTTCTGCTTGTGCTTCCCTGTGTCCCAGTGCCGTTGCTGTTCTGCATTCCTGGCCGGGATTTCACAGCTTGGTTTGTCTAAAAATGCAGAGTACATCATCCCTGCAAAAATAGCGTTGCAGTATTGTAGTGTTAGGGGAGGGGGTGGAGACAGCTTCAGAGGAACTCTGCAAAAGAGAATTGGACAATTATTCAAAGAAAAGGGCTATTGGGAAAAAGATAAGGGAGTGGGTTCAGGTGAGTTGCTGTTGCAAAGCGCTGCATCAATACAATGGGCTGAATGGCCTTCTTCCGAGCTGTAACATGGCTCTGTGAGCTGGATTTATGTATGCAGTGATCACACCCTTGCCAGATGCCCCATGGGGCAGTACGGTGGCACAGTGGTTAGCAATGCTGCCTCACAGCACCAGGGACCCAGGTTCAATTCCCGCCTAGGGTGATAGGCTGTGCAGAGTCTTCATATTCTCCCTGTTTCTGCGTGGCTTTCCTCCGGGTGCTCTGGTTTCTTCCCACTGTCCAAAGATGTGTGGGTTAGGTTGATTGGCCATGCTAAATTGCTCCTTAGTGTCAGGGGGAATAGTGGGGTAAATACATGGGTGGGATTGTCGTTGGTGCAGAGTCAATGGGTCAAATGGCCTCCTTCTGCATTGTCAGGATTCTACTAGTCCCAAGGGCATCAGGGCTACCTATTTTAACAGATCAGGACAGAACAAGATGGCGGGAAGCCATCTTCTGGGTTTTACATGTCTCCCCCCAACCTCCAAGTCTTCAAACCTGCTAACAGAGATGCTTAGAATCCAGCTCTTTGATTCCATTGGTCATTGAGATTCATGTTGCCGCCTTCACTGAACATTGTAGCCTGAGCAAAAAAAAATTAAAGACTTCCTGCCTCCGTTACACACTTTCTGAGATATCAGTTAACCTCTCAAACATTCTAAGCAGACTTATTTTTGCAAACCCTCAAAAAGAAAGCTATGTTTACACAGTAGGACAGAGAGGTGTTTCAGCAGAATGAATTTAACACTCGGAAAGTCCTGTCGGACTAATTAAACACGTATGATATGAAACGCACTAAAAAGTATTCGACTTGTCAGAGGTGACAGTGTAATTACTGTATTCAGTAATAAACACTTTCAATTTAATTTCTATTTCTCAGTCCATCATTTACAAAGTGCTGTATTAGCATTCAGTATGTGTATCATTGGAAATGTGGAGTGAAAGCAGTAAACCTCAAGCAGCTTGAGGAGGAGAGAGTTCAAAGCTCAAGTATTCCTGCACAGTATTTGAGAAGATTGATCAATCAATTTTCATTCTGACATGCCACGCGTTTCTGTCAGGTCTATTCTACCCAAAACCATTCTCAGATCTGCAAAAAATGCCTAAATTAGCTTTGGTTGAGCTGTCATTCATCATGTGAGTTAGTTGCTTATGCAAATTACGGCGATTAACTCGCTACAATTTTGTTTTTAAATACTCAACTGACAAGCCTCTTTGTGTGCTGATGTGTTACTGCCAATCTGCAACTTCACAAACTACAACATCCACCACCTACTCTCACTTACTGGAAGTGTCATCAATTCTTCGTATGATCTGTCCGTATGGTACTGATCCCAAATTTCCTTGTAATTCCAGGCAGAAAACTGGCACATTTTTAAGTTTTATTCGTGTCACAAGTAGGCTTACATTAATACTGCAATGAAGTTACCGTGTAAATCATTGAGTTGCCACTCTCTGGTGCCTGTCGGGGTACACTGAGAGAGAATTTAGTATGGTCAATGCACCTAACCACCACGTCTTTCAGACTGTGGGAGGAAACGGGAGCACCCAGATGAAACCCAGGCAGACACAGGGGGAGCATGCAAACTCTGCACAGACAGTGATCCCAGCCAGGACCCTGGTGCTGTGAGGCAGCAGTGCTAAACACTGTGCCACCATGCCATCCACAATCGGACATTATTGTGGTTAAATCATGCAAGTAACTCAGCAGTGGTTTGAACTCTGCATTACCAAATCATAACTGATGGCTCTCCCAGCTGGGAACATCAGCAGAGGCCATTCAGCAGGTTCTTCGTCATTGAGCGCCACAGCCTCCGCACACCTCTGGGGCCCAGATTTCTGGCGTTGCCAACTCCATGCTGGAAATCAGCACAGAGCTGATTTAAAAATTGAAATGCACATTAAATGCCAACCTCTCTCCCCCCTCCCAGGAGTGGTTTACTCCAGCAGGGTTTACAACAGCTCCCCACTAATGGGGAACAGGAGGCCTGTACCTGCTGGAGTGAGGGAGACCGTGGAGAACCCATCTCCAAAGGAGATCTTGGGTAAAGGGAAGGTCTCGTGGGAATGCCCAGCCTGGCCTGTTGGCACTGCCCAAAGGGCAAAGTGTCAATGCCCAAGGGGCATCTTTGCATTGTCCATCAGACATCTGACAGTGCCAAGAGGGTAGGGCCAGAAGAGGCAAGGTGTATTGATAGACAAAGGAATTAAGGGTTATGGGGAGAAAGCGGGAAAGTGGAACTGATCCACTTCAGATCAGCCATGGCGGGGCAGGCTCGAGGGGCTAGATGGCCAACTCTTGCTCCTATTTCTTATGATCTTATTGGGGTCAGGGCCTAGATGGGGGGAACATCTGTGGTGGTGGGAGGGGGGGAAGGATAATACAGCTACTCTGTGCACTTGGCAAGGTTGGGAAAGGGGTGATTGGGACTGGCCAAGAGGGCAGGGAAGGGGGGAGTTTCGGGTCTGCCTGGGTGGCTAAAGACTGTCGGGGGGTTGGTGGGAACAGTTGGGACTGCTGGTGGGGTAGTGTGGGGGGTGGGTGGTGGGAAGGGGGCTGGGGGCAGTGCAAGACCATTGTGCATGTGCCAACTTCGATGCTGATATGTTGGCACATGCGCAGTGGCCCACTCAGCACTATTCTGTCAGACTCTCCCCTGGATTTTCAGTGTGAATCTCTCTGAGGTACTCTGCAGTGTAAGAAGTCTCACAACACCAGGTTAAAGTCCAACCAGTTTATTTGATAGTAAATCCGCAAGTTTTCAGAAACGCTGACCCTTCGTCAGGAGTGTGGAAGGTTCTGATCAGAGAAGGGCATATAAAGGCACACGCAGTTTACAGAATACTGATTAGAATGCCAGTCTTTACAGCTAATCTGCTATTCAAGTCTTAAAGATGTAGACAGTGTGAGTCGAGATAGCATTAGGCAAAGGTTAAAGAGATGTGTATTAACTCTGTAGTGCATACAATGTGGGAGATTTAGTTTGAAAATCCCACTGGAAAAACCAACATGAGTTACTCCAGTTTTCACATGAATTCTGCACTTTGAATCTTTTTAGGAGAATCCAGTCTGTAACCTTTAATCATTCTGATCACATAGGGAGAGCAGGTTAAATTTCAAAGCTGGAGAGAGAAATACAGACAGACCGTTTATAGAATAAGCTAATTGGTGTTACATCAAACCCCATTGAACAAGGGTAAATCATTCCTGAGAGAAAAGACACCACACAGTGGAAAAGACAAATATTTTAATCACAGCATGGGGTAGCTTTAGGAAAAAACTTTGATTACCTGTGTGGACAAGAGGCATAAGTGTTTCCTTTGCAATAAACATTGGCACACAGCAGGGAGTTACACAACGAGAGGTATGACAGCAGGACATATCACATCCACATTTTGTCCTCATAATGAAAGATACAAATTTAGCTCTCTGAAGCTCAATAGGAACTTCAAACAAGCTTCAAACAGAGTTTCCGTACATAAATCTGAACAAACAGCATTGATGGTGGAGTAGCATAGTGATTAGCACTGCTACCCCACATCGCCAGGGACCTGGGTTCAATTCTGGCCTCAGGTGATTGTCGGTGTGGAATTTGTGTGTTCTTCTCATGTCTATGTGGGTTCTCCCACACAGTGTAAAGATGTGCAGGTTAGTTGAATTGGCCATGCTAAATTGTCTCTTAGTGTCCACAGACATGCAGGTTAAGGGTAAATACATGGGGCTATGAGGATAGGGCCTGGGTAAGACGTCCTTTGGGAGTGTTGTTGCAAATTCAATGGGCTTAATGGTCTCCTTCTGTACTGTAGGGATTCTATGTTCTATGATTCCAAAGCGATTTCTTTTACGTAGAGCGGAAGGCTATATGCCCTGAGCTGTATGTAATCTTAAGGTGAAAGTTTTAAATCAATGGAGACAAAGTAGAAGTGGCTGAGAGCTTCAATTTTTAGGTGTCTAGACCAACAACCTGTCCTGGTCCCCTCATGCCAACACTATAGTTCAAAAAGCCCAACAACACCTCTACTTTTTCAGAAGACTAAGGAAATTTGGCATGTCCACAACAATTCTCACCAGCTTCTGCAGATGCACCATAGAAAGCATTCTTTCTTGTATCACAGCTTGTATGGCTCTATTCCACCCAAAAACGCAAAGTGGTCAACATAGCCCAGTCCGTCACACAAATCAGTTTCCTATTCATTGACTCTGTCTACTTTCCCATCGCCTCGGAAAAGCAATCAGCATAATCAAGGACCTCACACACCCCGGATGTACTCTCTTCTACCTTCTTCCATCGGGAAAATGATACAAAAATTTGCAGACACGTACCAACCAACTCAAGACAGCATCTTCCCTGCTGTCATCAGAATTTTGAAAGGACCTATCTCACACCAGTTGATCTTTCTCTACACCTCAGTTATGACTGTGACACTCCATTCTGCACTCTCTCCTTTCTTTCTCTATGAACCGCATGCTTTGTCTGGATGACGGGCAAGAAACAATACTCTTCACTGTATACCAACACATGTGACAATAATAAATCAAATCAAATTAAATCAAATCAAATCAAATAAATTTTGCTCTTACGCATTGATGGGATGTGGGCATCACTGGCTAGTCAACATTTATTACCCATCCGTAATTGAGAAGGTGATACTGAGCTGCCTTCCTGAATTGCTGTTTTCCCTGTGGTGTAGGATAATAGTAAGAAGTCTCACAACACCAGGTTAAAATCCAACAGATTTATTTAATAGCACAAGCCATTATATTTTGTAGCACTACCTCTTCATCAAGTTCACAAACAGGACATACCAAGACACAAACTCAATTTACAAAATAATGGTTGGAATACAAGTCTTTACAGGTAATCAAGTCTTAAAAGTGCAGATAATGTGAGCGAAGAGAGGGTTAAGTAAAGGTTAAAGATCTGTGTATTGTCTCCAGCCAGGACAGTTAGTGAGATTTTGCAAGCCCAGGCAAGTCATGGGGGTTACAGATATGATATGAACCCAAGATCCCAGTTGAGACTGTCCTCATGTGTGCGGATCTTGGCTATCAGTCTTTGTGTTGTCGTGTGTCATGAAGGCTGCCTTGGAGAACATGTAGGAACACCCACTGTGCTGTCAGTAATAGCTAAATATCAGACATGTTACATTCATTAGTTTTTCAAACTTGTTATTAAAAATGATAAAGGAATTATCAATGCCATTTTACTTCCAGAGTAATTGATTAGTTATGTAATACATGGGAAAGCTTGAGGGTATAAAAGCTGTCATAAAATTCCACGCTCATTCCTTCCTCTCATTATTTGATCTTCTCATCTGCTTAGTTAGTAGATTCTTGCCTGATTCAGGATATTGTAGGATTATATCCAACTTCAGAGTGTGGAACCTGATTTGACATTTGACTACGATAATTGAACAGTGTTGCATTGTCAGAGATGCTGTTTAACAATCACATAGATGGGGATCGGGTGGAAGAGAGAACCTGGGTCAGATACTCTGTCAGACAGTCAGTGCAGATGTGATGGACTGAATGGCCTCTTTCGCACTGTATGGATTCTATGATTGACAGCATTTGAATGGTAAACTTTTCCAAGGAGCTTCACAATGGCAGGATCAAACCCAACCTGGCGCTGAGACGTGTTAGGTGATGCTCAAATAAGTGACAAAATGCCAGTCAAGGACCTTCTGAAAGCAGGAGACTGAAGTAATGAAATGGGGAAGGTTAGTAAGCGGTTCCAGAGTTTCGTTTTAAGGTAGCTGAAGGCACAAATGCCAATGTCAAGCAATGAAAATTAGAGATGGTAGCTGAGGTCTTGGAGGTCGTGCAGCGATCTTGGAGAATCAATAAGCCAGCAGGAGTTGGGAGATAGGCTGAAACAAGACCACAGAGAGAATTGAAAACAAGGATGAGGTGTTAAGCTGACTTTTCATGAGGTCACAAAAGATCTATTGACTTAAGTTCCTCACGCAACTGATAAAATATCTTGCCCATCTATCCTCTCATAGAATCATAGCATTCCTACAATGAAGATGGAGGCCGTTTGGCCCATTGAGCTTGCACTGACAACAATCCCTTTCACACCCTATCCATGCAACCTCACATTATTATCCTCCTAGTCCCCATGACGTAAAGGGGCAATTTAGCATGGTCAATCCACCTAACCTGCACATCTTTGGATGCAGGAGGAAACTGGAGCAACCAGAGGAATCCCAGTAGGCACAAGGAGAATGTGCAAACTCCACACAGCCAGTCACTTGAGGCTGGAGTTGAACCCTGGCACTGTGAGGCAGTGGTGCTGTCCGCTGTGCCATTGTGCTGCCCCAAAGAGTATACAGTACTGAGAACGCAAGACTCCAGTTGAGGTTGAACTTGTATCTTTTATGAATTCAATATAATCTTCTTATTCTTCTACCCAATGCCCCTTCAATGAAGTCTAGAATACTGTATGCTTTATTCAAAGCACCCTCAATCTATTCTCCCATCTTCTATGATTTATGCAGATGTGTACTCAGGTCCCTCTGCTCCCGCACCTCCTCTAGAATTGTACCTTTAATGTCATATAGCCCCTCCATGAGCAACATGTTTTCAAAATCTCAATTTAAGAACCATAGAATCCTTACATTGCAGAAGGAAGCCATTTAGCCCATCAAGTCTGCACCAATTCTCAGAAGAGCATCTCACCTCCCACCTTTCCCTGTCACCTTGTGTATTTACCATAGCTAATCCACTTAACCTACACATCTTTGAACTTCTGCCCATCCTAGGCTTTTATGTGCCTTTCATTATGTTGCATATTATGATGGACAAAAGACACAACTAAATCTTTCAAGGAGTGAACCCAAACCCAATTTCAACCACATTGGCAGTAAACTCGCACTTACCGGCAGCAGGGTAGCATAGTGGTCAGCAATGCTGCCTCACAGTGCCAGGGATCCAGATTCGATTCCTGGTTTGGGTGACAGTGCAGAGTCTGCATATTCTCCCTGTGCCTGCGTGGGTTCCCTCTGGGTGCTGCTTAGGTGCATTGGCCATGCTAAATTCTCCTTCAACTGTATACATGCGGCGACTAGGGGATTTTCAGAGTAACTTGATTGCAATGTTAATGTAAGCCTATTTAAGACACTAATAAATAAACTTTAAAAAATACATAACCCTATCCATAGTTTCACAATATATTGATAACACTATTGTTATCACTACAGAAGGTATGGTTAGCTGTTGCTCAATGGTGAGCACTCTTGTTTTTGAGTCAGCATGTTACGGGTTCAAAGCCTCAGAGGCTTGAATATTTTCCATGCTGTTCTACGAGATGTTGCAATCTCAAACTGTCTTCCAGATGAACTAAGCAGGGCAGCACGGTGGCACAATGGTTAGCACTGCTGCCTCACAGCGCCCCAATATAATTCCGTTCTCAGGTCACTGTCTGTGTGGAATCTGTACATTCTCCCAGTGTCTGTGTGGATTTCCTGTAGGTTCTCTAGTTCTTTCCCACAGTCCAAAGATGTGTGAACTAAATTGACCCTTAGTGTCCAAAGATGTGTAGAGTAGATAGATTAGTCATGGTAAATGTGTGGAGTTATGGAGATAAGGAGGAGCAGTGGTTATGGGTAAATTATTCTGTCAGAAAGTCAGTGCAGATTTGATGGGTCAAATGGCCTCCTTCTGCACTGTAGGGTTTCTATTATCCCATGGGGCCAAGCTATTGAGTTGGATGATCAGCCATGATTTTAATGATTGATAGAACAGGCTTGAAGGACCAAATGGCCTCCCCCTCTCCTATTTTTATGTTTTTACATGTAAGAAATAAAGAACAAAGAACAATACAACACAGGAAACAGGCCCTACGGCCCTACAAGCCCGCACCACCCATTTTAACACACAGTGAGTGCCTCATTCCAATCCTTCTTCTACCTACGACTTTTGCCTACATCTATTGTGGACTCCACAATAAAAGACCTGAACTGGAACAGGAAAGAAGGAGAACCTTTCCCCTATTCAAGTTTGGTTTTCAGTGAGCACCAGCATGCCCGGGCTGATAGCTGCAAGTTTCTCCTGCTTCTTTCTCCAATTTCTCATTCTGATGAGTGTCGATGATTTCCAGCCATCCTGGAACTCACACTCAGTAAGTGGGCAAAGAATGGATGGGCCAAGTAGATGGCTACCATTCTAACAAGTGATTCAGACACTGGTCTTTCACAAAAGGAAGCTGGGGATTAACTGAAAAGTTTGAATGATAAAGAATAAACCACCATCTCCGTGAAGTATTTATTAAGGAAAAGTTAATTGTCTGGAAATTGGAAGATTGACTGCAGATAGATAAGTCGGGGCCATCTTATTTTTAGCCGAACTGTCTGCCAAGTCTTGTATTAGTCATCCAAATAAATGATTCTGATATAACATGATGCAGCATTGATGAGTCATATTGTGATGTCCAATTAGACCAATAGCGAAAAGCAGGAATACTTCATCTGGCTCACAGTTCCCACACCAATCTTCATTTTGTTTTTATTTAATTCATTTATGGGATGTGGGTGTCACTGGCTGGGCCAGCATTTGTTGCCCATCCTAATTGCCCCTGAACCAAGGGGCTTGGTAGGCTATTTAGTTTGGTTTAGTTTGAATGGTTTTAGAATGGTTTAGTTTGGAGGGGCATTGCTTTTTATTTTGGTCGGCACAACATCGAAGGCCGAAGGGCCTGTTCTGTGCTGTATTGTTCTATGTTCTATGTTCTATGTTCTATTTCAGAGTAAAATGCAATTCAGTGGTCTTGAGCCATATCTAGGCCACACTAGGTAAAGACGGCAGATTTCCTCCTCCAAAGGACATTAATAAACCAGATGGGTTTTTAACAACAACCGACAATGTATTCACAGTGATCATTAGATTTTAATTTTTATTGAATTCAAATTTCTGCTATGGTGGGATTGGAACCCAAGATCCCCAGAGAATTAGCCTGGGTCTCTGGATTCTTAGTGCAGTGACAGTTCCTCTACATCCTTCCTCCATGAAATGTTAGAAGTTGCTTCTTAAGAAAGGAATTGTATTTGATGGAAACGTGGGGTGGGATTGTCCAGCCTTGTTTGTTATAAGAAATGGTCGAAATCATTACCTCAGGCTCTGAACATAACCATGAGGCAGGAATGGAGCAAGATTAGGAGGATTGGGTGCAGGTGACCAAGGAAGAGCTTCAGCAGATTGGAAACCAAGCTGTACAAGTTTCCTGGTAATCCTATTAATAAGAGCAGACTTCAATTTTTTGAATCATAGCCAGAGCTAGATAAAGCATCTTAGGTGATGCAAGGCAGAATGGGACATGGTAGGAAGAGAGTTTGACACTGCAGATCTGGTGGCACAGTGGTTAGCACTGTTATCTCATAGCGCCAGGGACTCGGGTTCGATTCTGTCCTTGGATGACTGTTTGTGTGGAGTTTGTATGCTCTCCTCATGTCTGCATGGGTTTCCTCCAGATACTCCAGTTTCCACCCACAGTCCAAAGATGCACAGCTAAGGTGGATTGGCCATGGTAAATTCCTCCTTAGTGTCCCAAAATATATGAGTTGGTGGAATTAGTGAGGCAAAAGGATGGCATTACGGTTATAGGGCACAGGATGAGCCTAGGTAGGATGCTCTGTCCGAGAATCAGTGCAGACTTGAGGGTTGAATGGCCTTCTTTTGCACTGTAGAGATTCTATGATTCCATGAGATTGGGAGGTGAATTGGGCACCAGGAAGTGGGGAAGGCCATTTGAGGAGTGAGGAGGTTGAACCAATAATGGGTGGTGGTCCACTGTAGGGATGAGGGCAAACGCAGGAGGCATGTGGAATGCAGTAAGATAATGAGAAGGTAGGACTCCAATCACCAGGGCCAATGGTGAGTCTAATCACAGTGGGGTAGGGAGAGACCTCATTTAAAGTTGATTTATTAATGTCACAAGTATGCTTACATTAGCACTGCAATGAAGTTACAGTGAAAATCCTCTAGTCGCCAAGGTCTGGCGCCTGTTTGAGTACACTGAGGGAGAATTTAGCACGGCCAATGCACTCAACCAGCATGTCTTTCGGATTGTGGAAACTGGAGCACCCGGAGGAAACCCACGCAAAGCGTGCACGCTCCACACAGACAGTCACCTGAGCTGGGAATCAAACTTGGGTCCCTGATGCTGTGAGGCAGCAGTGTTAACCACCATACCACTGTGCTGTCCATTTGTCTCCCTTCAACTGCAAAGTTTCCTCAGCTTTGAGAAATTGCTAAATTTAAAAATCAGTGGAATTCTTTCCAGAGCATTAATTGTGCTGTGGTTTTCCCACCCACCTGTGCTAATTAGCACCAACTCCAGTGAATAGGTTTCTAGCCATTGGTAAATGGGTCTCCATTAATCCCAGAAGAAATAGCTTCCCTCAGTGCGTCATCGGTCTGTGGAATTCTCTTCCCCAAACAGCAGCGAGGCTGGATCATTAAATATTTCTAAGGCTGACTTAAATGGGTTATTGATTGACAGCAGAATCAAAGGATTCGGGGGGCTAGGCAAGAAAGTGGAGTTGAGGCCATGATCATCTTATCAAACTATAGAGCATGTTCCTAACTCATAACATTCATGCCTTCCTTTGTAAGTTAAAGTTTAAAAGTTTATTTACTGATCACGAACAAGGCTGACATTAACACTGCAATGAAGTTGTGAAAATCCTCCTCGTCGCCACACATTCCGATGCCTGTTTGGGTACACTGGGGGAGAATTTAGCGTGGCCAATGCACCTAGCCAGCATGTCTTTCAGACTGTGGGCGGAAACCAGAGTACCCGGAGAAAGCCCATGCAGACAATGGGAAGAACGTACAAACTCCACATAGACAGTGACCCAAGCCAGGAATCGAATCCAGGTTCTAAAATTCCTCCCTTTGACTTTCATCCCTCCCAACCACTCAATCATCCCTGGCATTTAACATTCTTTCCCCTCTCCTTCAATCTGACAGACAGGAAGGAGGCCATTTGGCCAGTCATGCTACATTAGTTTTTTTGATAGTGTTGTCCAATTCACTCTCAAGCTCTATCCCCACAATTATTTATCCTCTGAAAGTTACTGTTAAATCTGCTTCAAGCTTCTTTTCAGGCATTTCATTCCTGACCACTACAACCTGTTGCATTGGAAAAGATCTACCCTTCTCCCCTACAATTCTTGGAAACAGTTTCACCCTATCTTCTCTATAAAAAAAACCCTCATAATTTTAAACACTCTTCTATTAAATATCCCTGAAAGTTGTCTGGTCTACTGGAAGCAATGTTAGCTTCTGTAAATCTTCCACGTAACTAAAAGTTCCACAGTTCCGGTAACATCCCAGTAAATCTTCTTTATGTTCTCTCGAAGGCCGTGGCACCTTCCCTCAAACGTGGATTTCCAGCTGAGAACTAACCCATGAGTTAGAAAGATACAATTGACTCGTTTGCTTTGATACTCTATATCTCTCTTTATAAACCAATCATATCACTCTTAATCATATTGTTTGCTCCTTTAAAAGTGTTACAGAACTTTCAATGACCACTTGAGCAGATGGATAGATCCCTCAATCCCTCAACCAAATGATGCAGGGAATGCTCAGAACCAGTATAGATTTCCTACAGTGTAGCAAGAGGCCATTCAGCCCATTGAGCCTGCACCTATTTTTTGGCAGAGCATCTTACCCAGGCCCTCTCCCCATAATCCCAAATATTTACCCCATGAATCCCCCTTAACCTACACATCTTGGAACACTAAGGGGTAACTTGAGTATGGGAGACAGTAACATAGTTGTATTATCACTGGACTAGTCAGCCAGAGACCTAAAGTAATGCAGGGGACCTGGGTTCAAACGTGGCAGATGTTGCAAATCAAATTCAATGACAATCTGGAATTAAAGTCTAGTAATTGTCCAATTTTTAAGGGTGGCACAATAACACAATGGTTAACACTGCAGCCTCACAGTTCAAGGCACCAAGTTTTGATTCATGGCTTGAGTCACTCTCTGTGTAGAGTTTGCATGTTCTCTCCATGTCTGTATGGATTTCCTTCCGGTGCTCCAATTTTCTCCCACAGTCCAAAGATGTGCGGGTTATGTGCATCGGCCATGCCAAATCACCCTTTAGTGTCAGGGGGACTAGCAGGGTAAATGTAGCCGGTGCAGACTCAATGGGCTGAATGGCCTCCTTCTGCACAGTAGGATTCTATAATTCTATGAATGGCCAAGCTACCTAACCTGCACATTTTTGGAGAATGGGAGGAAACAGGAGCACACGGAGGAAACACACGCACAGGAAGAACGTAGAAACTCCACATAGACACTGATCCAAGACCAGAATTGAACACAAGTCCCTGGTGCAGTGAGGCAGCAGTACTGACCACTGTGCTGTCTCTGCCTGACATATCTCCTCAAGTTTATCGTGCAGATTCAGCGAGCAGTTGTTCAATTCGGAGGTAGAAGTGTGAACAACAGGAACTGACATTTCTGGATAGGAACCCCAACCTAATTCAGGAAAAAGGCAAAATAAGGTGATTGAGAGCTTGAGGTGAAATCTCTGGTTTCCTGCTCTGTTTCTGTGAGATATACCTCCTAAAAAAAAAATTCTCCTTGGACAGCATGAGATAATAATAACATGTGAAGCAGAGAGTAGGTATTAATGGGTGCTATTCTGATTGGCAGCTGGTGACTAGTGGAGTGCCCCAGGGGTCGGTACTAGGCCTCAACTATTTACCATTTACATAGACGATCTGGAGGAAGGGGCTGAGTGCAGGGTGACGAAATTTGCTGATGACACAAAGATGAGTGGAAAAGCAAATTGCATGGAGGGTGTGGAAAGCCTGCAGAGGGATCTGGATAGGTTGAGTGAGTGGGCGAGGACCTGGCAGATGGAGTATAATGTTAGCAAGTGTGAGGTTATCCACTTTGGTAGGAATAATGGTAGGAAGGATTATTATTTAAATGGCGAAAAGCTGCAGCATGCGACGGTGCAGAGGGACCTGGGGGTCCTTGTGCACGAATCGCAAAAACACAGTCTGCAGGTGCAGCAGGTGATTAAGAAGGCAAATGCAATGTTGGCCTTTATAGCTAGGGGGATAGAATATAAAAGTAGGGAGGTACTTTTGCAGCTGTATAGGGTACTGGTGAGGCCGCAGCTGGAGTACTGTGTGCAGTTTTGGTCGCCGCATTTGAGGAAGGATATATTGGCCTTGGAGGGGGTGCAGAGAAGGTTCACTAGGCTGATACCGGAGATGAGGGCATTGGATTATGAGGAGAGACTAAATAGGCTAGGTTTGTATTCATTGGAGTTTAGAAGGCTGAGAGGGGATCTTATAGAGACTATAAGATAATGAAGGGGATGGATAGGGTAGAGGTTGAGAGACTCTTCCCGCTTAGCAAAGATAGCAGGACTAGAGGGCACAGCCTCAAAATAAGTGGGGGGGGGGGGTTCAGATCAGGAACTTGTTCACTCAAAGGGTGGTGAATCTTTGGAATTCTCTGCCTGATGAGGTGGTGGAGGCTTCCTCGCTGAATATATTTAAGTTGAGAGTGGATAGGTTTTTGATTGAGAAGGGAATTAAGGGTTACGGGGAGACAGTGGGAAAGTGGAACTGAACCACTGCAGATCAGCCGTGATGTTATTGAATGGCGGGACAGGCTCGAGGGGCTGAATGGCCTGCTCCTGCTATTCCTTATGTCATGTTCTCTGTTCTTTGTAATTCACATGCAATATCCTGGAATTAACACTAAATAGTCAAAAACGCCCAATGATGTCAGTTAAGATGTGAAAATCAGTCGCAGGAGAGAGAAAATCTGAATGTTCTATTCCTTTTAATACATTTAATTAGTCAAAACAGCAGAAGGACAAATTGTGCTTGCAGCTGTACCACACAAGGTTTTAAATACAGGTCGACACAAAATCATAAACTAAAAAAACAATGCAGAAACCATGAATCAACAGAGACTTGATCACAGATGATCATTCAGACAGGTTCACTGAATGGGTCAGATTTAATTGATGGAGTGGTTAAAACAGGAAATGGCACGGATTCAGAAAAGGAGGATAAAGGCAAAATACTGCAGGTGCTGAAATAAATGCTGGAAAACCTCAGCAGGTCTCACAGCATCTGTGGGTGTGCCAGGGGCCCAGGGACAGTGCCGGGGACCCAGAGACAGGGCCAGGGGCCCAGGGACAGGGCCAGGGGGCCCAGGGACAGGGCCGGGGACCCAGGGACAGGGCCAGGGACCCAGAGACAGGGCCAGGGACCCAGGGACAGGGCCGGGGACCCAGAGACAGGGCCGGGGACCCAGGGACAGGGCCAGGGGGCCCAGAGACAGGGCCGGGGACCCAGAGACAGGGCCAGCGGCCCAGAGACAGGGCCAGGGACCCAGGGACAGGGCCGGGGACCCAGGGACAGGGCCGGGAGCCCAGCAACAGCACCGGAGGTCCAGGTTCGCTTCCAGCTCTTCATCAGAGAAAAAGCGGCATGGTGGCACAGTGACCAGCACTGCTGGGGTCACAGATTCACTTCCAACTCTGAGGAAAGGTCAGAAAGGGCAGCACAGTGGCACAGTGGTTAGCACTACTGACACACTGTGGTAGGGATCTGGGTTCCATTCCGCCTTGGGGTTATGTGGAGTTTGCACATTCTCCTCATGTCCGTGTGGGTTTTCTCCGGGTGCTCTGGTTTCCTCCCACAGTCCAAAGATGTGCGAGTTAGGTGGATTGGCCATACTAAATTGCCTCTTAATGTCAGGGGGACTAGCTAGCGTAAATGCATTGGGTTAGGGGGATGGGATTGTAGTCGATGCAGACTCAATGGGGCAAATGGTCTCCTTCTGCACTGTAGGGATTCTATGAAACATTGGCTCTATTCTCTCTCCACAGATGCATGTCAAACCTGCTGAGATTTTCCAGCTTTTTTCTGTTTTGGTTAAGGAAAGGAGGGACTGGTTTTAAACTTACAGTGATGAGACTCACAGCATAATTACTCATTGCATTGTTATCAAAATTTGAGGGTAAAAGTGCCCATCAGTGGTCAGCCTCGTCACACACCCTGCTCCGCTCTATGTATCGTGCTGAGAAATAGTCAAATTCCTGTGCAGCTTGCCAGGTTTGAGGAAGGAATCTTTTGTCATTGACAGCTCATTGCTTCTAATAATAAATTCTCTTTTATTTAATCGGCCTTAGTTTTCTAACTGTGTACGCAATGCCTTCTCAGCACTTCTAATTCATTTCAATAAAAAGACCTTTCTTTCTCTTGTGTCCTCCCAGCTGTTGATGATGGTGCATCTTTCACATTCTCCAGAGATCCCAGTTTTAACAAAGAAACAAAGAATGAATGAGAGTACAACACAGGAACAGGCCCTTCAGCCCTTCGAGCCTGTGCTGATCACGATACCCTAACTAAACTGAAAAAAAAAGCCTTCTGCCCTTACTCCAGTAAATTCATGTCCCCATTAAAATACCTTTTCAATGTTGCTAATGTGCCTGATTCGACCACCTTCTTTGGCAGCACATTCCAAGCACCCAGCACTCTCTGTGTGAAAAACTTCTCCTACACATCTCCCCTAAACATTCCCCCTCTCACCCCGAACCTGTGCCTCCTTCACTCCCAACAAAGTACCTTTGAAGCATGACCACTGTTCCCATGTATAGGGAAACACAGCCATCAATTTCTACTCAACCAGAAATACTGATTTATCTTGGGTGGGGGTGAGGAGGGTGTGGAGAGTTGGGGGTGGGGGGAGGGGTTTGGGTTAGCAATGGCACAGTGGTTAGCATTGCTGGCTCACAACGCCAGAGATCCAGATTTGCTTCCGGCCTTGGGAGACTGTGCGGTGTCTGCACTTTCTCCCCATGTCTGAGTGGGTTTCCTCTGGGTGCTCCAGTTTCCTCCCAAACTCCAAAGATATGCGGGATTGGCCATGCCAAATTGCCCTTTAGTGGCCCAAAGTATGTTGGTTAGAGGGTTTAGCGGGGGGTTATGGGGATAAGGCCTGGGTGGGATTACTCTGTTTCCGCATTGTAGAGATTGTATGAATTTTATTCTATCCAACCAAAAGGGCAGACAGCATCTCACTTTAGTGTCTCATCTAAAAGTTGGAACTTCTGGCAGTGCAGCAGATGTGGAGATACCAGCATTGGACTGGGGTAAACACAGTAAGAAGTCTCACAACACCAGCACTCCCTCAGTGCCATCCTCAAACGACAGCTTCATTTATGAGCTTGGATCCTGCAGTGAGGCTTGAAGACACATGCCCGAATCCTATTGCCTGCCACAGAATTGGAGCGGGTGAGGCGTGGACAACAGAAATATCTGTTGACCTCGGGCGGGAATTTCCGGTCTCGCTCGAGCGAGGCTGCAAAATCCCGCTCACAGTCTTCTGACCCAGAGTGAGAGTGTTACTGACTGAGCCACAACCAAAATCAATCAATGGGATATTGAAATGCAAACTGCAACCAATTATGCAAAAGCAATGAAGTATCCCCGTTTGAGATTCCTCACTTAATGAAAATTAAGAGATTTGCTTGAATACTTTTCCTAAAACCAAATTACTCTTGGCTATGAGAAAGGAACACCATCAGAGATAGAAGCTTCAAAAGAGTCCAGGAGGTCCGCTTTTAGAATCCTGGAATCAAGTCTGCATGAACCACTATGCCTCCAAGGCTCCATCTCCTTAACCCCATATACTTACCCTGATAATCCCTCTGACACTAAGGAGCAATTTAGTATGACCAATCAACACAACCCACACATGTTTGGACTCTGGGAGGAAACTGCAGCACCCGGAGGAAACCCAAGCTGATACGGGGAGAATGTGCAAATTCCACACACCTTATCCCAAGCCGGGAATCGAACCCAGGTCCCTGGCGTTGTGAAGCAGCAGTGCTAACCACTGTGCCACTATGCCACCCTTTAGAACTGGTTAGCATATGGCCAGGCATGGAACGTAACCATATTGAAATCCAATATTTGCAGAATGCTTCAACTGGTCGCATTGTCGATGGACAAATGACTCCCGCTGGCAAACTCTTGTGGAAACAGGAGTTGCTGGTTATCAGGTGAAAACCAGGCCAGGCTTGGCTGTAATCTAAAACTCCCCCACCCACCCGTCCTCATCCTCCCACCCCCCCACATGAATTTAAATTGCTAAATTACTGGGCGGCATGCACAAGTTGGGCCGAAGGGCCTGTTTCCATGTTATAAACCTTTATGACTATGACCTCTTAAAATTTATTAGTGTCACAAGTAGGCTTACATTTTAACACTGAAATGAAATAACTGTGCAATTCCCTTGGTCGCTACACTCCAGTGCCTGCTCGGGTACACTGGGGGAGGATTTAGCATGGTCAATGCATCTGACCAGCACATCTTTTGGACTGTGGGAGGAAACTGGAGCAGCTGTAGGAAGCTCACACAAATACAGGGAAAACATGCAAACTCCACCATGTATCACCATGCTGCCTTTGCACTAGGACTACGATCTTTGACTTATCTGGTCTCTTTAGCATGGAAGGACTGCGTGTAATTCCAGCAGTGGCCAACACTCATGGCTTGGGACTTCAGGACTGCTGGAAAATCCAATCTAAGGTGGGATGTCCTCTTGAGAAAAGGGTGGCAGAGCTTCCTAAAGCAATTAGCCCTGCTTCCAGCATTACATTGCTCCAGGCAGGTGCTCTGTCGGCAAGTCGGTGGAGACTCGATGGGTCGAATGGCCTCCTTCTGCACTGTAAGGATTCTCTGAAAGATTCTGTGAATCTCGCTTTGAAATAGTATTCATGGTTCAATTGGACCACTGGTGTCATGGAACAAAAAGTTCGGTTTGGTCTCAGTATCAGGAGAAGTGGAGTATGAGATGGGAAAGTTACATCAATATAATTGTATTCTGTCACAAGAGGGATAGAATTCTGCTCTGAATCAATCTTGCAGATTGATGATAGCTTCAGGACCAGTGTCCATGGCCATCAGTTATTCCACAAGGCAATAGGAGCAGCAGATACATCTTCGCTTCCAGCAGTGATAGGTATGTCATGGCATCCCCATCACAGGGCAATTCATCAGTAGTTGCCAGATTAGCTTGGCAGCGATTCAAGAAATACCACTAATCAAACTTTATTAACCCGTTGAAATATAAAATTGAACGGAGTGTCAGCCAGCTATTCACCAAATCAACGGTTTAAACAAAAGAGCGATCATAGAATCCTTACAGTGCAAAAGGAAACCACTCAGCCCATCGAGTCCGCACTGATAGCAATCCCACCCAGGCTCTACAACCTCACGTATTTACCCTGCTAATCGCACTGACAGTAGGATCAATTTAGCATGGCCAATCAACCTAACTTTCACACGTTTGAACTGTGACAGGAGACCAGAGATCCCTGAGGAAACCCACGCAGACACAGTGAGAATGTGCAAACTCCACACAGACAGTGACCTGAGGCCGGAATCGAACCCAAGTCCCTGGCGCTGTGTCATTGTGCTGTCCTCACAAAATAGCAGAGATTGGATGATTCTCACACTTATTTGGGATGTGAATGCGTTGGGAAGATTTCTAGAGTCTCCATTTAGCGAGGCTGGTGAGCTATGTTTAAAAAGTGACTTTATAATGTCCCTTGAAAAAGCAATCAAGAAATGTCCATCTACACTGGGGTGGAAAACTGTCTCACACAGGGCTGATTTTACCCGTCCTCTCGTGTGTTTACAGTTAGGGTTGCGGGGGGTGGGTGGGGAAATAAGACACTTAGCTGGATAGGTGCCAACTCACCAACTTCCTGCCCACTCCCCAAGGTTCGCCCATAACACAGTAGGTGAGCGGGCAGTGAAATGGATGGCTCTGCGGCCATATTTAAATAAAGAATCATGTGAAAATAGTCTGTTAGAAAGCCAAATCACTCAATAATACACTGCCCATGCCCTAATGTCGATGAGCCATAATATGGAGCAGTAAGGCAGGCATAGAGAGACTGTTTTTCTTAAAAACATTTTAAAAAGGCAGCAAGGATAATATCTTTGGAGGAGAGTACTTTTTGTGGGTCAGATGGCAGCCCCCAAAGAAAGAATCCCCTTTATTTCCTACCCACCTGCTCGCTAAAACCCACCATCTTATCTCCCCCATCCCCCCCTCCATCAACTGGATGAATCATTCTCGTGGCCCTCATTCCCCACCGCTCCCCCAATCCCCTCCCCACTCACCCAATCTTCCAGACTTAACTTGCTCTGGAATTCATTGGGACTGACTGTTCTGACCGGGTCCATTAATGGCGTGCTTGGGTGCTGCTGGGACAGGGACTGGGATTAGCAGTTCCCGTGGGTGGGACTTTCTCCCCAGTGAGGGGCAGAAGTCCCAGTGTTAGATATTTCAGCCCACCCATAGCACACAGGACTGCGCACAGAGAATCAACCTCTCGCTGACTTTACTTCCCAGCTCAGAATTGCAGGAAATGTCTCGCACTTGTATTTGGTATTTGAAGGTACTTAACCAAGTGTGTTGCCAACTAATAGTGACAGGGAAATAATTTCCCACAGAACTTAAAAATCGCCGACACTCACACACATTCACATAACACAAGTGCCAGGCAATGACCATCTCCAACAGCAAATATCAAACCATTGCCCTTTGGCATGCAATGGCATTATCATCACTGAATCTCCTATCATTAATGCTCTGGGAGTTACCACTGACCAGAAACTGAGCTGGGCTCCAAATAAAAATACTATAGTTTTTAGAGCAGGTCAGAGGCTAGGAATCGTACAGCTGATATCTCACCTCCTGACTAACCAAAGCCTGTCCGCAAAGGGCAAGTGAAGAATGTGATAGATTACTCCCCACTTGTCTGGATGAATGCAGTTTTAGTAATGCTAAAGAAGTTGGCAGCACACCATCCACCACCTTAAACATTCACTCCCTCCACTACTGTTGCGTGTACCATCCATAGGATGCACGACAGCAACTCAACAAGGCTCCTTTGGCAAACCTGCAACCTCTATCATCTAGATGGACAAGGCAGCAGATCCACGCGAGCACCATTACCTGCCAGTTCCCCTCCAGCCACACACAATCCTGACCCAAAACTGTATCACTGTTCCTTTCTTGCTTAAAAGCACTGCGGTGTCCTGACACCACAGCTGATCAGTAAGGCAGCGCACTACCATCTTCTCAAGAGCATTTAGAACAAAGAACAATACAGCAAAGGAACAGGCTCTTCGGCCCACCAAACCTGTGCTGATATACGGTTCCTATCCCTCTGTTCACCTCCTGTTCACATGTCTATCAAGAGTGTTGCTAACATGCCTGCTTCCACCACCTCCACTGGCATGTTTATGCACCATCTTGTGAACGGTCTGGACAATAAATGTTGGCCAATGATGGCCACATCTCATTGGCAGGTGATGCCTGGAATTCTCCAATGTCAGATACTCCACTGCCACCAAGAATGCAGAATTTAACACTGAGCCAAATCTCCATTCACTGCAACGTGTTTGGTGAATCCCAGCCATGGGCAGGGTCAGAGAATTCCAGCCTACATTTAAAAAGTTCGACAAGTGTGATGCAAACTGTCGGGAAGGCTATTGCTGAGAATCATAGAATCCTGACAGTGCAGAAGCAGGCTATTCAGCTCATTGAATCTGCTGTGACTCTCTGATAGAGCGTCTTATCCAGGTCCACGCCCTGCCTTGTCCCCAGAATCCCCGACATTTATCTCACTGATCCCCCTAGCGTACACATGCTTGGACACTGAAGGACAATTTAGCATGGGCAATCCACCTAACCTGCACATCTTTGGAGTGTGGGAGAACCTGGAGAAAACCTACGCAGAGAGAGTGCAAACTCCACACAGACAGTAACGCAAGGCTGGAATTGAACCTATATCCCTGGCGCTGTGAGATGGTAGTGCTAACCACTGTGCTGTCCCTACTACTGTGCAGCAAAACTTTGAGGAATAGAAATCATCTGGTGCAGTTTCTGTAGCACCAAGCTCTGTAATCATGATGAAAGCCTCTCAGAATCCTATTGCATTATTAACCCCAGCATCTCCTGACGCAGAAGAACTGACCATTTTGTGTTTCACGTTGCAAAGTCTAATTAATATTGTCTGAAGCTCTGTCAGTAAAACCTATTTTTATGAGTTGAAGAAACTGAATGAGTGACTCATAAAATATGAATCCACATTAATCATTCGCAGGTGAAAACACAAGCGAATGTTCATTGATCATTGCAGATTGCACCATGTTGCAGTGTTGAAAACAATGAGACATTATTCAGGCCTCTGCCACCAGAAATGACTGCAGCTTTACTGAGTTATTAGCCAGCAGGGTGAAAAATAACTGTTGCACAACGTGAACTGAATTTAGAGCAAAACTAACAACTCGTTGTTGAAATTCTGGCCTGCGCAATCCATGATTGCACCCCAGCCCTCCTCCCGCAACCCTCTCCCAAAGAGCACTGTAGACCCAGTCCAATTCCAGTCTACATGATATATCTACAGGCTGGGTTGCCCATTCGCACCCATCATATAGAATACCTGACACAGGCACAATATGTTCATAAATATCTGCATTGACAATTCAAAGTGACTTCACCCAAATGCAACAGCACATATTCAAATTCCACCTCTCAGACACTGGCCTTTATCAACTCCCTCAGACATCCCAACACCATATTGGGCTTTTTAACAACAAGCAACATCGTCACTAACTACTTGCTTTGATCTTCTCTCCTTCCATATTCTCTTTAACTTCAATGGCATCTGGCCATGGCTCTGATTTGATTTGATTTGATTTATTATTGTCACATGTATTGGGATACAGTGAAAACTATTGTTTGTGGTGCACTAGACAAAGCATACTGTTCATAGAGAAGGAAAGGAGGGAGTACAGAATATAGTGTTGCAATCATAGGTAGGGTGTAAAGATCAATTTAGTGTGAGGTAGGTCCATTCAAAAGTCTAATGGCAGCAGGGAAGAAGCTGTTCTTGAGTCGGTTGGTACGTGACCTCAGACTTTTGTATCTTTTTCCTGGTTTTGCCACTACAGTTTTAAAAACAAAGTCAGAAAAAACAAAAACACCACCAATCGCCCATGCTATTCCCTATGACCATAATCACACACAGCCATGATTGGAGATCTGTAATTACTTCTTTAACTTGGTAATATCTTATTTTTTGCATTATTTACCACTCATTTATGCAGCCATTTTCCAGCGGTAATCTCAACTCATTCAATTCAAAATGATTGTGGTTGGTACAGACTCGATGGACCGAATGTATTGTAGGGATTCTATAATTCTCTGATTCTATGGTTCAGCTCAAACACGTTCCTGAATTGGGCCAGAATCCATAAAGGATCATTGGCACCTTTCTCCATTCGAGAGAGACAATTGGTTATATACCTTGAGGGACTCCAGGCCACACCAAGCGTGGGGCAGGGAAAAGAGGCAGATTTCCAGTCCTTATCATGATTGATCTCACAGGATAGAGGGGAAATGGGGAGAAGATGTCCTCATTAGTAAGCAAGATTAGAATCACAGTCTCAGAATAAAGGGATGTGCCTTTAGAATGCAACTCTATTTTCAAGTTTGCTAATGACATCCCCATAGTGGGCTGGATCTCAAACAATAGCAAGACAGAGTACAGGAATGAGATAGAGAAGTTGGTGAACTGATGCGATGACAATAACCTCTCTCTCAATGAGGAGACAGTCATTGACTTCAGGAAACGTAGTGGGGGATATGCCGCTAATATATCAATGTAGCAATGGTGAACAATTCCAAGGTTTTAGGTATCCAGATCACCAACAACCTGTCCTGATCCCTCCGTGCCAACACTAAAGTTACGAAAGCCTACCTACCAACGCCTCTACTTCCCCAGAAGTCTACGAAAATTCAGTCTGTCCAATACAACTGGACATACTAGGGCAGTTCCAGTTCGAGTTCCTGGGTTCGATTCGCAGCGCGGGTCACTGTCTGTGTGGAGTTTGCATGTTCTCCTCGTGTCTGCATGGGTTTCCTCCAGGCAGTCTGGTTTCCTCCCACAATCCAAAGATGTGTGGGTTAGGTTGATTGGCCATGCTAAGAAATTGTTCCTTAGTGTCCAGGGATGCGTAGGTTAGAGGGGTTAGTGGGTATAATATGTAGAGATACGGGGTAGGGCCTGGGTAGAATTGTGTTCAGTGTGAACTCGATTGGCCGAAGAACCTCTTTCTGCACTATAGGGTTCTATGATTAACTGTCATCAATATTTAGAGATATCCTATAAAAAGAATCTTTTCTGGTTTTGTACTACAGCTTTGTATGGCTCCTGCTCTGTCCAAGACATAAGAAACTACAAAGGGCCGTGAATGAAATCCAGTCCATCACTCAAACCAGCCGAAATTGCCGACATTTCCCATTGCCTCGGAAAAGGAGCCAGCATAATTAAGAGCCCCACGCACCACCGACATTCTCTCTTCCACCTTCTTCCATTGGGAAAAAATACAGAAGTCTGAGGACGCGTACCAATTGACTCAAAAACAGCTTCTTTCCTGCTGCTGTCAGACTTTTGAATGGGCCTCCCTTGCTTTAAGTTGATCTTTCTTTATATCCTAGCTATGATTTTAACACCACAGTCTGCACTTTCTTCTTTCAAAAAGAACAAAGAACAAAACAGCACGGGAAACAGGCTCTTCAGCCCAACGAGCCTGCGCCGCCACCCCAATGTTCCCACCTCTACCCGTGATCCCTGTCCATGTTTATAGATCTATGATTAAAAACCAAATTTGAGACAATTTAGGGAGAATTTGTTTTGCCAATTAGCCTAAGAGCACATCTTTGGGTTTCCTTCACTACCGATATGCTTTGTCTGTATAGTGTGCAAGAAACAATGCTTTTCACTATATACGAATACATGTGACAATAATAAATCAAATCTAATCTAATCAAATTTCTTCAACCAGAGTGTGGTGAATCTGTAGAATTCATTGCCACAGAACGCTGTGGAGGCCAAGTCATTGAGTGTATTTAAGACGGATGGATAGGTTCTTGATTGGTAAGGGGATCAAAGTTATTGGGAAAAGGTAGGAGAATGGGATTGAGAAACAAATCACCCGTAATTGAATGGTGGAGCATACTTGATGGGCTGAATGGCTCAATTTTTCTCCAATATCTTATGAATAATTATGTCAACAACAAATGTGAGATATTTTGTTAAACACTACAGAAGACGGTCGTGATCTGAGAGTCAATCCTGGCCCTTCTGACTGGTAAGTGATCTACAAACTAGCTATCTCCAAACACTTGTGAAACAGAGATGTTAATGCTGGTGGGATTGGGCACAAATATCTCTCAATGTATTAGCAGCTTGCTAACAGCACAAAGTAATATTGACTGATTCACTTGACTGGACCAGTAGGGACTGGCTATCACAAAACCAATTGTTCTCATTCTCTTAATGGTTGATCTAACTCACGTGTTCCAGATGATTGAAGGGTTTAATAGGACAAATGGAGAAACTATTTCCCTCTGGCATGGGAGAGTCCAGATTTAACTATAATTATTTAACTATAAACTTAAAATTAGAGCCAAGTTTTTCAGAGTTATTGCCAGGAACCATTTACTCGCGGTAAGGGGTTTTGAAACCTGAACCTCGGTCAGAAAATTATGAAGTTAAATCAATTATAAATGTCAAAATTACAATTTCAACAAGGCTATAAAGCGATATGGATCCAATGCCAGATTGAAGGAGTTCCTATGCAAATTAACCATGATCCAATTTAATGGGGAACAAGATCAAGGGGCAGACAATTATATTGTGACATTGTCACTGAACTAGTAACCCAGAGACCAGGATAGTGCTCTGGGGACTGAGTTTGAATCCCAGTAGGGCAGATGGTGAAATTTGAATTCAATAAACATCTGGTCATCATCTAATGGTGGCACAGTGGCTAGCACTGCTGCCTCACAGCAGGGACCTGGGTTCATTTCCTGGCTTGGGTCACTGTCTGTGTGGAACAAAAAACAAAGAACAAAACAGCAAGGGAAACAGGCCCTTTGGCCCAACGAGCCCGCACCGCCATCTCAATGTTCCCACTTCTACCCATGATTCCTGTCTATGTTTAAGTTTGCACATTCTTCCCGTGTCAGCGTGGGTTTCATCCCACAGCCCAAAAATGTGCGGGTTAGGTGGATCGACCATGCTACATTGCCTTTTAGTGTCAGGGCGAATTAGCTAGGGTAAATTCATAGGGTTATGGGGATAGACCCCAGGTGAAATTGTAGTCGATGCAGACTCAATGGGTCAAATGGCCTTCTTCTGCTCTGGGGGATTCTATGACCAAGAAACCATTGTCATTTGTAATAACAAAATACCATCAAATTCACTAATGCCCTTTAGAAAAAGAAATTTGTAGCCTCTATGTGACTTCAAACCCACAGAATGTTTGACTCAGGGATGGGCACTAAATTCTGGCCCAGTCAGTGATGCCCACATCTAATGAATAAAAAAAAAAGCCACTTCCTGTTACAGTGCTACCATATTCCCCACCCCATGACAGAGATAGTGGACACACAAGGAATTCAAACAATAATCTAATCTTTTTGAAAGGACTGGTTGCATCCACTAGCATTGTTTTTTTCTCTATCTGTCCTATTAAATCTTTCAATCATCTGAAACACGGGAATTAGATCAACCATGAAGAGAATGATAATAATTAGTCTTGTGATAGCCAGTCCCTATTGGTCCAGTCAACTGAATCAGTCAATATTACTTTGTGCTGTT
This sequence comes from Sphyrna mokarran, assembly GCA_024679065.1. Lineage (NCBI taxonomy): Eukaryota > Metazoa > Chordata > Chondrichthyes > Carcharhiniformes > Carcharhinidae > Sphyrna > Sphyrna mokarran. Next base: position 8,990,722 of record JAGIQG010000003.1, on the reverse strand, counting down.
AGCATCTCTTTCCTCGTCACTGACATTCTGGCAGAAGATAAGTGGTAAAACACTTGGAGTTTCTTTCTTGGCTGCAATAGACCAGAAAATGAAGCAAATGTTTCCTTCATTTCTCTAATGTCAAGGATGAGCAACCTCCAGCTCTTCATTCCCTAACTAGCTGTAGGCCATGAGGGGGAGGGAGGGGGGTGGTGCTGGTAGGCTTTTCTCTGCTCACTGAATCCCTGCATGTCATTATCATTCCTACCTCCATCCAATTTCTGGTGTGGTTCATTTATCTGGTCCTTCCCCAACCTCATTATCTGATGTCTCCCATCATTATCTGATATCTCCCATCTGTTGTCATTGACACCGGACTCTCATCCTGCCTTTCTCAGTCTTCACACTTTATCTGTTCCACTTCTTCATTTCAGTTATCGGCCAATAACGCTCCAATGTCCCTGCAGTCAAACTCATTGGTTCTTCTCTCAGTCCAGCTGATTCTAAGGAACATTTCCCAAAGCCACCTTTCAAAAGTTGTAATTCTCTACTCAGCACTATTATTGAAGGTCCAACTCTGACATCCATAGAGTGTGGTACATCCTTTCCGGGTGTATCACAGCTTGGTATGGCTCCTGCTCTGACCAAGACCGCAAGAAACTACAAAGGATTGTGAAACTAGCTCAGTCCATCATGCAAACCATCCACCATCCATTGAATCTGTCTACACTTCCCAATGCCTTCGGAAAAGCAGCCAACATAATCAACACCCCATGCACCCCGGACATACTTTCTTCCACTTACCTCCACTGGGAAAAAGATAGAAAAGTCTGAGAACATGTACCAACCAACTCAAGAACAGCTTCTTCCCTGTTGCTATCAGACTTTTGAATGATGTTATTACACATTAAGCTGATCTTTCTCTATGCCCTAGCAATAACTCTCCATTCTGCATCCTTCTTTTCCTTCTCCCTATGTATCTATAAATGACAAGCTTTGTATGTGTAGCACACAAGAAACAATACCTTTCACTGTATCCCAATACATGCTCAGTGATGCCAGTTTGGATTTTGTCAGGGTCACTTAGCTCCTGACCTCATTTCAACCTTTGTTCAATCATGGCCAAAAGAGCTAAATTCCAGAGGTGAGGTGAGGGTGTCAGCCCTTGACATCAGGGCCTCATTTGATTGAGTGTAGCATCAAGGAACCCTAGCAGAACTGGAATCAATGGGTATCAGGGGGCAAACTCTCCACTGGTTGGATCATACCTGGTACATATGAAGATGGTTGTGGTTATGGAGGGTCAGTCATCTCAGCTCCAGGACATCTCTGTAGGAGTCCTTCAGGGTAGCATCCTTGGCCCAACAATCTTCAGCTGCTTCATCAATGACCTTCCCTCTATCATAAAGTGGGGAGTGGGGAAATTCACCGATGATTACACAATGTTCATCACCATTCACAACTCCTGTGATACTGAAGCAAATGCAACAAGATCTGGACAGTATCCAGGCTTGGGCTGCCAAGTGGCAAGTAACAGTCACACCACACAAATGCCAGGCAATGACCATCACCAATTAGAGACAATGTAACCGCTGTTGCTTGACATTCAATGGTGTTACCATCGCTGAATGCCCCACTGTCAACATCCTTGGGTAACCATTGACCAGAAACTCAACTGTATTCATCACAGAAACACAGTGGCTACAAGAGCAGGTCAGAGGCAAGGAACACTACGACGAGTAACTTACCTCCTGACTCCGCAAAGCCTATCCACCATCTACAAGGCACAAATCAGGAGTGTGATGGAATACTCCCAACTTGCCTGGATGGGTGCAGCTCTAACAACTGTCAAGAAGCTTGACACCATCCAGGACAAAGCAGCCCACTTGATTGGCACCACATCTACAAACATTCAATCCCTCCACCACCAAAGTTCAATAGCAGTAGTGTAAACTATCTACAAAATGCACTGCAGCAATTCATCAAAGATCCTTAGATAGCATGTTCCAAATCCATGAACACTTCCATCTAAAAGGACAAGGGCAGCAGATAAATGGGAACACCACCAACTGCAAGTTCCCCTCCGAGCCACTCACCATCCTGACTTGGAAATATATTGCCATTCCTTCACGGTCACTGGGTCCAAATCCTGGAATTCCCTCCCTAACGGCATTGTGGGTCAACCCACAGAACATGGATTCAAGAAGGCAGCTCCTAAAATGCAACTAAGGATGGGCAATAAATGTCGGCCAGCCAGCGATACCCCTGGCCTATGAATGAATAAAAAAGATCAAAATCAGTGTCTCATATTGGGGATTTTGCAAGTTGCTTTTTGGTGTTGGATGTCCTCTGTCCTCCATTCAATGGATAGGATATAGTTGAAGCAATCACTCCTAGCCTTGTCCCGATTTCAGTCCTTCTATCCCCATTTGTGGTCACTTTTGATCCCAGAAATCTAAATTGATTAATGTTTGCAGTTGCTTTGGACAAATTGTCAGATTTTGAATTGTAAATTTTGTTGCCGCTCAACCCAAACTCCAGACTTGAGTTTTTCATTTCTTTAGCCACGATGGATCATTCTTCCTTGTCTTCACCATTAAGGTCACGTCAGCGACATGTTGTGACCACCAAGACTGGCCCCAGGATGTTCCAAGAGTGCAGAGCTGACTCCTCTCTTCATCTGTTCATCCATTACATTGAAAGGTAGTGGGAAAATTAGACCTCTTTGTCAGAAATAAACACTTCTGTCCTCTCTCCAAATACCACATCACAACTTTTACCTCCAGCTGAATCAGATTAAAGGATTCTCCAGCTCTGCATAGCGGACAAAATCAAAGGCCTTTGTGTCATTTACAAGAAGTATCTGCAACTCCTTGTCATTTTCCACATGGACAGGCTTCTCATTCATGTTGCAAACCTGAAGTGCCTTTGCCTGGTAGAAATTGAATTCACCTCTTTCAGGTGTAGTGACTCTCTCTTGGACTTAGAATTGGGGTAAATTGGGAAATAATCAGTGCAGAGAACCAGGGTATGAATGAAATGCCAAACCTCTTCTTTGAGTATTAAAATTTACCATTTCTACTCATGCTGTCATCATCCATACACATCAGACCCATTGGGAATTAAATTGGATATAGATTGTGTTGGGAGACACAGTCTTGAATTTGGCACCTTTAAACAACACATATCCTAGAATCCCTACAGTGCAGAAGAAGGATATTCACCCCATTGAGTCTGCACCAACCACAGTCCCACCTAGGAGCTATTCCCATAACCCTACAATATTTACCTTGCTAATCTCCCTGACAGAAGGGTCAATTTAGAATGGCCAATCAGTCTAACCCACACATATATAAAGTGTGAAAAGAAACTGGAGCACCCAGAGGAAATCCACATAAACACAGGGCAAACATGCAAATTCCACACAGACAATGACCCGAGGCTAGAACTGAATCCAGGTTCCTGATGTTGGAAGTGTGCCACCATGCCACCCTCAGATACATCTGATTCTCAGCTTGATTGGAGTTAATGGAATTAAGTTTGGTGGGAAATGGATAAAAATAGACCAATGTCACACAGGCTGGAGGCTGTGTTTCAATTATACAAAGACATTGGTGAGACCACATTGAAGTATTAACTATGGTATTAGTCTCCTTATTTAGGGAAAGATGTAAATGCATTGGAAACAGTTCAGAGACAACTTACTAGACTAATACCAGAAATAGCAAGTTGCCTTATAAGGAAAGGTTGAAGAGATCAGGGTTATTTCTACAGGAGTAAGAGGCGACTTGATTGAAATCTTTAAGATCCTGCGAGGTTTTTTGCCAGGATAGATGTGGTAACAACCTTTCCACTTGTGGGAGAATCTAGAATGAGGGGTCACTGCATAAAAAGAGGGGGCTGCCTATTTAAGGAGAAATGAGGGCATGAGGAGAAATGGTTTCTCTCAGAGGGTCACAAGTCTCAGGATCTCTCTTCCTGAAAAGACAGTGGAAGCAGAGTCTGTGAATATTTTTAAAGCAGAGCCAGATTGATTCTTGATTCATAAGAGGGTGAAAGGTTATCCATAGGCAAGAATATGGGAAGGGATCGTTCGACCCAAAAGTCTGAAAAATCCCACCCCAGGTCAATGGACCTTCCCATTGCCTGCCCCTTGCCTACTCCAATTTCCCGTAGGCATAGTGGTAGAATTTCAGCAATAGAGTTGAAGTTGCAGCTAGATGGCATTGAATGGTGGAGCAGGCTCGAGGGGCCTAATGGCCTACTCCTGCTCCTATATATCGTATGTTTTTTGACCCTCACTTTCTTCAGTTTTACGCTATAAATGTTTAAAAAGTCTTTCCTATGTTGAATGTGACTGATATGCCTTAAAAAAATGCAATAAATGAAAGAGATAAAACAGAACGGGTTTGAGTGGAGAGATTTTCTTTGAAAAGTCTCAAAATACTATAATGAACAGACCAGAAAAATGTTTTACGACTGACTTCATTCAGAGGACAGAGCAAGCAGATTTATGTGTGTGGCAGTTATATGCATTAAGCACTGATGGCCAAAATTCTGCCATCTTTCAAGCCGAGTCATTGGTTTGCCTCCAAATAATGGTTGCATTTGGGAGCAAAATGCAAAGAGGATTCAAGCCCATAAAATGTCGATCTTAAGAAAATGGAAAAAACACATGCGAACGCTGTGACACTGCAGCTGTAAATACATCCGATGGAATTTTATGGACATTCACGCCCCATCATCGCTGCCAGCAAGGTTGGAGAATTTGGCACTTAGCCAAATCTTCGTTCACTGGGACTGGGGACCCCAGCCGTGGGTGAGGTCGGAGAATCCTGGTCCGTCAGCTTTTTTAACCATGAGGTGAAGCCATACAGAAATATTGGTTTATGTATCAAATGAATAGTTTCAAACTGAAAAAGAAGAGACCTCTGGATCTTGATCTGATTCCAAGTATTAAGTGGTGAGATTAGAAAGTGCATCCCACATACACATACACGCACACACGCACGCAGACACACACATAACCAGAGGACACACACACACACATACATAAACATTCACACACGCGCACACACACACAGGTGCACACGCACACACAGACATACACAAACAGACACACACTCACATAAACAGATAGACACAAACATATACATACACAGACAGACACACATATATATATATATATATATATACACAGACAGACAGACGCACATACACACGCATGCACGCACACACTCCATTTCAATGACACATGAGAAATACTGGCTCTGTCAGCAATCAGCAGTTATTAGATATTTCCTCTTGTCTCCTGTAGGCTTCATTCAGGAGCTGGATCTCTTCCTGATAACCGGCTCCGTGATGGTGCTGTTTGTGGCTGTTTTGTCTGTGAGCCTCCACCGTGTCTGGGATCGATATGTTGATGTCACTGCCTGAATGGCCGGTGGGGATGAGCAGTGAGTAGGAGGCCGACTCAGCCAGGTCCACTGAGACAAAACGATTCTCGCGTCGCGAGTAGCGCAGGGAAGGCGAGCGGGCTTGTGCCGAGGATTGGCTGATATTACTGACGATCGACACCGTGTCCAAGGCCTCCTCGTTCTCGCAGATCTCCAGCACTTCCAAGTGGATTTTGACACTGGTGTCGGCCAGGCTGCCTGGCGTGTCCTCGGCGCTGGGCTCATGACCCACGCTCTTGGAGCGATACACCTCGACCTTCTTGGCCACCGGAGTTATCTTCCGGCCCTCGCCGCTGATTTCATATGTGGATAGGGAGAGGGTCTTGCCGGTGGTTGGAGCGTGCAGTGAGACCATTCCCTGGAAGGCACACAGTGGGATAGACAGTCCACCTGGTCTCTGGAGGAAGGAAGAAAAGAAAATGGTCATTGTGGTCACGAGTTCATGGACAAGATGCATTCATCACTACAAATCCTTCTGTCACCAAAACTGTCGTTGGAATTATGTAGACTGCTACAGCACAGGCTAAAGAGATCCGCAAATCATTCAGCAACTTGGGCAATTCACAGTTCCAGATTATCTCTTCCTCTTCAGCTGCTGCATGATTCAGGCAACTCCGCCTTAGCAAGTGCTGTAAATTTCTACATCTTCATCATGACAAGTGCCATAAAGATTAGCAGAGAATGGTTAAAGCAGAGAAGGCATGTCTGTGTTGCCTGTCTGAAGGAGTAATTTCCCCGCCTTCTCTCCACAGCCCTGCACATTCCACCTTCACAGGTAATAATCCAACTCCCTCTTGCTGTCCAATTGAATCTGCTTCTACCACATCTCACAAGTCTATTTCAGATTCTAACCTTTTGCTGCACAGAATGAGTTTTCCCTCATGTCACCGTCGCTTCATTTGCCAATCACCTTAAACCTGTGCTTGCTAATTCTGGATTCTTTCAGCAGTCGCAACTGTTTCTCTCAGTCTACTCTGCCCAGACATTTCATGATTTGGAATACCTCCTATTCTTCTATATGGAGAACTTCTCCAGTTTCCCCACATTATCAAAGTTCCTCATCTCTGGAACCTGTCTCCTGAATCTTAGCTGCACTCTCTCAATATCTTCAGATCCTTCCTAAGGATGCCCAGAGCTTATGCAATACTTCAGTTGAGGCTGAACCATTGTTTTATACAGGTTCAACATTTGGGGTGTCTTGGTGGCACAGTGATTAGCACTGCTGCCTCACAGTACTAGGAACCTGGGTTCAATTCTAGCCTCAGGTCACTGTCTGTGTGGAGTTTGCACATTCTCCCAGTATTTGCATGGGTTTCCTCTAAGTGCCCTGGTTTTCTGTGGGTGCTCCGGTTTCCTCCTATTGTCCAAAAATGTGCAGGTTATGTTGATTAGCATGATTTACCCTGCTAATTGTCTAGTGTAAGTGTAAAATAAAGTAGTTTATTTATTAGTCACAAGTAAGACTTAAAGTTACTGTGAAAGTCCCCTCGTTACCACAATCCGGCACCTGTTCGGATCAATGCACCTAACCAGCACATCTTTCAGAATGGGAGGAAACCCATGCAGACACTGGGAGAATGTGTAAACCCCACACAGACAGTGGCCTAAGCTGGGAATCAAAGCCAGGTCCCTGGCGCTGTGAAGCAGCAGTACTAATCATGGTGCTACTGTGCCACCCTGCCATCTTCAATGACTTATGTACTTATACGCCCAGATCCCTCTGCTCCTGCACCCCTCTAGAATTGTATCCTTTCATTTCTATTTTCACTCCTTCATTCGTCCTATCAAAATGAATCACTTCGCACTCCCATCCGTTGACTCTGTCTATACCTCCCATTGCCTCTGAAAAGCAGCCAGCATAATTACGGACCACACGCACTCTGGACATTCTCTCTTCAGCCTTCTTCTGTTAGCAAAAAGATACAAAAGTCTGAGGTCATGTACCAATAGGATCAAGAACAGCTTCTTCCTTGCTGCTATCAAACTTTTGAATGGACCTACTTTGTGTTAAGTTGATCTTTCTCTACACCCCGGCTATGACAATAACACTACATTCTGCACTCTCTCCTTTCTTTCTCTACGAACAGAATGCTTGGTCTGTATAGTACATAAGAAACAATATTTTTCACTGTCTGTTAACACATATGACAATAATAAATCAAATCAAGCTTCTCTGCATTAACTCTTCTGCCACTTATCCACCCATCTCACCAACGTCTCTATGTCCTTTTGAAGTTCTACACTATTTCCCTCACAATAGTTCCTCATCTTGCATTGTCCTCAATTGAAATTATGCCCTATATTAATAGCCAATCTTTATAAAATTATAAATGAGTGATACTTCTTCATTCGGACAACGTTAACGAAAGGTTTTTAAAAATAAAACAAGCCATTCAATTCCCATCAAAATGGAATTGATCGATCAGGAGATACGCTTGAGTCCTTAATAAGTTGCATTGGAGCAGTAGGCGACTGGCCTCTGATCTATCTCAAAACCGGGATTTCGGCCAAACAAGCTAAATTGTTTTCAGCACCACATTTCACTGTATTGTGCAATCTTTTTTTTTTGTTATTAATCAGGTCCTTGTGATTCTTTTTCCTAAGTTTCCATTTCTTCCCCCCATGTTAAATATTTCAGCAGGAGCCTCTAACAGTGGAATCTCTGCGGAGTGGAGACAATTATTCTCCGTCCTTGACTAAGCAGGCTGACAGCTCTCATTGAGGCAGTGAGAAATTATTTACAAGGGCAGTGATGAATCACGCCCCGCCGAGGGGGGTCAAGGTGACTGGGGTTTTTTTTTTTGTGTGGCGTTGCAGCTGGCAGCAGCTCCTAAATGCCAAGCTGATGCACTGACAAAGAGTTCCTGAAGATAAATGGCTGATGTAGATCGAATAGCTCAGTGACTGCTTTTCTCCAGGGAGAGATGCTGTCAATATTACATGATAACCAATAGTGGTGCCTGACAGCCAGATCAGTCTAACTGAGCTAGCTGAAACCCGTTAGGATGCTTCATTGCTCCGAGGAACTATTCATCTTGCATTCATTTTCTCGATTCACTTCACAAATCTCACATGACGTAAAAATTTCTATGGACAAATTTTTTTTTCAAAAAACTGTCAGCTTTAACATTAATGTTCTTTTCTAAGTTTTGATCTCAAACCTGATGGTGGAATTCAAATTCAATAAAAAATATCTGGAATAAAGAATCTACTGATGATCCATTATTGACTGTTTCGAAAATCCATTGGATTCACTAATGTCTTTTAGAGAAGGAAATCTGCTGTCCTTACCTGGTCTGGCCTACCCGTGACTCCAGAGCCAAAGCACTGTACTTGACTCTCAAATGCATTCTAAGGGTAAGTAGGGATGGGCAATACATACTGGCTAGTCGGTGAGGCCTGTGCTCCACTAATGAATAAAAAGAAAATCAAGATTGCTCCCTGGTCGCTATATGTCTGCGTCTTTGTAACACAACCGCTATTGTATGAGACATAAATGAGAACATAAGAACTAAGAGCAGGAAGAGGCCACCTAGCCCCTTGAGCCTGCTCCGCCATTCAATAAGATCATATTAATCTTTTTGTGGACTCAGTTCCACTTACCTGCCCTTAATTCCTTTACTGTTCAAAAATGTATCCATCCTTGTCTTAAAAACATTCAATGAAGTAGTCTCAACTACTTCACTGGGTAGTGAATTCCATAAATTCACAACCCTTTGTGTGAAAAAATTCCTCAACTCAGTTCTAAATCTGCTTCCCCTTATTTTGAGGCTATGCTCCCTAGTTCTAGTTTCACCCGCCAGTGGAAACAAATGCCCTGCTTCTATCTTATCTATTCCCTTCCTCATCTTGTATGTTTCTGTAAGATCTCCCATCTTTCTTCTGAATTCCAAGAAGTATAACCCCAATCTACCCAGTCTCTCCTCATAAGTCAACCCTCTCAACTCTGGAATCAACATAGTGAGACTCCTCTGCACCCCCTCCAGTGCCAGTATATCCTTTATCAAGTAAGGAGACCAAAACTGTTCACAGTAACTCCAAGTGTGGCTTCACCAGCACCTTATACAGCTGCAACATAACCTCGTTATTTTTAAATTCCATCACTTAGCAATGAAGGGCCAAGTTCCATTTGCCTACTTAATTACCTGCAAACTAACTCCTTGAGATTCCTGCACAAGGACATCCAGGTCCCTCTGCACCGGAGCGTGTTTTAACTTTTTACCATTTAAATAATAGTCCCTTTTGCTGTTGTTCCTACCAAATTGAATAACCTCATATTTACCAATACTATACTCCATCTGCCAGATCCTCGCCCACTCACTTAGACTATCTATATCCCTTTGCAGACTTTCAGCATCCTCTGCACACTTTGCACTGCCACTCATCTTGATGCCACCTACAAATTTTGACACACTATATGTAGTCCCCAACTCCAAATCATCGAGGTAAATCATAAACAGTTGCGGTCCCAACACTGATCCCTGAGGCACACCACTAGTCACTGATCGCCAACCAGAAAAACACCCATTTACTCCCACTTTTTGCTTTCTGTTACTTAATCAATCCTCTATCCATACTAATATATTACCCGTAACACTGTGCACCTTTATCTGATGTAGCAGTCTTTGGTATGGCATCTTGTCAAATACCTTTTAGAAATCCACAGGTTCCCCATTGTCCACTACATATGCAATGTTCTCAAAGAATTCCACTAAATTAGTCAAACATGACCTTCCCTTCAAGAACCCTGCTGTGTCTTAGTAATGGGACAATTTATATCCAGATGTTTCACTATTTCTTCCTTGATGACAGATTCAACCTTTTTCCCTACTACAGAAGCTAAGCTAACCAGCCTATAGTTATCCATCTTTTGTCTACTTCCTTTGTTAAACAGTGGCGTCACATTTGCTGTTTTCTAATCTCTGGGAACCACTCCAGAGCCCGGCGAATTTTGATAAATTACCACGAGTGCATTTGTTATTTCTTCTGCCATCTCTTTTAGTACCTGGGGATGCATTCCATCAACTGAATCCTGTCTCAGGGCAGCACGGTGACACAGTGGTTAGCATTGTTGCCTCATCCAGGTTCGATTCCTGGCTTGGGTCACTGTCTGTGCAGAGTCTGTACGTTCTCACCGTGTGTGCATGGGTTTCCACAGTATACCCGAACAGGTGCCAGACTGTGGTGAATAGAGGATTTTCACAGCAACATTGCAGTGTTAATGTAAACCTACCTGTGATGCTAATAAATAAGTTTTTAAAAGAGGGCAGAAGCAAGTTCAGTGCTAACTTCCAGAGTATTAAACTGTGGGAAAGGGCAGGAACTTCCTGCTAATTGGATCATTGAAACAGCATGATAGACTGCGTGGTCTGTGCTTCATTGTTCACAGCGGCAGAGAGCTGGAAAGGGTGCTGAATGTGTGAGAGGCTTTAGTTTAGCTGGGCAGGGTGATTTACACAATAAGAAGCCTGATTTACAGCAGGATGTGGTGCTTAACCGAAGAAATAGATTTGTAAACTATTAATCAATGTCCCTTCTTCCTAATTCAGCTGTGAAGCCCTGGACAAGGAGAGCTAGCAGTAAAAACCCCCGATTCTCTTTTCGAAAATGGAGCAGTGTTAACCTTGGCTCCATTATTCCATTGTGATCACTGCCCAGGCTGTTCACAAGCTGGTATGGATAAGGACTTTCAGATTGGGTTGGTACAGGCATTACAGAAAATAGAATCCTCGGAGGCACTATATGGGAACAGCAGGATTTGCCCTGATACTCAGGGTGCCTTTGTGATTTTTTATTCAAAAGCATTGCTCAGTAGCCATCACTCATGCATGCTGATCAGCACTGAGGTTTCCCTTCAGCCATGAACAATGTGGCAATGATGTTCTCTGATTCCTGTTCTGCCGCTGCAGGCCTTTTGACAAATACCTTTTCAATATGTCACTTTTAACAACAGTACTAGCATTCAAGTGATGAGATACAAAAATGCAAGTGCAATGTTGGCAGGTCTCTTTCCATTCCACACAAGTTTAATTTATTTAATTATTTATTAGTGTCACAAAGCATTCTTTCTGGTTGTATCACAGCCTGGTATGGCTCCTGCTCTTCCACAAGACAGCAAGGAACTATAAAAGGTCGCGAATGTAGCCCAAACCATCAAGCAAAAGGGCCTCCCATCCATCAGGACAGCACAGTGGCACAATGGTTAGCACTGTCAGCTCACAGTGCCAAGGACCCAGGTTCAATTCCCAGCTCGGGTCACTGTCTGTGCAGATTTCGCATGTTTGCCCCATATCTGCATGGTTCCCCTCTAGGTGCACTGGTTTCCTCCCACAGTCCAAAAGCGTGCTGGTTAGGTGTGTTGGCCATGCCAAATTCTCCCTCAGTGTACCTGAACAGGCCCTGTTATGTGGCAACTGGGGGATTTTTCGCAGAAAATGTAAACCCTACTTGTTAATAAATAAACTTTATTTTGACTCTTGTCTACTCTTCCCACTGTCTTGGAAAAGCAGCCAGCATAATTAAGAACCCCATGCACCACAGACATTCTCCCTTCCATCTTCTTCTGTCAAGAAAAGGATACAAAAGTCTAAGGTTACATACCAACTGACTCAAGAACTGCTTCTTCCCAGCTGCCATCAGACTTCTGAATGGACCTACCTCGCATTATTTTGATCCTTCTCTACACCCGAGCTATGACTGTAACACTACATTCTGCACTCTTCTGTTTCCTTCTCTATGAAAGGTATGCTTTGTCTGTATAGCACACGAGAAACAATACTTTTCACTGCATACTAATACGTGTGACAATAATAAATCAAATCAAATAAGTAGGTTTATATTAACACTGCAAATAAGTTAGTGTGAACATCCCCTTTTTGCCATACTCTGGCACCTGTTTGGGTACATGGAGGGAAAATTTAGCATGGCCAATGCACCTAATCAACCCATTTTTCAGATTGTGGGAAAAAAACCAGAACACTCGGAGGAAACCCATGCAGACACGGGGAAAACTCTGCACAGACAGTGACCCAAGACAAGTATTGAACCCGGGTTCTTGGTGCTGTGAGGCATCAGTGCTAACCACTGTGCCACCATGGAATGAAAAGCCACGTGGTTATAGCGGGACGTTGAAACCATTTTCACAAAAGCAAAGGGGACTAGGCGGAAGTTTAATCAAGATTGGAAAAAAAACACATCAGCAAGAGTTTTGATGCAGTGATTAGGGAAAGCCTTTTGAAAAAGTACTACAGATGCTGAAATCTGAAACAAAAACAGAAAACACCGGAAAATCTCAGCAGACCTGGTAGCGTCTGTGGAGAGAGGATAGAGGCAATGTTTCGAGACCAGATGACCCTTCATCAGAGCTCAAGACCAGGAAAAAGGACAAGAGAAAAACATGTCCTCTGATTGAGAAATTGCTAACAAGATGGTCATCAATTGAAAATTGTCAGGAGTTAAAAGAAATGTCTTTACAAATTGTTATTAATACAGAGAATGTTTGAGGCAATGAATATATTCATTGGATGAACAGTTAAAAATACCAATGTGTATTTGTATAGCGTCTTTAAAGTAGTTAAACTCCCAAGGCTAAATGGGAATATTATCAGACATTATTAGAGACCAAGGAATGGAATTTACCAAGCCAATCCATCTAACCTGGAGAAACAGCTTCTCCCAAAGTGTGGTGGATGCTGGGACAGTGAGTATATTTAAGGAAGAGTTAGACAGATTTTTAATTGGTAATGGGTTGAAGGGTTATTAGGAAAATGGGGATGAGGAGCAGACTTGATGGGCAGAATGGCCTATTTCTATTGAATTTATGAACTACTAAGTGGCAATCAGCATGGCTAATCCATACATCTTGGATTGTGGGAGGAAATTGGAGCACTTAGAGGAAACTCATGCAGACACGGGGAGAACATGCAAACCCTACACAGGCAGTGGTCCAAGGCTGGAATTGAACATGGGTCCGAGCACTGTGAGGCAACAGTGCTAATCGCTGTACACCATGCTGCCCATTACTTAACCACTGCACCATTGTGCCGTTAAGGGCGCAGATCCCACACTTTCCATGCTGCTGCTGTTTGTGTTCTATTATTGCTGTGGGCCTTCCTGCCCTTCATGCTATCCCACTTCACTCAGTAAAATTTAGCACTGAGTCACAGAATGAAAAAGTTTAAAGGAGCAACTTAGGGAAGTCAATAGTATCGGATTTTTAGGAAGGATATATCTTCATTGGAGGCAGTGCAGAGAGGGTTCATTCAGTTGGTTCCTGGGATGACAGGGTTATCCTATGATAAGAGGCATGGTAAATAGGACTGGTATTCTCTGGAGGTTAGAAAAATGAGAGGTGACCTGATTGAAACATGCAAGATTTTGACAAGGGTAGACACTGAGAAGTTGTCGCTGATGGCTGGGAATCTAGAACACAGAAATAATTTGAAGATAAGATCTCTGAAGGAGGAAAGACAGGTTAATAGGGTGGTGAAAAGGCATAGGGTACATTCACCTTTGCCTCTCAGAGTACAGATTACCGAAAAAGAGAGATCATGATGGAATTGCATTGAATTTTGGTGTGGCCACAGCGGGAGTACTGTGTGCAATTCTGGTCGCTACATTATAGGAAGGATGTGAACACGCTGGTGGGGATGCAGAGGATTTACCAGGATGCTGCCTGGGATGGAACATTTAAATTGTGATGAGAGATTGCATGGGCTACGATTGTTTTCTCTGGAGCAGAGAAGACTGAGGGGTGACCTGACTGAGGTTATCAGGATTGTGAGGAGTATGGACAGAGTGGATAGGAAGTAGCTGTTCCCCTTAGTTGAAGGGTCAGTTACAAGGGAACACAAGTTAAAAGTGAGAGGTGGGAGGTTTAGGGAGGATTTGGGGAAAAACTTTTACACTAAAGGTGGTGACTGTTTGGAATGCACTACCTGGGAGGGTGTTGGAGGCAGGATGCCTCATATCCTTTAAAAAATATTTGGACGAGTACTTGGCGTGCCATAATATCCAAGGCTATGGGCCAAGTGGGATTAGATGGTCAGGTCAGGATCTTTCATGCGTTGGTGCAGACCCAATGGGCTGAAGGGCTTCTTCTTCACTGTAGGATCCTGTGATTAGGTTTCTGTGATTTTGTCGATCAGTTAGGAGTGAGGTCAAGATAAGTTTCTTCACTCAAGAAGGTTATGAATTTCTGGGATTGAATGTCTAAGGGGTTTGTGGAATAGATTTAAGGCTGAGTTAGGTTGATTTTTGTTCTCTTAGGAAATCAGGGATATGGGGAATGTGTTAAAAGCAGAGTCGAGGTGGAGGGTCAACTATGATCGTATTGGATGGTGAGTAGGATTGAGTGGCCGTGTGATCCGCTCCGGTTCCTATTCCTGTATGACGGAGGTAAGGAGGTTTGGGAACCGGAGAGTGAAATTCCCAACCTTAGGGCCTGGACAGCTGGAACCAATGGTGGCACAATTACACTGGTAATGTGAGAGGAGAAGTTGGAGAAACACAGGGAACACAGAGTGCATAGGAATAGAAGAAATGAGGAAGGGATAGGTTTGGGAGAGATTTGAAATTGAGTTTTTAAATCAAGAGATTGCTAGACTGGGAGGCAAGGTAGAGCAGCGAATACTGGGTTAATGGGACTTGGTGTGTTATGGTATAAATAGAAACATAGCATTTCTACAGTGCAGAAGGAGGCCATTCAGCCCATTATGTCTGCACTGACCAGAATCCCATCCAGGCCATATCCCCCATGTATTTACCCTGCTAATAACCCTGACACAAAGGGGCAATTTATTATGTCCTATCAAGCTAATGACACATCTTTGGACTGCGGGAGGAAACCTGAGCATCTGGAGGGGACCCATGTACACATGGGGAGAATGTGCAAACTCCACACAGACAGTGACCTGAGTCCAGAATTGAACCTGGGTCCCTGATGCTGTGAGGCTGCAGTGCTAACCACAGTGCCAGTGTGCTGCCCATGCCAAATAGATTAAATAGCAGAAATTTGAATGTCAGAGGGCAAAATAGGGATGTGAGGATAAAACAAGGAAATGGGATTGGTCCTGAATTACTCTTACAAAAAACCCCGATGGACGAAATGGATCCATTTCTGATGTTAATGACCAATTTTAAAACTTTCCCTTCTAAAGGTCTGGCTGTTACAAGCACCTTTTCCACTGGCGATATGAACAATTCTCCATAGGTGAACCCAGGAAGTGAGTGTTTTCAAGCTATTTCATTGGAACAGTTTGCAGAACCAAGCTCAATTCTATCCTCACACAAAGCATATACAGGAAGAGTTATTGGATATGGAATAGTGAAAGAATTCTCGCTGATATCCTCTTCTTTAGCCCAAGGCCACTCAAGCTGATTACATCTTGCAAACTGCTGTTCCACTTTGAGATGTGCTATCTCCCAACTCAGCAATCGAATCTGGGATCACCATGGAATAGAATCTTGACAGCGCAGGAAGAGACCATTTGGCCCATCAGATCTGCACCAAATCTCCAGAACAATCATCCCATCAATTCCCTCCTCTCTGTCCTATCCCCTTAATCCTGCACAGTCACCAAGGCTAATCTACCTCACCTACATATCTTTGGACATTCAGGGGAAATTTAGCACAGCCCATTCACTTAACCTGCACATCTTTGGACTGTGAGAGGAAACCAGAGCACCCAGAGGAAACCCATTCAGGCATGGGGAAAACATGCAAAACTCCATAGAGACAGAGACAGTCTCACAAGGCTGGATTCGAATCCAGGTCCCTGGCTTTATGAGGTAGCAGTGCTAACAACTGCGCCATCCTCTCAAACAATTTACTTCTGAACTGAAAATTTGACAAATGTAAAGAAAGGTTGATCAAGGAACAACACTAACAACTTACAACACTGATGTGCTCAAACATCCCACAGTGTTTGACAAAAGCCTAAATTTGACGTGATATTGGGACAAGTGGTGAAAAGCTTATTTGGAGGCAGATTGTAAACCATATCTCAAAAGGGAGAGAGGCAAAGATGTAAAGGCTGACAATTGCTGTGCTTACAGTTCAAAACTGCGTGGCAATCAATGGAGCGGCAAAAAAAAATTGCAGCCACACACAGAGGCTAGAGGGATGCAGAGTTCTCAGAAGGTTAAAGAGCTGGAGGAAATCACAGAATTAAAGACATGGAAACCATGGAAGGTTTGAATATCCGGATGAAAATTATACATTGTAAAATGTAAGAAAAGCAGTGAAGAGAACACAATTCCTTTCTCTCTCTCCAGTTCTGAGGACGTTATTTTCTTTTCCTCCAGTTTAATGCGGTTTCCTACAGAATGCTAATAAACATGCTTGCCACAACAGGTTGCCAATGACTGAGATGCATAAAAATGTCTCGTTTAATATCAAGCAAAGCGAGAAATCACAAAGAAACAACATGTCTCTTAATTCTCAACTTGTGAAGGTAGGCACCCAAGGGCACTGAAATAACTCACTAATAAAAATGGTTCCTTTCTGCTTTACAGAGTGTGTTAGGGGACTTAATAAACGTGCGTCATGATTTGGTCTTAGTGACTGAAGTACCGTTATAATGAAATAAAGAAATTTGATTTAAGTAGCATCTTTCAAGACCTTGGGGCATCCCACAGCTCTTTGCAGCCAAAGAAATACTGTTGAACTATAATCACTGTCCTAATTTGGGAGATATGGCAGGCAATGGATGCAGAGCAAAGACAGCAATATGATAATCTGTTAGCAATAGTGCCAGAGGATCCCCCACCAGACCTTGATTTAACAACTAATGGAATCTAAAGAATCCCTACAGAATAAAGCTATTCAGCTCATTGAGTCTACACCAACCACAATCCCACCCAGGCACTATTCTCCTAATCCCTTGTATTTACCATTAATCCCCTGACACTCGGGCCAATTTAGCATGGCCAAACAACCTAACCCACACATCTTTGGACTAAGGGAGGAAATGGGAGCATCCAGAGGAAACCCACAAAGACACAGATAGAACGTGCAAACTCCATACTGATGGTGACCCAAGGCCGGAATTAAATCTGGGTCCTTGGCACTGTAAGACAGCAGTACTAACCACTGTGTTGCCCTTGTAACACCATGTTGCCTTTGTAAGCTGTAAGCTGGTACATCTGAGAATGCGGCATTCCCCCAGTCTTGTTTCAGTGATGTTCTTTGAGTGATAAACATTCAGTACGTGAGGGAAAACTCTACAACATTTATTCATCAGAACTTTTGCTGGTTCCTGTTCCATATTCAATCACTCCTGGGAGACACAATGTGCATAATCTTGCATTTCTGTGTATTTGTGCACATGCCTGCATTAGAATCATAGAATCCCTACAATGCAGAATGAGAATGTTGAGTCTGCACCGACACTCAGAGACATCTTACCAGGCTTTGTCCTCATAGCCCCTCATATTTATCCCACTAATCCCCTGAACCTATACACCTTGGGACACTAAGGGACAATTTAGCATGGCCCACCAACATAACCTGGACATCTTCATGTACGTGGGTATGCATCTGAGATTATTGATATATAAGACAGAAGATGCCCTTTTATTCGTATCACTAGACCAATAAGCTGGAGACCAAGGTCAATGCTCTGGAAACATGGGTTCAAATCCCACCATGCATGGGATGGAATTGGAAAATCAGTGAATAAGTCAGGAATATAAAGCTAATTTCATTAATGGCAACCATCACTGACTATTGTAAAAAATTCATCTGGTTCACTAATGTCCTTTAGGGAAGGAAACCATCCTTACCTGGCCTGGCCGATCAATGTGTTGACTCTTAATTGCCCTCTGAAATGTCAGTTCAAGAGCAATTAGAGATGGGCAATAAATGTTGTCCTTGCTGGCAACACTCAAATCCCATGAAAGAACAAAGGAAAAAGGCACTGAAAAAATGTTAATTATTGAACAGTCTAGCAATACTCACTGTTTGGACTCACTTCAGTATTTGGGTTCCAGACATGAGTGCTGCCAATGTTTGTAAAACTCACATCCATCAGGGAAAGATGGAAATTGGGGGTGGTGTTGAAAGAAAATAGTGTGGATGTAAGAGCATAAAAATAATGGGTGTTCCAGTTAATGCTCTCAAACACAGACAAAGGCTGAAAACATTTTCAATAATGCAGGGGTTAGATTGTGCTATGTATTACTAATATTAGTGGCATCGCAATTGTAGCAAATTCTTCTCAGTTGTGTTAGTGATCATATCACCTTGTTCAATAAATAGCGATTACAATCTCTGTTTATGTTGTGATATTAATAACAAGTTTCTACATTATAAAACTCAAGGTTGTCTCAATTACTGGGAGACTATATGCAATAGAACTGTTTTTATCTTTTTATCTAAGGAATGATACTCTGGCATTGGAGGCAGTCCAAAAAAGGTTCACCAAGTTGATCCTATATGGAGGGATCTTCTTATCAGGGGAGGTTGAGTAGATTGGGTCTGTACTCACTATTTAGAAGAATGAGGTATGACCTTATTGAGACAAACAGGATTCTCAGGGGCCTTGACAGGATGGATTATTTCTCCTTGTGGGAGAGTCTAGAACTAGCATAAGGGTGTTTCTCTTTTCCGACAGAGATGGGGAGGAATTTCTTCTTGGGTGGCACGGTGGCACAGCGGTTAGCTGTCTCACCTCATCAGGGACCTGGATTTGATTCTTTGCTTGGGTCACTATCTGTACAGATTTTGCACATTTTCCCCATGTCTGCATGGGTTCCCTCTGGGTGCACCAATTTCCTCCCACAGACCAAGGATGTGTGGGTTAGGTGGATTGGCCATTCTAAATGGTCCCTTCATGCCAAAGGTATTAGCTAAGGTGAATGCATCGGATTGTGGGAATAGGACCCAGATGGGATTGTCGGTAGTGCAGATTTGATAGGTTGAATGGTCTTCTTCTGCACTGTAGGGATTCTATGATTCTCTTAGAGGGCAGTGAATTAGTGGCATTCTTTACTGTTGTGGCTGAGTCATTAAATATGTTTAAGGATGAGATAGATTTTTAATCATTAAGGGAATCAACACATGGAGATAAGATAGCAAAGTGGAGTTGACGATGATCGGATTAGTTATAATCTCATTGAAGGAGCAAATTTGATGGGCTGAATGGCCTATTCCTGCTCCCACGTATCATGTTCTAACCTGTGGTTTCTGATTTTGTTAGCACACAGGAGAGAGTTTTGGAAGTCCCATTGATGAGACAGTCTTAAAGCAGGAGAGAAATGTGCTCACCTGTCGCGGAGTCCTTTCAGACTTGCTCCGACACCACTCCCAGTCGACCAGCTCCAACTTGCGCCCTTCCTCTTGGCCCACTTTGCGCTCCGAGGCCTCTGGGGAGCCAGTGGAGCCAGCAACCGAGGTTTTAGGGTCGTTGCTGTTCTCTTTGTCCTGACCCGTGCTCACTTTGCCTGACTCTGTGCTCTGCTCCGTCGATATCCGCGGGGAGCTGTCCTGCAAAGCGGTGGTGCTGATCTCTATTCTCGCAGCGCTCGGAGTCTCCTTGAGTTGGGCAGGGGCAAATTTGTTGCACTCAGACTGGTAGGCGGTAAGGTTATGGTAAGACAAGGGCTTGCTTTCTTCAGCACCGCAGCTGTTTGCTTGGGATATCTTATATACCCCATATCCTTGCTGGAATGATAGGTTGAATTCAAAACCTCTTCGTTTTGCTAGAAAAGGACAGAATTATTTATCAAGGAATTGCCACAGAATATAATGCCATAAAGTCAGTAAAACAGTGCCAAAACATGTTGACCAATTATTTGCATGTTTGACTATGTGATAAGTATCTGGTTTCCATAGGAACTTCAGCAGTTCCAGCACATTTAGACAATCGCTAATCCAGAATGAAGGGTTTTGATAAACATAGAAAATAAGAGCAGGAATTGGCTACTCAGCCCTTCGAGCCTACTATACTATTTATTATGATCTGGCTGACCATTTAATTCAGTAACCTGGTTCCCCACATATCCTTTGTTCCCTTTATCCCAAGAGCTATATCTAACTCCTTGAAAACATATAAAAGTTTATTTATTACAAGTCAGCTTACATTCACACTGTTAAAAATCCCCTAGCCACCACACTCTGGCACCTATTCGGGTGCACTGAGGGAAAATTGAGCAGGGCCAGTTCATCTAACCTACGCATCTTTGGATTGTGGTAGGAAACTAGAGCATCTGAAGGAAACCCATGTTTGAATGTGCAAATTCCACATAGTGACCCAAGCCAGGAATCAAACCTGGGCCCTTACTGCTGTAAGACAGCAGTGCTAACCACTATGCCACCATGCTGCCCCAGTGCCTCAACTGTTTTTTGTGGCAGTGAATTTCACAGGCTCACCACTCTGTGGGTAAAGAAATTTCTCTTCAGCTCAGTTCGAAATAGTTACCCCATATCCTGAGATGGTAGCTCCGGGTTCTGGATACCTATACCAATGGGTCTTTTCCTTCTTGGATCTACCCTCTCTAATTCTGTCTGGATTTTATAGGTTTCTATATGATTCCTCCTCAATCTTCTAAACTCCAGTGCATATAATCTTATGGGAGGATGAGGTGATTGTTCTAAACTCAGTTTTACTTTCATGATTATGATACAACTGAAAGCTCTTTCAGGACATTATTGCTGTCCTATTATTAACCTGTCTTTGACAAAATGGAAACTGGTGGAGCAGTCTAGCTGGACAATCAGAAGTAGAAAGGCTACAAATTTGATGGAACACTCCCCACTTGCCAGGATGAGTGCAAGTTCAACAGGACTCAAGAAGTTTGACACCACCCAGGACAAAGTGGTGTTCTTGATAGACTCCACATCTACAAACATCCACTCCCTCCAACACTGACACTCAATAGCAGCAGTGTGCACTATCTACAAATCATAGATCCTTAGAGGGCATCTTCCAAATCAATGACTACTTTAAATGGACAATGGCAACAGATACTTGGGCACAACATCATCTGCAAGTTCCCTCCAAGCCGCTAAGCCACTCCCCGTCCTGACTTGGAAATATATTGCTGTTCCTTTGCAGTCACTGGTCAAAATCCTGGAATACCCTCCCTAATGGTATTATGGGAGAATACATTGTACATGGACTACAGCGATTCAAGAAGACAGCTCATCACCACCTTCTCAAGGGCAACTAGGGATGGGCAATAAATGCTGGCCAGCCAGCAATGCCTATGTTTCACGAATGAGTCAAAACAAAGCCACATTTGGAGTGTAACACTTCATAAAAATTGACCTTGATATTAGCTTTTCCCCTTTCAGATGTTGTGGTGTTGCTTGCGATGTTCTGCTATAGCTCAAATTTTCCACGCTCACATCTTTCTTCTTTTTAAAATGAGTAATGCCTCATGTAATTTAAATGGAAATTCTCAACACCCTCTCTGTTCATTTGTACAATGTTTTTAAAACTGAGAAAATAAAGACAAAGCTTGAAATTAGATTGCATTTTTTGGGATATCCAAAATAGCTGCACAACTCGTGAATTACTTTTGAAGTCCAATCACTATTGTTTTGAAGGATTAATGAACAATTATACTCACTGAGTAAGAACTAACAGACAATTGCAGGGAAATAATATGAAAGCTATATCTGCTGCATCAGCCAACACACCTGTTACAGTACGCTACACAGTTAAAAAATTGAGGGACTGAGCTGACAAAATGATGAATGAGAATATAACATCAGGAGTTTTGTATCTAAACCAGTTTTTCCTCAGATCATAAATAATCGTAAGATTATTTATTCATGTCACAAATTGGTTTACATTAACACTGAAATGAAGTTACTATAAAAATCTCCTAGTTGCCACATTCCAAGGAGGAGAATTTAGCATAGCCAGTACTGTGGGAGGAAACCAGAGCACTTAGAGGAAACCCATGCAGACACGAGGAAAATGTGCAGGCTCCACACAGACAGTGATCCAAGTGGAAAGCGAACCTGGATCCCTGGCACCATGAGGCAGCAATGCTAACCACTGTTCCACTGTGCTTCACTGCTTTGAAGGATTAAAAATTAATTATGCTTACTGAGTAAGCATTAATGGATAATTGCTGGGAAATAGTGTAAAATTTATATATATTGCATTGGACAACACATGGGTTGCGGTGTGTCACATGAAAGTGAAAAAATTGAGGCAGCAAGGTGACAAATTTTGCATCTGAACCAGTTTTTCTGGCAGATCTTAAGTAAAGTTTATTTATTAGTGTCACAAGTAGACTTACATTAACGCTGCGCTGAAGTTACTGTGAAAATCCCCTTTTCACCAATTCTGCTACCAGTTCAGGCACGTTGAGAGAAAGACGTGCTGGTTAGGTGAATTGGCCATGCTAATTTCTCCTTCAGCATATCTGAACAGGCATCGGTACGTGGCGACTCGGGGATTTTTACTCGAACTTCATTGTACTGTCAATATAAGCCTACTTGTGACTAATAAATAAACTTTTTTTTTTAAGCACGGCCAATGCACCTAACCAGCATGTCTTTCAGACTGTCAGAGGAAACCAGAGCATCTGAAGGAAACCCATACAGATTCCGCACAGACAGACAGTCACCCAAGCCGGGAATCAAACCTGCATGTCTGGCGCTGTGATGCATCAGTACTAACCACTTTGTCACCTTTGCTGCCACATTTCTCCTATTTTCTTCCCTGGTGAATTCTGGAAGTATTTAAAGTACAAATTAAAATGATTCTAACCTTCAGGAATTAAATTTAAGGGTGGCATTTTGGCCATTTTTTTTAAAAGTTCAGTAGATATATATAATACAGGCTGACAAACTGGATGTAAATTTATATAGCTAATACGCTGTTTTGAAAAGTTTGTATGGCGCAGCAGAATAATGACGCACTGAATTTGAATTTCTGAAGCTATTAAGCAGTATTAAAACGTCTCTTCAGCAGAACACAATGACAGTTAATGTCTTTATGATGACTTTGATTCATGTAACTGAAAACTGATAACGAAATGATTGTGTTGCACAGAGGAATAATTACAGTGTTGCAAATCGTTTTAAGGTTGGAGAAATGTAGGAAGGTTCAGTAGCAAATTGATTATGTTACTGGACCAGTAATCCAGACGCCCGGACCAGTGACCTGACAATGATTCCCACCATAGAAACCGGGCAGGATAAAAATCAATGAATTAAATAAGTTGGGAGTAAAAAAGCTGGGATCATGGAACTATTGGAATACTGTACAAAACTACCTGATTTCCTAATATCCTTTAGGGAAGGTATTCTCCCATTCTTATTGGTCTGGCCTATAAGTTGCCTCTTAGTATCTCAAGATGGTGTATTAGTAGGATAAATGGTAGAGGTTATAGGGATGGGGCAGATGGTGGGCCTGGGTAGGATGTTCTGTAGGCAGATTGGTATGGACTCAATGACCTCCTTTTTCATTATGGGGATACTATGATTCTATTCTATGATGCCAGCCTCAAAGCTACGTGGAGGACTCTTAACTGCTCTCTGAAATGGTGTAACAAACTATTCAGTTGTATTCAAGAAGGCAGCTCACCAGCTCTCTCTCAAGGGCAATAAGCAATGGCCTTGCCAGTGACACCCGTATACTCTGAGTGAATTTAAAAATAAATCAACTAAGTAAAAAGTTACTGATTCTTTGCTGGGTTCCATTGGCTCCAAATGCCTCCATCAGATAAGCAATCATTATTCATGAACATATCTTAACAGTGTGTCCTTGCAAAGTGTTCAACACTGAAATATATCCTGGCCAGTAATATGTCTCTCTAACACTCATGGATTTTCATTGCTGGTTAGGCTTTCAATGGCTAACAGCAGCTGTTATAAGGACACTGACAGATGGTAAATCCCCTATTAGCTAATTTGAAATGTAGTGTTATTGTACCACGTGATGTAAACTACTAATGATGTCAAGTTTTACTTCATTACACATCATATGGGTATAGCATATTTCACATATTATGAAAAGAGATTCCTTGTAAAATATGAAATCTATAAACAAATAAATTCCATGCCCATTGTTCTGGCCTCTGAAACTAAAGGTTCAGTTTGTCCATTGCAGAGGCTCAGATTAGACTAAAGTGTAACAATGTAACTATTTCTTTTCCCCCCACTAGCTTCTCCTTAAACTCATCTGAAGTACTCCATGTAGTAGCAAGTTCACATTTGAAATACTCGCTGCCGAAAGAAATTAGAAGAACACTTTTAGGATAGGAACAGGTTAAGAACAGAAAAAAAAATCCAAACGGATACCCAGCTTCATCTGTCAACACATCATTGCATTGAAATGCACTCCAGGCTGCATGTTGACATTTCCTGTTTCGTGTGAGGAGAGGGTTAGACATTGTAACAGATGATGATGGGAAGCAGATGCACAGTTGAATCATTTTGCACTTTATGTCTAGTTAGAGAAAAATATTTTCACTAAACTCTCATTATAAATCACTGCAGTTTGTTTAAATACCTTGAGGATAATTTCCCAAGTAGAGGCTGGTCCCAAGGAGCCTTATGATTTGTTCGGTTTTCTGCCCTTTGGCCACAGTTGTTTGATATATGCTGATGGAACTAAGGTTTTGCATCATCAGCGATTATCCATTTCTCTACTATTGTGCAATAGCAATTTGCATAAAATGTCCCAAGTTGTCTCACAGGAGTGGATGGCTTGCAATGACCCCTCTGCCTTTTTGGCAAAAACAAAAGCTTTGAGTTTAATTACTTTGAATTTGCAATAATTTACAAGGGTAGTAAATAGGATGGAAGCATTCCCCTCATGATATGCAACTTTTATTCCCCCATGCTGACTTTCATGTTTATGGCTGGTTGTTCAGACACCCTAATTGCTGGAAATGAAATATCTCTTGTGGAAGTGATTTGCTTTTGAAAATGCGCCACTTCAAAGCAAATTGGGAAAAATAAACTGCATCACTTGTTAGGTAAATGCATTTTTTAGGGAATAGCTTCTATGCAGTGAGCAAGATTGAACTGCCTAATCTAACCGGAGACTAAACTATTTGGAGGCCTCGGAGAATGTAACATAATAGAATGGACTACCAGGTCACTTCCATTCCAGGCCTCATCTGGAAATCTGATTAAAAGCCATTAGTCAAGAACAAACAATTTCCTTTCGACTATGGCCTTACAATGGCATGAAAGTTTGATTACGGTGGTATATCTGGCCTTGAATTAGAGGCAAATTGTGATGTCTTCATTCATAGCTGCACTCTGCAGGAAAGATCTGCTGAATAGTAATGGTGACATTTGAACTTCAGGAGAAGAGGTGCAAAGTCAGTTCAGCTGTATATTTTTTCTGTAATGTGCTCCAAGAGCCATGTTCAGTGCATGAATAATAAAGCATAACTTATTGACTAAAATAGCAGTGAGGTGAATGGCTTGCATCATTATTGAACTGCAAAAACTACAGCAAATTCAGGCAAGTGATTTGATTTATTTTGTTACATGTATTAGTATACACTGAACAGTATTGTTTCTTGCACACTACACATACAGAGCATATCGTTTATAGAGAAGGAAAGGAGAAAGTGCAGAATGTAGTGTTACAGTCATAGCTAGGCTGTAGAGAAAGATCAACTTAACTTGAGGTAAATCCATTCAAAAGTCTGACGGCAACAGAGAAGGAAAAGTTTTTAAGTCGGCTGGGATGTGTCTTCAGACTTTTCTATCTTTTTATTGAAGGAGAACGTGGAAGAGAGTATGTTTCAGATGTTGAGGTCCTTAATTATGCTGGCTGCTTTTCCAAGGCAGCTGGAAGCGTTGACAATATCAATGGATGAGATGCTGGTCTGCCTGATGGACTGGGCTTTATTCACGACCCTCTGTAATTTCTTGTGACTGAGCTGTGATACAACCAGAAACAATGTTTTTTATGGTGCATCTGTAGAAGTTAGAGAGAGTCATAGCAAACATGCCAAATTTTCTTAGTCTCTTGGTAAAATAGAGGCATTGGTGAGTTTTCTTAACTATAGCATCCACATAGAGGGAGCAGGACAGGTTATTGGTGATCTGGACACCTAAAAACTTGAAGCTCTTGATCACTACACTTCTTGAAGTCGATGACTATCTTCTTCATTTTGTTGAAATTGAAGGAGTGATCATTGTCATCACACCAGTTCACCAGATTCTCTGTCTCTTTCTTGTACTCTGTCTCATCATTGTTTGAGATACAGCAAACATAGGTGGTGTCATCAGCCAACTTGAAAAACGAGTTGGAGGGGAATTATCCTCATAGGCGTATAAGGAGTATAGTAAGGGTTGAGGGCGTACCCTCATGGGGCACCCGTGTTGAGGATGATCGTGGCAGAGTTGTTGTCTGTCATTACTGACTGCAGACACTGGGTTAAGAAGTCTAGGATTCAGTTGCAAAGGGAGGAGCTGAGCCCCAGGTCATGAAGTTTGGGAGATGGGTCTCGTGGGAATAATGACATTAAAGGCTGAGCAATGAATAGAAGTCTGATGTAGATGCCTTTATTGTCTAGGGTTGACTGCAGGGCAGGAAGATGGTCTCTGCTGTGGACCTCTTGCAGCTATAGGCAAATTACAGTGGATCCAGGCTGTCAGGAAGACAATAACTAATCTTTTGAAGCATTTCATAATGATGGATTTCAGAGCCACTGGATGATAGTCATTAAGGCACACTGTCTGACTATTTTTTGGTTTTGGGATGGTGGTTGTCTTCTTGAAGCAGGTAGGGACCTCAGATAGGTGCAAAGAGCTGCTTAGTTGCATGGGAAAAAAAAACGAGGAATTCTTGTCAGAGTCACATTGCTCCATCACTAGCTTTGCGAAAAGAGAACCTGATTTGACTTGATAAATCATTTTTAATTTGACTTAATTATTGTCTCATTAATATAAAGTATATTTTCTTGTGCTATGCAAAGCATACCATTCATAGAGAAGAAAAGCAGAGAGAGTGCAGGATATAGTGTTACAGTCATAGCCAGGGTGTAGAGAAAGATCAACTTAGTGCAAGGTTGGTCCATTTCTCACTGTCATCTCACAGTTCAGGTTCCCATTCAAATCCTTTAGGCAGTGCGATGTTCCTGTACCTGCACATTACATAGGAGGTAAACTCACCATGGAGGATAATGTAATGTTGGCTGCAAAATTCCACTCCCTATTGTATGAAAAACATGTGAGTGGGGCATTTCATGGTCTTGCTGTTCCTGTTAACATTCTGTCAAAGATATGAGGCACATTGTCTCCCTCTTCTGTCACCACACACACACTACTTAATGGCATCAACATACTGCAGGTGAAGTGCTCACCACCTTCTTTCACAGCTATACAATATGGGGGAGTTATGTTTTTAGCCCTGTTGTAGGAATCTGGAAGATATGTTGGACTCAGAGGAAGTCAATGCTGGACTTTGTCAAGAAGGTCAGAGGATTTGGAAGGTCTGTCAGCAGAAAGCTTGCCTTCAATCAAGGGAGAGATCATTCTTCTTCACCACAAGATGGCAGGGAGATGGGGCATGGGCAAAGTGAGGGGAACATGTATTCAGAAGGAACGAAGAGGACCCTTATCCACCGAGAATTCTCACAGAACTTTTAATGGTGCAGAAGGAGGCTGTTTGGCCCATCATGTCTGCACTGTTTCATCAAATGACCAATTCAACTAATGAAATTCCTTTGTCTTCTCCCTGTAAATTATCCTTTTACGATAAATCTAATTCCCTTTACAATGTCTCGATTGAAGCTGCCTCCACCACACTCTTGGCCAGTGCATTCCAGATCCTCAAAACCTGCTAAGTGAAAAGTTATTTCTCATGTTGCTTTTGCTTCATTTGCCAATTATTTTAAATCAGTGCCTTTCATGAGTAAGAAGTGTCTCTCTCTCTCCTGTCCAGACCCCTCACGATTTGGAACATCCCTGTCAAATTTCCTCCTATCCTTCTCTGCTCCAGGGTAAACAGTCCTAATTTCTCTAATCAATCACAAGTAGACTTACATCAAGTCTACAAATGAGACAACTATGAAAATCCTCTAGTTGCCACACTGTTCAGCTACAATGAGGGGCAATTTAGCACAGCCAATCCACCTAACGTGCACATCTTTTGGACTGAGAGGAACACTGGAGGAAATCCATTCAGACACGGGGAGAATGAGTCGATGCCACACAAACAGTAACTCAAGCCAGGAATCAAATCCAGCTCTCTTGCTCTGAGGCAGCAGTGCTAACCTCCGTGCCATCATGCTGCCTCTGAGAAGGATATGGGCAGCATTTGCAAATTCCCCTTCAAGCCATACACCATTCTAACTTAGCTCCTTCACTGTTGTTGGGTCAAAACCTGAAGTTTCCTTCTTAATGACGCCATGGATGTATGTACACCACATGGACTGCAGCAGTTCAGAAAGGTGCTACAGCATCAACTTTGCAGGTAAATTAGGAATGGCCAATAGCTATTGACTGCCCACATCCTGTGATTAATTAGAAACAATAAGTGAAGTTGCTCATTTTTGGGGATCATTCTAGGGAATCTTTTCAATGGTTGCTTCCAGTTTTCTTAAAATGTGATGCATAGAAGTAAACATGATACTGCAGAGGATGAAATAATGGGATGGAATTCCCTGGCTGCGTGCACCCTTAAGATCGGAAATTCCCACCCAAGCTCAACAAACCTTTGAGTGACCCCACCTAATTTTCTGTCTTGCTCTTACTACTATTTTATAATGGTCAACATGATTGCCTTACTTTTGTACATTATATTCCCAATCACAAAGCCTCAGATGCTGCAGTTTTCATTAACCCCTCTCTCAATCTGTCCTGCCACTTCAATAACTTATGCACATTTATAACCAGGTTCCCTCTGCTTCAGCATCCCCTTCAGATATCCTGTATTCTTTATTTTGTTTTGTCATTCCATATTCTTCCCACCAAAATGAATCATTTCACATTTCTCCACTGAGTATTTGAACTTCTCCCTCCACCTCAGGCAGGAGCAATGTCTGCAACGGTGACATTTCAGTAAAGTTTTACAACACCAATTTTAAATCCAACCAATTTATTTGATAGTAAATCCACGAGCTTTCGACACTATGTTGTGCCTTTGTCAGGCAAATGCAGTGTTCTGATCTGCAGAGGCACTCATATCCACACAGACAGTTACAGATTGCTGAGTAG
Organism: Sphyrna mokarran; assembly: GCA_024679065.1. Classification (NCBI taxonomy): domain Eukaryota; kingdom Metazoa; phylum Chordata; class Chondrichthyes; order Carcharhiniformes; family Carcharhinidae; genus Sphyrna; species Sphyrna mokarran. The sequence goes on along the minus strand of JAGIQG010000003.1, from coordinate 8,961,142 downwards.
AATGCGAATCCTTACATCTAACCTGCTATTCAAGTGTTAAAGTGGCTAACAATGTGTGTGAAGGAAATCCCGAGCATTGGTTAGAGAATTGTGTATTTTCTCCAGACAGCACAGTAAGTGAGGTTTTTTGCTAATCCAGGCAAGTTACGGGGTTACAGATAGTGTGACATGAAGCCAAGATCCCTGTTAAGACCGTCCTCATGTGTGCGGAACTTGGCTATCAGTCTCTGCTCAGCAACTCTGCGCTGTCGTGTGTCACGAAGGCCCCCTTGAAGAACATTTACCCACAGGTCAGAGGCCGAATGCCCATGACTGCTGAAGTGTTCGCCCACAGGAAGGGAACTGTTTTGCCTGGTGCTTGTTGAGTGATGCTCATTCATCCGCTGTCGTAGTGTCTGCATGGTCTCCCCAATGTACCATGCTTCGGGACATCCTTTCTTGCAACGTATTGACAGTAGGCCATCCCCACCCCCCCACTTCTTGCTTTCAGACAACCGCACAACCTTAAACAGATCATTGTTCGCAGCAAACTACCCAACCTTCAGGAGAACAGTGACCACAATACCACACAACCCTGCCACAGCAACCTCTGCAAGACATGCCAGATCATAGACATGGACGACATCAAACATGAGGATACCATTCACCAGGTACACAGTACACACTCTTGCAACTTGGCCAATGTTGTCTACCTTATACGTTGCAAGAAAGGATGTCCCGAAGCATGGTACATTGGGGAGACCATGCAGACACTACGACAGCGGATGAATGAGCATCACTCAACAATCACCAGGCAAAAAACAGTTCCCTTCCTGTGGGCGAACGCTTCAGCAGTCACGGGCATTTGGCCTCCGACCTGCAGGTAAATGTTCTTCAAGGAGGCCTTCGTGACACACGACAGCGCAGAGTTGCTGAGCAGAGACTGATAGCCAAGTTCCGCACACAGGAGGACGGTCTTAATAGGGATCTTGGCTTCATGTCACACTATCTGTAACCCCCGTAACTTGCCTGGATTAGCAAAAAAACCTCACTGTGCTGTCTGGAGAAAATACACAATTCTCTAACCAATGCTCAGGATCCCCTTCACACACATTGTTAACCACTTTAACACTTGAATAGCAAGTTAGATGTAAAGATTCACATTCTAATCAGCAATCTGTAACTATGTGTGGATACGAGTGCCTCTGCAGATCAGAACACTGCATTTGCCTGACGAAGGCACAACATAGTGTCGAAAGCTCACGGATTTATTATCAAATAAATTGGTTGGATTTAAAATTGGTGTTGTAAATCTTTACTGAATTTACCCCAGTCCAACACCTGCATCTCTACATCATGACGGAGATGGGAGAATTCCCATCATTGGACAGTGTCACATGCAGTAAGCAGGCCTGCAGCCTCACAGCAGGGTGAAGGGAGTGCTGCCAGGAACTGTGAAGATCACTGTGGCTCTTAATTTCTGCACCAGATCAGGATCAGATAACATTGCAAAGTATTGATGCATGAAGGAAGTGACCAAGGCCCTGTCTACCACTCAATGAATTTCAGAGCCTAGACATCAGAGGTAAGTTTTTTACTCAGAGGGTGGTGGGTGAGTAGAATGGGCTGCTGTCAGTGTGATGGAGGCAAATTCAATAGGGTCTTTCAAGAGACCTCTAGATGAGTACATGGGACTAAATAAAATTGACGGTTATAAGTAAGCCTAGTAGGTATGGATATCATTGGCACAACTTGTGGGCCGAAGGGCCTATTTGTGTTGTAGTTTTTCTATGTTCTAAGTGTGCCTATGGGTTTGTTGGAACAATGCAGGGGTGTTCCAATACAAACTGGAATATTCAGAAGAGTCCAGAATTGGCTTGTGTGAGGCTCCTGTTCAATCTTTTCATCCCCACAAGTTCACTTTCATGAAAGTCTCATAGCAAGATCTGCACATTCAGGATCACCTTATGAGGAAGTAGATGAGGAAACAAATGAGGAAGCAAAGAGGAGGATGGAGGAAGAGGTACCCCAAAACCCTATCACACCAGATGAACTGTCCAACTCCATTCCCCTAAAATCCATCCTCAGTATTCTACAAATTCCAACCTTTCCATATCTCTGCTACATAGCATCACAGTATCTTCTTGGTCAATACTTTGTAATAAAAGATAAATTCCATGACTGCACTTTTGGTAATATATGCAAAACGGAACCCTTCATTCTCGTGTCTGATTGCAGTTCCATATCTGCTGTAGCCTGAGTGTGGCTTCTTTCTCAAAGGGGCAGACTGCCTTTAAGAAGTGAAGGCTAGCTATGCGTTGTATTTGTATGCTGTCTGTCTCAAATCCACCAGGTGACCTTGTGTTCTGATCACTGTGCCCACCATGAGCAGAGTCAATTTTTAACCCTTCCACTCTGAGTAAAGTGGTAAGATAATTATTGCCGGGCAACCTCTCTGACTGAAAATTAATTGATACACATTTAAAGCGAGAGAATGGTGAATGTGTGGAATTCACTATCACAGAATGCAGGTGAGGCCAAAACTTTGTTTATTTCAAGAAGAAATTGGATATTGCACTTGGCACTAAAGCTATTAAGGGATAGGAGGGGAAGGGGGTATCAGGACATTGATTTCAATGATCAGCCATGATCAAAATGAAAAACGGAGCAGGCACAAAGGGCCAAATGACCTAGTCATGCTTCTGGTTTGTATGGCTGTAATTTTACCACTCTGCCTGCCACTGGAATCAGAGTGGGTCAGGAGCAGACCATGGAAAGATCCATTGACCTCTGGGGGTATTTTACAGGTGACCAAGGCTATAAAATCAGGCCCATTGCTTCTAAAGCTTTATTTTCTGTTGTTCCAATTATTGTCAGAAATATTAAAAACAAAACAAAGTGTTTCTTTTCACTTTCTTAATCCAATCTTTCTTGCTTTCTTCTGAGTTCCTTTTTGGTTTCTGAGCTATGATTGAATTCAGTCTAATTGACACTATCTTCCCAGGTTTGGTGCTGTCAGTTTCAGAACCATTGATCCATTTGGTTATGGAGATACAAAGTTGCTTGCCTTGCTTGTGACAAGCCATAGGAAACAAAGGGCAGGAATTTGCTGAAAAAATAATGATGCCTGAACAAACTCAGAAAAGCCAACGTAGTTATGGACTCCACGCATTCTCTCTTCCACCGGGAAAAAAAGACAAAAGTCTGAGGTCACGTACCAACCAACTCAAGAACAGCTTCTTCCATGCTGCTGTCAGGCTTTTGAGTGGATCTACCTCACATTAAGTTGATCTTTCTCTACATCCTAGCTTTGACTGTAACACTATATTCTGCAATCTCTCCTTTCCTTCTCTATGAATGGTATGTTTTGTCTGTATAGCAAACAAGAAAATACTTTTCATTGGATGTTAATACATGTGACAATAATAAATCAATGATAAATGATGCACACTGTTACCAGTGCAAATCATCCAACAACATGAGGCAAAAGAACAGCAATGGATTGTGAATCATGCTGCTTTTTTGATGTTTTTAACCACTCCATCATTAGCCCCACCAAAATGGCAGCCCTCCCTCAGCTCTGGCAGGATTTTTATGGAGATACTCACTTAACACTAATTAATCTCACCACAAACAGTTAAACCTGGTAATTAAATGTGCAGTCACTCTTAATAACATTATGATTGATAATAATAGTCAGTTGGTATCTTTATCCAGAATTATTGAAGCATTGCATGGAAGAATCCCTACAGTGCAGAAGAAAGCCATTCAGCCCATTAAGTCTACGCTGACTCTCTAACAAGGCACATTCTCAAGACCCACTGCTGTCCTATCCCTGAAGATCCAGGCATTTACCCTGCTACCCAGTATATGGAAGAGAAGGGAATGGTTTAGTTTGGAGGGGCATTGCTTTTTATATTGGTCGGCGCAACATCGAAGGCCGAAGGGCCTGTTCTGTGCTGTTATGTTCTATGTTCTAATCTCCTGACCTATACATTTTGGGACACTAAGGGGCAATTTAGCATGGTCAGTCCACCTAACCTACACATATTGGGACAAGGGGCAATTTAGCATCCAGCTAACCTACACATCTTGGGACTGTGGGAGGAAACCCACGCAGACATAGGGAGAATGTGACAACTGCACACAGACAATGACCCAAACTGGGAATCGAACTGGGTCCCTGGTGCTGTGGGGCAGTCGTGCTAAGCACTGTGCACAATAAAAGTGTCAATCCTTCAGGTAGTGAGTAAATTACTGCAATAGATTTAAAAATGTCACTTTTTTGAAATTTGTTTACTTTTCCCTCCCTCTTTCTCGGTCTTTATCTTTCATTCATGTCTTATTTCTGCATTTGTTTGATAGTGAAATCACTCACTCAAATTTATAGTTCCTTCTTGATCTTAGAGCTTTTTGTTTTGAAATTCTGCAACCTCATTATTTAAGACAAATAATCATTCACCTCAGTCCCAGAGGTGCCATTGTCCTTGTTGCACTGTTGTTATCAACTCACAAATAAATGCACTTTCCAGGGCAAATTTGTTTGGAGCTGAAAGGTACAATGAAAAAAAAAAACCATCTGACCATGCTGTGAGGTGCCTTGCTTCAGTGGATTCTAGACTTTATGCTTGTATTTAAATCCCTCTCTGCCCTCACTCCTCCCAACCTCTCCTTAACATCGTATATCCAAAGAAGTGTACAGCACAGGAACAGGCAATTTGGCCCATCAAGCCTGCGCCAAATCATGCTGTCCTAGCTAGGCCAACCACCTGTATCCCTTTACTTCCCCTCCCAACAGTATCCATTCAGATAAATCTTAAATGTCACTAACATGTCTGCCTCAAACACTTCACTTGGCAGTGCATTCCAGGCCCCCCACAACCCCGTGTAAAAAACACCCCCCGCACATCTTCACCGAGCTACAGACTTGACTCTTTTGACTGGAGCTTCCTTTGATTACACAAGGTCCCACCAGTAGTATAATCACAACATTATACTCTGGAATTTATTCCTTAACCCCCATTCAAGCTTTAAAATAAAACTTCAATCAGATATGGGTCTGACTGACAAGTACAGTGATTCCTAATTGTTAACGAGTTGAAATGCTTGCTGATCATTCCCAGGAGTAGTTAAGAATCAATTAGCCATGGGTTTCTGTTAGATCCATCAGACTGGGTAAAGATGGCAGATTTTCTTTCCTAAAAAAATTTGGGACCAGATGGATTTTTGAACATAGATTCATAGAGTCCTTACAGCACAGAAGGTGACTATTTGGTCCATTGAGCCTGTACCAACAACAACCCCACCCAGGTCCTGTTCATATAACCCTACGTATTTATCCTGCTATAATCCTCCTGAAACTAAGAGGCAATTTAGCATGGCCAATCCAGCTAACCGGCACATCTTTGGACCATGGGAAGAAAGCACTCAAGAGGAAACTTATGCAGACACAGGGAGAATGTCTGTGCAGACTCCGCACAGACAAACAACATAAACCAGGAATCCTGAATCCCTGGCACAGTGACACAGCATTGTTAACCTTGCCACCTTGCTGTCCAGCAATGATAGCTTCAGTCTTTATTACTGATCAGACTATTTTTCTGTTCTGGATTTTTTTTTTAAAAAAGGAACTTCACAATTCGCTGCGAGGGATTTGAATCCATGTCCCCACAGCATTAAACTGGGCTTTTCGATTACCACTGTGCCATATCACCCCCCGCCCCAGCCAACATCATATCATTTCTCAACACATCTCTCTCCCTACTTTAAAAAGAAGAAAACCTTAAAAACAGACTAATCCGTGAGATAAACATGTGGGAATGGTTATCAGGCACAAGTTCGGCATCAGACAGTGAAGTTGTAGGTGTGAAAATGCTGTGATTAGAAAGGCTGAGAATGGAAAGTTAGGGGGAAAAGGTGGCAACAAGCTAACAAAATGTGATAACAAGGATGAGAAAATGTTTGAGTGTGAGAAATATCATCAGAGATAATGAAGTGTTGCCCTGATGCCACGTCACAGAGCGCCAGCGGGAAAGATCAAGCACATAGTGTGTCTGGAAAACAACAAACAGGCTGAGCCACTGCAAGAAGAAAGAGCTTATGTACCTGGATGCTGGCATGTTTCCCCATAAATCTCACATAGGATAAGAGCTTATAAATCAACTTTCACACCATGGTGGGGCTTACGCATTAACTCCACACCTTGCTTCATCTCACCCTATCAGCATGTCTCTCTGCTCTTTTCTCCATTGTATACTTAGCTAACTTCCTTTAGATGCCATGCTAATATTCACCTCAGCTACTGCATGTGAGAAACAAAGACTTGAAAGTGCATACACACTTTAAAATCATCGGATACTTCAAAGCCAACAATGTATTTCTTGCAGTGTACATTGTTGGCTCTAATGCACGAGGAGCAGCAGCGAATACACATGTAGTATTACCCACAAACAGCAATGTGATAATGACTAGATCTGCTTCTTGTGGCCTTAACTGTATAGTTATTCAACTGGATAGGCATTCAATAGGATACCAGAGATAACTTCTCCAACCTTCTTCAAAGTAGTGCAATAGGAGGGATATATCCACCCAAGAATCAGCTGTAGCCTAATTTTTACTTTTTCTTTTATTTGTTCATAGGACATGGGCATCGCTGGCTGGCCAGCATTTATTACTCATCATTAGTTGCTCTTGGAAGGCAGTTGAGAATCAACCACATTGCTGTGGCTCTGGAGTCACACGAAGGCCAGATCAGGTAAGGGCAGCAGATTTCCTTCCCTAAAAGGCATTAGTGCACTAAATGGGTTTTTCGAAAATTGACAGTGGTGTTATGGTCGTAAGTAGATTCTTAATTCCAAACATTTTTTTACTGAATTCAAATTCCACCATCCCCTCAGGATTTGAACCTGGGTCCCCAGAACATTAGCTGAGCTTCTGGATATTTCCACTGGGCCAATGTCTCCCCCTTAACTTCTCATCCGACAGTTGGCACCTCCAACAACACAGACCTCCTTCACTATAACACTGGAGCATCAACCTTAATCTTTGCACTCAAGCGGTGCTGTGGGACCTGAATTCTGAACCTTATACTATGGGGACACCTATTTTACCTGTAAAGCCACGGCTATAGGACTGTCGTTCACATACTGACCACTCTCCAGCTGAAAGGATTTCTCCTTAAATTCCCTGCTTGATTGATTTGTCTTAATTTTATTAGTCAGAGGCTTTCAGTCACAAGCTCTTAATGGTTTCATTACATTTAAATGTCAAGGGAGCAATCTTAGAAGTGCTGCATTTGTTCGGTTTATATTGCAATGATAAATAAGCACAATTGATCAGCCGATTCTGCATCTTGAGTGGACAATTTAGTCAAATTCATGTCCTAAGACTGATTTCTTCAATTGTGCATTGAACAGCCATTCAACCCCCTCCAAACGCATACCAATGTTCAAGTCACCTCTGTAAAACTATGTTAAGAACACTTTGTACGTGGGTGTTGTGAGCGTAGCTGTCAATGTTTCAAAGATGTTGTAACACCAACAATGAACTGCATTAGTCTAATAAGAAGTTTGCATTTCAGAGATAACAGATGGAAAATAGACACTTTTCTAATTACCCCTAACAAGACATGCCTCCGGCACTTGTGTGCATGTCAGAGGAATAGAATGATTCTTACCCCTGGCTGGCTCCGAGGCGACTGTGTACACACTCTTCCTGCAGTTGATGATGCAGCCGCAAGGCAGATGAATCCATCGTTCAGACAGAACAAACACTGGCGTTATAGCAGCTGCCAGCAAGGTCAGGACAAAACCCAGAGACTCGAAGGACACACTCTCAAGTTTGGTAACATGATGGATGAGCAGTTGTATCTGTGAAACACAGGGGACAGTCAAGTGGCCATCCATCCACGCAGCATGACAATGAAACCATAAATCTCTGAAACAAAAATATACACCAGAACCGTGGAAGGGAGAATCTTTGTTCATGTTTATGTAAAATAGCAGCAAATCTAAGTTTCAAAAGAATGAAACAGGAATACCGTGTGCTGGCAGAGAAATGAGATGCAGTATAAACTAATTAAACTAATGGGGATTCAGGAACAGAGAAACTCAGCACTGTATGTACACAAATCTGTGAAGTTGGCAGGACAAGTTGGTAAGACTATTAAGAAAACATATGGGATCCTCGACTTTGTAACCAGAGGCACAGAGTAAAAAAAATAGAGAAGTTATATGCACTTTTATAAATGACGAGTTAGATTTCAATTAGAGTATTGCATACAATATACCTTAGGAAGATTGTCAATGTCATAGAGAGGATGGGGAGGAGATTTGCTAGCTTGGCACCTGTGGTGAACTCATGTTATCACAGAATTCAACAGTGCAGAAGAGGTCCTTCAGCCCATTGAGTCTGCACCAATGCATAAAAGGCTCTGACCTGCTCATCTAATCCCACTTGCTAGCACTTGGCCCAATGCCTTGAATGTTATGGTGGTCAGAGTATTCATCCAGGTACTTTTTCAAGAATGAGAGGCATCCCGCCAACACAACCACCTTCCCAGGCAGTGAATTCCAGACCGTCACCACCCTCTGAATAAAAACATTTTTCCTCAAATCCCCCCTAAACCTCCCACCCCTCACTTTTAACTTGTGACCCCTCGTAACAAAGAGGGGCAGATGCTCCTATCCACCTTTTCCATGACCCTCGTAATCTTGAGCACTTCAATCAAATGGCTCCTCAGTCTTCTCTGCTCCAAGAAAACAATCCAAGCTTATCCAACCTCTTTCTATAATTTAAATGCCCCATCTTAAACAACATCCTGATGAATCTCCTCTTCCAGTACATTCACGCCCTACCCGTACTGTGGTGACCAGAACTGCACATAGTACTCCAGCTGTGACTTCACCAAGGTTCTATACAACTCCATTATCACCTCACTGCTTTTATAATCTATACCCCGATTGATAAAGGCGGGTGTGCCATTTGCCTTTTTCACCACACTATTAACTTGTCATTATACAAAGAGACAGGGGCATTAATAGTCAGAGGCACAGATTTAATAGACAAAAGAACCAGAGGAGAAATTAGAACATTTATTACCCCTGCCAGTTGTCACCACCTGAATAGGAGATGAAAATAGGTTCAATAGTAATTTTAGAAAAAATAAATTGGGCAAATACTTGAAAGAGAAGAGGTTGTAGAGCTATGAGGAAAGAATTGGGAACTCACTGGACAGTTCTATCAAAGAATCTGTGCAGACAGGACACCAATGCTGTATTATTCTATGAATGTGTTCACATTTGTTTAAGTTTAGTCATTAGTGTTAAAAGGCTTACATTAACATTGCAATGAAATTACTGTGAAAATCCCTGAGTCACCACACTCCAGTGCCTATTCCAGTATACTGAGCGAGAATTCAGCATGGCCAATGTACCTGACCAGCACATGTTTTGGATTGAGAGAGGAAACCAGAGCACCTGGAAGAAACCCACACAGACATGGGGAGAATGTGCAAACTCTACACAGACAGATTTTCCAAAAGTGTTTTGTAAACTAAAAGTCCATTTATCTCAAAGTAGTATCATGCAAGTCACTTTCCTATGCATTGCAGGAACAAAGCAATTGGTATCCATTGTAACTCAATGAAGTTTTGTTTGAACAGTGAACTCAAAACATTTTATATCTTGTGATGCCCAATAGCCAAGATATCCGAGTTCACATTTCCTATTCCTTCAAGCTTTCAGTTTGAACTTAGTGTCACTGCTTAGTCTGAGCAATAACTGAAGAGTGATGACCATTGGGAAGTGTATTGGATTTGTGTTAGATTTGTGCATTGTGAATTTGTGCAGCAGCTACCAGGCTTTATGGTAAGTTGTGAATGAGTCCCATTGCCTTGCAGAATCAATAGTTCCAAACTTAGATTGTTGTGCAATCACTTTCTGGTGTTAACCAAGTGGCAAGCCATGTTGAGAGCACAGTTAGTGACATATAATATTGTAGGCTTTATTAACAGAGGTACCAGGGACCTGGGTTCAAGTCCCAGCTTGGGCCTCTGTGCGGAGTCTGCATGTTCTCCCTGTGTCTGTGTGAGTTTCCTCCGGATGCTCTGGCTTCCTCCCACAGTTCACAAGATGTGCTGATTAGGTGCATTGACAATTCTAAATTCTCCCTCAGTGTTTCCAAATAGGCACCAGAGTGTGGTATCTAAGGGATTTTCAGTCATTTCATTGCAGTGTTGGTGTAAGCCTACTTGTGATGCTAACAAATAAACTTAAAATTTAAACATTAAGTACAAGAATAAAGAGATCATGTTGAACTTTACAACATGTAACTGAGGCAGTTAGGCCTTATCTGCAGAATGATGTCAATGCATTGGAGAGATCGACAAGATTCACAAGAAAGATTCCAAGGGTAAAGAATTGTAACTATGAGGACAGAGTGGGAGAAAAGATGGCTGAGACCTGACAGAGGTATTCAAGATCCTTAGGAGTATTTACAGCACAAATAGTGAGAAACTATTCTCATTCAGGAAAGCAGCAAGAATGAGAAGGCACAGATTCAAAATAATTGACAAAGAAGTAAAAGGTGAGAGGATGAATTTATTTTTTTCACCGAGAGTGGTTGGTGTCAAGAATGACTTCCCTGAGGAGGCAGTGTAGGCTGGTTCAACTGAAATATTCAAAAGGGAATCTGTTTTTTATCTAAATAGAAATAAGGTACAAGATTACAGAGTTAGGGCAGGGGAGTGGTATGGGATAGAATGCTCTTTCAGACAGAAAGGGAAGACTCCATGGGCCGTTTCTGTGAATTGTAGAGTTAAATCAATCAGATTGAGGGCAGCACAGTGGTCAGCACTGCTGCCTCACAGCACCAGGGACCCATGTTCAATTCTAGTCTCAGGTCTACGTCTGTGTGGAGTTTGTACACTTTTCCCATGTCTGCATGGGTTTCCTCTGGGTGCCCCGGTTTCTTCCCGCAGTCCAAAAATGTGTAGGTTAGGTTGATTGGCCATGCTAAGTTGCTCCTTCGTGTCAGGCAGCCGAGCAGGGTAAACAAGTGAGAGAATAGGCGGTGGGTGGGATTGTTGTCAGTACAGACTCAATGGCCAAATGGCCTCCTTCTGCACTTTAGGGATTCTATTCTATGAATGGTTCACCTCTCCAGAAATACCAGTTTGAGATAAAGGACGCCTTTGTGTTTTAGGTTATAATTTTGATCATTTTCACTCACCATCAGCGGTAGCCACAGGACAACCTTGGTCATGGCTAAGATTAAGGAGAAGCGCTTTTGGGCGAATTCGATGGTCGGGTTCCTGTGCTTGAAGCCGTCGCTTTGACTCTCAGGCGAACTCATCACATCAGAGGGACTCCTGGCCTCCGAGCTCCAGTGCAAATCGGTCTGCAGACACCTTAAAGTTCTGTCCACGGGGTTCTCCGAGGCGCTGAGGTTGCTGGAGGGATCGACACCGTCAGTCACTTCTTGGTAAGTGGGGTAGGGCTGTTGCCCGGCGGAGCACAGCAGTTTGTAAGTGAGGGGCACCGAGAAGGTGATGAGGACCACCAGGCACAGGGAGTATAGACCGAGCAGGAGCGCCACGTACGAGCTCCTGTGGTCGATGAGGCAGCCCCAAGGCGTCGGGATGAAAGCGCCCCAGCCAAATGCAGGGAGGAGGCTCACCAACAGAGCCAGGAGCCAAAGGCTGAGCAGGAGCCCAGCCAGGGAGATGGATCGCCCGCTGCCCTGCTGGAGTCTGGCTCGCCTGCTGGTGTAGTAGTTGTAGGAGACAATCAGCGAAGACTTCAGGGCGCTGGACAGCCCCTGGAGTAGATAGAGGGCGGCGGAGAGGGTGCAGAGTGAGCCAGGCACCGCGCTCCTTGCCCACTGCATGGGCATGAACATCGTCAGAGCCACGGCGCACAGGAGGTCGTCCACACAGAGCGAGGCCACGGTCAGCACCAGGAAATTCTTGCTCTTGGTCCTCAGCAGGCACCCCAGCGAGTAGAGGCTTCCCAGGAAGATGAGGAGGGTGCAGGCGAGGGTCAGGCAAAAGAGGAACACATTCACCGACCTCCCCGAGGTTGGAGAGTCCATCGTGGGACCCCTCACTCCACCGGCAGAGTGGAGAGTGTTCATGCAGGGGGACGATCAGACATGGCTCCCCCGGGTGGAAGGGGACATGTCTGTTATCCCTTCAATAAAGCCAGCTCCACACTTCCCATTCGCCTGAACTTGTGCGTGTGCACAAAGCCAGCCTAGCCAGGTCGCTGTCCCTCGCCTGCTGGTGCTGAAATGCTGCTCCAGTTGCTTTGTCCGGGACTTTAGTTCTGACTTGAATTCACTGCTCCTGACTCTCTCCGGCCAGTTTCCTCACTGCCGAGTTGCGACCAGTCTGGTATTTTCTTTCCCCGATACAGTCCACGGCCAATTCGGAAGGATTCATTGAACTCCACATTTACATTGGAGGAGAATGGGGCTGGCGGCGAGGCGAACACGCCCAAGCTGCGTCAGCGCCCAATCTACATACAATGCCAGCCCCAGGATTTCTTCCCTGGTTACTTACTATTGCACGTGTTTTGTGTGAGGCTGCAGCTCATTGACATGTCCTTGTTCACGCTTTGTGGAGAGGCTGCTATAGTTACTCGCGCATTAGACCCGCTTCAAAGAGCTGTGCCGATCAAATTTGCGATCAAAGGGGCACAGGTGTTATGTATGCAATGAGCATTACTTTTTAAACTGCATCGAGAGTGTCACTTGCTCAAGGCGGGTGCAGTGCAATGGAAAAAGAGTCAGGGCGGTCGCAATCCTTCCTGAAATAAATATTTGCACTCATATAGAACCTTTCCCATTTCTCCAAGCCTTCCAACGGCCTTTATAGCCATTAGAAAACTCTTATCTTACAGTGTAAAAGGAGGCCATTCAGCCCACTCAGTCTCCACAAACCACTTTCCTACTTAGGCCCCATATCCCATGAGTATTTATCTTCCTAGTCTCCAAGACACTAAAGGATAATTTAGCATGGTCAATCCAACTAACCACACATCTTTGGACTGTGGGAAGAAACCACAGCTCCCGGAGGGAAGCCATCCAGACACAGGGAGAGTGTGCAAATTCTGCACAGACAGTGATCCAAGCTAGGAATTGAACATGGATCGCTGGTGCTGTGATGCAGCATGCTACCATCGTACCACCCCAGTATCTGTTATAGCACCATGGCACAGCGGTGAGTACTGCTGTCTCACAGGTCCAGAAACCCAAGTTCAATCCCAGTTTGGACCACTGCCCAAGTGGAGTTTGCACATTCTCCCTGTGTCTGGGTAGGGTTCCCTCCAGGTGTTCTGGTTTCCTCCCACCATGCAAAGATGTGTGGGTTAGGTGATTGGCCCTGCTAAATTGCCCCTTAGTGTCCCAGGATGTGTAGGTTGAGGGATTAGCAGGTTAATACGTGGGAAAAAGAGGATAAGGCCTCAGTGGGATTGTTGTTGATACAGACTTGATGGGTCGAATGGCATCCTTCTGTACTGTAGGGATTTATGATAAGAGAAGAGAAGTGAAAACTTGATGGGCCGATGGCTTTCTTCTGTACTATGGGGATTCTATATAAGATAATGGAAGTGACGATGCAATGGGCTGAATGGCTTCTTTTTGCACTGTAGGGGATCTATCTGATCTTATAGAATGGCAGAAAAAGCACAAAGGACTGAATTTTTGTTCCTATGTGTCTATGACTTACTGCCACAATGGTGTACAGAGAGCTCCCACAAACTACAATGCCCACTGTTTCTATTGTTAAGTAATAAGTGTTCTCCCAGGAGAACTCTGTAAGGGAGTATGATAGGCAGAAAGGCATTTTGCCATGTTGTAAATCTCTATGGATGGGATTTCTGGCCACACACACACACACACACACCAAGGCTGAAAAATACTGCCTGAGGTAAGCGGATCTTGTCATGGTCCCTGTCTCACCTGCTACAATTCCCATGGCAGGTAGGATTGGAAAATTCTACCCTCTGACTCATAGAACACAGAACTTTACAGCACAGTACAGTCCCTTCAGCCCTCGATGTTGCGTCGTCCAGTGGAACCAATCTAATGACCCTCTAATCTAAACTATTCCAATATTATCCATGACTCTAACTTCCCTACTCTTCTTCAAAGCACTACCATGGGACTTTTATTTTTACATTTTTATTTTGAATATCAGAAGTATCTATTCTGGAGAAGATAATTGCAGATAGGTTTTCTTGATTTTGAATGGTTATGTTAGTTTGTGTCCCTTTCTTATACTAGCTGGTCTTTTTACGATTATTGTAGCACTAGGATAGATCAGTAAAAGCTCACAATTGGAGCATACACTGTATGGCTTCTTGTGTCTCTCCCCATTCTTCTGCTCATGGCTGATCTGAACTCAATCTCAAGTTGACCTCAAACTTACTTTCCTGCCCTATCCCTTTGTTCCTGCATTCTTCAAGAGTTGAAAGATCTTATACTTTCATGTACTCAATGCATGCAGATTCCCAGTCTGTGGAAGTAAAGAATCCTAAAAATTCACAACCCTCTGAGGGATAAAATTCTTCCTTATACCAGTCCAAAGTGGCTGACTCTTTACCCTGAGATCAGACTAGAAGACTTCCAATGCCAGTGGGTGATGAGAGGCTGGAGATTGGTGTTTAGGGTGGGTTGGTGAATATGGGAGACATGAGAAATATTTGCCCGAATACCATTGATCCAACTGTCATGGAATCAGAGCGAGGGGCTGACAATGGAAATGTCCATTGACATTCAGGCGGGATTTTCTGGCCTTGATTCAAGCGAGGCTGTAAAATTCCATTCACCATGTCAACAGGCAACATTTTACTGCCGGCAGTCAGTTAAGTAACTGTGACCAGAGCTACATTGCATTCAAGTTGTCTGTTCATCCTCAATAGCTCATTCAGAAATCTAGCAGCTCAGCAGCACCTCTACTAGTGCTGGCGACTATTGGTATTGCACCTGGAGGAAGAATGTACATAAATATATACCTGCCCTCAAAGTAAAGCGAATGCGGTCTGGGGTCAGTCATGTTGGCTTCAGGGAAGAGTGATGGTGGCTGAGGGTAGGCTTTACTAATCCTGCCTTGCCACTGGATGGTCCCTCAATGGACCAAAGGGCATGGAAAAATTATCTCCTCTCATCCCGGTTCCATTAGGGAGATAATAATCAAGCAAAAATAGGACAACTGGCCTCTTAAGTGATTCATTTGGGCATCTTGGACAGGCCATGTGCCATTGTTCCTGCTGCTGGCAAAACAACATGGAGGCATGTAGCTATTGGGCATCTCGTCCAAAACCTTGACATGCCACTTTCTAGCTTTCCTCTTAGCACATCCCTAAATTGAACAAAGTTATGCTTTACCTGTATAGCATGCAAGAATTAATATTTTTCACTCTATACTAATACATGTAACACTAATCAATCAAATCAAAGGCCTCATATAGTTCTGGCCCATGTCCCCATGTTTCCCTTAGCATTTAATAGCATATATTTGCTGATGTTTCATTTTGAGCCATTTAACAAATCAAGGGAGAACCTTCATAGCCAACGAAAGAAGTGCAGAGGAATATTATAGGACATAAATATTGTATTTATCACAAATTTTAATGCAAGCCGTTAATGCATTATAGATTGATACAATATTACTAGTTATTTATTTCAAAAATGATTGTTATTTTTAATAGAGTACTATTGTGAGTGACTCTGATGGGTAATACACTCAGAATAGATTGAAAGCAGGTGAGAAAGTGCGAAGAAGAAAGAATTAGAGAGCAAGAGAGACATAGAGAGGCAGAAAAAGAGAGGTAATACTATTTATTTGCTCAGGACACAGTAGAATCAAAATTGGAATTTAAAGTTAAATTTTTAGTCACAAGTAAGGTTTACATTAACACTACAAGTAAGTTACTGTGAAATTTCCCTAGTTGCCATATTTCAGCACCTGTTCGGGTCAATGCACTCTTTCAGAATGTGGGAGGAAATCAGAGCACGTGGAGGAAACCCATGCAGACACTGGGAGAACATGCAAACTTCACACAGTCACCGAGGCCAGAATTAAATCCCATTCGTGGTTGTGAGGCAGCAGTGTTAACCACTGTGCTATCCATACATAAATATAAGGTATATAAACAGCCTTGGCAAGGTGGATGTGGAAATAATGTTTCTTTTTGTGGGTGAATCCAGTACCAGTGGGCGCTATTTTAAAATTAGTGGTCGACCTTTTAAAACTGAGATAAGCTGAAATCTTTTTCTTTCAGACGATTTTGACTTTGGAACTCTCTGCCTCAGGAGGCAGTGGAAGAGGGGAGGGTCATTGAATATTTTTAGGGCAGCGATAGGTAGATTCTCATTGGGAAGGGAATTAAAGGTTATAGATGGGAATATGGAATTTCAAACACAGAATAGCCATAATCTTATTGAAAGCTCAAGGGGCTGAATAGCCTACTTCTGCTCCTATTTTGCATGTTCATACATTATCTGATGTGCAACGTGAATATAAATATTGCAGACAAATAAAAGAAAATGAAAAGGTGAAATAAGTGCTCTCTAAGAAGTGTGTATTTTCATCTATAACTCAGATGTTACACGCTTACCTTTCAGTCAGAGGTTTGTAGGCTCACTTCAGAGAAAGAAGCATGAAATCTAGGCTGGCAATTTGGGTTGGATTTTACACTCGCCTGCCAATGGATTTGAAAGTGGGAACGCATAAAATCGATCAGATAGTTTTCTTGTTGCTTACCCCTTCCCTCTTCTAAATCTATTTACTATTTGTACAGGGACCATTTGAGTCAATAAGTGGCTCATTAATGGTCATTTCAGAGCTTCTTCCACCAACCCAACCAGTATTTCAGTCATAGCTAGGAAGGAAGCCCATCAGACTTAACTAGGGTGGGGTTGGTGTCATGTATCAATGCAGGGGAAACCTTCCTCTGTGGATTCTCTGGGCCTACTGGTTGCAAAAGCCCCTCCACTAAGGAACGTTTATGCCCCTTTAATAGTCCTGCCTGTGGTTCCAGCAGTGGCCACTAATCCCAGCTGGTACTGTTAGAACTCCAGTGCCATTTGCTGTGCAATTATCTGGCCCAGTGGCACAGTGGTTAACATTGCTGCTTCACAGCATTAGGGAGCCAGGTTCAATTCTGGCATTAGATGACAGTCTGGATGGAGTTTCATGTTCTCCCAGTGTCTGTGTGGGTTTCCGGTTTCCTCTCACAGTTCAAAGATTTGCAGATTAAACAAATTAACCAGTCTAAATTTACCCTTAGTGCCCTAAGTTAGGGGGATTAGCAGAGTAAATACATGAGGTTACAGGGTTAGAGACTGGGTGAGATCTTCTGTTGGAGAGTTAATGCAAGCTCGATCAGCCAAATGGCCTACCTCTACACAGTAGGGATTCTATGACTCCCTAAAATTGGACTTCCTCCTGAGATTGGGCATAAGTCTTAGCTGAATGTCAGACTGCTGTGGGGAAGGTGTCAGGATCGTGGGTGGGCTTGCTCTGATCTTTTCTTTAGAGAGACAGATACCACAGTTGCTGTAAAATCCAGATCTTTGATACCAAAGAACTGAGTTGTTTTTGGATGAGACATTAAGCCAAGGCCCAGTCTATTCTCTTTGGTAAATGTCAGATATCCCTTGGCCCTATTTCAAAGGGGAGCAGGAGAGTTCTGCCTAATGTCCATGTCAAAATATCCCTCAATCAAATCCCTGAAATAGATTACCTGGTCATTATCATGTTGCTCCCGGTGGGAATCGCTGTGTGCAAATCATCTGTTACATTTCCCCCCTTGTAACTGTAACTGCAAAAAATACTTCATCAACTGTAAAATGCTATGGTCATGAAAGATGCAGATCATTAATTTTCTCTTGAAGAAGATCCACTTGTTGTTCTGCCCTCCACAGGAATCGGCGTAGGCGAGAAGAGGACACTGAAAAAGTCCTCAGGTGGCATTTTCCGGTTTTCCAACAAGCGACTCCAGAAAATTGTGCCCAATAATTTTATACAGCACCTTTGACATAATGAAATGTTCCAAGGTTCTGCAAAGGAGTATTATAGAACAAAGTATGTGCTGTTAAGCCATATAAGGAGATAATGGGTCAATGAACAAAGTTTGAATAAAGAGATAGGTGAAGAAATGTCTTAAAGGAAGCTTTTGACAAGTTCCTTATGGTAGAATCATCCAGACGATTAAGATCGATGGGACTTACAGTGACTTGGCTGCTTGGAGTCCACAGAGAACCATACTGGGACCTCTATTGTTTGTGATCGAGATAAATGACTTGAATGAAAACATAAATGGGTGGTTAGTGAGTTTGCAGACAACAGAAAGGTAAGTGGCAATGGAGCCAACACATAGGTAGGAGCAGGTATTCTTATTTCAAATTGTGTTACAATAAAGGCTAACATGCATTTGCCTTCTTAATTGCTTTCTGTATCTGCACATTAGCTTTCAGTGAATCAAGAACAAGGACACCCAAGTCCCTTTGTTTAAAGTTTAAAGTTTATTTATTAATGTCATAGGTAGACTGTGAAAATCCACACTCCGGCACCTGTTTGGGTACACCAAAGGAGAATTTACCATGGCCAATGTACCTAACCAGCATATCTTTTGAAATGTAGGGGAAACCTGGAACTCCGGAAGGAAACGCATGCAGACACGGGGAGAATGTGCAGAGTCCTCACAGACAGGGACCCAAGCCAGGAATCAAACATGAATCCTTGGTGTTGTGAATGCCAATCACTGTGCTGCCGTGCTACCTAATAGGATGGGATAGTGTAGAGGTTGTCAAAGATACAGCGGAAGATAGATCAGTTGTAGATATGGGTGGAGAAATGGCAGGTGGAGTTTAATCCGGCAAGTGTGAGGGGCTACACTTTGGGAGATCAAATATTAAGGGCAAGTATACAGCTAATAGCAGGACTCTGAACAGCATTGATGGGGAATCTTGGGGTTCAAGTCCATGAAAGTGGACTTGAAAGTGGATAGGGTGGTAAAGAAGGCCTATGGCGTATTTGCTTTTATTGGTCGGGGCATTGAGGATAAGAATTGGGATGTCATGTTACAGCTTTGTAAACTTTGGTTCAGCTGCACTTTAAGTACTGCATTCAAATCTGGTCACCACATTACAGGAATGATGTGGAGGCTTTGAAAAGGGTGCAGAAAAAGTTTGCCAGGATGCTGCCTGGATTAGAGAATATGAGCTATAAGGAGAGGCTGGACAAACTAGGGTTACTTTCTCTGGAGTGGTAGAGACTGAGGAGAGACCTGATAGAAATCTATAAAATTACAAGAGGCACAGATAGGGTTGACATCTTTTTTGCTGAGTTGAAATGTCTGATATTACTGGGCATGCACTTAGGCTGAGAGGGGGAAAGTTCAAAAAGTATGTGATAAGTGTCTGCAATGCATTGCCATGGATGGTGGTGGAGGCAGATACGACAGAGCATTTAAGGGACTTTTAGATAAGCACATGAATATACAAAAATAAGGGGTTTTGGGCAAAGGGCAGGCAGAAAGGGTCAGTTTAATTTGGCGTGATGTTCAGCAAAACATTGTAGGCTGGAGGGGCAGTTCCTGCACTGTACTGTTCTATGTTCTAGAAGTAGAGAGATTTAGGGAGTGAATTCTAGCCGGAAGCAACATTTAATTTGGTTTGATTTGATTTATTACTGTCACATTTATTAATATACAGTGAAAAGTAACTTTTCACACTTGCAATGCAGACAAAGCATATTGAACATAGAGAAGGAAATGAGAGAATGCTGAATGTAGTTCTATAGTCATAGCAAGAGTATAGAGAAAGATCAGGTAGGGCTATTCAAAATCTGATGACCAGCAGGGAAGAAGCTATTGTTGAGTCAGTTACTATGTGTCTTCAGACTTTTGTACCTTTTTCCCGACGGAAGAAAGTGGAAGAGGGTATATCTGGGGTGCATGGGATCCTTGGTTATGCTGGCTACTTTTCCAAGGCAGCAGGAATTGTAGACAGAGTGAATGGATGGGAGGCTGGTTTGTGTGATGGACTGGGCTTTATTTGCAATTCTTTGCAGTCTTAGGCAGAGCTGGAGCTATACCAAGCTGTGATGTATCTGGACGGGATATCTTCTATGGTGAAAACATGAGGCATAGCTGCCAATTGAGAACAATTAAAACTAGGAATTCTCAAATGGCTAACATAAAAATGGAACAAATAACTTGAAGGGTTGTGAAATTACAGAGATAAGGAAGTACAAAATGTACAGGATTTGAAAATGCACATCACAAATGTGCAGCTGTTATATTATAAGTTTTACTAAAAAGCTTATCTATCTTTTAATGGACTCAAGAGGCCAAAAAAGTAATCTGACCTTTTGCAACAAGTTTGCTGTAAATTTTCTAGAAGTTTTCAAATAGGTGGCAAGTAAATTCATCCAGATATGTGAGGACATTTGAAATTCAATGCACATTTTTCCAATAAAGGTAAACAGAAACTCATCGACAATAGCTTCCCAGGGGGTGTGAATAATTCGCTATCTCACCAAACTTGAAAGAGAGTGAATCATTCAAGTTAATGCATGATACATTTAAAAGGTTGTAATTCTTAGCTAAGAAGCAATGGATTTTACAATGCTCCTCCCAACATTGGCTAACCCAACACTGAATATGAAAGCTTGATTTGACAGCTTGGGATAACAACCATTTTGAGCTTTGAACAGTAGAATGTCAGGCTTGATAAAGCAATTTTTCACAGGGAATCCAGAAGATCTTGAGAAGTCAGTTCCACTACCGCTCTTGACTGAATACACACTGTGACCAGCATGTGAGAGCTCGGTTTCTCACTGCCGCTGGGAGTCACGGAGCAATTATTCAGAAATCATCACTGCCCTTTGAAAAAGAAATCCAGACAGCCTTCAAGTGTTGTGTCAGCAAAGCCAATCAAGCAATTGGACCTTCACTCATCCTCCAGGAGCACTGACTCCTGTGTTCACCCGATGACATGTTGGCATAATGGTTAGCAGTGCTGCCCCACAGTACCAGGGACCCGGGTTCAACTCCTATGCTTGGGTCACTGCCTGTGCAGAATCTGCACATTTTCCCGGTGTCTGCGTGGATTTCCTCCAGGTGCTCTGGTTTCCTTATGAACGACATACCAAGTTAAGTGCGTTGGCCATGCTAAATTCTCCCTCAGTGTACATGAACAGGTGCCGGAGTGTGGCGAGTAGGGGATTTTCACAGTAACTTCATTACAGTGTTAATGTAAGCCTACTTGTGACCAATAAATGAACTCTAAATGACAAACACCAACAAATTGACTACAGAAGCCATCACAGCTGCTGAATAAAACCCTTCACTCCAGAAAGCCAGTGCTTCAACTTTTAAGTTATGTGCTTGCAATGATATCTTAAAGGAGAGAACTGAATTTAATCTTCATAAATCGTTTTTTATCTTTATCTGCTTTTAATCTCTCATATCTTATATTTTAATTAATAATGTTATCAATTTTACTTCAGTAATTTCCAGCAGTAGATTTATGATAAGTTAACCTTTATCTCATTTAAGAATAAAGTTTGATTATTGAGTTGTTTTAAATTGAATCACACATAGACTAAATGTGGACTCCAAAGATGTGCAGGATAAGTGGATTAGCCATACTAAATTGCCCCTCAGTGTCAGGGGGATTAGCAGGGAAAATATGTGGGGCTATGGGGATAGGGGCTAGGTGGGACTGTGGTCGATGCAGATTCGATGAGTTGAATGGCCTCCTTCTGCACTGTAGGGTTTCAATGATTCTATGGTTCTTAACACACCCAAACTTGCAGCTGGTAGAGTATGTTCTGGGGAGGCGATGGCTTAATGCTATTATTGCTAGACTATTAATCCCAAAATTCAGTTGATATTCTGGGCACTTGGATTTGAATCCTACCATGGCAGATGGTGGAACTTGAATTCAATAAAAATACCTGAAGTTACAGATCTAATGATGACTTTGAAACCATTGTCAATTGTCAGAAAAATCCATCTGGTTCACTAATGCCCTTGAGGTCTGGCCAACATGTGACTCCAGAGCCACAGCAATGCAGTTGATTCTCAGCTGTCCTTGGACAACTAGGAATGGGCATTAAACATTGGCCAGGCAGAGATGCCCATACCTCATGAATGAATAGAAAAAAGGCATATGCCTTTTACATAGTCATGTCACAAAGATGAGAATTTTGTAATTGAAGTGTTGCTAAACTGGGAGCTGACTTAAATCAGCAAATACAGGTGAACTGGGCATGGTGTGAGTTAGGACATGGGCAGCAGACTGACCTCAATTGAAGGAGGGTCGAATGTAAAAGTCCAGTCTGGAGTGTTTGGAAATCTCAGGTCTGGAGATAACTGAGTCAGCTTCAGCAGTGGATGAGTTGAGGTGGGTACATTTAGATAATGTTACGGAGGTGAAAATAATGGGCCTTAGCGATGGTATTGGTACATGGTTGGAAACTCATCTCAGGGTCAAAAATAACTTCAAGAAGGAGCAAAAGTAAGCCATTCAACCCCTCAAGCCTTCTCTGCCATTTAATAAAATCATGCCTGATCTGATTATAACATCAAAACTGCATCCTATCTATCCCCAACAATCCATCAATCCACCTCCCTGCGTACCAATAATTTATCTGACCCTGCTTTAAAAATGTTCAAAAACTTTTTCCACTATTTTTTCAGGAAAAAAATTACAAAGACACACAACCCACTGAAAGAAAAAGTATTCAAGTCACTCCTGCCTTAAATGGGTGACCCCTTATTTTTAGTAAGAAGTCTCATAACATCAGGTTAAAGCCCAACAGATTTATTTGGTAGCATGAGCTTTCAGAGTGATGCTCTTTCATCAGGTGAGTGCATGATTTGTTCACAAACAGGGCATATATAGACACAAGCTCAATTACAAGAATATGGTTGGAATGTGAGTCTTAACAGGTAATCTTTACAGGTACAGACAATGCGAATGGAGAGAGGGTTAGAGAAGAGAAGAGTGGACACAGTGGTTAAGCACTGCAGGCTCGTAGCACCAAGGACCCGGGTTCAATTCCCAGTTTGGGTTATTAGCTCACCAAAAATCAGTGGCCTGAAGAGGCAGAACTATAACTGACCCATACAGCATTGAAACAGGCCTGTGGTCAAAACCAGTCAATCATGTTTATGGGGTGGCATGGTAACACAGTGGTTAGCACTGCTGCTTCATAGCTTCAGGGTGCTGGGTTTGATTCCCAGCTCAGGTCACTGTCTCTGTGAAGTTTGCACGTTCTCCTTGTGTCTGTGTGAGTTTCCTCTGGGTACTCTGGTTTCCTCCCACAGTCCGAAGATGTGCAGGTTAGGCTGATTGGTCATGCTAAGAAATTGCCCTTTAGTGTCCTGGGATGTGTAAGTTAGAGGGATTAGTGGGTATGGTATGTAGGGATATGGAGGGGAGGGGTGGGGGGTGGGAGTGGGGTCTGGGTGGGATTGTGTTCAGTGTAGACTTGATGGGCCGAAGGGCCTCTTTCTGCACTGTAGGGTTTCTATGATCTATGATTTTCTATGAATGTTGCTTGTCACTTGTCAGCCAAAGCCTAGATATAGTCCAGGTCTTCCTTCATTTAGAAATGGACTATATCAGTTTCTGAGAAGTTGCGAATGGTGCTGAACATTGTACAATCCTCAGCGAATATCCCCATTTCTGACCTTATGAGTCATTAATGAAGTAGCTGAAGATTGAAGAGCCGAGGACATCACCCTGAAAATGTCCTGAAGCTGAGATTGTTGACCTCCAGCCACTACTATCATCTTCCTTTGTGCCAGGTATGACTCAACCTGCATACTAATCTTTTGTGATTCATGTAGTAGGGCACCCAGATCCCTCTGTATCTCATGGTTCTGCAATCTTGCACCATTTAGAAACATGCTTATTTTTTAATCACCCTGTCAAAATAGACAAATTCACATTTTACCACATTATACTCTATTTGCCAGATCTCTACCCACTCACTTTACCTCTCCAAATCTTTTTGGAGTCTCCATAAGTCCTCTTCACAACTTATTTTCTCAACTATCAGTAAAGTTGATAGTTTCAATCACTTCATCCAAGTCAATTATATAAACCGTAAACATTTGATCTCCAGAATTGATCCCCGTGGCATACCACTCATTACGTCTTATGAGCCTGAAAAAGACCCATTTATGCCTACTCTCTGCTTCCTGTTGGTTAGCCATTCCTCTATCCGTGTCAATATATTACCCACTGTAACAGGAACTTTTATTTTCTGTAATATCCATTAACATTGCATTTTATCACATATCTTCTCAAAATCTAAATACAGTACACACTTCCTCAAAGAATTCCAATGTTGGTTAAACAAGATTTCCCTTTCACAAAACCAAGTTGACTCTGCACGATTTCCTCAAACATTTGAAAATCGTATGGTTTAGTGTCTCTCAGTTGCTAAGGAATGGGATGAAGTCACTAATGAAGGGTGGAATTTGGAGTAGTGTTAAAAACAATAGCATCAGTCTTCCTAATATAAAAACAAAAGGTAAAGTTCACATCCCTATATAAGACAAGAGAACTAAACAGGAATATAATCAGGCCATTCAGCCCATTGAGTCTGATCCGCCATTTATTCATGTCTGATATGATTCTCATCCCCCTTTTCCTGCCTTCTCCCCATAACTCTTGATCCCCTTATTGATCAAGAACCTATCTATCTCTATCTTAAAGACACTCAGTGATCTGTCCTTCACAGCCCTCTGTGGGCAAAGAGTTTCACAGATTCACCATCACTGGCTAAAAAAAATTCCTCCTCATTTCAGTTTTAAAAGAGTGTCCCTTCACTCTGAGATTCTGCCCTCCAATTCTAGTCTCTCCTACTAGTGAAAACATCCTCTCCAAGTCCACTTTGTCTGGGCCTCTCAGTATTCAGTATGTTCCAATTAGATCCCTCTTTAGAACATAGAACATAGAACATTACAGCACAGAACAGGCTCTTCGGCCCTCGATGTTGCGCCGACCAATACAAAAAGCAATGACCCTCCAAACTAAACCATTCCCTTCTCTTCCATATACTTATCAACTAACCTCTTAAACGCCACCAAATTTGGCGTGTCTACAACTGCTGCAGGCAGGGCATTCCATTCCCTAACCACCCTCTGGGTAAAGAACCTACCTCTGATATCCGTCCTATAACTATCACCCCTTAATTTAAAGCTGTGTCCCCTCGTGCTAGCTTTCTCCATCCTAGGAAAAAGGCTATCACTGTCCACCCTATCTAAACCTCTAATCATCTTATATGTTTCGATTAGGTCCCCTCTTAGCCGCCTCCTTTCTAACGAAAACAACCTCAAATCCCTCAGCCTCTCTTCATAAGACCTGCCCTCCATACCAGGCAACATCCTGGTAAACCTCCTCTGTACCCTCTCCAATGCCTCCACATCTTTCTTATAATGTGGGGACCAGAACTGCACACAATACTCCAAGTGCGGCCGCACTAGAGTTTTGTACAATTGCAACATGACGTTGCGGCTCCGAAATTCAATCCCCCTACCAATAAAACCTAAGACTCCATATGCCTTCTTAACAACCTTATCGACTTGACTGCCTACTTTCAGGGATCTATGCACATATACACCAAGATCCCTTTGTTCATCAACACTATTAAGAATCCTACCATTAGCCCTATACTCTACACATTTATTATTCCTGCCAAAGTGCATTACCTCACACTTTTCCACATTAAACTCCATTTGCCACCTCTCGGCCCAGCTCTGCAACTTGTCCAAGTCTCTCTGCAAACTATAACACCCCTCTTCACTATCTACCACTCCACCGACTTTAGTGTCATCTGCAAATTTACTAATCCATCCTTCAATACCCTCATCCAGATCATTTATAAAAATTACAAACAGCAGGGGCCCCAAAACAGACCCCTGAGGTACACCACTTGTCACCGAACTCCACGATGAATATCTCCCATCAACCACCACCCTCTGTCTTCTATCTGCTAGCCAATTCCTAATCCAATTAGCTAAATCACCCTCTATCCCATACATCTGCATTTTCTGCAGAAGTCTTCCATGGGCCACCTTATCAAACGCCTTACTAAAGTCCATATATACCACATCAACCGCCTTACCCCCATCCACCTCTTTGGTCACTTTTTCAAAAAACTCAATGAGGTTAGTAAGGCACGACCTATCCTTCACAAAACCATGCTGACTATCCCCAATCAATTCATTTCTCTCTAAATAAATATAAATCCTATCCCTAATAATTCTCTCCAATGCTTTGCCCACAACAGAAGTAAGACTCACTGGCCTATAATTCCCTGGAAGGTCTCTCTTCCCCTTCTTGAGCAATGGGACCACATTCGCTATCCTCCAGTCCTCTGGAACCACACCCGTAACCAACGACGACCTGAAGATCAGAGCCAGAGGCTCTGCAATCGCCTCTTTTGCCTCCCAGAGAATCCTAGGGTAAATCCCGTCCGGCCCAGGGGACTTATCCAACTTCAAACCCTCGAGAATATCTAGCACATCCTCCCTATCTACTTCAATACTTTCCAGTTTGCAACCCTGTACCTCAGTGTTCTCCATAACTACATTTACATCACCCTGCGTGAATACCGAAGAGAAATATTTATTCAGTGCCTCTCCAATCTCTTCAGGCTCCACGCACAACTTCCCACTGCTGTCTATGACTGGCCCTAATCTTGTCCTAACCAATCTTCTATTCTTAACATATCTAAAGAAAGCTTTAGGATTCTCCTTAATCCTATCAGCCAAAGTCTTCTCGTGTCCCCTCTTAGCTCTCCTCAATTCACTCTTTAGCTTCCTCCTGGCTAATCTATAGCTATCCATTGCACTAACTGAGCCTTCAAGCCTCATCCTGACATAAGCCTCCTTTTTCCTTTTAACCAGCGAATCAACTTTTTTCGTACACCAAGGTTCCCTTACTCGACCATTTCCTCCTTGCCTGACAGGGACATACTTATACTCAAGGACTCGCAGCAGCTGCTCTTTGAATAAGCTCCACATTCCAGATGTTCCCAGTCCCTGTAGTTTCCTAGTCCAATCTATGCACCCTAATTCTCTCCTGATGGCCTCATAATTACCCTTCCCCCAGCTATAACTACTGCCCCCAGCTTCATGCCTATCCCTATCCATCACTAAGGTGAACGTAACCGAATTGTGGTCACTATCACCAAAATGTTCACTAACTTCCAAGCCTAACACCTGGTCTGGCTCATTGCCCAGCACCAAATCCAATGTAGCCTCACCTCTAGTTGGCCTATCTACATACTGAGTCAAAAAACCTTCCTGCACACTTTGTACAAAAACTGACCCCTCTAACGAGCTAGAGCTATAGCTATTCCAATCAATATTAGTAAAGTTAAAGTCCCCCATAACAATTACCCTATTACTTTCACTCCTGACCAGAATTGACTTTGCAATCCTTTCCTCAACCTCTCTAGAACTTTTAGGAGGTCTGTAAGAGACTCCCAACAGGGTGACCTCTCCCTTCTAAACTCCATCTTTATCCCTTCTAAACTCCATCGAGTAGAAACCCCGACTCTTCAACCGCATCTCATATGACAAATCGTTCATTCCTGGGATCATTCTTGAGAACCTTCTCTTTCCAAGGCCAGCACATCCTTCCTTCGGTATGGGACCCAAGACTGCTCACAATATTCCAAATGGGGACTCTGAGTGGTATGAAAGCATAGAGTGCAAAGGATGATAAATCTTACACAAAATTATTGATTGTAACTTTTCTATATCTTCATTCCTCACTGCACCCCTTGGTAGGGATATGTCCCCAGGACACTATTCCATAAGAGATAGAAGTGTGTAAGAACAAGCTGGACAGTTTTGTGTCTGGGCAGTGATTGCTTCATATTGACAATAAAGTCCACGGGTGGAATTTTCCAGCCATTCGTGCCAGCAGGATTTTCCTGCAGAGGACGCAGCTGAACGCCTCATTCTCCTTCCTCACCTGTAGTGGCAGTGGGAAAATTCCAGCCCATATTCCTCTATCTGAACTCCTGTGCCAGAATTCTACAGCCCACCCACCCCGCTCGGGAATCGGAGCAGGAGAGGAATGGACAATCGGAAGGCCCATCAACAGCGGGTGGGATTTTCCAGTTTCTTGTTGAGCAAGGCCCTAAAATCTCTTCTCTGGACTTACTTCAATAGTCCAGGGATTAAGGAGAGGTGTCAGAGGGGAATTTTTCCCTAATTGTTAAAACTTTTATTTTCTTGGGTTTCCTGTCCTGCTCAGGAGGTTAAGTGACTGCATTGAAGGTCATAGATGGGGATGTGTTAAGGGGACGAGCAGCTTTTAGTCATGATACTCCAACCATCCTCGACGTCTGCAAGTTTGATTGATATGTGGACATTTCATGCTCATTAATTTGATATATGATAGGACTCACTCCCTCCCAATTATGAGTTCTGCCATAAGAATATAAACATCTTTAATTTGATTTGATTTATTTTGTCATGTATTACCATAGAGTGAAAAGTATTATTTCTTGTGCACGATATAGACAAAGCATACCATTCATAGAGAAGGAAAAGAGAGAGTGCAGAATGTAGTGTTTCAGTCATAGCCAGGATGTAGAGAAAGATCAACTTAATATATTTGATTTGATTTATTGTCATGCATTGGGATACAGTAAAAAGTATTGTTTCTTACATGCTATACAGATAAAGCATACCATTCATAGAGTACATAGGGGAGAAGGAAAGAAGAGGGTGCAGAATGTTGTGTTACAGTCACAGCTAGGGTGTAGAGAAAGATCAACTTAATGTGAGATAGGCCCATTTGTTCTTGAGGCTAAGGCACAAAATGTTGCTGCCAATACTCGCGGGCAAAGAAGGTAGTTCTGAATTTCTGAAGCTGGTTTTCTATTTATTGAATCCCTGCTATTATTTGCTTTTTAATTTTGTTTTCCTTCTCTGTGTATTGTGGATGGATTAACATGGATGGGTTTTTGTGGAAGGTGTGTCACACTCTTGAGAGAAGCAATTAAAACGTTAACACGGCTGCCAATTCCCTTTCAGCTGTATTGTTTGTGGCTCCAGTTATAATCTAACAATGTCTTCATGCTGAGAGTGACCTTGGTATTGCAAAAGGTGGAATGAATACGTCAATAAAAAAGATCCTGTTTCAAAAGCTGCTTGACATACTCAAATCTAAAGGTGCACTCACAGTGACAGTTGGCAGATCATTTTGACATCGTGCCCTCTTGTACAATAATCATCAGTTGGCAATCTGTTTTAAAACTCCTCCAATTTTGATTTCCATTGAATCAAAGCATCATAGAATCCCAGCAGCGCAGAGGAGGCCATTTGGCCCATTGAGCCTGCACCGACCGCAGTCCCAGCCAGACACTTTCCCCATCACCCCGCTGCTAATCCTGTTGACACGGAGGCAATTTATCATGGCCAATCAACCTAACTGACACATAGGAGGAAACCAGAGCACCCGGAGAAAACCCACACAGACACAGGGAGGACATGCAAACTCCACACAGACAGTCACCTGAGGCCGGAATTGAACTTGGGTTCCTGGCACTGTGAGGCAGCAGCGCTAAACACTGTATCACCGTGCTGCCCATTGAATCAATATATCTGAGACCAGATCTTCATTCATCTGACGAAGAGGGGAACCTCAAAAGCTTGTGAGCTTACTATCAAATAAATTAGTTGGACTTAAACCCAGTGTTGTCAGACTTCTTGCATTGAATTAATCTCAGGTTGCAACCTCAACATTAAGTTACCTGCTTCTGTAACTTCTTATGCTTATATTGCTGATTTAGCTTCTCATTTTAAAACTTTTAAATTGCTACCACTAGTTTTGTTTTATTATTTACTCATGTCACAAGCTTATATTAACACTGCAATGAAGTTACTGTGAAAAATCCTCTAGTCGCTACACTCCGACACTGTTCAGGTAGACTGAGAGACAATTTCGCGTGGCCTACGCACCTAACCAACACACCTTTCAAACTGTGAGAGGAAACCAGAGCACCTGGACGAAACCCATGCAGACATGGGGAGGACGTGCAGATTCCACATAGACAGTGACCCAAGCCAGGAATCGAACCTGGTACCGTGTAAGCAGCAATGCTAATCAATGTGCCACCATGCAGTGAATAACATAGAGTCCTTTCAGAGAATGCTAGATAAAAATGTGACATGGCAGAATGGAAGGATGTGATAGAGAGGCGCAGTGAATCAAAGAATCCCTACAGCGCAGAAGAATACCATTTGGCCCAACAAGTCCACACTCACTCTCTGAACCTGGCTCACTGTTGCTGTGATGTAGCTTCATAGAATTGTGGAATCCCTGTAGTGTAGAAGGAGACCATTTGGCCCATCATGTCTGCACTCACCGCAATCCAACCCAGCTCCTATTCCCATAACTTCACATACTTACCCTGCTCATCCCCCAGATACTAAATGTGGCCAATGAACATAACCCACACATTTTTAGACTGTGGGAGGAAATCAGAGCACTTGGATCAAACCCACGCAGATCCGGAGAGAATGTGTAAACTCCACATAGACAGTGATCCGAGGTCAGAATTGAACCCGGGTCCCTGGCGCAGTGAGATGGCAGTGCTAACCACTGTGCTGTCCTAGATCCTAATACAAATGTACAAAGTAGAAGCAGAGTAGACCATTCAGCCCCATGTTCCTACTCTGACATTCAATCACCTCAACTGCCCTTTCCTGACAATGCCCATTAATCGCCTCTTGCTTATCAAGAATCTATTCCCCTCTCTGTCTGAAAAACATTGAGTGGAAGATTGTTAGTGTAAACATAAAAGCAATCTCAGCCACCTTCTTCCATCGGGAAAAAGATACCTACCAACAAATTCAAGAACAGCTTCTTCCCTGCTACCATCAGACTCTTAAATGAACCTACTGTATATTAAGCTGATCTTTCCACCCTAGCTGTGACTGTAGTATTGCATTCTATACTCTCTCCTTCCCTTCTCCGTGCATGGTATGCTTTGTCTGTATGCTGCACAAGGAACAATACTTTTCACTGTTTACCAATACGTGGAGTGATGACACAGCTCAGTGGTAGAGTGTGTGCATGGTAGCACAGTGATTAGTACTGTTGCTTCACAGTTCCAGGGATCTGGGTTTGATTCCCGGCTGGGGCCACTGTGAGTTGGAATTTGCATATTCTCCTTCTGTCTGCATGGGTTTCCTCTGGGTGCTTCAGTTTCCTCCCACAGTCCAAAGATGTGTAGGTTAGGATGATTGGGCATGATAAAATTGCCCCTTAATGTTATGAGATGCATAGGTTAGAGGGATTAGCAGGTAAATAAGTGCAGATACGCTGGGGGTGGGGGGAGGTGCCTGGGTAGGATTGTGGTCAGTGCAGACTTGATGGGCCAAATGGCCTCTTTCTGCACTGTAGGGTTCCTATGATTCTATGATGTGACAATAATAAATCAAATCAAACTTTTGTGCAGACCTACCTTATATTAAGTTGAAATAAGAACAGAAAATGCTGGAATATTTCAGCAGGTCTGACAGTATCTATAAAGAGAGAATGGAGCCAATGTTTTGAGTCTAGATAACCCTTTATCAGGGTTAGGTCATCTAAATTCAAAACACTGGCTCTATTCTCTCCCCACAGATACTGTCAGACCCATTGAGATTTTCCAGCATTTTCTGTTTTTGTTTCAGATTCCAGCATCCGCAGTATTTTGAATTTATATTAAGTTGATCTTTCTCGACACCCTAGCTATGATTGTAACACTACATTCTGCACTCTTTCCTTTCCTTCTTCTCTATCTACTCTAAGTACGGTATGCTTTATATAGAAACAATACTTTTCACTGTATCTCAATACACGCGACAAAAATAAATCACATCAAAAAAGTAATCTGTTGATGTTGAACTTGATGTTATTACCTTCTAGGCAAAAACTGGTAAGAAACCTCAAGCACTTCTTTGGTAAGGAGGTAAGATTTGTAAGGTGTCCTTGATATGTTTCTTGTGTCAGGGTGCTAATCTGTGTTTTTATAATGTTAGAAGTCTCACAACACCATATAATTACGAGGTTTTATCGTGTTAGAACATAGAACATAGAACAATACAGCACATACAGGCTCTTCAGCCCACGAGTTGCGCCGATCACATCTACCAATCCACAGACCTATCTATAACCCCCTATCCTATTCTTTTCCATATACTCATCCAGAAGTCTCTTAAAAGACCCCAGTGAGTTTGCCTCAACAACCTCCGACGGCAGTCGGTTCCATTCACTCACCACCCTCTGAGTGAAAAACCTACCCCTGACATCTCCTTTGTTTTTGCTTCCCTGCACCTTAAATCTGTGTCCTCTCGTAGTGAACATTTCAGCTCGGGGAAATAGTCTCTGAGAGTCCACCCTATCTATTCCTCTCAACATTTTATAAACCTCTGTCAGGTCGCCTCTCAACCAACGTCTCTCCAGTGAGAAGAGTCCCAGCTCCCTCAACCTATCTTCATAAGGCCTGCCTCCCAATCCAGGCAGCATCCTTGTAAATATAAATTGTGTTGTGATGCATTTGCTCTGTATGACTTCAGGTGACACTCCATCCTTCAACTTCTTTTGAAAGCAGATCGACATTTAAATAAAAAAACCACAAGGGCCAAAGATCTCAGATTTTTTTTCTCTTCTGTCCGAGAAATCAATCTTGGTGTAGTGACTGAGAGAGAGGGTACTGGCATTGCACAGGTGGAGGAAAGTGGGTTGAAACTCCACATCGTGAATATATTCTGACCTGACATGCAATTATTCCATCAGGACATGTAATGTAACAAACAGGAGTATAAGAAGCTTCACTACTTTTTTTTCTGGAGAGGGATGGGGAGATGGGGGGTTGATGGAACACATAGTGAGCTCCTTACCCCCATTAATGCTGAGATTCTACAGCATCAATCAGCATCTTGCTTCT
Organism: Sphyrna mokarran; assembly: GCA_024679065.1. Lineage (NCBI taxonomy): Eukaryota > Metazoa > Chordata > Chondrichthyes > Carcharhiniformes > Carcharhinidae > Sphyrna > Sphyrna mokarran. The sequence continues at coordinate 8,928,177 of JAGIQG010000003.1, read as the reverse complement.
CGTTCAGATTTATCTCCTTAATGTAGCTTGAAGCTAACCACTCTCGAGAGGTTACCAAGAGGACCAGTTGGCACCTGGCACAAGTGCAATGAGTTAAGTGACATGCTGCTATGTTGTTGTTTCTCTTACCGCAGAAAGCAGCCATCAGTCATCTGCTTCCATAGTGAAATTTTCCTGGAACAGGTTACTCATCTGTAGCTTCAGGGGTACCACTCCCCCCCCAGCATAGCTGACCAGGAGTCTCCCTTACTCTTAACACCAACCATTGGCATATTTTGGAAGGATTTTGCAGGTTGATACTCACCTTGTTGGCAGTGTTATGAATGCCCCTTCCTTGGCCATTGAATACTGGGATGGGATTCATACACGGAGCTCCTGGTTCAGAGGCAGCTACATTACCCACTGCACCACAAGAATGCCTGCCTACTCTGCTGAAGATCCCATGATTCCAACATTTGTTTTTTCCAGGACGCAAGCCCAATGATAGATTACAACTCAGACCCTAAAACACTTCTCATCCATGTTAAATTGTGTGGTTTGTATTACCTAAAATTCAATATTTTTCAGACTTTTTTGTGATGTGGACAGGATCCCAGGATACTCTACAAATCGCACTCTTAACAACTTTACTTTAATACTCCAATGACTCCATATAAGTGGCAGGGTGATGAGATGGCACAGTGGCACAGTGGTTAGCACTGCTGCCTCACAGCATCAGGGACCTGGGTTCGATTCCGGCCTTGTGACACTGTCTTGTGGAGTTTTCATATTCTCCCCGTGTCTGCGTGGGTTTCCTTCATGTACTCCGGTTTCCTGCCACAGTCCCAAGCAGAGTAATTAAGATGGGTTACAGGTATAGGTGCTTGAGATGTATTCATTTTCCATAGAAGCTTCCGGGAAACAGCAAGCTGCATTTGTAAATTGTAAAGAGTTTCGCTCCATGAACGTACAACTGCTGTGTGCCCATTACTCAAACCAGCCTCCCAGCATTGACTCTGTCTAACTTCCCACTGCCTTGGCAAAGCAGCCAGCATAATTGAGAACACCATACACACTAGATCTTCTCTCTTCCACCTGCTTCCATCGAGAAAAAAATACAAAAATTTGAGGTTACGAACCAACCAACTCAAGAGCAGCTTCTTCCCTGCTGCATCGGACTTCTGAATGGACTATCTTGCATTAAGTTGATTTTTTTTACACCCTGGTTATGACTTTAACACTACATTCTGCACTCTCTTGTTCTCTTCTCTATGAACGGCATGCTTTGTCTGTATAACATGCAAGAAACAATACTTTTCACTGTATGTTAATACACGTAACAATAATAAATCAAATCTATCAAGAAACTGACACCAACTCTATTTCCCCGACCCCATTGTGCCCGCTGCTGAAGACCCTGACATCGTACACTCTCAAAGAGTGAAAGACTTGCCTTGATACCATGTGAGACATACTCATCTGTCCTTGGAAGCTCCTTGGTACAGAGAACTGCAATTGTAAAGTGTGTCACTCTGTGAATATACAAATTGTTGTTTGCCCACAAGAGAAGATTAACACAGTTGAGTGCTCAATTCCCAGGAGTCTGTCATGATACATGTATCTTGTGTTAAAACTCATGGATCCCAGAGCAATCTTCACGTAAGTGTATGCTTAAACTGGACCAGTTGGTGGGCAACAGTGGCTATCACTGTTGCTGTGCAGATAGAGGGATTTGGGCCGGTATCTGTGGGAATTTGTGCATTCTTCCCGTGCTTGCGTGGGTTTTCTCCGGGTGCTCCGGTTTCATCCCACACCCCAAAGATGTGCTCTTAGGCTGATTGACGAAATAAATTGTCCCTAAATTGTCTCCCCAATTTGGTTCCAATGCAGATTTCCATAAACATAGACAAGGGTCACGGGTGGAAGTGGGAAAGTTAAAATGGTATCGCAGGCTTTATGGGCCAAAGGGCCTGTTTCCCGTGCTGTGTTGTTCTTTGTTCTTTGTTAATCTACAGCCCCCTGTTGATGGATTCTCAGTGATGAGACCTATTTCTATTTACATGGCTGATGCCAGTAAAGCTTCCCCAGTGCGAAGGAATCAAACTCATACATCCATTCACCAGAGTGATTATAGAGCATGGTATCAGTCTTTTATTGGTTTGAAGAGGCTCTATAGTGTCATAGAACCAGAAGTCCTACAGGGCAGAAGAACGGTGTCATTGGCCCATCGCATCTATATCAACAATAGTCGCACACGGACCTCATCTTTATATTTACCCTGCTAGTCCTTCTAACACTAAGGGTGTTAGAATTTTATTAGTCCCTCTAACAATTTATCATGGCCAATCAACCTAACCTGCATGTCTTTAGATTGTGGGAGGAAACCAGAGCACCCAAAGGAAACCCACGCAGACACAGGGAGAAGATACAAATTCTACACAGACAAAGCTGGAATCGTGAATGGAATCGGTTGTCGTCAGTGGTGGTAGAGACAAACTCGCTGGAGTCTTTTAAGAGACTTCTGGATGAGTACATGGGATTTAATGGGATTGGGAGTTACAGATAGTTCTATGGCCCGGTAGGTATGGATATGATTGGCACAACTTTTGGGCCGAAGGGCCTGTTTGTGCTGTAATGTTCTATGTTCTATGAAACTGAGTCCCTGCTGCTGTGAGGGAGCAATGCTAACCACTGTGCCATCAAGCTGCCCATATGCATCTGAGAGGGTGTGATGGATGGTAGTGGTTCCACAGGGCAATGCACAACCCACAACGTGATGTGGATGGAAAAGCACAAGGAGCATGGAGCATGAGGAGGAGGCTGTAAATTCAAATGAGTCTTTTATGGAGGGACATGGGAGGGATGCCATGATCGACAAAAGGTTCACACAACAGTGATGCATCTGCATGGTCATCATTCCATGACCAGACCTCCATTGCCTTACTGCAGTATAGACACAGCCCTGCTATCCTCCTGCGATGGGTAACCTATAAAATTGCATCCTCTAAAACCGAGAATAATATGGAGAGTGAAGTTTTGTCACTTTGCACACACCCTTGAATGCTGTTACCGAGGGGTATATGTCCATCACATGAGCATCTGTCATGTCCAGTTAGTCTGTCCAGCACATCTTTGATATGCTCAGAATGCAAGAGCCAATGAGGTAAATATATGCTGGATTGCATAGACAAGGTTGGGAGAGGGATATGTTCGATTTGTAAGCCATTTTCCACTGAAAGGTCATCACTGTAATGAACGTTTCATAAAGAATGTATTAAAATGCATCACTTTCAGGAATGATGTCTGTGCCCCGAGCTCTTTCACATTGTGAGAAACATAGAGGGGTATCATGGCTGCTACGTGTGATGTGGTGGCAGGCTCCAACAAATCTCAATAATTGCAAATGATTCGGAAAACAAATTATTCTGTGCTTATTTTAACAAGTGAGGCAGATATGGAAAAGAAGACTAATGCCACCTGAGTGTTCACACTTCTTAAATTTTCTTTTGCCAACACCAGGTCTGGGACGAACCCACATCAACAGCAGAGATGGGGGCAGTTAACTCAGTATCATGCCCCATTGTCTTTGTTGGGTTGGCAGGTATCCTCTGGAGAGTTGGGGCCTTGAGCATTCCACCTTACTGGGATCCTTCTGCCCCCCAAAGCTTTGCCTGCTGGCACTGTTGGGCCAACAGCGGAGGGGATGAGATTCCATGAACACAGGGGCAGATGGTGGGGGGGATGTTCTGAGAGAAGGGTCCTAGACTGGTTGGTCCACGCTTCTCTGCTATGTGGGTGCATAATGACACCTCCTGAACAGGCATAAAGAAGACACCTGGTATGTTGGCCTTCATACCAAGAGGATTTGAGTTTAAGGATAAGGATATTTTGCTATAATTGTATAGGGCATTAGTGAGGCTACACCTTGTGATTTGATTTAGTATTGTCACATATATTAACACATAGTAAAAAGTATTGTTTCTTGCACACTATACAGACAAAGCATACTGTTCATAGAGAAGGAAACGAGAGAGTGCAGAATGAAGTGGTACAGTCATGGCTAGGGTGTATAGAAAGGTCAACTTAATGTGAGGTAGGTCCATTCAAAACTCTGACAGCAGCAGGGAAGAAGCTGTTCTTGAGTCGGTTGGTACGTGACATCAGACTTTTGTACCTTTCTCCCGATAGAAGAAAGTGGAAGAGAGAATGTCCGGGTTGCGTGGAGTCCTTAATTATGCTGGCTGGTTTGCTGAGGCAGTGGGAAGTGTAGACAGAGTCAATGAATGGGAGGCTGGTTTGCGTGATGGATTGGGCTACATTCACAACCTTTTGTAGTTCCTTGCGGTCTTGTGCAGAGGTAGATATGTTAGTGACGTTTAAGACTTAACTGGAAAAAAAATAAACAGGCGGGGAATAGAGGGATACAGGCGATTGGTCTAGATTGGCAAATGATCGGTGCAGGCTTGGAGGGCTGAAGGGCCTGTTCCTGTGCTGTACTGTTTTTTGTTCTTCCTTCTTGGCATACAGTTCTGATTGCGACATCAGGAATGACATACTGTGTCATCTCACATATTTCAATCTCAAACCTGGCAATATAATTACAAATAAAGTGAGTGAAAAAAGCACTTACAGAAAAGAAAGGAATCCTACTGGATTTCAAGCTTTTACTCATTAATATTTTCAGTGAGTCCTGCACTTTATTGAAATTAAATCTCCAGGTTCTGGGCACCAATCTTATTCACAGATAGTGCAAAAAATATAGTCACACTCACATAACTAATTAAGTGGGAAAAGAAAGTGAATTTGCCAAAACATACTTACCTGTTAATCTCCTGCCTAAAGTAGATGGCAGCTTACCATCACCTTCTCAAGGATAATTAGTGCTGGGCAATAAATGCTGGTGGCCGTTATAAGAAGATTGTTTAGCTTAAGGAATTAGTGCGTAAGCTATTGATTTCTCACTAGAGAGACGCCAATATTGCATTCATGTCGAGACTATGAATATGGAGATGAGCATTCTTTTTGATGTCAGTTCTTATGCTTCCCGTTTTTGTAAATTGGTCTCAAAAGACATTCCCCAACCTCAAAGGGCTTTCGATGATAGGGATTATGATGGATGTGATCCAGATCTTGAAAATGCTCAAAAGGCACAGATGCACAAGGCAGTTGATCTGTTGTCATTCAATGCTGCTCACTTCTTTGCTGCCTCTGCCAAGGTTTTAATGGGAAATGGGCTGTTCTTCGACAGCAAACTCACAAGAAGTCAGCGGGCTTTTTGTGGAATGCTACACCTCTTGCTGGCCTCAGAAACAGTGAGGGTATAAACAGGGCATCGACTGACTGTGAAGGCAAAACCTGATCTGAAATTAACAAATTCCAGGCAAGAAAATGAGATTAAGAAGAACTGCTGTTCCATGGACTAGTTAATGTAAGGAACCGACTCTCAACTAAGTCATGAGTGGATTACCATCTTTCTGGAGAGTAGCTGGCATTTATGTAGCACCTATAACTTGGTGAAACATCCCAAGGCATTTCACAGGAGAATTATCGAAGAGAATTTGAAGACAAGAGTGACCCATTGAGACAAATGATATAAGAAAACTTTCTCAAGGAAAAATTGAGAGATTGAGGAAAAATTTTAAAGCACACCCCCCCACCCCCTCCACAGCTGGTGGGCTTTCAGAAGGTGGAGGTGTCATTCCACATACCCGTAACCTGCCCACAATTTTACCTGGGGGGTTGGGAGTGGGGAGGGATGTACAGGATGGAAATGGGCAGATCACCTGGGGAATTTTATGGACAACTCCACCACCTGCAAAAATTGCTTAAGACCGCTTAAGAGGTCTTTCCCCCACAGGTACACCTTCCCTTCTGGCTTTTCTATCAAGATCCCTAACCACTACCCCATCTTGGTCTCACATCCTCCTCTCTGCCGCGAGACACCCTTGATGTACTTTGTCCTGGAGTCTGAGACTTTGAATCGAGAGAGTTTTGCAGCTCCGATCCTGGTCACTCCTCCCAGTGGTCCTGTTACATTACAGAACTGCTGCCCAGTCAGATTGGCCGGTGTGTGTCTAAGGCTGGATTTCCTCCTTAATGAGGAGCAGAAACCCTGTTTGCAGCCAACTGACATTCCTCAAAAATGTCCGTCGCCTCCCGTTCCCCCGGTCCGCCCACTGGCTCCTTTAACAATGGGCAGGAATCCCCACCGTTGGAAAAATCACAGAATCCCTACAATGCAAAGTAAGGCCATTCAGCCCATCCAGCCTGCACCAAAAATCCCACATGGGCCTATCTCTGTTACCCCATTGAATCATAGAATTCTTATAGCACAGAATAATAGGCCATTCAGCCCATCAAATCTGTACCGACCACAATCCCACCCAGGCTTATTCCCATAACCTCACTCATTTACCCTGCTATTCTTCCTTACACTAAGGGGCAATTTAGCATGGTCAATCAACTTAACTCACATATCTTTGAATTGTGGGAGGAAACTGGCGCATCTGAAGGAAATCCACACAGAGAATGTGCAAACTCCACAAAGACAGTGACCGGAATTGAACCTTGGTCCCTGGCACTGTGAGGCAGCAATGCCAACCACTGTGCCACCATGCCATCTTTGCATTTACCTAATGATTTCAGGGTACCCAAACTTGCTTTCCACCTTGTTGTAAGAATCTAGTTCACACTTTATGGCTGGGATTTCCCAGCTGCGTGTACCCTGAGACAGGAAAATCCCGCCTAAGGTCAACAGACCAATCCATGATCTGCTTCTCGCGTGCTCCGATTCATATGATGGGCAGAGTGGGAAAATCCGCCCCGAGATATCAGAGATCTAACTTCTAATATTAGGAATTGAAGTTTTAATTGTAGAACGTGGGGCATCTGATTGAGACATCGATAAGCAACTCAAACAGACCTGGATTCAGTGCACTAAAAACATAGTGCAGGGGATTCATAAGAACATAAAAAATAGGAGCAGTAGTTGGCCATCTAGCCCTTCGAGCCTGCCCCGCCATTCAATAAGATCATGACTGATCTGAAGTGGATCAGTTCCACTTACTCACTTTCTCCCCATAGCCCTTAATTCACTTGTCTATCAGAAATCTATCTACCTGTGACTTAAATATATTCAGCGAGGTATCCTCCACCAATTCAATGGGCAGAGAATTCCAGAGATTCACCACCCTTTGAGTGAAGAAGTTCGTCCTCAACCTTGATCTAAACTGCGTTCCCTCCCCCCCCCTTATTTTGAGGCTGTGCCCTCTAGTTCTGCTATCCTTTCTAAGCGGGAAGAATCTCTCTACCTCTACCCTATCTAGCCCCTTCATTATCTTATATGTCTCTATAAGATCCCCACTCAGCCTTCTAAACTCCAGTGAGTACAGACCCAGTCTATTCAATCTCTTTTCATAGGCTAACCCCCTCATCTTCAGTATCAGCCTAGTGAACCTTCTCTGAATTGCCTCCAAGGCCAATATATCCTTCTGCAAATGCGGTGACCAAATCTGCACACACTACTCCAGTTGCAGCCTCACCAGTGCCCTGTACAGTTGCAGCAAGACCTCTCTACTTTTATATTCTTAATTATTAGATTCTTCTTCTTTTTTTATTAGATTCTCCAGCCTGATTGCTGGTCTCCCGGATTTGTTCAGACTCAGTCTCAACGCTCCCTCCCTTCCTGGCCCGCTCCAATCACCATCTGCTAATCCATCCGCATCTCCCCACCACCCACCCACACCTCACTAGTGAGAAAATGAGATTAAGAAGAACTGCTCTTCCGTGGAGTAGTTAATGTAAGCCCTGAGCACCCCACTCCTGACAAGTTGATTCCCCCTCCCCACGCCCTGATGGCCACGTCCGATTGTGGCCTCCTTCCCTCCACCCTCATTGATCCTGACTGCAGAAACACTGATCATCCCATTAGGCCCCCCTCAGTTCCTTCCCGCTTGGCACTGTCCTATGACTGGGTTCCCTTGGCAGTGCCAGGGTTCCCCCTGGGCATTGATTGTTTGCCTTTGGGCTGGCACTGACGAGGTGCCTATGCCCAGAGGGCACCACGTGGTGCCCAACCCTCCTGGAGGTCCTGATTGACCTCCCTTCACTCCGGTAGGTATGGACCACCAGCAAATGGAGTAAACCCTATTGGAGTGAACCACCCCTGATTGATGAGAAGAGTGGGTGGGAGAGGCTAACAGGCCTGGATATTTCAGTCCTGTTAGCATCCACTAATGTTAATTAAATGATATTGAGATTAGTATGTGCATGATTTATGCAGCTCCGCGCCAATTTCCAGTGTGGAAATCCAGCATTGAGAGGCACGTCCATTCGGACGCCCAGTGCAGATCCCACGGATCGAGTGCCACCTAAATCCTCCAGCTCGCTGCAGTAAAAAAAAATCAGCGCAGCAGGATGGGAGATTCATGGTTGATATTTTTTGCAGAGTTGCAACTGTTGTAACGTAGCAGACGCAGCAGCCAATCAGTATACAGCAAGTTTCCAAAACAGCAATCAGAAATGTCGCCAGATAATCTGTTTGTGTGAGGTTGTTTGAGAGATAAACATTGGCCAGAATGCAGGGAGAACTTTTTCTATCTTTTTTGAAGTAATGCAATGGGAGGTGTTACATTCATCTGACAGATAAGGTGGAATCTCAGTTTAATATTTTGGGTGGGATTTTATAGGTTAACTCATCTCAAAACTATAAAATCCCGCATAAGGTCTATGGACCTTCCTATTGCTGCCCCTCACCCATTCTGATTTGCATAGTGAGAAGGATAGATTATCTGAAAAATGGTACATTCAATAGCACAGTAGTCCTTAGACAGCATCTTCCAACACAAAACTAGTACCATCTAGAAGGACAAGGGCAGCAGATACATGGGAACACCACCATTGTAAGTTGCCATCGAAAACCACTCACCATTCTAACTTGGAAATATAATGCCTCTACTTTCACTGAAGATTAAGGAAATTTGGCACTTCTGCTATGACTCTCAGCAATCTTTACAGATGCACCACAGAAAGCATTCTTTCTGGCTGTATCATAGCTTGGTATGGCTCCTGTCTGACCAAGACCACAAGAAACTATTAAACGTCATGAATTTAGCCCAATCCATCAGGCAAACCAGCCTTCCATTCATTGACTCTCACCACAGTTCCCGCTGTCTTGGCAAAGCAGCCAGCGAAATTATGGACCCACACACTCTGGACATTCTCTCTTCCATCAGGCAAAAGATCTGAGGTCATGTATCAACCGACTCAAAAACAGAATCTTCTTTGCTGCTGTCAGAATGGATTTATCTCACGCTAAATTGATCTTCCTCAACACCCTAGCTATGACTGTAACATTACATTCTGCATTCTATCATTTCCTTCTCTATGAACAGTATGCGTTGCCTGTATCGTGTGCAAGGAACAATACTTTTCAGTGTATGCTAATATATGTGCCAATAATCAATCAAATTTAATCAATTCAAAATCAAAATATATCGCTGCTCCTTGGTCTAAATCCTGAACTCCATTCCTAAAAGCACTGCTGATGTACCTACACCACGTGGACTGCAGCAGCTCAAGGAGACAACACACCACCGCCTTCTCAAGGGCAGTTAGAGATGGACAATAAATAGTGTCCTAACCAGCGGTGTCCTCATCCCATGAGTGAATAAAGGATCATTAAAGAAAGAACACATCATACAGTGGTTTTCCCGGTTTTGCAGCCGGGTTTATGAGGTTCCAACGAAATCAGAGGGTGAGGAGAGAAAAGACCCTGAACCTCAAAACAGCCCAAAGCACCTTACAGCCAATGTGTTGGCCTTGTAGTGTAATTGTTATGCTAATGCGGAAGCCAACTGACATACGAGACCGTCCCACGAACAATAATGAGATAAATGAAGAGATTTTCTCCTTTGGAGGTGACAGTTGAAGGATAACCACAGAGCAGCACACCAGGAAGAACCCCCACTCTTCTTCTCACTGTTTTTTAAATTTTGAAAAACTAATTTGTGGGCTAAGGGCACCGTTTGTTAGCCAGCATTTATTGCCCATTCCTATTTGCCCTTGGACAGGCAGTTGAGAGTCAACCACATTGCTGTGCCTCTGGAGTCGCATGTAAGCCAGACCAAATAAGGACATTTCCTTCCCTAAAAGACATTAGTGAACCAGACGTTTTTATCTGAAAATTGATCATGGTTTCATGGTCATCAGTAGATTCTTAATGTCAGAATTTTTAAATTAAATTCAAATTCCATCATTTGCCGTGGCAGGATTTGAATCCAGGTCTCCAGAACATTAGTTGAGTTTCTGGATTAATCGTCTAATGATAATCCCACTAGGCCATCATCCTGCCCCTGTGCCTTGGGATCTTTAATGTCGGACCAAAATGGCAGATGAGGTCTTCGTTTATTGTCCAAAACACACCCTTTCCAACAGTGCAGCATCCCTCAGCATCACACTGAATTGCTGAGAGGCAGCTCAAGTGTTGGGAGTCGGGAATAAAATTGATAATTTACTGAATGAGAGGCATGAGAGTTCATAACTGAATCCCAGCTGTGTCCCCTGGGTGGGGACACAGAGAGATAGAGAGGTCTCCATTTTAAGAGTGAGATGAGGAGAATTCTTTATCTCAGAGGATCATTAGTCTGTGGAATTCTTTTCCCCAGGGTGTGGAGTTGCAGGCGTTGGACTGGGGTGGGCAGAATAAGAACACCAGGTTAAAATCCAGCAAGTTTATTTGGAATCACAAGCTTTCGGAGCTTCACTCCTGCATCAGGTGAGAAGGAGCAGCTGATGAAGGAGCAGTGCTCCAAACGCTCATGATTCCAAATAAACCTGTTGGGCTTTAACCTGGTATTGTGAGACTTCTTACTGTCCCCACCTCAGTCCAATGCCAGCATCTCCACAATAGCGTCAATGTTGACAAGACATGTTAGCAAGGGCGCTATTTGACTTTCCAATCACCTCATTATAATGCACATGGCGGATCCTCCACCACTGCTTTTCTCTGCATTTGCATGCTTGGCAAGAACAGCGGAACTGAGCCAAATTGACACTGGAAGATGAATGAGGTCCTTAATGGGATTTTAATGGAAGTCTAATTATCATGTAAATCACATTGCATTATCAATGGATCTGTTAACTTGTCACACATTTAAAGGCACCACTTGCAATAAAACAAATCAATCACAGTGCAGCTCAATAACTGGAGCAATTGTTCCTTTTTGTGTATAACTGTTGCCATGTCTGGCACCTCTTTTACAGATAATCATATCAATGAGAATGAGATCTCTGGCAACAGAGAAATAAATATACATTGAACTATGAACTCACTGATTATCATGCATTGGAATTTTAATTACCATTCTATGACGATAATACAGTCAACTAATTTCTATCAATGCAGTTCATAATTTGAGCTTTCTCCAGCGAAAGCTCAATTCAAAGACTCTTTTGATTAGTTCAACATTGTTAATTGTAAATTCCAACCACAAACTTTCGAACGAGTGTGGCTAGAAACCTCCACACACCTGTCCTGCAAAAGGCTGTGAATGCCGGGATAATGTGGGCCAATTTTCTTCTTGAGGCAAAGATGTCAAAAAAGGTAAATGTCCAAGGCAAGAATGTACCAACTCAGCCACTCATTATTGCCATAAACTTGGCACAAAACCTATGAACAGATGGCAAATAACAAACAGAAAATAACCTATTGGACCATCCTTCCTGACCCAGTTAAAACAGAACTCAAGTTATCAAGCAAGGAAGCATACGATCTATATTATTAGCCCAGTGATTTTATCAGGATATTATGTACATATATATTACATATTGTTAATCTGAAATCTGAAAGGGAATTTTAAGAATGCTGGAAGATTCCATCTGCTTCACATATCAGCTTTCCATGTCAGCCATTGGAAATGTGATGAAGTCTGAGGTATAATTACAATTAACGTTTTATTTATTGGTCACAAGTAAGGTTTCCATTAATAATGTAGTGAAGTTACTGTGAAATTCCCCTAGATGTCATGTCCTGGAGTCTGTTCAGGTCAATGGAACTAACCTGCATGTGTTCTGGACTTTAGGAGCAAACCAGAGCACCCAGAGGAAACCGATGCAGACACGGGGAGAACATGCAGACTCCACACAGACAGTGACCCGAGGCCCGAGGGTGGCACAGTGAGGCAGCCGTGCTAACCATCGTGCCACTGTGCCACCCTCAAGAAGTTACTGTGACACATGAGGGAGAAGCAAATACAATATGAAATTAGCTCAGGGGTTTTAAAAAAAAGGGTGGCATGGGCAAGTTGGACTGAAGAGCCTGTTTCCATGGTGTGAACCTCTACGAATCTATGTTAGATTGAATGGGGTCCATTTCCATGCCATACACCCTATTTAATTATCTGGCAAGGGAGCAGGCATTTGATAAAACAGTGGTGCAACATGTCAGGTATTTGTTGGCTGTTCAGGGACTAGAGTTTTTGTTGACCTTCAAAGGTTGCAACCATGGAAACAAGAACATCCATTCTTCAGCACATCCCACGGCATCATGTGCAAATCCTCATGTCATTCTGTGTAGTTTTTCCCGCAAGCAAATTCCTGTAATTCACAGCCTAATGTGGATTTACTGCATGCCTGATTGCAAGCATTCTAACACTGAGTCCCATAGACCCACATTGTCAAACTCAAGCAAGCTTCAAAGATCTATGTTCAAAACAAGACAGAAATGCATTGACATTTTTTACAGTCTTTATACAAGAACATGATATTTAATGCATCTTTATTTTTGAGCGTGTTGGAGGTGGAGAGTGGGTGTCCGTAAATGTCTTCCTTTAATTTGTGCTTTTCTTCATTCCTGAATATGTCTGCTTGGTCATTTCTGTCACTTTCTCCTCTATCCTTAGACTCTGGTGGTTTATTTTGAAAGAGAAAGCTTTTCCTGAGCTCCGATTAACGAGGACAACTCTTCTCTCTGGAAAAGCAGATTTTGTCACAATGAATAAAGTGGTGGAAAGACTTCATTATAATAGAGCATTGATTTGTTATGAGGGAACGAATTTGCATTTATGTAGCATCTTTTGAATCCTCAGCATATCTTAAAATGCTTTAAAACCAATGAAGTGCTTTTGACGTGCTGGAATTTGGCAGATTTGTGCACAGCAAGATGCCACAAACAGCAGCAAGGTAAAACTAAATAATCTATTTTTTAGCTGTTGGATAGCTAATGGCTTGGACCCCTGTGTGAACTCTCTTGTCCTGATTTAAGCGTGGAATCTTTCACCTGCCTCTGAGAGAACCTTGGCTTAATGTCTCACCTGAAGGACACCGCCTTTGACAGTGCTGCTTCAGTACTGCTTAAGCCGCAGGAGTGATGCATGAATCCAAGCTCTGGTGAGTCTGAGGTAGGAAGACTGCCAACTGAGCCACATGGATGGGAAAATAAGAAGCCCCTCAACTCAAAGACGTCTAACTCTTCACTGCCTGAGGATGAGTTTGCTTATCTGCATGGTGACAATAATTATCTTCGTTAGACTATATAATATGTTGAATCCAGCTTATAGGTAAAAGTTGGATCATACTGTTGCAATAATGCCATCACTTCACCTTTCAAAATGGGCAGCACCACGGCACAGTGATTAGCACTGCTGCCTCACACTCCAGGGATCTGGGTTTGATTCCTGATTTGGATCATGGTCTGCGTACAATTTACACGTTCTCCCTGTATCTGCATGGGTTTCCTACGGGTACTCCGGTATCCTCTCACAGGCCAAAGATGTGTGGGTTAGATGCATTGGACACACTAAATTGCCCCTTAGTATCTAGGGATGTGTAGGTTAGAGAGATTAGCGGACTAAATAGACAGGGATAAAGCCTAGGTGGGACTGGTGTTGGTGCAGACTCGATGGGCCAAATGGCCTCCTTCTGCACTGTAGGGATTCTACGATTTATATGATATTCATGGTTTTAAACTGCTTCAAATATTCAGCAAATTTAAATTTGGCTACATCTGAGTAAATTTGTTGAGTTTTACTGCATCGAATAAAACAGACAGCCTGAGGAGACACATTCTCACCAGCAGTCTAAGGGTTAACTACCAACTAATCCTGACAAGTTCAGAATGGTTTATGGACTTTGATGCACGTCCTTGGACTCAGGGTGGAATTCAGCACTTATCCTTCAGCTTGTTCAGTCGCGTATCCAGTATGATTAATGGAGCCGTTTCTCTGGGCAAGGGCTTGGGGAAATGCATGCAATCCTGACAGCAAGGCGAAAGGCCATTTGGCCTATCGAGTCTACATCTTTGCCTTTTACATCTTTGGACTGTGGGAAGAAATCGGAGTAGCTGGAGAAAACCCACATAGGAAGGAAGAGGGAGGAAGGGGAGGAAGTGCAAACTCCATGCAGACACTGGATCCCTGGTGCTATGAAGCAGTAGTGCTAACCCCTGTGCCACCGTGCCTCCCCCACTGCACCGTGCCAGGAAAGCCTAGTGTAATTGCCATTTATCAATAAGTGGAGTTTTAGTCAGCTCAGCTTGTCCAATATCATGTTTGTCATGAAAATATCATGGTCAAGAAACCATACGGTTTTCCTGTTCCTGTGATATCAACAGTAGTAATAACTTGCAAAGGTGCAGTGCCTTTAACATGGTAAAACATCAGAACAGCACCATCAGGCAGATTGTGACACCAAGTCACACAATGAGATATTAGGACTGTGACCAAAGCTTTCATCTAAGATGTAGGCTTTAGATCGAGTCTTCAAGAAGGATAGATAGAAGCGGAAAGGCTTAGAGAGAGAATTCCACAGCTTACTGCACTGGTAGTGTAGTAGCTGGTCCTTTTAAGGGGTGCATATCGTGGGGGAAGTTGTGAGAACTCCCTATACTGCTTCAGAAGGTACAATGAAATACTTACCAACTTAAGGTAAAGAAGGGCGGCACAGTAGCACAGTGGTTAGCACTGCTGCTTCACAACTCCAGGGACCTGGGGTTTGATTCCTAGCTTGAGTCATTGTCTATGTGGAGTTTGCAAATTCTCCTCATGTCTGCATGCGTTTCCTCAAGTTTCCTCCCACAGTCCAAAGATGTGTAGGTTAGGTTGATTGGCTACGCTAAAAATTGTCCCTTAGAGTCCTGAGATGTGTAAATTAGAGGGAGTAGTGGGTAAATATGCAGGGATATTGGGATAGGGCCTAGGTGGGTTTATAGTCGGTACAGACTCGATGGGCCAAATGGCCTCTTTATGCACTGTAGGTTTTCTATAATTCTGTAAAAAAAGTGATCACTGGAACTCAGTATTTTGTCTCAGCCTGAGTGTGACATTTCTGGCAATACTGTTCTCACTTCATACTAAATTAAAGTGTCAACCCAGATTCTGCGCTTAAGTCATTGGAATGCTGTTTGCCTTTGCTGAATTTTTTTTTGGAATTTGGAATTTGCTGCAATTGCCAGCATTTATTTGCCCTGTGTAGTATTGTCATAGAGTGATAGAGGTTTACAGCATAGAAACAGGCCCTCTGGCCCAACTGGTTCATGTCGTTCAGTTTTTACCAGGAAGCTAACCCCAATTGCCCACGTTTGGCCCATATCCCTCTATACCCATCTTACCCATGTAATTGTCTAAATGCTTTTTAGAAGACAAAATTGTACCCACCTCCACCATTGCTTCTGGTGGCTTGTTCCAGACACTCACCACCCTCTGTGTGAAAAAATTGCCCCTCTGGACCCCTTTGTATCTCTCCACTCTCATCTTAAACCTATGCCCTCTAAATTTAGACTCCTCTACTTTTGGTAGAAGATATTGACTATCCAGCTGATCTATGTCCCTCATTCTGTTATAGGCCTCAATAAGATCATCCTAAGCCTCCTACGCTCCAGGGAAAAAAAGTCCCAGTCTATTCAGCCTCTCCTTATAACTCAAGCCACCAATTCCCGGTAGCTTCCTAGTAAATCTCATCTACACTGTTTCTGGTTTAATAATATCCTCTCTATAATAGGGTGACCAGGGTGTTGTATTGATCCATATGGTGAAGATTCTGCCCCAGGGCTCTCAGGTAGGGAGTTCAGGGATTTTAACCCTGTGATGATGCAGGAATGGTACTATTTTTCCATTCAACCTGATATGTGATTCAGAGGTGGCCTTTCTGAAGGGTGAAATCCCTGGTTTTGGGGTAGCCTTGTTGAGTTATTCCAGTGCATTCTGAAGATCAGTATTGTTGGGATATGAGATCAGAAACTCCAAGGTATATTCTGAAGACCAGACTCCAATTATTTGCTATTTTTAGCTTTAATGTAAGTGAAGTTTCAGTCCAGGCGAATTTTACTAACAAACTGGGAAACTTTTATCAAAACAAAATTTATTTAACAACTCAGTTTAATTATAAGAAACTAATCAGCTTAACATTTAACATTTGAGTAATGGCAAGGTACAATCCTTAACTGTTAACCTAGCCCTATGGGTTCCAATTCAAGCAATATTCCTCTAACAAACTTAAAACCTCTCTTCAAAGTCAGTTAGCAACACACAAACTTATATGTTTGTATTTGTTAACATCCCTGGTGCTTTTAAAAACATCTCTAGAGAGAGATAAGACAGAAAGACATATCCTACTTCCCTCTGTTTAAAAAAAAAGAAATTGTGAATCTTTCCTACAAGCTTAGCTCCTCTGACCAGCACACAATTCCATTTCTGTCAATCAACCTAATCAGAATTCACTCTGAAATTGCAATGGACACCTAAGTAAATACAAATGCATTAACTATTTAGGCAAACACATCATTAACTAAAATCAGTCATTATCCTGCATTCTCAAAAGGAAGCTGCTTATTCCTGAGACACATCAGCACCATGAAAACAAAGCTGAATTTTAAACATATCCCTTGCAAGAAAAACATGTATAAAAACATTTTTTAGGTTTCATCACAGTACATGCCGTAGCTATGCTATGCCAGTGGATGTTTAGTGTGGTGGATGTGTTGCTAATCAAACGGGCTGCTTTGTCCTGAATGGTGGTGAGCATCTTGGGTGTTGTTACAGCTACTCCCATCCAGGAACCTTCTGACCTGTGTCTTGTTGGTAACGGCAGACTTTGAGAAGTCAGGACAGTGAATAGCTCTCAGCTGAATTCCTAGCCTCTTGATCAGCTCGGATAACCATGGCAATTTATGTGGTTTGCCATCCAAGATGCCATGAAACCTGTCAGAGAAGGAACAGTGATGCCAAGCCTATACAAAGGAGAGGAGACTCTGGCAACTGTGGAAAGGCCAGAGCAGAATAAATCTATGAATTGAACTGATAAGTGTGCTGAATGAGTTTTCTTTAGAATTCACATTATAAAATGCCTCACATACCAGTGACCCGGGTTTGATTCCCGGCTTGGGTCTCCATCTGTGTGGATTTTGTATGTTCTCCTAGTGTCTGCATGGGTTTCTTCCAGGTGATCCCAGTCAGCCCCCACCATCTGAAAAACAAACTGGTTAGGTGCATTGGCCGTGTTAAATTCTCCCTCAGTGTACCCGAACAGGCACCGGAGTGTGGCGACTAGGGGATTTTCACAGTAATTTCATTACAGTGGTAACGTAAGCCTACTTCTGACACCAATGAATAAACTTAAACTGAAACAAAGAACAAAGAAAATTACAGCATTGGAACAGGCCCTTCACCCCCTCCAAGCCTGTGCTATAATAAACAATTAGAAAGTACAAGGCAAGTTTTTTTATGCAGTGGGTGGTGGGTACCTGGAACTTGTTGCCGGGGAAGGTAGTGGAAGCAGATATGACAGTGACTTTTAAAGGCATTTTGTGAAATACATTAATAGGCTGGAAATAGAGGGTTACGGTGCCAGGAAGGGTAAGGGGTTTTAGTTCAGCCAGGCAGCATGGTCGATGCAGGCTTGGAGGGCCTATGCTGTAATTTTCTTTATTCTCTGTCCTAATTGATGGAGTCATGTGAGATTGAGATAGTAGCCCATCAATGCCTCTACTTTCTCAGAAGACTAAGGAAATTTGATATGTCAGCTACGATTCTCACCAACTTTTACAAATGCACCATGGAAAGCAATCTTTCTGGTTCTATCACAGCTTGGTATGATCCCTGCTCTGCCCAAAACACAAGGAACTACAAAACGTCATGAATGTAGCCCAATCCATCATGCAAACCAGCTTCCCATCCATTGAGTCTGTCTACACTCCCTGCTGCCTCAGCAAAGCAGCCAGCATAACTAAGGACCTCATGCATCCCATTCTCTCTTCCACCTTCTCCCTTCGGGAAGAGGATACGAAAGTCTGAAGTCACATACCAACCTTTCCTGCTCCTGTCAGACTTTTGAATGGACTTTCTCGCATTAAATTGATCTTTCTCTATACCCTAGCTACGACTGGAAAACTACATTCTGCACTCCCTCATTTCCTTGCCTATGAATGTTATGCTTTTGTCTGTATTGTGCACAAGAAACAATAATTTTCACTCTATGTAAATACATGAGAATAATAAATCAAATCAAATACTAACATTTTGTAACACAATGCTGTACTTCAGTTACTGAAATACTTTCAAGTCTTGTGAGGAATATTAAGGTTTTTTTGAAAGACAATTCTTTTTGGTGTTACTGGATGAAGGTTTCACATGTTGCTGTGATTTTTTTTGAGCATTTTAATCGA
This sequence comes from Sphyrna mokarran, assembly GCA_024679065.1. NCBI lineage: Eukaryota > Metazoa > Chordata > Chondrichthyes > Carcharhiniformes > Carcharhinidae > Sphyrna > Sphyrna mokarran. Next base: position 8,909,543 of record JAGIQG010000003.1, on the reverse strand, counting down.
GGGAACAATTAAGCTTTGACTGAGAGGCAGCTGTATTAAACTAACAGACAAAGGAAATATTACAAACACTTTAATTGTTTGTCTATTCCTTACGCCAGCAGTAACTTCCCGGCCAATGTTTGTGTTAAATATTAAAGAGCATTAAAAGGCAAGTTGTATTTACACATTGCACAACACCTTATCACATCATCAAACTGTCCCCAAGTGTTTCATACAATGAATTATTTTTCTGATGCGCAGTAACTGTTGCTATGCAGAGGAGATGATTGCAGGCTCTATTATGCACCAGGCTTATTGAGAGGAAATAAGTTACAGACAGGCCATCATTGCAACATTTCAAACCATCCATTTCCTGTGATTATAGAGAAACACTAAATGGGGATCATTTTAATGTAACTCACTGCGCAAGAATCCCATGGGAGGAGGTGGAATGCTGGAGTACACTTCACCCAATGTCATAAGAATCATCAGTGCGTCAATTCCTAACACCTGATAGGTGAGTTAGGTTAAAATCATAGAAACCCTATAGTGCTGAAGGAGGCCATTCGGTCCATCAAGCCTGTACTGACAACAGTCCCACTCAGGCCTTATCCCTGTAAACTCATACATTTACCCTGCTAATCCCCCTGACCCTGAGGGGAAATCTAGAACATAGAACATTACAGCTCAGTACAGGCCCTTCGGCCCTCGATGTTGCGCCGGCCAGTGGACCCTCTAACCTAAACTATTCCAATATCATCCATATGCCTATCCACCGAACATTTGAATGCCCCCAAAGTAGGCGAGTCCACAACTGCTGCAGGCAGGGCATTCCACGCTCTCACCACCCTCTGTGTAAAGAACCTGCCTCTGACATCCGTCCTATAACTACCACCTCTTAATTTAAAGTTATGTCCCCTCGTGTTGGTCATCACCATCTGAGGAAAAAGGCTCTCACTATCCACCCTATCCAATCCCTTGATCATCTTATACGCCTCAATTAGGTCACCGCGTAACCTTCTTCTCTCTAATGAAAATAACCTCAGGTCCCTCAGCCTTTCCTCATAAGGCCTTCCCACCATACCAGGCAACATCCTGGTAAACCTCCTCTGCACCCTTTCCAATGCTTCCACATCTTTCTTATAATGCGGCGACCAGAACTGTACGCAATACTCCAAGTGCGGCCGCACCAGAGTTTTGTACAGTTGTAACATAACCTCACGGCTCCTAAATTCAATCCCTCTACCAATAAAAGCTAACACACCGTACGCCTTCTTAACAACTTTATCAACCTGGGTGCCAACTTTCAAAGAGCTATGTACTTGTACCCCAAGATCCCTCTGCTCGACAACACTATTAAGGGTCCTTCCATGAGCCCTATATTTCATTCGCCTGTTATTCCTACCAAAGTGAATCACCTCACACTTATCCGTATTGAATTCCATTTGCCACCTCACGGCCCAGCTCTGCAACCTATCTATGTCCCTCTGCAAACTGTAACATCCATCCTCGCTGTCTACAACTCCCCCCACTTTGGTATCGTCAGCAAATTTACTAATCCAACCCTCTACACCCTCATCTAGGTCATTTATAAAAATGACAAACAGCAGTGGCCCCAAAACAGATCCTTGAGGTACACCACTTGTAACTGCACTCCAGGTTGAATATTTCCCATCAACCACCACCCTCTGTCTTCTATCAGCTAGCCAATTCCTAATCCAAACTGCTAAATCACCTTCAATCCCATGCATCTGCACTTTCTGCAGTAGCCTACCATGGGGAACCTTATCAAATGCTTTGCTAAAATCCATATACACTACATCAACTGCCTTACCCTTATCTACCTCTTTGGTCACCTCCTCAAAAAACTCAATAAGGTTTGTGAGGCACGACCTACCCTTCACAAAACCGTGCTGACTATCCCTAATCAATTTATTTCTCTCTAGATGCTTATAAATCCTATCCCTTATAATTCTTTCCAAGATTTTGCCCACAACAGAAGTCAGGCTCACCGGTCTATAATTTCCAGGATGGTCCCTACTCCCCTTTTTGAACAAAGGGACAACATTTGCCATCCTCCAGTCTTCCGGCACTATACCTGTAGCCAACGATGACATGAAGATCAAAGCCAAAGGCTCTGCAATCTCCTCTCTAGCCTCCCAGAGAATCCTAGGGTAAATCCCATCTGGCCCAGGGGACTTATCAATTTTCATACCCTCAAGATTCGCTAACACCTCCTCCTTATGAACCTCAATCCTGCCCAGTCTACAACCTGGTATCGCAGTACTCTCCCCGACAACATTGTCTTTCTCCTGCGTGAATACTGACGAAAAATACTCATTCAGTGTCTCTCCTATCTCCTCAGGCTCCACGCACAACTTCCCACTGCTATCTCTGACTGGCCCTAATCTTGCCCTAACCAATCTTTTATTATTTATACACCTGTAAAAAGCTTTAGGATTCTCCTTAATCCTATCCGCCAAAGTCTTCTCGTGTCCTCTTCTAGCTCTTCTCAACTCCCTCTTTAGCTCCTTCCTGGCTAATTTATAGCTCTCCAGTGCCCTAACTGAGCCTTCACGTCTCATCATTATATAAGCCTCCTTCTTCCTCTTCACCAGAGATTCAACTTCCCTAGTACACCATGGTTCCCTCACTCGACCACTTCCTCCCTGCCTGGCAGGTACATATTCATTAAGGACATGCAGAAGCTGTTCCTTAAATATGCTCCACATTTCAGATGTCCCCAGCCCCTGCAATTTCCTGCTCCACCCTATGCATCCTAAATCTCTCCTAATAGCCTCATAATTACCTTTCCCCCAGCTATAACTACTGTTATTCGGTATGTGCCCATCCCTTTCCATCACTAAGGTAAACGTAACCGAATTGTGGTCACTATCACCAAAGTGCTCACCCACCTCCAAGTCTAACACCTGGTCTGGTTCATTGCCCAGTACCAAATCCAATATAGCCTCACCTCTTGTTGGCCTAGCTACATACTGAGTCATGAAACCTTCCTGCACACATTGAACAAAAACTGACCCCTCTAACGTACTTAGAACATAGAACATAGAACATTACAGCACAGAACAGGCCCTTCGGCCTTCGATGTTGCGCCGACCAATATAAAAAGCAATGACCCTCCAAACTAAACCATTCCCTTCTCTTCCATATACTTATCAACTAACCTCTTAAACGCCACCAAACTTGGCGCATCTACAACTGCTGCAGGCAGGGCATTCCACTTCCGAACCACCCTTTGGGTAAAGAACCTACCTCTGATATCCGTCCTATAACTATCACCCCTTAATTTAAAGCTGTGTCCCTCGTGCTAGCTTTTTCCATCCTAGGAAAAAGGCTATCACTGTCCACCCTATCTAAACCTCTAATCATCTTATATGTTTCGATTAGGTTCCCCTCTTAGCTGCCTCCTTTCTAACGAAAACAACCTCAAATCCCTCAGCCTCTCTTCATAAGACCTGCCCTCCATACCAGGCACCATCCTGGTAAACCTCCTCTGTACCCTCTCCAATGCCTCCACATCTTTCTTATAATGTGGGGACCAGAACTGCACACAATACTCCAAGTGCGGCCGCACTAGAGTTTTGTACAGTTGCAACATGACGTTGCGGCTCCGAAATTCAATCCCCCTACCAATAAAAGCCAAGACTCCATATGCCTTCCTAACAACCTTCTCGACTTGACTGCCTACTTTCAGGGATCTATGCACATACACACCAAGATCCCTCTGTTCATCTAGACTGCTAAGAATCCTACCATTTGCCCTATACTCTACACATTTATTATTTCTGCCATAGTGCATTACCTCACACTTTTCCACATTAAACTCCATTTGCCACCTCTCGGCCCAGCTCTGCAACTTGTCCAAGTCTCTCTGCAAACTATAACACCCCTCTTCACTATCTACCACTCCACCGACTTTAGTGTCATCTGCAAATTTACTAATCCATCCTTCAATACCCTCATCCAGATCATTTATAAAAATTACAAACAGCAGGGGCCCCAAAACAGACCCCTGAGGTACACCACTTGTCACCGAACTCCAAGATGAATATCTCCCATCAACCACCACCCTCTGTCTTCTATCTGCTAGCCAATTCCTAACCCAATTAGCTAAATCACCCTCTATCCCATACATCTGCATTTTCTGCAGAAGTCTTCCATGGGCCACCTTATCAAACGCCTTACTAAAGTCCCATATATACCACATCAACCGCCTTACCCCCATCCACCTCTTTAGTCACTTTTTCAAAAAACTCAATGAGGTTAGTAAGGCACGACCTACCCTTCACAAAACCATGCTGACTATCCCCAATCAATTCATTTCTCTCTAAATAACTATAAATCCTATCCCTAATAATTCTCTCCAATACTTTGCCCACAACAGAAGTAAGACTCACTGGCCTATAATTCCCTGGAAGGTCTCTCTTCCCCTTCTTGAACAACGGGACCATATTCGCTATCCTCCAGTCCTCCGGAACCACACCCGTAACCAACGACGACCTGAAGATCAGAGCCAGAGGCTCTGCAATCTCCTCTCTTGCCTCCCAGAGAATCCTAGGGTAAATCCCGTCCGGCCCAGGGGACTTATCCAACTTCAAACCCTCGAGAATATCTAGCACATCCTCCCTATCTACTTCAATACTTTCCAGTTTGCTACCCTGTACCTCAGTGTTCTCCATAACTACATTTACATCACCCTGCGTGAATACCGAAGAGAAATATTTATTCAGTACCTCTCCAATCTCTTCAGGCTCCACGCACAACTTCCCACTGCTGTCTATGACTGGCCCTAATCTTGTCCTAACCAATCTTCTATTCTTAACATATCTAAAGAAAGCTTTAGGATTCTCCTTAATCCTATCAGCCAAAGTCTTCTCGTGTCCTCTCTTAGCTCTCCTCAATTCACTCTTTAGCTCCCTCCTGGCTAATCTATAGCTATCCATTGCACTAACCAAGCCTTCAAGCCTCATCCTGACATAAGCCTCCTTTTTCCTTTTAACCAGCAAATCAACTTTTTTCGTACACCAGAACTATAGCTTTTCCAATCAATATTAGAAAAGTTAAAGTCCCCCATTACAACTACCCTGTTACTTTCACACCTATCCAGGATCAACTTTGCAATCCCTTCCTCTACTTCTCTGGAACTTTTTGGAGGCCTATAAAAAACTCCCAACAGTGTGACCTCTCCTTTCTTGTTTCTAATCTCAGCCCACACTACCTCAGCAGACAAGTCCACATCAAACGTCTTTTCTGCCACCGTAATGCTGTCCTTAACTAACAATGCCACTCCTCCCCCTCTTCTACCACCACCTCTGCTCTGACTGAAACATCTGAACCCCGGAACCTGCAACAACCATTCCTGCCCCTGCTCTATCCACGTCTCTGAAATGGCCACAACATCGAAGTCCCAAGCACCAATCCAGGCTGCAAGTTCATCCACCTTATTGCGTATGCTCCTCGCATTAAAGTATACACACTTCAAACCACCCTCCCGTTTGCCACTATGCTGCTGCGACCTAGAAACCCTATCCGTGACCTCCCTATTCACATCCTCCTGTATACTGGAGGATATAGCACGTCTAGCACGGCCAATCCACATAACCTGCACATCGTTGGAACGTGGGAGGGAAACCGGAGCATCCAGAGGGAAACCCATGCAGACACGAGCAGATTCCACACGGTCACCTGAGGTCAGAATTAAACTCGAGTCCCTGGCTCTGTGAGGCAGCAGTGCTGACCACTCTACCGCTGTATCACACCAAAACTGACCTCAAGTTGCTGTCTTCTTAAGATAGAGCCATTTTTGCCCGATGTGAACGCTGTGAATACAATAGTTCAGTCATGCTAAAACACATTGCTGTGTCACAATACCTGCTTACTTGTGCATGCTGCCAGCACCTTGGAAATAATGTGTGAGCCGTTACAGTTAAACTCACAGTTACTATGGCAGTGCCCTCTTTGTTATATGGTGTTTACTGTAAAACATAATTAACACAGAACTCAGTGACGAGCACATCTCACTCTTCAGTAATGACTTCCACCATAAAGCACCTGCATATATCGTACTGCTGCCTGAAATACATTGCAACAGTTCCCAACCTGAGCAGGGAGCTGAGTCGATGGACCCATTTTCAATCGGGCCACTGCTTTGTTTTTATCGTGTGGCGTCTTGGCAGGAATTGCGCCATGCTACAGAAGAAACTGCCAGAGGTGCTGTGTCTCATTCAAAGCGTTACATCGAGGGCTCAAACTGCCCTCATGCATGGAAATAAAAAGATTCACACAGCACTATTTATTGAAAATTTCTCCCCTGGTGAGTTCATAGAATTCCCTACAGTGCAGAAGGAGGTCATTTGGCCCATCAAGTCTGCACCAACTCCCCAACAGAGCATCTTACCCAGGCCCTTTCTTGTAACTCCACATATTTACCCTACTAATCCCCTTAACCTGCACATTTTGGGACATTAAGGGGTAATTTAGCAATGCCAATCCAGCGAGCCAGCACATCTTTGAACTGTGCCAATAAACCAGAGCATCCAGAGGAATCCCTCGCAGACACAGGGAGAATGTGCAAACTCCTCATAATCACCCAAGGCTGGAATTGAACCTGGATCTCTGGTGCTGTGAAGCATCAGTGTTAATTGCTTGTGTCACCATGCTGCTCGATTCTGACCAATATTTACCCGTCCAATGGCATCATATCTCTCAAACATTTGATCATTATTTGTGGGATCTTACTGTATTCATATGGGCGGCATGGTAGCACAGTGGTTAGCACTGCTGCTTCACAGCTCCAGGGATCGGGGTTCGATTCCCGGCTCAGGTCACTGTCTGTATGAAGTTTGCACATTCTGCTCATGTCTGCGTGGGTTTCGCCCAGGTACTCTGGTTTTCTCTCACAGTCCAAAGATGGGCGGATTAGGTTGATTGGCCATGCTAAGAAATTGCCCCTTGGTGTCCAGGGATGCGTGGGTTGGAGGAATTAGTGTAGGGATGGGGGTGGGGCCTGGGTGTGATTGTGTTCGGTGCAGACTCGATGGGCCAAAGGGCCTCTTTCCGCACTGTCGGGTTCTATGATTCACATTGGCTGGCATCAGTGAGAAAACATTAGAAATTCATTTAGAGTCATAGAGATTAACAACATGGAAACAGGCCCTTTGGCCCAACTTGTCAATGCCGCCCTTTTTTTAAACCCCTAAGCTAGCCTAGTTGCCCACATTTTACCTATATCCCTCTATACCATTCTTATCCAGGTCTAAACGCTTTTTAAAAGATAAAATTGTACCTGCCTCTACTACTACCTCTGGCAGCTTGTTCCAGACACTACCCTCTGCCTCTCTGAACTCTTTTGTATCTCTTCCCTCTCACCTTGAACCTATGCTGTCTAGTTTTAGACTCCCCTATCTTTGCGAAAGATGTCAATAGTGGGGGTTTAAAACCTGCTAGCACCACTTAGACCAACAGTTGATAGATTCGGAGCCAAAATGTGCTATAAAGGACTGAAAAACATTCAGATATCAGTGTAAATAAAAGAATGGTTGGTGATGAAAGGCTGTCCTCAGTAAGATTATTGCAACAACAATCATTTGGTAGTTGCTAAGGTCACCATTACTGAGAATAGCTTACAATTCCACATTTCAGTAATTGAATTTAAATTCCACTGGCTGCCAGGGTAGAATCCAAATCCATTCCCCCAGAAAACTAGCCTTTGCCTCTGATTACTAGCTCAGATACATTACCACTAAGATTATAATACTGATGGAAGGTAATCCAGCTCTTTCCAGACTTGCGCCAAAGCTGCGATTACATAAGAACATGAGAACATAGGTCGACCTTAAAACCCACAGCACCCATAAGAGATTTCGGCCCTGATGGGGAAGACGTCTTTGATCTTGCTCCCATAACTTGGGGTGGGATCACTACAGAATCCCACTGCCCGATCTAAACACTTTACCCCAGGAGAAAGACAACCAATTTGGCTTCCCTGGGGAGGCTCCAGCCCCCGAGTAACAATAGGAAATTTTGGGCAGAATTAGACACCATTCGGGTTGGACACCAGTTACACTTGTGGGATATACACCAATTGATATGGGCTGATTGCCCACAGGAGAAGTGGAGACTAATGAGTGACAGGGCAGACCAGGCTAACACCATTGACTGAGATTGACCTGGTCTGCCCTGTCACCCATTAGTCTCCACTTCTCCAGTGGGCAAACAGCCCATATCAATTGGTGTATATCCCACAAGTGTAACTGGTGTCCAACCCAAATGGTGTCTAATTCTGCCCAAAATTTCCTATTGTTTCTCCAGGGCTGGAGCTTTCCCAGGGAAGCCAAAACTTGTTGTCTTTCTCCTGGGGTAAAGGGTTTAGATCTGGCAGTGGGATTCTTTAGGACCCCACCCCGAGTTATGGGATCATAGACCTCTTCCCCATCAGGGTCAAAGTCCCTAATGGGTGCTGTGGGTTTTATGGCTGACCTATAGGGGAAGCATGATTCTTGGATATTAAGGGTAGCATGATGGCACAGTGGTTAGCACTGCGGCCTCACAATGCCAGGGACCTGGGTTCAATTCCCGGCTTGGGTCACTGTCTGTGCGGAGTTTGCACATTCACCCCATGTCTGCGTGAGTTTCCTCCAGGTGCTCCAGTTTCCTCCCACAGTCTTTAGATGTGTAGATTAGGTGCATTGGTGATGCTAAATTGCCCCTTAGTATCAGGAAGACTAGTTAAGCTAAATGCATGGTGCTATGGGGGATAGGGCCTGATTGAGATTGTTATCGGTACAAACTTGATGGACTGAATGGCCTCCTTCTGCATTGCCGAGATTCTATTCTGTGGTCATGTTTGTTTCTTGTCCAAATCACAAGTTTGTTGCTCTGGTGAGAGATTACCGGTGGTTTAATTAAGGAGGAAAGTTCAGAGAAGGTATCAGGCAGCCCCTGAAGGATTCCAGTGCCTTCATCAAAATGGCACAACAGATCTTGTCACGGCACAATTCCCACTTGGAACTTTGCACACAAACAGGATTGTCAGCAAAGAAGGATTTACATTTTGAACAGGTCCTTTCATGTTTCTACACGCTGTCTCAATTCAGGAACTCTGTCGCAGTGTTGAAAGGGTCAGCCAGGTTAGAGGAAGCACTCAAATATTAATCAGGTAAGGATGCCATGTGGTGGTTTCATGAAAGCTTGTGTGCGTCAGTGTGATGTCTGTAGTTAGGCTGTGACGTGGTTGTGTTGAAGCTGAGCTGCTCTCTTCAGACGAGCTGTCTGAGGATTCTGCTTTATGTAGAATGCTGGCTCGAATTTTAACACCTCCCTACTCATGGGAATACAGTGTGGGAGAAAGGTAAATTTTAAAATTCTACCTGCTGACTCCAATCACCCCACTGCCCCAATTACTTTAATGTTTTTACTCCCCTTTATAGCCAGGCTACCTGACGAGTCATAGAGCTACAGATATATACAGTGTAGCAAAAGGCCCTTCAGCCCATCACATCTGTGCCAGTCAGAGAAAACCCACCCAACTCTTCTAATCCTATTTTCCACTGTAATGCCAAAGCACACAAGGCTATTGTCCAAGATAGTTGATCTATACATAGCCTTGTGTACTTTGGCATTGCAAGTGCACATTTAAATACTTGTTAAATATTATAAGGGTTTCTGCCACCATTACACCTTCAGGCAATGAGTTCCACATTTCCACCACTCTCTGGATGAAAAGTTTTCCTTCAGATTCCCTCTAAATCTCCTGTCCCTTACCATTTATATTTGCCCCCTAGTCATTGATCTTTCTGCCAGGGAAAAAGTCTTTTTCTGTCTTGAGAAAAAGGCAGACAGGAGCACGGATATTCTTTGTTCAAAGAACAAAGAACAAAGAACAAAACAGCATGGGAAACAGGCCCTTTGGCCCAACGAGCCCACGCCGCCACCCTGATGTTCCCACCTCTACCCGCGATCCCTGTCTATGTTTATAGATCTATGGATTAAAACCCAAATTTGAGACAATTTAGGGAGAATTTGTTTTGCCAATTAGCCTAAGAGCACATCTTTGGGATGTGGGAGGAAACCGGAGCTCCCGGAGAAAACCCACGCAAGCAAGGGGAGAATGCGCAAACTCCCACAGACACAGGCCCAAATCCATGTATCTGCACAGCACAGCAATAGTCACTGAGCTGTCGTGTTGCCCATCAAATGGTCCAAGTCAAGCGTACACTAACGACGTGAAGCACTAGGATACTCTCGAAAAAAAAAATCCAAGAGCAGCCCTCTCACGACCCATCGCGTGTATGCCCCTCATTAGACAACAAGGTGGACCAAAGCACCTGTAGGATAAAAACAAGTACATCAATATCATCATCTATTTACACACTTCCCAGGGATCCCAAGGCTCATGATCCCTATTTTAAATCAGTTTTCTATACCCCTCCATTCCCATTCTGTTCACGTGTCCATCTAAGTATTTCTTAAATAACTCCAGAGTGCCTGCCTCCACCACTTTACTTGGCAGCGCATTCCATACCCCCACCACCCTCTGTGTGAAAAAACTCCCTCTGGCATCCAAATTATACCTTACCCCCCTCACCCTAAGCCCGTGACCCCTCGTGCTATTCGAGTCCATCCTAGGAAAAAGCTTAACCCTGTTTACTCTATCTATCCCTTCATAATCTTGTACACCTCTATTAGATCTCCTCTAAGTCTACGTCTTTCTACGGAAAACAGTCCCAATTTGCCTAATCTCTCCTCGTAACTCAGACCTTCCATACCAGGCAGCATCCTGGTAAACCTCCTCTGCACTCTCTCCAGAATCTCCACGTCCTTCCGGTAGTAAGGCGACCAGAACTGGACACAGTATTCCAAATGAGGTCTAACCAGCGTTTTATACAACTGCAACATTAAAGGCCAGCTCTCGTACTCTATACCCCTTCCTATAAAGGCTAGCATACTATATGCTTTCTTCACAACCTTCTCCACTTGCTCTGCCACCTTCAGAGACTTGTTCACCTGCACCCCCAGGTCCTTTTGCGTTTCTATACTTTTAATAGGTCTACCCTTTATCATATACCTCCCCCCTACATTCTTTCTCCCGAAATGCATCACCTCACATTTATCAGGATTGTAGGGCCAAGTGTGATGATATTATTGGTGCCATGATGTCTAACTAACATACCATCATGGGGAAGGGTCCCATGTTTTCTTTGCTTAGCAGGTAGGGGTCACTGTTGACCAAGGTAATTATTAACGTTCTTCTCTTTTTAGAACTCATTTTGTACCAGGAGGGGCAGGACTGCATTCTCCCTTCTACTGACTCATCAAATTTAAGGGTATTCAAATGGTCATTGGATAGGCATATGGATAATATTGGAATACTTTAAGTTCGAGGGTCATTAGATTGGTTCCACTGGTCGGCACAACATTGAGGGCCGAAGGGTCTGTACTGCGCTGTATGTCCTATGTTCTACCTGGAAACTTATGGGATCCTTAGGCCACCCTGGGCCTGTCACCCAACTCCCAACACGTCACCCCTCCCTGAATGCACTTATGTGCAGCTCCGGTTGCCACTTTATAGGAAAGATGGGATCGCACTAGAAGGGGCACAGAGCAGATTCACTAGGATGTTGCCTGGGATGGAACATTTAAGTTATGAAAAGAGGTTGGATAGACTTGGGTTGTTTTCCCTGAAGCAGAGAAGGAGTGACCTGATTGAGATTATTAGGATTATGAGGGCATGGACAAGGTGGATAGGGGGCAGCTGTTCCCCCTAGTTGAAGAGTCAATTACAAGGGGACAGAAGTTAAAAGTGAGGGGTGGGAGGTTTAGGGGGGATTTGAAGAAAACCTTTTTACCTCAAGGGTGATGACGGTCTGGAATGCACTGCCTGGGAGGACAGTGGAGAGGGGAATGCCTCACATCCTTTAAAAAGTACATAACAGTCAAGGCCATGGGCCAAGTGTTGGCAAGTGGGATTAGGTGGGCAGATCAAAGCCTTTCATGTGTCAGTGCAGAATCAATGGGCCAAAGGGTCTCTTCTGCACTTTGCATTCTGTGATTCTGTAAATTGCCCATCCCCGATCCCCTTGACCTTTCACTTGTAATATTTGGATTGCCGGGGTTGGAAACGTAAATGTCTGGGATTGAAGAAACACGGAACGGCATACATAAGAAAGAATTCCATGACTAGAGCTGAGATTTTCCAGTCACACTTTGAAAACTTCAACCAGACTAATGAGGTTGGTTTGCTCAAGTATGAACTACCTGATGAGTCTTAGGTTGGCTTAGATTGTTAAAGTGCCTGTCTAGTTAACAGGAGATCCTGAGTCCGAATTTCAGCGGCACCTTTGTGTATGTTGCTTATCACAAATTTGTGCCTGCTGGGCACTGCAGGGGCTGGGCTATATTATTGACCCCATATTTTAGTTTCCTTTCTACTTTGCTTTTTCGTTCGGGCTGTTCCCTCCCCCCCCCTTTCTTTTGGGGAAGTTGCCCCTTTCAATTTGCCCCTCAGTTAATTTGAGTTAGTTTATCTGGTTGGCATTGAAATGAGATACTTGGTGAGTCCTAATTGATGATGAAATCAGGGAACCTCATGCTCCCTATTTAAAGCAGGTGTGCCAGACTCCCAGCCAGAGACCGGAAGTTCCCCCCCGAGGTCAACAGGCTTTTAAATGGTCCGTCAAATTTTCCGTCTCGCTGGTGATGGTTAATTAGAGGGTGGGACAAATGCTGGGATTTCTGCCATACGTCCCTGATACCCCTTACCCTGTGTTTCTACACCCACCAGTTACACAGATAATCTGAAGAAGTGTCACCTGTCTTTTTTGTGACCCTCTGATCAGGTGGCTTACTTTTAGGGGACAGGAGTTTGATGAAGAATTAATTAAAACTGTGGGAGAAAACCGGAGCACCCGGAAGAAAGCAGTTCTAAAAGGTTTACCCCCTTATCCTTAAACTATGACTCCTCATTCTGGATTTCCATTGGGAACATTCTTTCTGAATCTACCCAGTCTAAACCCGCTCAAATTTTATGAGATCCCCTCTCACTCTTCTGAACTAAAGTCAATATCATCCTAACTGACTTAGTTTCTCCACTTATGACAGACCTGCCATCCCAAGAATCAGCCTGGTAAACCTTCACTGTACTTCCTCTATAGCAAGGACATCCTTCCTTAGATAAGGACATCAAAACTGTACACTATACTGCAGATGTGGCCTCATCAACTATATAATTGCAGCAAAACATCTCTATTGCTATACTCAAATTCTCTTACTATGAAGGCTAACATACCATTTGCCTTCTTCATTGCCTACTATATCTGATGCTATTTCAGCAATTGATGTATGAGGACACCAGGATCTCATTGAGTATCCACTTCTCTCAATTCAAGTAAGAATCTGTCTTCCTATTATTGCTAGCAAAGGCGATAATCTCACATTTATCCACATCATAGCTCACCTGCCATGTAAATGCCCACACACTCAGCCTGTCCAAATCGCACTGAAGCATCTTTGCAATCTCCTCACAGCTCACCCTCCCACCCAGCTTTATATCATCTGCAAATTTGGAGATAATATATGTAGTTCCTTCTTCCAAATCATTAATATATAATATGAACAGTTGGAGTCCTTGCACAGACAACTGCGGAACCCCACTAGTCATTGACTACCAATCAGAAAAATACTAATTTTAGCCAACTCTTTTCTTCCTTTCTGCTAACCGGCTTTCTATCCATTTCAAGACATTGTCTGCAATCCCATGTACTTTAACTTTACATACTTATGTGACAACTTGTCGAAAACCTTCTGAAAGTCTAAATAAACCATATCCACTGGTTCTCCTCAGTCAACTCCACTAGTTACATCCTCAAAAACTTCTAATAGATTCATCAAGCGTTATTTCTCTTTTTATGAGTTCATGCTGACTCTGTCTGATTATACCACTGCCTCCCAAGTCCCGAATTATGAAATCCTTGATAACAGACTCAAGCAACTTCCCCAGTATTGATGTTAGGCTCTCTGTTTTCTCTCTACCTTCCTTTTTGAATAATGAGCTTACATTAGCTTTTTTCCAATCTGTAGAAACTATTCCAGAGTCCAAAAAAGTTTGGAAAATAACCACCAATGGATCAAATATTTCCAGGGCCACTTCCTTATGTACTCTGGGATGAAGATCATCAGGATCTGGAGATCTATCCACCTTCAATCCCATCAATTTCCTCAAGACTATTTCTCTACTAATGCTGATTTCCTTCAGCTCCCCACTAAAACATATTCCTCTTGGCAGTTCTGGTACATTATTCATGTCTCTCTTTGTGAAGACTGAAGCCAAGTACAAATTTAATTCCTTGGCCATTTCTTTATTCTCAATATGAATTCTCCTGTTTCTGACTGTAAAGGGCTTACATTCATTTTTGTCAATCTTTCTCTTTTTACATATCTATAGAAACTTTTACAGTCAGTGTTTCTTTTCCCTGCTTGCTTATTTTTATACACTAGTTTTCCCTTCACCAATCCCTTGGTCCTCCTTTGCTGAATTTTAAATTGTTCCCAATCCTCAGGCTTATTGCTTTTTCTTGCCAATCTATATGCTCCTTCCTTGCATCTGATAGTAACTTTACTTTCCCTTGTGAGCCATGGTTTGGGGGTGAATGTATGTCCGATGAGTGTAGAGAATCAATGAATGAATGAGTGAATGAATCAGTGAGTGAATGAGCGATTGAGTGAGTCAGTGAGCAAGTGAGTGACTGAGTGAATGAATAAATCAATGAGGGAGTGAATATGAATGGTTGGATGAGTGATTGAGTATGTGAATGAATTAGAGTGGGTGAATGAGTGAGTGAGTGAATAAGTGAATGAATCAGTGAGTGAGTGAGTATGAGTGAGTGAAAGAGTAAATGAGTGAATGAGTGATTGAGTGAGTGAAGAAATGAGTGAGTGTGAGTGAGTGCACGAGTGATTGAGTGAGTGAGTCTGTGATTGAGTGATTGAGTGAGTGAGTCTGTGATTGAGTGATTGAGTGAGTGAGTCTGTGATTGAGTGAATGTGTAATTGAGTGAGTGATTGAGTGAGTAGTGAGTGAATGAATGAGTGAGTGAGTCAGTCAGTGAATGAATGAGTAAGTAAGTGTGAGTGAGTGAATGAGTGAGTAAGTAAGTGAGTGAATGAATGAGTGAGTGAGTGGGCAACTGAATGGATGTGTGAATCAGTGATGAGTGAGTGAGTGAATCTGTGATTGAGTGAGTGATTGAGGTGTGAGTCTGTGATTGAGTGAGTGATTGAGTGAGTGAATGAGTGAGCGAGTGTGTGATTGAGTGAGTCAGTGAGTGAGTGAATGAATGAGTGAATGAGTATGAGTGAGTGAGTCAGTGAGTGAGTGAATGAATGAGTGAATGAGTATGAGTGAGTGAATAAGTGAGTGAGTGAATGAGTGAGTGAGTGAGTGAGTGAGCAAGGGAGTGAATGTGTGAGTCAGTGACTGAATGAGTGAGTGAGTGAGTCTGTGATTGAGTGAGTGAGTGAGTGAGTCTGTGATTGAGTGAGTGAGTGAGTGAGTCTGTGATTGAGTGAGTGAGTGAGTGAGTATGAATGAGTGAGTGATTGAATGAGTGAGTTTGAATGAGTGAGTGATTAAATGAGTGAGTGAATGAGATCCAGAAGGGCCAAAAAGAAATAAAAGCTAGTAGAAAGGGAAGGTAGCCATTGCTTCAATTTGAGTCTGATTTATCTCGAGGCAATGGTGTTCACACTCACAGCCACCTCCAGTTCTGATGTGAGACATTCACTTCGTTAATCTGACTACTGAAAACTAATAATCCGCAGGGAGCAGATATTCACTGTTCCACTGGATCATTATTCTGTGCTTTTTACTTTCTTTGCTGCTCATATTTTCAGCCTCTCAATCATTAAACTCCATTACGTCCAGCGTAGCTAAGAACTCAGTTTCATCTTTTGGCATTTCTTTTATCTCAGTGCGTTTGATCTCTGCATTCAATCAACCAGCCTTTGAGCTCTCTTCCCTGAAGCGAAATACATCATAAATTAAATTCAAAGGATGCATGATTTTAGGCTAGTAACTGCAAATGAGAGAGGCGTCAAACCCAAGCATTTATTTTCCAAAGAGACGATTAACCCTGCGGCTAAAAGCATTCTCACAGTATTCATTTACAGCTACACTGAACTTAGTGGATTTTAAATCTCCCCAACTTGAAATCAACAAGAGAATAAATGATAACGTAAGATTAACAGACAATGCATTTGGAAGAAGATAATTTATTTGCATTTAATTCGGGACGTGGAAGTTAAACAACAGGAAGGCAGTTGGAGAAGGGAAAAGTAACTCAGGAGAAAGGAATTAGGTGCTACCGGAGGCAGCGTTTTCCCAGAGATCTGAACTCCACCCTCAGGTTCAAATGTGGCCGCAAAGTCTGGCGTGTGTGGGAACCAGTCACTCTTCATGATTTTCCTCAGAGCAACCAATTAACGGGTATCCAATTAGGACTGGCAGGCGGACTCTTCAAGCTGAATTCCACTCAAAAAAGGCTTCCAGTTAGGCAGTAGCAAGCAACAATGGAAGCCAGAACTTCACCATTGAACTGAATTGATTTATTATTGTCACGTGTATTGGGATACAGTAAATAGCATCATTTCTTTCATGCTGTACAGACAAAGTTCATAGGATATACAGGGGAGAAGGAAAGGAGAGGGTGTTACAGTCATAGCGAGGGTGTCGAGAAAAATCAACTTAATGCAAGGTAGGTCCATTCAAAAGTCTGATGGCAGCAGGGAAGAAGCTGCTCTTGAGTGTTCTCAGATTTTTTTCCAGGCAGAAGAGAATATGTGTGTGGGACCCTTAGTTATGCTGGCTGCTTTGCCGAGGCAGCGGGAAGCGTTGACAGATTCAATGCAGGGGAGGCTGGTTTGCGTGATGGGCTGGGCTTCATTCACAACCCTTTGTAGTTTCTTCCAGTTTTGGACAGAGCAGGAGACATACCAAACTGTGATACAACCAGGAAGAATGCTTTCAATGGTACATCTATAAAAAATAGTGAGGCTCAAAGTGGACATGCTAAATTTCCTTAGCCTTAGAGGGTGCAAGCATGCTCATACCAACTTGGAAATAAAACATGGCTATTGCAGCCAGGCTCCCACTGTAGGAAAGGAGCCCGTTACTGACTGCTGCCACTGCTGCTGAATATAGCTGGGAGCACTTCTCAGTCTTCTTGAGTTGTTGGTCTCTCTCTCCCAGTCTGCTGGCAGGAAGCTGCCTTCAGTCAGCTGAACGATTGTCCTTTCCCATGTCTCCCACAAAGAGCCTTTCGTCTACACGAGATCGGCTCAGATGAGGAGGATCGCAACACACACCTCGAGACATTGAAAGATGCCCTCATAAGAATAGGATATGGTGCTCAACTCATCGATCGACAGCTCCGATGTGCCATTGTGAAAAACCGCACCGACCTCCTCGGAAGACAAACATAGGACACGGTGGAAAGAGTGCCCTTTGTCGTCAAGTACTTCCCCGGAGTGGAGAAGCTATGGCATCTTCTCCGGAGTCTTCAACAAGACATTGATGAAGACCAACATCTTGCCAAAGCCATTCCTACACTCCCACTTCTTGCCTTCAAACAACTGCACAACCTCAAACAGATTATTGTTCGCAGCAAACTATCCAGCCTTCAGGAGAGCAGTGACCACAACACCACACAACCCTGCCACAGCAACCTCTGTAAGACATTCCGGATCATCAAGTCAGATGCAATCACCTCACGTGAGAACATTATCTACCAGGTACGCGGTACATACTCTTGCAACTCAGCCAGAGTCTACCTAATACGCTGCAGGAAAAGGTGTCTCAAGGCATGGTACATTGGGGAGACCATGCAGACGCTACGACAACGGATAAATGAACATTGCTCGACAATCACCAGGAAACAGTATTCTCTTCTGTTAGGGATCGCTTCAGCTGTCATGGGATTTGGCCACAGATCTCCGGGTAAGTGTTCTCCAAGGCTGCCTTCACGACAAACAACAACACAGAGTCACTGAGCAGAGACTGATAGCCAAGTTCCGCACACATGAGAACGGGCTCAACCGGGATCTTGGGTTCATGTTACACTCTCCGTAATCCTTATGACTTGCCTGGACTTGCAGGCTCTCATTAACTGTCCCAGCTGGAGACAATACACATCTCTTTAACCTGTGCTTTACCCTCTCCCCACTCACATTGTCTGTACCTTTAAGATTTGATTATCTGTAAAGACTCGCATTTCAACCATTATTTTATAAATTGAGTTTGTGTCTTTATATGCCCTGTTTGTGAACAGAATACCCACTTACCTGATGAAGGAGCAGCACTCTGAAAACTAGTGGCATTTGCTACCAAATAAACCTGTTGGACTTTAACCTGGTGTTGTGAGACCTCTCACTATGTTCCCACCGGGAACTCAGAGGTCAATTGGAAAATCTCAATTGGCTTCCTTTAATTGGCATTAAGTGGATATTAAGAAGCCTGTTTGATTAATTACGGTGTGAGGGTAGATAAATCTACCAATCACCCTCCTTCTTTAGCGAAAATAGCCCAGGACAGAATGGGGGACCAAGGAATGAGCATGCAGTTGGTGTTGCTATTCTTTTAGCAGCTGACCACCTCAACTCTTGGCTCCAACACAGTCTAAAATTCAGCTGCCGGCATTTATATTGCATCTTTCACTATCTATATGTCTCGAAGTGCTTTACCAGCCAATGACGTAATTTTAAAGTGCAGGAGACACAGTTGATTTGCAAAATGCAATGCCAGTGATGACTGGATCAGTCATGTTGGAAGAAGCATATATATCGGCTAAAATGCCCACTGTATTTTAGAATCTTCATCAGAGAACTGAAACACCATCATCACATCATTAGGTCCTTCATCAGAAAACTGTGGTGGTGTTATTGCTGGACTATAAATCCACAAACTCAGCTAATATGCTGGGGACCTGGGTTTGAATCCCACCATAGCAAATGGTGGGATTTGAATTTAATAAAAAATATCTGGAATTAAGAATCTACTGATGACCACGAAACTATTGTCGATTGTCAGAAATACCTATCTGGTTCACTAATGTCCTTTGAGGAAGGAAATCTGCCATCCTTACCTGGTCTGGCCTACGTATGACTTCACAGCCACAGCAATGTGGTTGACTGTCAATTGCCCTCCAAGGGCAAATGAGGATGGGCAATAAATGCTGGCTAGCCAGCGACATCCATGACTGATGAATGAATAAAAAAAAAATGTCGATAGTTCACACAACAACAATATTCCGGGAGCTTTTCCAGACCTCTTTCAGCTAACAAGAGAGGAAGAGTTAGTCGCATTTTTTATGACCTACTGCTATCCAAACATCTACCATTGAAAGTAGATAGGGACAATTCAGATTGGGCTAATTCAGATTCACTCAATAGTGTAAATAAATGTCTGTCAGCTATCGTAAAATAAATTGGCATGATCCATTACAAGGCAAATTTTGCTAACTGGACAATATAAATTACAGTGATGGGTTGGATAAGCCTATATCTATTGCAAAGTAGATTATGCTAATTGAACAATTTCTAATACAAACTAGACTGTGCTAATTAGGGCAAAGCCATTAGAAGAGTAGGTTGGGTTAATTGGATTTAATCTATCAGAACATACATCGTGGTAATTAAATGTTTTCTGTTCTGAAGTAGATTGAGCCATCTCATCCAGTTTTTTTTAAATTCGATTTTATGGGATGTGGGTATTGCTGGCTGGACCATCATTTGTTGCCTATCCCTAATTTCCTGAATTAGGGTTTCCAGAGGGCATTAAGGAGTAACATATAGGCCAAACTGGATAAAGAACGTTATTGAACCAGATGGGTTTTTATGGCAATCAACAATGATTTCACCATTATCATTAAACTTCTAATTCCAGATTTTCTATTGAATTCAAGTTTCAACACCTGCCATGGTGGGATTCAAATGCTAGTCCCCAGACTATAATGCAATGACACTGTGATTAGCACAGGGCCAGTGACCTGGGTTTGATTTCTGGCTTGGGTTACTATCTGTGCAGAGCCTACATGTTCTCCCCATGTCTTTTCTCCAGGTTTTTCTCCAGGCTTTTCTCCAGGTGCTCCGGTTCCTCCCACAGTCTGAAAGACATGCTGGTTAGATGCAAATGCAAAATTCTCCCATGGTATACCCAAACAGGCGCCAGAGTGTGGCGACTCGGGGATTTTCACTGTAACTTCTTTGCAGTGTTAGCGTAACATGTTGTGGAGTTACCAGCATTGGGCAGGGATGGTAACAGTAAGAAGTCTTACAACACCAAGTTAAAGTCCAACAGTTTATTTAATAGTACAAGATTTCAGAACTTTACCCCTTCATTAGTCGAGCGAAGAGGCAACGGTCTGAAAGCTCGTGCTACCCCAAATAAACCTGTTAGACTTAAACCTGGTATTGTGAGACTACTTACAGTGCTATTGCAAACCTATTTGTGACACTAATAAATAAACTTTAAACTTAAACTTTCAAACTTTAAACACTACCTTGGGTCTTTAGATTATCAGTCCAGTGACAGTCACCATGTCATTGTGTTGTAACACGAGGCATTATTTGTTTTCAGGAAATTGCAAAAGATTTTTTTTTACACAGTTCTACACAAACATTGTTCATTTTCTCAACCTGCTTACTCTCCTTCTACGAACGAAGATTGGTTAGAATGGAGTGAAATTCTCTTGAATTGAGAGGAAACAGATGAGAGTGACAATATTGGATATGGAGAAGACGTTTACTCTGGTTGGGGAGTCCAGCACAAGTCTTCACAGAACAAGGAGTCAGACAGTTAGGACTGAGATTTCTTCACTCAGAAGCTTACACTCTTTGGAATATTCACCCTGCAAGGCTACGAATGATCAACTTCTGAGATTTTAACATGTTGCAGATGACACAAAGATATGTAGAAGGACAAGTAATATTGAAGAAGCAGGGGGGACTACAGAAGGACTTGGACAAGTTAGCACTGCTGCCTCACAGTGCCAGGAAAAGAAGTGGCAGATGGAATACAATGTGGAAAACTGTGAGGTGATGCACTTTGGAAGGAGAATGGAGGCACAGGCTTTTTTTTTCTAAATGGGAAAATGGTTAGGAAATCAGAAACACAAAGGGACTTGGGAGTCCTTGTTTAAGATTCTCTTAACATTAACATGCAGATTCAGTTGGCAGTTAGGAAGGCAAATGTAATGTTAGCATTCATGTTGTGAGGGCTGGAATCCAAGAGCAAGGATGTACTATTGAGGATGTATAAGACTCTGATCAGACCCCATCTGGGGTATTTTGAGCAGTTTTGAGCCCTACAACTAAGGAAGAGTATGCTGGCCTTGAAAACGGTCCAGAAGAGGTTCACAAGAATGATCCCTGGAATAAAGAGCTTGTCGCATGAAGAATGGTTGAGGACTCTGCGTCTGTACTCATTGTAGTTAAGAAGGATGAGGGGGGATCTTATTGAAACTAACAGGATACTACATGGCCTGGATAGAGTGGACATGGAGAGGATGTTTCCACTAGTAGAAAAAACTAGAACCAGAGGGCACAACCTCAAGCTAAAGTGACGATCTTTTAAGATAGAGGTGAGGAGGAATTTCTTCAGCCAGAGAGTGGTGTACCTGTGGAACTCTTTGGCGCAGAAAGCTGTGGAGGCCAGACCATTGACTGTCTTTAAGACAGAGATGGATAAGTTCTTGATTAATAAGGGGATCAGGGGTTATGGGGAAAAGGCAGGAGAATGGAAATGAGAAAATGTAAGCCAGAGCGGCCTAATTCTGCTCATACGTCTTATGGTCTTATGGTAAGCAAAAGGATCTCAAGGTGCAGGTTCATAAAGCATTGAAGAGGCAAAGTGGTTAAACAAGGCTAATAGACCTGACTATTTCCATACAATCCTGGAGAGCGTCTCATTTGTTTTATCCTCTATAATCCTGGTGATATATTTGACCCCAAGATCAGTGTCTCATTGCATATTTTTCCCTCAAGATCCATTTGTTCATCTACCTGATCGAACCTCAGAGGGGGCATTACCAACCAAAACTGACATTGGAACAAATGATAAAATCTAAGGGCAAAACACTAAAAACTTGGTCACGGAGACAGGTTTTGAGGAGCTCGTTAAAGTGACAGAGAGGGAGGCGGAGAGATTTAAGGAGGGAACTTTGGAGAGTACGGCCTTGACAGCTGAAAGCATAATCACCGATTGTGGGTCAGGAGGTATCTGGGAAGTGCAAGGTGTCCGAATTGGAGGAACACGGGGTTTTTGGGAGGTGGGAGGATGTTGCTGTCAGGGGGATTAGTGAGGCTGTGGAAGAATTTGAACACAAAGGTGAGAATTTTAAATTTGAAGTGTTGCTAGACTCAGAGCCATCAATAAGCCCTGAGGTGATGAATGGGCCATGTTGCACATCATAACTTGAGCAGACGTGTTTTGCATGGTGTTAAGTTTACAGAAGCTGACATGAATCTGAATCAGGGTTCACTCGACCCCACCTTAGTGATTTCAGCCAGTTTTATAGCTATATGCATTTATTTACACACACACACACACACACACACACACACACACACACACACACACACACACACACAGGAATTTTACTGCCTCACTCGCCCAAGGCTCGTAAGGTCTCGCCTGAGGCTTACGGTGAATACCATTTTGCGAGTCTCACCTGCCCCAATTCTGAAGTGGGTGAGGCGGTAAAATTCCGGCCACACACTCACAGATGTACACACTTTGAGGTTAAGTTCATTTAAGGTAGGCTTACCTTAACAATGCAATGAAGTTACTGTGAAAAATCTCGTAGACACCACACCCTGTTTGGGTGCACTGAGGGAGAATTTAGCATGGCCAATACACCTAACCAGCAGGTCTTTTGGACTGTGTGAGGAAACCAGAGCACTCAGAAGAAACTCACGCAGACATGGAAAGAACATGCAGATTCTGTACAGACAGTGACACGAGTTGGAAATTGAACCCAGGTCCCCCAGTACCCAGGTGCTAACCACTGTGCCACCGTGCCATCCTTAAATACACATACTTTGTTATGATTCAGGTCAGATTTTATAGAGCCCGCCTGTATTACAAGTTTTGTATCTTGAGTTTGGCTCGAGTAAGCATGATATGTTTCAATTCACATATGATTCAAATAATGCGCTTGGGAGCTTTTCTCAAGCAAAGTTTATTTAAGAATATGGTTAACGTGTACAGAAAGAAACTTAGCAATAGCTTTTATTGATTACAAACAAGAAACAAACAATCATGAATACATTCAATATTCATAATACGTAATGAATAATAGGGCTGTTCCCATCAATCCAAACCTATTAGCAAACTATTTCTACAGATTTCCACAAATTTAAAAGGCTACTGCTCACATGATACCAGAACTGAGTCCCTTGGATGAATGATGCAGTTCTATTAATACACACAGAACAGTCTAAAGTCAGAGCAGCTTCCCAGAACACCAGGGAGAGACTCTGGTCAAACTACCAACAGCAGATGTTCAACTCTAGGAAAGCTTTGATCTAGCCAGCAAAATCAGAGAGAGAGAGAGGCACTGCTTTCAGTCTGATGTCCACTCTCTTCTAAAACTAAAACCTGCAGCTCAGAACTGAAACTGAAAGAACTCCAGTTACCTGACCTGCAAATATCTTTCCTCCTGACAATGCAGGATCATAAAATTAATACCCAAAATAAAAATGAACGATTCTCATTTAAGTCATGTGAGGAGTAATATCAGGGATCCTAGTAGACAACCCTGGCACCACAATGCGATCAACTAAGGTTTTGAGCTGCAGAGAGCATGATTATTGTTGTGAAGTTGAGTTTATCAGGATATACCGAATGTCTATAAAATACAAGGAGGGAAACAACAGCGTGTGGCCCCTTTAAAAGCTGGTCATATCAGTGCCTTCAAAAGCTGATTTTATTTAATGTTGAGATTTTTAAAATGCAGAGTACACACAGACACCAGGTTACAACATTTGTTTCAGAGACCAAAAGCATAGGGTTGCCTTAGTAACCGGCTCTGCAGGTTTTTGCATTTTGTTTGCTTATGAGTTTAAAGAAAACGCTCGGCTAAAAAAGAACCTATCAGATTTGGATTTTGGTATTGTTGTCAATCTCAGGCCAATCTGAGTAAAGGAATGTTGAAAGGTCATAAGGACTATAAGCGAGGAACTCAACTACTTGGAATTCAGTTCCACCAGGGGTTAAGCCAAGAGTTCAACCAGAAGCAAGGCCAAATCACTTGAAGCAGTTAAAGGCAGTTTGAACAACTGGAGCAATTAATTCTTACTCTGCCAGCTTCAGATAGGTCTTAAGATAAGTAACACTTTAACCAGCAAAAGGTACCAAATCTAACAGCAGTTACAGATCACAGACATTTTCCAAAGATCTAGTTTTATATTTTCTTTGAGAGTGACTAAAATTCTGTTATTACTGTTTTGTAGAATGTTCCTTGTTTTATTTGAATAGCATATCAGTTGAACCGTACCTTAGTTTATATATTACTCATTTAGTTAAAGTTCCTGGTTATTTAAATAAAATATCTTGTTAATTATTCACTTGAAGGAAGTGTCAGACCTTTATATTAATGAACCTTTAATGTTAATGAAGATCAGTTGGCACTTTCCCAAATATTTTTTACCAGATTACAACGTGAAGTAAAGAGAATTAATAATATAAAATAATATATAATATAAAAATACTGTTAAAAATCTTTTTGACGTACATTAATGTCACAACTTAAATGCACACATACAGATTACACACACAAACATACAGATACAAACATCACACATATGCGCACATACACCCAAGCACACACATGCACCAACACACACGTTCAAATACAAACACGCATACACTTACACTTATACACACAAACACAGTACAATCACACACAAACATGCATGCACACACATGCACAAACACACATGTTCAAATACAAACACATATAAACTTATACTTATACACACAAACACACCTACACTCACACACAAGCATGCATGCACACAGATGCACAAACACACACATTCAAATACAAACGCATATACACTTACACTTATACACACAAACACACCTACACTCACACACAAGCATGCATGCACACACATGCACAAATACACGCACTCAAATACACACATACACTTATACACACAAACGCATGTACACTCACACACAAGTGTGCATGCACACAGATGTATTTATTCGATCCATTCCTCAAACACTACCTTCTGTTTCGTCATGGTCCTTGGATTTCCAATTTAGAAGAATGACATTGAAGGTATTTCTGTAAATACAGCTTGCTGCTGCATAGATATCGATCTCCTTGAACTCAAATTAAATGAGTGCCAATGTATAAATGCTGATGGGTGTTTGTGACTTAGCCAATACATTAAGTAAGGATCAGAATTGAGCTGCATTCATCTCCCAGGAATTGGCTTAAAACAGGAGCAATGATGAGGAATGAAGGATATAATTGTCAAAGTATATTAATTTAGGATTTCAGCTCATCAGCCGCTCAATAAACACAGGAATTAATAGGTTCAATAAAATGGAATTTTCTCCTGGTCAGCATTAACACAAATATTAACAATGCTGCTAAAGTGAATCTAATTAAATCATGCCCCATATCATGACTTCATTTGGCCACATTGTCCCCATGTGTATTCTTGGATGGAATAATTGATGTAACTGCTTAAAGCTGATCTTGTTCACTGAGGGGCAAGGCACTGCAATGATGTCAGTTCATATCCCCCTCCACACTGACCCCTCTCATCCCAACCCCAACCCCAACCCCAACCACATCTGGGAGAAATTTTCAATCAAAACAAAATCATGAATGAAGCCCAAACCATCACGCAAACCAGCTCCCATCCATTGACTCTGTCTACATTTCCCACTTCCTCAGAAAAGAAGCCAGCATAATTAAGGATCTCACGCATCCTGGATTGAATTTCGGAGCCGCAACGTCATGTTGCAACTGTACAAAACTCTAGTGCGGCCGCACTTGGAGTATTGTGTACAGTTCTGGTCCTCGCATTATAAGAAAGACGTGGAGGCATTGGAGAGGGTACAGAGGAGGTTTACCAGGATGTTGCCTCGGATGGAGGGCAGGTCTTATGAAGAGAGGCTGAGGGATTTGAGGTTGTTTTCATTAGAAAGAAGGCGGTTAAGAGGAGACCTTATTGAAACATATAAGATGATTAGAGGTTTAGATAGGATGGACAGTGATAGCCTTTTTCCTAGGATGGAGAAAGCTAGCACGAGGGGACATAGCTTTAAATTAAGGGGTGGTCGTTATAGGACGGATGACAGAGGTAGGTTCTTTACCCAGAGGGTGGTAAGGATATGGAATGCCCTGCCTGCGTCAGTTGTAGATGCGCCAAGTTTGGTGGCGTTTAAGAGGTTAGTAGATAAGTTTATGGACGAAAAGGGAATGGTTTAGGTGAGAGGGTCATTGCTTTTTCCTAATTGGTCGGCGCAACATCGAAGGCCGAAGGGCCTGTTCTGCGCTGTAATGTTCTATGTTCTATGTTCTATTCTCTCTTCCACCTTCTTCTATCAGAGAAAAGATGCAAAAGTCAGCTCATGTACCAACCAACTCAAGAACAGCTTCTTCCCTGCTGCCATCAGACTTTTGAATGGACTTACCTCGTATTAAGTTGATCTTTCTCTACACCCTAGCTACGACTGTAACACTTTATTCTGCACTCCCTTGCTTCCTTCTCTATGTATAGTATGCTTTGTCTGCGTAACACACAAGAAACAATATTGTCTATTAATACATGTGACAATAATAAATCAAATCAAACTTTGTTTTGTTCAACAGTGGCTTGGTGGCTGGTACTCAGAAAGTTGGTGAGATCAAGTCCAACTTTGGAATTTGACCACAATACCTTAGGCTGATGGTGCGGTGCAGTACTGATAGAGTGCTGCATTGTCAGTGAGGTCATCGTTCAGATGAGATATTAAATCCAGACCCATCCACACTTTCAGAGCACCGTAAATGATTGTTAAAATTTCAAAGAAGAGTGGGCTGCTGTCTTGGTTAATAATTATCCACCAATCAGTATCACATAAAAAAATGATGTAGTCATTGCCTCTCTGCTGTATGTAAAACATTTGCCAAACATCTGGCACCATAGTCATGACTACATGGGTGGCACAATGGCATAGTAGTTAGCACTGCTGCCTCACAGCGCCAGGGGCCTGACTTCGATTCCAGCCCCAGTCATTGTCTGTGTGAAGTTTGCATGTTTTCCCCATGTCTGCGCGTGTTTCCTTCAGGTTGTTCCAGTTTATCCCACAGTCCAAAAATGTGCAGGTTAGGTTCTTTGGCCATGCTAAATTTCCCCAGACCATCTGGGAGACTCGGAGGATAAATACATGAAGTTACAGGAGTAGGGCCTGGGTGGATTGTTGTCCGTGCAGATTTGATGGACCAAATGGCCTCCTTCTGCACTTTAGTTCTATGATCTACACTTCAAAAACTACTTCACTGGTTGTAAAGAAGTTTGGATCCTTGGTCATCATAAAAGTCCATTCCAATTCCCTTCCCACACATAAGTGGTGCACTAAGGTAGACCTTCTGCTTTTTCCATTGCTACTCATTCTCAGCACAGTCTGTCACCAGAGGCTTGATGGGCATCACTCCACATCAAGCATAGCTAAGCAGAATTCTCTCCCACTCATACCGACAGCCGTTGGCGTGTTGGAAGGATTTGGCAGGTTGAAATTGAACCTGTTTGACTGCATTACGAATGCACTTTCCTTAGACATCAAGTCCTGGGGTGAGACTTGAACCCAGATCTTCTGGCTCAGAGGCAGGGATGCTACCCACCGCATCACGAGACCTCCTCATCATGAAAAAATAAAAAAAGTTTACTAGACACAAGTAGGCTTATACTAACACTGCAATAAAGTTATTATGAAAATCCCCTAGTCGCCACACTCCAGCACCTGAGGGAGAAATTAGTGTGGCCAATGCACTTAACCAGACTGTGTGAGGAAACAGGAGTACTCAGAGAAAACCCATGCAGACACAGGGAGAACATGCAGACTCCACATGGAAAATGACCCCAGCTGGGAACCGAATCCAGATCTCTAGTGCTGTGAAGTGATGGTGCTAACCATTGTGCCACTGTGCTATATAAACACTCTGTTCATGAAGGGATAAACAAACATTGACAGTGCTAGAGAAAGGCACTTATATTATGCTTTACTATCAATGTATATCCTTCAACCAATACCAGGAGTGTATAACCTAAAGCTGGTGCAGTGAACAGCCAGTGTTGTTGCCCTGATTTGAGTTCTTTACAAATTCTTGGCTAATTTGTCTTGCAATTCCATGCTTTATCATGACAACACACCATACCCCCATTCCCGCCCACCATTCCCCGTCAATATTGAAAAGAAAGATATGACATACAGGGTCTTTCATCTGAAATCCTTGGAGACAATTGCATTTTGGTATTTAGATATTTTTGGTTTTTGGATATAAATCCAATAGGCCATGGCCTATCTACTATACCATAGCCTAAGCTTTGGATAGCTACAGTCTAAATTAATAAAATGGTTAGAAAAGTAGGGTATATCACCAAATAACATATAGTAAGCTCTCTCTTCACCCATGGTACCTCTGACAGTATAGAGCAATCTGTGCAATTTTGGGCTTGCACAATGGATAAGGCCTCAGGTTGAGATTGAGTGATTATAAAATTGCCACAATGGCAGAGTGATTAGCACTACTGTCTCACAGCACCAGGCACTTGGCTTCAATTCTGGTCTCAGTGGGGACTGTCTGTGTGGAGTTTGCTCGTTCTTCTTATGTCTACATGGGTTTCGTCCAGGTGCTCCTGTTTCCTCCCACAGTCCAAAGATAGAACATAGAACATTACAGCACAGAACAGGCCCTTCGGCCTTCGATGTTGTGCCGACCAATTATGAAAAAAAAAGCAATGACCCTCCAAACTAAACCATTCCCTTCTCTTCCATAAACTTATCAACTAACCTCTTAAACGCCACCAAACTTGGCGCATCTACAACTGCCGCAGGCAGGGCATTCCACTCCCTAACCACCCTCTGGGTAAAGAACCTACCTCTGATATCCGTCCTATAACTATCACCCCTTAATTTAAAGCTGTGTCCCCTCGTGCTAGCTTTCTCCATCCTAGGAAAAAGGCTATCACTGTCCACCCTATCTAAACCTCTAATCATCTTATATGTTTCGATAAGGTCCCCTCTTAGCCGCTCCTTTCTAACGAAAACAACCTCAAATCCCTCAGCCTCTCTTCATAAGACCTGCCCTCCATACCAGGCAACATCCTGGTAAACCTCCTCTGTACCCTCTCCAATGCCTCCACATCTTTCTTATAATCTGGGGACCAGAACTGCACACAATACTCCAAGTGCGGCCGCACTAGAGTTTTGTACAGTTGCAACATGACGTTGCGGCTCCGAAATTCAATCCCCCTACCAATAAAAGCTAAGACTCCGTATGCCTTCTTAACAACCTTATCGACTTGACTGCCAACTTTCAGGGATCTATGCACATATACACCAAGATCCCTCTGTTCATCAACACTATTAAGAATCCTACCATTAGCCCTATACTCCACACATTTATTATTCCTGCCAAAGTGCATTACCTCACACTTTTCCACATTAACCTCCATTTGCCGCCTCTCGGCCCAGCTCTGCAACTTGTCCAAGTCTCAAAGATGTGTGGGTTATGTGGAGTGGCCATGATAAATTGATCCTTAATGTCAGGGGATGAGCAGGGTAAATACATCAGGTTATGGGGATAGGTTGGTGCAGACTCAATGGGCCGAATGGTCTCCTTCTGCACTTCAAAACATACTTCATCATCTGCAAAGTAGTTTGGAACATCTTGTGGTCATGAAATTCTATTCCAATTCTCTTCCCAATCTAATACAGATTTTCCACTCTTTCCATAGCTAGTAATTCCCAGAACAGCATAAGATTTAAATGGCCAGAAAATTCCAGTCGAAAATCATTTCTCTCTCCACATATGCTGCCAGACCTGCTGAGCTTTTCCAGCACTTTGTTTGTGTTTCAGATCTCAAATTTTTGGCTTTAATTTACATAAACATGATTTGATTGAAATGTTTAATTAATTAATTGTCTTTAATTGATCGCCTGGGAATGATGTTGAGAAGATGGTTACAAAGTGCTTGCAGATCAGGAGTCGAGACTTCCTGATGGCGCTGTAGCTCAGGACTGGGTAAGGCAAAATCCCCAGAGCCAGAAATGACCACCTCAAAGTGAAATGCCACCTGATTCCACTAGTTTTTGTGTCCACCTGCCCTGCTTATCCACGTACTTGCCATACCTGGGCCCACAAATTTATCCTACCCAATGAGAATGAGTAACTTTGACTCACTGCCATTTGATTTCAATTTGATTTGATTTATTATTGTCACATGTATTAGTATACTGTGAAAAGTATTGTTTCTTCTGCACTATATAGACAAAGGACACCGTTAATAGAGAAGGAAATGAGACAGTGCAGAATGCCGTGTTACAATCATAGCTAGGGTGTAGAGAAAGATCAACTTAACGTGAAGTAGGCCCATTCAAAAGTCTGATGGCAGAGGGAAGAAGCTGTTCTTGAGTCAGTTGATACGTGACCTCAGACTTTTGTATCTTTTACTGATGGAAGAAAGTAGAAGAGAGTATAACTGGGGTGCATGGGATACTTAATTACACTGGCTGCTTTGCTGAGGCAGCACAAGGTATAGACAGAGTCAATGGATGGGAGGCTGGTTTGCGCGATGGACTAGACTTCATTCACCAATCCTCTGTAATTACCTGCGGTCTTGCACTTTCTAGGTGGAACTTTACATCCTGGTTCCATGGGGAGCGAGGCTGTAAAATGCAGCAAGGAATTCAAAAGCCCATTTACTTCGGGGAGGAGGAGGCAGAATATTCCACCAGGGAAAGAGACACTGCTGTGTGTCACTAAATATGAGCAGCCCGAGTTACAGTCACTCATCCAGAATCTCATTGCCCTCAGCACTTTAACTGTGATCTGTGACAAGTTAACCTGTCTCCGTAGCAACACCTAATGATTTACAGAAGTGATAAATAAAATTATGCAGTTCCTATTTCAGTGGCAAAATTAGGCAGTTGACCGTGACTGGTATAATAGATTTGATAAAGAGCAGTCTGTGACATATCAGATGCAGAACACTCTGTCAGTGCTGTCACAGTCAACTTGACCACTGGTTCTGAGGTTGTAAGTAGATAACTCAAGGCAAAAACTTGCACTTAGGCAGCATCTTTCAGATTCTCAGGAGTTCTAGAGGGCTTTATAGAGAATGAAGTACTTTTTGAAGTGTAGTCATAATGAGAAACACGGTAATTAATTTGCACTCAAACAACCCCCTTAAACAGCAAACTGGATAATCTGTTTTATTAGTGACAAGCTGATCAATAAGACAGAGAGCGCAACAGGGAGAACGAGACAGTATTCCTTTGAAATTATGTTGAACAGAAAAAGAATGGGACCTCATTACATCTGTAAGTTGGCATCTCCAACAGTTCTGCACTCCCTCAGACGTGAACTGGAATAGCGACTGGGGCTATGTGCTCAGGACTGGGATACCACGCTTCATTCCCCCACTGAGGCTTGTTAATATTGCACTGATATTTTTCAGCCCTGCACTTAAATACATGACAAATAATTTACTTGATCCCTGTAGAGCTTGTTCATTTCTTAGAATAGACATCGGCAGAAGTTGAACTCCTTTTATTCAGCATCATTTAAAATTAATGCATTACAGAAAGCAAAGAAGGATTACTTGAGGGAGAGAGAGAGAAGGACCAGCAGAAGCTAGTCCTTATACAGACCCAATCCAAACTTTGCACAGGACTGAACTAATTAAACATATAACTGTTACTACAACTTATCTGTGTTATTGAAATTGCTGGACACATACAGTCTCCAACTTAGAAAAAAACAAATAGCAGCTCTGTGGCCACTAATAGTGTTTATGAAAAGTTTGTTTTGCTTAGAATGCAGTCAACTTTCCAACTAATCTCAGAATGCCTGCTGCGTTTAAAATGTGGACAATTAGTTTGAAAAACTTGGCGTAGTTAGTTACACAGGCAGAAATGTCTTAAAGTGAAGTCTTTTAATTGAAGCAAACCATACAAAGGACCCCATAATCCCACCAGCATTCTAAAAATTTCATTCACATCCTCTCTCTTTTACATAATTGAAAAGTTAGTTCATATTTAAAGAAACATCCTCTTGGGCATCAAAACAATATAAGAATGTTTCAAATTTATTCCTGTTATATTTTAATGGTGATAAAAGGTTGAGGAAGATATGTTTGGTTCTGACCTGCCCTCTGAGTGACCAAGCACGCAAAACAATTTTGTTTTTTATTCAGACATTTATCTGTTCAAATTTCAGAATTTCACTTCCACAGTATTCACAGTACTGAACAAGGCCACCTTGTCGATGTTGCTGTTTATTCAGCACTATCAGCATTGTCCCCTTTTCCTTTCTCCCTTGTGTACTTATCTAACTTTACCTGAAAAGCAGCCACGTGATTCACTGCAACTCTAAGTTAGGGAGTTCCTCTTTCAAATTAAAACGGGTGGCACGGTTGCACAGTGGTTAGCACTGCTGCCTCACAGCATCAAAGGTTCAGTTCCAGCCTCAGGTGATGGTCGATGTGGAGTCATACCTACATGGGTTTGCTCCAGATGCTCTGGTCTCCTCCCAGACTCCAAAGATGTGCAGGTTAGGTTGATTGGCCATGCTAAATTTCCCTTAATGCCAGGGGACTGACAGGGTAAGTTATAATGGGGATAGGCCTAGGTGGGACTGTGGTCAGTCAGTGCAGACTCGATGGGCCAAATGGCCTCCTTCAGCTCTATAGGATTCTCTGATTCTAATTTCTAGGTAACAAAGTTATTTCTGAATGCTTTTTGGTATTTCTAACTGACTCTTATCTTTATGCCCCCTTGTTTTGAATTCCTCATGAATGAGAAATTTTGGGTTGCCTCAGTCAGTCTAGGGAGCCGAACATAATGGTGGCAGAAGGTGTCAAATGGGAGCCTGATGTTTTCCTGGGCTTTTCTCAATGGTTCTTTGAGTTCAGTTTCTGGTCAATGGTAACCCTCAGGACATTGAGGGATTCCATGATGGTAATACCATCAGGAGATGGTTAAATTCTCTCCTGTTGGAGACGATCATTGCCTGTCACTGTGTGAGCCACATGTTACTTGTCACTTATCAGCCCAACTGAATGTTGTCTTGGTCTTGCCCCACAAGGACTTGAACTGCTTCAGTATCTGAGAAGTTACAAATGATGCTGAACATTGTGCAATCACCAGCAAACATCCTCACTTCTGACTTTAAGATAGGAGGAAGGTCATTGATGAAGCAGCTGAAGATGGTTGGGATTAGGACACTACAGTGAGAAACTTCTACAACTTTAATTTGATTTGATATATTATTGTCAGATGGATTAACATACAGTGAAAAATTTGCACACTCTACAGACAAAATATACCGTTCAGAGAGAAAGAAATGAGAGAGTGCAGAATGTAATGTTACGGTCATAGCTCGGGTTTAGAGAAAGATCAACTTAATGCAAAGTAAATCCTTCTGAAAGTCTGATGGCAGGGAAGAACCTGTTCTTGAGTCAGTTGGTATGTAACCTCAGACTTTTGTATCGTTTTCCCGATTGAAAGAGATGATAGAGAGAATGTCAGGGAGCGTGGGGTTCTTAATTGTGCTGGCTGCTTTGCTGAAGCAGCAGGAAGTGTAGACAGTCAATGAATGGAAGGCTGGTTTGCGTAATGGTTTGGACTACATTCATGATCTTTTGCAGTTTTTGGGCAGAGCAGGAGCATTACCACCAGATACAACGAGAAAGAATGCTTTTTATGGTGCAGCTGTAAAAGTTGGTGAGTGTCATAGCTGACATGCCAAATTTCCTTCATCTTCTGAGAAAGTAAAGGCATTGGTGGGATTTCTTAACTATAGTGTCAGCATAGGGGGACCAGGAAAGGTTATTGGCATCCCTCACAATGCCAGGGACCTGGGTTCATTTCCTGGTTTGGGTGACTGTGCTGAGTCTGCACGTTCTTCCTGTGTATGCAAAGATTTCCTTTGGGTGCTCTGGTTTCCTCCCACAGTCTGAAAGACATGCTGGTTAAGTGCATTGACAGTGCTGAACTCTCCCTCAGTGTACCTGACCAGGTGCTGGAGTGTGGTGACTAAGGGATTTTTCCAGTAACTTATTACAACATTACTCTAGGCTCAATTGTGGTGCTAATAAATAATTTTTAACTGTTTTGACCTCAACAATCCATTGTGATACCTCATCAATAAAACTGAAGTAAGTTTGTTAAAATTATTTCCCATTAATAACTCTATGTTGGCTTTCCTTAATTATTCTATCCTTTTCCAAGCCATTGTTAATATCACCCCAATTTATTGGGTAGGACTTTCCGGTTGCACACGTTCTAAGACTGAAAAATTCCTGATTAAGCCCAATGGACCTTTAGCTGGTCTGCTGGAGTTTCTGTTCTGCCCACAGTGATTCCCATGGCAGGTGGGACGGGAAATTTCTGGCCATCATTTCTAAAGTCTTTCCCACCATCGAGGTTAAACTGACTTAACTTGAATTTGCCGAGTTTATCCTAACAATACTTTTTGAACAAGTCTGTAACTGTTGCAATTCTCCCTCCTCCTGACATATCTCCCTGTTCCTGAGGAGAATTGGAACGTTCTGTTCAGTACAATTTCCACACTTATTTCTCTCAGTATCTTAGGGTGCTTTTCATCCAATCTTGGTGATTTAATAATCTTATTTGCAGGTAGCCCATTGTGAAGAAAATGTCATTTGGAATATATTTCTGGAGTCTACTATGGTGATTTGTAAAGCAAAATTGTAAGTGATGTGTGATCACTATATGTGTGTGTGTGTGCGTGTGCACGCACGTGCATATATGCGTGTTTGTGTGTGCGCATGCACGTCTGTGGGCATGCATGTGCATGTGTGTGCGCATGCATGTGCACGTGTGTGTGCACGCATGTGCGTGTGTCTGTATGCATGCGTGTGCATGCATGTGTGTGTGCATGCATGTGTGCGCGCATATGATGTATGATGCATGTGTGTGTGTGTGTGTGTGTATGTGTGCGCGTATGTGTGTGTGCGTGTGCACATGTATGCATATGTGTGTGTGTACACATGTGTGTGCATCTATGACTGATTTAATTAAGCTGGTGGCTGAATGCTTGAGAACATTCTAGATGTTCTCAGCTAGATGTGCAAGAGAGGCATTTGAATTGAACAGGACACATCAAAAGATGTATGGCTTAGGTGGATTGGCTGTGCTAAATTGTCCCTTAGTGTCAGAGGAACTAGTTAGGATAAATGCATTGGGTTGTGGGAATAGGGCCTGGATGGGATTGTGGTCAGTTTAGGCTGAGTGGCCTCCTTCTGCACTGTAGGATTCTATGAGGACAAAGTTTTATTTATTAGTCATAAGTAAGGCTTACATTAACACTGCAATGAAGTTACTGTGAAATTCCCCTAGTCGCCAGAGTTTGGTGCCTGTTCAGCTCAATGTACCTAACCAGCAAATCTTTCATAATGTGCGAAGAAACCAGAGCACCCAGAGGAAACCCATGCAAATACAAGCAGAACATGCGAACTCCACATAGACACTGGCTCAAGTTGGGAATTGAACCCGGGTCCCTGGTGCTGTGAGGCAGCAGTGCTAACCACTGTGCTATTGTGTTCTATAGGTAAACATGACATAGGTAGAAATTTGCATTAGTAGATAAGTGAGGATTTGGGTTTTTTATCTGTCGAGTTTCAAGGACAGGTAATGAGTTTATAACTGGAAAAAGATCATGAATAAATAAAGCTAAGTTATTACTGTGCTGGCCTTGGAGAAGGTCCAGAAGATGTTCATGAAAATGATCCCGGGAATGAGAATTTTGACATCTGAGGAGCATCTGAGGACTATCAGTCTATATTTGATGAAGTATAGAAAGATGAGGGAGGATCTCACTGAAAATTACAGAATCACGAAAGGCCTGGATAAAGTGGACATTGAGAAGATGTTTCCATGATCGGAGGGCACAGCCTCACAGGAAAGGGACAACCCTTTACAACTAAGATAAGGAAGAATTTCTTCAGCCAAATGGTGGTGCATTTATGGAATCTATTTCCTCAGAGTGTTGCAGAGGCGAAGTCATTGGCTTCATTAAAGCTATCTGCTTTTCCCAGGCTGTGGAAGAGAGAGTCAATACATGGGAGGTTGGTTTGCATAATGGACTGGGCTATGTTCTTGCGGTTGTAGTTTCTTGTGGTCTTGGACAGGACAGGAGCCCATACCAAGCTGTGACAGATGCTTTCTATGGTGCATCTGTAAAAATTGGTAAGAGTCTTAATGGCCACACTGAGTCTCCTTCGGTCCTGAGAGCATTGGTTGGCTTTTTCAACTACAGCATCGGTGTGGAGGGACCAGGACAGGTTGTTGGTGATCCAAACACTTAGAAACCTGAAGCTGTCAACCATTTCACGAGCAGATGGATGTAAGGCAAATTAGATATTCACTCATCCTTTTGGTGTTTATTAGCTGTCAATGTGATGTTAATTATATTGTTAAATATACAGGCAAAGGGCATTGTTAATTAAGTATCTAGAGCATTTATAAAGCAAGACCGCTGGGACACACGGGAGGGAAGGTCAGAAGTGAGTATATGCAAGGCTTCATTTTGTAATGTTATCAAGAAAAATATTAATATGCACTTTCAAATATCACCAACTGACTTGGGATAGAATTAACATTGATGACCTGGACTTTGGTACCCAGGGCAATATTGTAAAGTTAACTGATGATAAGAACCTCAGAAATGCAGTGAACAATGAAGAGGATAGTAACAGATTTCAGGAAGACACGGTGAAATAAGAGGTTGATTTTACACAGAGATGTGTGAAATAATTATCTCAGCAGGAAGAATGAGGTGAGACAATCAAATTTAAATGTCATAATTTTAGAAAAGGGATGCAGGAATAGAGAGTCCTGGGGGTGGCGTTGGGGGTGGGGGTAGTTGTTGAGGTGCAGGGGGAAGGTTGGGGGTGGTGCATGTATGTACCAAGTCTTGAAGTGACAGGATAGCCTTGGAAAGCTACTTAAAAAAGCATATGAGATACTTGGTTTTATTAATCAATGTACGGAACACACGTTCAAGCAAGTTAGATGAAACCTTTATAAAACACTGGCTAGGCCTCAGCAAGAGAAACATGTTCGTTTCTCGATGCCACACATCGGGTAGGATGCCAAGGCTCTGGAAAGAGTGTAGAAAAGATTTGCTAGGCTGGTAATGAAGGGATTCAGTTAATGTGGAGAAACTGGGGAATCTGGGGTTTTCAGTTGGTGTGGGGAAGATTAAAAGAAAATTTGATAAACGTGTTGGAAATCATGGAGAGACTTAATGGGGAAATTAAGGAGAAACTGATTCCAGCGACAGAAGTGTTGGTTTAGAGTTTAGAAAAATGTGAGGTGATCTTATTGAAGCATACTAACCAGGGAGAACATGCAGAATCTGCACACACAGTGACCCAAGACAGGAATCAAACCCAGGCACCTGGCTCTGAGGGACAGTAGTGCTAACCACTGGACCATCATGCTGCCCAGTGGAAAATTGCGCAAATTGGAGTTTGCCCCCTGGTATAAGGCATGTGAAGTGCTTACATTCTCAGAGCATCCTGGGTTCTGGAATGTGTGGGAATCCAGGTTAAATTTATCTTCTAAGGGCAGAGGAGGATTTACATCGCAATCTGGCCTTCCCCAAACCAAATCCTCTTCTGTCCCAGACATGATTGTGAGCTGACCTGCAAATGTCAATTTGAGCCTCCACTGGCTGCCCGTTTAAGAGACCAAGACGAAGTGGTTTGTACTGCTCCCTTACAGCGCCAGGGTCCCGGGTTCAATTCCTGGCTTGGGTCACGGTCTGTGTGGAGTTTATACATTCTCCCCGTGTCTGCGTGGGTTTTCTCCGGATGCTCCAGTTTCCTCCTACACTCCAAAAGATGCACTGGTTTGTTGCATTTGCTGCGCTAAATTCTCCCTCAGTTTACCTGAACAAGCGCCAGAGTATGGCGACTAGGGGTTTTTGCAGTAACTTCATTGCAGTGTTCATGTAAGCCTACTTATGACACTAAATTTAATGCCTTAATTATGCCTGTCTCCCCCACAAATCGCAGTCCCGCCACCCTCCCCCACCGATCATGTGCAGAGTAGCCACAGGCCTCCCCCTCCCTCTGCCACTGATGGCGTGCAGAGTGGTAGTGGACCCCGCTTCCCCCACAGGCCCTGTCCCTGGCCCTTCCCTGCAATAGCCCCACCCACTGACATTGCCCATGGGCATTGCCAATGTGCCAACTAGTGTCCTGTACAACCTCTACACAACCTCCTTGCTCTTGAATTCTATGCCCCTATTAATAAAGATGTAAAAATGCCGGTGTTGGACTGAGGTAGTAAGAACTCAGTAAGAATTTAGCAACACCAATTTTAAATCCAACCGATTTATTTGATAGTAAAATTGCGAGCTTTCAACACTCTGTGTCTTCGTCAGGCAAATGCAGTGTTCTGGACCAGCTTGCAATTTTACTATCAAATAAATCGGTTGGATTTAAAATTGGTGTTGCTAAATTCTTACTGAGTTCCTATTAATAAAACCCAGGTACTGAATATTTTACCAATTCATTTTTCAATCTACAGACATATGAAATAGAAGCAAGAGCTGGCCATGTAGCCCCTCCAATCCATTCTATCATTCAATGCTGGCTAATCTGATTCTAATTCCATATTCCCATCTACCCCACAGTAACCTTGGATTTAGAATCCGTCCTGCCACCCTGAGTGGTTTATGCAGATATATAAATCCATCTGCTCCTATATCCCTTTAGGGTAGCACCCTTTATTTTATAATGTCTCCATGCTTTTCCTAACAAAATGCAGCAGCTCCCAATTTTCCCCATTGAACTTCATCTGCCACCTATCTGCTCACTCCACCAACCTTTCTCTGTCCGTTTGGAGTTTGACACTGCCCTTCTGACAGTTTCTAAACCTTCCAAACCTCCTGATGGTTCACTCTGATTCTGCATGGCTGTAGCAACATGCACTTCCATGTTTAGTCTGGAACTGTGGATGGGTGATGGTAGAAGCTTCCATTTTCATTCCATAATGTGGCTAACCAGGAACCTCTCTCATTCTCAGCACCAGTCACTAACATGTTGGAAGGATTTACAGGTTGATACTTAATCAATTTGGTCACATTATGTTTACATATTGACCATTAGACTCTGGGGTAGGACCCACAGCTTCTGTTTTAGAGGCAATGGCCTAATAGTATTATCGCTGGACTATTATTCCAGAAACTCAGCTAATGGTCTGAGGGCCTGAGTTCGAATCCTGCCACGGCAAATTGTGGAATTTAAATTCAATTTAAAGAAATGGAACTTACAGTGTAATGATAAGCATGAAATCATTGCCAATTGCTGGAAGAAATCCATCTGATTGACCAATCTGGAGGGAAATCTGCCATCCTCACCTGGTCTGGCCTACATGTGACTCCAAAGCCACAGCAATATGGTTCATTCTCAACTGCCCTCCAAGGGCAACTAGGAATGGGTAACAAATGCTGGCCAGCCAATGATGTCGTGTCCTGCAACTGAGTAAGGAAAAGGCAGGGATATCACCCCACAATGCACTATCAGTGCAGAATGGAGGAGTTACACATTAAAACTCCACTTATATGAACAGGATGTTCTTGCTGGAGGAATAATCGCTGGCTTCAACTACTGTGATTGAGTTAACATTGTTCCAAACCTTGAAGTATCAAAATCAAAATTATGAGGGGTTTCGACAGAGTCAACAAGTAGAAATCATATCCAATGGCAGGAGGGTAGATAGCCAAAGGGCAGTGGTTCAAAATAATTACCAAAATGAACAGATGAAGAGGAGTTTTTTCTAACACAGTGAGTTATTAGAATCTGGAATACACTGTTTGGAAGGCTTGTGGAAGTAGACCCAGTCACTTTCAATAGAGAATTGGACAAATATTTGAAAAAGAAAGTCAAGTCTTCTGTAATCACTGTGTGCCCTGTGCTGCTTTGTATAAGCAAAGTTTTCAAGCAATAGCATTGAAAGGGTTTGGATCCTTTTCATTTTCTCCCATCTTTCTCCCTTTCCCATGGGTAAATAAGGCATTTATCATCAGCCCTCTGACAATGTCAATCAGCAATGGGGTCACAGCCTAGCATGTGAGCCATCAATTCACAAAGTCTGTCCCGACTAAAATTGTCTCGGATAATTTATCCTTTTCTCTCTTTTGCCCCCCCAGCGCTAATTGGCAAACTTATTCTGCAGAGATTTTTAGACGTGAATCCTGGTTCTGTCACCTAGTGACTCTGTGCGTTGCCTCAGTGCTTCTAGTTAAAAGAAAAGCTGCAACATCCTGTTCTTACATCTCTCAGGAAAACCTTAGGAGAGCAATTAGTTTCTATCAATGCAGGCAACAGGTGAAAGAGCTCCAAAACGTCCTTATTTCTTAAAGGAAGAGTGGAAACATGCAGGGATGCTGGTGTTGGACTGGGGTGGGCACAGTAAGAAGTCTCACAATTCCAGGTTAAATTCCTACAGGTTTATTTGGAATCACGAGCTTTCAGAGCACTACTCCTTTATCAGCTGATGACTTAAGAACATAAGAAATAGGAGCAGGAGTAGGCCATTCAGCCCCTCGAGTCTGCCTCACCATTCAATAAAATCATGGCTGATCTGTAGTGGTTCAGTACCACTTTCCCGCTTTCTCCCCATAACCCTTAATTCCCTTGTCAATCAAAAACCTATCCACTCGACTTGAACATATTCAGCGAGGAAGCCTCCACCACCTCATCAGGCAGAGAATTCCAAAGATTCACCATCCTTTGCGTGAAGAAACTCCTCCGCAATTCTGATCTGAACTGTCTCCCTCTAATCTTGAGGCTGTGCCCTCTAGTCCTGCTATTTTTGCTAAGCGGGAAGAGTCTCTCAACCTCTACCCTATCCATCCCCTTCATTATCTTATATGCCTCTACAAGATCCCCTCTCAGCCTTCTAAACTCCAAAGAGTACAAACCTAGCCTATTCAGTCTCTCCTCATAATCCAATGCCCTCATCTCCTGTATCAGCCGAGTGAACCTTGTCTGCACCCCCTCCAAGGCCAATATATCCTTCCTCGAATGCGGCGACCAAAACTTAGTGGAAGGAAGGGAGGGAAGAAGAAAAGGAGGGAAAGAAGGGAGAAAGAAAGGAGAAAAGATCAAAAGAAACTAGCTCCAATGGTAACTCTTTGATAGAACATAGAACATTACAGCGCAGAACAGGCCCTTCGGCCTTCGATGTTGCGCCGACCAATTATGAAAAAAAAGCAATGACTCTCCAAACTAAACCATTCCCTTCCCTTCCATAAACTTATCGACTAACCTCTTAAACGCCACCAAACTTGGAGCATCTACAACTGCAGCAGGCAGGGCATTCCATTCCCTAACCACCCTTTGGGTAAAGAACCTACCTCTGATATCCATCCTATAACTATCACCCCTTAATTTAAAGCTGTGTCCCCTCGTGCTAGCTTTCTCCATCCTAGGAAAAAGGCTATCACTGTCCACCCTATCTAAACCTCTAATCATCTTATATGTTTCGATTAGGTCCCCTCTTAGCCGCCTCCTTTCTAACGAAAACAACCTCAAATCCCTCAGCCTCTCTTCATAAGACCTGCCCTCCATACCAGGCAACATCCTGGTAAACATCCTCTGTACCCTCTCCAATGCCTCCACATCTTTCTTATAATGTGGGGACCAGAACTGCACACAATACTCCAAGTGCGGCCGCACTAGAGTTTTGTACAGTTGCAACATGACGTTGCGGCTCCGAAATTCAATCCCCCTACCAATAAAAGCTAAGACTCCATATGCCTTCTTAACAACCTTATCGACTTGACTGCCTACTTTCAGGGATCTATGCACATATACACCAAGATCCCTCTGTTCATCAACACTATTAAGAATCCTACCATTAGCCCTATACTCTACACATTCATTATTCCTGCCAAAGTGCATTACCTCACACTTTTCCACATTAAACTCCATTTGCCACCTCTCGGCCCAGCTCTGCAACTTGTCCAAGTCTCTCTGCAAACTATAACACCCCTCTTCACTATCTACCACTCCACCGACTTTGGTGTCATCCGCAAATTTACTAATCCATCCTTCAATACCCTCATTCAGATCGTTTATAAAAATTACAAACAGCAGGGGCCCCAAAACAGACCCCTGAGATACACCACTTGTCACCGAACTCCACGATGAATGTCTCCCATCAACCACCACCCTCTGTCTTCTATCTGCTAGCCAATTCCTAATCCAATTAGCTAAATCACCCTCAATCCCATACATCTGCATTTTCTGCAGAAGCCTTCCATGGGCCACCTTATCGAACGCCTTACTAAAGTCCATATATACCACATCAACTGCCTTACCCCCATCCACCTCTTTGGTCACTTTTTCAAAAAACTCAATAAGGTTAGTAAGGCACGACCTACCCTTCACAAAACCATGCTGACTATCCCCAATCAATTCATTTCTCTCTAAATAACTATAAATCCTATCCCTAATAATTCTCCCAATACTTTGCCCACAACAGAAGTAAGACTCACTGGCCTATAATTCCCCGGAAGGTCTCTCTTCCCCTTCTTGAACAATGGGACCACATTCGCTATCCTCCAGTCCTCCGGAACCACACCCGTAACCAACGACGACCTGAAGATCAGAGCTAGAAGCTCTGCAATCGCCTCTCTTGCCTCCCAGAGAATCCTAGGGTAAATCCCGTCTGGCCCAGGGGACTTATCTAACTTCAAACCCTCAAGAATATATTGATGGGATATCCCTCTTTGATATTCGGGGGAATTTGAGTAAACTTGTATATCAGTCATAAAAAGATAATATGCAGATACAGCAAGCAAACAGGAAGGCCAATGATATGTTAGTCTTTATTATTGGGAGATGGGAGCTGAAGTAAAGAAATCTTGTAATTATACATTGCTTTGGTGAGACCTGGAGTACAGGTTTGGTCTCCTTAGCTAAGGATAGATATACTTCATCTAAGAGAAGATGCAATGAAGGTTCACCAGGATGATCATAAACCGAGAGGGCTGTCCTGCAAGATTAAAATGAGTAGAGTGATATTCACTGGGGTTTAAAGAACAAGAGATGATCTCATTCAAATGTATAAAATGCTCAGAGAATGTGATAGATGTGAGAGGCTGTTTCCCGCACGTGCCCGCCCCCACTCTATTCCACAGAAGAAAAGGTGCTCAGTTGAAGTGTGTATTCAAGACTGAAATTGAAAGATTTTGGACACTAAGTAAACAATATGGAAATCATGAGGAAATGCAGAATTGATGGAAAAATTCAACCATGATCTTACTGAATAGCGCAGCAGGCTTGAGATCCATCTTTTCTACCCCTAATCTTAGTCTCAATGAAACTCAAGTACCTGGATTAATAGAAGACGTATTAACTATAAATAATTACCAGTGGAATCTGAGCCTTTGATTTGATTTGATTTAAATTGATTTGATTTATTATTGTCACATGTATTAATATACAGTGAAAAATATTGATTCTTGTGCACTGTACAGACAAAGCATATCATTCATAGAGATGGAAACAAAAGAGTGCAGAATGTAATGTTACAGTTATAACGAGGGTGTAGAGAAAGATCAATTTAATGTGAGGTAGGTCCGTTTCAAAAGTCTGATGGCAGCAGGGAAGAAGCTGTTCCTGAGTTGGTCTCAGACTTTTGTATCTTTTTCCCAATGGAAGAAGATGGAACAGGGTACGTGTGGTCATTAAGTATATTGGCTGCTTTTTCGAGGCAGCGGGAAGTGTAGACAGAGACAGTGGATGGGAGGCTGGTTTGCGTGATGAACTGGGCTACGTTCACGATCCTTTGTAGTTTCTTGCAGCTTTACTCAGAGCAGGACCATACCAAGCTGTGGTTCATCCAGAAACATGATACATCCATTGGGCAGCACGGTAGCACAGTGGTTAGCACTGCTGCTTCACAGCCCCAGGGTCCTGGGTTCAATTCCCGGCTCGGGTCACTGTCTGTGTGGAGTTTGCGCATTCTCCTCGTGTCTGCGTGGGTTTCTTCCAGGTACTCCAGTTTCCTGCACAGTCCAAAGATGTGTGCGTTAGGTTGATTGGCCGTGTGAAGAAATTGCCCCTTAGTGTCCAGGGATGAGTGGGACTTGTGGATATAATATGTAGGGATATGGGAGTAGGGCCTGGGTGGAATTACATTTGGTGCAGACCTGATGGGCTTAAGGGCCTCTTTCTGCACTGTAGGGTTTGTGACTCTATGGTGCATCCGTAAAAGTTGGTTGAGTCGTAATGGACATGCCAAATTCCCTTAT
Source organism: Sphyrna mokarran (assembly GCA_024679065.1). NCBI lineage: Eukaryota > Metazoa > Chordata > Chondrichthyes > Carcharhiniformes > Carcharhinidae > Sphyrna > Sphyrna mokarran. Next base: position 8,864,970 of record JAGIQG010000003.1, on the reverse strand, counting down.
TCTTCTGAGAAAGCCTTGACAAAGATCAACTTTAAAACATTTTGGAAAATCACAGACTGACGTGCAGATAATGATGTTTGAAAGTACAGTTTGTAAACATAACTGATGAACATTGATCTTTTCTGAGTCCATAAAGGTGCTTACACTGTCAAGTGTAAAAAAAGTTTGCAGCAAAGAACTGTAATTTTGATCAAGCTACCCCCCTCTTACCCAGTACATTATACTGTAAACACATTTTCAATTCTCTCTTCTGTCTTAATTGAGAGACTGAGATGAATGAAACTATTTATGTTTGGAACTGTACATTTTGTACAGAGTACATTTTGGTGCCAAGTCCTTGAAGCTTTGAATTGCAAGGAAGTGGGAGAGCAGAAAGGAATGGAGAACCAGATTAAATACAACACATATGCTCCTTCAAAACCAATGATCTGCTGGAAAATGGAGTCTGATAACTTACCTGAAGATTTATTCAACCCAAACAACTTATAACACATGGCTTGAGCCCTATTTAGATTTGATTTATTATTGTCACATGTACTGGCTCACAGTGAAAATTATTATTTCTTCTTTGCTACACATACCATTTATGGAGTGCACAGGGGAGGAGGAAAGGAAAAGGCAAGAAGGAAAGGAGAGAGTGATAAAGTCATAGCTAGGGTTTAGATAAAGATCAGCTTAATGTATGGTAGGTCTATTCAAACATCTGGTAGCAGGCTAAATGGTAGGGCTCTGAAGAGTGCAGTTGAACAGAGGGATCTGGAAGTACAGGTACAGAATTCCCTAAAAGTGACATCATGTGTGGATAGAGTCATAAAACGTGCTTTCAGTATTTGGTCTTTATAAGTTGGAGTATCGAGTATAAAAGTTTCAGTGTTATGGTAAGGTTACATAAGGCATTGGTGAGGCCGAATTTGGAGTATTCTGTACAGTTTTGGTCACCTAGTTACAGGAAGGATGTAAATAAAGTTGAAAGAGTAGAGAGAAGGTTCACAAGGATGTTGCCGGGATTAGAGAAGCTGAGTTACAGAGAAAGATTAAATAGGTTAGGACTTTATTCCCTGGAGCGTAGCAGGGAAGAGGCTGTTCTTGAGTCGATTGGTATGTGACCTTAGAGTGTATGTTTGGCGTGCCAAGAGTCTCTTGTTTTTCTGAGGCAGCGGGAAGTGTAGAGGGAATCAATGGATGGGAGACTCATTTGTGTGATGGACTGGGCTACGCTCACAGCCGTTTGTGGTTTCTTGCGTTCTTGGTCAGAGCAGAAGTCATACCAAGCTGTGATATATCAGGAAAGGATGCTTTCTATAGTACATCTGTAAACATTGAGAGTTGTAGCAGACAAGCTGAAATTATTTAGCCTCCTAATAGAGGTGTTGCTGGGCTTTCTTAACTATAGAGTTGGCATGGGGGGGGACCAGGACAGGTTGTTGGTGATCTGGACACCTTGAAACTTGAAGCTCTTGACCATTTCCATTTCACTCCTGTTGATGTAGACAGAGGCAAGTCTTTCACTACATTTCCTGAAGTCAGTGATTGCCTCCCTCGTGTTACTGATTTGTGGGAGAGATTATTGTCGTTGTACCAATTCACCAGTTTTTCTGTCTCTTTTTTGTACTCTGTCTCATCATTGTTTGACATTCGACTCGCTACAGTGGTGTCATCCGCAAACTTGAACCTGGAGTTGGAGCAAATTTTGGCAATAACAGTCATAAATGTACAAAGTATATAGTAGTAAAAGGCTGAGGACACAGCCTTGTGAGTGCTGAGGATAATTGTGGAAGAAGTATTGTTTTCTATCTTGACATGAACGGTAATATTGCAAATACAATGTTAGCATTCATGTTGAGAGAGCTAGAATACAAGAGAAGGGATGTACTTCTGAGGCAGTATAAGGCTCTGATCACAGCCCATTTGGACTATTGTGAGCAGTTTTGAGCCCCATATCCAAGGAAGAATGTGCTGGCCTTGGAAAGGGTACAGAGGAGGTTTGCAAAAATGATCCCTGAAATGAAGAGCTTGTTGTTTGAGGAACAATTGAGGATTCTGGGTCTGTACTCGATGGAGTTTAGAAGGATGAGGGGGGATCTTATTGAAATTTACAGGATTCTGTGAGGTCTAGAGAGAGGGGGTGTTTTCTCTGGTAGGAAAAACTAGAACCAGAGGCCACAACCTCAAGCTAAAGAGACAATCCTTTAAAACAGAGATGAGGAAAAATTTCTTCAGCCAGAGAGTAGTGAATCTGTGGAATCTTTTGCACAGAAGACTGTGGAGGCTAGATTATTGAGTGTCTTTAAAACAGAGATAGATAAGTTCTTGATTAATAACGGGATTGGAGTTATGCGGAAAAGGCAGGAGAATGGGGATGAGAAAAATATCAGATGTGATTGAATGGCACAGCAAATTCTATGGGCCGAGTGGCCTAATTTTGCTCCTATGTCTTATGGTCTTTTGGTCTTTTGGTCTTATCCTTAAGATGATCTTTCATTACACTCTAGCTGTGACTGTAACACAGTACTCTGCACTCTCTCCTTTCCTTCTCCCCTGTGTATTCTGTGAATGTTATGTTTTGTCTGTATGATGCGCAAGAAACAATCCTTCTCACTGTACCCCAGTAATGTGACAATAATAAATCAAACCATACTTATGCATTTATATCCTTTTTATGAGATGGAAAACAAAACAATACGCAATGCTTTGTGTCGGCTAATCAAAATTCAACGTAAAGTTTAATGGCTCCGTTTGTCACTCTGTCTCATAAACAAAAACAAACCTCATAAACAGATACAACATTGAACTTGTAGCCAATGCATCTCTTATTTATCTTTGTGATGCTTTGCTGTGGTAATTTGGTACAGTGAATTATAGGCATTAAATTCACCCCAGTAGTTTAACATTATTCCAAACAACAATATTAACACTTTACACATACTAAATACAAAACATTAATTGGTATGTGCACAAAAGGAATTACAAATATCTTACCCATCAATATTGTTTTCAGGCGTTACATTAGCAATGATGATGAGAATATTTTTTACTTTGACTCCAGAGAAACTAAATATTTTCCAGTTTTGGATTCGAGACACCCACTACCCCAACCACATACTTCACCTCCAAAAATATAGTGTTATTTCTGGTTCCTTTTCCTATTCACTTTTTCAAACTATTTTCAAACACGTTTTCAAACACCAGGACATGCGCCCTGGTGTTTGTACCTTGGTCCTCACTGCAAATGCCAACACTATAGTTAAGAAAGCCCACCAATGCCTCTACTTTCTTGGGAGGCTAAGGAAATTTGGCATGTCTGCTACAACTTGCACCATAGAAAGCATTCCTTCTGGTTGTATCACAGTTTAGTATAACTCCTGCTCTGCCCAAGACTGCAAGGAACTACAAAGGGTCACGAATGAAGCCTAGTCCTTTACTCAAATCAGCTTCCCATCCGTTAACACCAACTACACTTCCTGCTGCCACGGAAAAGCAGCCAGCATGATCAAGGACCCCCACATACCCCAGACGTAGTTCCTTCCACCTCGTTCCATCGGGAAAAAGATACAAAATTCTGAGATCACGTACCAGCTGATTCAAAAACATCTGCTTTCCTGCTGCCATCAGACTTTTGAATGATCTACCTCGCATTAAGTTGATCTTTCTCTGTGCCCTAGTTATGACTGTAACACTACACTCTGCACTCTCTCCTTTCCTTTACTATGAATGGTATGCTTTGTCTGCATGGCGCGCAGGAGGCAATATCTTTCACTGTATACCTATACATGTGACAACAATAAATCAAATCAAATTAATTTTGACAGTTGCCCCTTCTGCTGCTGTGTGAACAGGATCAGATCACATTTTGACATTGCTCTCGCTAATCTTAATCGCAATGAACAACAGTTGCTTCTTCAATGTTGATCCCTAGCGAAATAATGGAAGTGGAGAGCTCAGTAATGTGTGAGATTTGAACACAGTGGAAACACAGTCTATGGATAGGCTTAAATAAGCACAACAGTGTGATGCTGAACTCTGAAACAGGAACTGAGAATGCTGGAATAATTATTCATTCGTGGGACACGGGTATCGCTGGCTGGCCAGCATTTATTGCCCATCCCTAGTTGCCTGAAAGCAGTTGAGGATCAACCACATTGCTATAGCTCTAGAGTCACATGTAGGCCAGACCAGGTAAAGATGGCAGGTTTCCTTCCCTAAAGGGCATTAGTGAACCAGATGGGGTTTTCCAACAATGGTTTCATGGTCACCAGTAGATTTTTAATTCCTGTTGATTTTACTCTTGAATTCAAATTCCAACATCATTCCTGACATCCATGTCAGGATTCGAACCTGGGTCTCCAGAACATTAGCCAAGTTTCTGGAATAATAGTCTAGTGATAATATCACTAAGGCATCGCCTCCCTTCTTGTAGGGTATACGGAAAGGACCAAAGTGGACCAATGTCTTTTCAGGAGCAGAAACATCAAATTATTTTTCTATTCCCCATCTGACCGAATGTATCGTATCTGTATTTCCCCTACTGCTTCACTGGAAGGACCCCATGTACCCCGGACATTCTCTTCCCTTGGGAACAAATACAAAAGTCTGAGGTCTCAAGAACAGCTTCTTCCCTGCTGCTCTCAGTCTTTTGAATGGACCTAACTTGTATTAAGTTGATTTTTCTCTACACCCTAGCTATAACTGTAACGCTACATTCTGCACTCTCTCATTTCCTTCTTTTTTTTTAAGAGCAACACAGCACGGGAAACAGGCCCTTCGGCCCAACGAGCCCGCGCCGCCGTCATAACTATATAGTAGCAAATTCATTATCCTATTTTAATATTCCTATATAATAATATATATATTATTCCTAATATGGAAAATTCTCACCATAGGGACAATTTGTTTCCCAATCAGCCTAAGAGCGAATTTTTGGGTTGTGGGAGGAAACCGGAGTGCCTGGAGAAAACCCACGCTACCACGGGGAGAACGCGCAAACTCCCGCAGACACCGGCCCAATTCCAAGTGTCTGCACAGCCACATCGATAGTCTCTGAGCTGTCATGGTGCCCTTCAGATGGTCCACATAAAGCACTCATTTACGACATGAAGTACCAGGCAACCCATGAATCAACATCCAAGAGCTGTACTCGCACCACCTGCCGAATGCATGCTCCTTGTTGGTCAAGTATGGACCGAATTACCTGTGGAAAAAAAAGCCATAGTTAAACAGTCCTACTATATCCCTCTATCTGCATAACGCTCATGTGGCTGTCCAAGAGACCCTTAAACAGCCCCAGCGTGCCTGCTCCCACCACCTTACTCGGCAGTGCATTCCACACCCCCACTACCCTTTGTGTGAAAAACTGCCCTCTAATATTCGTCCTATACATAGCCCCCCTCACCCTATGGCCATGACCCCTCGTCCTATCCATTTCTAAAGGCGGAAAAAGTTTACCTCCATTTACTCTATCTATACCCCTTATAATCTTATACACCTCTATGAGATCCCCTCTAAGCCGACGTCTTTCAAGGGAAAACAACCCCAGTCTATCTAATCGTTCCTCATAAGACAGTCCTTCCATACCAGGCAGCATCCTGGTAAACCTCCTCTGCACTCTCTCCAAGGACTCCACATCCTTCCGATAGTACGGAGACCAGAACTGGGCGCAGTATTCCAAGTGAGGCCTAACCAAAGTTCTATACAACTGCAACATCAAACTCCTACTCTTGTATTCTATACCCTTTTCTATGAAAGTTAACATACTATACGCCTTCTTTATCACCTTCTCCACCTGTGAGGACACCTTCAGAGACTTGTGAACCTGCACCCCCAAGTCTCTCTGCGTCTCTATGCTCCGTATAGTTTTACCTTTTATCCTATAATTCTCTTCTACATTTTTCCGGCCAAAATGCATCACCTCGCATTTATCCGGATTAAATTCCATTTGCCATCTATCTGCCCAGTCTACCAACCTGTCTATGTCCTGTTGTATTGCCTGACACTGCTCTTCTGTACCCGCCAATCCAAGCATCTTGGTGTCATCAGCAAATTTGTTGATCTCACCACCTACCCCTACTTCCAAGTCGTTTATGAGCTTTGTCTGTATAGCGCGCTAGGAATAATACTTTTCACTGTATGTTAATAATGTGACAATAATAAGTCAAATCAAATCAAAGAACTCCCTTGTTGTTCTTTGAATAGTGCCCAGGAACTTTTCCATGTGGTTGGGATTTTCTTTTAGAGAGTTGGGGCAGACGGGATGGGACTGTGAGGAGGCGATGGCCTAGTGGTATTATCACTAAGTTATATATCCAGAAACTCAGCTAATCCTCTGGGAACACAGAAGGAAGAAGCAGGCACTCGGCCCAACAGTCTGCACTGACTTTCCAAAAAAGTATCTTACCTAGCCACCCACTCCTCCCTCTCTCCATCCCGATAACCTTGTGTACTTTGCACAAATGATCCATCTAACCTACTCATTTCTTGACACTGAGGGCAATTTAACATAACCAATCTATTTAACATGTACATCTTTCCACTGCAGAAGAAGACCGGTGCACGCGGCGAAAACCCACGCAGAAGCAGGGAGAACGCGCAATCTCGACAGAGACGGTCATCGAATGTAGGTTCCTGGTGCTGTGAGGCCCTGTGTTAAGCACAGTGCCTCCCATATGTGTCTTCTTATACTCACCATTACTAGAGCTGGGGGTTTGGATGGGCAGGAATTTGTAAAATGTGTACAGGAAGGATCGTTGGAACAGTATGTAGCTAGCCCGACTAGAGAGGGAGCTATATTGGATTTAGTTCTGAGTAATGAGCCAGGGCAGGTGGTTGATGTTGTAGTAGAGGAACATGTGGCTAACAGTGACCACAATTCTATCTACTTTAGGATTCAGATGGAAAAGGATGCTTGTTGCCCTAGGGGCAGGGTGCTGAATTGGGGGAAGGCTAACTACGGTCGGATTAGGCAGGAACTTAGGGAAACTGATTGGGAACGGTTGTTTGAGGGTAAGTCCACGCTAGGCATGTGGGACTCTTTCAAGGGAATACTGAAAATGTTGCAAGATAAGTATGTGCCGGCCAAGAGGAAAGATGGGAAAGGTAGGATTAGAGAGCCGTGGATTACTAGGGATATTGAGGACTTGGTTAGGAAGAAAAGAGAAGCTTATGATAGGTCGAAGCAGCTGGGAACCGAGACAGCATTGAAGGAATATAGAGAGACTAGGAGGGAGCTCAAACAGGGAGTTAGAAGGGCAAAAAGGGGGCATGAAATGATTTTGGCGGATAGGATTAAGGAAAACCCAAAGGTTCCTTTATGTTAGGAATAAAATGGTGGTGAGAGGAAAAATCGGACCTCTTAGGGACAGAGGAGGGGAACTGTGCTTAGAGCCTGAGGGAATGGTGGAGATCCTGAATGAATACTTTGCGTCAGTATTCATGAAGGAGAGGGGTTTGTTGACAGCTCCTGTCTCTGAGGGAGCTGTGGACCAGTTGAGGGAAATATCCATACCGAGGGAGGAAGTGTTAGAGTAGCATTAAAACTGATAAATCTCCTGGGCCTGATGGCATTTATCCCAGACTGCTTAGGGAGGTGTGAGGTGAAATTGCTGGGCCTCTGACGCAAATCTTTGTCTCTTCCTTGGACACAGGTGAGGTCCCAGAGGACTGGAGAATAGCTAATGTTGTACCGTTGTTTAAAAAGGGTAGTAGGGATAACCCTGGAAATTATAGGCCGGTGAGTTTGACGTCAGTGGTAGGGAAGCTGTTGGAGGGGATTCTTAGAGATAGGATGTATAGGCACTTAGAGCGTTGCGATCTGATTAGGGATACGCAGCATGGATTTGTTAAGGGGAGGTCATGCCTTACAAATCTGGTAGAAATTTTTGAGGAGGTGACGAAATCAGTGGACGAAGGGCGAGCCGTTGATGTTGTCTATTTGGATTTTAGTAAGGCGTTTGACAAAGTCCCTCATGGGAGGTTAGTCGAGAAGGTCAAGGCAAATGGGATACAAGGACAGGTAGCTAGATGGATAAGTAACTGGCTTGGTAATAGGAGACAGAGAGTAATAGTGGAAGGGTGTTTCTCTAGCTGGAAGTCGGTCACTAGTGGTGTGCCGCAGAGCTCGGTACTGGGACCTCTTCTATTTGTAATATATATAAATGACTTGGAAGAGGGAGTAAGTGGAGTGATCAGCAAGTTTGCAGACGATACAAAGATGGCTGGACTTACGGATAGTGAGGAGCATTGTCAGGCGATGCAGCAGGACATAGATAGGCTGGTAGCTTGGGCAGACAGATGGCAGATGGAATTCAATCCTGATAAATGTGAGGTGATGCATTTCGGGAGAAAGAATGTAGGGGGGAGGTATATGATAAAGGGTAGACCTATTAAGAGTATAGAAACGCAGAGGGACCTGGGGGTACAGGTGAACAAGTCTCTGAAGGTGGCAGAGCAAGTGGAGAAGGTTGTGAAGAAAGCATATAGTATGTTAGCCTTTATAGGAAGGGGTATAGAGTACAAGAGCTGGCCTTTAATGTTGCAGTTGTATAAAACGCTGGTTAGACCTCATTTAGAATACTGCGTCCAGTTCTGGTCGCCTTACTACCAGAAGGACATGGAGACTCTGGAAAGAGTGCAGAGGAGGTTTACCAGGATGCTGCCTGGTATGGAAGGTCTGAGTTACGAGGAGAGATTAGGCAATTTAGGACTGTTTTCCTTAGAAAGACGTAGACTAGAGGAGATCTGATAGAGGTGTACAAGATTATGAAGGGGATAGATAGAGTAAACAGGGTTAAGCTTTTTCCTAGGATAGACTCAAATAGCACGAGGGGTCACTGGCTTAGGGTGAGGGGGATAAGGTATAATTTGGATGCTAGAGGGAGTTTTTTCACACAGAGGGTGGTGGGGGTATTGAATGCGCTGCCAAGTAAAGTGGTGGAGGCAGGTAGTCTGAAGTTATTTAAGAAATACTTAGATGGGCACATGAACAGAACGGAAATGGAGGGGTATAGAAAACTGATTTAAAATAGGGATCATGAGCCTTGGGAATCCCTGGGAAGTGTGTAAATAGATGATGATGATATTGATATACTTGTTTTTATCCTACAGGTGCTTTGGTCCACCTTGTTGTCTAACGAAGGGCATACACGCGATGGGTCGTGAGAGGACTGCTCTTGGATCTTTTTCGAGAGTATCCTACTGCTTCACGTCGTTAGTGTACGCTTGACCTGGACCATTTGATGGGCAACACGACAGCTCAGTGACTATCGCTGTGCTGTGCAGATACATGGATTTGGGCCTGTGTCTGTGGGAGTTTGCGCATTCTCCCCGTGCTTGCGTGGGTTTTCTCCGGGTGCTCCGGTTTCCTCCCACATCCCAAAGATGTGCTCTTAGGCTAATTGGCAAAACAAATTCTCCCTAAATTGTCTCAAATTTGGTTTTTAATCCATAGATCTATAAACATGGACAGGGATCGCAGGTCGAGGTGGGAACATCGAGGTGGCGGCGCGGGCTCGTTGGGCCGAAGGGCCTGTTTCCCATGCTGTTTTGTTCTTTGTTCTTTGATCTTTGGTGCCCAGTTTAACCAGAGAGAAGAACTCAAAGGTGTGATTCTTTTTTTACTCACCGCTTGTCTGATTGTGTAGAGTGCAGAGCAATCACATTAACTATCTGCCTTTGTCCTTTGCCATGAGTTACTCACAGGAACTTAAATTACACACAAGCAGAGCAGGACCATTCAACGCTTATTGCTAAGTGCTTTCTCATTCCCTGTACAATTGGATTCTTGTTCTCCTGAGCTGTTTCATCAACTGCTTTGTAGCATTAATTTTTCAGGTTTCTTTTTTGGAGAGTTTCTGTGTCAGTCCAGCAGAGAAGAAGCTGCTACATTACACTCAGGGATAAATATAATTCAACTTCTGAGTAGCATCCACTTCAGCCGCAATTCTGAGAGAGGAAACATTCCCATTTTCTGCTTATCTGATTGTGTAGAGTGCAGAGCTATTATGGTAACTATCTGCCTTTGTCTTTTGCCATGAGTTTCTCACAGGAACTTAAATTACACATTACACCTTAATTCATGTCAACCATAACTAACATACATCCTTCATCCAAGACCCAAATTCCTCTGATGTGATCTGAATGGTTAAAAACAAGGTCTATAACTTCATTATACATTCTAGCTCTGACAGGAGACAGAAGAAAAAGATTCACTTTTTGTAATCTTTGTCAAACTCTGTCTGAAATGAGTGAGAGGAATTGTATCCGTTATCCTTAGACAGTATGGTATAGTAACTTCAGCAGGCTGTGAATCTATGGAACTCACTGCCCCAGGGAGCAGTGGGTGCAGAATCAATCAATGAATTGAAGAAAGAAAAAGATAAATATTTGATCAAAAGCGGGATAAACAGCGATGGGGAAAAAGTACTTAACTCATTAGTCACAAGTCAGCTTACACTAACACTGCAATGAAGTTACTGTAAAAATCCCGTAGTTGCCACACTCCAGTGCCTATTTGGATATACTGAGGGAGAATTTAGCATGGCCAATACAATTAACCAGCACATCTTTTGGACTGTGGGACGAAACTGGAGGACCCAGAGGAAACCCACGCAGACATAGAAAGAATGTGCACACTCCACACAGACAGTGACCCAAGGTAGGAATCGAGCCCTGGTCCCTGGTACTGTGAGGCATCGCTGCTAATCACTGTGCCACCGTGCTGCCAGTGGCAGAGAAGTGGAGTTAGAATGAGATGGGGAGCAGCTGTGTTCATATAGAATGACAGAGCAAGTTTGAATGGTTGACTTGCTTACTCTTGCTCCTAATTCTTATGTTCCTATGTTCTTCTCTCAGCAGGTCTGACAGAGTCTGTGGAGAGAGAAAGAGCCATCGTTTTGAGTCTGGATGACCCTTCGTCAGAGCTGAAGACACCAGAAAATGAGATGAGATTTATCCTGTATGGTTGGAGGTGGGCGATGAAGCTGTGGGAGCTGGATAGAGAGATAGCGGTTGGTGAAGAAGGAAGAGATTGACGAAGATTTTATATACAAGAAGCCAAAGGAAATGTAAATGGTGATCAAGGCTAAAGGAGGGTGTTGATAGCTAAGAGATCAGAATGTGTGAAAAGTAAAAGGGTGAGAAGAGAAGGGATAGGGCCTATAAAAGGTGAAGGGGGAAAAGTCTGTGTGAATCCGGAAGAAATGGCAGAGGTGCTTAACAAGTACTTTTGCCTCGGTATTCACAGTGGAAAGTGAACTGGGAGATTGCACTGCAGGTTTGAGGCATACGGAAAAGATTGAGTATGTGGATGTTAGGAAAGAGGATGTGTTAGACCTGTTAAATTCTATCAAGATAGACAAGTCGCCGGGACCGGATGGGATGTACCCCAGGTTATTGTAGGAGGTGAGGGAAGTGGTTGCAGAGCCCCTGGCGATGATCTTTGCGTCGTCCATGGAAACGGGAGAGGTTCTGGAGGATTGGAGGATTGCGGATGTGGTTCCTATCTTTAAGAAAGGGAATAGGGGTAGTCCAGGAAATTACCGACCGGTGAGTTTGACTTCAGTGGTTGGTAAGCTGATGGAGAGGCTTCTGAGATAAGATATATGAACACTTGGAGAAGTTTGGACTGATTAGAAATAGTCAGCATGGTTTTGTCAAGGGCAGGTCATGCCTTACGAGCCTAGTTGAGTTCTTCGAAAATATGACTGAACACATTGATGAAGGAAGGGCGGTGGATGTAGTGTACATGGACTTTAGCAAGGCGTTTGATAAGGTCCACCATGCAAGGCTTCTGGAAAAGGTGAGAGGGCATGGGATTCAAGGGGCTCTGGCCTCGTGGATCCAGAACTGGCTTGCCAGCAGAAGGCAGAGAGTGGTTGCCTTCAAGAGATGGGTCTTGTTCTGCATGGAGATCGGTAACCAGTGGAGTGCCCCAGGGATCTGTTCTGGGACCCCTGCTGTTTGTCATTTTCATAAATGACCTGGATGAGGAAGTGGAGGGATGGGTTAGTAAGTTCGCCGACGATACAAAGGTCAGTGGTGTTGTGGATGGTCTGAAGGGATGCCAAAAGTTGCAGCGGGACATAGACAGGATGCAAGACTGGGCGGAGAAGTGGAAGATGGACTTCAACGCGGATAAATGTGTAGTGGTCCATTTTGGCAGGAATAATGGGATGAAGGAGTACAATATGAGGGGTAGGAGTCTTAGCTGTGTTGTAGAGCAGAAGGATCTCGGGGTCTGGGTCCATAGGACTCTTAAATCGGCCTCGCAGGTGGAGGAAGTGGTCAAGAAGGCGTACGGTGTACTGGCCTTCATTAATTGAGGAATAGAGTTCAGGAGTCAGGAGGTAATGATGCAGCTCTATAAGACTCTTGTCAGACCCCAGTTGGAGTATCGTGCGCAGTTCTGGTCGCCTCATTATAGGAAGGATGTAGAGGCTATTGAGAGAGTTCAGAGGAGATTTACAAGGATGCTGCCTGGATTGGGAGGCAGGCCTTATGAAGATAGGTTGAGGGAGCTGGGATCTTCTCACTGGAGAGACGTAGGTTGAGAGGCGACCTGATAGAGGTTTATAAAATGTTGAGAGGGATAGATAGGGTGGACTCTCAGAAACTATTTCCCCGAGCTGAAATGGTCAATACGAGAGAACACAGATTTAAGGTGCAGGGAAGCAAATACGAAGGAGATGTCAGGGGTAGGTTTTTCACTAGAGGGTGGTGAGTGAATGGAACCGACTGCCGTCGGAGGTTGTTGAGGCAAACTCACTGGGGTCTTTTAAAAGTCTTCTGAATGAGTATATGGAAAAGAATAGGATAGGGGGTTATAGATAGGTCTGTGGATTGGTAGATGTGATCGGTGCAACTCGTGGACCGAAGGGCCTGTTTGTGCTGTACTGTTCTATGTCTATGTATGTTAAACACATTGGCCGTGCTAAATTCTCCCTCAGTGTACCCGAACATGCACCAGAATGTGGTGACTAGAGGATTTTCACAATAACTTCATTACAGTATGAATACAAAGAGATCACAGATGGAGTTTAATGCAGACAATTGTGAGGTAATGCATTTTGAAAAGTCTAATAAAAATGGGAAATATACAGTAAATGGCAGGACCTTTAACAGTATTGATAGGCAGAGGGATCTGAGTGTGCAGGTACACAAGTCACTGAAAGTGGCAATGCAGGTGCAGAAGGCATATGACACACTTGCCTTCATTGGCTGGCATATTGAGTTTAAAAATTGGCAAGTCATATTGCAGCTTTATAAAACCTTAGTTGGGCTGCACTTGGAATATAGTGTTCAATTCTGGTCGCCACACTACCAGAAGGATGTAGAAGCTTTGGAGAGGGTACAGAAAAGATTTACCAGGATGTTGCCTGGTATGGAGGGCATTAGCTATGAGGAGAGGTTGGAAAAACTTAATTTGATCTCACTGGAATGGCGGAGACAGAGGGGCAGCCTGATAAAAGTCTACAAGATTAAGAGAGGCATGGACAGAGTGGATAGTCAGAAGCTTTTTCGCAGGATGGGTGTGTTGGAGGAGTGGACCAGGGTGTCTCCGAGAGAGTGGTCCCTGCAGAATGCTGATAGGCAGGGAATTTCTTTTCTCAGAAGCTGGTTAGTTTTTGGAACTCTTGTTCACAGAGAGCAGATAATTACATACACATATAAAATAGATTGAGTTAGAGAGGCTTTTAATTTCCACAGGAACTAAGGGTTATGAGGGGCAGGAAGGAAAGTGGAGATGAAGTGAGACATAATCACATCAACCATGATGTTATTGAATGGCGGAGCAGGCTCGATGGATGGAATGACCTCTTCCTGTCCCTATTCCTGAGGATTTCATTCTGATCTTATGATCTGGTAGCAAAATTCCGCACAATTTAAAGTTGCACCTCCACCAATAGCCACTAGATGGACACATACTACAATAAATCAGGTCTTTCTCGTGACTGCTTCCAAATAATTTCTAGAACCAATGGTTGACCATCAGACACTGGTCAAGACCGTCTGGGAGCAATTCCTGCAGTAATACTGTCACCAGCTCATGCACACAGTTGGTGCTGTGAATAAAAGGGTTTTGCATTTATGTAGCATCTTTCAGACATCGCTAATCACTCAACGAAAGTGTCTCACCCAGCTCCACCCTGACTGAGAAACAGGAAATGTACAACACAGAAGGAGGCCATTTGGCCCCATTGCATCTATTCTGACCAACAGACAGTTACCCAGTTTATTTTCATTTTTAATTCTCTTACAGTACGTGGGCGTCGCTGGCTAGGGTAGATTCATTGCCCGTCCCTAATTGCCCCTTGAGTGAGTGGTCATGAGCTGCCATTTTGAACCACTGAAGTCCATGGGTATGATTCTACCCACATCCCCTTCCCCCAATATCCCACCCAATCCCCATCCAGCACGACACACTTTCCAGCAGCAGAGGTGCTGGCCACAGACGCAACTCCTCAGAGGCCAGTGCTCCTTCTCCAGATTCCCAATATTTACAAACTCCATTCCATTCCGAGACTGCTTCAGGCACACAGCCAGAATCCCGGAGTGTCCGTAGTCCTGACACTCCCATACTTGTACACAGGTGAGGTTCTCTGATTAGGCAATCCTTACCTCAATCAGGGAGCTCATACTCCAAGAGACCCACCTCATGGGGCTCGTTGAAGTCAATACAGCCTCCAGCTAGATTTTCCAGTCCTGCCAATGCCGACAGCATTACGTGAAGCTCACCTGTCCCGCCGCCAGGGAACCCACCCATAGTGGCAGGAGGTCACCTCTGGTGAGACTGGAATATTCCACTGGCAGGAAGGGCCAGAAATTCCACCCCCTCCCCCCTGTATGTTGTAGGTTCACCTACTGTGCTGTTAGGGGTGGTCTTCCAGCATTTTGAACCAGCGACTGCGAAAGATCCCACCTTTCAGTTCCTGGTCACCTGCGTAACTAAGCATTTTAAAAAATGCATTCAGGGTTTATACCTTTCCAGGCAGTGAGTTTCAGATCCCACACCTCCACCCTCTGCAAGAAACAACTACCCCACAATTCCCCTTTGACCCTTCCACCACTACTTTCATAGAATCCTTACAGTGCCAGAGGAGGCCATTCAGCCCATCAAGTCTGCACAGACAACAATCCCACTCTGGCCCTATCCCTGTAACCCCATATATTTACCTGGCTAATCCCCTATACTAAGAAGCAATTTAGCCTGGCCAATCAGCCTAACATGCACATCTTTGGACTTTGGGTGGAAACCAGAGCATGGGAAGGAAACCCATGCAGACACGGGGAGAATGCGCAGACTCCACTCAAGCCGGGGATCGAACCCCAGTCCCTGGTGCTGTGAAGCAGTCGTGCTAACCATTGAGCCACCGTGCCACTCACTTTTAAGTTGTTCTCTGTGGTTCATGTCCTTTCTGATGACGGAAACAGTTCTTTCCCATCCACTCAATCCAAGAGACTTTTTGCTCTCCTCAGTTAAGTCTCTCCTCAGTCTCCTGTGTTCTAAAATAAACAAGCTCAGCCTATCCAACCTTCCCTCTTGATTAGAATGTTCTAATCCTGGCAACATCTTTACAAATCTGTATCTTTGTGGGTACAATCATAACTTTCCTGTAATGCAGCGACTGGAAGTATGCACTACTCCAGCTCCAGACAAGCAGGCGTTCCAGTATTTTATCTCAGACATCATGGCAAATAAAGAAAAATGTGCTGTTTGCTTCTTGACAACTTCATCCTCCTCTTCTGCCACCTTCAGGGATCTGGGGACATGTACTTTAAAGCTTCAACAATTTACTGCAGATGCTGGGATCTGAAACCAAGACAGAAAATGCTGGAAAATCTCAGCGGGTCTGGCAGCATCTGTGGAGAGAGAATAGAGCCAATGCTTCGAGTCTGGATGATCCTTCAGACTTGAAACAGCAGTCATATTTTCTCACCACTCCAAATTTTCTTCAACATTTCTCAATAAGAAGTCGCACAACACCAGGTTAAAGTCCAACAGATTTGTTTGGTGTCACAAGCTTTTGGACTGCTGCTCCCTCATCAGGTGACTGAATGAGATGGCACAGTGATTAGCACTGCTGCCTCACAGAGCCAGAGACCTGGGCTCGATTCCGGCCTCAGGTCACTGTCTGCATGTAACTTGCATGTTCTCCCCATGTCTGCTTGGGTTTTCTCCGGGTGCTCTGATTTTCTCCCACAGTCCAAAGGTGTGTGTGTTGGGTAGATTGGACGTTCTAAGTTACTCTGAGTTATCTGAGCCTGGAATTGAACCCAGGAACCCTTGCACTGTGAGGCAGCAGTGCTAACCACTGTGCCAATGGACTGCCCCATATAGGAGGTAGATCCATTCAAAAGTCTGACAGCAGCAGAGAAGAATCTGCTTTTGAGCTGGTTGATACATTACCTCAGACTTTTGTATCTTTGTCCTGATGGAAGAAACTGGAAGAGAGAAGGTCCGGAATGCATGGGGTCTTTGATTAGCTAGCTACTTTTCTGAGGAGCGTGAAGTGTAGACAGAGTCAATGGATGGGAGGCTGGTTTGAGTGATGGACAGGGCTTTATTTATGACCCTTTGTAGTTTGTAGCAGTTTTCAGCTGAGCAGGAAACATTCCAAGTAGTGATACAACCAGAAAACATAATTTCTATGGCACATCTATAAAAATTGCTTGGAGTTGTAGCAGACATGCTAAATTTTCTTAGTTTTGTGAGAAAGTAGAGGCATTGGTGGGCTTTCTTAACTGTAGTGTGGGCATGTGGGTGGGGGGGGGGAGGGTAACAGAACAGGTTGTTAGTGATCTGGACACCTACAGTAACAGCGTGAAACAGTTAGCTTCACCTCTTACTTGAACCTTTGCCCTGTTGGAGTATTCTGAGGTGGACAGGGCACTTCTTAGAGCTGAAAGTGATTGCCGCAGGCCTTGTCATGAGTCTGTGAGAAACACAGTGAGTGGTGATCTGATCAGGATAACTGTTATCCCACAGGATGGACAGAATTTTCCCCCAAAATTCCTAAGTGTCACATCGGCCAGAAAAATAGGATGAATGGCAGCATCCCTCAGGCATGTTGTGGCATCGCAATCTTCCGACACTCAGTGCAAAAAAAAAGCCTCCACACAAATCCCGCCATCATGTACTGTTAGGATTGGGTTAACGGATCTTCCAATTAAATTCTAATTTGATATCAATTATGCAATAGAAGTTTCTGATGTATAAAGGGGCTCAGGTGGCACTATTTGACGGTGGAGAATTGTGTGCGGAATTGGATCAAAGAAATAAAGGTGTTTTATGAAGAAGCGGAACTCATGTGTCCTTAACTCCACAGCAACCGAGAGACTCCAACATGGAGGTCCCAGGCCCCTGTCTCACTGCAGCTGTGCACGTTAGCAGGAGGACGCTGTGGTTAAGCACGAGCGATGCACCCATTCTCAGACATGCAAAGGGGGGATGGCACCTCACAGGATAGCCCCACACTTCGCAGAGGGACAGCTGCAATGCTGCTGATACCGTGGGGGAATCGAGGGGCATCTCCTTCACCCCAAAACAGAGATAGAGTCATAGAGGTTTACAGCATGGAAACAGGCCCTTCGGCCCAGCTTGTCCATGCCGCCCTTTTTTTTAAACCCCTAAGCTAACCCCAATTGCCCTCATTTGGCCCATATCCATCTATACTCATCGTACCCATGTAACTACCTAAATTCTTTTCAAAAGATAAAATTGTACCTGCCTCTGCTACTACCTCTGGCAGCTTGTTCCAAACCCTCACCACCCTCTGTGTGAAAAAAATTGCCTCTTTGGACACTTTGTATAAACACCCTGTCCGTTTAAAGCTATGCCCTCTAATTTTAGACTCCCCAATCTTTGGGAAAAGATATTGACTATCTACCTTGGCGATGTTCCTCATTATTTTACAGACCTCTGTAAGATCACCCCTCAGTCTCCTATACACTTAAGAAAGAAGTCCCAGTCTATTCAGCTTCTCATTGTAATATTTGGTTATCAAATCCCGGTAATATCCTAGTCAATCTTTTATGCACTTTTTGTAGTTCAATAATATCCTTTCTATAACAGAGTGACCAGAATTGCACACAGTATTCCAAGTGTGGCCTTACCAAAGTCTTGTACAACTTCAACAAGACATCCCAACCGCTGACAGTTTCCAGCATTTTCTGTTCCTGTTTCAAATGGTTTGCTATCTGCAAATATTTTGTCTTTGTATGAGCTTAAATCACAACAAGAGGCTCCCCCTGTTCTCCAGGAACAACAGGCCCCTGCTCAACATCAGAAGAGAGAGAGAGAGGCCATTCAGCCAATCGAATGTGTGCTAGATTCCTTTCAAAGCAATTCAAAGTCAATCCCACCATTCTGCTTTCTGCCCATATTCCCACCTTCAAATAATAGTCGACTCCATTCTTGGAGTCAAAATGCAATGATCAACACGAACCCGATCACTGTCAGATGGAGAGACGCATGCTCCCTCACTGATATCTGACTGCCACTGCCTGAGTGAAACATTAATGGTTGCTCGGATGCAGGGTGCTGAACGATGTGAGAAAGTAGTTTCTCCTTTGCCGCTGAGGGACTGATGAATCTACTTGTAAAGTCACAGTACTGGGGGCCAGCCACTGGGTGGCAATGCCGAGCTCCCATAGATCTGTCTCAGCGACGCCAATGGCCCAGAATTTGTGACTAAACTCAACCTCTTATTTCACAAGCGGCAGCACGGCAAGTGTGTGAAGCAGCCCTCACCACTTCTTCACGGGGAACTCTCCTTTTTGGCCTTGTTTTTGGGCATCTTTGCCTTTTGAGCTTCAGTCTCTGTTCCCAATTCAATGTCAGTCCCTGGAAACGAGGAGGGTGTTTGCCAGGTTTTATGATTTGTGGATCTCAGGTGACTCAGTAAATTGGGGTGGCACAGAGGTTAGCACTGCTGCCTCACAGCGCCGGGGTCCCAGGTTCAATTCCAGCCTCGGGACACTGTCTGTGCAGAGTCCGCACATTCTCCCCATGTCTGCACGGGTTTCCTCCGGGTGCTCCGATTTCCTCCCACACTCCAAAGATGTCTGTGTTAGGGTTGATTGGATCGTGAAATTAATCCTTCCCATGAGGTTAAAGGGATTAGCAAGGTAACTAAGCGGGGACAGGGCCTGGGTGGGTTTGGTGTCGGTGCAGACTTGATGGCTTAACGACCTCCTTCTGCACTACAGGGATTCTATGATCACTCTGGGATCAACAGGTCTGATGAAAGACAGAAACAGTCCTGAGGATGGGAGGGTGGAATTTATGTGGTCAATTTCTGATCATGTGGAAATGGTCCAACACTGGCATCTCCACATCCTGGGGAAAAGAATTTTGCAGACTAACGATCCTCTGAGATAAAGAACTCTCCTCATCTCGGTCTTAAAATGGAGATATCCCTGTCTTGCTGTGCCTCCTCGTTCTAATCTCCCTCACAAGTAAAAACATCCAGTATCCACCCTGTCAAAGTGCCAGGGTGGCACAGTGGTTAGCATTGCTGCCTCACAGTGTCAGGGACCTGGGTTCGATTCCCACCTTGGGTCAGTGTCTGTGTGGAGTTTGCATGTTCTCTCTACATCTGCCTGGGTTTCCTCTGGGTGCCCCAGTTTCCTCCCACAGTCCAAAAGATGTGCTGGTTAGATGCATTGGCCGTGCTCCATTCTCCCTCAGTGTACCCAAACAGGTACCAGAGTGTGGTGAGTAGGGGATTTTCACAATAATTTTATTGCAGTGTTAATGTAAACCTACTTGTGGCACTAATAAATAAACATTTAAACATGTTTCAATAAGGTCACTCATTCTTCTAAACTCCAATGTTTACAGATCCAACCTTCTATCATAGGAGAAGCCTTTCTTCTCAGGAGTAAGTTGAGTGAACAGTTTTGTTTGCAACTATAAACTATGACATTACTCCAGATGTGTCCCAGTACTTGCCACTCCGGTAGCTAAGCTCTTCCAGTAGACTGGCATCTACCCAACTGTGTGGAAAATTGCCCAGGTATATCCTATAAACAAAAGGCAGGGCAAATCCAACCCAACCAATTACTGCCTAATCAGTTTTCTCTCGAGGATCAGTAAAGTGATGGAAGGGTTCGTGGACAATGCTATCAAGCAGAACCTGCTCAGCAATAACCTGCTTAGTGACGCCCAGTTTGGGTTTCGCCAGGGTCACTCAACTCCTGACCTCATTACAGACTTGGTTCAAACATAGACAAAAGAGCTGAATTCCAGAGGTGAGAGTGACCAGCCCTTGACATCATGGCTGTATTTGACCACATGTGGCATCAAGGAGCCCTAGCAACACTGGAATCAGTGGGTATCGGGAGCAAACTCTCTGCTGGTTGGAGTCTTACTTGGTACATGTGAAGATGGCTGTGATTATGGAGGATCAGTCATCTCAGCTCCAGGACATCTCTGCAGGAGTCCCTCATGGGTAGCGCCCTAGTTACAATAATCTTCAGCTATTCCATCAATGACCTTCCCTCTGTCATAAGGTCAGAAGTGGGGATGTTCGCTGATGATTGCACAATGTTCAACACCATTCACAGTTCCTCAGATACTGAAGCAGGCCATGTTCAAATGCAACAAGATCTGGACAATATCCAGGCTTGGGCTGACAAGTACAAGTAACATTCACGCCACATAAATGTCAGGCAATAACTAACATCAATTAGAGATAATATAACCACCGCCCCTTGACATTCAATTGTGTAACCATCGCTGAATCTCCCACACATGTCAACATCCTTGGGGTTACCATTAATCAGAAACTCAATTGGACTCATTATACAAACACAATGGCCACAAGAGCAAGTCAGAGGGTAGGAATACTGCAGTGAGTAACTCACCTCCTGACTCCCCAAAGCCTGTCCACCATCTACAAGGCCTAAGTCAGGAATGGGATGGAATATTCCCCATTTGCCTGGATGGGCATGGCTTCAGTAACACTCAAGAAGCTTGACACCATCCAGGACAAAGTAGCCCACTTGATTAGCACCACATTTACAAACATTCACTCCTTCCACCACCAACACTCAGTAGCAGCAGTGTGTACTATCTACAAGATGCACTGCAGCAATTCACCAGAGGTCCTTAGACAGCACTTTCCAAATCCACAACCACTCCCATCTCGAAGGATATGGGCAGCAGGTACATGGGAGCACCATCACCTGCAAATTTCCCTCCAAGCCACTCAGCATCCGAACTTGGAAATTTATTGCCGTTCCTTCACAGTCATTGGGTCAAAATCCTGGAATTCCCTCCCTAAAGGCATTGAGGGTCAACCCACAGCACATGAAATGCAGCGATTGAAGAAGGCAGCTCACCATTGGGCAACTGGGGATGGACAATAAATGCTGGTCTCACCATGCCCCACACATGTATTTTTTAAGTAAATGTCATCTCACGAACGCTTTGTACAACTTCCCTACTTTTACATTCCATTCATCTTGCAATAATTGTCAACATCCCTGATCCACGTTACACCCACATCCCTCTGTACCACCCAGTTCTGCATCTCTCCATTTAAACACTATACTGCTTTTCCATTCTGCCTGTTAAAGTGGACAAGTCTGCACTTTCCATGTTATATTCCATCTGCCAATTTTTTGCCCACTCACCTAATCTGTCTATATCACTTTGCAGAGTTCCTGCTCTTCTTCGCCATCTATTTGTGTGCAGTTTGCACATTCTCGCCACGTCTGCATGGGTTTCCGCCTGGTGCTCCGGTTTCCTCCCACTGTCCAAAGATGTGCAGGTTAGATTGATTGGCCATGATAAATTGACCTTAACGTCAGGATGTGCGATTACAGGGAAACGGCCTGGGTGAGATTATGGTCAGTGCAGACTTGATGGGCCAAATGACCTCATTGTGTATAGTAGGGATTCTACGATTCTATCTTGGTGTCATTTGTAAGGAAGCATTGCAGGTCCCTGACTGTTTTTTTTTTCAAATTTTTGTTCCATCAAAAAGAAAATAAATTCTAATTGAATCCAATTTACAGTGTCCAAGAGAGGGACAAACAAGGTCCAAGTTGACAACTTGAGGCATCACACCCCATCCTGCACTCGATCCAACACTTCGCTTTAGTTAAAAGGGTAAAATGAATGAAAAATTGCATCACGTAATGATTAGACCTCATTGGCTACCTCAATCATTGAGTCTCCCCTGTCAGGTAACTATTCTTGAGAAGATAATGCAAAATCACTTTTTGGACAACTGGTGGCTTATTAGGCCAACCCGTAGGGCAGTTAAGAGTCAACCACACTGCCTTGGGTCATGTGTAGCTCAGACTGAGTTAAGGATGGCAGATGTTCTTCCCTAGAGGGAATCAGTGAATTTTTTATCTCTAGTAATGATCTGATAACCCTAATTGATCCCTCAATTTATTTCATTAGCTGAATTTAAATACTTGAGTTGCTGTGCTTAGATATAACTCTGCATTGTTAGACCAGCAACGTAACAAAACAGTCATTGCGAGTAAAAGGTTTCCACAGCTTGGATGAGGATTACTGTCCTAGATCAGCTGCATTAAAGGCAGAGATAAATCCTTTTGTTTGATTTTGATTTGATTTATTATTGCCACATGTATTGGGTACAGTGAAGTATTGTTTCTTACACTGCACTGACAAAGCATACCATTCATAGAATACATTGTGCAGAAGGAAAGGAATGAGTGCAGAATGTAGTGTTACAGTCATAGCTAGAGTGTAGAGAAAGATCAACTTAATATATGATAGGACTATTCAGATTTCCAATGACATCAGAGAAGGAGTTGTTCTTGAATCGTTTGGGAAGTGTTTTCCGATTTTTGTATCTTTTTCCCAATGAAAGAAGGTGGAAGAGAGAATGTCTGGGGTGCATGGAGTCTTTGATTATGCTGGCTGCTTTTCAGAGGCAGCAGGAAGTGTAAGTGGAGTCAACCAATGGGAGGTTGATAGACTGGGCTATGTTCATAACTCTTCGTATTTTCTTGCACTCTTGGATAGAGCAGGAGCCATACCAAGCTGTGATACATCTAGAAAGGATGCTTTCTGTGATGCATCTGTAAAAATTGGCAAGAGTTGAGTTCAGACATCGCAAATTTCTTAATATCCTGGGAAAGTAGAGGCATTAGTGGGCTTTCTTAACTATAGCACCAATGTGGAGGGTCCAGGACAGATTGTTGGTAATCTGAACATCTAGAAATCTGAAGCTTTCAACCATTCCCACTTCATCATCATTGATGTAGAAAGGAAGATGTCCTGCACTACGTTCCTGAAGTCGATGATTGTCTCCTTCATTTTACTGACATTGAGGGAGTCATACAGTCGTTGCCAGTAAAAGGTTCCTAAAGCTCGGATAAGTTTTACTGTCATAGATAAGCTGTGTTAAAAGCAGAGATAAATTCTTTTACTCGATTTTGATATGAATTAATATTCCCACAGGTATTGGGATACAGTGAAGTATTGTTTCTTACACGAGCCAGACAAAGCATACCATTCATAGAGTATTGTCGTTGCACCAGTTCACAGATTCCCTATCTCTTTTCTGTACTCTGTCTCATCATTGTTTGAGATCTAACCCATTACAGTGGTGTTATTAACAAACCTGAAAATGAAGTTGGAGGGGAATTTGGCCACAGTCATAAGATGTATAAGGAGTATAGTAGGAGGCTAAGAACTTGTGGAGGAGATGTTGTTGCCTATGCTTACAGATTATGGTCTGTGTGTTAAGAAGTTCAGGATCCAAATACAGAGGGCGTAGCCGAGACATAGGTCATGGAGTTTGGAGATGAGTTTTGTTGGGATAATGGTGTTGAAGGTTGAGCTATAGTCAATAAATAGGAGTTTGACATAAGTGTCCTTGTAATCCAAGTGTTCTAAGGTTGAGTGTAGGGCCAGGGTCGGCTGTGGACCTGTTTGGTGATGGGTGAGCTGTGGTGGACACAGGCAGTGTGGGGGGCTGGATTTGGTGGCTAGTCCTTCGAAGCACTTCATAATGATGGATGTTGGAGCTATCAAGCAATAATCATTAAGGCACACTGCTTGGCTTTGCTTCAGTACTGGGATGATGGCTGTCTTCTTGAAGCAAATAAGGATCTTAGATCAAAGCTGATCCATTCAGGATCTAAGTGCCCATCCAGGTATTCCATCCAGGCCAAGTCATTTTCGGAGGGTTAACTTTCATGAATGCCAATCCAACATCTATGACGGTGACCTTGGATGTCAATTCGGCCAAGGACCTCTCCTTGGGAGGTGGTGGTGGTGGTGGTGGTGATGGTAGTGAAGGGAGAGTTGGGGGGGTCGCTGTAGGTGGGGGACATCCTCTTGCTGCCCTCTTCCTCAACATGGGCATTGAGTGCATTGAACTCATTGGGGAAGGGTGCATTGTTGCTGGCGATTCTACATATCTTCATCTTGTAACTTGTCATGTAGGCCTTCCCATAATGGGCGGGTGTTGGTTTAGCTTGTCTGGGACACTAGTTTGGTCTGGTACTGTCACTAAGGGTGAAGGAGGTCTTTGTAATGGAGAAGATTTGTGGCTGAAAGTTAATCTCAGATCCAACTAGTGTGTGCATAGGGTGATGTGAATAGCAAAGATGCACTTACAGGAAAGTACATAAGGCAGAAAGGACCAGCGGGTTATGTTGACAGGGTTAGATGAAGTAGAGTGGGAGGAGGCTCATGTGGGATATAAACATTGGCATGAAATCCTCTCGGTTGAATAGTTTGTTCTTTGAGTTGAAAATATTTTGTAATACTGAGTTGTCTTAAGTTTATTTATTAGTGTCACAAGTAGGCCTACATTAACACCACAATGAAATTACTGTGAAAATCCTCTAGTCGCCACATTCCAGCACCTGTTCGAGTACCTGAAGGAGAAATTAGCATGGCCAACGCCTCTAATCAGCATGTCTTTCAAATTGTCAGAGGAAATCAGAGCACTGGAGAAAAACCATACATACACAGGGAGAACGTGCAGATTCTGCACAGACCCAAGCCAGGAATCAAACTAGTGTCCCTGGCGCTGTGAGGCAGCAGTGCTAATCACTGTGCCACCCCACCAACCACGCATGGTCATGATACACGTTGAGGAATTTCTGAGACAATCAATAATGAAGTAAATAAGAACAACTCTTTTTTTATATAGCTCACAAAATGATCCTCCGAATATAATCCATCCACAGATGGGAATAGTTATCTAGGCTTTTCTTCTCCTTCACACTCACCCTTCCATCCAGCTTCCCCATGCGATCCTGGGCCAGATGTGTCTGGAGACCAAGAATCAGATTAGACAGACATTCTGTGCTCTGACTTTCACATATATCACTATCAGCCAGCTTCTGGAAAGCACGTCTTATTGTTGAGGTCTTTTACCCACAAGTATCAAACTCTGGCCTTGAGATACTTACTGTCAAGTGATTTTTTTCAAAGCATTGATGAAGGTTTACAGAGTATCAGAGAAGGTCATTTCAAAAAATTGAGAAATGTTGGGCGTTTTTTGATTTGATTTGATTTATTATTGGATTAGTATGCAGCGAAAAGTATTGTTTCTTGCACGCTAACAAAGCAGATCGGTCATAGAGAAGGAAGCGAGAGGTGCAGAATGTAGTGAACTATCGTAGCTAGGTTGTACAGAATGATCAACTGAGTGTGAGGTAGATCCATTCAGAAGTCTAATGGCAGCAGGGAAGAAGCTGTTCTTGACTTGGTTGGAACGTGACCTCAGATTTTTGTATCCTTTTCCGACGGAAGAAGGTGGAAGAGAGGATGTCCAGTGTGCGTGGGATTCTTAATTGTGCTGGCTGCTTTCCTGAGGGGCAGTGGGAAGTGTAGACAGAGTCAATGAATGGGACGCTGGTTTGTGTGATGTATTGGGCTACATTCATGACTTTTTGTAGTTTCTTGTGGTCTTGAGCAGAGCAGGAGCCAGCTGTGATACAACCAGAAAGAATACTTTCTATGGTGCTTCTGTAAAAGTTGGTGAGAATTGTAGCTGATATGCCAAATTTCCTGTTAAATTATGTGGCCCATCAATCTTAACATCGCGAAAGGTCATGAATTCAAATCTCATTCTGGAGATTTCAGTTTATATTCTGGACTGACGCACCGATGCGGGAATCCCACACCATTTGAGGTAGCGAGTTCTGGGTGAGCTCCTGTCTCAGGTGGGCATAAAAGACCTCCTTGCACAATTTCAAAAAAGAACAGGGGAGTTCTCCCTATTGTTCTGGCCAATATTTATCCCTCAATAAACAGAAAAAACACATTATCTGGTTATAATTTGTGAGGAGGCAGTGGTATTGTCGCTGGACTAGAGGTTCAGGGTAACACTCTGGGGACCTGGGTTCGAATCCCATCCTACATGATAAAATTTGAATTCAATAAAAACCTGGAATTGGAAACCTTATAGTGACCATGAAACCATTGTCGATTGTTTTGAAAACCCATCGGATCACTCGGATCTTTCCCGGAAGGAAATCTGCCGTCCTTACCTGGTCTGGCCTACATGTGACTCCAGACCCACAGCAATGTGGCTGACTCTCAACTGAAAAGGGAATGAGGAATGGGTAATAAAGTAGCAGCCCAACCTGTGACATTCATATCACGTAAAATGAGTTTATAAAAATCACTGAGATGTTTTTGAAAGTTTGCTAATTTAATCATATTACGTACATGATAGCAATGACAGCATTTCATTCGCTGCTTATGCGTTTTGGATGCCTGAGATCAGGAAAGGCGCTACAGAAATGCAAGTCTGTGTTAAAAATAGTGCTGCCAAATCTTTATTCTGTTGATTAAAGAACCTAGTTTTATTTCAGCTGGTGCTTGGAGAAAATCCCTTACAGGGCTGGGGCCAAAATGTGCTGGGAACAGTATCGATAGTTTCCCAGTTTCCACACTGACTTGGCCCTGAGTGAACGGGAGGATCTGGCCGTTCGAAGAAAGAAAGAAGGAAAGATGTGAGTGGAGAGAGAGACAGCCTCTGCACAAACAACAGGACCTGCCAACCTGCTTGCATCAACCAAGTACTTCAGAAATGGAGTCACAGGTAGCAAACACAGCAGCCAATCTGCGTGCATGCATGTTTGTGACTGGATAGCCTGTTCTATTTCAGTGTTGTCGGCTGAGGGAGAAATCCTAGCCCCAGGTAAGCAGAAGTTGGATATGGAGTCAATCCTAAGGTGACTTTTTGATTGCATCAGCAACACTGTGGTTGGAGAACAGATCCAGCAGCCTTTGGCAAGTTTTTGAAATGGCTTGAAAGGGTGGGAGACATGACGACATTCTTTTCCTGCAATGATAGACGTTTCGAGCAATTATGGTTAGGTATGACCAATTGTCATCGCAGTGCCTGACTAGCATTTCACAGCAGCAGGATGCATGACCCAAAATCTTGTATGTAATTTGCACGGGTCATGTTTTCATTGGTTGTCTAGACGTGTCTAGAGTTCATTACCACATGCAGATTAAAACACTCATTTTTAAGGACTTTATAGAGTGAACTCAGCCTGTAATTTGATGGGTTCAGCCCGTATTTATACAAGAGTTTTAATACATGTGATTAAAAAGAAGTAAAATAAGGAGCACACCAGAAATCTGAAGCAGAAGCAGAGGATTTTGGAAAACGTTCTGTCGGTGAGGCATTGTGTGTGGATATAGCCACCACCATTTCACAAGGTTACCGATACGACCATCTCCCTCCACTGCCCACCTTCCCTCCCCACCTTCCCCTTCTTCCTTCTCCCCTCAACGGCCTATATTCCATCAGCAGGATGTGGCCCCGCCATTGGCCAGTTTCTCCACTTCCACAAAATCCACAAAGTTTTGCGTTCCCTGCGCTCTCTACCAATAGTGAGATGGACCACTGGGGGCAGAGTACAGGTGTGGTGTGCTGGTGAGTGGGCGGAATTATGGGGGAAGGGGGAGACACCATCCATGAGATCGGAGGATCATAGAATCCTACAGTGCAGAAGGGGGCCATTCAGCCCATCGAGTCTCCACTATCCACAATCCAGGTCCTATCCCCAAAATCCCTCACATTTACCCATTAATCCCTCTAACTTACGCATCCCGGGGCACTAAGTGGCAAATCTAGTATGACCAATCAACCTACCAGAAGCCCACGTGGACATGGGGAGAATGTGCAAACTCCACACAGACAGTGACCCAAGCAGAGAATTGAACCCAGGCCCCTAAAGCTGTGAGGCAGCAATGCAAACCACTGTACCACCAGTGTAGTCACCCGCGGCATGACTGGGAAACTTGATTTGTGTCTTCAATATGGTGAGGATTGGTTACCTCTGTTGTACGTGTTGTATTATATATGAAAATATTGTGAGATATATTGCTATTGAGATTGATCAGCGAGTCAAGCAGCACAGAAGGAGGCCATTCAGTCCATCATATCTGTGCTTCTTTCAAGAAACCATCAAATTTGTTCCACTCTTCAGTTTTTTTCTGCACGTTCTTTTACTTTTGGAAGCTTATTTTTGGAATTCGTAGTTGAAACGGCTTTCATTA
The DNA here is from genome assembly GCA_024679065.1 of Sphyrna mokarran. Lineage (NCBI taxonomy): Eukaryota > Metazoa > Chordata > Chondrichthyes > Carcharhiniformes > Carcharhinidae > Sphyrna > Sphyrna mokarran. Next base: position 8,836,457 of record JAGIQG010000003.1, on the reverse strand, counting down.
CCCTTTCAGTCCATCACTCCTGGCTCACAATAATTCATTGCATTATAAAAAGTTCTCATCATGCCTTTCTGGCGCCTTTCTAATTTTCCCAATGTGTGATCTTTGTGACTGGGTCTCCTGCCAATGCAAACAGTTCCTCCTTATGAATTCTATCAAGACTCTTCACAGTTTGGAACAGTTCAATTAAATCACCCTTTGACCCTCTCAGCTTAATGGACAGCATCACCATGCACTCAGATAACTGATGTCCCTCATCGCTGGCAAGACCTGAAAGATTGTAAGAACAGTTATGAAAAGCTAATTGATTCGCCGTTAAAAGCACATCATTTGGAAAATACAGACTTGCTGGGCAGAGATTTCAGAAATATGGCCTGGATTTGTATCTGGAAGTGGTTAGCGGAAAAGGGGGGAGCTTTCTCATCTGGGCTTGTCTGCCTTGGGAGAAAGTGCCAAGGGTTAGATAGGGTGGACAGTGAGAGCCTTTTCCTTTGGATGGTGATGGGTAACATGAGGCGACATAGCTTTAAATTGAGAGATGATAATTATAGGACGGATGTCAGAGGTAGGTTCTTTACTCAGAGGGTAGTAAGGGCATGGAATGCCCTGCCTGCTGCAGTTGTGGACTCGCCAACTTTAAGGGTGTTCAAATGGTCAGTGGATAGGCATATGGATAACATTGGAATAGTTTAGCTTAGAGGATCATTAAATTGTTCCACTGGTCGGTGCAATATGAAGGGCCGAAGGGCCTGTACTGTGCTGTAATGTTCTATGTTCTATCAGATGCAGAGGCGGGCTATTTCAAAGGCACTCTGCAGCTGTATCCCAGTCACATTAAAAGCAATTGAGCAGAAAACAGCCTTCAAGTCTTCACCCCTCAGATCCCCTGACCAGCCCAGCACTATCATCTTCAATCCTGCACACTCCAAATGTTTTAGTCGTGGCTGAGAACCCTAGATATCTGTTGCAGCAGCTCACCCATGGTCCAACACTGTTTGATTGACAGTCTTTTCTCTTAGATGTATTTCACATTTAATGTTTATTTACGCAAGGTAAAGAAGTTTCAAATTCCTCAAGTAGGTTAGAGGGACGAGTGGGCAAAATATATAGAGATAACGGGTTAGGGCTTGGGTGGGATTGTGGTTAGTACAGATTTGATGGGCTGAAGGGCCTCTTTCTGTACTGTTATGTTTCTATGATTTCTATGACATTGATTAATTAAGTATTTGGTTGGATGGTATGTTAATGGGGATGAAGTGAAGACAGTTTTTTTAAAGAAAGTTATAAATATTTTTATATCTTTTCCAAACATACCACTGTTACTGTAGGGTTCATTCATTCTGTACAGAGTGTTTACTGGGTTAAAGGGCATGGAAGTGCCGTTGGTTAACATAGAAGTTATAGAGGCCATGGAGGGAGGAGTGAGTGAAGAGCGGAATTAGGGTGAGAGGTCTGGGTAAGAATTTCTAGACTTACTTTGCAAAGGTTTCTCCCATCCGGATAATGATTCATGGCACATCTGAGGGGCCTTGAACAATGAACCCTTTAAAACCTGGCCTGATTTTCTAAAGATTGTGGGCGATTAGAGATGTTTATTTCGCCCAGTGGGGTTGACTAGGTCATGGATACAAGGTGAAACCTCTATGAGCCCGCACCATAATCCAGCACTAATGAAATTGGGGGATACCAGGAATGGATCCGGGAATCCCAGAGTCAGACCTTGGTGGTTACTTTCATACCCAGCTCCACAAGACCCCAGCCTAATGTGAAAATACCCATGTTTCAAATGTAGGAGATTTAGAACCATTTTGTCACTCCTTCTTCAAGAAACCTCATCTGTTTTGACTTTGAAGAGTAATCTCTGTCTTGTATTCATGTTGAAGCTGTCATGCAGATTTCAGCTGAATAATTAGAGCTCTTTTAGCTAACTGAGATGCTCAGTCTGAAAAATAAGCTGTGATTTTTTTTACTGTTCTTTTAATCCCTGTAAACTTGAGGCATCAACTCAACGTTGAACTTAGGGTTCAAGTTTATTCAAGAGAAAGCAACACGCTTAAAAATACTCATTTTGATTTAGCCATGTTTTATGTCTGTTTTATACATCAACAAATTATCCAAAAGAAATAGAGAATGATGCCAAGATAAGCATAATATCCAACAAGCAAGGGATTCGAGGAATACAAGTGAGAAGTAATAATCTTGCATTCTTTCAGGAGAAAGCACAATTAAATCTATTGAAAGTTGCTTGTGACGTTGCTTGAATATCTGTGCGTTGAAGAATCTGATCATTATCTGTGAAGTTGTTATAGTTTTCATAGACAGTGCAGAAGAGGACCTTCGGCCCACTGAGTCTGTACCAGCACGTGAAAACACCTGAACTGCCACCTAATGCCATTTACCAGTTTTGGATGGGATTTTCTGTTCCCCCGACATGGAGGGATGGTGGTTGGGGGGGAGAGGGGAGGGTGGTGCATTATCATCGGTGGGACTGGAAAATCCCAGTGGCCGGAAGGGCTGGAAAATTCAACCCATCTCATTGGCTGGACCAGAGAGGAAGGGGCAATATTGGAGTTGGAATGTGCCTTTGCCAGCCATCCACTACAGACTACTCGGGGTCACAGACTCCAAGATTTACAGCACAGAAAGAGACTCTTTGGCCCATCAAGTTTGTGTCACCATCAAACAGCAATCTGCCCAAGAGGGAGCAACTTTCCAGATGGAGAATCACATCCAACTTTTACAATCTGTGCCTCAGTCTATAATTCTCTCACATGTCATCACACATGGCAAGTTTGTTCATAATTTGAAAGTCATGCGTTGGTTGTACAGCACTTCTGGACACCTTGAGACAGTAAAAGGTGAAGCAGAGCTGTTAGTGTTATCACTGCTAAAGGTTGGGGGTTGGTTTAGCCCAGTTGGCTGCACAACTAGTTATTGAGAGAGTAGCCTGTGGTCATCTGGGATCAAATCTTTACCTTTATTGCTAACTAGCGGTGATTTAAAATGAGGATCATCACCCCTCAGGCAAGGTTAACAAAGTGGGGCCATCATGAATAACCTCAGCCGGTACAGGAATTGAACCCACACTGTTGGCATTATTCTTCATTGCTAAGCAACAATTCAGCCAACTGAGCTAACTAACTATAGTATGACATGTGAGGCAGCCATTTTTCGTATCGAGAACTTCCAAAATACACCCTGATAGTGACCAGATAATCTGTTCAGCAAGGTTTACTGAGGGTTGCTGAAATTGTTCCCTGCTGTTAAAATCCTCACAGTGCAGAAGGAGGCCATTCGCCCATCAACAGTGCACTGACTCTCCAAAATGACCCACTCCCACCACCCCCAATAGCACAGCACATTCACCATGGCTAATCTCCCTAATCTACACATCTTTGGACACGCAGGAGCAAATTAGTATGGCTAATCCACCTAACCTGCAGATCTTTGGCGTAAGAAACCTGAGGAAACCCACTCAGGCACAGGGAGAATGTGCAAACTCCACGCAGACAGTCACCCAAGGCCAGAGCTGAGCCCGGGTCCCTGGCGCTGCGAGGCAGTAGTGCTAACCACTGTGCTGCTAATCATAGAGTTGCGGGAGCTTTCACATCCACCTGAGTAGGCAGTTCAACTTAACCCAGGGCTCAGTTTAATATTTAATCTAAAAGATAGCAGTGTGGCACTCCCTCAGAACTAAGAATAAGGAAGAAAAAAAATTACATACAGGAACAGGCCCTTCATTGACCAGGGCTCGCGTCAACCATGCTGCCCAACTTAACTAAAACCCCCTTCCCTTCCGGGGACCACATCCCTCTATTCCCATCTTATTCATGTATTTGTCCAGATGCCTCTTAATAATCACTATTGTATCTGCTTCCATACCTCCCCCGACAACGAGTTCCAGACACCCACTACTCTCAGTATAACAATTTTGCCTCGTACATCTCCTTTAAATCTTGCCCCTTGCACCTTAAACCTATGCTATCTTGTAATTCCACCCTGGGAAAGATCTTCTGACTAGCCACTCTGTCTATGCCCTTCATAATCTTGTAGACTTCTATCAGGTCTCCCCTCAACCTCTGTCATTCCAGTGAGAACAAACCAAGTTTCTCCAACCTCTCCTCGTAGCTAATGCCCTCCCTGCCAGACAACATCCTGTTAAATCTTTTCTGTAATCTCTCCAAAGCCTCCACAACTTTCTGGTAGTGTGGCGACAAATAGGATTGTCAAGTCACAAGCCTCAACACTCGAGACTTGTGATCAAATGCCTGAAGTTGGGCTCAAATCCTGTTACCCATTGAGCCACGGTTAACATGTAGACTGTACACATTGTTTTGGCATTCAGGGCTTCATTACATCATGTTAGTCTTTCCAGCCCTCAGCTGGATTATTCGATAGTAAGTCCAACACAAAGTTATAAAAGTTCAACATTGCTGAAGCCAAGTTGTTCTGACGGTTTAATCTTTCTCTATGTTTGGATAGGCGCCTGTGTGTTACATTGTATTTTCATTAGTGGAAGAGATGCAGCATTCCTTTGGTGCTTTAGAAGCCAGGGTCTCCTTTCCAAGAACTTCTCTGCTCTTCAGGCCCTTTACAAAAAACAGTAGCATCGTTGAAAATGCCCTCGAGCATTAGCCAATGTATAATCACTTGCTCAAGGAAGTGATCGACTGAGCTACACTAAGTGGCAAAGGACAACAGAACAAAGAAAAATAAAGAACAGGAACAGACCCTTCGGCACTCCAAGCCTCTGCTAATCATGAAGCCCGAACTAAAACAAAATTGCCCTTACTCTCTCCGTGTCCTTCTATTCCCTCTCTATTTGTGTACCCATCCAGATGTGTCTTAAATGTTGCTAATGTGTTTACTTCCACCATCTCATCTGGCAGCGCATTCCAAGCATCAGCCACTCTCTGCGTGAAAAACTCCCTCCACACATCTTCCTTCAATTTTCCCCCTCTCACTTTGAACCTGTGTCCCTTTGTAGTTGAGATTTCCACCCTGGGAAAAAGCCATTGACGATCCACCCTGTCTATGCCTCTCATATATTTGTAGACCTGTTAGCTTTCTTTGATGGTTTGAGTTGTAAAGAAAGGCAGGATAGACTGGGACTTTTTCTTTGGAGTGTAGAAGGCTTATAAAATAATGAGGGGCATAGATCAGCTAGATAGTCAATATTTTTTCCCAAATGTAGGAAAGTTTAAAACTACAGGGCATAGGTTTAAGGTGAGGGGGAGAGATACAAAAGTGTCCAGAGGGGCAATTTTTTCACACAGAGGATGGTGAGTGTCTGGAACAAGCTGGCAGAGGTAATAGTACAGCTGGGTATAATTTTGACTTTTAAAAAAGCACTTAGTTACATGGGTAAGATGAGCTAAATGCAAGCTATTAGGGATTAGCTTAGGGGTTTAAAAAATAGGCAGCATGGACAATCTGGCCTGTTTCCATGCCGTAAACCTCTGTGACCAGACTTCAGAACCAGAATCCTGCACTGCCTCACAGGTTTTTTTTTTAATTAGTCACAAATAGCCTCACATTAACACTGCAATGAAATTATTGTGAAAATCCCCTAGCCGCCACACTCTGGCCAACCCAGGAATTGAACCTGGGTCCCTGGCACTGTGAGGCAGCAGTGCTAACAACTGTGCCACCAGGCTGCCCACAGCACAGGTTGAGATTTGCACTCCTATCTTGTTATTTCCATTCCCCGGCCTGCAACCCTTCTACTCTTTCCCTGTAACTCTGAAGGTTGTTTTCTTTTGAAGTGTTCTATCCCATTTCATTTTTAAAGTTGAAATTGAATCTGTCTCCACTGCACTGTCAGGCAGTGTCTAATAGATCATAAAAAGTCACAGCGTGAAATATAGTTATCCTCATATAATCTCTATTTCCTTTGCAAATTGCTTTAAATAGTATATTCTGGTCACTGACCTTTCTGCCATTGTGTAATGATGAACTTTCAGTGACTTTATTAGCCAACAACAAGGGATTTATTCCAAGGCAAGCGTGTCTGCTGCTCTTTCTGGATTGTCTCTTGCCTAGGAGAACTCTTCCCCCTGGCTTGATGCCCTGCTCTTGGTCCCAGTTGCTCACCCAGGCCAGGTGACTCTTACGCTGCTGTGCTGTCCTGAAAGGTCCAATGCCGCCCACTGGAAACAGTTTGCTCCATGTGTGATGTACAATTTTGAATGCCTCTATCAAATCTTTCCTTACCCGGCAGGGATGAAATTATAATTAGACAAGGGAACTGGGCTAGCCCATTGCACAGGAGGTGTGCTGACATCAGACATTGTGCTTTGCCTAAGCTATGGTAGAGTAAAGGATCAGGGCAACTCATGAGGTTAAACCAAGGGTTTACCTGATGCAATTTTTTTCAAAGCCAATGAAGGCTTTTGACTAACGTGGGATCAAATCTGGGAGCAGGTGCAATGCCTGATCCTGTTAGCTCGGATCTTGTTTGATCAAACCCAAGATGATTAAAGTTTTCAGGTTTATTTACTAGCGTTACAAATAAGCTTACGTTAACACTGCAATGAGGTTACTGTAAAAATCCCCTAGTAGCCACACTCCAGTGCCTGTTCGGGTACACTAAGGGAGAGTTTAGCGTGGTCAATGCACCTAACCGGACTGTGGCAGGAAACCGGAGCACCCGGAGGAAACCCGTGCAGACACGAGGAGAACACACAGACTCCGCACAGACAGTGCCCAAGCTAGGAATTGGACCCAGATCCCTGGCTCTATGAGGCAGCAGTGCTAACCAGTGTACCATCGTGCCAGCCTATGAGTAGGCTTCATGAAACACTGCACTCTGGGATAGAACTCTTGGAATTGGGCCGGTGTCTGCGGGAGTTTGCGCGTTCTCCCCGTGGTTGCGTGGGTTTTCTCCGGGCGCTCCGGTTTCCTCCCACATCCCAAAAATTCGCTCTTAGGCTGATTGGGAAACAAATTGACCCTATATTGAGATTCTTCCATATTAGGAATAACCTAAAATTAGAATAAGAAAATGGAATTGTTACTATAAAGTTATGACGGCGGCGTGGGCTCGTTGGGCCGAAGGGCCTGTTTCCCGTGCTGTGTTGCTCTTTGAACTCTTTGAACGCAGTGACTTCTCAGCTTGGATCTTGTTTGTCGCTCATATGGGAACCACGATTGGATTTAGTTTGAACTGGCCTCTTTGATTAGAATTAAAGGCACCAAAATAATCTCTCCTTAGTTTCCCCACCTTCTGGGTGAAGCACCCCAGTCTCTCCAGCTAACTAAATTAGCTGAATTTAACAAAATCCACTCTGCTTCCTCTCCAGGGATCTGACATCATTCTGGCTGGGTGGGGCCTAACCAGTCACTTGTCAACCTTGGTCAGCAGAGCAATTGGTGCAGCGGGGACAGATGGGGGCAAGGGCATAGTTGCAAAATTGGGAGTCACCCTTTTAGGACAGAAATGAGAAGAATTTTCTCTGATGTGGAGATGCCGGTGTTGGACGGGGGTAAACACAATAAGAAGTCGCACTACACCAGGTTAAAGTCCAACCAGCTTATTTGACAGTAAACCCATGAGCTTTTGAAAACACTATTCCTTCGTCAGATATGTGGAAAGGTGTGTGGATAATTTAAGAATTTTCTCTCTCAGAGAGTTGTGAGACTTTGGAACTCTCTATGCTGGAAGGCAATGGAGGTGCTGGGGGGAGGGGTGGGATCACTGAACATTTTGAAAGCCAAGATGAACAGGTTCTTGTTAGTTGAGGAAATCAGAAGGTATCAAAGGAAGATGGGAATGTGGAGTTTTAAACACAATCAGATCATATTCTCACTGAAAGGCAGAGCAAGCTGCAAGGGCTGAATGGCCTACTTCTGCTCCAATTTTGTCTATAATTGGTGATTTTGCCCTAGGTTTGGAAAGGGGCTTTGCTCCAGTTTGCTAACCTGCAATAGCACCTATAAATATGATCTCCCACTTGTGCACCACCCCCCATCCTCTATATCCCAAGCTCCGTAGCTTGAAAGCCCAATCACATTTACTAGAAGATGTCTGCTCTTCTCGCTTGGTATAAGTACCTGTGACACCAGCAAAAACTTCTCCTTACTTACCCTGTCACAGTGGCACAGTGATTAGCACTGCCACCTCACAGCACCAGGGATCCAGGTTTAATTCTCAGCTTGGGTCAATGTCTGTGTGGAATCTGCACACTCTCCCCATTTCTGTGTGGGTTTCCTCTGGGTGCTCTGGTTTTCCTCCCACCAGTCTGAAAGATGTGCTGGTTAAGTGCATTGGCCATGCTAAATTCTCCCTCAGTGCACCCGAACAGGCACCAGAGGGGGTTTTCACAGTAACTTCATTGTAGTGTTAATGTAAGCCTCCTTGTGACACTAATAAAATAAACCATTAAAAACCTTCATAACTTTGAACTCTTCAATTAAATTTCCCTCAAAGGTCTCTGTTTTAAGGAGATTAACCGCAGCTTCTCCCATCTTTTCGCTGAACTGAAATTCCTTGTCCCAGCTCCTTTCCAGTCAAGTCCCTGAGAAGATGCCACTGTCACGATGATAAGCGTGCAGCTATTTCGGAGAATTTATTTTGAACAGCCCACTCTTTATTCGTGCATCTTATATTTATGTAAAGCAGCACGCTAATAACAGTGCTGGGAGTGGATGTAGCAAGCAGTGGAAACACGAGTCAATCCCAATTGTCAAAGACACATGTAGTTTGCCTTTCCATCCCTGTTTTAACCTCTGCTGTCATCGAGTGTGTGACAAATGGTTGCTTCTAATTATGCCACATTTAGAATTGCGATTGAAGATCGCCACAAAGGGTTGTGATTTTTCCAGGCAAATTAATGTTATTAAATACCTAAAAAAAGGCTCCAATCTAACAGAAGATAAAAGAGATCTATTTTCCTCCTTGATGGGCCTGACCAGCTGGTTCGGGTCCCAGTTTTCACTGAGAGTTTTCATCAGACGGGGGAAGGGACTGATTTATTCCTGCAGCCGGGGAGTGCTGCTTTGTTTGTGGGACTTTCTTCATATCGGACCCTTTGAGGGGAGGGAGGTGATGGGGGGGAGGAGGTGGGGTGGGGGATAGAATCTTGAATCCGCGTTCGCTGTCCATGGGATCAGGGACAGAGATTCAATATCCGGCAAAACCCAGAATCTCGCCGATGAGATCCTCCAGGTGGGGCAGAGGTGAATCCAACCTCCAGCGATGTCCTCTGGCATTTCTTCCGGCACAGGTTGGCACCATGCCTATGGCAACCCTGTCAGTGCCAACATGGGCTGGGGCAGTGTCAGGGGCAGATGCTAGAGGGAGCCGCATGGTGGGGGGGTGGGGGGATTCATTTATATGTGGAGGTGGACAGATGGGGGTGCCATTAATGGTTGGTGGAGAGGGTGCTGGTGATGGCTGTGTGGGTGGGATGGGTGTTGGGGGAAAGGGGTCCAATGTCCAAAAGGGGAGTGAAGTTCCCAACACCGATTCTTTGGGAGGGATTATGGAGAGAAATGCTGGCTCTGATCGGGTAGTGGGGGGAGGGGGGGGGGAAGTGCGGCTAAACGCCAGCTCTGATCACAGGGTCGGTGTGCTATGGGTTTGGGGTGGCAGTTATTTTCTGTTCTGATTGAAGCATCCTTTAAAGATGATGTGGTGAGGCCCTGTTCTTTACCTGACAGGCTTGAAACACACCCAACTGTTTTCGTTGGTAAGATTTGGAGAGAAATCTGACCTGTTTCTCTGGGAAGAGAGACATTATCGGAATATTACCACCCTGCCTGAGAATTGGAGCGGGCGAGGGGCAGGCAATGGGAAGGTCTGTTGACCTCGGGAGGAATTTTATGATTTCAGGATGAGCGAGGCCATTCACTGGAAGCTTTGTGCTCTTAATCACTTGATATAAGTACCTGTGACACCAGCAAGAATTTCTCCTTATTACTCAATCACAGTGGCACAGTAGTTAGCACTGCTGCCTCGCAGCTCCAGGAACCTGTGTTTGATTCCCGCTTGAAGTCACTATCTGTGTGGAGTCTGCACATCCTTCTCATTTCTGTATGGGTTTCCTCCAGGTGCTCTGGTTTCCTCTCACAGTCACTATCTGTGTGGACTCTGCACATTCTCCCCATTTCTGTGTGGGTTTCCTGCTGGTGCTCTGGTTTCTTTCCCCAGCCTGAAAGCCATACTGGTTAGGTGGATTGGCCGTGCTAAATTCTCCCTCAGTGTACCATACTGTACTTCTCACCGGAACCAACACTCTGCCAATTTTTGTTGACTCTCTCCCCACTGAGATGGGGCCCTGCTTATTCACTCAAGTAAAAGTGAAAGACTCATCGATACTACCTCAAGGAAGAGCAGCGGAGGTTCATCTCGGTATGCTGGCTCAAAATAGACAGCCTGATAAATACACAAAACCACACAGAATGTGCAGCGGGCCCCAGGCGCTGTACAAAGCACTGTGCCGCCCAAATGGTGGTAAAGCACTTTGAGACAAGTTGTGATTGGTGATGGCACTGTGGCAATGTAAAGCCTGTAGCAAACTGCTTTTGTCGATTTTGCATTGCCTCTCAACACGCTTGCTGGCTTTTTGCTGAAGTGTGTAATGCAAAAAAAAATAACTGTACAGGCTGCTGCTCTTAACAGTTCCTCTTTACACAATGATACAGCTGTTATTGCTTTGGCAAATTGAGTGCCTGAACATTTATCTTTGCAAAGAGAGCTCAAGTGTGAATCAGACTTTGAATGGGAAGTGACTGCATGGCCAATTCCATCACAGGCTGTGAGAATTCAATGAGAAACATCCAATTTGGCAAAAGGCTTGAAAGCAGATAGTAACTGGTTGGGAGCAGAGTGTGCTGCAATTCTTTGGTCTCTGCATGTAGAACCTGATAATGTTCTCATTACATTTGAAGGACAATAATTCCCTATTGTGAACCATGGAATACACAGTGGGGCTTCCAGTAAGTTAGTTGAAAGTAGGACAAGTTCCTTTGTTAGATTTTTGCCCTCCTCCGAAGTGACCGCATACCGTTTGTGTAATCAGACAAATGCACAAATTGTATTTAACTCTCTAAGGATTGGAACGTGGAAGCTGGGATTGATTGATGATAGTTTTTGACTGAAGGAAAAAGCACAGAGGGGGAAAGAGTTTCTGGAATGTGTACTGGAGAATGGCATACTCCTGACCCAACAGTGGTGGTGGAGGCACTGTTGGATTTGGTTCAGGGCAATGGGTGGCTTTAAAGAGGGGATGATTCAGCACCAGTGAAGGTATAGTCAACGTACATTCCAAAGGAAGGAGGGGATCCTGGAGAGATGGCTATGCAGTCAGATTCTGGAGCCCAAGCATAAGGTGGGAAGCAAGACCTTCAACGCTGCTCAATTGGTTTTGAACGGTAGGCAAAAAGAAAGGTCAGATTTTGGGGTCAATGCTGATGGCTAAAGCAGACAACCTTGCCAAGGAAATGGGAATTAAGTTCAAACCCACAAGTTGGTACCTACAGCAATTTGGCCTATTCGTGTGCTCTGCAGAATGAGAGTGAACTCAGGATGATGAGTGGTAAATACTTCAGCAGTGGTTAACTTCCTGGCTCAGGTCACTGTCTGTGTGGAATCTGCACCTTCTCCTCATGTCTGTGTGGGTTCCCTCCGGGTGCTCCGGTTTTCTCCTACAGTCCGAAAAACGTGCTGGTTAGGCGGATTGGCCCATGCTAACTTGCCACTTAGTGTCAGAGGGAGTGGGGTAAGTCCTCGGGGTTATGGGGAAAGGGTCTGGGTGGGATTGTGGTCAGTGCAGATTCATTGAGCTAAATGTCCTCCTTCTGCTCTGTGGGGACTGTAGGGTTTTTCTTCAACTTTAGTTTTAAACTCTGCATTGTAAAAATCCACCTCTAGCTCCGCTCTGATGAAGAATCATCCTTCAAGGATCCGCTCAAAACATTGGCTCTATTCTCTCTCCACAGATGCTGTCCAATCTGTTGAGATTTTCCAACATTTTCTGCTTATCTCATGGCATCTGCCGGTGGGATTTAGTGGCCCCATCGACAGATCAACCCCGCTGTGGGTTTCTCGACAATGAGGGGTACATTCAACAGGAAGCCCCATTGACAATGGTGGAACCATAAAATCCCGCCACCAGCAAGCAGGACGCCACCTCCCACCACCCCGAAACACACGGTGGAGAGAGAGAAAAATCCCACCCAAAATATTTGGAATGGGGGAACATGTCACCACTGACATTTAATGCAGAGAGTGGTAAATGATACATTTGATCAGAAAAATGAAACAATGTAAGAAAGTAAAGCATCCATTCACAAGAGGTGGAGAATGGGATATATAGAACATAGAACATAGAACACTACAGCACAGAACAGGCCCTTCGGCCTTCGATGTTGCGCCGACCAATAAAAAAAGCAATGCCCCTCCAAACTAAACCATTCCCTTCTCTTCCATATACTTATCAACTAACCTCTTAAACGCCACCAAACTTGGTGCATCTGCAACTGCTGCAGGCAGGGCATTCCACTCCCGAACCACCCTTTGGGTAAAGAACCTACTTGAATCATTGTGCTTGAATCATTGAAGATGGCAGGTGGAGGAAGCAGCTTGAAAGATACATGGAGCCCAAAGCCTTATAAATCAAAGCATTAAGCATAAAAAGAAACAAGTTCTTACGGATATTGAGAAAATACTGGTTTGGTCTTAACTGTGCACCTCACATTCGGAAGGATGTGAAGCTTTTAGAAAAAGAGAATGGGGATAGTTGTGGCAATAAGGATTTAAGTTGCATGGAAAAACTGGGATTGTTTCCCCTTTGAGAAGAGAAGGCTGAGAGGAAGTTTGACAGAAATGCTCAAAACAGCGAGAAGTGTAGACAGAGTAGATCGGAAGAAACTGTTCCCATTGAAGAATGGAGAGCCAGCGGATGTGAAGTTAAGGCGATTGGAAGATGATGGGAGAATAGAATTGAAGCCCAAGATCAGCCATGATCTCAAATGACAGACCAAGTTCAAGGAGCCATGTGGTCAATTCATTCTCCTTTTCCTATATTCTGAGAGAAGTTGGCAGTCATTATTGACCCATATTTATAATTTATTTTAGTCTTTTTATTATTTATTTACTGTTATTTATTATTGTCCCTTATTTCCTCTGGGTGCTCTAGTTTCCTCCCACATTCCGATAGACGTGCTGATTGAGTGCATTGGTGATGCTAAATTCTCCCTCAGTGTACCCAAACAGGCGCCAGAGTATGGCAACTGAGGATTTTCACTGTAACCTCATTGCAGTGTTAATATAAACCTACTTGTGACACTAATAAATAAAAAAAACAAACTTGACTTAAAAATAAGAGCTGGTGCCATTTTTTTTGTCTGTGTGCAGACAAACTACCAACTTTATAACCACTCAAATTCAAGCTATTTGGGATTGCTCCCCCCACCCTCCACCTTGTCCTTTAAGAACCAGTTCACTGCAGTTACATTCGGGCCTCCCCCATTTCAAAAGCAATATTCTTGGACTTGAAGTAATCCTTGAAAGCTTATTTGAATGGTATTTTGCAGAAGCGTAATGTTTATTTGCAGTGTACCTTGCTTTTGCTCTGGGTGCAGAACAGTTAATGGAGCTACAGAAAATTCAATGTTTTTTCAACAGAAATAATTATTTCTGATTCTACGCCAACTTGGCCCAGTTTGAAATATTCCCTCCAATGGGTCAGGAGGTTGTCAGTTAAAATCCCACACTGGGACTTAAGTACATGACCTCAGCTGACATACAAGTGTAAGTATTTGAATTTTGGAATAGGTTCTTCATTCCTACCATGAACTAGTCAAATAGATTTGTGTCTTTGATTCAAAAGGAAAAATAACTGCAAAGGATAAATGTTTGAAATGAAGAGAAAGCATTGATGGAGAGAAAAGACTAGCTAGTGTTTCAGATCTAAACCCTTCATTGCAATCAGTAGGAGAGGAATGCAACGATGGAGTGGAGAGGTGGCAGAATGAACTTCCATTTTACCCTTTCTGTGCCCAAAACTTGACTCCATTGCAGACGATCAGCGAGGGTCGATGTTGGCAGGATGTGAGGCAGATCTGTCTCCACCTATTTGGAGAACATTTTGGTGATAGTGACCACAATTCGGTTACGTTCACCTTAGTGATGGATAGGGATAGGCATGAAGCTGGGGCAGTAGTTATAGCTGGGGGAAGGGTAATAATGAGGCCATCAGGAGAGAATTAGGGTGCATAGATTGGACTAGGAAACTACAGGGACTGGGAACATCTGGAATGTGGAGCTTATTCAAGGAGCAGCTGCTGCGAGTCCTTGATAAGTATGGCCCTGTCAGGCAAGGAGGAAATGGTCGAGTAAGAGAACCTTGGTGTACGAAAAAAGTTGATTTGCTGGTTAAAAGGAAAAAGGAGGCTTATGTCAGGATGAGGCTTGAAGGCTCAGTTAGTGCGCTGGATAGCTATAGATTAGCCAGGAGGGAGCTTAAGAGTGAGTTGAGGAGAGCTGAAAGAGGACACGAGAAGACTTTGGCTGATAGGATCAAGGAGAATCCTAAAGCTTTCTTTAGATATGTTAAGAATAGAAGATTGGTTAGGGCAAGAATAGGGCCAGTCAGAGACAGCAATGGGAAGTTGTGTGTGGAGCCTGAAGAGATTGGAGAGGCACTGAACAAATATTTCTCTTCGGTATTCACGCAGGGAGATGTAAATATAGTTGTGGAGAACAGTGGGATACAGGGTTGCAAACTGGAAAGTATTGAAGTAGATAAGGAGGATGTGCTAGATATTCTTGAGGGTTTGAAGTTAGATAAGTCCCTTGGGCCGGATGGGATTTATCCTAGGATTCTCTGGGAGGCGAGAGAGGCAATTGCAGAGCCTCTGGCTCTGATCTTCAGGTCGTCGTTGGTTACGGGTATAGTGCTGGAAGACTGGAGGATAGCGAATGTGGTCCCATTGTTCAAGAAGGGAAATAGAGACTTTCCTGGGAATTATAGACCGGTGAGTCTTACTTCTGTTGTGGGCAAAGTTTTGGAAAGAATTATTAGGGATAGGATTTATAGTTATTTAGAGAGAAATGAATTGCTTGGGGATAGTCAGCATGGTTTTGTGAAGGGTAGGTCATGCCTTACTAACCTCATTGAGTTTTTTGAAAAAGTGACCAAAGAGGTGGATGGGGGTAAGGCAGTTGATGTGGTATATATGGACTTTAGTAAGGCGTTCGATAAGGGGGCCCATGGAAGGCTTCTGCAGAAAATGCAGATGTATGGGATTGAGGGTGATTTAGCTAATTGGATTAGGAATTGGCTAGCAGATAGAAGACAGAGGGTGGTGGTTGATGGGAGATATTCATCGTGGAGTTTGGTAACAAGTGGTGTACCTCAGGGGTCTGTTTTGGGGCCCCTGCTGTTTGTAATTTTATAAATGATCTGGATGAGGGTATTGAAGGATGGATTAGTAAATTTGCAGATGACACTAAAGTCGGTGGAGTGGTAGATAGTGAAGAGGGGTGTTATAGTTTGCAGAGAGACTTGGACAAGTTGCAGAGCTGGGCCGAGAGGTGGCAAATGGAGTTTAATGTGGAAAAGTGTGAGGTACTTCACTTTGGCAGGAATAACAAATGTGTAGAGTATAGGGCTAATGGTAGGACTCTTAATAGTGTTGAAGAACAGAGGGATCTTGGTGTATATGTGCATAGATCCTGAAAGTTGGCAATCAAGTCGATAAGGTTGTTAAGAAGGCATACGGAGTCTTAGCTTTTATTGGTAGGGGGATTGAATTTCGGAGCCGCAACGTCATGTTGCAACTGTACAAAACTATAGTGCGGCCGCACTTGGAGTATTGTGTGCAGTTCTGGTCCCCACATTATAAGAAAGATGTGGAGGCATTGGAGAGGGTACAGAGGAGGTTTACCAGGATGTTGCCTGGTATGGAGGGCAGGTCTTATGAGAAGAGGCTGAGGGATTTGAGGTTGTTTTCGTTAGAAAGAAGGCGGCTAAGAGGAGACCGTATT
Source organism: Sphyrna mokarran (assembly GCA_024679065.1). Classification (NCBI taxonomy): domain Eukaryota; kingdom Metazoa; phylum Chordata; class Chondrichthyes; order Carcharhiniformes; family Carcharhinidae; genus Sphyrna; species Sphyrna mokarran. Next base: position 8,820,469 of record JAGIQG010000003.1, on the reverse strand, counting down.
GAAACATATAAGATGATTAGAGGTTTAGATAGGGTGGACAGTGATAGCCTTTTTCCTAGGATGGAGAAAGCTAGCATGAGAGGACATAGCTTTAAATTAAGGGGTGGTAGTTATAGGACGGATGTCAGAGGTAGGTTCTTTACCAGAGGGTGGTAAGGGTATGGAATGCCCTGCCTGCTGCAGTTGTAGATGCGCCAAGTTTGGTGGCGTTTAAGAGGTTAGTAGATAAGTTTATGGACGAAAAAGGAATGGTTTAGGTTAGAGGGTCATTGCTTTTTCCTAATTGGTCGGCGCAACATCGAAGGCCGAAGGGCCTGTTCTGCGCTGTAATGTTCTATGTTCTATGTCCTATTTAATAGAACTCCCTCAAATTAATTTGAGACCTAACAATAGGCTCATGAGTGAGACATCAGTCTTTTAGACTTCATTCCAGATGCTGAAGGACTTGCTATCTTCATGAAAGTTTTAAAAGATTTGCCTTTTACAACCTCAGGGCATCCCAAAATGTTTTGTAGACAGTGGAACACTCTTGAAATGTGCTACAGTCTAGGGAACACTGTAGCCATTTTGATAATTCCCTCAAACAGTAAATATAATAACTGACCAGATAAACTGTTTTTCGTGATGTTGATTGAGAGATAAATATTGACCAAGGCACTGGGACATCTCCGCTGCTCAACTGCAAAACAGTGCTCTCGGAATCAGTTGAGTTCACTTGAGAGGGCATACTGCAGCTTGGTTTAACAATTAGCTAAAAGATGCTGCCTTAACAATGCAGTACTGGCTCTGGGAGTGTGTGTTGTGTGCTCAAGTTTCTGGTGTGCAGATCTGAGTCCATGCCTTTCTGATTTGGAGAGGTAAGTGACAGCTATTAAGACAGAGCTAATATAGAAGCTCCGAAATTAATTCTGAACATCTTCAGGTAATTCAAGATAGGATGGTTTTGACAAGAGCGTCTTACATGGTGGAATGTTGAGTAATCTAATAGAATTTTCCATTATTCCCACATTTCTTGCTGCCTCATGGTTTTTCTCATCTCCTTCATGGATTGGTTTGGCCACATTTTGGCCACTTGCTTTTCGCTTCCTCCTTTCGCTCCTTCTTCTCCCACCAAGACCTATCCTCCTCTATTGATACCTCCTTCTTTCCCCTTACTGCCTTCCATAGCTAGAGCCATAAAGTTATAGATGTTTAGAGCATGGAAATAGGCCCTTCGGCCCAACTTATCCATGCCGCTCTTTTTTTAAAAACCCCAAATTGCCCACATTTGGCCCATATCCCTCTATACTCATCGTACCCATGTAATTATCTAAATGCTTTTTGAAAGACAAAATTGTACCCTTCTCTACTACTACCTCTGGTAGCGTGTTCCAGAAACACACCACCCTCTGTATGAAAAAATTGCCCCTCTGGATCCTTTTGTATCTCTCCCCTCTCACCTTAAACCTACGCCCTCTAGTTTTAGACTCCCCTATCTTTGAGAAAAGATGAATATTTAACTGATCTGTGCCCTTGATTATTTTATAGACCTCAAGAAGTTCACCCCTCAGCATCCTACGCTCCAGAGAAAAAAGCTCCAGTCTATCCAGCCTCTCCTTATAACTCAATCCATCAAGTAGCATCCCAGTAAATTTTTTTCTGCATTCTTTCTAATTTAATACCATCTTTTCTATAATAGAGTGACCAGAATTGCACACAGTATTCCAAGTGTGGCCTTACCAATGTTTTGTACAACTTCAACAAGACATTCCAACTCCTGTATTCAATGTTCTGACTGATTTAACCAAGTATGCTGAATGCCTTCCTCACCTCCCTGTCCACTTGTGACTCCACTTTCAAGGAGCTATGAACATGTACTCTAGATCTCTTTGTTCTGTAACTCTCCCCAGTGCCTTACCATTAACTGAGTAAGTCTTGCCCTGGTTCAATCTACAAAATGCATCACCTTAAATTAAACTCCATCTGCCATTTGTCAGCCTGCTGGCCCTATTGATCAAGATCTTGTTGCAATTGGAGATAACTTTCTCCACTATGCCACCAACCTTCGTGTCATCTGCAAATTTACTAACAATGTTTCCTACATTCTCATCCAAATCGTTAATATTAATGACAAATAACAGTGGTGCAACACTGATCCCCGAGGCACACCACTGGTCACAAGCCTCCAGTTTGAAAAACAACCCTCTACAACAATCCTCTGGCTTCTGTTAAGAAGGGTGAAGGGCAGAATAATTCCTGCCCTTTACCCTCAACCTCAAGACCTTTCCCCACTAATTCTGTTGCCTCTCCTTGTTCTGGTTTCTTTTAAACTTGAAAATGTGGTAGAGATCAGGGTCATAATCGATTTGAGGCAAAAGCAGCTTACACATACAATACCTTATATTGCAACAAATGGCCCAAGTACTTCATAGGAACATTATCAAACTAAGCCACATAAAGACATATTAGGATAGGCAACCCAAAGCTTGAACTTCACAAAAAAGTGAAGTTAAGAGTCGGAGAGGTTTTGGGGAGGGAATTCCAGAGCTTCGAACTAAGGTAGCTAAGGGATGGCCTTCTGCACTCACTGGTAAAACAAATGCTTGTAGTTCAGCTTTTTAACTCACAGCCCCCTCAATTATTCAGCAGTTTAGCCTACCTCAAGAAGATGAACCTGTACCTCTTTCTACACATCCTTTCATTCCCAGGTTAGATTGACTCAGGTTTAGCTCTGCTCTCAAAGTTAGATTCACACCCTCATGTTCAAATCCCTCCATGGGCTCACCCCACCTGAGTTCCCTCCTCCTGGCAGCACAGTGGCACTGTGGTTAGCAGTGCAGCTTCACAGCGTCAGGGACCCAGGTTCGATTTCCGGCTTGAGTCACTGTCCCATGTCTGCATGGGTTTCCTATGGGTGCTCCGATTTCCTCCCCCACACTGAAAGATGTGCTGGTTAGGTGCATTGAGCTGAACAGGCACTGGACTGTGGTGACAAGGGGAAATTCACTGTAACTTCATTGTAGTGTTAATGTAAACCTTACTTGTGACAAATAAATAAATGTTTTTCTTTACAGCTCTCTGATATCTGCTCTCATCCAATTCTGGCCATTCTTGAGCATTCTAGATTTGAATGATTACTTTGTGGCTCTGGGTTTCCCTCCTAAAGCCCCTCTTTTTCTTCCTTTGAGAGACTCTTTAAAACCTACCTTTTTAACCATATGTTTGATCATCTGCCTTAATGTTATTTTATGAGGCTCAGTGATGAGCCTTGCTGGGTAACAATTCTCTAAAGCACTTTGAAACACTCTATTACACCAAAGGTGCTCCATAAATGCAGGTTGTTGTCATTATTGCAGATCCCCTGCACTTTTTCCCAGCCTCACAAGCGCACTTGCTATGACATAGAACCATAAAAAAGTTACAGAATAGAAGGAGGCCCATTCAGCCCATCTTGTCCATGCCAGTCTGAAGGCATGAAGATGCCCTTTCTAATCCTATTTTCCTGCATCTGGCACATAGCCCTTTGCTTATAGCACTTAGGATGCACATTCAGGTGCTTTTTAAAAGAGTTTAGAGTCTCTAACCCCACCACTAACTCCAGGCACTACCACCCATGTGTAAAAAGGTCTTCCTCATGTCCCCTCTGTACCTTTTGCCATTTATCTTGAATCGATGTCCCCTGGTTCCAGAGTTCTCCACCAAGGGAAACAATTTTATCTCATCCACTCTATCTCTTCCCCTCATAATTTTGCATGCCTCTATCAAGTCACCCCTCAGCCTTCTTTGTTCCAAGGAAAATATCCCCAACCTATCCAGTCTCACCCCATAGCTACACTTCTCTAGCCTGGCAACATTCTTGTAAATCTCCTCCGCACTCTCTCCAGAACAATTATGCACTTGCTGTAACATGGTGTCCAGAACTGCACACAATAGAGCAAAGAACAAAGAAAATTACAGCACAAGAACAGGCTTTTCGGCCCTCCAAGCCAGCACTGACCATGCTGCCTGATTGAACGAAGCTCCCTATCTTTATGGGGACCATATCCTTCTATTTACATCTTACTGATGTATTGCTCCTTAAAAGTCACTAATGTATTTGCTTCTGCTACCTCCCCCTGTAGCAAGTTCCAGGCACCCACTACTCTCTGTGTAAAAAACTTGCCTTGTACATCTCCTTTAGACTTGCCCCTTGCACCTTAAACCTATGCCCCCTAGTAATTGACTCTTCCACCCTGGGAAAAAGCTTCTGACTATCCACTCCGTCCATGCCCTGCAAAATCTTGTAGGCTTCTATCAGATAGCACCTCAACCTCAGTCGTTCCAGTGAGAACAAGCCAAGTTTCTCCAATCTCTCCTCATACCCCAGTCATGAGCTCACATCAGCCATATCACCTTGTAATCTTTTCATGTGTGCAACTCAGTGCCAATATAAGAGTGAAGCAAGCCGCTATTGTCAGCATGAGCACTTGGAGCCAGATTGAGACGGTTCAAAGTCAGACACCTTTGCTTCGAGCGGACTGCAAGACCTCTTGGTTGGCCTGAGTTTGAACCTGACTCCCAAAGCTCAGAGGCCAGGGTCTAGCCTGCTCTGGTTTCCAACATCAGCTCTTAAAAGTTACTGTGCGTGGGAGGCCTGCACATTTTGATCTCCTATTCAACACCGTTTATGAGTAACACTCTATTTCCACATTTAATGGCAGGGTTTTTCACAATACCGCAATTGCATTGAACTGACCTGGAATGTTAGACATACGGGAAACTGAGGAAGGTCAAGAAAACAGCTTCCATTCATGTTTTTATCCAGATGGCCTTAAAAATCACAATCATACCTGCTTCCACTACCTCTCCCTGCAACAATTTCCAGGTGCCCATCACTGCCTGTGCAAAAAAACGTGCCTCGTATTTCTCCTTTAAACCTTGCCCCTTGCACCTTGAACCTATGCCTCATAGTAATTGACTCTTCCACCCTGGGAAAATGTTTCTGGCTATTCACTCTTCCATGCCTCACATAATCTTTCAACTTCTATCAAGTCACCCTTTAACCTTCATTATTCCAGTGAAAATAAGCCAAGTTTCTCTAAGGTCTCCTCATACTCCAGTTGTGAGCTCACATCAGCCACGTCACCCTGTAATCTCTTTAAGTCTGCAACGCTGTGCCAACTTAAGCAAGCCGCTGTTGTCACCGTGAGCCCTTGGTGCTAAGATTGAGATGGTCAAAAGTCAGACACCTTTGCTTCTAGCGGACTGCGAGACCTCTTGGTTGGCCTGAGTTTGAACCTGACTCCCAAAGCTCAGAGGCCAGGGTCTAGCTTGCTCTGGTTTCCAACATCAGCTCTTAAAAGTTACTGTGCGTGGGAGGCCTGCACATTTTGATCTCCTATTCAATACCGTTTATGAGTAACACTCTATTTCCACATTTAATGGCAGGGTTTTTCACAATACCGCAATTGCATCAAACTAACCTGGAATGTTAGACATACAGGAAACTGAGGAAGGTCAAGCAAACAGCTTCCATTCACACCCACCAATGAGGAGGCATGTTTGTTCCAGTAATCATTTTTCCTTTTCCCGAGAGGAATTCTAAGCAGCCCTGTTATTCTTGGTAATGAATTTTGCCATTAGAATAATAAACCTGACTGTCTGCTGCCCTCTCTGCCCAGGTGAAGTCAATATTGAGTGAAAGGTAGGAAAAACAAACACAAGAATGTCACAGTGTGACAAAGAAAATGGGCCCAGAACAGACTTTATTTTTCTAGGACATGTGGTCAAAGTAAAGACTCCCTAAAAATATTTTACTTATTTCAACGGCAGATAGTCTATGGCGAGGAGTCGCGTAGAATTTACAATACAGAAACAAGTCATTTGCTCCCACAAGGTTGTTGCTCCACACTAGCCTCTTCCCATTTATCCCATCTTATTCCTTTCTCCCTCATATCTTTGTCCAGCTTCTCCTTAAGTGCATCTGTGCCACTGACCACAACCAATACCAAGCAAGTCCAACCTTTTCACCACCACCCCAACCACAGTGAGTGAATTTTGATTTTTGGTTAAAAGACAAGTCATCTTTGTTGGGATCCATGTTATTCCGGTCTGCCACTTGGGGAGTGGCAGTTTCATCTTGACATTAGTGTATGATTCACTCTCTCACCTTGGTACTTAAGTGCTGGTTTCTCCAAAGTTGACATGGTTACGGGGAAGGTTATTTACTTGCTCCTTCTTTTATTGGGAAAAGGATACAAAAATCTGAGGTCATATACCAACCCAGTCAAGAACAGCTTGACTGCCACCAGACTTTTGAATTGACCTACCTTATACTAAGTTGATCTTCCTCTACATCCAAAGAAAATGGTGCAGAATGTAGTGTTATAGTCATGTTCTAGCCATGACTGTAACACTACATTCTGCACCCTTTTCTTTCCTTCCGCCCTATGGTACTCTATGAATGATATGCTTTGTCTGTGTGGCATGCCCAGTTTTCAATATATACATGTGACAATTAGAAATCAAATTTATTATTGTCACGCTTTTCCTTACTTGCCTAATATTTGCCTTTAAAATCATGATGACGGCAGATAGTCTATGGTGAGGAATCATGATCTCTACCAGGACTAAAGGGCACAGCCTCAAAATAAGGGGGGTGCAGTTTAGAACAGAGTTGAGGAGGAACTTCTTCACTCAGAGGGTGGTGAGTCTCTGGAATTCTCTGCCCATTGAAGTGGTGGAGGCTACCTGGCTGAATATGTTTAAGTCACGGGTAGATAGATTTCTGATAGACAAGGGAATTAAGGGTTATGGGGAGAAAGTGGGAAAGTGGAACTCATCCACTTCAGATTAGCCATGATTTTATTGAATGGCAAGACAGGCTCAAGGGGCTGGATGGCCTACTCGTGCTTCTATTTCTTATGATGTGGAGATGCAGGCATTGGACTGGGCTGGGCACAGTAAGAAGTCTCACAACATCAGGTTAAACTCCAACAGGTTTATTTGGAATCATGAGCTTTCAGATTTGTTGACAGGGTCATTAGCCATGGGTGGAGAGTTTCAGAACCAAAATCTTGATGCTCTCTACTCCCCATTCCAGAATCAAGTGTATTTATCCCTGGTGATCTCATAAAAAGACAGGGTTGGAGGGAGGTGTTGGGTTCACACTATACAATACAACAAGAATTACTGATCACATTTTAAAGCAATAAAGCATCCCAACAATCTGACACTAAGTCAGATCATGAAATATATATATTGGCCATTAAAAGTTTGATAAATGAGATAAGCCTTAAGGAGCATCTTATAGGAGACAAGGAAACCTTTTGGCACAGGGGGTAATATCCCTGCCTCTGAGCCAGAAGCTCTGGGTTGGAATGCCATCCCAGCACTCGATGGCCAAGGAAGGAGCGATTGTAACACGGTCAAACAAGTCGAGCGTGTCAACCTGTAAAATCCTTCCAATCACGTCAATGGCTGGCGGTGAGAGTGGGAGAGACACCCGGTCAGCCATGCTTGATGTGGAGTGTAACAGACTAACAAGCACTTCTGGGAATTACTAGCTGTGGGAACAAATGAAGGTCTGCCTTCGTGCACCATGATGCACAGGAAGAGAATTGGAATTAAAGGAGATGAGCAGGAGCTCTTTAGGAAGAAAGGAAATTGAGTTTGTGCACGAAACTAACACTGGAGAGCACAAAATTCACAGAGGGTTATAGCTGAAGGAGGTCACAGAACTGGAAGGGAATGACATTAATGCATCCATGCTATTCACCCCAACATCTTCCATATTCTGAACAGTCTTTGGATAAAGACTTTTCTCCTGAAATCCCCATTGGCTTTATCAGTGATGACCTTTGGTTTGTGACCATTATTTTTGTATTTATCACAAGTACTTCTATCCTATCCCATCCCACATGGCCAGGAGTGTGGAAGGGTCCAAACTTTAAACATTTCCACAGATAGTTTCAGGGTGACACTTTGGTTGGCCACCAAGCTGCACTTTGGTTGGCCAGAGAGTCAGCCCTTGCCAACTATTTACTTCCTTGCTTCCTGATGGGGCAGAATATGGCTGATCAAACTCCAGGAATTTCAGCCGGAATGTCAGTGGGGACTTTGGTTTTCATACTTAATGTTAGTTGACCTCAGCTAAGATGCCTGTATAACACTACTATCCACTTCCTGGCCCTTGCTACTAAATGTGCCCTTATAAAATCACAAATGTTAAATGAGGGCAGGAGGGGGAACTCTGCTGTGATGTCCATCCCGTGCCCTCGTTCTCCCTCCCATGGCCAATGACCCTGCCAACAATTTTAGACACAAATATTAAGGAGCGATGGATGTGACAATAATAAATTCGATTTATTATTATCACATGTATTGGGATATAGTGAAAAGTATTGTTACTTGTAACTGGTTTGATTAGTAAGTTTGTGGATGACCCAAAAGTTGGTGGATTTGCAAATAGCGATGAGGACCATCAGAGGACACAGCAGGATATCGATCGCTCGGATACTTGGGCAGAGAGATGGCAGATAGAGTTTAATCCAGACAAATGTGAGGTAATGCATTTTGGAAAGTCTAATACAGATAGGAAATGTACAGTAAATGGCAGAACCCTTAAGAGTATTGATAGGCAAAAGGATCTAGGTGTACGGGTACACAAGTCACTGAAATTAGCAATGCAGGTGGAGAAGGTTGTCAAGAAGTCAGATGGTATGCTTGCCTTCACTGGGTGCGGCATTGAGTTTAAAAATTGGCAAGTCATGTTGCAGCTTTATAGAACCTTAGTTAGACTGCATTGAGAATATAGTATTCAGTTCTGGTTGCCACACTACCAGAACAAAGAACAACACAGCATGGGAAACAGGCCCTTCGGCCCAACGAGCCCGTGTTGCCATTTTAACAGCATGAGTTCCCACTTCCACCCATGACCCTTGTCTGTGTTTATGGAAATCCACATTGGAAACCAGACTGAGGAGACAATTTAGGGACAATTTGTTTCACCAATCAGCCTAAGAGCACACCTTTGGGGTGTGGGAGGAAACCGGAGCACCCGGAGAAAGCTCACGCAAGCAAGGGGAGAACATGCAAACTCCCACAGATACTGGCCCAAATCCATGTATCTCCACAGCACAGCGATAGTCACTAAGCTGTCATGTTGCCCATCAACTGGTCCAGTTTAAGCGTACACTAACGACTTGAAGCACGAGGCCACTCTCGAAAAATCCAAGAGCAGCCCTCGCATGACCCATCGAAGAAGGATGTGGAGGCTTTTAAGAGGGTATGGAAGAGATTTACCAGGATGTTGCCTGGTATGGAGGGCATTAGCTATGAGGAGAGGTTGGAGAAACTTGACTTGTTCTCATTGGAATGATGGATGTTGAGGGGCAACCTGATAGAATTCTATAAGATTAAGAGAGACATGGACAGAATGAACAATCAGAACCCTTTTTCCAGGGTGGAAGAATCAATTACTAGGGGGCATAGGTTGAAGAAGTGAGGGAAAAGGTTTAAAGGAGATATACAAGGCAGATATTTTTACACAAAGAGTAATGGGTGCCTGAAACTTGTTTGGTAGTGGAAGCAGATACAGTGCTGACTTTTAAGGGGCATCTTGACTAATTTATGAATAGGGTGGGAGTAGAGGGATATGGTCCCTGGGAGGGTAGGGGGTTTTAATTAAGTTGAGCAGTACAGTCGGTGCAGCTTGGAGGGCTGAAGGGCCTGATCCTGTGCTGTAATTTTCTTTGTTCTTTTTCTTTGTTCTTTGTCTGCCATGCAGGCAAAACATACAGTTCAGAGAGTACAAAGGGGAGAAGGAAAGGAGAGAGTGCAGAATATAAGTATTACAGTCATAGCCAGCGTGCAGAGAATGATCAACTTAATATATGATAGGTCCATTCAAAATTCTGGCGGCAGCAGGGAAGAAGCTGTTCTTGAGTGGGTTAGTACATGACCTCAGACTTTTGTATTTTTTTCCTGATGGAAGAAGATAGGAGAGAGAATGACTGGGATGCATCTGTAATGAATATGCTGGCTGCTTTTCTGATGCAGTGGGAAGTATATGTGGAATCAGTGGAAGAGAAGCAGGTTTGCTTGATGTTCTGGGCTATATTCACAACTCTTTGTAGTTTCTTGCGTCTTGGACAGAGCAGGAATCATACCAAGCTATATATATCAGGAAAGGATGCTATCTATGGTGCATCTTTGAAAATTGGTGAGTATTGTGATGGACGGATTTCCTTAGCTTCCTGAGAAACTGGAAGCATTGATGGGCTTTCTTAACTATCACATCAGCATAAGGCAGATCAGGATAGAGATACTGAATATGGAGTTTTACCCTCAATAAACCATCATAAGAACATAAGAAATAGGAGCAAGAGTAGGCCTCGTTCTGTACTGTGGGGTTTCTACGATTCCCATTCCTGGATGAAAATCCGTCTGACCAATGTTGTGGGTGTACCCTCATTATTAGGGCTGGGATGGTGCAAGAAGAAGATGGATCACTATCACCTTCTCAAGGGCAATTAGGGATGGACAATAAAGCATGACCTTGCCAACGGTGGCCATATTTCAGGATATTTTTGTTTAGAGAACACACAAAGCCCTGGTACAAATCCAGTAACCCTCGCCAAAATGGACAAGTGCTTGTCACAGGTTCTGCGGCAGACTTCCTCCACACTTCAAGGGACTATTAGCGAGACAGAGAAACCAATCCAACTAACAGCTCCAATAATTAAAAAAGAATCTGATGAATTTATTTGCTGTTAATGGAGTGTTAATCAAAATATCAAAAGACAGAGATTAGTGAGAGGTGGCAGAGATTTTTTTTTCTATTGAGCAATAGCCTTGAATTTGTTTGTAACTGGATATAAAAGGAGCAGATACAAACAGCTGCAGCTGTGCTTTCATTCATCATGTATAAATGCTTTTGAGATATGTGTTGTGACAGCTTTAATCTTCCAGAGAATATCTGGCAAAACGAGCGCAGTTGGTGGGCGTCAGAATTCATCCTTGCTCCTTCAGTGTGATTAGATCCGTAAAGAACAGCCCGTTCTAGGCTTCCCGGAGACGCGTCACTCAGCTCCCTGCAATTAGATTGAAAAGAAAATCGGGCATCTTGTTACAATTACAAAAGAGGTGCTGTTTGTCGGACATCAATGGCACACGCCATTTTGAGACTTCCATTTATTTATTCATTGCCAGGATGTGGACATCATTGGCAGGGTCACTACTCACTGCTTGCTCGCTAATTGCCTTTGGCAAGCAGCCTTCTTCATCCACTGCTGCAGTCCATGTGAGTGAAAGCCCTCTCCCAGAGTTGCTCGAGAGGGAATTTTCCTTTAAATTTGTTCATGGGATGTAGGCATCGCTGATCAGACCAGCATTTATTGCCCATCCTTGAAAGCGTACCTGGCATTAATTTGATCTTTCTCTGCACCCAAGCTAATGACTGTCACACTATATTCTGCACTCTCTCCTTTCCTTCTCTATGAACATTATGCTTTGCCTGCATATTGTGCAAGAAACAATACTTTTCACTATATCTTCATACATGTGACAATAATAAATCAAATCAAATCAAATCAAAATCATTTGAAAGGCAACTACATTGTTGTAGATCTGATGCAACATATAGGCCAAACCAGTTAAGGTCAGCAAATTGCCTTTCCTAAAGAATATTAGTGAACCAGATGGGTTTTTTTAAATGATAATTGTCAACAGTTTTGTGGTGATTATTAGACAATTAATTCCAAATATTTTTAATTAAATTCAAATTTCACCTTCAGTCATGATAGGATCTGAACCCAGGACCTCAGAGCATTATCCTCGATCACTGGATCACTAGTCCAGCAACAATACCAGACTTTTGGCCCAGAAATGACGAACAAATGACTGATATATGTCTAAATCAGGATTCTTACCTCTGTGTTCACTCTCGAAGAGAATATTTTTCTAATTCACTTACAGCCACACTTCCAAAACCCCAACAGTCTGGCCTTTAGTTCTTCATTCCATAACGCTTCTACAATGATCAGCTTGCTCAATCTGACTCTCATTTCAGAACAATTATTTTCTCAATGCTCTAGCCATTTCACCAGTTACAACCGTCAACTCCACTCCCTTAAATGTTAATGGTGGGACCAGACTTGGCAAGACCATATGAGGCTCGATCGAGATCTATGCATTATTCCAGAGTAGCATGTAAAGGTAGCCCCTAGCTTGTTTTCTCCACTGCAAACCGTCTTCTTAAACCTCTCTTCTCAACAATAACATCCACTGTTAACACCTAAGACCTCAGAAACCTCTTTATCACTTAGATAGCGAATATCATATTGTCGCAATTTGATGATTGGAATCTAAAGCCGAAAATGTGTGGGTTACATTGGTTGGCCATGCTAAATTGACTCTTAATGTCAGGGGATTAGCAAGATAAATATGTGGGGTTATGAGAATACAGCCTGGGTGAAATTGTGGTTGGTGCAAACTTGATGGGCCGAATGGCCTCCTTCTGCACTGTAGGAATTTGATGACTCTATGATTTGGGTGATTAGAGTCCCCCATTAAGATTACTCGGCAATGTTTGCGTCTCTCTGTAATTTACCTATAGATTTCTTCCACTACATCATACCCACTAGCTGGCGATCTATAGAGTACATCGAGATATGTAGTTGCACCCTTTTATTTGGTCCCCACATTATAAGAAAGATGTGGAGGCATTGGAGAGGATACAGAGGAGGTTTACCAGGATGTTGCCTGGTATGGAGGGCAGGTCTTATGAAGAGAGGCTGAGGGATTTGAGGTTGTTTTCGTTAGAAAGAAGGCGGCTAAGAGGAGACCTTATTGAAACATATAAGATGATTAGAGGTTTAGATAGGGTGGACAGTGATAGCCTTTTTCCTAGGATGGAGAAAGCTAGCACGAGGGGACATAGCTTTAAATTAAGGGGTGGTAGTTATAGGACGGATGTCAGAGGTAGGTTCTTTACCCAGAGGGTGGTAAGGGTATGGAATGCCCTGCCTGCTGCAGTTGTAGATGCGCCAAGTTTGGTGGCGTTTAAGAGGTTAGTAGATAAGTTTATGGACGAAAAGGGAATGGTTTAGTTTGGAGGGTCATTGCTTTTTCTTAATTGGTCGGCGTAACATCGAAGGCCGAAGGGCCTGTTCTGCGTTGTAATGTTCTATGTTCTATTTCTTAGTTCGAGCTAAATTGATTCCGTCCTTGAACCTCTGGAATATCCTTTTTCTTCAGCACTGAGATGCTCTCCTTAACCAATACTGCCATCCTTCTTCCTTTTCTTTCCTATCTATTCTGAACATCTAATAACCAGAAATATTTAACACCCAGTCCAGCACTCCCTCATGCCAGGTCTCCATTATTGTCACATCATATTTTCACATTGCAACTGCAAAATCTTAATATAATAGTCCAACTCCAGGAGCCTTTACCTTGCCTGTTTGCTTTTTGAATGGCAATTTATGAATCATTTTGGAAATCCAGATATACTACATCAGCTGCTTACCCTTTATCTACCCTACTAGTTAGATCCTCGAAGAGCTTAACTAGATTTGTCAACAGGAATTTCTTTTCTGTAAAAATATGTTGACTTGATGGGCAACTGCACAGGATGGTGTTCATGTTGGGATCATTGAACCTGAATTGACAATCCTACCCAGACCCTATCCCCGTAACTCCTTGTATTTACCCAGCCAATCTCCTTCACAATAAGGGGTAATTTAGCATGGCCAATTCAGCTGATCTGCACATCTTTGGAGTGCAGGAGGAAATTGGACACTCAGAGGAAACCCACACATACACAGGGAGAACATGCAAACTCCACATAGAAAGTGACCCAAGCCTAGAATTCAACCGAAGCCCCTGGCATTGTGAGGCAGCAATACTAACTGCTATGCTACCCTGTACAACATATTCTGTATATCCACATTTATACACAGTAACCCTGATTTCGACTTCATTACTTTCTCCCTTACATCTCCGGGTACAGAAATGCCTGTCTGTTCTCCTAACAAATGAAAATCATCCATCAGTGCTGGCTTTTTGCCCACAATTTTATCCTATTTATATTTCTTTCTAGCCTTCGCACAGCACACCTTTCTAACTAACTTGTTATCATCAGCAAACTTATGCCCATCAGTCTTTGTCTCTCCATCCAACTCATTAATATAATTTGTAAATAGCCAAGGCTTTGGCAATGGTCCTTAAAAATTCAGTTTCTGCTTACCTGGAAAAACCATAAGATATAGGAGCAAAATTAGGCCATTTAGCCCATTGAGTCTGCTTCCCCATTCAATCAAAGTCTTGATTATTCCCACTCTCTGTTTTCTACTTATCATTGCTAATGTAATAACCCAACTCCAGGAGTCCTTACCTTGCTTATTTGCCTTTTGAATGGCAATTTACAAAGGCATTTTGAAAATCCAGATATACTACATCTGCTGGTTATCCCTTATCCACCCTACTAGTTAGATTCTTAAAAAGCTTGACATAGATTTGTCAAGGATTTCGTTTTTTTGTAAAATCATGTTGACTTGATGGGCGACTAACCTGAGTGGTGATCATATTGGGATCATTCATAGTTTGTCAGTGAAAGCATGACTCACTGTCATTTCCGTACAGTGAGGCATCACTTCCCCAAGCATTTCAATATTGCAAAGCACAAACTCTTACAGCAGAGAACAAAATCATTCAGCCCCAATTAATCTCTCTCACACTAATCTTTCCCAAGAGTCAATCTGCATATCTAACCTTCTTGAGAGTTATTCCCAAATTTACTTTCACTGCAATGCTTTCCAGATCATAAAAACTCACCATACAAAGACAAAAAGTTCTCTTTATCTTTCTATCTGAATCTTTTGACAAATTAGAATGAAAAAAAATCGGCAAATAATCTGACAGTTTTATGCATTGATAAATGACAGGTGAAATTTCTCTTCTAGTTTTAATAACTCTGAGGGATTGTTTCTTTCAAAATGGGAATTTCATCTAATTTATAAAGCATAGTGTGAATCACAACCTCTAAATGTGTTCAAGGAGTTTTAAAATGGTTCCATATAAAATAGTTTAACTACAGCTGTTGAAGAATAGTAGACAAATCTTCACAGACACAAGGTAGGAAGATAGGAATTACTTTTTATATTAATGGGGTATATGTGTCATAGGCATCTGTTGCCCATCCCTAATTGCCCTGGAACTGAGTGTCTTGATCGTCACTTCATAGAACCCTACAGTGCAGAAGGAGGACATTTGGCCCATCGAATCTGCATCAACTCTCCAGCACAGCACAAAAACTCACCACACTCAGGTCCAACCCGGTACCCCCATCCCTAATAACCCAGCACTTTCACCATGACTAATCCAACTAACCTACATATTTTGGATCACTAAGGGGAAACTTAGCGTGGCCAATCACCTAACATGAGCATTTCTGGACTGTGGGAGGAAATCGGAGCACCTGGAGCAATGCCACACAGACACAGGGAGAATATACAAGCTCCACACAGACAGTCGCCCAGGACCGGAACTAGAGCCTGGTGTTGTGAGGCAACAGTGCTAACCACTGTGCCATTATGCCACCCCTATAGGCCATTTAAGAGTCAACCATATTGCTATGGGCCTGGAGTCAGATCTGGCCAGATTTCCTTCCCTAAAGGGCATTAATTAACCAGGTGACCTTTTACAATGATTTGCAGATTTTTATTGAATTTAGCGGTCACCATCCATCATGGTGGGATTTGATCCTGGTTCCCCAGAGCAATTCCCTGGGTCTCAGGATTGCTAGTCTGGTGACAATGGTCATAATTCTATAGTCTTGTTTGGCCTACAGCCACTGCCAGGGAGAACAGAGAATTTCGACTCATCCAAAACTCTATTCACTGCAGCGGGACTGGAGAATCCCAGCCGAGGGCGGGGTTGAAGAATCCTGGCCAATACTACTTCCCGCCAGCATTTCCCCCGTTCGAAAACAATGAAACCCTATTCACAAGACAGAACTGCCATTTAAGACAGGAAAGGTACTTGAGTTTTTCACTCCTCCACCCTCCCTCCCGAGAGAAATAATGAAAAAGAGAAAGAATAAAATACAATGACTGTCAGGCTTCAAGACATCCCAAAGCTCTTCATAACAAATGAAATGCTTTTGGAATGTAACTACTGACAGCATGGATTGATTAACTTACCTACTATTGTCACATGTGTTAACATACAGTGAAAAGTATTATTTCTTGTGCGCAATACAGGCAAAGCATACCATTCATAGAAAAGGAAAAGAGAGAGTGCAGAATGTAGTCACAGAATCCCACAGTGCAGAAAGAGGCCCTTCACAATCCCACCCAAACCCTACCCCATATCTGTACATATTATATCCAATAATCCCTCTAACCTACACATCCCTGGACACTAAGAGGCAATTTCTTAGCATGGCCAATCAACCTAACCTGCACATCTTTGAATTGTGGAATAACCAGGAGGAAACCCATGCAGACATGAGGAGAATGTGCAAATTCCACACAGACAATGACTGGAGCCAGGAATCGAACCCAGGATCCGAGAAGCAGCAGTGCTAACCACTGAGCTACCGTGCTGCCCTAGTAGTGTTACAGTCATAGCTAGGGTGTAGAGAAAGATAAACTGAATATGAGATAGGCTCATTCAAAAGTCTGAAAGCAGCAGGGAAGAAGCTGTTCTTGCATGCTATGCAGACAAGGCATACCATACATGAAGAAGGAAAGGAAAAGATGCAGAATGTAGTGTTATAGTCATAGCTAGGGTGTAGAGAAACATCAACTTAATGCAAGATGAGTCCATTCAAAACTCTGATGACAACAAGGAAGAAGCTGTTCTTTAGTAGGTTGGTACTTGTCCTCAGACTTTTGTATCATTTTCCCGATGGAAGGTGGAAAAGGGTAAGTCCCGGATGCTTGTGATCCTTAATTATGCAGGCTATCTTTCTGAGGTGGTGGGACATTTAAACAGAGTCAATGGATAGATTGTAGATGGAATGGATAGAAAGCATTAAGGAAATATGACTGTTAATTGACACACAGGGGATAATGATGAGATAATCAGCATTATTGATACAAGTTAAAGGCTGACAAAGACACCATGGTGATTTCCTCAGTCTTCCTCGAAATAGTGCCTTGGGATCCAGGTAAGGGAACCTCAGTTTAATGCTTTATTCAGCAAACAGCATCTCTGACAGTGTAGCACTCTCCCAGTATTGCTACTAAACAACACAGAGGTTCAATTCTAAGAAGTGGGATTGGAACCTAAATGTAACTCAGAGGCACAATTCTCAAACTCTTGAGGGATACAAAGAGTTGATAAAGCGAAACTATTTCAACTCTTGGAAGGATAGAGAATGATAGGACACAGATTGAATGTTAATGGCTAAAGAAGCAAAAGCAATATGGAAAAAAAGCATTTTCACTCAGCAAGTGGTTAACATCTGGAGTGTGATGGAGGCAGGCTCAATTGAGTTATAGGAAAGGAAATTATCTGAAGAGGAAGAATGTGCAGGGATATGGAGACAAGGTGGGAAGATAGCACAAAGTGAATTGCTCATTGGAAGAGCTAATGTAGGCATGATGGGCAGAATGGCCTCTGTGTTTTGACAGTACTCAGATTCTCTAATGCTGCAAAAGGTTGCCCACAAAGCCATGGTTTCTCAGTGGAGTTATTGCCAAACAAAGCTCACCGTGTCATATTCCTATTCAATTTGAGAGAGGGGGCAGCACAATGGCACAGTGATCAGTTAAGGTTTATTTATTAGTCGTAAGGCTTACATCCCCTAAGATTAGTGCTGCTGCCCCACAGCACCCCCAAGTTCAATTCCGGCCTTGGGTCACTGTCTGTGTGGATTTTGCACATTCTCCTCGTGTCTGCATAGGTTTCCTCCAGGTGCTGCTGTGGTAGTGTACGAATGAGGCAGTGGCATGATGGGAAAATTGGTCAAGTATTTAAAAAAAGAAACACTGACTCCGCATAACCTAAGACATGAATAAGACTGGAGAAGGTCAAGACCTGATAAGGCTGACTCCATATAACTTAGGATTGGAGGAGTGAGGCGAGATAAGGTCAAAATCACAGAACCTTCTATTACATGAGAAAACAGATATGGTCAGAGATCACGGAACCTTTCTGTTCCTTCAAAGAACAAGATAATAATATTATTGATGAGGTAGAGGGGTCTCGGAGGTCACTAGATCATAATACAATTAATGATGTACTGCTGCTTGTATTACTAATCGAACTCCTGAAGTCATGTAAGCTGATAACAAAAAGGTATAACTATTGAACTGATTCTTGTAGTTAGCGCGGTCTTGGTATAGAATCAGCAGTTTGTAGGGACTGCCCTGTGCTTCCAAGATTCTGATGTAGAGATGCTGGCGTTGGACTGGGGTAAACTCAGTAAGAGTCTGGCAACACCAATTTTAAATCCAACCGATTTATTTGATAGTAAATCTGCCAGCTTTTGGCCTTTGTAGCCTTCGTCAGGCGAATGAGATGTGAACATCTCATTCGCCTGACGAAGATGAAAGTCAAAAGCTCGCAGCTTTACCATCAAATAAATCGGTAGGATTTAAAATTGGTGTTGCCAGACTCTTACTGAGTTTTCCAAGATTCTGTCATTCACTGCATGCAGTTCTGTGATAATAAAAACTCTTTTTTAAAAAAGAAAACTTTGTTAAGTTTTACTATCACAGCTCGGGAAACAAGAAATTCTCCATTACAACATTATAGTTTCATCACACAGTTCTAAGATATCCCGGTTAGGTTGATTGGCCATTTAATTAATCAGTTAAAATCAGGATTGTGATGGCATTAAGACAGCAAGGCAAACTGGGAGATTTGATAAATATATATTTATTTTTATTAGTGTCAAGAGTAGGCTTACATTAACAATGCAATAACGTTCCTGTGAAAATCCCCTAGCCGTCATATTCCAGCGCCTGTCCAGGTAACTGAGGGAGAATTTAGCATGGCTAATGCTCCGATTCAGCAGTGTGGAGTGTGGGAAGAAATCCACGCAGACACAGGGAGAAGATGCAGACTCTGCATAGGCACTGACCCAAGCCAAGAATCGAACCCAGGTCCCTGGCGCTATGAGGCAGAAGTGCTAACCACTGTGCCACTGCGATTTCCACAATTTTTAACTATTTGTCAGTCTGAAGATAGAGTTAATACACAGCGGATCCAGCAGTTATAAATTAAAGATAATTCACCTCCAATCCATTCGCTGAACTGAAATGAATGAGTCTGATGAACTCGATTTTGTACTTTTGCAGCTGAACCAGTTAGCGAGTAGAATTTCCATCAAAGCAGGGACCACAATATCACACTTAAGTAATCAGGCGTGATTTCTCAAATGTTCTTGCTGCTTCAAGCTAAAGTCAGTGGTAAAATTACAGATCCTAATCTTGATGGACAAAGTATTAATCCTAGTTGAGAACATTACCATGGTTGATGAATAGCAAATTGCACTAGTGCGTGAAAATACATGAAATCATCTCTCTCGCTTCAGTTTAACCCTCTGTTTTCCAAGTAGAGTAAACTTAGAGTCATACATTTGTAGAGATTTACAGCATGGAAATAGGGTCCAACTTGTCCATGCCGCCTTTTTTTAACAACTAAACTAGTCCTAATTTCCATATTTGGCCCATATCCCTTGATACCCATCTTACCCATGTAACTGTCTAATTTTCAAAAGTAGCTTTTCGTAGAATCTTAGAATGATTAAACCTTGAATATGGGAGGAAGGGGGATCAGGATATTGAATTCAGTGTTCAGATATGATCAAAATGGGTGGCGGAGCAGGCTCATAGGGTAGAATGGCCTACTCCTACTTCCTGTTTCTATGATTACAGGACAGAAGATGGCTATTCAGCTCATCATGTTGATCCAGCTCACTGTAAGGGTATCTTACATAGTCCCAACCCCCACCATCCCCTCCCGGCCTCTGCACCCTTCCACCATAGTCCCTCACATTTTTGCCTCGTCAGATAATGAAGAGAATATCGTGGAGAGATGGTGGCATAGTGGTATAGTCACTGGACTAGTAATCCAGAGACCCAGGTTAATGCTCTGAGGATCCAGGTTCAAATCACACTGTGGCAGATACTGAAATTTGAAATTCAATAAAAATCTGGAATTAAGGATTTACTGATGACCATGAAACAATTGTTGGAACAACCCATCTGGTTCACTGATCTCCTTTAAGGAAGGGAATCTGCCATCCTTACCTGATCTGGTCTATATGTGAACCACAGCAAGATGGTTGACTCCAAAATGTCCTCAGGGATGGGCAATAAATGCTGGTCAACCAGTGACGTCCACATCAAAATAAACAAATTAATTAATTTTAGAAAATATTATCCAATGGTCATTTGAAAACCTTGAGTGAATTTGCTGCCACCAAGTTGTTGGACAGTACACTCCGGATCCTAAACTGTGAAAAAGGGTTAATTAAAAAAAAATTTTCTTATTTGTTTATTTTGATGTGGGCATCACTGACTGGCCAACTTTTATTGACCATCCCTGAGGACATTTTAAAGTCAACCACCTTGCTGTCGTTCTAGAGTCACATGTAGGCCAGACCAGGTAAGGATGGCAGATTTCCTTCCCTAAAGTGAACCAAGTAGACAATCGACAATGGTTTCATGGGGGTCATCATGTTCTTTTGTCATTCACCTTACACCAGTATCCTCTGCTTGACTCCCCTCCCAATGGGAGCACTTTCCCCCTATCTACTCTGCTAAACCCCTCGTGACTTTGAATACATTTCCATTATGATAAAAAAGGAGGTAGGTTGAGACTATGAAATTATAGGCCTGTCAGTCTAAGATGGGTGCTAGGGAAACTTACTTGAAAGATTTCTGAGAGTCAGAGTTTGCACTTAGATAGTTACGTATTAATCAGGGAAGGTCGGCGTGTTTTGGTCAAGAGAAGGTCGCATTTACAAATTTCATCAAATGATTTGAGGAGTTAATCAGGAGTGTTGATGAGGTAATGCATCTGATGTGATCTACATGGACTTTAGCAAGGCTTTTGATAAGGCTCATTGTGGCAGACTAGTCAAGAAAATGAGGCCCGGGGACCCAAGGCAAAGTGGATCCAAAATTGGCAAAGAGACAGGAAGCAGAGGGTGACGGGAGAGGGATGTTTCTGCAGCTAGAAGTCTGTTTCCAGTGAGGTTCCAAGGGGATTGATGCTGGAATCCCTATTATTTGTGGTGTATGTTAATGGTCTGGATTTAAACGTATGGGTTCTATCAAGAGGTTCACAGATGACATGAAAACTGTAGGATGGTAAGTAGTGCAGCGGATAGCAATGGGCTAGTATTGAACCTGGAAAAGTATGAGATGATGCATTTTGGGAGGACTGACAAGATAAAGGATTTCACCGTGATTGGTAGGCCCCTGGGAAGTATTGAAGATCAGAGGGACTTTGACATGTATATTCACAGATGCCTGAAGATAGCAGGGCAGTAGATATTGTGGTTAAGACAGCATATGAGATACTTGCCTTTATTAATTGGGATATAGAACATAAGAGCAGATAGGTCATGCTGGAACTGTTGGATAGATCACAATGGGAATACTCTGTGCGGTTGTTCTCACCGTGTTATAGAAGGATATGATTGCGCTGTGGAGGGTACGTGAGTACTTCACCGGGATGTAGCCTGGGCTGCAGGGTCTGAGTTATAAGGAGAGATTGGATCAGCTGGGGCTCTTTACCTTGGAGCAGTGAAAGTTGAGAGGGGTCCTGATAGAGGTGGATAAGATTATAGATATGGTGGATAGGAAGGCACTTTTTCCATTAGTAGAGGAGTCAATGCCCAGGGGACAGAGATTTAAGTGAGAGGTAAAGGCTAAGAGGGGAGTTAAGGAGAATTTTTTTCACCCAGAGAATGGTGGCAGCCTGGAACTCCCTGCTGAAAAGGTTGTTGAGTCAAAAACACTCATAACATTTAGTATTTAGATTTTCACTTCTGCTACCATAGCCCACAGGGTAATAGTGCACAGTGGTTAGCAACGCTGCCTTGCAGTGCCAGAGACTCAGCTTCGATGGCAGTCAATTCTACTCACCCACCACCCTCTGAGTGAAAAAGAATCTAAGTACAGAGCAGGTACCTTAGTAGAATCTTAGTAGGTACGCATTTGCCACCTTTACTTCTTGCAGGATTTGATGTTTATCCGTACACTCACAATGTTTTACACATTTTACATCCAGGTTCGATTCCAACCTCGGGTCACCATCGGTGTGGAGTTTGTTCCAATGTCTGCATGGATTTCCTCCGGGTGCTCTGGTTTACTTCCACAGTCTGAAAGATGTGCAAGTTAATTGGATTAACCAAGCTAAGATTCTCCTTAGTGTCCCAAAATGTGTAGGTTAGGAGGAGATTAGTGAGATTGATTTTTGGGTTTACGGGGAAGGCAGGGACTGAGTGAGGCAGTGGTGCTAACCACTGTGCCACCATCTGCTCATTCGGTTTCATTACTAACCGGGCAAACAGGAGCCAAGCTGTGAATGCAAAGATACTTGAATTAGCCTGCTGCAGGCCCCATCATTCCAAACTTGTTTTGTTTCACTTCTTGTGACTTAATGCCCCTCGTGCGTATCAAAATTGGAAAGTTCCAAGCGTCCACAGAAGGACAAAATGTTCCACCTGGTAAACACAATGCTATTTTGGACGCATCATTGCCAGTCACAAAGAACTGAACTTATTAACACAGGATAACCAGGAGTTCGATGGATGATGGCCAATTTGGCAACTTGTTCTCGGCCCAGTGGGTCAGCTAAACCTGGGCTGAGAACTGTATGATGTATAAGTTAAAGTTTGTACCAAGGTGAAAAGATGCCAGATGGTATTAGATGTGCAAAACATGGTGCGTGTACGGATAAATATCAAATCCTGCAACAAACAAAGGGTGGCAATTGTGCAGCACATAAAGAGTGGTAGGAAGATCAGAATCTGGTGAAGCTGAAAGAGAGTTAAGAACATTAATTGATTTAGCACTTAATGTATATCATCAATCTACAGGGGCATTGAATAGTAAATGAGCCAAAAGTCTGTAATACAAGCTTAAATTGTGCATTGCCCTTGGCAGGTTACATATCAAGAACTTTCTCAATCCTTTGGAGGTGGTCCTGTGAACAGCATGAGTCAAGCCAAAAAAGCAAGGAACGAGGAAGGTCTGGAGAGGCTTGGGCTGTGCAGATTTGAGAAGAAGCAAGTGAAGAATTATTTTACAGAGGTACATCAGATACGCCAACACTGGGCAGTGGAGAGTTTCAAGAGGAGACCGAGATAGGTTCCAGTCAATCGTTAGGCTCTCTGATCATTGGAAAAATGCACGCTGTTGAGCATTTTGTATCGAGCTGCTGGCCGTGCTTCACATTAGTTTAAAAATGTATCTCTGTTTGGAAAGCTCGGCAGACGTCGGTGCTTCAAGCATGAAATTTTTACACTTGTTCTGGTCATTCTGCCCTGTGATTTCAGCATTAGGATTTTTCGTGGAACTAAAGACAAATCTTTCGGTGAAGTGGGATGTTTAAAATGTCTGATTAAACAGAGTCAGTTGCGATTAGTGAAGAGTTGATTTTATATCTGGCTAAAGTTTCCTTGAGGAGGTTGTTAACATGGTGGTTGGTGTATATTATCAGTGTATTTGATATGATGGAGATATCCTTAAAAAAAATGAAAGAACTGTAGATTCAGAAAGAATGTTCCCAGTGGTGGGGGAGTCAAGACGTAGAGGGTCATAGTTTGAAGATAAGTGATAAGCGCTTGAGAACTGAGGCGAGGAGAAATTTTTTCACCCACAGGGTGGTGAATGTGGGGAATTCACTGCCACAGAATGCTGTTGAAGCCGAAACGTTATCCGATTTCAAGAAGAAATTAGATATAGCTCTCCGGCTAAAGGGATCATGGGCAGGGGGTCCGGGGGCGGGAGGGAGCTGAGAATTAGGATGTTGAATTTAATGATCAGCCATGATCAAAATCAGTGGTGGAGCAGGCTCGAAGGGCTAAATGGACTACTCCTGCTTCCAGTTTCAATGTTTATCTGCTCTTTGTCATTATCCGAAGCAATGCCACTTTCATCTAGGACTAATCAACGAAAGGTCATTTCACTGGGCAGGTTACACCACGGTGAGGTGTAAGATCAGGAGATAATAGTTTGAAACTGACTAATTTCTTCATAAAATTGGTGATCAGCGTTCTATGCAGCAGATTATGGTCATGTTAGAAAGCCTTATCTGTAATTTATACTTCCAGCCACGGCTTCTCATTTTTCAAATTATGTCAGTGTTCTTTTATTGCTAATTCACTTTGAATCTTGTAAACCACAAAAGAAAATTAGCTAACGGGTACATTTAAAATTAGAAAATTGATTACACTCAATAATGTCTATCATTGCTGAAAGCACATAGCAGTCAAGCAGAAGAGCTTCCCGCTGCCTGAGAATACCAGCCAGTATAACTAAGAACTCCACGCACCCCGGACATTCTCTCTTCCACCTTCTTCCATCAGGAAAATGATAGAAAAGTCTGGGATCATGTACTCAAAAACAGCTTCTTCCCTGCTGCTGTCAGACTTTTGAACGGATCTACCTTACATTAAGTTGATCTTTCTCCACACCCTAGCTATGACCATAACACTACATTCTGCACTTTCTCATTTCCTTCTCTATGTATGGTATGCTTTGTCTGTATAGACAAAGAAACAATACTTTTTGCTGTATACTAACGCATGTGACACTAATAAATCAAATCAAATCAAAGGATTTATGAAAAGAACAAATGGGTACTCTTAGAATCACAGAACCATAAATTCATGGAATTTTGATATTGCAGAAAGAGGCCATTCTGGCCATCGAGTCTGCATTGACCACAATTCCACCTAGCCCCGTAACTCCATGTATTTGCATGAAGATGCAATTTAGCATGGCCAATTCACCTAATCTTTACATCTTTTGACTACGGAACGAGAGAACCTGAAGAAAACTCACGAGGAGAATGTACAAACTCTACAGAGACAGTCACCCAAGGCCAGAATTGAACCTGGGTCCCTGGCACTGTGACGCAGCAATGATAAACACTGTGACACCCAAACTCTTCTTCAAAGCTTGAGCCATGATGGGTGGACAACATTATAAAAGGAAGGGAACAAAAGAGAAGGGAGAATGAACCCTACATAAAATCACGCAAGTGAAAAAGTAGAACAACCCGCAAAGTGAAAAAGAGATGGCGAAATGGTGGACGTGATACCAGCATGAGATAATAGAAGGACATTGACTAGCTTAGTGGTTAAAAAAGAGCAGCATGGACAAATTGGTTGGAAGGGCCTGTTTCCATGCTATAACTCTTTATGACTCAATGAGTTTGCACCAATTATAATCCACACAGGCCCTATCCCCCTAATCCTTAGTATTTACCCTGCTAGTCCCCCTGAGACACTATGGGGCAAGTTACCATGACTAATCAACCTAACCCACACATCTTTGGACTGGTATTCTGATACAGTACATTGTCATATTTTACAATATTGGATGGATTTAAGGTATCTGTGAAATCTGTGAAATTAATCTATAAATTGCATACATTAATTCGCAGACAATTTTTTTATCCCTAAAGCATGCCAAAACACACACTGTGCTGCAGAAGTTTATACCTGAACTCAGCATTGAAGCGCTTTGTGGGTCTTAAATAGTGCTGATGTCGAGATGCCGGTGTTGGACTGGGGTAAACACAATAAGAGGTCTGACAATATCAGTTTTAAATCCAACCGATTTATTTAATAGTAAACTTGCAAGCTGTAAAGCCGAGGCTATAAAGCCGAAAGCTTGCGAGTTTACTATTAAATAAATTTCTTGAATAGTGCAACAGTTGAATTTACTACACTATTAAAATGCAATATAATAGGAGTGGTCCAAGGAGCTCCTGCTCTCCTCCAACATGAGGCCAGAGAACATCTGAATGGCTGAAGGATATAAGATGATAAACAGAAAGAACTGAAAGACTGAGAAAGAAGAGAAATTTCCTTCAGCCGAGATGAGGAGTGGATACCACTTTTACAGCCAGATATCAAGAGGGCAGACCTCCCCGCCAACCATAGAAAATTTACAGCTCAGAAACAGACTTATTGGCCCTTCTTGTCTGTGCCGAAACATTTTTTGCCTAGTCCCACTGACCTGCATTTGGAGCATATCCCTTCACACCCCTCTCATCTATCAACGCATCCAAATGGGAGATTATCCACTTTGGAAGAAATAATAGTAGGATGGAATATTATTTAAATGGTGAAATTTTGCAGCGCGCTTCGGTGCAGAGGGATCTGGAGGTCCTTGTGCACAAATCGCAAAAACTCAGTCTGCAGGTGCAGCAGGTGATCAAGAAGGTGAATGGAATGTTGGCTTTCATCGCGAGGGGCATGGAATATAAAAGCAGGAATATACAAGGTACAGGTGAGGCCGCAACTGGAGTACTGTACGCAGTTTTGGTCCCCTTATTTGCGAAAGGATGAATTGGCCTTGGAGGGAGTACAAAGAAGGTTCACTAGGCTGATACCAGAGACGAGGGGGTTAGCTTATGAGGAGAGATTGGGTAGATTGGGCTTGTACTCGTTGGAGTTCAGAAGGCTGAGGAGGAATCTTATAGAGACTTACAAGATAATGAAGGGGCTAGATAGGATAGAGATAGAGAGATTCTTCTCACTTGGAAAGGATAGCAGAACTAGAGGGCACAGCCTCAAAATAAGGAGGGGACAGTTTAGAACAGAGTTGAGGAGGAACATTTTCTCTCAGAGGGTAGTGAATCTCTGGAATTCTCTGCCCATTGAAGTGGTGGAGGCTCCCTCGTTGAATATGTTTAAGTCACGAGTAGATAGATTTCTAATCGATAAGGGAATTAAGGGTTATGGGGAGAAAGTGGGGAAGTGGAACTGATCCCCTTCAGATCAGCCATGGCTTTATTGAACGGCGAGGCAGGCTTGATGGCCTACTCCTGCTCCTATTTCTTATGTTTTAATGTAAGCACAACTTGAAAGAAAAGTGGAAACAGATTTATTTGTCATCTGTGAAAGGGATGGAATGATAGAAATCATAGAAACCCTATAGTGCAGAGAGCAGCCATTTAGCCCATCGAGTCTGCATCAACCACAATCCTACCAGGCTTTCCCTCATGTGCCTACATATTTTACCTGCTAATCCTTCCAATCTACACATCTCAGGACACTAAGTGGAAATTTTAACATGGCCAATCTACATAACCCACATATGTTTGGACTGTGGGAGGAAAACAGAGCACACGGAGGAAACCCACGCAGACACGAGGAGAATGTGCAAAATCCACATAGACAGTAACCTGAGCTGGGAATCAAACCCAGGTCCCTGGAACAGTGAAGCAGCAATGCTAACCACTGTCACCATGTCACCCAATATATGTTTGGGAAGGAAACGAGGGGAAAAAGCAGGGGAGTAGGATGAATACAGCACTCATCTGAACAACCTAACATTAGTGTGATGGGCCAGTTGGCCTTCTTGTACGCTCTATGAGATATTTGATTCTGTTTCAATGGCAGCAAAACCAAACCACAGCACCTCATAATACAGTAGCACAGTGGTTAGCAGTGCTGCCTCACAGCGGACCTGGGTTCAATTCCCAGCTTGCGTCACTGTTTGTGTATAGTTTGCCATTCTCACCATGTGGGCATAGGTTTCCTCCTGGTGCTCCAATTCTTCCCACAGCCCAAAGATGTGCAGGTTAGATGCATTGGCCGTGCTAAATTCTCCCTCAGTGTACCAGAACAGGCACCGGAGTGTGGCGACTAGGAGAGTTTCACAGCAACTTCATTGCAGTGTTAATGTAAATTTACTTGTGACTAATAAATAAACTCTAACTTTAATGCTGTCGTGACTGATATCAAATAAGAGGGGGACTAAGCCTGATCTGGGTGGCTCAGTTTCACATTTAGTGGTACAGTTATCCCCCTATAGTTGAACACACATATTAAGGAGAAATTTAAGTATGAGAATAATGGGTCTATTCCACTCCTTTCTCAATCTCCTTGAACACTGGGCATCGGGAAACAGCAGGTAAATGCTGGTTGTAACGCAATGAGCTCCTTGTTAGAAACCCCTCAATTGTGATGTATTGCTAATTACAACATATCAGTGCATATTCATCTGGTGTCCTATATGTCTGCAGTATGACACATCTCTGATGTTTTAAATTCTGCATTCATTTATGAGACTTCAGTAAGATGGTTTGTTTTTTTGCATGAATTGTACTTGAAAAGAAATGAGATGGCGATAATCGTTTCACAAGATTAAAAATTAAATAGAAAGAAAGTAATGTGCCTGGAAAGTGAAAAGGTTGCTGGTTGGCAGTAAATTGAAGCTGTCACAACAGCTATGTACACAGAGTCCCATTCACGCAAAGGAACAAACCATCTTACATGTTGTAATCAGCATTATATTACAATTGAGGGGTTTCTAACAAGGAGCTCAATGGTGCAGGTAGAAAACAAGACAGATACTGGGATATATTAAGCCAAAATAGAATCAGAGAAAACCTACCATGCAGAAGGAGATTTTCTTTAAGGCTATGGGAGGAAACTGACAATTTGGCAGCGCGGTAGCACAGTGGTTAGCATTGCTGCTTCACAGCTCCAGGGTCCTGGGTTTGATTCCCGGCTCAGGTCACTGTATGTGTGGAGTTTGCACATTCTCCTTGTGTCTGTGTGGGTTTCCTCCTGATACTCTGATTTCCTCCCACAGTCCAAAGATGTGTGGGTTAGGTTGATTGACCAGGCTAAGAAATTGCCCCTTAGTGTCCAGGGATGCGTAGGTTAGAAGGATTAGTGGATATAATATGTAGGGATACGGGGCAGGGCCTGGGTGGGATTGTATAGTCCGCACTATACGGGCCTCTTTCTGCATTGTAGGATTCTATGGAGTCTGCGCCACTCACAATCCCACCCAGACCTGATTCCCGTAACCCTTTGTATTTATTCTGCGAATCCTCCTGACACTAAGGTCAATTTAGCATGGCCAATTAGCCTACCTGCACATCTCTGGAGTGTGAGAGGAAACCCAAGCAGGCATGGGGAGAACCTGCAAACTCTGCAAACACAGTGATCCTAGGCTGGAACTGAACTCGGATTTCTGGTGCTGTGAAGCAGCAGTGCTAACTACTGTGCCACCATGCCACGCACAAAATAGTGAAATAATTTATAATTCATAAATCGTGGTGCAACTGCACTTGGACTATTGCGTAAGTTCCAATTACTGCAGTTCAAAAAATGATTTTGTCGATGTTGGTGGTTAGAGAACTAGCAAAATTATTGGGAAGTAGAGGGATTGGATCTCATTGGAGGGAAGATAGTGAGTTTTTGTGATTGCTTGCTTTGGAATTCTAAAGAGGCTAGATAATGTAGAGCAATGCCTATTGGTGACAGAATGGTTAGCATGGCTGCCTCACAACACCAGGGATCTGGGTTCTTATTCCTGGCTTGAGTGACTGTGTGGACTGTGCATGTTCTCCCCGTGTCTGCATGGGTTTCCTCTTGATGCTCTGGTTTCCTCCCACAGTCTGAAAGACAATGCTGGTTAGGTGTATTGGCCATGCTAAGTTCTCCCTCGATGTACTCAAACAGACAGTGGAATGAGGTGATTCAGAGATTTTCATAGTAACTTAAGCCCATTTGTGACACTACAAAATAAACTTTAAATTGGTGAACATTATGAAAATTTCTCTTAATGATTCCATTCACTGCCACACAAACCTCTGTCTTCCTTCAGACCTGCATGATGGTTCATTATTGGGTTGTTAATAGTGTACAGTTTTGTTGAAAAGTAGCTTCAGCTCAAATGAAATTAAATCACTGCCCTATCAGTCTCTTTAAAACTCTCCACATTGTCACAGTATGCGCTGTGTGTCACATCTGAACATTAGCAACCTATAATTGAATCATAGAATCCCTACGGTTCAGAGGGAGGCCACGCAAGGCCTTATTCCTGTAACCCCACATATTTACCCTGCTAATCCCCCTAATGCTAGGGTCAATTTAGCATTTGATTTGATTTGATTTATTATTATCACAAATATTAACATACAATGAAAAGTGTTGTTTCTTGCATGCTATACAGACAAAACATATCATTTATAGAGAAAGAAAGGAGAGAGTGCAGAATATAATGTTACACCCATAGCTAGGATGCAGAGAAAGATCAAATACAAGGTAAGTTCATTCCAAAGTCTGACAACAGCAGGGGAGCAGTTGTTCACGAGTCGGTTGGTACATGACTTCAGACTTTTATATCTTTATACCAGTCCTTAATAGTGCTGGCTGCTTTACTGAGGTAGTGAGAAGTGTAGACAGAGTCAATGGATGGGAGGCTGGTTTGCATGATAGGTTGGGTAACATTCATGACCTTTTGTAGTTCCTTGCTGTCTTGGGCAGAGTAAGAGCCATACCAAGCTGAGATACAACCAGAAAGAATACTTTCTATGGCACATCTGTAAAAGTTTGTGAAGTCATATCTGACGTGCCAAATTTCCTTAATCTTCTGAGAAAGTAGAGGCGTTGGAGAGCTTTCTTAAATATAGTGTCGGCATGGGGTGAGCTGGACAGGTTGTTGGTGATCTGGACGCCTAAAAACTTGAAACTCTCGACCCTTTCTGTTTGATGTAGACAAGGGCATATTCTCCTTTATGCTTCTTGAAGTCGATGACAATCTCCTTTGTTTTGTTGACATGGCTAATCAATGCAATCCAAACATCTTTGAACTGTGGGAGGAAACCAGAGTACCCACAGGAAACCCATGCAGAAGCAGGGAGAATGTGCAAACTCCATTCAGCCAGTGACCTGAGGCCAGAATTGAACCTGGGTCCCTGACACTGTGAAGCAGCAATTGTGCAAGGACTATTCAGCTTTCTGACTTCTGCTTTTGAGGGGGAAAAAAATGATTTTACAATTTGGGTTTGGCAAAACTGAAAAGCAACATTTAAAAGTTTAGTTTATTTATGAATCACATTAACACTGCAATGAAGAATTCCAAAGAAAGCAGTCACAAAAACCCACAATCTTCTGTCCAATGAGAACATGCCCAATTTACAGGATTGTGAATCAAGATCCAACTCCTCTACTTCTCAATAATTCTGCTGGGTCTCTAACCACCTAGCATCTGTTCAGATTAATGCACCTAACCAGCATGTCTTTCAGAATGTGGGAGGAAACTGGAGCACCCGGAGAAAACCCACGCAGACGTGGGGAGAATATGCAAATGCCGCACAGATAGTAAAGCAAGCTAGGAATGTTGCAATTTTGGTCTTGGGTGACCTGCAGATAACTAGAAGAGAGAGAACAAGATTTATATCGGCCAGACCTGCCACTTAAAGCAGCAAGAATGTTGACTTTATTGTTCACACATAAAATGTGTGTTGTGACTCGCACCCAGTTTGAAAACCTAGTATGTTAGAAATGTAAAGAAGGCTGGAGAGTCCGCCTAGCTGCGGCTTAGTAGGAGTATCTCCAGAGATAATTATCATTGTGTTGGGGAAAGAAAAGAACTAGAATGAAACCCTTTAGAGCTGCAACACGCTTTGGATTTTTTCCAAGTGATTGGATATCTGCTCAAGAGAATGAGTAAGGTAACAGAATTTACAGTCTTGGTTTTCACTAAAAGCAGAAAGGAGCAAATCGTGGTTGGTTATCTGAGGTATAAGTTGTCTACAAAAAGAAAGGTGTTGTAATAATAGTATTTTGTTTCAGTCCTTGACACAATAAAAGTTATTTAAAAAATGAAACCTTGACTACTTTCTTTTAGATAATAAAGGGAGGTTCATGTTTCTCATCAAATTCTTATCAATAGAGATTGTAATAATGTTGGACTTTGTTATCTTTGCTGATTGGAGTTATTAATTAATTTAGTGCTGACTGGTACACTTATGGGATGATTATTGGCCTGCTTATGGCACTATAGCATAACGATTAGCACTGCTGCCTCACAATGCCAGGGACTTCTGTTCAATTCCCGGCTTGTGTCACTGTCTGTGCAGAGTCTACACATTCTCCCCCTGTCCACATGAGTTTCCTCTAATTTCTCCGTTTCCTCCCACAGTCCAAAAGACATATTACTTAGGTGCTTTGGACGTGCTAAATTCTCCCTCAGTGTACCCAAACAGGTGCTGGAGTGTGGCAACTTGAGGATTTTTACAGTAACTTCATTGCAGAGTTAATGTAAGCCTATTTGTGATTAACAAAAAAACTTAAACTAATAAATGCATTGAGAATGTTGTGTTGCTATGTTGTAGAGCAGAGGATTAAGAAAATATCCCTTTATTTGAAAGGGATGGGCCAATAAAATGTACGGAAGAGAGGGAATCAGTACTGAGATGTTCCACAGTTGTCGAGGAGTTCCCCCTATGAACATCATCTCAATGTTCTCCTCCACCTGATTCTTATTCCAGTCAAAGTCAAACTCTCCTCACCGTTAATATCCAGTAATCCCAACATCATAACTGTTCCTGTACTTCAGAAGCACTTGTTGATTTTGAAGCACTTTGAAATGTTTTGTGGTTTTGCAAAGATCAATATAAACTTAATCATTCCTTCCTCATCTCCTTCTTTCTTCCCTTCCTTTCTTCCTCCCCTCTCCTTCTCTTCCTTTCTTTCTTTGCAGAATCTCACCCAATTTGTGCACACAAGAAAAGCTTCCTTTTATTACAGAGGGATGTGCAAATGTAATTGTTCTTTGCTATTCAGGATGTTGAAAGAATATTCTGCGGGAGAAGAACATATTGCAACTTGGACTCAGGGAAAATAGTAAGCCCAAACAACTGGGGGCTTTACTTCACTGTTGCCTTGTTGCAATGACAAAGGTGATTCAATTGCCAACTTTTTTTCATTCACTCACGGAACATGGGCACCACTGGCTGGCCAGCATTTATTGCCCATCCCTAATTGCCCTTGAGAAGGTGGTAGTGAACTGCCTTGAATCGCTGCAGTCCACCTGCTGTGGAGTGACCCACAATGCTTTTAGGCAGGGAATTCCAGGATTTTGACACTGCAATGAAGTTACTGTGAAAATTCCCTAGCCACCACACTCTGATGCCTGTTCAGGTACACTGAGGGAGAATTTAGCATGGCCAATGCACCTAACCAGCACATTTTTCAGACTGTAGAGGAAACCGGAGCATTTAGAGGAAACCTATGCAAACACGGGGGGGATGTGCAGATTCCACACGGACAGTGACTCAGGCTGGAATCAAATCTGGATCCCTGTCGCTGTGAGGCAGCAGTGCTGACCTCTGTGCCACCATGCTATTCATGTTGTTAATATGTAGAAATCTATCACTGCCAATTTTGAACACACTAATGACAGAGAATCCAAAGGTTAAATATCTTCAGAATGAAGAAATTCTTTCTCATCTCAGACCTAAGTCCCTTATTCTCAGATAGTGTTGCCAGGTTTTCGAACGCCCAGCCAGAGGAAATGTACTTCCTACATCTACCCTCTTGAGCCATGGAAGAATTTTATTTAGAACATAGAACACTACAGCACAAACAGGCCCTTCGGCCCGCAAGTTGTGCCGATCATATCTATACTTACCGGGCCATAGAACTATCTGTAACTCTCAATCCCATTAAATCCCATGTACTCATCCAGAAGTCTCTTAAAAGACCCCAGCGAGTTCGCCTCTACCGCCACTGACGGCAACCGATTCCATTCACTCACCACCCTCTGAGTGAAAAACTTACCTCTGACATCTCCTCCTTGCTCCCCAGTACCTTAAACCTGTGTCCTCTTGTAGCGACCATTTCAGCCCTGGGAAATAGCCTCTGAGAATCCACTCTATCTATTCCTCTCAACATCTTATAAACCTCTATCAGGTGCCTCTCAACCTTCGTCTCTCCAGGAAGAAGAGACCTAGCTCTCTCAACCTATCTTCATGGGGCATGCCCCCCAATCCAGGCAACATCCTTGTAAATCTCCTCTGCATCCTCTCCATAGCTTCCACATCCTTCCTATAGTGAGGCGACCAGAACTGCACACAATACTCCAAGTGGGGTCTAACAAGGGTCAAATTTTATTTGAATGGGATCACCTCTCATTCTTCTGAGAGACTAAAAGTTTAGTCTATTTCATCATCCCTCTCAGGGCATTCCCCCTCTATCCCAGGAATTAACTTAGTTACACGAAATGCTAATGCATGGAAATGATTAGGTTGCTGAATATGTTCATCTCTGTCCATATGCTTACTTGGTACTGGCTGGAAACTTAATAGTTTCACAACAAATTTGACGAGAACCTAAGTGCCCATGCGTTGATGTCACACACAGACATTCCCAGACTCGTGATTGTTTATTCTGCATCTCCCTGTCTTCAGTTGGCAATAATAGGGAAAAGAACAAGTATTTGAAGATGCAGAGACACAATACACCATTGTGTTGGTCAGTGATCAGTTTGAGCAGCCCATTTCCTGAGACTGCTCTTATTGTGTGTGAATAAACACAAGGCAACACCTTCTCATCACTTCACAATTCAACCCCACCCTCAGGGATAAAAGCATTTTCTTACACAATGGCTATTTGTACTGCAACCACTTCCACCCCTATAACTCTCTGAGAAATCTGAGTTCCTCCAAATCTGCTCTCTCGCACAACCTTCACTTCCTTCACTTGTTGGAGTTTAGAAGGATGAGGGGGGATCTTATTAACTTACAGGATACAGCGAGGCCCGGATAGAGTGGACGTGGAGAGGATGTTTTCTCTAGTGGAAAAAACTAGAATTAGAGGGCACAATCTCAGGCTAAGGGGACAATCCTTTATAACAGATATGAGGAGGAATTTCTTCAGCCGGAGAGTGGTGCATCTATGAAAGTCTTTGTTGCAGAAGGTTGTGAAGGCCAGGTCATTGGGTGTCTTTAAGACAAAGAACGTTAGGTTCTTGATTGATAAGAGGATTGGGGTTATGGGGAACAGGCAGGAAAATGGGTTTAAGAAAAATATCAGTCACGATTGAATGCGGAGCAGGCTTGATGGGCTTATGGTCTTAAGCAATCAGTTCCACTCTCTTCCTCTTATCCCAGAGGATTACATTTTCCAAGTTTCCTTTTGAAAGATATTTGCTGGGATTTTGAGCTGGCGTTCACCACAAACACAAACAGCAACATGGGCAAAATCTCACAAGACTTGGAAAACGAGAATTTCGCTCCCGAGATTTAGTTTTCTGATTCTCCCCACTCCCTGCCGGTGACGTAACAAGACCACATAACCAGCCGATAAATTAATCAAGCTAAATAGAACTTCCATAAGAGTGAGGTTAATTTTGTTTAAAAGTATTTTGAATGCAGATTACACAACGTGGTGACAGCAAAGCTAATGGAGAAACACACCCCAGGCAGCCTCAAGTGACAGACATGTAGATCGGAATTTTACCAGCACGCATGTCCCGGAATTGAAGAGGACGAGACTTGTAGAACAGCATTCTCTTTTGGCTACTGGCAGGATCTTACAAGCCTGGGGGAGCGGCGAGGTAGTAAAACTCCGGTAGTAATATTCACAGACTCAAGGTGCAGGAAAGTCAGGAACCTCTTTGTAATAAATGTTTATATAATCAATGATCCCAACACATTGGTGAGATTTACATCTGTTTTTCAAAAGTGTGAACAAAGCGAGAGGAAGCCATTCAGTCCCATGGAGGGTGGGGAGTGAAAAGGGGGACATGCTTGGACAGTACCCTGGCATTGCCTGCTGGCACTGTCCTGTCACTGCCTGGCACCATCCCCCAGCACTGTCCCTGACACTTCCACTTTGATTTTGATTTGACTTAATTTGATTTATTACCATCACATGTATTAGTATACAGCAAAAAGTATTGCTTCTTGTGCGCTACACAGACAAAGCATACAGTTCACAGAGAAGGAAACGGGGTGCAGAATGCAGTGTTATAGTCATAGCTCGGGTGTAGAGAAAGATCAACTTGATGCGAGGTAGGTCCATTCAAAAGTCTGACAGCAGCAGGTAAAAGCTGTTCTTGAGTCAGTTGGTATGTGACGTCAGACTTTTGGTAGAAGGTGGAAGAGAGAATGTCCAGGGTACGTGGGATCTTTAATTATGCTGGTCGCTTTGCTGAGGTAGTGGGAAGTGTAGACAGAGTTAATGGATGGGAGGCTGATTTGCATGATGGATTGAACTACATTCATGACCTTTTCTAGTTCCTTGCTGTCTTGGGCAGAGCAGGAACCCATACCAAGCTGCGGTACAACCATAGAATGCTTTCTATGGTGCATCTGTAAAAGTTGGTGAGAGTTGTAGATGACATGCCAAATTTCCTTAATCTTCTGAGAAAGTAGACTCGTTGGGGAGCTTTCTTAACTATCGTGTCGGCATGGAGGGACCAGGACACATTGCTGCTGATCTGGATACCCTCTGACACTTCCTCGGTATTCCCCCTGATACTGCCAGGGGGCCATGTCCATTGCAGAGGGGACGTCCACGCTGGGGGAAATATCCCCTATGTTTAAAATGGCAACCTGATCTCGGGATTCTTGTTATTCTAACCACTTTCTCAGGCTCCAGCTTTGCCAGTGTAACAGT
Organism: Sphyrna mokarran; assembly: GCA_024679065.1. Classification (NCBI taxonomy): domain Eukaryota; kingdom Metazoa; phylum Chordata; class Chondrichthyes; order Carcharhiniformes; family Carcharhinidae; genus Sphyrna; species Sphyrna mokarran. Next base: position 8,783,883 of record JAGIQG010000003.1, on the reverse strand, counting down.
ACAGGCCACACCTCCAGATTTGTTTCTGCAAAGTGCTGAACTATCTGGAGAGGAAACCCCGTTGTACAGACTGTGAGATGGACACTGGTCTTCTTGCCTCAGCCAGCACTCTGTACACCGAATAGAAAACTCCGCTCACTGGCTGTACAAGCCAGCATGGCCACAGTCCCACCCAGGCTCTATCACCACAACCCCATGTATTTACTCTACGTAGTCCCCTTGACATTACGGGACAATTTAGCATGGCCAATTCACCTAACCCAAACATCATTGGACTGTGGGAGGAAACGGGAGTATCCAGAGGAAACCCAAGCAGACTTGGGGAGTTTGTGCAAACTACACACAGAAAGTGATTCGAGCCGGGAATCAAACCCGGGTTCCTGGCGTTGTGAAGCAGCAGTGATAACCACTATACCACCGGGCCGCCATCAATGAGGGTGGCTCCAACAACACTTAAGAAGATTGACAGCATCACCAGGATCCAACCACTTTCTAAAGACGTGCCTCTAACACTTTGATTGTCAAAGGCAGCTGATAGATTATTAGGGGCCAACTATGGGTTCCCCTCCAAGCCACACGTCATCCTGACTTAGAAACATATTGCCAATCCTTCACTGTTGCTGAGTCAGAACCCTGGGATTCTCTTCCTGGCACCACTAATGGTGTTCCTACAGCATTGCAGAAGTTTAAGAAGATATCTCATCACCACATCCTGAAAGGCAACTGCAGATGGGCAATAAATGCTGGCATAGATGGTGGTCTTCACGTCCCATGTGACCCTCTTGATGAATATAAAATATCTTTAGATTAGAGGGATTACAGGTAAAATATGCAGGGATATGGGGGTAGGGCCTGGTAGGATTGTGATCGGTGCAGACTTCATGGGCTGAAGGGCCTCTTCCTGACTGTAGGGTCCTATGATCTATGATCTCATGCCACAAATTGAAGAGGGAAGAGAGGAATCTTACAAAGAACGAAGAACAATATAGCATAGGAAACAGGCCCTTTGGCCCTCCAAGCCTGCGCCATTCATTAGTCCAACTAGACCATTCTTCTATATCCCTCCATTCTCAGTCTGCTCATGTGACTATCCAGATAAGTCTTAAACGATCCCATCGTATCGACTTCCACCAGCCTGCTTGGCAGTGCATTCCAGGCTCCCACCACCCTCTGTGTAAAACACGTCCCTCTGATATCTGAGTTTAACCTCACCACCCCACCTCACCTTGAATCTTCCCCAATGTGGTAGCCAATCTCTAGCACTGAACCAACGTAACTGAAGCAGATTATCTGATCATTATCACAGCTGCTGGTGGGAACACAGGAAGACAAAACCAACAGAATTAGGGATTGAAGTAGACCACTTGGCCCATTGAGCCTGCTCAATCATTCAATAAAATCATGTCTGGTATGATCGCAGCCTCAACTTCACTTTCCTGTCTGCCCCATGTAATCTTGACTCCAACAACTATCAAAAATCTATCGAACTCATATATTGGAATATATTCAATGACTCAGTGCTCTCTGTGGAAGAGAATTCCAACAGACTAAAGAACTTTTGGGGGAAAAAAATTCTCCTCATCTCAGTGATGGCAAACACCTCAGTTTTTAAACGGTGTCCCCCTAGTTCTAGACTCCCCCACAAGGGGGAGCATTGACCCTGTCAATTCCCTTCAGGATTTTATATGGTTTGGTAAGGTCCACTTTCAATCTTCGAAACACTGCTTGTTAATTTGCTGAAGCTTTCCTCATTAAGCAATACTGTCATCCCAGGGAATTTGTTGAATGAACCTTCTCTGAACAGGGAAGAGTTCACGGAAAGGGTCCAGAGGAGGTTCACAAGAATGATCGCTGGAATCAAGACTTGTTGCATGAGGGACGGTTGAGGTCTCTGGGTCCGTACCCGTTGGAATTTAGAGGGATGAAGAGGTTTCTAATTGAAATTCACAGGATACCGTGAGGCCTGGATAGAGTGAACGTGGAGAGGATGTTTTCACTAGTAAGAAAACCTCGAACCAGAGGGCGCAACCTCAGGATAAAGGGACAATCCTTTAAAACAGCGATGAGGAGAAATTTCTTCAGCCAGAGGGTGATGATTCTGTGGAAGTCTTTGCTGCAGAAGGCTGTGGAGGCCAGGTCATTGAGTGTCTTTAGGTCAGAGATAGACAGGATCTTGGTTAATAAGGGAATTATGGAGAAAAGACAGGAAAATGGGGATGAGAAAAATATCAGCCATGATTGAATGGTGGAGCAGACTTGATGGGCTGAGTGGCCTAATTCTGCTCCTATGGCTTATGTTTTTATGGCCTAACAGCTAAATCATCAAAGAAAATGAAATGAAAACCAACTTTTTGATTCTGTTCCAGTGTTGCACTCAACAGTGACCTGGAAACTGATCTTCAATTCCTCCAGCCTCCCGGTCAGTTGTGGAGGGTCAGCAACGGTACTGAAAATGTGTGGCCTGGTCACAAGCGTTTTCAACATTTTTAGATAGAAAGTGGGGATTTCTGTGAGAGGGATTGTCATCATTTTTTTTCTTTCATGTGTGAGGGCCCTGGACCGGAATCCCAGTTTATGTCAGGAAACCACATTCAACCCAACTTTTCTATTTTAGCACTAATGCAAGAGTATGATTCTTCACTCCAGGAGTAATTCCAGTGGCAAATTAAAGATGTAAAACAAACTTTATTTCATAACATAGTTTCAATATAACACTAACAAATGAAGCTGCTTAACTTAAGTTGGCAATCAAGTCGATAAGGTTGTTAAGAAGGCATACGGAGTCTTAGCTTTTATTGGTAGGGGGATTGAATTTCGGAGCCACAACGTCATGTTGCAACTGTACAAAACTCTAGTGCGGCCGCACTTGGAGTATTGTGTACAGGTCTGGTCCCCACATTGTAAGAAAGATGTGGAGGCATTGGAGAGGGTACAGAGGAGGTTTACCAGGATGTTACCTGGTATGGAGGGCAGGTCTTATGAAGAGAGGTTGAGGGATTTGAGGTTGTTTTCGTTAGAAAGAAGGCAGTTAAGAGGAGACCTTATTGAAACATATAAGATGATTAGAGGTTTAGATAGGGTGGACAGTGATAGCCTTTTTCCTAGGATGGAGAAAGCTAGCACGAGGGGACATAGCTTTAAATTAAGGGGTGGTGGTTATAGGATGGATGTCAGAGGTAGATTCTTTACCCAGAGAGTGGTAAGGGTATGGAATGCCCTGCCTGCTGCAGTTGTAGATGCACCAAGTTTGGTGGCGTTTAAGAGGTTAGTAGATAAATTTATGGACGAAAAGGGAATGGTTTAGGTTAGAAGGTCATTGCTTTTTCCCAATTGGTCGGCGCAACATCGAAGACCGAAGGGCCTGTTCTGCACTGTAATGTTCTATGTTCTATGTTAACTATTAACAATTGAACAATATTTGGAAAATGAAAAGAAACAATGTTAATTTCTAACTTATCACTGTTTCAGTTCCAAACAAGCAACATTTTTTTACAGACCCACTTTAAATAATAGTCAAAAACTATAAATATACCTCATGTAAGGATGAAAATAATCTTGATGCTTTGAGAGAAATTGAGGTCAGAATTCCACCATCTCACTGCCATGGAATCAGTATGGGTGAGGGTTTGACAACAGAAATCTCTGTTGATCCCGGGAAAGAATTTCTGGTCTCGCCTGAGCAAGGTTGTAAAATCCTGCCTTTTGTGTTTCAAATAGCAGCTTGCTGGCCTCTGCTTTTAAGCAAATCCCAGCCAGAACTGAACCCTCTTTCCCTCTGCTGCATGCCGAGCTCCTCCCATGAACCACATTATCACATGACCCTGCATAACTAAATCTGCCTTCCAATTCTTTAATCGAAAACCCCAGGGACCTTTTCTTTTTGTAAACAGAAGTCCATTAGCTAGCTCCTAAATAAATCCTACATGCCTAAAATGAGTGATTATCCTGCTCTCCCAGCATCTGAGCTGCATTCCTGCCAGACATACCAACTGTTTGCAGAAAAGAACTATATCCTAAAACATTCTCCTTAAATGTAAAATAAAACAAATAAATATTTATCGATATCATCACACATGAGATGTGGGTGTCGCTGGCAAGACCCGCATTTGTTGCTGATTAATTGCCATTGAACTGGATAGCTTGTTCAGCCATTTAGAGGAAATTTAAGAGTTAATTGTTTTGTGGTCTGATATTACATGTAGGCCAGATCAGGCTGGAAAAGTATTTTGCAACTATTTTTGTCATGGCCACCATTATGGATTGAATCTAAATTCTACCAGTTCTGGCAGTGGTGAGAATTTGAATCCATGCCCTCAGAACATTGGCCTGGATCTGTAAATTACTTGCTAAATGACAAAGCATTATATCATTGCTATCTCCATCCCAAAGTGAACAAGAAGAGTGGTTTCTAAAGACAAATGCCAATGGCCAATATCAGGATAACTTTCAGAGATTGACTTTTTTCTTACAGCAGAGGAGATTGCTGATTGAGGTGTACAAAATTATAAGGTTGGGGTAGATAGAAGAAACTTTTTCCCTTGATTAGGGTAGAAACTTCTTCCCTTAGTGCAGGGGTCAATAACCGGGGAGCATAGATTTAAGGTCAGGGCCAGGAGATTTAGAGGGTATTTGAAGAAAACCTTTTTCACCCAGAGGGTAGTGGGGATTGGTACTCACTGCCTGAAAGGGTGGTAGAGACAAGAAGCCTCATAACATTTAAGAAGCATTTAGATGAGCACTTGAAATGGCACAAAACCCAAGGCTACGGACTAATTGCTGGAAAATGGGATTAGAATTGATGAATTGTACAGATATGATGGGCCGAAGGGTCTCTTCCTTCTATGCCTCTGCTCTGTGGGTGGGAGTTCAGAACATATTCTCAATTTGCCTGGCGACGTCTACTTTCAGGAGAAACAACAGTAAACATGGAGCCACCCATCCAGCTCCTCCCTCCCGCACAGGACAAGCCATTGTTATTGGTAAATCCCTGTCAGAATCACAACTGGTCTATTGGAAATGCCTCGGAAGACCTCTCAAGGTGAAGATACCTTGGGATGTTACTGCGCTGCATTTGCCTGACGAAGACAAAAGTCGAAAGCTTGTGGATTTACTATCAAATAAATCGGTTGGATTTAAAATTGGTGTTGCCAGACTCTTACTGAGTTTACCCCAGTCCAACGCCGGTATCTCTACATCATGTTACTGGGCATGCATTGGTTTGCCATATTAACCAAATGGCTGCACTTCCAACTTTAAGAACACAAACACTGTGAGAGATCCTGAGGGCTTCAAAAACAAAATTGCTCCAAGCTCACCGCTGCAGTCTGGCCACGAAATACCTTGTCAAGCAGCATGATGGTACAATGGTTGGCACTGCTGCTTCACAATACCACAGTCCTGAGTTCAATTCCAGCTTTGGATCGGTGTGGAGTTTACAGATTCTCCCCATGAGGGTTTCCTTCAGGTTTTTTTAAAAAAATGTTTTTGTTAATCACAAGTAGGCTTACGTTAACACGGCAATGAAGTTACTGCAAAAATCCCCCAGTCACCACACTCCCAGTGTCCAAAGATGTGCGGGTTAAATCCCCCAGTCACTATACCCCCAATATCCAAAGATGTGCAGATTAAATGAATTGACCAGACTAAATTGCCCCTTAGTGTCCAAAAATATGTAGGTTAGGGGGATTAGAACATAAATATGTGGGGCTAAAGGTTGGGGGTGGGTGAAATTGGTTCTGTTAGAGAGTCAGTGTAGGTCCACTTTTACACTATAATGATTTGCTGATTTTATGAGGCAGTGTGAATAAGACACTGACATAGACTCTGACTAAAAGTTATCCAGACTCAAAATGTTAACTCTATTCTGGTCGGAATTTTACCACTATGCTCGGCCTGATTCAGACAGCAGGCAAGCTTCGGAGAATAGCATTCTCCATTGGCCTTGGGTGTCATCGTACGAACCTCGGGCACAAGTGCAGGTAAAATTCACCCTCTGCCTCTGCAGAGGCTGTTGCGATCTTCCAGTATTTTCTGCTTTTGTTTCAGATTCCAGCATCCGCAGTAATTTTGCTCTTATAATGAGGAGGACGCTCTTATTGTGGCCACAGCTGGATATAGTGGCTGCAGGGCAATACAGAGAAAGAGAGAGGAAGCTAACAATCAAATATTGGCCGGACACATGCATGGAGAAATGTCTTAATCCTCTAAATCATGCACAGATGATAGGAAAGGCAGCGAAATGGCACACACACACACACACACACACACACCACACAACACACACACACCACACACACACACACACAACACACACACACACACACACACACACGTATGACTGCAATCTCAATGGTGTAAGTTGGCTCAGAATCTGGGAAATGCTGTTATTTGTCAATGAGCAGGGATTGGATGGATTCAATTCCCCTATTGGGAAGTGGCTGTGTTCCAGGAATGGTTGCCGGATGGGCAGTAATAACTTGTTTCTGTGAGCTATTACAGTGATTACAATCCCAGTCCCACGGGGCAAAATGCCCATAAAACCATCGCCTAGTCCCGATGCTCTTACACACTTTGCAAACTCGCTGACAGGCCACCCCAGATTGCTGTGGTCCGGAAACACCACGGCTAATTAGCTTCTCAACAACAAGACGTTGGAAACTCGACCGCGTTTGGCCCCGAACATTTTAACAAGGACCATGTTTAGATGGGATGCAGAAATAAGGCTGCCACACAGAGCAGAATTGTCCTTTTGACCTCTCCAGCATTGAGGCACAATATTAACAAACACATTAACCTTCCTTGAACTTTTATGACAGAATGCTCAGGCAGAAATGTGTCCAGTTTATGTGATTCCATGTAAAGCATCAGAAAGAAAATAAGCCTATCCTTAGGTGCCAAGCATTATTCAAGATGAATATCCTGTTACAGTTGGAGTGAGGTCAAATGCACCTTTCTCTTTTCTTACCCGCTTATCAAGATTGAGTGCAGAACATAGCTCGAACTTCCCAGCTACCGAGGGTGCAGGAACATGTTGAAACCAAACCCTGGAGAAACTGGAGAGGACAGCAACCCTAAAACCACCATTCCTTACTTTCAGGTTATGTCAGAATATGAATTCTAGGGCAGTGTTAGTACCTGCTTTGTTTGTGCAGAGTTGTGATGATCTGCAAGGACAGCTTCCTTGTGGGAGAGTTGGGAAAAGGAGGAGATGATGGCCTAATGATATTAACATTAGAATATTAATCCAGAAACTCAGCCAACGTTTTGGAGACCCGGGTTCAAATCCCACAATGGCAGATGATGGAATCTGAATTAAATAAAAATATCTGGAATTAAGAATCTACCGATGATCATCAAATCATTGTCCATCTAGTTCACAATGTCTTTTAGAGATGGAAATCTGCTGTCCTTACCTGGTCTGGCCTACATGTGATTCCAGCAATGTGGTTGATTCTCAACTGCCCTCCGAGGACAACTTGGAATGGACAATAAATGCTGGCCCAGTCAGCGACACCCTTGAATAAAAAATGAATAAAAAGTGAGCAGTGATCTAATTGAATAGTGATGATGATGACACCAGGGCATTGGGGGAAAGGAATACAACTGAGGCCAAAGTAATGAATCTGAGACACTCACCAACAGCTCGATGCTGCAGTTTAGAAGCAAGCCCCAAATTGTAGGTGGATTGTGAAACTCGCTGCCAAATAGGCAATAGGGATGGGTGCATTTAAGGAAAGTCTGAATGTCTACAGAAGGGAGAATGAAAGGACACCTGAGTACGGTGAGATGAAGTAAGGAGAGACAAGGCGCTTGTTGGAGCACAATGGATGACACGGTGACACAGCGGATAGCACTGCTGCCTCACAGTGCAAGGGTTCGATTCCCAACTTGAGTCGCTGTCTCTGTGGAGTCTGCGGGAATCGTAGGTAGGTCGGATATGGACCATGCAAAGGTCCGTTGACCTTTTCAGCCGTGCTCACCTCAAGGCACATTCTCCCCATGTCTGCGTGGGTTTCCTCTGGGTGCTCTGGTTTCCTCCCACAGTCCGAAAGATGTGCTAGTTAGATGCATTAGCCATTCTCCCTCAGTGTGCCCGAAAAGGCACGGAAGTGTGGCGACGAGGGGATTTCCACAGTAACTTCATTGCAGCGTTAATGTAAGTCTACTTTTGACAATAATAAAATAAGAATAAAAAAATTAATAAGGGTGTTGGGCTGAATGGCCTGCTTAGGTGCTGCAAAGTCGACGTAATTCCATGTAACATACAAAACACAACTGGGTGCCTTCTCCAGATAAAGACTGCCTTCTGCTGGACATGTGTCAATATTGACTGGTAATTACAACAAAGAAGGTTCAAGAGACAATATTATGTTGAATGTTTTGATCTCAAACTTTAAAGAAATACTGCAGGCTACCTTATCTCTGTTAGATCCCGCTTTGTTTCACTAACCACAACAACTTGTGTTGATGTAATATTATCAACATAATAAAATGGTCAAAGATCTTTCATAGGTACATTATAAAACAATCATGCAGAACCACATAAGGCAACATTAGAGATGATACGGTGGTACTGTAGTTAGCATTGCTGCCTCACAGTGTTAGGGACGAGGTTCAATTCTGGTCTTGGGCGACTGTGTGAAGTTTGCACATTCTCCCTGTGTCTGCAAGGATTTCCTTTGGGTGCTCCAATTTCCTCCCACAGTCAAAGATGTGCAGATTACATGGATTAGCCATGCTAGCTCGCCCCTTGGTGTCCAAAGATACGAAGGTTATGTGGATTGACCATGGTAAATGTGTAGGGTTACACAGATAGGCCAGAGGGGAGGGCCTGGCTAGGGCAGTTAGGACGGCAAATGCAATGTCAGCTTGAATATAAGAGCAGGGATGTACTTCTGAGGCTGTATAAGGCTTTGGTCAAACCCCATCTGGAGTATCGTGAGCAGTTTTAAGCTCCATATGTAAGAAAGAATGCGCTGGCCTTGGAAAGAGTCCAAAGAAAGTTCACAAGAATGATCCCTGGAATGAAGAGCTTATCGTATGAGAAACGGTTGAGGAATCTGGGTCTGTATTTGTTGGAGTTTAGAAGGATGAGGGGGCATCTTATTGAAACTTACAGGATATTGTGAGGCCTAGATAGAGTGGAAGTGGAGAGGATATTTCCACTCGTAGGGAAAACAAAAAGCAGAGGGCACAACCCCTCAGACTAAAGGGATGATCCTTTAAAACAGAGATGAGGAGGAATTTCTTCATCCAGAGAGTGGTGTATCTGTGGAACTCTTTGCCGCAGAAAGCTAATGGAAGCCAGGTCATTGAGTGTCTTTAAGACAGAGATAGATATATTCTTGATTAATAAGAGGATCAGGGGTTATGGGAAAAAGGCAGGATGAGAAAAGTATCAGCCATGATTGAATGGCGGAGCAGAGTCAATGGGCCAAGTGGCCTAATTCTGCTCCTATCTCTTATGGTCTTATGTTCTTTTGGAGACTCATTCAAGACTCAATGGGTCAAATGTCCTTTTCTGCACTGTAAGGATTCTATTCTACTTTGGGACCAAAACTTGATCAAAAGGAGCATCTTAAAGGAGGAAAATGGGGTGGAAAGGTCAAAAGGTCAAGGGAGGGAATTCCAGAGCTAAGGGTCCTGACAGTTGAAGGCATGGTTATGAATATTGACCAAATTCAAACAGGGCATGAAGGAGGTTAGAATGAGATGAATCTGGGGATCTCAGAGGGTTGTGAGACTAGATGATATCACAGAGATAGGGAGGGGTATGAAAATCGAGGTGTTTCTAGACTGGTAACAAGTTTGTTGAGCGAACGGGGCAGCCAAAGTTCACCAGACTGATTTCTGCATCGGCAAGATTATCATATGAGGAGAGATTGGGTCGCTGGGGCCTGAATTCAATTCACATCACATATCATATGTGTTCTTTCTGCTTACTGATGACTACAGAGAGGGAAATCTTTTGCACAACTTTACAAGAAAAAAAAATACAAGTGAAAGAATCAAACTTGTATATCCAGGATATTTTTCATGGCCACCAATGCCAAGAAAATTTGGCATGTCTGCGCTGACTGTCATCAACTTTTACTGATGCCCCATAGGAAGCATTCTTTCAGCTTGGTGTGGCTCCTGATCTGCCCAAGACCACAAGAAACTACAAAGGGTCATAAATAAAGCCTAGACAATCAGGCAATCCAACCTCCCATCCATTGACTCTGTCGATATTTTCCATTGCCTCGGAAAAGCACCAGCTTAATTAATGGCTCCGTGCATCTTGGACATTCCCTCTTCCACCTTCTTCCATTGGGCAAATAATACAAAAGTCTGAGGTCACGTACCAACCCGACTCAAGAACAGCTTCTTCCCTGCTGATGTGAGACTTTTGAATGGACTTATCTCACATTAAGTTGATCTTTCTGTATACCCTAACTATGACTGTAATACTACATTCTGCACTCTCTCCTTTCCTTCTCTATGAATGGTTTGCTCTGTCTGTATATTTTTCACTGTTGTTCTGTTTCGGTGGTTTGGGCGAATGTTAATTAAGGAACAGGCTCAAATTCTAATCTCTAACCTGTTATAATTATTTATTGCAAAAGGGTAAATGTTGTGAAAGAAATACGAGAGAAATGAAAACAAGCAATGAGTCTCACGCCTCCTACCCATTGGGTAATTCGCTCATGATTGCTGGTGTGGAGCTTGAGTGGTCTTGGCACCATTCGCGATCCTGGTTCAAGTGGAAATCCAACATACTGGATCAAAGCCCCCAGTTTTACTGTGTCGCCAACAACTTCTGGGTGAGACTTGGTATAAACATACTTGGCAAAACAATATAAATAACAAATATAATAAATAAACTTTAAAAATATACAAAGAGAAAAACAAACAGGTCAAACATGACCTCTGATTGCAATGGTACTTTCATATAGTATAGTACATATAGAACATAGAACATAGAACAATACAGCACAAACAGGCCCTTCGGCCCACAAGTTGCGCTGATCACATCTACCAATCCACAGACCTATCTATAACCCCCTATCCTATTCTTTTCCATGTACTCATCCAGAAGTCTCTTAAAAGACCCCAGTGAGTTTGCCTCAACAACCTCCGACGGTAGTCGGTTCCATTCACTCACCACCCTCTGAGTGAAAAACTTACCCCGACATCTCCTCTGTATTTGCTTTCCTGCACCTTAAATCTGTGTCCTCTCGTAGTGACCATTTCAGCTCGGGGAAATAGTCTCTGAGAGTCCACCCTATCTATTCCTCTCACCATTTTATAAACCTCTATCAGGTCGCCTCTCAACCTATGTCTCTCCAGTGAGAAGAGTCCCAGCTCCCTCAACCTATCTTCATAAGGCCTGCCTCCCAATCCAGGCAGCATCCTTGTGAAATGTATAGCAAATACATTAACTTGTACTTCCTGTACAACTGTGCACTAATGCAAAACTTGGCTCCAAACTCCATGGCCTGGTTCTCGGCTCTTCCCTACGCAACAGTATCCTAGACTTCCTAACTCACAGATCACAATCAATAGGAATAGGCAACAACACCTCCTCCAATGATCATCCTCAACATCGGTGCCCCACAAATTGGTGTTCTCAGCCCTCTATGATACTATGACTGTGTGGCCAAATTCCACTCCAGCTCAATTTTCAAGTTTGCCGATGACATCACTGTAGTGGGTCGGATCTCAAACAATGATGAGACAGAGTACAGGAATGAGATAAAGAATCTGGTAAACTGGTGCAGCAACAATAATCTCTCCCTCAATGTCAACAAAACGAAGGAGATAGTCATTAATTTCAGGAAGTGGAGGATATGCCCCTATCTACATCAATGGAGATGAAGTGGAAATGGTCGAGAATTTCGTGCTTCTAAATATCCAGATCACCAACAACCTTTCCTGGTCTCTCTATGCCAACACTAGTTAAGAAAGCCCACCAATGCCACTACTTTCTCAGAAGATGAAGGAAATTTGACACATTGGCTATGACTGTCACTAAATCTTACAGATGCCTCATAGAAAGCATTCTTTCTGGTTGTATCAAAGCTTGGTATAGCTCCTGGTCTGTCTAAGACCGTAAAAAACTACAAAGTGTTGTGAACAAAGTCTAGTCCATCACGCAAATCAGCCTCCCATTCATTTACTCTACTCATACTTCTCACTGCCTTGGAAAAGCAGCCAGCAGAGTCAAGGACTGCACGCACCTCAGACATTCTTTCTTCCACCTCCTTCCCATCGAGAAAGATACAAAAGTCTGAGATCATGTATCCACCAACTCAAGAACAAATCAGATTTTTGAGAGATGAACTTTCTCTACTCCCTAGCTACGACTGCAACACTACATTTTGCACTCTCTCCTTTCCTCCTTTATGATGGATATGCTCTGCCTGTACAATGTACACAAAACAATACTTTTCACTGCATACTAATACATGAGACAATAATAAATCAAATCAAATCAAATCCTTGGGACATTTCCATTCTCTTCACAGCCAATGATCAACTTCCAAAGTGTGGTGACTATTACGGTGGAAAATGCAGCAGCCATTTTGATCCAAATAATGTCACAAAAAATCAAATCAGATCATAGAATCCTTGCAGTACAGAAGGAGGCCATTCAGCCTATCGAGCCCACACCAACCATATTCCCACATATTAACTCTATTAGCTCCCCAATACTAAATAGCAATTTAATCTGGCCAATCAACCTGACCCTCACACCTTTGGACCATGCAAGAAAGCCAAAGGACCCCAACGCAGAGAACGTGCAAACTTCACACAGACCCAAGCTGGGAATCGAACGTGGTTCCTTGGAGTTGTGAGGCAGCAGTGCTAACCACTGTGAGAGTGTATGGGGTGCATGCAGTCCTTGACTATGCTGGCTGCTTTTCCAAGGCAGTGAGAAGTGTGGATGGAGTAAATGAATGGGAGGCTGATTTGCGTGATGCACTGGGCTTTGTTCACAACACTTTGTGGTTTTTTTATGATGTTTGGAAGAGCAGGAGCCATACAAAGCTTTGATACAACCAGAAAGAATGCTTTCTATGGTGCGTCTGTCGGAGTTAGTGAGACTTATAGCCAATGTGTCAAATTTCCAATGTGCAACCCTTATAAGGGAACAGTTAATTTGGTTGTAGAAGTATATAACTTAGAGGATAGATCCATCATTCATCTTGGGAAAAAAAATGATTTTGACTTACTGAGCAGACATTCATGTACAATTGCATCCTGAAGTTTGCCCTCTGGCAATGCAGAGCTACAGTGAAGGGTCAGCCCAAATAAATATGTGGGGTCTTTCTGACTGATTGACAATAAAGATTATCACTAAGCACTCAAAAGCAATGAAGAAAAGCACGCTCAAAATAAGAACTGTACAAAAATAGAAGCATCAACAACTCTCTCAGGGTCACACTTTGATTTCTTAAAGCGTGATATGGAGAAGCCGGCATTGGACTGAGGTAAAACATAAAGAAATCCTACAACACCAGTTTAAAGTCCAAACAGGTTTATTCGTAAGCTTGCGGCGTTTGCTACAAATAAACCTGTTTGGACTTTAAACTGGTGTTTAGGATTTCTTTGTGTTCTTAAAGCATAACAGGATCCTTTGTTGAATTCAAGAAAATGAAAGCAGAAAAAAAACCCTCCATTTATGTAGCGCTTTTCACAATCTCAGGGTACTCTGAAACACTTTGTAGTCAATTAAATACTGTTGTAACGTAGTAGCTGATTTAATGTAGCAAACATAACTCAGTAAGATAGAAGGCTATAGGTAAGCCTAGCAGGTAGGAACATGTTCAACACAACTTGTAGGCCAAAGGGCCTGTTTGTGCTGTTGTTTCTCTATTTCTCTATAATTGCCAGGTCACACAAACAGCAATCAGAAAATGACAAGGTAATTTTTAAAAATTGGTTTTGGTTGAGGAATAAATAATGAGTAGGACACCAAGACAGCCCCACCCTTTTCTAAAGTGTTGTTCTAGGATAATTTACATTCCTCTGAGAGGCAGGTGAGGGACCGGTTCAAATGTCTCACTCAAAAGATTACACGTCTGACAGTATTGCTCAGTGGTTGCTGGCCAGTGTGCATAGCATACTGGCGCGCTGGGAAGACATCCCCAGTCTCCACTCCCCATTGCCCACTCCCCACTCCCCATTCCCCACTCCCCAGTCCTCACTCCCCACTCCTCACTCCTCACTCCTCACTCCCCACTCCCCATTGCTCACTCCCCACTCCCATTCTCCACTCCCCATTCCCCACTCCACTCCCCATTGCCCACTCCCCATTCCCCACCCCCCACTCCCCCACTCCCATTCCCCACTCCCCAGTCCTCACTCCCCACTCCCCACTTCTCACTCCCCATTCCTCATTCCCCTCTCCCCACTCCCCATTGCCCACTCCCCATACCCATTCCCCACTCCCCACTCACCACACCCAATTCCCCACTCCCCACTCCTCACTCCCCATTCCTCATTCCCCACTCCCCACTCCCCACTCCTCACTCCCACCCCACCCCACTCCCCATTGCTCACCCCCACTCCCCATTTCCACTCCCCATTCCCCACTCCCCACTCCCCATTGCCCCCCCACTCCCCATTCCCCACCCCCCACTCCCCACTCCCCATTCCCCATTCCCCAACTCCCCAGTCCTCACTCCCCACTCTCACTCGTCCTCCTCCCCACTCTCCACTCCCCACTTCTCACTCCCCATTCCTCATTCCCCCTCCCCACTCCCATTGCCCACTCCCCACTCCCATTCCCCACTTCCCACTCCCCACTTCCCACTCCCCACTACCCATTCCCCACTCCCCACACCCAATCCCACTCCCCACTCCTCACTCCCCACTCATTCCCCACTCCCCACTCCCCACTCCTCACTCCCTACTCCCCACTCCTCACTCCCCATTCCCCACTCCCCATTCCTCACTCCCCACTCCTCACTCCCCATTCCTCACTCCCCATTCCTCATCCCCACTCCCTTTCCCACTCCCCTCCCCACTCCCATTCCCACCCACTTCCCACTTCCCACTCCCCACTTCCCACTCCCACTTCCCCTCCCACTCCCACCCCCACTCCCCACTCACACACCAATTCCCCACTCCCCACTCACTCCCCACTCCCCACTCCTCACTCCCCAATTCCCACTCCCCATTCCTCACTCCCCACTCCTCACTCCCCAATCCCCACTCCCCTTTCCCCACTCCCCATGCCCCACTCAGTATGCTGCAAAGATTCAAATTTCATGCAATTGAACTAAAATCCAGTTCTGTGGACGGCAGTTACTTTTATTAATTCATGAGATATGTACATCGCTGGCTGGCCAGCATTTATTGCCCATATGTAGTTGCCCTTGGAGGGCAGTTGAAAGTCAACCACATTGCTGTGGCTCTGGAGTCACATGTAGGTCAGACCAGGTAAGGATGGCAGATTTCCTTCCCTAAAGGGCATTAGTGAACATGATGGGTTTTTTTTAACAATTCATCAGTAAATTTTTAATTCTTTTTTTTAATTGAATTCAAATTCTCCTATCTGCTGTGACAGGATTTGAACCTGGCTCCCCAGAACATTCATTGAATTTCTGGATTAATAGTCTAGTGATAATAACAGTAAGCCATCACCCCCACTCCCCGAGGTCTTGGCATTTATAAGACCTGATGAATCTCAGGGTGCCCACACGTATGCCTGCTGGGAAACAGCCACACATGCATGGTTTAGATTTTTTATTTTGGTCAGATCCATGTGCATGAACAATGAGACTTGGAGCTGAAGACAAAAATCCCAGCAGAAAAATCAAAAACTCAAAAAGGGTGCAAAAACACTGGCAGAAGTAAGGGACACCAAAGTTAAAAGAAACAGGCAAAGGGACAGGAAGAAATTATAATTTTCCCAGTAAGGGAAAAAGACAGAGAAAATAAGATGTGTGCCTCAAAATCTTTTCACAGTATAGAGTGTGATATGATGTATAAAAGGTTGGGTATAGCTCACCCTTACAGTGACACAGTGGTTAGCACTGCTGCCTCACAGCACCAGGAACGCAGGTTCGATTCTCAGCTTAGGTCAGGAGTCTGCACATTCTCCTCACATCTGTATGGGTTTCCTCCAGATGCTCCAGTTTCCTCCCACAGTGTGAAAGATGTACTGGCTGCCACACTAAATTCTTTTCAGTGTACCCAAACAGGGAGTGTGACAACTGGAGGGTTTTCGCAGTAACTTCAATGCAGTGTTAATGTAAGCCTACTTGTGACACTAGTAAATAAACATTAAACTTAAACATTGAGAGAGTCAACTAAGGTTTTTGCACTCAATTCTCTGGAGAGGAATATAGCAGTGTAACAACAAAGTGATCATATCTCCTTCTTAAGGCATTTTTGGATAGATGACAGCACTTGTTGATCCGAAACATTACATTAAGCAGTAGAGTCGAGGAAGTGGGAATTGAAAGCTTGACTGACAACCTCTTCAATCTAACTCTTCAATGCTATCACTTAAGGCCCTGTAATGTATCAAGTGCCTTCAAACCAATTGGCAAAAGGTCTTTTTTGGAAAATATGCTGAGCATAGTGTGATAACATCATTGTTTTGACAAAGGATTTGTGCAGTTCCAAGGCGCTTAAAGATATTTGGGAAGCTGTGTCTGACTTAATATAAAATGTTTATCTGTTCAGGGAGGTTAACTCACTGAGATTCATGGTAAGGGATAACGTAATGGAAAAAGAAAGCTTGCTCTATAAATGGTTGGATAAGAAAATGATAAACAGTGGAAACTACTCCTGAAACAAGAAGATTTTGTAAATGATGTTCCTACAATTAATCATGTCTGACTTTTTTCAGTCACATTGCAAATCTCCTTCAACAGCGAACAAAAGATGATTTTTCATTTAACTTTAATTATTAAAGTCATAAGTAGGCTTACATCGACACTGCAATGAAGTTACTATGAATAGCCCTTAGTCACCACAGTCCAGCACCTGTTTGGGTACACTGAGGGAAAATTTAGCTTGGCCAACGTACCTAACCTGCACATGTTTTGAACTGTGGGAGGAAACCGTAGCAATCGAAGGAAACCCACGCAGACATCGGGAGAATATGCAGACACTGTGCAGACAGCGACTCAAGCTGGGAATCGAACCAGGGTACCTGGCACTGTGAGGCAGCAGTGCCAACTACTGTGTCACTGTGCCACCCTATGAGCTTTAAACTTTTAAAAAAACTTTAAACTTTAAACGTGACACATCTACTGTGCCTATTGTGTACACATTCTTCATAACTTTACCTTTTTTAACTTAAGTTTTAACTTGAACTCTAACTCATAGCTATGAGGAGAGATTGGAGAAACTAGGTTTGTTCTCAGTGGAGTGATGGAGGTGAGCTGATAGAAGTCTAGAATATTATGAGAGGCATGGACAGAGTGGATAGTCCAAAAGCTTTTTCCCAGAAGGCAAGAATCAATTGCACAGGAGACACAGGTTTAAGGTCCAAGGGGCAAGGCTTAAAGAAGATCCAAAGAACAAAGAACAGTACAGCACAGGAAACAGGCCCTTCGGCCTCCAAGCCTGTGCCACTCATTGGTCCAACTAGACCATTCGTTTGCATTCCTCTATCCCCAATCTGCTCATGTGACTATCCAAGTAAGTCTTCAGCGTATCTCTCTCCACCACCCTACTAGGCAGTGCATTCCATGCCCCCCTCCACCCTCTGTGTAAAAAAACATCCCTCTGATATCTGAATGTACGAGACAGTTTTTTACACAAAGAGTAGGGGGTGTCTGGAACTCGTTGCCGGTGGAGGTAATGGAAGTGGATACAACAAAGACTTTTAAGGAGCGTCTTGACAAACACACGGCAACTAGAGGGTTTTCACAGTAACTACAATGCAGTGTTAATGTAAGCCTACTTGTGACACTATAAATAAACATTAAACTTAAACATTGAGAGAGTCAACTAAGATTTTTGCACTCAATTCTCCGGAGAATTTTTGCACTCAATTCTTTGGAATAGAGGGATATGGTCCTTGGAAGGATAGGGGGTTTACTTCAGTCAGGCAGTATGTTCGGTGCAGGCTTGGAGGGCCGAGGGGCCTGTTCCTGTGCTGTAATTTTCTTTGTTTTTTGTTCTTTAACTTCGCACACATAACAAAAGCAGAAAATGCTGGAGAATCTCAGCATGTCTAATAGAATCATGGAGAGAGAATAGAGCTAACATTTTGAGTCTGAATTCCAGATTTCAGGTTCAAAATGTTGGCTGTATTCTCTCCCCACAGATGCAGTCAGCATTACTGAGATTTCCCAGCATTTTCTGTTTTTGTTTCAGATTGCAGCATCCGCAGTAATTTTCTTTTATCTTAGAAAATGGCTTTTGATGTGAGCAGTGCACAAAGATATTCAATGCATAAACAACATCGGAGCCACATCATTATTGTAGCTGGTGAAGACGGTTTTTCATTTTTCTAATGTAAGGCTAAGCAATCTCTAGATTGGAATAATATCCATTACTAGAAGAAAAACCAACATAGTGATTTCAGCAAACCAGCAATTAAAATGGCACAGTAGTTAGCAGTGCTGCTTCAGGGACCCAGCTTGGGTTGCTGTCTGTGTGGAGTCTGCACATTATTCCCGTGTCTACATGGGTTTCCTCCAGATGCTCCGGTTTCCTCCCACCATCCAAAAATGCTCAGGTTAGGTAGCCTCGATTTATCATAAGAGGCTATGATAAATTGCCTCTTAGTGTCACAGGCACTGGGAAGATAAATATGTGGGATAAGGCCTGGGTGGAAGTGCAGTTTTTGCAGACTCGATGGGCTGAATGGCCCCCTTCTGCATTGTCGGGATTCTAGGGCCAGAAGTTTACCGGCACACCTGCCCTGATTCCGGGGATGGGCAAGGCTCAGAGAACAGCATTCCCCATTGGCCTGGGGTGGGACCGTACTAACCTCGGGCAGGCGTGCTGATAACATTCCACCCTATGTTTCAAAACAAAACTTCTGGAATTTGGGAATCACTGGCAATGTCAGGATTTATTTTTCATGCCTTGTTGTCCTTAAGAAAGCTGATATTTGCTCTTCGTCTTGGATTACTGCAGTCTGTGTGCTGAAGATGATACCATGGATGGTGTATTCACACAGCAACAATGAGGAGGCTGTAATGAGTCTTCATGTTTGATGGTTCCTAACTTGGAAAGGACCTTGGAAGAGAGGAGGTTCTAATGCACCTGTCCTTTTAGGTAGTGCTAGAATCATAGAAACTTACAGTGCAGGAGGAGGCCATTTGGCCCATCAAGTCTGTACTGACACAATCCCATCCAGCCCTATCCCCACAATGTTACACATCTATCCTAACTACTTACTGACACTAAGGGAAATCCATCTATCCATCTTTGGTAGTTGAGGTTTTGGGACATGCATCTGAAGCAGTCTTGGCAAGCTACAGAGGAAGAGTGAAATCCAGGCCATTAGTTCAAGGGTGTAGGTTCAAACCCCACCACGGCAGTTCCTGGAATATAAAGCTGGGTCTCAGTAATGGTGGCCATGATGACTATCATCAATAGTGACTGATTCCTGGAATAGCAGGACTGACATTTGGAGTAAAACTGGATTGACTGGGCTTGTACTCACTGGAATTTAGAAGAATGAAGGGGGGTCTCTTAGAAACATATAAAAACCTCAGGGGACTGACCAGGCCAGATGTGGGAATCATGTTCCCAATGTTTGGAATGTCATGACTAAGCGATATAAGAGTAAGGGATAAACCATTCAGGACTGAGGTGAGGAAGAACTTCTAAGAACGTAAGAACCTAAGAACTAGGAGCAGGAATAGGTCATTTCACCCCTCGAGCCTGCTCCACCATTCAATAAGATCATGGCTGATCTTTTTATTGTCTCAGCTCCATTTAGCTGCCCTCTCACCATAACCCTTAATTCCTTTACTGTTCAAAAATTTATCTATCCTTGCCTTAAAAACATTCAGTGAGGTAGCCTCAACTGCTTCACTGAATTGTGGAATTCCCTAGGGAATTCCACAAACTCACAAACCTTTTGGGTAAAGAAATTCCTGCCAAATCTGCTCTCCCCCTTATTTTGAGGCTATATCCCCTAGTACTAGTTTCACCTGCCAGTGGAACAACCTCCTTGTTTTTATCTTAGCTATTCCCTTCATAATCTTACATGTTTCTTTAGGATTTCCCCTCATTGTTCTGAATTCCAATGAGTCTATACTCCCAGTCTGCTCAGTATCTCCTCATAAACCTCGCAACTCCAGAATCAACTTAGTGAATCTTCTCTGCACCCCTTCCAATGCCGGTATATCCTTTCTCAAGTAAGGAGACCAAAACTTTTAACAATACTCCAGATATGGCCTCACCAGCACGTTATACAGCTGCAACATAACCTCTGTGTTTTTAAACTCCATCCCTCTGGTAATGAAGGGTAAAATTCCATTTGTCTTCTTCTATCAGAGAGTTGTGAACCTGTGGGGGCCAGTTCATTAGATATGTTCAAGAGGGAGCTGGATGTGGCCCTTGCAACAAAAGGGATCAAGGAGTAGGGAGAGAAAGCAGAGTGGCATACTAAATGTGCACCATCAGCCATGATCGAATTAGATGGTGGTGCAGTCTTGAAGGGCTGAATGGCCTACACTTGCACCTGTTTTCTATGTCTCTTTGGCAGGGATATCTGCCATACCTGGTCTGGCCCACACGTGACTGCAAAGATGTGTGAGTTAATTGGCCATGCTAAATTGCCCCTTAGTGTCGGGGGATTAAGAGAGTTAATGTGAGGTTGCAGAAATAGGACTTGGATGAGATTATTGTTTGGTACAGGGTTGGTGGGCTGAGCGGCCTTCTTTGGCACTGTAGTGATTCTATTCTATGAGACTTACAGAAATGTGGGTGAACATACCTTTATAATGGTCTTTGTCAGGGATAGGCTACAAAACCAGGCCCAGCAATGCCTACATCCTCTGAAAGAATTTCAAAATCCACGGATTGTGCACATTGCAGTCACAGGAGTAGATATTTAGTCTAATCAAGTGCTTTGCTTTCTTTTCTTTAATTCATTTATTAGACACGAGTTTCACTAGCTGGCCAGCATTTATTGCCATTCCTACTTGTGCTTGGAGAGCAGTTGCAAGTCAACCACATTGCAATTGCTCTGGAGTCACATGTAGGCCAGACCGGGTTAAGGACAGCAGATTTCCTTCCCTAAAGGTCATTAGTGAACCAGATGGGATTTTCCGACAATGGTTTCACTGTCATCGGTAGATTCTTAATTCAAGATTAATTTATCTTTTATTGAATACAAATTCCATCACCGCTGTGGCAGGATTCGAACCTGGGTTTCCAGAACTTTCGCTGAGTTTTTGGATTGATAGTTGAGCAATAATATCACTAGGCCATCACCTCCCCTTTTCAGTGACTCAGTTATGGTGATGCTATTGGATGTCAGGAGAGGAAGATGCTGATTGAAATGGCAAGCAGCAGGAAGGTTGAGGTTTATTTATTAGTCTTACATTAACACTGCAATGAAGTTAATATGAAAATCCCACATCTCAGCGCCTGTTCGAGTAATCTGAGGGAGAAATTAACATGGCTAACCAGCACATCTTTTAGACTGTGACAGGAAACCAGAGCTCCTGGAAGAAACCCACAACAACATGGGGAGAATGTGCAAACACCACACAGACAGTGACCGAATCCAAGAATCGAACCCAGATCTCTAGCACTGTGAGGCAGCAATGCTAACCACTATGCCACCGCATAGTGGTGGGCCTTATTGGGGTCTTAGACTGGGGATATGCTTGAGAACAGAACAAAGCTGTCCCAGAAAGTGGTCACTCAGTCCGTGTTTAAGTCGCTGGTGAGAAAGTGCTTTTGGATGGTGCTGTTGATGGCATCTTCCATCATTTTGCAGTTGATTGGTGGTAGGTTGACAAGATTGGATTGCATTCGCTATGCTTGAACAGTGCAAAGCTCAGTTGTTGGATAGGTGCCAGTGTTGTAACTGCTGTACAAAGCTCATCATACTGCTCTCACATGGTTGGAAAAACAAAACGTAGAAACAGAACTGGACAAACTGCACTGGAGCAGAAACTGGTGCTGAGTTGGCACTAGGTCATTCCTGACGTGTGCTCTGCAATAGCGAGCCAAGGGCACAGTCATCGTCTCACTGTCAAAGAAGAACTAGCATTTGAACATGAGACTCATGGGCATTCGTCACTGATAACTGGAAATGAGGAGACAAGCTTTGACTTATACAGCAACAGTCCAGAGCCAACTACAATCTTTGGGAGTTGAGTCAGTTACCAAGAATGTCCAAAAAACTTTGAAAGAGAATAGTGCTAATAAGTACAAACTGTTGTGTGCTTATCAGGAAGAGCTGTGCTTGTGCTTGAGAATGGAACATTGAGAATTGTTGGGGACTAGCTGCTCTAGTCTAAACTCATCCAAAGCTGTATTGACAAATTACACTCTTACTCACTAACTCATGTTGGCTGTCAGTCTATCAACACTTAGATTTTAAAACTCTTACACTTGTTTTCAAACCTCTCTATGGCTTTGGCTCCGATCCCTCCAGCCTCCTCCAGCTGCACAACCCTCCAATACCTCATGCATATCCCAAATTTTAATTGCCTCACCATTGGCTGCCCACACCTTTCGTTGTTTCAACCCTAGGCTATAAACCTAAAGCTCTTCACCTTTCTCTCCTCATTTAGAGTCCACCTTCAAAACTCTCTTTGAGCAAATATTTAGCCATCAATCCCAATGTCCCCTTACAATGTTTGGCATTGAATTTTTCCAGATACGCTCCAAGCATCATGGAAACTCTACAGTGCAGAGAGAGGCCATTTGTCCCATCAAGTCTGCACCAACCCCAGTCACATGCAGACCCTATCGCCACAATCCCTTATATTTACCCTGCCAATCCTCGACACTAAGATCAATTTAGTATGGTCACTCAACCTAACTTAATCTTGAGATGTTTTCCAATGCAAAAGGTGCTATATAAATGCAAGTTGTTGTTGTTAATATAGAACCAAGCCCCATCTTCACTCTCATAGAGACATAAATGGGTCAATTTTGCAAATGACAGGCAGCGATGAGTGGGTATCATAGGCATTAATACTGGGACCCCAGCTATTCATTTCATATATTAATGATTTAGATGAGGGAACTAAATATATCACCAAATTTTCATATAAAGCTGGGTGAGAGGGTGAGCTGTTAGAATACAGAAATACAGATTTGGACAAGTTGAGTGGGTGGGTAAATGCATGGCAAATGCAGTATAATGTGGATAAACGTGAAAGTATCCACTTTGATAGCAAAAACAGGAAGGTAGATTATTAACTGAACAATTATAGATTGAGAGAGGGGAATGGACAATAAGATCCGGATATCCTCACACATCAGTCACTGAACGTAAGCATTCAGGTAGAGAAGGCAGTAAAAGAGTGAATGATTATCTGACCTTCACAGCAAGGACTCGAGTACAGGAGCACAAATGTCTTGTTGCAATTATGCATAGCCTTGGTGAGACCACATCTGGAATACCGTGTACAGGTTTGGTCCCCTCATCTGAGGACAGATGTTCTTGCTATGAAAAGAATGCAGCAGTGGTTTACCAGACTGATTCTTGGGATGGTGGGACTGACAGATGATGAGAGGTTGATCAAATAGGATCATACAGGAGTTTAGAAAAATAAGTGGGATCTCAAAGGAACTTAAAAAAATCAAATAGGACTAGACAGGATCGATGCAGGAAGGGGAGGCCCAGAACCAGGGGTCACAGTCTAAGCGTACAGCATAAACCATTTAGGATTCAAAAGAGGAAACATTTCTTTACCCAGAGAGTGGTGAGCCTGTGGGAGGAACCCAGAGCACTCGGAGGAAATCCATACAGACACAGGGAGGACATGCAAACCACAGAAAGTAATTGACACCAAAATATTATGTGCAGAATTTTCCTCTCCAGCACACCATGAGAATCGTAGCGAGCGCGATACAGACCATGCAAGAGTCTGTTGAATTTGGGTGGAATTTTCTGGCCTTGGGGTGAGTCCGGCCAAAAAATCTTACCCTGTATGTTTTCAAAAAGGAGTTCGATATAGGTCCTGGGGCTAAAGGGATCAAAAGATATTGGGCAAAAGTAAGAACAAGTTACTGAGCTGGACGATCAGCCATGATCATAATGAATAGTGAGCAAGTACAAAAGGCCGAATGGCCTCCTCTTATTTTATTTTCTATCTTTCCTCAACTTCTGGCCTTTTCAAACATAGAGGTGAGTTACTCCTTTAGTATTTCCATCAATTTCCATTTTCTCTCTGCCCATTCATTACCCAGTTCTCAACTATATCCTGCCTCACCTTGAAGAATTCTCCCTTTGCCGATAGTTGTGAATAATTTCATTTTTTAAAATTTGAGATTCTTATCTAATACTCCCTCCTTACTTCCATTACCAATTTTGAAGTTGTCGTAATGGGCTCTACTGGGTGGGTGTATAATAGATGAGTGAATAAAGAGCAAATATATACAGGGTGGCTGTATTCTGCTAATACCCCTGACACTAAGGGGAAATTTAGCATGACCAATTAACTTAACCTGCACATCTTTGATCTGTGGGAGGAAACCGGAGCACCCGGAGGAAGCCCATACAGACACAGGGAGAACATGCAAACCCTGCGCAAACTGTCACCCAAGGCCAGAATTGAACCCAGGTCCCTGGTGCTGTGAGGCAGCATTGCTAACCACTGTGCTACCAAGGGCAAACTTTTCATCCCGTTATTACTAGAATTACCACTCTCTTTTCCTGACATCCACCATCCTTTCCCTGACCTTCCCTTTTGTTCCACCTGCCTTTCCCTCTTTTACCAGCAGAAGAAAATCCATCACATTTTTGCCTCTCAGCTCTGAAGTAGAGTCATGCTCGACTCAAAACGTTAACCCTGTATCTGTCTTCACAGATGCTGCCAGAGTCTAAAGCTAAGCAGGTAAAGTTAGATTGAATGACCATGTTAAATTACCCCTTCATGTCAGGGAGATTAGCGGGGTAAATATGTGTGGTTATGGGGACAGGGTCTGAGTGGGATTGTTGTCATTGCAGCTTCAATGGGCTGAATGGCCTCCTGTTGTAATTCTATGAGTTGTCACAATCTGGAATGCATTTTGTTACAGAATGGTGGAAGCAGATTCAATGATAACTTTTAAGAGGGAATTGATTAAATGCTTCAAACCTAGGTAGAAGTGAGTGGGACCAACCTTTTAGAAAGCTTTCTGATGGTCTCAATTTTCTAGGCCTTTCTGTTTTTAGAAGATAAACACTACCCGAGTGAATCTTTACCATGATGTCACCTAATTTCTTCAAAGGATTGAATTTTAAGAATTTTAAGGGGCAATAAAATGTGATAAAGCATTGAAAATGTCGTTGACTTTGGTGGTTCCGGAACATTCTGCCAGCAGGAGATGGAGGTGGGGTGGGGGGGGGGGAGGGGCGGGGCTTTGAAACTCCAACCAAAGTCTCCACATTGCTTCCTGGCGTTGCACTTAATCTTTTGCTGCTATTCAAAGTGGCTCCTTTCTCCTGCATTTTCTGATCAAGCTAACAACTCCTTCTTTAATTTCAGTGCATCCAACACAGGGCGAGAATATTCAGAGCTTCAATTGCACTTTGCTTTTGCGGAGTGAGCTATCATGGGAGCTTAAAAGGTTTTCACATCAGGATTTCCAGCTAAATGGATGGAGAGATCACTTATCACCGATAGTTCCCAGAACTGTGCCTAATCGACTCCTACACTTTATTCATTGATTACCAGCCTGACAGACGAGTGTTCCTGCTCCAGTACCCGGTTTACCTGAACAAGGCAGCTAAAGGAAAATCAGCCAGGGATAGAATTTTCTGTCTGATCATTCAACTTTACAGTAAATTGGACAGGTTCCTTTACAATCATAGAATCGCTACGGTACGGAAGGAGGCCATTCAGACCATCAAGCTTGCACCGACAATAATCTCATCCTGTCCCGGTAACTCCACATATTTACTCAGCTAAGCCCTACCCCCTCCGAAACTAGGGTCAATTTAGCATGGCCAATCAACCGAACTTGTTCATTTTTGGGCTGTGGGAAGACTAACTCGGAGGAAACCCACGCAGACACAGGGAGAATGTGCAAACTCCACAGAAGAACAGTGACCTGGGCAAAAAACCAAAAAACAACACCAAAAACCAACCAAAAAAAAAACACCAACACCCCCCACACAACAACACAACACACACACAACTAGGAATTGAGCCCAGGTCCCCGGCGCTGTGAGGCAGCAATGCTAACCACTGTGCCAGCGTGCTGCCCAATTGTGTGCTCCCTTCCTGTCGCTTTATTGTCTATTCACGCATGTAATTCTACACACAAAGAGGCTCTTTGGCCCATCATAAAGCTCTCTGAAAGGTTTAGTTAATCCCACTTACCTGTACCTCCGTTTGAAGTATTTACCCAATTCCCTTTTAAAAGTTATTATTGAATCTGCATCCAACATCGTGCAAGAAAATGCATTTCAGATTGTGACAACTCATAGGATCACTACAGTGCAGAAGGAGGACATTCAGCCCATCGAGACAGCATGACAACAATCCCAGTTAGGCTCAATCCCTGTAAGTCATGTAACACGTGACAATAATAAATCAAATCAAATCAAATAAACTGTAATCTGCTTTGTTTATCAGCAAATTTGCCCATTTGTTAGAGATATACTCAAATGAGTATAACGAGAGACTGTTAAAGTTTATTTATTAGTCACAAGTAAGGCTTAAATTAACGCTGCAATGAAGTTACTGTGAAATTCCCCTCGTTACCACAGTCTGATGCCTCTTCAGGTCAATGCACTCTAACCATCACGTCTTTCAGATTGTGGGAGGAAACCAGAGCAGCCAGAGAAAACCCACACAGACACGGGGAGAACATGCAAACTCCACACAGACAGTGACCCAAGCCAGGAATCGAACACAGGTTCTGGCACTGTGAAGTAGCAGTGCTAACCACTGTGTCCCCATTGTGCCATCCAACCAGACTCTCAATTAGTTATATAATTTATTAATTTATTTATTTTGTTGGTACTCTGAAGAATATACAGAGAAAGAATTAATAGAAGATGCCAGTTTGTGACTGAAGGGGTCGTCCAGGCAACTCTCTCGCTTCCCTGCAGTTTTATTTGAGATCTCACGTGCCTGGACAGGGAATATACAATGCCCACTGCGGGTACACTTGTTGGTGTGTTCGATGGCATCAATAGGGTTTGCCCAATGTGCATTAGTTGATGTCCAAACCACAGACAGGGTCTTTAAAAAGATGGCGCTCAGTCCCTACTGCATTCATTCAGGCGGCTCAAGTGGCTAAAGCATACAGGAAAATTTGAGGTGCTGATATGCTAAGAAAATATACTATTAAATCATATTAATCAGTTTAATTCCCAAACATCAGTAAAACTGTGCTTTTCAAGTATCAGTGGGCATTTTATTGAGATACTAATTTTAGCATGGCGAGAATTTCATTATGCAACAGTTTAATTATTTAGTTCAATCCCATTAAAAACATGAATTGCAGAAGACCTCATTTATTTCTGACTGTGGGATAGTGTTTGGAGGGGGAGGAGGTCTCATGATTTATATTTACAAGCTAGGCCTAGATGTAAGAGCACTATTTCAAAGTTTGAAGTACACTGTACTGTGAGGAGCATATGATAATCTTCAAGAGAATATAGACAGGCTGGTAGAAGGGATATACAGGAGGCAGGTGAAATTTAATGTAAAGACATGTAAAATTAGAAAAAGACAATTTGATTAGAATTGATTTATTATTGTCACATATATTGGTATACAATTAAAAGTATTTTTTCTTCACGCTAAATAAAGCATGAAGAAAAATACACCTTTCATGGAATAAACAGGGGAGAAGGAAAGAAGAGAGTGCAGAATGTAGTATTATAGTCACAGATCAGGGGCAGAGAAAGATCAACTTAATATTTTGTAGATCCATTGAAAAGTCTAATGAAAGCAGTGAAGAAGCTGGTTTTGAGTCGGTTGGTGTTTGATCTCAGATTCTTGCATCTTCTTCCTGATGGAAGAAGGTGGAAGAGAGAATGTCCAGGGTGCATGGAGTCCTTGCTTATGCTGGCTGCTTCTCCAAGGCAGTAGGAAGTTTAGACTGAGTCAATGGATGGGAGGCTAGTTTGTGTGATGGACTTGGCTACATTCACGACCCACTGCAGTTTCTTGCAGTTTTGGTCAGAGCAGGAACTATACCAAGCTGTGTGAAATCTGGAAAGGATATTTTCTGGGTTGACATGAAATAAAGGGAAGAATTTTCAAAGAAACACAGGAGCTGAGTTTATTATTTTTACTTTTTATTAGTCACAAGTAGGCTTACATCAACACTGTAATGAAGTTACTGAGAAAAATCCCTTAGTCGCCACACTCGGCAGCTGTTCAGGCACACTGAGGGAGAATTTAGCATGGCCAATTCATCTAACCTGCACATCTTTGGACTGTGGGAGGAAACTGGAGCACCCAGAGGAAACCCACACAGACATGAGGAGAATGTGCAAACTCCACACAGACACTGACCAAAGCTAGGAATCGAACCCACGTCCCTGGAGCTGTAAGGTAGCAGTGGTAACCACTATGCCAGAGAGAGCTGAGACTATACATGCATAAATCATTAAAGGTTGTAGGACAGGCTGAGAAAGCAGTTAATGAATTATACCCAATCTTGCATTTCACACACAGGGACACAGAGTGCTGTTATACTCTGGCATCAGAAATTGCTGTGTTAACAAAATCCCAAAGGGAAACTTAACAAGTTATTGATCAATTTTGAAATTATATTTTATTACGAGAAGATGCATGATCTGAATTCAGCAGCCACAAATTTCTGCAGCACTTCAGTAGTATTCAAATATTGAATTAAATTATTTATTAATAATGGGAAAGAAAACACAGCAGCACAGTGGTTCGCACTACTGCATCACAGCTCCAGGGACTTGGGCTCAACTCCAGTCTCGGGTCACAGTCTGTGCAGAATCTGCATGTTTTCCCCATGTCTACATGGATTTCTTCTGGGTGCTCCGGTTTCCTCCCACACTCCAAAGATGTGCAAGTTAAGTGGATTGGCCACAGGAAATTGCCCTTCAGAGTGTGTGTGCGTGTGCGTGTGCGTGTGCGTGTTCTTATGCATCTGCATGTGCGCAGTAGCATTCAGAGGGTAACTTCTAGGGTTTGCCTCTTGGTGTGCCTGAGTTTCTGATTTCTATACAATTGATGGTGATCCTGATGGCATTATTTTCACATTGGAATCCATCCTTTGCTGAACGGTGGCACAGTAGTTAATACTGCTGCCTCACAGCACCAGGGACCTTGGTTCGATTCCTGGCTCAGGTCACTGTCCGTACAGAGCCTGCACGTTTTCCCCGTGTCTGTATGGATTTCCTCCGGATGCTGTGGTTCCCTCCTACAGTCCAAAGTTCTGCTGGTTAAGTGCATTGACCATTCTCCCTCAGTGTACCCAAACAGGTGGCAGAGTGTGGCAGCTAGGGCATTTTCGCAGTAACTTCATTTCAGTATTAATATAATCCTACTTATAACACTAATAAATAAACTTAAAGAAAAGTTTAGTGACGGTTGTCACCCAACCGGGAATGTAAATCTTTCTAATAATCAATTAAAATATTACAATTTGAATTTTCAAAGCAATAGCAAAATGTTTCAATCGCATTTGTGATTCCCCCCCTGACCCTTTTGCATACATAGATTCCTACAGTGCAGAAGGAAATCATTCAGCCCATTGGATCTGACAGAGCATCTTACACAAGTCCTATCCCCATAACCACATGTATTTTCCCCACTAACCCTAACTTACACATCTGAGGACATCAGAGACAATTCAGCGCGATCAATCCACCCAACCTGCATATCTTTGGACTGTGGGAGGAAACTAGAGCACCCGGGAGAACATGCAAACGTCACACAGACAGTGACCCAAGCTGGGAATATGCTAACCATTGTACCATCATGCTGCCGCAAGGCAATGTTAAATTTATGAAATGCTAACCACTCTTTCGCAATATTGTGCATAGAGGGGGAAACATTACTGATCTAAACTGACAGAGGTCATGAAAGTACACATTAAATGCTCATCTTAATAGACAAGTATAGGATGCCTTGCTGTCGATACTGATTTCCTCAGAGGTGATAATTATGCGATGATACAAAATTGATGGGCATAAGAAGACCAGCGAGTTCATCAGGCCTCGCCACATCTCATTGTGGTTCAAGCATTGGTGTCTCAGTACTCCTTTCTTCTGTCCACCTAGTCCACATCAAGACACCTTCACTTGGCTGTTACCCTTTGTTCTTTATTCTTGAAGCTATATCATCTTCTGGGAGAGCCCAAAAAAGAGAGGAAACATCTGTAAGTGATAATAGAAATTTTGTTTCTCTTCATTCTTGGAGTGCAAATATTTCTAATAAGGTCCACCATTGAACTGAGTGACTAACTGAGGTATTTTAGAGGGCAGTTAAAGGTTAGCTACATGCACCCGGAGTCAAATGTAGGCCAGACTAGGTGTGGTAGGTGGATTTGCTCCTCTGAATGAACCAGACGGTCTTTAATTTTGACAATCTGCCAGCTTTATCTTTATTATTCAGACAAGCATTTCATTTATTTATTCATTAATTGAGTTGAAATGTCCCCAGTTGCTGTGGTATGGTGCGGGGATCTGAACACATATCCCCAGAGCATTAGTCCAAGCCTTTGTATTACTAGTCTGGTTGCATTGCCACTATATCACCATTCCCTTCTGCATCTCTGACCCAGTTAGTTCAGCTCCTGATTTCAATGCAGAAAGTCAGCACTCACCTTACTTGGGCATTGCAGGGATTCTATGATTCTAAAACCTATCACTTTCATCACCTCTGGTCACCTCTCCCAATATTTCCTTTTGTGACTTGGGATCAAATATTTAATACTGCTGCAATGAAGAACCTTGGGACATTTTACCACATCTAAGGTGCTATGCAAATGCAAGTTGCTCTTGTTGTTAATGTTGAATGAGAAGATGGTGGCATCATGGTGAAGCATTAAGCTAGTATTCCAGAGACCCAGGCTAAAACCCCGGTGACAGGGGTTCAAATCCCACCATAGCAGCTGGTATGCAACATAAATTCAATTAACAAATCAATATTATAAAGTTAATTTCTGGAACCATGGCAAGATTATTGAGTATTATAAAAACCCAGCTGGTTCGCTAATGTACTATAGGGAAGGAAATCTGCCATCGTGGGCAGCATGGTAGCACAGTAATTAGCACTGCTGCTTCATAGCTCCAGAGACCTGGGTTCGATTCCCAGTTCGGGTCACTATCCGTGTGGAGTTTGCACATTCTCCTCATGTCTGCATGGGTTTCCTCTGAGTACTCCAGTTTCCTCCCACAGTCTGAAGATGCGCAGGTTAGGTTGATTGGCCATGCTAAGAAATTGCCCTTTAATGTTCTGGGATGTGTAGGTTAGAGGGATTAGTGGGTACAATATGTAGGGATATGGGGTAGGCCTGGGTCGGATTGTGTTTGGTGCAGACTTAACAGGCCAAAGGGCCTCTTTCTGCACTGTAGGGTTCTATGATTCTATGATTCTTAGCCTGGTGTGGATTATATGTGACTCCAAACCACAGCAATGTGATTGACTCTTAGCTGCCACTCAGTTCAAGAACAATTAGGGATTGGCAACAAATGTTAACTTTACCAAGAGATGACCACATACCATAAAAGAGAAACAATGCTGGATTTCTAAAGGGTCTTAATACTTTCTCAAAAGTGACTGAGGAAGTCTTCTCCAATTCTCTCTCTGCAGATTCTCACTAAACTAGTGTTTTAGTGATGATGGTAAAAGGATCAATATTGCTCCAGGATACTGGGGAGAACTCCCCTCTTCATCTTCAGATGATGCTATGGGATTTTTAACAGCCATCGTGGAGAACAAATGTGGCCTCGGTTTAATGTTTCAATGGGACAACTTACCCTACAGAGAACAATGACTACACTTCCAGAAGCACCTCATTGGCTGTAAAGCATGAGACCATGAAAGGTGCCACAGGAATGCAATCCTTTCATTCTTACAGTGGGGACATGTTGTGGGAAATGTAACCGTCTTCACTTCATCCATAAGAGATTGTCAGCTGTGCATCAGTCTGTAGCACTCTGACCTTTGAGTTAAAAAGGTCATGAGTTTGAGGCCCTTTCCAGAGACTTGACCATAAGAACATAATAAGATCTAGGAGCAGGAGTAGGCCTCTCAAGCCTGCTTCGCCATTCAATAAGATCATGGCTGATCTTTTTGTGGACTCAGTTCCACTTATCATAATCCTGTATTGCTTTACTGTTCAAAAATGTATATATTTCCAGGATAAATTTTCCCATTCCTCTGGAATCCCTGAGGAATATTTATACTTCCTTTGTTCTGGGACTCCCATCACCCTCCTACTTTTTGTGAACATGTGACTCTTCCCCTTCCTCTGACTGGATATTCCTTTGAGCCTGGCTTCAAGCTGCCCGCTGCTCCTGCCTACTTTGGGTAGGCAGCTGACGTAGGGAGCTTACAGCTGACTGCCAGGAGTTAAAATCACCAAAGCCTTGTGAAGCTGAGGAGAGGCAGCAAACAAGGCGGCAATGGCCATTTCCAATTCTGGCTAAATATTGGGCTTCTCCATGGTTTCTGTGACTCAGCAATGACCTGAATTGCTTGAAGTACAACAGGAATTCTCCCAGTATTCCAATGTAACTTGGGTACGACCAAAAGACAGACTTGCATTGATATAGCACACTTTTGTGATTTCAGGACATCACAAAGTGCTTTATAGTTGATTACGTACTTATTTGATGCTGTAAAGTGGGAAACTCAATCTTCAATTCACACTCACCAGCCTCCCACAAACACCAACAAAATAATAACCAGGTCGTTTTAGGGATAGAAAGCAGGCTAGGCAGTAAGACACGGTGGCACAGTGGTTAGCAGTGCTGCCTTACAGTGCCAGGATGCTATTTAATTCCTGGTTTGGGTCAGTGTCTGTGTGGAGTTTTCACGTACCTCTGTGTCTGCATGGGTTTCCTCCTAAGTGCTCCAATTTCCTCTCACACTCCAGAGATGTGCAAGTTAGGTGGATTGGCCATGCTAAATTGACCCATAGTGTCAGGGGACTATGTAAGGTAAATGCATGGGCTTACAGGGAAAGGGCCTGGGTGGGATGAATTTTGATTTGATTTTTGATTTTTACATGTATTAGCAAAAAGCTAAAAAATTGCTTCTTGCGCGTGGTACAGACAGAGCAGACCATTCATAGAGAAGGAAACGCGAGAGTGCAGAATGTGGTGTTACAGTCATAGCTAGGGCATTGATAAAGATCAACGTAATGCAAGGTAGGTCCATTCAAAAGTCTGATGGCAGCAGGGAAGAAGCTGTTCTTTAGTCAGTTGTAGCTAGTGCAGACTAGATGGATAGAGTGGTTTCCTTTGCACTGTAGGATTCTATGATTCTAGAATCAGCTGTTTCGCATTGAAATATAACTTTGTGATCTTTTACAAGAGGACAGACTAGGCATTCGCTTAGCATCTGCTCCAGAAGGTGTTATGAGTGGAGTTATATTGATGAGGCCAAGAACTCTGAAGTGGTATCATTGATATTTATAATGTCATTGAATACTTGGAGCTGAATATGAAAATGAAACTGATTACCAGAGACACCAGACTGTGGGAGCTTCAGTGTGTATGTATGTGATCCTTATAAATCAGCATGTCCTCCTTCCATGCTCAAGGCCATGGATGCTGAAGGGGTGATTAACACAGGAAAACTCTTCCTGTTACTAAGACAAGTGAATGCGCTTGCAAACAAATCCACATTAAGTTTTTCAACATGAAGACATCTATTTATTTTTAGTGATAATGCAGTGAGCTAACATGGATCATTGAATCCCCATAGTGCAGAAGGAGGCCATTCAGCCCTTCGAGTCTGTGCCGACCACAATCCCACTGAGGTTCTATCCTCACAGCCCCATGTATCTACCCTGCTAGTCTCCCAGGCACTAAGGAGCGACTAATTATGGTCAATCACCTTAACCCGCACATCTTTGGACTGTGGGAATAAACCGGAGCATCTAGAGGAAACTTGCACAGACATGGGAAGAACATACAGATTCTACACAGACAGTGACCCAAACCAGGAATTGAACCTGGGTCCATGTCCACTGGAGACAGCAGTGCTAACCACTGTGCTACTGTGCCACCCTGTCACTTAATATTTAATACTTAGTAATCGACTGTCTCTTCATATTTTTTAATAAAATTCAAAAACTACGAAGATTGAAATGTTTTATTTTCCAAAGATGTGCAGCTTAGGTGAATTGGCCATGCATAATTGTCCTCTTGTGTCCCAAAAGTGTAGACTAGATGGCTTAGCCATGGTAAATTCTTGGGGTAAACTCAGTAAAGTTTGACAACACCAATTTTAAATTCAACCAATTTATTTGATAGTAAATCCATGAGCTTTCGGCCTTTGTGGCCTTTGTCAGGCGAATGAGGTATTCTGGTCTCCAAAAGCACACATATCAGCACAGACAGTTTACAGATTGCTGATTAGAATGCGAATCCTTACACCTAACCTGCTATTCAAGTCTTAAAGTGGCTAACAGCAGAGGTTAGAGAGATGTGTATTGTCTCCAGACAGCATAGTAAGTGAGGTTTTTTGCTAACCCAGGCAAGTCATGGGGGTTACAGATAGTGTGACATGAAGCCAAGATCCCTGTTAAGACCGTCCTCATGTGTGTGGAACTTGGCTATCAGTCTCTGCTCAGTGACTCTGCGCTGTCGTGTGTCGTGAAGGCCCCCTCGAAGAACATTTACCCGAAGGTCGGAGACCAAATGCCCGTGACTGCTGAAGTGTTCGCCCACAGGAAGGGAACTGTTTTGCCTGGTGATTGTTGAGCGATGTTCATTCATCTGCTGTCGTAGTGTCTGCATGGTCTCCCCAATGTACCATGCTTCGGGACATCCTTTCTTGCAACGTATTAGGTAGACAATGCTGGCCGAGTTGCAAGAGTATGTACCGTGTACCTGGTGAATGGTATTCTCACGTTTGACAATGTCGTCCATGTCGATGATCCGGCATGTCTTGCAGAGGTTGCTGTGGCAGGGTTGTGTGGTATTGTGGTCACTGTTCTCCTGAAGGTTGGGTAGTTTGCTGCGAACAATGATCTGTTTGAGGTTGTGCGGTTGTCTGAAAGCAAGAAGTGGGGGGGTGGGGATGGCCCTAGCGAGATGTTCATCGTCACCAATGATATGTTGAAGACTCCGGAGAAGATGTCGTAGCTTCTCCGCTCCGGGGAAGTACTGGACAACAAAGGGTACTCTGTCCACCGTGTCCCGTGTTCGTCTTCTGAGGAGGTCAGTGCGGTTTATCGCTGTGGCACATCGGAACTGTCGATTGATGAGTCGAGCGCCATATCCTGTTCTCACGAGGGCATCCTTCAGCGTCTGGAGGTGTCTGTCACGATCCTCCTCATCTGAGCAAATTCTGTGTATGCGGAGGGCTTGTCCATAGGGAATGGCTTCTTTAACGTGTCTAGGGTGGAAGCTGGAGAAGTGGAGCATTGTGAGGTTGTCTGTTGGCTTGTGGTACAAAGAGGTGCTGAGGTGACCGTCCTTGATGGAGATGTGTGTGTCCAAGAATGCAACTGATTCTGGAGAATAGTCCATGGTGAGTCTGATGGTGGGATGGAACTTGTTGATATCATCATACAGTTGTTTCAATGATTGTTCACCATGAGTCCAAAGGAAAAAGATGTCATCAATGTATCTAGTATATAACCTTGGTTGAAGATCTCGTGTGGTGAAGAAGTCTTGTTCGAACCTGTGCATGAAGATGTTGGCATACTGAGGTGCGAATTTGGTCCCCATGGCTGTTCCGTGTGTCTGGATGAAAAGCTGATTGTTGAAGGTGAAGACATTGTGGTCCAAGATGAAGTGGATGAGTTGTAAAATTGCATCCGGAAACTGGCAGTTGTTGGCATTGAGTACTGAGGCAGTTGCAGCAATACCATCGTCGTGGGGGATGTTGGTGTAGAGCGCCGAGACATCCATTGTGACAAGGAGTGTCCCTGGTTCAACTGCTCCATGTGTGCTGAGTTTCTGTAGGAAGTCCGTAGTGTCAAGACAAAAGCTGGGGGTTCTTTGTACAATGGGTTTCAGGATGCCCTCGATATAGCCGGAGATGTTCTCACACAGGGTCCCATTGCCCGATATGATGGGACGGCTGGGTATGTTTGCCTTGTGTATCTTTGGGAGGCAGTAGAGATCTCCAATGCGGGGAGTACGTGGAATGAGAGCCTGGAGGGTGCTTTGAAGGTCCAAATCAAAAGTTTTGATCAGAGTGTTAAGTTGACAAGTGTGTTCTTTGGTCGGATCTGCTGGTAACTGTCTGTAGTGTTTCTCATTGTTTAGTTGTCGGTACACTTCTTCACAGTAGCCTGTTCTGTTCAGTACGATGGTGGCGCCTCCTTTGTCTGCTGGTTTGATGACAATGTTGCGGTTGGTCTTGAGAGCATGGATCACCAACATGTGCTTGGGTGATGTTCGGGACTGTCTTGTAAGTGCAGTTGATGAATCTGGTATTCACGCACCTCCTGATGGCTTGGGCATACATGTCCAGTCGGAGGCAGCCCCCATGACTTGCCTGGGTTAGCAAAAAACCTCACTTACTGTGTTGTCTGGAGACAATACACATCTCTCTTATCTCTGCTGTTAGCCACTTTAAGACTTGAATAGCAGGTTAGGTGTAAGGATTCGCATTCTAATCAGCACTCTGTAAACTGTCTGTGCTGATATGTGTGCTTTTGAAGACCAGAACACCTCATTCGCCTGACGAAGGCCACAAAGGCCGAAAGCTCGTGGATTTACTATCAAGTAAATCAGTTGGATTTAAAATTGGCGTGGTCAAACTTTACTGAGTTTACCCCAGTCCAACACCAGCATCTCTACATCAAATTCTTGGGGTAACAGCAATAAGGGTGGAGGGGTGGGGGGGTTGGGGGGGGGGGGTGGGTGGGGGGGGCTTGGGAATATACTGTGTCAGAGTGTCTCAGTGTAGACTCATAGAGTCATTGAGGTTTACAGCATGCAAACATTTTGATCTGACTTGTCCACGCCATTCAGTTTTTATCAACAAGCTAGTCCCAATTGCCCACATTTGGTCCATATCCCTCTATATCCACATTACCTATGTAATTGTCTAAATGATTTTAAGAGACCAAATTGTATCCATCTCTACTACTGCCTCTGACAACTTGTTCCAGACACTTAGCACCCTGTGTGAAAAAAGTTGTCCCTCTGGATCCTTTTGTATCTCTCCTCTCTCATCATAAACCGAGGCCCTCTAGTTTTAGATCCGCCTACCTTTGGGAAAAGATATTGACTATCTAGCTGATCGATGCCTCTGATTATTTTATAGACTTCGATAAGAACAACCCTAAGCCTCTTAGGCTCTACAGAAAAAGAGTCCCAGTCTATCCAGCCTGTCCTTATAAATCAAATCATCAAGTTCTGGTAGCCTCCCAGTAAATATTTTCTGCACACTTTCTAGTTTAGTAATCACCTTTCTATAATAGGGTGATCAAAACTATACACTCAATGGGCTGAATAGCCACCTCGTGCATTGTCGGGATTCTATGATTTTTGTTATGCAAGGAACAGCACAGTGACCCAGTGGTTAGCATTGCTACCTCACAGCACCAGGGAGCCAGGTTCAATTCCTTGGGTCACTGACTGTGTGGAGTTTGCATGTTCTCTCTGTGTCTGTATGAGCTTCCTCCAGTTTCCTCCCGCAGTCCAAAGATGTGTAGGGTAAATTGGTTAGCCATGATAAACTGCCCCTTAGTGTCAGGGGGATTAGTACAAAGAACAAAGAACAAAGAACAAAAGAGCACGGGAAACAGGCCCTTCGGCCCAACGAGCCCGCGCCGCCACTTCAATGTTCCCACTTCTACATGCGATCCCTGTCCATGTTTATAGATCTATGGATTAAAAACCAAATTTGAGACAATTTAGGGAGAATTTGTTTTGCCAATTAGCCTAAGAGCACATCTTTGGGATGTGGGAGGAAACCGGAGCACCCGGAGAAAACCCACGCAAGCACGGGGAGAATGCGCAAACTCCCCACAGACACAGGCCCAAATCCATGTATCTGCACAGCACAGCGATAGTCACTGAGCTGTCGTGTTGCCCATCAAATGGTCCAGGTCAAGATACACTAACGATGTGAAGCACTAGGATACTCTCGACAAAAATCCAAGAGCAGCCCTCTCACGACCCATCGCGTGTATGCCCCTTGTTAGACAACAAGGTGGACCAAAGCACCTGTAGGATAAAAACAAGTACATCAATATTATCATCTATTTACACACTTCCCAGGGACTCCCAAGGCTCATGATCCCTATTTTAAATCATTTTTCTATACCCCTCCATTCCCATTCTGTTCATGTGCCCATCTAAGTATTTCTTAAATATCTCCAGAGTACCTGCCTCCACCACTTTACTTGGTAGCGCATTCCATACCCCCACCACCCTCTGTGTGAAAAACCTCCCTCTAGCATCCAAATTATACCTTACCCCCCTCACCCTAAGCCCGTGACCCCTCGTGCTATTTGAGTCCATCCTAGGAAAAAGCTTAACCCTGTTTACTCTATCTATACCCCTCATAATCTTGTACACCTCTATCAGATCTCCTCTAAGTCTACGTCTTTCTCAGGAAAACAGTCCCAATTTGCCTAACCTCTCCTCGTAACTCAGACCTTCCATACCAGGCAGCATCCTGGTAAACCTCCTCTGCACTCTCTCCAGAGTCTCCACGTCCTTCCGGTAGTAGGGCGACCAGAACTGGACGCAGTATTCCAAATGAGGTCTAACCATCGTTTTATACAACTGCAACATTAAAGGCCAGCTCTTGTACTCTATACCCCTTCCTATAAAGGCTAGCATACTATATGCTTTCTTCACAAACTTCTCCACTTGCTCTGCCACCTTCAGAGACTTGTTCACCTGCACCCCCAGGTCCCTCTGCATTTCTATACTTTTAATAGGTCTACCCTTATCATATACCTCCCCCCTACATTCTTTCTCCTGAAATGCATCACCTCACGTTTATCAGGATTGAATTCCATCTGCCATCTATCTGCCCAAGCTACCAGCCTATGTCCTGCTGCATCGCCTGACAATGCTCCTCACTATCCGCAAATCCAGCCATCTTTGTATCATCTGCAAACTTGCTGATCACTCCACTTACTCCCTCTTCCAAGTCATTTATATATATTACAAATAGAAGAGGTCCCAGTACCGAGCCCTGCGGCAAGTAGGGTAAATATGTGGGGTAACGGGGTTAGGGCCTGGGTGGGATTATTGTTGGTGCAGGCTCAATGGGCTGAATGGGCTCCTTCTGCACTGCAGGGCTTCTATCAAAGACTTTGATGTTGCATGTATTACCTTTTGGCTCTAAGCTTTGTTGTTCTTTAACTGTTATCTAACTCATATTTGCGGAATGCAATATTTGAGTTATTAAAGATTTACTGATGACTATGAAACCATTGTCGATTGTTGGAAAAACCCATTTTATTCACTAATGTCGTTTAGGGAAGGAAATCTGCCATCCTTACCCGATCTGGCCTACATGTGACTCCAGAGCCACAGCAATGTGGTTAGCTCTCAACTGCCCCTCCAAGGGCAACTAGGGATGGTCAATAAATGCTGGCTCAGCTAGTGATGCCCATGTCTCACAAATGAATAAAAAATGAACCAAGCAGCTTTTGCTACATCTGCACCATCTCCATAATGATACAAAAAGATAATCTTTTAACAATAAGGCATTCTGCCTATGCACCTCTGCCAAGCAAACAATTAGTGGTGTAGTTGCTAATGTTTGTTTTGCCACTGTTAACTAATTAGATCTGTTAAATACTTGAATCACAGCCACAGGAACCTTTTTTACACACTAACTTGATTATGGCAATGAGATACAGAGAGCGAAGCAGGGGATATCACATTAGAACATAGCCGCAGAGTAAACTGCTGATTTAAATTGTTTAAGCAGCCTTTTAACAGCAAGATTGCTGCAATAAATGGAAATAATTTGGTGTGTGGAGGAAAATTGCCTTTGTTTTTGAGTGGGGAATTATATAAAGAAATTCAAACCAGAAACAAACACACAGGATTAATTTGCTGCAGTCTTTATCGCAGGCCACATTTCCATGACTGCTTTCTTTAAATAGAAACACTTGCATTAAAATAATACTTTATCACATCTCCCAGAAACATCTCAAGGCAGTGGTTTAGAGTGGCTGTTGTAGGCAAACACATAGGGCTCGTTTTACACACAGAATGATACACATTTGCCAATGAAATGAATGATGAGTTCAACTGCTTTGATGGGTGCAGCTGAGGGAAGATATCATAACCAAGATACCAGGATAAATTCCTCTTCTTCTTTCTCTGTTCCAGAAGGACTTGGAGATTCTGCCATTGAGTATGTTCAAGGCTGACAGTGGTAGATTTCTACATATTGAAAACATAAATAGTGTGGTGGCACAGTGGTTAGCACTGCAGCCTCACAGTGCCAGGGTCCTAGGTTTGGCTCCCAGTATGGGTCATTGTCTATGTGGAGCTTGCACATTCTCCCCATGCCTGCATGGGTTTCCTCCGGGCACTCTGGTTTCCTCCCATAGTCTGAAAGATGTGGTTCGGTGTATTGGCTGTGCTGGAACAGGTGCTGGAGTGTGGCAACTAAGGGAGTTTCACAATAACTTCATTGCATTGTTAATGTAAGCCTTACTTGTGACACTAAATGTATGATGGCAGGTTTTTTACACAGAGGATGGTGGGTGCCTGGGATTTGCTACCGATGGAGATAGTGGAAGCAGAAAAGATAGTGAGTTTTAAGGGGTGTGTTGACAAATAAGTGAATAGGATGGGAATAGAAGGATATGGACTCCAGAAGGGTCGGAGGTTGTAGTTAAGTCAGGCAACATGGTCGGTGCATGCTTGGAGGGCCGAAGAATCTGTTCCTGTGCTATAATTTTCATTGTTCTTTGTTTTTTGTACGAATAAATAAACTTGAACTGATAGATAAACAGACACCACGTTAGCTCGTATGGAAAGTGCTTTCTTTAATAGTATCAATTGGCTCAGTACTACACTGAAGCATCAGCATGAATAATACTATTGAAATTCTTAAGGCAGGGCTAAAACCCAGGTCATCCAACTCTGCTGTTCCCCAAATTTCATTGCTCCATATGCTCTGACCTCTAGCTCTGGAATTTGTTCCCCAAACCTTGCTGCCTCTCTATACCTTTGACCAAGCTTTGGTCACAGAATCGTAGAATCCCAATAGTGCAGAAGGAGGCCATTCAGCCCATCGGGTTTGCACCAAATACAATCCCACCCAGGCCCAATTCCTGTAATCCCACATATTTATCCTGCTAATCTCCCTGATATTAGGGTTAGTTTAACCTGGTCAATCAACCTCATCCGCACATCTTTGGACTGGTCACCTGTCCTAATATCTTGTTAAATGACTCAGCATGGAAGTGGTCATGCTCTTGTGACGCACTTGGAGTCTTTTTACTGTGTTAAAGCTGCTATATAAATGCAAATCTTTGAAGAGACTAGAAGGCATTGCCAAAGCATATTCCTGCAAAGCTGCTCCTATTCTTCTTCTGGGTGTAACTGGGATTCTGAAGGCTCTCCCTCAGAGGCTCTCTGAAATCACCACTCTGTGGTTTGTATGAAAAAAAGATGGGCATGATTTTTCCAAAAAAACCAAATGACCAATGGGCAGGAATAAAGGAGCTTTTCCTGCCTGTTTTTTGGGCGAGTTTAGTGGAATAAATTTACGGCACTCTATCCACCATACAATCTGCCAAGGGATTCATGCCAATAGGAGAGGTGGGTTTAATCCCAGCTGAGAAGCCGGCATCAGACTGCAGAGGGGGCTATTGCGCATGCACCGGTCTCCCATATATTGATGTACCATAATGGCAGGCCTCTGATCCACGACTAGTCTCCCTGATCGTTGATGCTAGGTCTCTGATCCCTACACCCATCACTATCCCCTATGCTTCCATGCAGTGTTCACCCATTCCCTTCCTTCTACCTACTCTTCCCCCCAGCTATGGCCTGAGTCCACTCCCATCTAGTCCCCCCTCTGTCAAGCTCCTCCCCTTGGCTCTGCCCGGTGCCTACTCGTCAATGGTGCCAGTAGGTGCCAATCTACAATGGTGTCAAACTGGAATTGCCAGGTTGGCCCTGCCCAATAGACAGTTGCATGTTGGGCAGTTGCTCCTGAGCTCTCAGAAGACCCCAATGGTCTCTGATTCCACAAGTGTGGCCATCACACCTGATCCCTATTGATGAGACCGTATGTGATCCTTGCTGGTGTGACCCTCCACTGATGGGGGCGGTGAACTTTAACGACATGGTCAAATGAGCCCTTGGAGATACACATCTGCTTCTGCATATGATAGTCAGGCTCAAGGTAAGAAATAGAACATAGAACATAGAACATAGAGCATTACAGCGCAGTACAGGCCCTTCGGCCCTTGATGTTGCGTCGGCCAGTGGACCCTCTAACCTAAACTATTCCAATATCATCCATATGCCTATCCACCGACCATCTGAATGCCCCCAAAGTAGGCGAGTCCACAACTGCTGCAGGCAGGGCATTCCATGCCCTCACCACCCTCTGTGTAAAGAACCTGCCTCTGACATCCGTCCTATAACTACCACCTCTTAATTTAAAGTTATGTCCCCTCATGTCCCACCAGAGAAATGGACCAGGAAGGTTCGCAACAGCCAGACACGAGTCACAAATCCCATTTTGTCCCTCCCAGTAACATTTTCAGGCCTGCTGCACTACTTGAGCAGCTCAGCAGGGTGATTTTGTTGTGTTTGATGGGATACCTAGTGACACAGAACAAAAGGCAGAGAAATGGGCTGGAAGTTTACTGCCTCGCCCACC
Source organism: Sphyrna mokarran (assembly GCA_024679065.1). Taxonomy (NCBI): domain Eukaryota; kingdom Metazoa; phylum Chordata; class Chondrichthyes; order Carcharhiniformes; family Carcharhinidae; genus Sphyrna; species Sphyrna mokarran. The sequence goes on along the minus strand of JAGIQG010000003.1, from coordinate 8,740,798 downwards.
CCAGAATCAAGGTTGGCAAAGCTCGCAGAACAGCATTGTCTGTTAGCTTTGGGCAAGATCTTGTGAACCTTGGGTGGGGAAGCAGTAAAATTCCAGCATTTAAGTTGAACGACAGATCAGATACAATTTGCTGGAGCTGAGGATCAGGCTCGACAGGTTCAAAATTCAGCTCTGGGTCCAGTATTCTTTGGTTGACAATGTAATCTATTCTACAGCTTGCTGGGGGGTCAGTTGCTATTCACTATCACTAAAATGTTAATTGGTTCAATTTTCTGTAAAAGTAAGGGAGCGGTCTCAAGTGCCCTAGCTAACCTTCATTCCTCACATTCCTATTTACCAGTAGATTGATTGTCACATGTCCCTCATTACCAATATTGATTGCATTTCAAAAGTGCTTCATTAGCTGTAAAAGGAAGGTTGCGAAAAGCAACACCTATCATAGAATCATAACAGGCCATGCGATCTATCGAGCCTGCACTGACAATGAGCCCATACATGTCCTATCCCTGTAACCCCACTTAGTTACCCTACTGATTCCCCCCCCCCCAACATTAATGGACAATTTAGCATGACCAATCCATCTAACCAGCATATATTTTGGACTGTGGGAAGAAACCCATGCAGACACAGGGAGAATGTGCAATCTCCAGACAGACAGTGATCCAAGCCGGGAATCGAGCTTGGGTCTCATCATGCTAACTACTGTGCATATATACTGTCACCCTATATGCAGTATGCTGATTGTGGCAGTCAATGTCCTGTTTGGACTCTGAGCATCCAACACTGTGATTCTGCCAGTTATAGAGCCAAGTGTTCACAGCTCCTGAGCACCTCAGATCCTGGGCTGATCAGCACACAATGGGTTAAATCAAATTTCTGTTGAGCACAGGTTGCACGGTGAAGTGAGCCTTTGACAATTATCTTTCTAAAGGCAAGGAGGGTGATGGAATGTGTGAGAATCACCCAGCTCTGTTTATGACAGTTTGGAGTATGTTAGCTTGATCATCTGTATTTACAGTAATAAAATGATCAGAAGAGTTTAAGAGGGCAAGATAACCATGGTAACGGGCTGATTAGAAGAGATTGAGGAAGGTTAATGCATGTGTCTGGTTCCATGTTGATATTCTGTTGTCTGATTTATATATTTTTGTTTTGTTATGATTTATTGGTGTTATGTAGGAATGCAAGGATCAGAAGTGTGAATATTATAAGAGATGTGAGTGAACTGTTGCAGAGCATTTGCTCATTGTGAAATTGTGAAGTACAATGTCTCAATGAAGATCTGGCCCTGCATTGCTTCAATATTGCGTGTTTGTGAACTGATGTTTTACGTAATGAGACAAATGTGTACAAGAAAGCAGTCCAATTACAGTAGCTTCTCGAAGTGTGACTCAACTTGCAGAGGGTCCTGCAATTTCCACAACCGCAAATCCTATCTTGTAATATACACGAGATTGATGCCTGGCTAATTCGTAAACCTAGAACAGCAATTTTCTAAAGCAACTTAAATAAGTGCCCATATCCCTTTGACTGGAATGTTATTATAATCAAGGGCAGCATGGTGGCACAGTGGTTAGCACTGCTGCTTCACAGCACTAGGGGTCAGGGTTCGATTCTTCACGTGGGTCACGGTCTATGCCAGCACAGTTCTCCCCACATCCACATGGGTTTCCTCCGGATGCTCCAGTTTCCTCCCACAGTCCAAAAGATGTGCTGGTTAGATGCATTGGCCATGCCAAATTGCCCCTTAGTGTACCTGAACAGGCGTTGGAGTGTGGTAACTAGAGGATTTTCACAATAACTTCATTGCAGTGTTAATGTAAGCCTATTTGTGACTCTAATAAGTAAACTTTAATAATCAAAATTTACCTGCACTTTAAGGGGAAATGGCACCAATTTGTAGTTTTTGCAGTAAAATGGGTGGAATAGTCAAAAATGAGGGATAGAAATTCCAAGTATTAAAAGCAGAATTAGATTTATTCAATCTCCATAACTGCTTTTATCTTGAATTTGTACTGAACCAGGGCCAAGTGTTTTACAAGTAAAGAAGTATTTTGTTAAGCATGGTCACTGGTGTAATGCAGAAAACCTGACATCTATTTTGGTCTCACAACAAAATCTTACATTTTTATTGTGTCTTTGTTTTGTTTTTGCATCTTTACAAAACTTTGTTTTGTGCCATTATGACAGTAAAATGTCCCAGAATGCTCATAGGAGTGCCACAAAACAGAATTTGACACAAAATCACATAAGATAGTATTAGAATAAGTGGCCAAGAGGTTTGGTCAAAAGTGATAGGCTTTAAGGAGCTTTAAAGTTTGCAACTTTAAGGCGTTTAGATGGTCAGTGGATAGGCATATGGATAACATTGGAATAGTTTAGGTTAGAGGGTCATTAGATTCGTTCCACTGGTCGGCACAACATCAAGAGCCGAAGGGCCTGTACTGCGCTGTGATATTCTATGTTCTATGTTCAATTAAGGAGACAAGGGTGGAGTCAGTGAGTTTTGAGAGGGAATTCCAGAGTTTAGAGCAGCTGAATTGCCCTGGGCCTGGGTGAGTGTTTAAAATTGAGAATACGTAAGAAGCCAGAATTGGAAATGCACAGATGTGATGGAAAGTTACAAGGTTGGAGAAGGCTACAGAGATTCATAAACAACAATGAAGTGCAAGACTTATTTGACACAATTTCAGCAATGTTGGTTGAAGGAAGATTATTGACCAAGACATCAAGGTTCCCTGCCTTTCTGACCCACTCAGGTGGAAACAGGCCATCAATTGCATATCTTTCTTTTCAATGGGGTTGAGGTAGATGCTCAGCCATGATCTAGTTGAATAGTGGCGGAATAGGTTTGAGGGGCTGAATGGCCTACTCCTGCTCTTATTTCCTATGATCCTCTGCCTCATGTAGATGTTTTTTATTCATTCATGGAACATGGGTGTCACTGGCTGGCCAGCATTTATTGTCCATCCCTAATTGCCCAAGGGCAGTTGAGAGTCAACCACATTACTGTGGCTCTGGAATCACATGTAGGCCAGACCAGGTAAGGACGGCAGATTTCCTTCCCTAAAGGGCATTAGTGAATCAGATAGGTTTTTCCGACAATCAACAATGGTTTCGTGGTCATCAGTAGATTCTTAATTCCAATATTTTTCATTGAATTGCACCATCTGCCATGGTGGGATTTGAACCCAGGTCCTTAGAACATTATTTGTGTTTCTGAATTAAGAGGCTAGCAATAATACCATTAGACCATTGTCTCCCCTGATTAGGGAGGAACAGACATCATTGTATTTAAACAACGCAGAGGGTAATATCTGTTTGGAACTGTGGTGCTTCCGAGAATGTAGGGATCCTCTGCAATGATTTTCTCGCTGCAATGATGGATGCTGACTTCACACCTTTCAACAGAAAGCTGAACCCATTCTAGGCCGAGAAGGGAAACGGATTCATGCCAAATGTTCCCATGATCAACATGGCCCCCCCAAAGTGGTCTGCAGAGAACATTTTTGGAGTCTCTCCCTTATTTTTGTCATCTTCCAGGGGATGACCTGACCGAGGGTATGGTGTGAGTGGTGAGGTATCTGGTTAAAATGCCCCAACCCAAATCAGGAGTGTGATGGAATATACCCCCGTTGCCTGGTGGGTGCAGCTCCAACAACACTCAAGAAGGTTGACACCATCTAAGACAAAGCAGCCCGCTCAATTGGCACCACATTTACAAACATCCATTCCCTTTGCCACCGACGCTCAGTAGCAGCAGTATGTAATAAAATGCATTGCATCCCTCGCATCTCCCAAAGCCACAACCGCTTCCATCTAAAAGGCCAAGGACAGCAGGTACATGGGGAACACCACCACCTCCAAGTTCCCCTCCAGGCACTCACCATCCTGACTTGGAAATATATCAGCCCTTCCTTCACTGGGTCAAAATCCAGAATTTCCTCTCTAACCACATTGTGGGTCAACGCACAGCAGGTGGACTGCAGCGATTCAAAAAGGCAGCTCACCTTCTCAATAGCAAGTAGAGATGGGCAATAAAAACCAGTAATGCCCACGAATGAATACAAACCATCAACAAAGTTTGATGGACCAATTGGATTTGTGTCAAGCAAAAACATGCTGGAAAATCTCAGCAGGTCTGACAGCATGTGGAGAGAGAATGGAGCCCATCTTTGGAGTCTAGATGACCAAAGAGTGTGTGTGTGTTACAGAAAGATGTAAAATTCTGTCTTTATCAGTGGCATGAAGCGTGTGGCAAGATTTGCAAAGCAGAGGGCACCCGCACCACCGAATTCGCCCGAAATGATCTCAGAAGTGTGTTGGCAAACGAACAGGAGCGAGAGAGGGAGGGACAGCTTGAGTGCACAGATGCAAATGAGGTTAGTACATGCATTGCTAGCCAGCCTGCCTGTTCAAGCGGCGAGACGGCATCTTGCAAACAACCTGAGCTGATGTTGACAGGCCAGCCCCATCAAAGCGATTGAAGCCTCCAGGTCATGCACTCTCTGAAGGAACTTACGTGCCATTCTCGGATTCTTGAAGGCACCGAGCCCCCTCCTCCTCCTCCCTCCCTCCCCCCTCCTCCCTCTCTCCTCCTCGTTTCCCTTACGATTCCACGATCATATTAACCAGGTTCAGCAATGAGCCCGCACTGGCGGTACAGTGTCAGCTTACCGCTGGGGATTCAATGCTAGTTGAGAAGTCCGGGACGGTCGCAAGTTCGCGCCGGTGATTCCAGAGGATAGAAAGGCCGAGAGAGAGAGAGAGAGGGGAGGGGGGGGGGGTGGAGAAGAGGACGGACAGAGGGAGAGAGGGGCTGACCGCGGCTTCATGGTGGTGCCTGCAACGCTCTTCTTTCGGATTTTGGGGCACTGATATTAGCACTATGTCTGCTGTTGCCTGTGTGCTTGGCTAGTGAGATCCAATGGCACAACGTACACCACAGATACCTGGTAAGTTCTGACTGTGTCTCAGTGATGGGAACAGAGTTCTGCACGTTGCTTTTTCTTTAAAAAAAGGGACCCACATTTATAATGTAGCCCAAATCTCACCCGCCACCTTCTGTGAGAGACTTGTTGCACCCTCTCTATTTAGCAGGGATTATTTCATTGTGGTCAGCTTGTGTTGTCGCTGAGAGGCGTTCACCTCGGCAAGGACTTGGGGTTAATGTGTAACAGTTTGTCAAGTATTCAGATTGTATTGACATCGCGTTCATTTGCAAAGAAGGAGGTAACAGCGGCGGAACATTGTCCCGCTCCAGAGGCTCCGAGGATTTACCTGTCGCATCGTGACCTGCTCTACCTGTTGGGATTTCGAGTTTCCCGGGGCAAAGCTGACTTCGGTCCATCCAGTGCTCGGGCACATCTCTGGTTAGAAAAGACGGCAATTTTTTTTACAACTCCTCTCTACACAGATAGTTAGCCGCAGGGTTTAATGAAAGCAGTGTGTGTGTGTGTGTGTGTGTGTGTGTTAATTCAGAGGTTGAGGGCAGTAGTTGTGTTTGGGGATCCGGGGTGTAGTTCTCTTCTGAGCAGCAGTTCAGGGTTGCTCCTTGCCTCTGCAAGGTGCTTTTTCTTCTTGTGGAGGGTGGCACAGTAGTTGGCATTGCTGCCTCACAGCACCCATGTTTCATCCCCAGCTTGGGTCACTGTCTGTGTAGAGTCTGCACATTCTCCCCGTGTCTGCTTGGGTTTCCTCCTTGTGCTCCGGATTCCTCTCACAGTCTGAAAGACGCGCTGGTTAGGTGCATTGGCCATGCCAAGTTGCCCCTTAGTGTCATGGCATGCATAGGTTAGAGGGATTAGCGGATAAATAGATGGAGTTACGAGGATGGGACTTGGGTGGGATTGTGACTGGTGCAGACTCAGTGGACCGAATGGCCTGCTTCTGCATTGGAGGGATCCTATGATTCTATTCTCTGGTTCCATGACCCGGGTTCCATTCCCTGCTTGGGTCAATGCCTGTGTGGGAGCCTGCACATTCTCCCCGTGTCAGCGTGTGTTTTCCTCAAGGCGCTCCAGTTTCCTCCCACAGTCCAAAAGACTGGTTAGGGTGCATTGACCATGCTAAATTCTCCCTTAGTGTACCCGAACAGGGGCCGGCGTGTAGCGATTTTGGGGGGGGGGAATTTTCACAGTAACTTCATTGCAGCGTTAATGTAAGCCGACCTTGTGACATTAATGGATAAACTTAAAACTTAAGCCACCCTGGAGCCTGTCAGGCAGTTGGAGGACAAATGCAAATTACTACTGCCGGTTTCCCAACCCAACTTAAAATTGTTAGAAGGCAAGATGATAAGATAAATGTAATTTTCAGCCCCACCCGGAGCGGGAGAGAGACGAGAATCTCCTTTAAAACCAGTCGCCACTAATCACCCATTCAAACTTGTTGGGTACGCCTCTGAAATTGATGTGAAATTGGCAATCAGATGTGGTGAAATTGAAAGACAGTCATTGTGTTGGAGGATCTGGTGTGTGATCTCTCATGAGAGGCTGCTCCTTGCCTTGGCGTGGGTAAGAGAGTTCGTTTCCTCCTTGTGGAGGGTGGCACAGCGGTTGGCATTGCCGCCTCACAGCACCAGGGACCCGGGTTTCATTCCCAGCTTGGGTCACTGTCTGTGTGGAGTCTGCACATTCTCTCCGTGTCTGCGTGGGTTTCTTGGACCATATTGGCGTGCTCCGCAGTGACTCCCTCCTACTCAAAACTCTGAGTCGGATTCCTGGGGTTTTTTTTTGTAACATCTAATCAATTCTGTGCCCTCGCCTCTAGGGATGGGGATCCCTAAAGCCCGTTTGACACTAAAAGGCAAGTGATTGTTGCCCGTGTTGCGAGCGGAGGAGGCAATTCCCGAATCTAAAACTTATATTCCCACCAGGAAGATTGGAAAAGGAAACGGTCACTGTTGTATTACTTGCAAAAGGCGCCCCCCCCCCCCGTTTCATTGCCCAGGAATGCTGTTATATATGGGATAAAATGTGTTAATTCTGTTACAGAAATTCTTCTTGCTTTATACTTGGGGGAAAAAAACTTGTTCCTGTGTAGATTTGGGAGATTGTCCACATAGTGGCCACTCTGCGTTCCTGGATTGGAAACCAGCCTGGATGTGTGCAGAAGCCGAGAGACACTGAGAGGCACGTCGCATAATCAGAATTCTGTCACAAGATGTTTTAAAATGTTACTTCTGCCGGTTTCCGCACAGGGTCCATTAAATAAAAGATCAAGCAGTATCACTTCATTAATTTTCTTCCCTCTCCGAATAACCGGATTTCATTTTTTATGCGATTTATTATTGTCACATGTATTAGGATACAATGGGAAAAAAAACATTGTTTCTTGGCGCGCTAAACAGACAGAGCATACTGTTCATAGAATACATAGTGGAGAAGGAAAGGAGAGAGTGCAGAATGTAGTTACAGTCACAGCCAAGGTGTAGAGAAAGATCAGCTTAATGCTGATTAGTGACCAGAGGTAGGTCCATTCAAAAGTCTGATGGGAAGAAACTGTTCTTGAGTGGGAAATATACTTTTAATGATGTCAACGCGATTTCTTCTATGTGTGTCTGTGTGTCCCGTATTTTAAATATGTCACCCCCTTCACTTACTACCCTACATGCACTACCCCTCCCTCCATCCCCAATCTCCCCCCGGATTTTCTCACAAGCCTCAATATTGTCCCGTGATTTCACTCTCAGTATCAAACTTGTATTCCAAGGTTAGTTAAACTGACACCTTCTGTTTACAGGTGCAGTTACCTAAGAACATGAAAAAAAAACAGCAAGCAGGAGTATTGGGTCCCCCTAGTCCATTCTACATCATGAAAGCTGATCCTCTGCCCCCACTTCCGATGCTCCAGCTCCACTTTCCCAGCTGCTCCCCGATATTCCTCGCCTGCACGAGAGAGTGAAACAAAACATCTCAACATTACACCCATCCAGCAGTTGGGGTAGGGGGTGGTAGAGAATTCTAAACATTCAGGACCTTCTTGAGTGGAGACATTTCTCCTCAAGCACTCAGTTGTAAATGTGGGACCCACTCCCCCCCCCCCCCCCCCCCCCCACCTCCACGTCCCCTCTTGTTGTAGATTCCTTAGAATGGGGAAACAAGTCATGTATCCTCGTTCAATGCAGAAATATTGATTGAGATATACTTGGGCTCCAACACCAATTTAAATGCACCAACACGCACACACACACACACACATATATATATATATCTGTATATAATATAGATAAACCTAATTACTATTAGTTTTGTAATGCTTTTGTTCCGGGGCTGGATTATTACGCCTGGTCTATATATGTTGTCTTTCTCCGCTCTCAACTCGATGCACTCCCTCTGCTAGGCTCACTCTCTGTGTGGTGTGAGTACAATTAACATCTCTTTCCCGTCCCTACATTTTAAAGTTTGCTGCAAAATATTTATTTAACCCGGTCCCATTGGGTCCAATTTATTTCCCGATTGATCGCAGGGGTATTCGGTATCATTTTATTAATGTTTACAGTGTACAAATCAGTGACCTTGTATATTCAGTCCAGGTGTTAAGTTCGAGATCGAATGTTTTTTTTTTCCCCATTTAATTTGCAATATTTTCGGGTATTTCGGGGTTAAAATTGCACTTTATGTCTCTGTTAGTTGTGTTGGAGTAATGGGGAGACAAAGTATTCACCTTCCTCATGGCAAGGAAATGAATTGAAAAGTTGCTCTAGAAATGCGGATATTGGCTTGCAATTCCTTCTAATCTCAGCAGGAATCCGCACTGAGTTTAAGGTGCTATTAATGCCACCCCAGATAAATACTGGTCGTTCTAAACTTGGCACACCGTGCATTTTCTTTCAATTACACTGACGCTGTGATTATCTGCAAACTTCAGTGCACTGGTTTGGAATGACTTTGTGTAGAATCATTCATGCGGTGGCGGGCGGGTAGGATTGAACACGCCGGGTCGCGGGCTGATGCTTTTAACATCACTGTTCTCGGTCTCAGGTTGTTGTTATGGGCAAGTCTGAAAGCCAAATGGATATAGTTGAAAGGAACCCGCCAAAATCGAAGAAGTCGTGCAAATCCTGGAGCTCACTGGAGATTGGATTGACCACCATTGTAATCTTACTCATCGTAGTAATCATCGCTTTGGTCGCCTTGTACGCAACACGCAAGGGTGAGTAGAGCAGGCAACATGTAATGGGCGCATTGCTCGTCTGTGTGTTATCTGTCTTCTTTGTGTGTCTGTGTGTGTGTGTCTCTGTGTATATAGAATCCCGATGGAATCTTAGCTTTTATTGGTAGGGGGATTGAATTTCGGAGCCGCAACGTCAAGTTGCAACTGTACAAAACTCTTGTGCGGCCGCACTTGGAGTATTGTGTGCAGTTCTGGTCCCCGCATTATAAGAAAGATGTGGAGGCATTGGAGAGGGTACAGAGGAGGTTTACCAGGATGTTGCCTGGTATGGAGGGCAGGTTCTATGAAGAGAGGTTGAAGGATTTGAGGTTGTTTTCGTTAGAAAGGAGGCGGCTAAGAGGAGACCTTATTGAAACATATAAGATGATTAGAGGTTTAGATAGGGTGGACAGTGATAGCCTTTTTTCTAGGATGGAGAAAGCTAGCACGAGGGGACATAGCTTTAAATTAAGGGGTGGTGGTTATAGGACAGATGTCAGAGGTAGGTTCTTTACCCAGAGGGTGGTAAGAGTATGGAATGCCCTGCCTGCTGCAGTTGTAGATGCGCCAAGTTTGGGGGTGTTTAAGAGGTTAGTAGAAAGTTTATGGATGAAAAGGGAATGGTTTAGGTTAGAGGGTCATTGCTTTTTCTTAATTGGTCGGCGCAACATCAAAGGCCGAAGGGCCTGTTCTGCGCTGTAATGTTCTATGTTCTATGACAGTGCAGAAGGAGGCTATTTGGCCCATCCAATCTGCACCGACTACAATCCCACCTAGGCTCTATTCCTATGTCTCTATACACTTATCCTCCTAATCCCTCTGACATTAAAGGGCAATTTAGCATGGGAGCAATGTAGCATGGCCAGTCAATGTAGTCCACGCATCTTTAGAGGAAACCAGAGCACCCAAAGGAAACCCAGAAGACATGGGGATAATGTGCAAACTCCACTCAGACAGTGACGTGAGGTCAGAATTGAAACTGGTTTGCTGGTGCTGTGAGGCAGCAGGGCGAATCACTGTGCCATCGTGCTGCCCAGTAGAGTCATAGAATAGAGTCGTACAGCACAAAAACAGGCCTTTCAGTCCATTGTGACTGCTCAGACCATCAAGCTCATTTTCTAGCCCTTGGTGCACACCTTTGCATGCTATGGCGTCTCAAGTATTCTTTTTCTTTTTCACTCTGACCCTGAAGTTACAAAGCCAATGCTTAGAGTAGACCGGGCAAACCTGAATCCAATTCTTGTTTGCTCCCAAAACCAAATTCAAAATCCAACTCATGATCCCTCACCCCCAAGAGAGACAAACAAGATTGAAATAAACAAGATGGCACAATGGAACAGTGGTTAGCACTGCTACTTCACAGTGCCAGGGACCCTGTCTTGCGTGACCGTCTGTGTGGATTTTCTTCCAGTTTCCTCCCACAGTCCAAAAATGTGTGGGTTAGGTTGATTGGCCTTTGGGGGGGGAAGGTTGGGGGAATTAGAACAAAGAGAAGTATAGCACAGGAATAGGCCCTTTGCCCCCCCCCCTCAAGCCTGCACCAATAATGATGCCTGTCTAAACTAAAACTGTATGCACTTATAGAATCTGTATCTTTCCATTTTCATCCTATTTATGTATTCATCTAGATGCCCCTTAAGTACTGCTATCGTACCTGCTCCCATCACCTCCCCAGGGAGTGCATTCCAGACTGTCGAAAAACATTGCCGCGCACATCTCAGGGTAAATGTGTGGGATTGGATGGGATTGTTGTCGGTGCAAGTCAATGACCCAAATGGCCTCCTGTAGGGATTCTATGAATCTGAAACAAGAACAAAAAAGGCTGGAAAATCTCAGCAGGTCTGACAGCATCCATGGAGAGAGAATAGAGCCAACATTTCAAGTCTGGGTGGCTCTTCCTAATTGAAACATGGAGTAGGATTTTCTGATTGTGCTCGCCCCAAAACCAAAAAAATCCCATCCGAGGTCAAATGACCCTTGCATGGTCTGCCTCCTGCCCACTACAATTCCTGAGGTGGGCAAGAAAATTCCATACTGGTCTATTGAAGATCCAAGGACTGATAAGACAAGGCATTGCACCCCATCATTGGTTTGCAGATCTAAATGCTTCTTAAATGTTGTGAGGACCCCCACCTCTACTACCTTTTTGGGCAATGAGTTCCAGATTCCCATCACCTTCTGAGTGATTTTTCACAAGCCCTTCATTTCTTGCCTTCAACAACTTTCGAGCCCTAATATAACAAATGGTAAATGAGGGAGCGGGCTGGTAATGAAGGTTGGAGCCTTGCAAGATTCCCTGTGATTTATGGCAATAACATTAGGGGAGTCAGAAAAAAAAAACAGAAAATGCTGGAGAAATTCAGCACATCTGACAGCATCTGTGGAAAGAGAATAGACTCAACATTTCCAGTCTGGATGACCCTTCATCACAGCTCTATCTCAGGGTTGCCTTTATCATAGGGTCTGGGGAGTCTCTGGGAGGGAGACAGGGGACACAGTCACACAAGCTGTAACTCACAGCATGGTGGTTAGCACCGCTGTCTCACAGCACCAGAAACCTGGATTGCATTCCCACCTTGGGTCACTGTCTTTGCAGAGTCTGCACATTTTCCCTGTGTCTGTGTGGGTTTCATCTGGGTGCTCTGGTTTCCTTCCACAGTCCGAAAGACGTGCTGCTTAGGTGCATTGGCCATGCTACATTCTCCTTCAGTGTACCTGAACAGACAGTGAAGTGTAGCGACTAAGGGATTTTCACAGTAACTTCATTGCAGTGTTAATGTAAGCCTATTGTGACTCAAATAAATAAAACAATATTCAGTATCCATTTGTAGAATCATGGAGGTTTACAGCATTGAAACGGGCCCTTTAGTACAACTTGTTCATGCCACTTTTTTTAAACCCCCTAAGCTAGTCTCAATTGCCCACATTTGGCCCTTTTCTCTTTATACCCATCTTACCCATATAATTGTCTAAATGCTTTTTAAAAGACAAAACTGTGACCTCTAATACTTGGCAGCTTGTTCCAGACACTCACCACCCTCTGTGTGAAAAAAAATTGCCTCTCTAGACCCGTTTGTGTCTCTCCCCTCTCACCTTAAACCTATGCCCTCTCGTTTTATACTCCCCTACCTTTGGGAAAAGATATTGACTATCTAGCTGATCTATGCCCGTCATTATTTTATAGATCTCTGTAAGATCACCCCTCAGTCTCCTAAGCTCCGGAGAAAAAAGTCTCAGTCTATCCAGCCTCTCCTTACAACTCAAACCATCAAGCCCCAGTGGCATCATAGTAAATCTTTATTGCACTATTTCTAATTTAATAATATCCTGTCTATAATCGGGTGACCAGAACTGCACACAGTATTCCAAGTGTGGCCTTACCAATGTCTTGTACAACTTCAACAAGACATTCCAATTCCTGTATTCAAAGTTCTGACCAATGAAACCAAGCATGCCAAATGTCTTCTTCACCACTTCTCAATACATAATTACCGGTTACAGCTTGCCACATTGAACCCGGAACCCAAGTTCACAGTTCAGATAATGTCACTTCTTCCCAAGGCACTTCGAGACGTCGGACGGTCATTTAGGTAGGACTGACCATTGGGGGAATTTTTTTTTCCCGATAACAAATGTGAGATGGTTAATGAACCCACAGCTCTGGTGCCGGGCGCTTTGTCCAACGGGAGGACGTGTTGCATTTACTTTTGAATCCAAACTGGACATTTGCTGAGAGTGAAATGATTGGATGGCACACTTCGTCCACAGTGCCCGAATCTACGGCTCTGGGAAGCCGATTGTGAACTAAATTGAGTCGATTGAGTCAAGTGAAAGGAGCTGGAAAGTCAAGGCGAAACAATAAGATCAAAATCCCTGCTCTGGATGGAACACATTTGAGTATTTAATTTGTTGAACAGAATGTGTTTCAAAAGGTTTTTCTATCTCTCTGGGTATTATACATCCCACCTGACTAACCCTACCTCCCCCCCGCCCCATACTGCTTTGCAAACATGAATCAGATTGCAAAATGTCCCCAAATTCAATTCTTCCCCCCAACACTGCCAGTTAAAATTGGCCTATCGGTCAGCGGATTTAGGCAGGAAAAACTCGGGATTGTAGGTGGAATGGGGAGAATTCGTGATGCAGGAAGTCTTGCGTGCACTGAGGGCGAGCTACAATGAAATGCCCTCCCCTCCCCGCAATACATCACCATCAGAAAGTGCTTTGTAACCTTACACCTCACAGACTTGCTGGTGCCTAAATTAGCAGAGACCCTACCACCCCACCCCTCCACCCCGCCCCGTCAGAACGTCCATGTCGGTAATTGACTCGTAATTCCGCAAGCATTCTTAAATCATCACTGTAAACTTTCATAAGTATTAAGATGAATGGCAGAGCTCACTCGAGGTGATTTGCTGGTCGAGTTAAACCGTGGCTGAATTGAGTAATAATAAATGTGTTTTATACTCATATAAGATCCATTAGTAGCTGTAACAAAGTGTCAGCACATTTTATATGCACAGTTGTTACAGAAGTTGTTACAGAAGGAGGCCATTCTTTCCAGCAGGCCCTCTCAGTCAATTCTATCAGGTGAAGCAGCGGCACTTGTAGTGGTGGTATTGTCACTGGACTGATAATCCACAGACCCTGGGGTTAATCCTCTAGGGAGCTGGTTTCAATCGCTACCAAAGCAGATGCTGAAATTTGAATTCAATAAAACCTGTTACTAAAATGAAAAACAGCACAAGAACTGGCCCTTCAACCCACCAAGACTGTGCCAACACATGATGATTTTCTAAACTGTTCATATTCCTCTGTTCCCTACCTATTCATGTATCTGTCAAGATGCCTCTTAAACATTGCTATTGCATCTGCTTCTACTACCGCCTCCAGCAGCGCATTTTAGGCACTTATTATTCCTATGTAAAGAACTTACCTTTTACATTTCCTTTAAACTTTCTACCTTTCACCTTAAACCTATGTCATCTGGTAATTGACATTTCTACCTTGGGAAGAAAAGTCTAACATGATGATTGCTAGCATTTGTTTCCTATTTCTAATTGCCCTTGAACTGAGCAACTTACGAAGCCAAGAGGGCAGTAAAAGGCAACCTTATTGCTGTGGATCTGGAGTCATACTTGGGCCAGACTGGGTAAGGATGGCAGATTTCAGAGGGTGGTATGGTGGTACAGTTGTTTGCATTGTTGCTTTGAAAGGATCAGTGCTCTGAAAGCTTGTGGCTTGTGCTACCAAATAAATCTGTTGGACTTGAACTTAGTGTTGTGAAGCTTCTTATTGTGCCTTGCAGAGCCAGGGACTTGGGTTCGATTCCCAGTGTCTGTCACTGTCTGTGTGGAGCTTGCACGTTTTCCTGGTCTCTGCGTGAGTTTCCTCCAGATGCTCCGGTTTCCTAGCACAGTCCAAAGATTGCAGGTTAGGTGAATTGGTCAGGCTAAATTCTCCCTCACACAACGGAGTGTTAACAGGCACTGAAGTGTGGTGACTAGGGGATTTTCACAGTAACCTCATTACAGTGTAAGCCAACTTGTGACGAATAAATAAACTTTAAACTTTTTCCTTCCCCAAAGAACATTAGCTTTTTTTAACCAACAGTTGACTGTTCACCAGTTCCAGATTTATTTATTGAACTTAAATTTGAATCTGAGAATTTGCCTGGATTTCTGGATTATTAATCTAGTGACATTACCACTATTCCAGCATCTCCCCTATTAACTCTTGGATTTCCACATCTTCGAGTACTTGGCCAAATCTCTTCCAATATTTTATGGAATCAAGGCTATCCCCCTTTTGAAATATAGTGTTCCTGTTCCCAAAAATTCCCGAGCTTTTGCCAATTATTTTAAGTCTATGACCTTTTGTTAACTCGTTGGTTATGGGTATAGTGCCGGAAGACTAGAGAATAGCGAATGTGGTCCCATTGTTCAAGAAGGGGAATAGAGACTTTCCGGGGAATTATAGGCCGGTGAGTCTTACTTCTGTTGCGGGCAAAGTATTGGAAAGAATTATTAGGGATAGGATTTATAGTTATTTAGAGAGAAATGAATTGATTGGGGATAGTCAGCATGGTTTTGTGAAGGGTAGGTCGTGCCTTACTAACCTATTGAGTTTTTTGAAAAAGTGACCAAAGAGGTGGATGGGGGTAAGGCGGTTGATGTGGTATATATGGACTTTAGTAAGGCGTTTGATAAGGTGGCCCATGGAAGACTTCTGCAGAAAATGCAGATGTATGGGATAGAGGGTGATTTAGCTAATTGGTTAGGAATTGGCTAGCAGATAGAAGACAGAGGGTGGTGGTTGATGGGAGATATTCATCGTGGAGTTCGGTTACTAGTGGTGTACCTCAGGGATCTGTTTGGGGGCCCCTGCTGTTTGTAATTTTTATAAATATCTGGATGAGGGTATTGAAGGATGGATTAGTAAATTTGCGGATGACACCAAAGTCGGAGGAGTGGTAGATAGTGAAGAGGGGTGTTATAGTTTGCAGAGCGACTTGGACAAGTTGCAGAGCTGGGCCGAGAGGTGGCAAATGGAGTTTAATGCGGAAAAGTGTGAGGTAATTCACTTTGGCAGGAATAACAAATGTGTAGAGTATAGGGCAAATGGTAGGACTCTTAATAGTGTTGAAGAACAGAGGGATCTTGGTGTATATGTGCATAGATCCCTGAAAGTTGGCAATCAAGTCGATAAGGTTGTTAAGAAGGCATATGGAGTCTTAGCTTTTATTGGTTAGGGGGATTGAATTTCGGAGCCGCAACGTCATGTTGCAACTGTACAAAACTCTAGTGCGGCCGCACTTGGAGTATTGTGTGCAGTCTGGTCCCCGCATTATAAGAAAGATGTGGAGGCATTGGAGAGGGTACAGAGGAGGTTTACCAGGATGTTGCCTGGTATGGAGGGCAGGTCTTATGAAGAGAGGCTGAGGGATTTGAGGTTGTTTTCGTTAGAAAGAAGGCGGCGAAGAGGAGACCTTATTGAAACATATAAGATGATTAGAGGTTTAGATAGGGTGGACAGTGATAGACTTTTTCCTAGGATGGAGAAAGCTAGCACGAGGGGACATAGCTTTAAATTAAGGGGTGGTAGTTATAGGACGGATGTCAGAGGTAGGTTCTTTACCCAGAGGGTGGTAAGAGTATGGAATGCCCTGCCTGCTGCAGTTGTAGATGCGCCAAGTTTGGTGGCGTTTAAGAGGTTAGTAGATAAGGTTATGGACGAAAAGGGAATGGTTTAGGTTAGAGGGTCATTGCTTTTTCCTAATTGGTCGGTGCAACATCGAAGGCCGAAGAGCCTGTTCTGCGCTGTAATGTTCTATGTTCTATGTTTTCACCCAATTAC
This sequence comes from Sphyrna mokarran, assembly GCA_024679065.1. Classification (NCBI taxonomy): domain Eukaryota; kingdom Metazoa; phylum Chordata; class Chondrichthyes; order Carcharhiniformes; family Carcharhinidae; genus Sphyrna; species Sphyrna mokarran. Next base: position 8,724,286 of record JAGIQG010000003.1, on the reverse strand, counting down.
TGGAGGGAATAGTCTGTCTCCATTTGTTCCATCAAAATTTGGGGAAGGGGGTATAGCTCAATAGCAGAGCATTTAACTCCAAATCAAGAGGTCCCTGGTTCAAATCCAGGTGCCCCCTTGGTTACATCTAGTGCTTGCTTCTGTAGCACATGTACTAAAATTGGAATGATACAGAGAAGACTGGCATGGCTCCTGCATAAGGATGACATGCAAATTTGTGAAGGGTTCCATATTCTTCCCTGGTAATGCAATGGTTCGGATTTGGCATTCTCACCACGTAATCCGGGTTCAATTCCCAGTCAGGAAATGGGAACTTTTTGGTGGCACAGTGCCACAATTGTTAGCACTGCTGCTCCACAGCACCAGGGGCTTGGGTTTAATTCTGGTCTTGGCTCTCTGTCTGTGTGGAATTTGTATAATCTCTCTATGAATGTGTGGGTTTCTTCCTGGTGCTCTGATTTCCTTCCACAGTCTAAAAATGTGCAGGCAAGGTTGACTGGGATGCTAAATTGCCATTTAGTATCAGAGGGATTCACAGAACAAATACGGGGATGGGAGCCTGGGTGGGATTGCTGTTGATTCAAGCTTGAAGGGCTGATTGGTCTCCTTCTGCACTGCAGAGAAACCAATGGAAACCTCTCATCTTGAAATGTGCGATAGGCTTATCCCAAGGAGAACAATTCTAAACCTTTCAATATTCCCTTAGCTCTGCAGCTCTCGCAAGATCCTGAAAAGTCCCATTTTTACATGTTCTGAGACCTTTCCAGCAATCCTATAGTGCCCAGATATGATTCACTAATTAGTGATTTATAAAGAATTACCATGATGTCTTTGTTGTTATATTCTGTGTCTTTCTTTATAAAATAACTCATCTTCTAACCATCATATATACTTGCCCTGCCACCTTTAAGGTTTTATCTGTATGGATACCAGGGTCATTGCTCATGTACTTATCAGACTTGTGCCATTTATAGTATATTACTTTTACATATTAGTCCTTCTAAAGTACATTACTTCACACTTTTTTGTTCTGAATTCCATCTGCCATGCTTCTCGAGTTCACCCTTTTAACTACATCATTCTGAAGATTGGCCCTATTACCATCTATAACATTGCAAAGTTGTGTATCATTTACATGGTTTATAATGCTACTCTTTGCACGGGGGGGGGGGGGTTGGGTCATTTACAGAAATTATGAAAGAATAATGGACTAAAACTGACCCTTGGGGAACATCATTACAAACCACGTCCCACGCTGTAAAACATGCACATACCGCAAATCTGCACTTCCCGTCACTGAAACAATTTAAAATCTATAGCCCCATTTTCTGAGGGTAAATTAATAACACTTTTAGTAACAATCATGCTGTTGTGGGTTTTTTGCTTTGCTTTATTTGCTACTGTTACAAGTTATTGCAATGAAGTTACAGTGAAAACCCCCTAGTTGCCACACTCCAGCGCCTGTTCAGATACACCAAGGGAGAATTTAGCATGGCAATGCACCTAACCAGCAAATCTTTATGATTGTGGGAGGAAACCGGAGCATCCGGAGGAAACTCACACAGACACGGGGAGAATGCACACACTCCACGCAGACAGTGACCCAAGCTGGGAATTGAACGCAGGTCCCTGGCACTGTGAGGGGTTCAAGTCCGACTTGAAGACTTTAGCACAGGAATCAAAGCTAATGCACCAGTGCAAAACTGAGCAAATTCGGTACTAATGTGGAAATAAAACACCATGGATGCTGGGGATCTGGAATAATAACAGAAAGTGTTGGGAAAAACTCAGCAGGTCTGGCAGTATTTGTGGAGGGAGAAACAGAGTTGTTGTTTCAAGTCCAATATGACCCTTCTTTGGATCTGAAGAGAGACAGAGATGAGATGAGTTTAATGCTGTTGTAAAAGAAAGGAGGAGGCTCAGAGAGAGCAAAAAGATAAAGTCAGGGATAGGTCAGATGGTGACAGAAATTAAATTTCAAAGATGTCACAGAACAAACTGCAAAGAAAGTGGGAATGATATTGGTTAAAAAAAGCTTTGGTTTAGAGTGGTGTTAACAGCAGATTAAAGGTTAGCATTGTCTGAAAGCAAAATAGTAGGATGTATTAATAGCAAAATGAAGGTCAGTGCTACCCTAAAGCAAAAACATGAGAATAAGATACAGTTTGGCACTTGGAAAAAAAAGCAAAATGGAAAACAGAGTTCATGGTGTGAAGTTTTTGAACTAAAAGTTGAGTCCACTTTCTGTTTTTTTTATTAAATGATGGAATTCTGTCATATCTTTTAAATAATATGTCATGAAACTGAGATCGATCCACCCTCTCAGATGAAGATAAAAGGTGACACTGAATTATTTTGAAACAAAAGACTATTGGAATGTTCCCCAGTACCTTGATAGATTATTTATTATGTATTGCTGTTTGTGGGAGCATTACTATATGCAAATCCACTGGCACATTCCTGACATCACTGCAGCCACCACACTCCCCCCCAGTTAGTGTCTCTGACTGAACAGCACTCTGAAACATCTCGAGATTGGGAAAGGTACAACAGAAAAAGCAAATCAGTGTTATTATCAAATCAATTTCCAGAAGCCTTTAAGACAGTGTATTTTACAGGTCACAAATAGTCACTATGTAAAAAAAAAGCATGGTAAGAAGTCTCACAACAACAAATTAAAGTCCAGCAGGTTTATTTGACAGCACGAGCTTTTGAGCTCAAATGAGTAATTTGTGAGCCACAAATTACTGCAATTAAGTCCATCACCTGATAAAGGATCAGTCTTTCAAAAGCTCATACCACCAAATAAATCTGTTGGACTTTAACCTGGTATTGTGAGACTTCTTACTCCAGTCCAACACTGGCATCTCCACATGATAAAAATAAATGTTTGTTGCTTCTGATTCTTTTGCCAATTATCTTAAATCTGCATCCTCTGGTTACTAGCTCTCTGCTGCTGAAAATAGTATCTCCATTTTTAAATTGTCAAAACACTTCATAATTTCAAACACTTGTATCAAATCTCTTCTTAACCTTCTCTCTTCTAAAGAGAACAACCCTACAATCTCTTGTCCCTTCATAGAACTGAAGTCCTTCATCCCTGGCCTCATTCAGGTAAACTTCTATTTCATTTGCTCCAAGATCTTAACATCCTTCCTGAAGTGTAGTGTGCATAACTGACCGCTAATCTCACCAGTGTCTTATCAAGGTTTAGTTTTCCTTGCTTTTCTACTCTTATGACCCTATGAATGAAACAAGGGGTCTCATGTCCTTTATAAGCAGCCTTCTCTTCTTGTCTTGACATCTTTAAATACTCATGTACACAAATCACCAGGTTTTTCCTGCACCCCTTTTATAATTGTACCATTACTGGGCAGCACGGTGGCACACTGGTTAGCACTGCTGCCTTGCAGCACCGGGGACCTGGGTTCAATCCCTGTCTTGGGTCACTGTGTGTGTGAAGTCTGCATGTTCTCCCCATTTCTAAGTGGGTTTCCTCCCATTGTCTGAAAGACGTGCTGGTTAGGTACAATGGCCATGCTAAATTCTCCCACAGTGTACCCGAAAAAGAGCCAGAGGGTGCTGACTAAGGGATTTTCACAGTAACTTCATTGCAGTGTTAATGTAAGCCTACTTGTGACACTAATAAATAAACATTTTTTTTAAACAGTTAGCCAATATTACCTCTCCTCGTTTTTCAGAAACATGTAATATTTTACTATTCTCTGTTAAATTTCATTGACCGTGAGTCTCCCCATTTCACTGGTCTATTTGGTAATAAAGATTTAGTAAGGGGTGCAGGAATCTTCAGTAACTCTTTGCTTTTCCTTGCTCAATTACACGTTATTCTTTTGGCGCATTTGCTCAATCTCTCAGCTCCTCAATTCCCATTTTTTTTGGCCAAGCATGAATCCATTTCCCATTAGAGTTTAATGATGTATGTGCCACTCTTTTCTCAACATTCAGTATCTTATATCTATCATAGTTAAATCTATTTGCATTGTTCTCTCTGTTTCTGTCCTTGAGTCTGGTGCCCCTTTGCTGCAGAGATTTTACTTAGCAACAACAAAATAGTTTCTATTATCATTACATCAGTAACACTCTGTGAAGGATGGAAGCAAGATTGAACCCATACTTCTGGCATTCAAGTTGTTAAACTGGAGGGAATTCAGCAAAATTACAATCTGGACTCATTTGTTGGTCCTGTTTACATAGAGAACTTTTCAGCAAGAGCTACATGGCTGAACCCAACTAAGGTAGAAACACAGAAACAGAGAAACATAGAAGGTCGGAGCAGGAGGAGGCAATTTAGCCCTTTGACCCTGCTCCGTCATTCATCACAATTGTGGCTGACTGTCCAACCATGACCTTTAATCTGTAAGACCATAAGATACAGGAGTAGAATTAGGCCACTCAGCCCATCGAGTGTGCTCCTCTATTCAATTATGGCTGATATTTTTCTCATCCCCATTCTCCTGTCTTTTCCCCATGACCCCTGATCCCCTTATTAATCAAGAACCTATCTATCTCTGTCTTAAAGACACTCAGTGACCTGGCCTCCATAGCATTCTGCGGCAAAGAGTTCCACAGATTCACCACTCTCTGGCTGAAGAAACACCTCCTCATCTCTGTTTTGAAGGATTGTCCCCTTAGCCTGAGGTTGTGCCCTCTGGTTGTAGTTTTTCTACAAGTGGAAACATCCTCCCCACATCCACTGCATCCAGGCTTCACAGATTCCTGTATCCTGAACCATTTGCCCCAAGTGCTATATCTAGCCGCCTCTTAAACATTCAATGTTTTGGCATCAACTACTTTCTGTGGTAATGAATTCCACAGGATCACCACTCTTTGGTGAAGAAATGTTTCTTCATCTCCATCCTAAATGGTCTACCCTGAATCTTAGACTGTGACCCCTGGCTCTGGACACTCCTATCACCAGGAACATTCTCCTTGCATCTAAGCTGTCTAGTCCTGTTAGAATTTTATAAATCTCCGTGAGATCCCCCCTCATTCATCTGAATTCCAGTGAAAACAATCCTAACCTAGTCAATCTCTCCTCATACTTCAATCCTGCCATCCCTGGAATCAGCTTCATAAACCTTTGCTGCACTCCCTCGAGAGCAAGAACATCCTTCCTCAGAACAGGAGACCAAAACTGCCCACAACACTCTATACTCGCAAAGATCCTGTATAATTGCAACAACAAATCCTATTTCGTGTAGTCGAAATCTCTTGCAATGAAGACCAACATACCGTTTGCCTTTTTATAATCTAGTGAAAAGTACACAGGCCCCTTGGGACATGTAGACCAGTGACCATCATCTGGAGAATTTGGACTTGAATGTCTCTAAGCCAATATAAACACTTTACACCACTGGGAGCAGCAGTTGAGCCCTCTCTACGTTTGTCAAAGCTCTAGGATGGTCTCCAAAACATGAAGAATAATTTCCAGGGCACTATCTCAAATAAAATCCCAGAGAAAAAAAATCGCAGTAGAAAATGATGTTTTTTCTTCCCTGTCTTCAAACAATCACTTATTAACTAATATATGATTGGGAGGGGACAAGAATCCTTCAATTGGGTATTTAAGGGTCTATTCATTTTCCAATTGGCTTGGGAACATGATGTGCTGTGAGATTGACATGTTGGATAGTCAGTAATGGGAGCAAGGTGAAGTGGGGCATCGTATAATGAAACCTCCTAGAATACATCAAACTCAACTTGATATCCTAGCCCTGTCTATGTGACAACAGTGAATGATATGGTTACGACCAGAACTCCTAGCCACCTGACGAAGGGACAGGCTGTCCCGAAAGCTTGCGGCATTTGCTACAAATAAACCTGTTTGGACTTTAAACTGGTGTTGTGGGATTTCTTTGTGTTTTACAACATTGACTGCCAGGTAATAATATAGAAATACAGAAACATTGAAAATAGGAGCAGGGAGAGGCCATTTGAGCCACCATTCATCATAATCATGGCTGATCTTCTAACTCAATAACCTATTCCTGCTTTCTCCTCATAACTTTGAACCCATTTGTCCCAAGTGCTATATCTAGTCGTCTTTTGAATACATTCAATGTTTTGGCATCAACTACTTCTTGTGGTAATGAATTCCACAGGCTCACCACTCTTTGGGTGAAGAAATGTCTCCTCATCTCCATCCTAAATGGTCTACCCTGTATCCTCAGACTCTGACCCTGGCTCTGGACTCCCCTACCATCGAGAGCATCCTTCCTGCATCTACCCTGTCCAGTCCTGATAGAATTTTATAAATCCAACCTGCTTCATTCGTCTTAACTCCAGTGGAAGTCTTTCTAAAATTTGTAGATCCAGTGTAATATTTAGAAGAGTGAGAATGAAGAAACTTTATATATTTTACTACATAGTAGCTCACACCTTAACAGCTCCATAGGTGTACCTACACCACATAGACACAGCATTGAAGACATGAATAAAACTAATGAAATGAGTTGAATTTACTTCTTATAAATTGGTCTGTGAGGTTGAATTTGGTCTTACAGGAGGTCATCTACTGAGAGTGGCATCTTGGTGAAATGATCATGGATAATTGGAGATTAGTTAATAAAGATTGTGCAGTCTAATATCATGCTGTTGAATTATATGATTGTTCATCAGTATTTTTCTTCTCTTTCTCCCCAGACGAAACATGTACGACACCATCATGTGTAGAAGCAGGTAAGAATACTTCCAAAACAAAGTGTAAAGTGTTTTTAATATGTCTATCATTTTATCAAGCATAATGTCAAATGCCAGGTAAAATCCCCAAGTTAGTTGGGAGAAAACGAGCCAAAGCACAGTGTCATTGTTTGCTGGAAGCTATATATATATATTCATATGCAGGGGCTGTTCTCTGTAGGCAAAAGGAACATGTCTAGGTATTACCCCACCCCTCCCCAACCTCCCCAACTAGGACCTTAGCAGCCTCCCTCCCCCACCGCCTGCCCAAACTTCCAGGCCCAGTATCTTCTCTTTGATTCCAGTGATTTATTAGTGTCACATATATGCATAGTGGTTAGCACTGCTGCCTCACAGAGCCAGACACACGGGTTTGATTCCCATCTTGGATCACAATGTGTGTGGGGTTTGCACCTCTCGTCATGTCTGCATGGGTTCTCTTCAGTTTTCTCCTACAGTCTGAAAGATGTACTGGTTAGGTTCATTGACCTGAACAGGTGCCAGAGTGTGGTGACTAGGGAATTTCACAGTAACTTCACTTCAGTGTTAATGTAAACCTTACTTGTGACTAATAAATAAATTAGCTTTAACTTTAGAATACAGTGAAAAGTATTGTTCTTATGCGCTATACATACAAAGCATACTGTTCATAAAGAAGACAAGGAGAGATTGTAGAATGTAGTGTTACAGTCATAGTTAGGGTGTATAGAGTTTGATTCGACTTTTGATTGGATCTGATTTATCATTGTCACATATATAGCTATGCAGTGAAAAGTATTGTTTCTTGCATGCTATACAGACAAAACATACTATATATAGACTTGGAAAGGAGAGGACACAGAGTATAATGTTATAGTCATAGTTAGCATGTAGATAAAGATCAACTTTATACGAGTTATGTCTGTTCAGAAGTCTGGTGGCAGCAGGGAAGAAGCTGTTTTTGCATCAATTGGTATGTGATTTCAGACTTTTTCTCAATGGAAGAAGGTAGAAGAGAATATGTTGGGGCATCTGAGGTCCTTAATTATGCTGGCTACTTTTCCAAAGCAGTGGGATTTGTAGACAGAGTTAATGGACAGGAGACTGGTTTGTGCAATAGACTTGCCTACATTCATTTTGTAGTTTCTTGTGCTTTTGGGCAGAACAGGAGCCATCCAAGCTATGATATAGAATGCTCTCTATCGTGCATCTGTAAGAGTTGCTAAGAGTCATAGCTGACATATCAAATTTCCTTAGTCTTCTGAGAAAGTAGAGATGTTGGTGGGCTTTCTTAACTATAGTTTAAAAGAGTTAGAATAAAGTTTTATAAACATAGAAAGAGAGTAAAAGATAGAAGTTATGCCAGGCACAGCTTGCAAAAAGTCACCAAGCTCCAGAACCATCCAGCATCTTTCTCTTTCATTCCTCCTGTCCCTGGCTTTATCCCCCAAACTGAAATGCACTCTTTTCCCTCCTCCATACACAGCCTCTGCTGGGGTTTACTGTTCCTCCAGAACAGATTTCCTTCTGCCACATTTGCTGCTGCTAGGCTCACCCCATTATTTTGTACAAAATCCCCAGGGGCTACAATAAAGGGACTGTGGGGTCTGCATCTGGTCGATGGGCCATGGGTTGGACATGCCCAAGTTAGCCAGACAAAAAATCCAACTTGCGAGAAAAGCCACCATCAGTTGACTGATTCATAGCTTTAATTATCTCCCCCAGTTGTCAGTTTAATGTTGATCTGTCAGCCCTCCCACACCTGGGAACTATGAACGTTGGTGGAGCAGCTTTGGAGATTTAGCGCATCAGGGATACATTCCACTTTACCAGCCCACACGCCTTCAGTCTCATTCCATGGAACCAATAAAATTCTCCCTCCTGCTTGTTGTAACATTGAGGTGTTGAGGCTGGGGGTCAGTTAAATATTTCAGATCTAAGGCTGATAAATTTTGCAAGACTACGAAGAGTATTGAGACCAACTATTTTAAATGGAGTTAAGATATGGATCAGCAAGTCGATCGGAATAGTGGAACAGACTCGAGATAGTTGAATGCCTTCTTCTGTTCCCTCTTTCTGATAGATATTGTGTACTTTAGCAAAATCGAGCACATATTCTAAAACAAAAAAGATTTGCATTTATAGAACAGAATAAAGAACAAAGAACAGTAAGCACAGGGCCTTCCTGTGCCAATTATGTTGTCCTATCTAAGCCAACTGACTGTATTCCTCTATTTCTGTCTGTTCATGTTTCTATCAAGAAAAGTCTTAAATGTTGTTAATGTATCTGCCTCAACCACCTCTCTTGGCAGTGCATTCCACATTCCCATCGCCCCTTGTGTAAAAAACTTCCCCCCGCACATCTCCACTGAACATTTCCTGCCTTACCTTGAACTGTGCCCCCTTGTAATTGTCATTCTGCCCTGGGAAAAAGCTTCCAACTGTTCACCCTATCCATACCCCTCAAAATTTTATAAACTTCTTTCAAGTCACCCCTCCGTATTTCCAGGGAGAACAATCCCAGTTTATTCAATCTGTCCTCATAACTAATAACATCCCAGTAAACCTTTACTCCCTCCAAAGCCTCCACGTCCTTTCATAATCACTGGCTGTCTCAAAAGTGCAACACAGCCAATACTGTACTTTTTTGAAGCATAGTCACTGTTGTGATATAGGAAACGCAGCAATTTGTACACAACAAAATTCCAGCGATTGGGGTGACACGGTGGCAAGGTGGTTAGCATTGCTGGCTGATAGCCCCCAGGACCTGGGTTCAATTCCAACCTTAGGTGACTGTCTGTGTGGAGTTTGCCCATTCTCCTGTCTCTGTGTGAGGTTCGCTTGGGAGTTCTGCTTTCCTCCCAAAGTCCAAAAATGTGCGTGTTAGGTGGATTGGCCATGCTAAACTGCCCCTTCGTGCCCTAAGATGTGAGGGCTAGATGGATGGTGCAAGGATAGGGCAGGGGAGAGGATATGGGTAAGATATTCTGTCAGAGCCAGTGCAGACTGATGGATTGAATGGCCTTTCTGCATGTGGGCATCTGTAAGCCTCTAATCTATGAGATATTAACCCGGTAATCTGTCTTATGAGATATTGATTGAGGGACAAAAATTAACCAAAGCTCTGAACATAACTCCCTTGCTCTTCTTCAAAATAGTGTCCCATGAGAGAGAAAGGCGTTTAACATCACAGCCAAAAAAAAGAGAGAAATAAATCATTTCTCATGTGGCTGCACCTAGCAGGCAAAGGAGCCCTGAGTCTAGTCAGTGTTACACACTGGCCAGTCTTCATGGAAAAGTCATCTTTTTTTGAAACCTTTCTTTATTTCCCTTTTCAGCTGCCCGTATCATTGGGAATATGGACCAAACAGCTGAGCCTTGCAACAACTTTTATCAGTATGCCTGTGGAGGATGGCTGAAGAAGCATGTGATTCCCGAGACCAGCTCCCGATACAGCACCTTTGACATTCTGAGGGATGAATTGGAAGTTATCTTGAAAGGTCGGTCCATGTTTTTAAGGATCTCATCGGATTGGACAGTCTTAAATAATTTTTGGAAGCCGTTTGAATTGAATTGATTTGATTTATTATTGTCACATGTATTAGCATACAGTGAAAAATATTGTTTCCTGCCAGCTATTCAGACAAAAGATATTATTTATTGAGTACATAAGGAAGAAGAAAAGCAGAGGCTGCAGAGTGCTATGATTACCAATACAGTAAAGACAAAGATCAGTTCAATGTGTGATAGGACCATTCAAAACTCTAATGGCAGCAGATAAGAAGCTGTTCTTGCGTTGGTTGGTATCTGATCTCAGGCTTCTGTATCTTTTCCTCAACAGAGGAAGGTTGAAGAGATTATGTCCAGATGGCATGGGATCCTTGATTATGCCAGCTGTTTTTCTGAGGCAGTAATAGATGGAAGTCAATGGATAAGAGGCTGGTTTCCGTAATGGATTGGGCTACATTCACAAGTCTTTGCCAGTTCTTGCAGTCTTGACTAGAAGAGGAATCATACTGAGCTATGGTGCATCAGGAAAGGTTGCTTTCTATGGTGCAGCAGTAAAAATTGATGAGCCATAGCGGACATGTTGAATTTCCTTGGCCTCCTGAAAAAGCAAAGGTGTTGGTGGCCTTTCTTAACTGTAGCATTGGCGTGGAGGGACTCGGACAGATTGTTGGTGATCTAGAGTGGGATTTTACAGCCTCACTTGGGGAAGACTGGAAATTCCTGCCTGAGGAGATTTCCATTGTCAAACCCTCGTCCATGCCGATTCCATGGCGGGTGAGGTGGTAGAGTTCCGCCCCTAGAAACTTGAAGCTCTCCTTCATTTTCATTTCATCATCTTTGATGTAGATGGAGGCATGTCTCCACTATGTTTCCTGAAGTTGATGATTTTCTCCTTTGTTTTACTGACATTGAGGGAGAGATTATTGTCATCACACCAAAATATTTTCACAGCAAAAGACAATAAGAGTCTGCTGCCAGCAGGGGAGAAGCTGTTCTTGAGTCGGTTGGTACGTGACCTCAGAGTTTTGTATTTTTTTCCCGATGGAAGAAAGCGGAAGAGGGAATTTCTGAGATGGGTGAGGTCTTTAATTATGCTGGTTGCTTTGCCAAGACAGCAGGGAATGTAGACAATGGATGGGAGGCTGGTTTGTGTGATGGACTGGGCTTCATTCACGACCTGTTGTAGTTTCTTGCGGTCTTGGGCAGAGCAGGAGCCATACCAAGCTGTGATGCAAGCAGAAAGAATACTTTCTATGGGATATCTGTAAAAGGTGGTGAGAGTTGTAGCTGACATGCCAAACTTCCTTAGTTTTTTGTCGCCTCAATGCAATGGAAACAGGATTGAGTCGGTACTGTTACCAGCATAGCTAGGTTGTAGAAAAAGATCAACTTAATGTGAGGTAGATCCATTCAAATGTCTGACAGCAGCAGGAAGAAGCTGTTTTTGATTTGGTTGGTATGTGACCTCAGAGCTTTGTATCTTTTTCCTGACGGAAGAAGGTGGAAGGGAGAATGTTCGGGGTCCTGGATTATGCTGGCTACTTTTCCAAGGCAGCAGGAAGTGTAGAAAGAGTCAATGATTTGAGGCTGATTTGAGTGATGAATTGGGCTACATTCACGACCCTTTGTAGTCTCTTGTGATCTGGGGCGGAGCAGGAGCCATATCAAGCTGTTTTACAACCAGAAAGAATGCTTTCAATGGTGCGTGAATGGCCCACGCCATGATACCATAAGTCCTTCACTTTGAAACATAGTCACTTGCAACGTAGAAATAACCAGGCAAATCTTAAGTAGAAACTGCTGGGAAAGTTCAACAGATTTGGTACCATCTATGGTGACAGAAACAGGGTTAATGTTTCAATTCTAATAGGAGTCTTCAGAAGTGAATATTTGGGCTCAATAAATCATTGGAAATGGCTGTTTGAGTTATATTACTGAGTTATCATGGCAGTGTTGCAGTTCCCCATTCCTCATTGTTTAAACTTGTTTATTCTTTGAACAGATGTAAGCATTACTGGCAAGGCTAATGATTCTTGTTTATACCTAATTAACTTTGAGGGTTCTTGCTTGCTGCCTTCCTATCCCACTGTCGTCTGTGTGGTAAAGTTCTGCTACTGTCTGCTTTAGTGACCCTTAGTATAGTTCGTATGTAGGAAAAGGAGCAGGTACTTCCATGTACTGAGCATGGTCAATATTAATCCCATAATATTTAAGAATCATGGAATCCCTATAGTGCAGGACCTATCCCCATAACCTTGCTTAATATCCCTGTTAATTCACTAACCCACACATCTTTGGAGTCTGGGATGAAATCAGAGCAACTGGAGGAAACCCACCCAGATACAGGGAAAACTCCACATAGGTAGTCAGCCAAGCTAGGAATCGAATCTGGGTCAGGACACTGTGAAGCAGCAATGCTAACTACCGTGCCACCCATCCTATTAGGCTTCAGCCATGGCTCAGTGGCAATCTGAGTCCAAAGGCTGAGGATTCTAGAACCAATCACGATGGCACAATGGTTACCCGGGTTCAATTCCAGGTTTGGGTGACTGTCACTGTGGAGTCTGTACGTTCTCCCCATGTTTGCGTAGGTTTCCTCCGGGTGCTCAGGATTCCTCCGGGTGCTCAAGTTTCCTCCCAAAGTCCAAAGATGTGCGGGTTAGGTTGATTGGCCATGCTAAATTGCCCCTGAGTGTCAGCGGGACTAGCAGGGTAAATACATGGGGTGTTGAGGATAGAGCCTGAGTGGGATTGTTGTCTGTGAAAGGCTCAATGGATCAAATGGCCTCCTTCTGTACAGCAGAGATTCTATCATTCTACAATTCTGATTCAATCAAGATTGGGAACATGATCCAGGCTGGCATTTCAGTGCCCGGAATGACAGAATTTCCGGATGTCAATTGGAAGGGAATTAGGAGCAAGTGAAATCCCTATGCATTTGTTGCTCTTGCAAGCTTCATGGGCTTAGGCTGGTAGAGATCCCATTTTCTAAGTTGTCTGTGTGCAGTTCTTATTTCCATATTATAAAATGGAAATAAAAATCCTGGCAAATGTGACAGAAAATAAAAACAGATTTACAAGGATATGACAACTGAGAAGATATAACCATCAGGAAAAACCGAACAGGTTATTTTCTTAAAACTGAGAAATCTGTAAGAAAACTGTAGAAATCTACAAAGAGGTTGATTGGGAGATGTGGAGAAAATGTTTTTACTTGTGGAGTTGGAGAAGTGGGGTGGGGAGGGGAGCAGTTCAAAATTTATTTGATACTCACTAATAAATCCAGTAAGGAACTTGAGAAAAAGACGTCTTTGCTCAGGGAATGGTTACAAAATGAAAATGCTAACACATTAAATTGTAGAGGCAAATAGCATAGATGCACTTGAGGGGAAATCAGACAAATGCACAAGGGAAAAGAGATTATAGAAGAGTATGTTAATAGGATTAGATGAAGTAAGCCAGGAGGAGCCTGGCATTGCCAGTGGACCAAGTGGCAGCTCTTGTTTATATTTGGTTACAATGAGAGAGTTAATGGTCATTATGCATGGGTGATCCAATTGATAGCTCCTTTTGTTGGAACAATTTTCCACCCAGTGATTTTGAAAACACAAGATAAAACACTAACCTTGGGTCAATAAACTGAAGGAATGAGATTACAATCTTCACTGCATGAACGTTCATAAAGATGGAGCCAACAGAGACGAACACAGATAAAATAAATGAGACTTGTAAAAACGGGTCTAATTCCAAGCTGTTTTAGAATATTGCTTACTCGTGACTAATGAAGTTAAATATGTCCCATTATCTTTAATCAAATTCCTTTGGTAAATGCATACAAAGAGAATATCTGCTTCATAAACTGAAGGATAGAGACCTAGGGTTCAAAGGTCAGTCAATTACAGTAGCACTTGTACAGTACTGCCTAATTACATGGTGATAAGAGCTGAGGTAGAAGAGAGAATGATTGTGTGACGCAATAAGTCCACCAAACTCATTTACTGCCTGAACATGGACTCTGCCCGAACCACTTAATCTTTCACAGGAATGTTTTGGCTCTTGATCAACAGTGGAAATGGCAAAGTGGTATTGTCACTGGCTGATTAATCCAGAGACCCGGGGTAATGCTCTGAGAATCCCACTTCAAATCCCACCATAGCAGATGATGGAATTTGACGTCAATAAATCTTTGGAGTTAGAAGTCTAATGATAAACTTGAAAGCATTGACAATTGTCATTAAAAACCCATCTGGAATATAGAACATTACAGCATTGTACAAGCCTTTCAGCCCTCAATGTTATGCTAAGCTATGTCCAATCCCAAAATCAAGCTATCCCATTCCCTATGGTTCTGGGGTGCTCCATGTGTCTATCCAATAACCGCTTGAAAGTTCCTAAAGTGTCCAACTCCACTATCACAGCAGGCAGTGCATTCCACACCCAACCACTCTTTGAGTAAAGAATCTACCTCTATATCCCTCCTATATCTCCCACCATGAACCTTATAATTATGCCACCTAGTAACAGCGATTTACTAATGATCATAGAATCCCTTCAGTACATAGAAGAATCACAGAACCCTACAGTGCAGGAAAAGGTCATTTGGCACCAATGCACCAATCACCTTCCTACCCCCATATCCTCACATATTTCAAGCTGCTATTCCTTCTAACCTACACATCTTTACACACTAAGGGGCAATTTTTTTAGCATGGCCAATCAAAGTAACCCACGCGTCTTTGGAATATGGAAGAAATTGGAGCATCCAGAAGAAACCCAAGGGGAATGTGCAAATTCCACACAGACAGTGACCCGAGGCTGGAATTGAACCTGTATCCCTGGTGCTATGAGGCAGCACTGCCAACCATTGTGCCACCGTGCTGCCCTTGAAGGGAGCAAATCTGCCTTTCTTAGCTGGTCTGGCCTACACATGACTCCATATCCAAAGCAATGTGGTTGACCCTTCAAAGCCCTCAGGGATGGACAGTAAATGCTGGCCCAGCTAGTAACGCCTTTATCCCATGAACAAAAAAAAAATCTAAATGCCTATCCATTCCATTCTCATCATACCTTCTTTTCCCAAGATCTCGGGCAGAATAAGGAGAATAGAAGCAGGAGTGGGCTATTCCACTCACTGAACTACCTCAGTTTTTATCACTAGTACCTCACATGCCATTCAGTGTGAACCACAGTTCAGTGGCTGGCACTCTGAATTGGAAGGTGGCAGCTTCAAGTGACACTACAGACACTTGAGCCTGTAATCCAGGCTCAATCCAGTACACTGCCTAGGGAGTGTTGCACAGTTAGAGATGCTGACTTTCAAACTGAGATCACAGGCAGAATTTTCCCATCCCATCTGCCACCAGGAATCGTAGCGGGTGGGACACAGAGCCCTCCATTGACCAGATTTTCCAGCTTTGGGGAAAGCATGGCGAGAAAATCTTGCCCCACCTCCATCCCTCTCATGTGAATAGATCTGACAGCAGTACTCCAAAAAGAAGTTCTCACTGCAATGCTAGCCAAGGTTCATCGCTGAAACAACATTCAAAACAGATAGAAGCTCATTTATTGCATTGCAGTTTGCTGAGGAAGTCGGCTGCAATGTTTCCAACATTCCAACAATAATGACGCTTCAAATGTACTCCATTGGCTGCAAACCACTTTGGGGACATCCTGAGGGTTTGAAAGACGTGAGACAGAATAAGTTCTTTTTTCTTTAAAACAGATACACTAATAGCCTCTCAACATGTTAAAGACAGATGGTTGTCTGCCCTCTTTTAAACTTCTGCCTAGGGAATGTTTTCTGAAAGGTAATCCCTTGCTAATAGCCTGCCAGTGGGTAATTGTATCCTAATGGCTCAAAGCCACTTGAGTCAATCGGGATAGATTATTTTACATTTTTTCGTAAAATAATTAACTGCTCGGATGGAATGCAGTAAGTATGGGAAAATATGACACATGTTCTGACACTTCCCCATCTGCATTTGTTAAATATAGAAGCATACAACCGCACAGGGGGAGGCCATTCAGCCCAACGTGTCTGTGCCAGCTCTTTGAAAATGCAATCCAATTCCAATCCCCTGTACTTTTCCCCATAAGCCTGCAATTTTTTTTTATTTTCTAGTTTTTTTTTTAATTGATTCATAGGTAGTGGGTGTCATTCGCTGGGCCAGCACTTAATGCCCATTCCTGACGGCATTTACGGGCAATGCTATGGGTCTGGAATCACTTGTAGGTCAGATTGAGTAAGGATGATAGATTTCCTTCTCTAAAGGATATCAGTCAACCAGAATTTTTACTTCAATCGACAATGGTTTCTTTGCCATCATTAGACTTTTAATTCCAGATTTTTATTGAGTTCAAGTTCCGCTAACTCAGATCCCCAGAACATCATCCTGGGTCTCCGGCTGACGAGTCCGATAACAACAACACTATGTCACTGCCTCCCCAAAATCAAAGGGTAACATGGTAACACAGTGGTTAGGACTGCTGCCTCATAGTGCTAGGGACCGGGTTCAATTCCAGCCTTGGGTAAACTGTTTGTGTGGAATTTGCAGATTGTCCCTGTGTCTGCGTGGATTTTCTCTGGGTTCTCTGGTTTCCTCCCACAGTCCAAAGATGGGTGGGTGAGGCGGATCTGCCATGCTAAGTTGCCCCTTAGTGTCAGGCGAACTGGTAAAGTCAATACATAGGGTTACAGCGATAATGTTTGGGTGAGATTGCTGACAGTGCAGGCCTAATGGGCTGAATACCTTCCTTCTGCACTGTAGGGATTTTATGATCTACTTTCACGTAGTACATTCTGGATAATAACTATTTGCTGAGTAAGACCTTTTTCCCTTATCTCCCCCCTGATTCCTTTACCTGGTGCTCCAAATTTTATCTTTTGGTTAATGATTAGTTGCTAATGGAAGAATTTTTCCCTATCCACATTTCATAATTTATTAAGCCTCCCTTGGACACTCTCTGCTTAACAGGGAACAACCCGTTATAGTTGTTCCACTGGTGGAATTTAACACCTGTCCCTGAGGCACAGTAAGTAGCCTTACAACATCAGGTTAAAGTCCAACAAGTTTATTTGGTAGCATGAGCTTTCGGAATGCTGCCCCTTCATCAGGTGAGTCAATGGGGCAAGCTCTGAAAGTTTATGCTAACAAATAAACCTGTTGGATTTTAACTTGGTGTTGTAGTTCTAGTTATTGTGCCCACCCCAGCCCAATGCCAGCGACTCCACATCATTCCTGAGGGACCTTTGGTGGTGATGTTGGGGGTTTTGAATTCAATTGGACAGCTCCATTACTTTCCCGTGACTGTCCCGATTAAATCTGGGATGGGAAGACTTCTGGACATCTTGCCATGAATTGAAGCCCTCACATCTTAAACCTAAACCCCCCAGTAATTGACTCTTCCACTCTGGGATTTATTTGAAGATAAGTTACAGGACAGCTCGGCAGATTTATCTGCTTTATGGATTCAGTAATCACTACACAAGAAGATGTCTGACCAATACCCACTGGCAGCTGCCAGTCACAATCTGCTTTCAATCATCTGAATCCCAGAATATTGCTGTAGGAGTTCCTCAAAGCAATTTCCTCGGCCAATAATCAGCTGTTTCATCAATGATCTTCCCTCCATCAAAAAATCAGAAGTGAGGATGTTCACTGATGTTTGAAGAATGTTCTGCAGGATTCTGCAGGACTCCTCAGATACCGAAGCATTCTGTGTCCATATGCAGCAAGATCTAGATAACATTCGGGCTTGCGTTGATAACTAGCTAATAATATTTGTGCCACACAAGTGCCAGGTAGTGACCATCTCGAACAATCTAACCATCTCCTCTTGCAAATCAGTGGCATTACTGAATCTTAGCTATCTACATCCTAGGCTTTACCATTGGCCAGAATCTGAATTGAACCCAGGGTATAAATAGTGTGGCTGCAAGATCAGATCAGAGGTGTGGAGAGTAACTTCCCTCCTGAGGCTCAAAAGCCTGTCCAAACATCAACAAGGCACAGGTCAGGAATGTGATGGAATATTTGCCACTTGCCTTTATGAGTGTAGCTCCAACGACATCAAAAATCTCAACACCGTCCAGGACAAAGCAACATATTTGACTGACACCTCATCTACCATCCTAAACAGTCACTCCCTCCACGTTCAAGCAGCAGATGCTACCTGCAAGATGCACTCTAGCAACTCAGCAAAGCTCCTTTAATAGTGTCTTCTAAACCTGCAAACTCTACCATCTAGAATGACGAGAGCAGCAGATATTTGGGTGCACCACAATCCGTAAACTCCCCTCCAAGCCACACACCATCCTGACTCAGAACTATATTACTGTTCCTTCACTGCCATGAGGGTCAAAATCCTAAACCACATGGACTCCAGTGTTTTAAGAAGACTATCTTTTTGAGGTAACTGGGAATGGGCAATGAACACTGGCCAGTGACTTCCACACCCCATGGCATTCCAATCCACATTGGCACAGTATTTAGCACTGCTGCCTCACAACTCCAGGGACCTGGGTGCAATTCCCGGCTTGGGTCACGATTTGTGTGGAGATTGTGCATTCTCCTCATGTCTGTGTGGGTTTCATCTGGGTTCTTCTGGTTTCCTTCCATAATCCAAAGATGTGCAGGTTAGGTTGATTTACTGTGCTAAATTGCCCCTATGTATCCTGGGAAGTACATATTAGTGGGGTTAGTAGTTAAATATGTGAGGTTACGGGGATAGGGCCTTGATGGGATTGTTGTTGGTGCAGACTCGATGGGCTAAATGGCTTCCTTCTACGCAATAGAGATTGTAAGTAAAAAAACCTAATTACTGGCTCATGTGCATAATTCCTTATTTTTTTTCCCCCGGATAACATGGCACACATTAAGAATGAAAATGCATACAGAGGAGGGTGGTTGTGAAAATTATTTACTCAAAAGATAGACCCCTGCTTTAGAATTTAAGAGCTTGACAGTGTTCAAGAGGCAGTATAACATATACAACATGAACAAACAGAGAGTCATCTAGACTTGAAGTATTGGCTTTATTCCCTCTCCAGGGATACTGTCAGACCTACTGAAATTTTCTAGCACTTTTCTGTTTATTCAGATTCCAGCATCTCCTGTATTTTGCATTTGTCTGTATAATATCTAAGTGACTAACTAACCCTCCTGGATATTGTGATGCTGTGATCTTCCTGAGGTCGAGGTTTATCACATGGCTATTCTTGACTTGTTGGTGCATTGGCATCTTATTGGAATGTTGCTTGTTTTCAAGTCAGCTCTCCAAAATGTCATTCTCCAAATTTACTCTCCAAAGTGTTTTTTATACAATTTGTGGACCTGGCATTATACGGATGTACAATTCCCTTAGCTGGCTTCTGTTTCTAATGCCGCTCCATTTTCTGTTATAACCTCACAGGATCTAGAACATTTTGGACACTTCTGCAGGTGACCTGGTTTCCTGGGTAGGATTATGACATGAACCTTTTGTCCTTTGTGCAGTATAGCCAGTTCTGCGCCTGCATATTGGTCATTTCCCCATTGCTTTGCAAGAAGTTTTGCCAATATTTCTGAGATATGGCATAGGTGCTAGCTGGGCAAGTTTGTCCTAATCTATATCCTGAATGTTACTTCTATCACTGACGGTAAGCCCATGTCTAACAGTAACGGAGTTTAAGTGCAACAGGAGAAATCTTGTTTTGTTTCCCTACACCTTAATGACTAATACCTTAAAGTTGTGAACCATTCACTCGGTAAAATAGTTGGATCTGAATAGTGTTACTTGGTTTTTGCCCCATTTAGTATTCACGTCCTTATATTGAGGCCCATTGGCTGATATGGTCCCTTCAGGCATATAAAACAAATTCAATCTCCAAAATTGTAAATCTCCAAATTGTAAATCCTTGTTGAGATTTACAAGGATGTTGCCTGGATTGAGGGGCATGCCTTATGAAGATAGATTGAGACAGCTAGCTCTCTTCTCCCTGGAGAGACGAAAGCTGAGAAGGAACCTGATAGAGGTTTATAAGTTGTTGAGAGGAATAGATACAGTGGATGCTTGGAGGCTATTTCCCAGGGCTGAAATGGTCGCTAAGAGAGGACACAGGTTTAAGGTGCTGGGGGGCAAGTACAGAGGAGATGTTAGAGGTAAGTTTTTCTCTCAGAGGGTGGAATCATGAATGGAATCAGTTGCCATCAGTGATGGTGGAGGTGAACTCGCTGGGGTCTTTTAAGAGACTTCTGGATGAGTACATGGGATTTAGTGGGATTGGGAGTTACAGATAGTTCTATGGCCTGGTAGGTATGGATATGATCGGCACAACGTGTGGGCCGAAGGGCCTGTTTGTGCTGTAGCATTCTATGTTCTAAGAATCTTGCATTGATTGTGTCCACCACAAATGCACTTGAGGTATCCATAAATGATTGGAAAATTGGAAAAATAATTAGTGACAAGGAGTAAGTGATTTCCACAGACAGTAAATAGATCTGTGGCGATTTTAAGCCAAGAATCTCATGAGGGTATAGAGATTCACTGTTTTGATGTAGTTCGTGACTCTGGTCGATGTCACACATGCTCATTACTGTCTCATAAATTCATAAGATATGGAAGCCAAATTAGGCCATTCTGCCCTTTGAGTCTACTCCGCCATTCCATCATGGCTGATATGCTCCTCATTCCCATTTTCCTGTCTTCTCCCCATAACCTTACAACCCATTATCAATTAAAAACCTGTCTAACTCCTCCTTCAATTTCCTCTCTGTTCCAGCATCCACCGCACTTTGGGGTAGTGAATTCCACAGATTTATAACTCTTTGGGAGAAATAGTTCCTCTTTAACTCTGTTTTAAATTTGCTGCCCCTTATCCTAAGACTATGACCTGTCATTCTAGAATGCCCGACATGTCTCCACTCCATGTCTACTTTATCCAAACCTTTTATCATCTTATATACCTCAATTAGATCTCTCCTCATTTTTCTAAATTCTAGAGAGTATAAATGTTTCAGTATTGTTGTTAATCCCTGGTCAGTAAACAAACTCCCTTGTTCACTCTGTTCCCATCTATCCCAGTGTAACTATGACAATGTGTCTGATTGGGTACAAGTAGCTGTTTTCTTTTGAAGATCACCTCTCCTGAAATATATACTTGATCTCTATATATTCAACAACTCTTGAGGAGGTCTGGCACTTCATGTATCATATCAATCCAACCTTCTACAATAACTCTCCTGAATTATTTATTGCTTCTTCCTGAAGTTAGTTGCATTTCTATTGACCAAAACTGATCAGATTAATATTGAGTACACTTTCGACCTCAGTATCTTCTTATAGATTTAGCAGAACATCCACCGTCTCTTTCAGAGTTGTAACTTGCCCAGCATATCTGAAGTAACCATTTTGCTACCCAGTTTGTAAGAGAAAGCAATGTCATGTCCCTGTAGTTTTGATCATGATTATTGATCATAGAATCTTTCTATGCAGAAGGAGGCCATTTGGCCCATTGGGTCGGCACCAACCACAGTCCCACCCATGCCCTATTCCCACAGCCCCATGCAGTTACCCTAGCTAGTCCCCCTGACACTAAGGGACAATTCTGCACAGCCAATCCACCTAACGAAAACATCTTTGGATTGTGGAAGGAAACCAGAGCAACCAGAGAAAACCCGCACAAACACAGGGAGAACTTGTAAACTCCACACAGGCAGTGACCAAGCCAAGAATTGAACCTGTGTCTCTTGCATTGTATCAGGAGTCATTGTAGTCTGGGTGATTCACTCATTATTGGATTGCACCAAATCATTCCAATGTTTTGTGGTCAGTTTTTACAATAATCATTTGCTAAATAGACACGTGGAATGTTGTATACAGCGTAACCGACTGAGTGTCTCATGTCCCAAGTACAACTAATTGGATTGTGGTTGAGACAGATTGTTGGAGCCAAGTGCAGTTGGCACCATGGATGCTTCTAACTCCTTTGAGAGGCTTTGGTCTCTAAGACTGTTTCCTTTCGCAGGTCATAGTACATGTTGCTCTTGACAATGCTGGTTAAACAAGGTATTAGAGAGGCTAAGGACATGTTCCTTATCTTTATTGCAAGAGATTTGAGTGCAAAAGCAGTGCAACCTTGCTTCAATTGTATAGAAGTTTGATCAGACCCACGTGGAGTACTGTGCTCAGTGTTTGGTCCCCTTTCCTCAGAAAGGATATTATTGCCAGAGAGACAATTAAGGCTCACCAGACTGCTTCCGGGGATGGTGCTGTCCTACGAAGCAAGATTGGGCAAACTGAGCCTGTAATCTCTGGAGCTTTAATTAAGAAGAGGTGATCTCATTGAAATCTGATTTGATTTGATTTGATTCAATTTATTATTGTTACGTGCATTAACTTACTGTGAATGCTAAGACTTAAATAGTAGATTACCTGTAAAAACTCACATTTTAATTAGTATTCTGTAAATGCTATACAGATGCTATACAGACAAAGCCTGCAATTTACAGAGAAGGAAACGAGAGAGTGTGGAACGTAGTGTTAGAGTCGTAGCTACAACGTAGAGAAAAATCAACTTAATGCGAGACAGGCCAATTCAAAAGTCTGATGGCAGCAGGGAAGAAGCTATTCTTGAGTCGGTTAGTATGTGACCTCAGATTTTTGTATCTTTTTCCCAATGGAAGAGGTGGAAGAGAGAGTGTCCGGAATGTGAGGAATCCTTAATTATGCTGGCTGCTTTGCCGAGACAACGGAAGTGTCGACAGAGTCAATGTATGGGAGGTTGGTTTGCGTGATTGGTTGGGCTGTGTAATACTTCAAGGAATAGTCAGGGATGATAGGAGTAAAATGTTTCCCTTTCTTGGGAAATCTCAAACCGGGGACACAGTTTCAAAATAGGGGATGTCACTTACTTTTATTGTTTTATTACTGTAAATTATTATTTATTATTTTATTACTGTCACTGCAATGAAGTCAGTATGAAAATCCCCTAATACTCCGACACCTGTTCAAATACACTGAGGGAGAATTTAGTATGAGTCAGGAATCGAACCTGGGTCCCTGGGTCTGTGAGGCGACAGTGTCACCCATTTAGAGCAGAGTTGAGGACAATTTTCTTTGCAGAGAGGGTTTTGAATCTTTAGAATTTTCTATGCCAGAGGGTTTTGGAAGCTTGTGTATGATTAAAGAGGAGATCGATAGATTGCTGATTAACAATAATGTAAAGGGTTCTGGAGATAGTGGGTGTAAAAAACATTGAAATGTCTGATCAGCCGCGATCGTGTTGATAGGTGGAGCAGCCTCAACAGGCTGAATGGCCTACTCCTATTGCTATGTTCTGAA
This sequence comes from Sphyrna mokarran, assembly GCA_024679065.1. Classification (NCBI taxonomy): domain Eukaryota; kingdom Metazoa; phylum Chordata; class Chondrichthyes; order Carcharhiniformes; family Carcharhinidae; genus Sphyrna; species Sphyrna mokarran. Next base: position 8,700,778 of record JAGIQG010000003.1, on the reverse strand, counting down.
TACCTCTGTCAGTAAGTCTGGTATATGTTGATAGCCTTCCTGCTATAATTATGAAACATTTTTCCTCCACACTTCTCTAAGTGCTGATGTTTTATCGGCAAAGTTGAATTATGTAGGGCACCAAGAAAAATTTGAGGCGTCTTTACAAGTCCTTTTTGTCCTGGGGAGTAGCCATTTGAGTTTGCCTGGGTCAGGATGGATCCTGGAACTTGAATAAATCGAACAGAAATAAAATCATTTGACCCAATTCACCTGGCATTTCTTACTGTTAAAGATGAATCCTTCATCAGCTGTGTAGATTTTGGCCATGCAGCTCTTTGCTCTTACCCATCACCAAAACATCATTGGCGGTCAGACACATCTAGAATAATTTTCATTAATTCTGTCCACGTGCTGCTGGAACATATCTTAGTCATTACATAAACCTAACAGTAATCTCTGGAAGCGGTATCTTCTGAATGGAGTCCTGAGAGTTGTGATTCCTTGAGACCCTTCTGCCAAACATGCCCACCAGTGTCTACGTTAGCATCCAACTTAGAGAGAAACATTCCTCCTGTGAATTTGGGATTTAATTCCTTGAATCTTGGGATATTGTGTGGACATCTCATCAGCGTGAGATTTGGATGTTGTCGAGTTCTCACACCTGGATTCTACTGCCTTTTCTCAGTCCACACGTGATAAAACTGCACCAATTGGTGTGCTAATGCTCAAGTCAGCATGAGACCGGACCGACGGACGGACACCGAGTCTTTAAATCTCGCGCCCACCCTTGGCCCGTGGGGTACATGACAGATAAAGCAGTTATATACCATAAGACCCGTCGTTAGTTTCTCCTGTATGTGCACTTGCACTTTCTAGTAAGGTCAAACAACGTAAGTTGCATCTTCTCTGAGCTGTGGCACAACATCACCTCTGAAATTTCCTGTAAAACTATCTGCTTCTATCTCTTGTAGATTGTGCATTGACTCAATTCGTCTGCCACGATTGGTATATTGGTAACCTGGTGTAAAGTCACAATGTTGAGTTCAATACATGCTGGTAACCCTGCTATTGCTAGTCCAACTAGCAAATGCTTGAACTCTCTCTGAAGACTTGCTGTAGCTGCATTTGTGTTAATCTATCTGTGGAATGAATGAGTGGAATGAATTGTATATACTCAATTTGTCTGTCATGGATTGTGCCATTGAGTTCCAACTTCCGAATGCATATCCTTTGCGACTCTGCCTGGGAAAATTGACTGGAAAGATTGGGAAGGCGGCACAGTGGCACAGTGGTTAGCATTCTGCCTCTCAGTGCCAGGGATCCGGGTTCAATTCCAACCTCGGGTGACTATCTGTGTGGAGCTTGCACATTCTTCCCATGCCTGTGTGGGTTTCCTCTGGTTGCTCCGGTTTCCTCCCACAGCCCAAAGATGTGTGGGTTAGATTGATTGGCCAGGCTAAATTGGCCCTAGTGCCAGAGGGAGTGGCAGGGTAAATATGTGGAGTTAAGGGAATAGGGCTTAGATGGGATTGTGGTTGGTGCAGAAGAACTGGATGGACTGAATGGCCTCATTCTGCACTGTAGGGATTCCATGAAGATATTCATATCTGTTCTCGTGCCAGCTTTGGTCATGTGAAAATGTGTTTGCCACTTTTCTTGAGACATATGATGCTGATAGTAGCAAAAGTCTCAAATTGTTTAATTCCATTCAAGTTCACTGCTCAGAAAGCCTGTTCACCGTCCAGATTTTTCCACTCTGAATCTGCACTCTGGTATGTTGGCCGCTAACATTGTGCATGATGCTGTGCTTTAGTGGGTCTCTGGCACATTCCCTGTTATTGCTGGCAGCATGCTGCACATGCTTTTTATTTGATTGTTTCTGAATGCACTGCTGGAATCAGATTTTCAGCATAGGCAAGCCCAATGTCCTTTCACACACATAGCTTGCAAAGAATTTGTAGCACAGGACAACTTCACAGTGGGTGAGGACTGCCGTTTCCACACAGCTTGTTTGCTTCCTGTGTTCTGGTCACTGCGCCAATTCTGGTAGCTGTAGCTAATGTTTGCAAGTGTTATTGTCCAGCCTCAATGACTTTGCATTTTCTACCATCTTTTAGTAGTGTGACAATGTTGTCACAGATTACCTACAGTCAGAAGGAGGCCATTCAGCCCATTGAGTCTGAACTGGCTCTCCAAAGGAGTACCTTACCCAGGCCCTATCCCTGTAACCCCACATCTTTACCTTGCTAATCCCCCTACCCTGCACATTTTTGAACATTAAGTGGCAATTTACTATTGCCAATCTTGATTTGTTTTATTATTGTCAGTGTATTAGTATACAATGAGAAGTATTGTTTCTTCTGTGCTGTACAGACAAAGCATACCATACATTGAGAAGGAAAGGAGAGAGTGCAGAATGTAGTGTTACATTCATAGCTAGGGTGTGGAGAAAGAGCAACTTAATGTGAGGTTTGTCCATTCAAAAAATCTACATAATCTGCACATCTTTGGACGCTGGGAAGAAACCAGAACACCCAGAGGAAACCCATGCAGATATGGGGAGAAGATGCAAACTCCACACTGACAGTCACCCAAGGCTGGACTTGAACCTGTGTCCCTGGCGCTGTGAGGCAGTAGTGCTAACCACTGTGCCACCATGCTGGCTCCTGCAGTATTTCCTTTTGTGACCTTTGTTTTGCTCCAAAAGGTCATTTTGTAAAGCTTCAATCGGTGTTGAAGCAAAAACTATCTCAACTATCCACCCAGAGACAGTTTCTTCTCCAAAGTCTTACTATTATCGTGGTACTCACAGAGAGACAGATCAATTGATCCTGGGATCCACAAGTCATCATCTCCAAGCAATAGTTCCTGAAGTTCATTTCTGCATAAAGCTGACCCCTTACTAAATTCCTGAACTTAACAGCGTCCTTCTGGCCCTCCTCATACTGACCCTATGCAACCCCTCATTTCCAATGGTTATCTTCAATTTCATTGTTTGTTTATATTGTTCCATATCGGATCATCCAAAACCCATAGTTTCAAAGCTTGTTTGAAAAGCCTAAGTTCAGACTGGATATCTGCGGCCTGCCAACTCATGTTGGGAACTTGGTGGTCAACTTCGTGATATTCCCTGCTTTTCCAGACACTCCCAATTATTGGGGACATGTAACCTCTCCATTCTGCGGAGAAATTTACTCATGTAGCTGCTGCTTTCTTCTTTCATAATTCTCTCCCTTTTTTTTGTAGCTGCAGTTCAGACCTTTCTCTTTTTATATGCTTAGCTTTTTGTGCAGGCATAGCACCAGGAGACAAAATTGACTGCAGAGCATTATTCTGAGCAGAGTTGTTGCTCATACTCAACATCTATTCCACAGATCAGGTACTCATTGGTCTGCAAAGAATTGCCTATAGATAGCCTCTGCATCCTGGAGTTTCATACAGCCTCTGTATTTCACCAGATCTTGTCTATGTTTAAAGTTTTTTAAAGTTTAAAGTTTATTTAATAATGTCACAAATAAGTTTTCACTAACACTGCAGAGAGGTTATTGTGAAAATCCCCAAACTCTCATGTCTGTCACTCCACTGTGGGTCTTCAAACTTATACCATTGGCACCATGTTGTGGGGGTGTGGGGATGGTCTTGGCGAGATGTTCATCTTCATCAATCTCATGTCATCATGACCACGATACCACACTACCCTGCCACAGCAAGCTCTGCAAGACATGCCGGATCATCGACACAGATGCTGTCATTTCACAACAGAACGCCATCCACCAGGTACACGGTACATACTCTTGTAACTCGGCCAACGTTGTCTACCTGATACTCCTCAGGAAAGGGTGTCCCGAAGCATGGTACATTGGGGACACCATGCAGACGCTACGACAACATATGAATGAGCACCGCTCGATAATCATCAGGCAAGAGTGTTCTCTTCTTGTCAGGTAATGCTTCAGAGGTCACGGGCATTCAGCTCTTTGGGTAAGCGTTCTCCAAGGCGGCCTTCGCGACACACGACAGCGCAGAATCACTGAGCAGAAACTGATAGCCAAGTTCCGCACACAAGAGGACAGCCTCAACCGGGATCTTGGGTTCATGTCACACTATCTGTAACCCCTGTGACTTGCCTGGGCTTGCAAAATCTCACTAACTCTCCTGTATGGAGATAATACACATCTCTTTAACCTGTGCTTAACCCTCTATCCACTCATCTTTAAGACTTGATTATCTGTAAAGACTTGCACTCCAACCATTATTTTGTAAATTGAGTTTGTGTCTTTATATGCACTGTTTGTGAATAGAACTCCCACTCACCTGATGAAGGAGCAGCACTCTGAAAGCTAGTGCTTTTGCTACTAAATAAATCTGCTAGACTTTAACCTGGTGTTATGAGACTGCTTACTATTGGAAATATATTGCCATTTCTTCACAGTCACTGGGTCAAAATCCTGCAATTTCTTCCCTAATGACATTGTGCGTCAACCCACAGAACAAGGACTGCAATGATTCAAGAACTCACCACCATCATCATAAGGGCAATTTAGGATGGGCAATAAATTCTGGCAACCCAGTGGCCCTCATGTCCCATGAATAAAAAGAAACTGAAATTGTGGCATCTGTAAAACCAATTTATGATGACGGAAGTATTTTATGGAAAGAGCATAGTGATCCCTCAACAAATGGATCAGGTCCAGTTATACTGGCAAGGCTACACCTGGAATATTGGATTCAGTTCTGGGCAGCACGTGTTCGAAATGGTGTCAAAGCCATAGAGATTCACCAACATGAGACCAAGAGTGAAGGACTTTGGTTGAGTGAAGAAATTAGTAAGATTCGATTTGTCCTCACTTGAATATAGAGATTGAGAAGGGACTAACAGAGATGAGAGATTTCAATAAAGCCAATAGGGAGAATCTGTTTCCAATGGTGTGAGGATCATTAACCAGAAACTACAGGTCTAAAGGTAATTAGCGAAAGAATGAGAGACAACATTTCTTACTGAGTGAATGGCTCTGATCTGGAATGCACTGCTAGTGAGGGCTGTGCAAGCAGATTCGGTAGTAAATTCTCAAGGAGAATTAGAAACATATTTAACGAGAAAATGCTGGGATCCGGGATCTATTCTGGGATCAGTGATTTGGGTCAATTTGTGGAGTTTGCACTTTCTCCCCATGTCTATGTGGGTTTCCCCTGGGTACTCCGGTTTCCACCCACAGTCTGAAAGTTGTGCTGATTAGATACATTGGCCATGCTAAATTCTCCCTCTGAGTACCCGAACAGGTATACAAGGAGACTATCTAGCCCATCGAATCTGCATCGAAGCTTAACCACACTTATCCCGTAGCCTCACATACTTATCCCGCTAGCCTATATATCTTGGGACACTAAGGGGCAATTTATCATGGCAATCAACCTAATCTGCATATCTTCAGAGTGTGGGAAGAAACTGGAGCACTCGGAGGAAACCCGCACAGACACGGAGAGGACATGCAAACTCCACACAGACAGTGAGCCAAGCTGGGAATTGAACCCGGCTCCCAGAATGTCACAGGAGCACTCCCATGAGTGTGACGACTAGAGGAATTTCATAGTAATTTCATTGCGGTGTTAACGTAAGCCTTACTTGTGATTAATAAATCAACTTTTACTTTCAAGCAGTTTTTGTTTTATTTATTTGATCGCTTGTGTTTTTTCGAAGCATTCCCACCTCATTTTCTGGTTCTCCCTCCACATTGTCTTTTTTTTTCTGCAAGTTCTTCCAGTTGGAGTTGGAAATTTCAACATTAGGACTGGCAGCCTCTGATGAGATTCAGCTTTCCCCACAGCCTTTTTCCGTTTCCATCTGGATACCATTGCGCTGATGACAAGATTGAACTTTGCACTTTTTCTTTGCGTTCTTTGATGAATTGCGCAACTGAGCACTTGGACAGGAATTGGTTGGTCAAAGTGGCTCAGCTGGGATTTGTAAAGCTAATTCGTGTCCAATCAATGATTATTTCATGGTGACTTGGATAATTTTTATGGACTGCGCCTTCGTTAACAGAGTTGGATGGGCTTTCAGAAAGCACATGATGATGTTCCACAGAGTGAGAGTGAAAGAAATAACCTTGTGACATGGGTCAATAACCAATTGGGAGGTCAGATACAGAGACATAGGGGCTAAGGCCTCATTTTTGAGTTGGTGGGATGCAGAGGAAGGGCATGCTGATTTCGTATTGCTGAGACTGACATCAGACACCAGGACAGCGCTGTGGCACTGCTAGGACCTGGGTTCAATTCCCAGTTTGGCTCACTGTCTGCATGGAGTTTGCATGTCCTCCCCATGTCTGCGTGGGTGCCCTCCGGGTGCTCTGATTTCCTCCCACACTCCGAAGGTATGCAGATTAAATTGATTGGCCATGGTAAATTGCCCTTTAGTGTCTCAAAGATATCTAGGCTAGTGGGATAAAAGTGGGATAAACTAGTGGGAAAATAGTGGGCTATGGGGTAAATGTGGCTAAGTGTTGATGCAGATTCGATGGACTGAACGGCCTCTTGTGCATTAAAGGAATTCTACGATTTGTAAGACCCCAAGACATTTTCAGAGAGAGAAAAACAAAGAAAAGTGTTAGAAATGAAGACACGCATGAACAGAGAGGCTGTTTTAATATTGGGTCTCAGGCCTCAGTTTACTGCTTTGGAGAAGTTGCTAGCTCTTGTCACATCTCCACAAGCAGCTCACGTTCCAGCAGTAATGAAATTTTGGCTCTGCTTAGCTTTCCAGCAATGGCTTCAAGCATACCCCTGAGGATTGGGGGTGGTTTTAAATTCAGGAAGGTTACCCGCACTAAGCAATCCTACTGAAATAGCTCAGCTGGACATTTTTCTCACTTGCTGCTCACAGCATCTTGTGCAAGTCCGATTGACGTGTTTTACTGCAGTAGCAAATGGAACTCTTACGCTCCAAGAGGAATGAGTTGGCTTCAAAGCACTTTAGGCACCTTGCAGCTGTGAATGGCCCTGTGTGAAGATGAGTTCTTGCTCTATATCAGAATACTACTGTGGAGTAATTTCATACAGTATCACAGAGGACAGAAACAATCCAGCTGATTTGTGCCAGTGTTTATGTTCCACACAAGCATCCTCCCACCTAACCTAATTTAACATTCCGGGCACATCTTCCTATCCCTGTAATGCCTGTGATTTAATTTAACTTTCTGTTAAATGCAACAATTCACACCTAAGCTACTTATTGTAATAGCAACTTCCACATTATCTGGGAAAAGAGGCTTTTAGAATCATAAATTTATAGAATCTCTACAGCCATTCAGCCCATTGAGCCATCCTAACCCCACATGTTTATCCTACTACTCCCTCTGACACTGAGGGGTAATTTAGCATGGTAAACTCACCGAACCTGTACATCTTTGAAGTGTGTGAGGAAACCAGAGCACCCAGAGGAAACCCACGCACATAGAGTGTGCAATTTCCACACAGACAGTGACCCAAGGCCAGAATCGAACCTGGATCCCTGGTGCTGTGAGACAGCAGTGTTAAACACTGTGCCGCCCCAGTCTCCTGTGTTCTTTGTTATAAGGTATTAAAACTGATCTTAGCATCTTTTCTACACCTCGCCGGAAAACTTTGACATAAAGACCGCAATCACTCCTGAGAGTCGTAGAGTTATCGAGTTTAATGTTTTTCTGCCCTTCATTATTTCATGGGGCTTCTCTTTTCTAGAGAAAAGAGCCCCAGGCCTCAACTCCTTTTCTTCCTCATTTAATCACTCTCAGTTATTCTCGAGCAGTGAAATCCCATGTGTTACAGTGCAGCGCGCTGTACATTCCTCCCTGCTGTGAAAGCCCTTGACCTGCTGTTTGTCACATCACTGACGCAGACGGCTTGGTTTCCAGCCATGTCACTTAAGAAGAGTGAGAAGGTCAAGTTGAAGGAGATTGCCTCCCTACTACTGCGCATTGATCTCAAAGAGCCCATGTGCGTTCTGAAGTACTACACAGTTAGACGTCTCAGTCGCACTCATTTTTCACTTAGTTAAGCTTCTACTTTCCAATATCCATTACATTCATTCTGAGCCAGGGATTTGAACTAATCATCTGTTTACACATATCCTAGGACTGCTAAGAACATAAGAACTAGGAGCAGGAGTTGGCCATCTGGCCCCTCGAGCCTGCCATTCAATAAGATCATGGCTGATCTTTTCATAGATCAGCTCCATTTACCCGCCCGTTCACTATAACCGTTAATTCCTTTACTGTTCAAAAATGTATTTATCCTTACCTTAAAAACATTCAATGAGGTAGCTTCAACTGTTTCACTGGGTAAGAAATTCCACAGGTTCACAATGCTTTAGGTGAAGAAGTTCCTCCTCAACTCAGTCCCTAAATCTGCTTCCTCTTATTTTGAGGCTATGCCCCCTAGTTTTAGTTTCACCCGCCAGTGGAAACAACCTCCCTGCTTCTATCTTATCTATTCCCTTCATAATCTTATATGTTTCTATAAGATCTCTCTTCATTCTTCTGAATTCCAATGAGTATAGCCCCAGTCTACTCAATCTGTCCTCGTAAGCCAACCCTCTCAACGCCGGAATCAACCTAGTAAATCTCCTCTGCACCCCCTTCAGTGCCAGAACATCCTTTCTCAAGTAAGAAAGTGCTCCCATTCGACTTTCCATCTGTTTGTTAACATGTTCCAGATTTCCTTGCACATTTTCCTTTTGGGAATGCAGGCACATTTGAAAGGGTCCTGACCAAAAGCTGGAGGGAATGGGTGTGTGCCCAAAATGACAAACCTATGTTCCCTGCACTGGCAGGTACAGCAATGAAAATAAAGGTGAGGGGAGGTGGGGAGAGTGGGGGAGGGCGGAGATGTGTTACACCCAGTCTCAGGATTCTCACTCAATCTCACACCACCCATCCACATACACCTCCTCACAGCCACTCACTCACCCACGTGCACAGACCTTAAGTTCTGTGTCCCTATTTGAGAAAGGACACACTGGCACTGTAAGCAGCATGGTGACACAGTGGTTAGCACTGTTGCCTCACAGCACCGAGGAACTGGGTTCGATTCCTGGCTTGGGTCGGTGCAGAGATTTCATGTTTTCTCCGTGTCTGCGTGGGTTTCTTCATGTGCTCCAGTTTTCTTCCATAGTCCGGAAGGTGTGCTGGTCAGGTGTATTGGCTGTGTTAAATTCCCCCTCAGTGTACGTGAATAGGTGCCTGTGTTTGGCAACTGGGGGATTTTCACAGTAACTTCAATGCAGTGTTAATGTAAACCTACTTGTGAGTAATAAATAAACTTTAATTTTGGAGGGGTACAGAGAAGATTCATTAGGTTGATTCCAGAGTTATGGCTTATGAGGACAGACTGAGTAGACTGGCCCCATATTCATTGGAATTCTGTGGAATGAGAGGAGATCTTATAAAAACATATATGATTATGAAGGGAATAAATAAGATAGAAGTTGTTTCCATTGGCAGGTGAAACTAGAACTAGGGGGAATGGCCTCAAAATAAGGGGGAGCAGATTTAGGACTGAGTTGAGGGGGAACTTCTTCATCCTAAAGAGTTGTGAATCTGTGGAATTCCCTGCCCCATGAAGCAGTTGAGGCTACCTCATTGAATGTTTTTAAGACAAGGATAGGGAAATATTTGAACAGTAAAGGAATTAAGCGTTATGGTTAGCAGGCGGATAAGTGGAGCTGAGTCCATGAGAAGGTCAGCTATGATCTTACTGAATGGCAGAACAGGGGCCTAATCCTGCTTCTAGTTCTTATGTTCTTATGTTCTCTCACACCCTGGTCATTTTTTTAGCTTACTCTATTTTATCTCTAATTAATTGCTACAATGTTGTTACACTTTTGCTCAGGAGGTGTTTCTTTTCGTAAAACTTCAACTTTTTTTGAAATTTGTTCACTTGTTATTGGAGTGAGAAAATATGTGAACGTGCCCTCCCCCGAATGAAGAGTTTGGACAAGCCTGAGGTAGATGGGTATATGTTACACTCAGCCATGAACAAATAGAACACTGGAACAGCTACGAGGTGCTAGATTCCCTATTCCTGTTCCGATATTCCCCCACACTAAATTACAATTAATAGTTCCAGAATCCTCGGATGGCTTGTCGGGCAAATATTCATAAACATCAAATAGGCCCCAAGGAACAATTCCTGCCCAAAATTGAATTTACTGATTTTAACTGAGCCTGGGCTAAAAGAGTGACAATCCCCCTCAGCACCTTCAACTAATTGCTTTTTCCGTCATAAAGTGATCTGTCTTCCAGTTGGAAATACTCATTCTGTAGACTGGCAGGTGATGATGGTGTTGAGAAACATGTCTGTCTCAGGAGTTTACAGCAGCATTGACATTCCCCCGAGTTCATATCTACAATCTCTACAGTGCAGAAAGAGGCTATTCAGCCCATTGAGTTTGCAGCACACCTCTGAAAGAGCGTCCCACTCAGGTCTTCCCCTCTGCCCTATTCCCGTAACCCATGCATTTACCAGGGCTAATCCATCTAACCGTTACTATCAGGTAACTTATCGTGGCCAGTTCTCCTAATCTTCACTTTTTGGAGTGTGGAAGGAAACCAGAGCACCCAGAGGAAACCTATGCAGACATGGGGAGAATGTGCAGACTCTATGCAGATAGTCATTCAAGGTCAGAATCGAATCTGGATTTCTGATGCTGTGAGATAGCGTTGCTAACCATTGTGCCATTCTTTTGGTGGTATAATCCCAGTCGGAGATCATCAGCTCCCTTTTCCCTTCACATCCCCACTGCCCCAGATAAAGCTGGACAGGTACATGACTGAGAATGTCAGCCATTGGGTTCCTCAAGCCTGCTCCATCGTTCAAGAAGTACAAGGCTTATCTTCTCCTGTAACTCTGCATTTCTGACTTCTTCCCAGATCCCCTCCACTTGATGTGGTTTTGAAAAAGATCCTCTTCTTCCTCCTATCCTTCCCCTCCATCCCCATGGACCAGGAACATTCTACATTCACAGAGCTGGAGAAGGGATGACAGGCTAAATGGTCTCTTTCTGTGTCATGGTCATAGAGCTTTACAACCTAAAAAGAGGCCCTTTAACCCATCACATGTGTGCCAGCCACCAAGCTCCCATTCATTCTCATCCCATTTTTCAGTAGCTGATTCGTAACCTTGTTTCTGTTCAAGTGCTCATCTAAATGCTTCTTAAGTGTTATGTGGTTTTCCACCTCTATCAACCCTTCAGGCAGTGAATTCCAGATTCCCACCATCCTCGGGGTGAAAAAGCTTTTCCTCAAATCCTCTTTAAATCTCCAGCCTCTTAACTTAAATCTACATCTCCTGGTTACTGATTCCTCTACGCAGAGGAAAAGTTCCTTTCTATCCATCTATCAGTGTCTGTCAAGATTTTGTACACCTCAAAGATTCCCCCCTCCACCTTCTCTATGGTAAGAAAAGCAACCCAGTCTAACCAGCCTCTCTCCAAACTCCAGCCCAGGCACAAACAAATTCTATACTTACTCTGGTGAATCTGAAAAAAGACAATATCACACAAAGTGAAAGGAGACTCCAGCATCATTGAAAGCAATGAATTTACATACATGCATTTCACAAAATCCTTGAGAAAATATTGCACTAAACACAGTCCAGAGAGAAAAAAAATGTTCGGACACTGACACAATCCAGGAGAATACAGTGCAAATATTGGCATGCTCCGGGCAATCCCAAATTTCATAGTGGCACACGCTTGGAATGTTAATTGAAAGTACTGATTTATCTGGGAAATCCCATGTAAATACAGACACATTCCAGAAAACCTAACTCTGAATACTGACTCATTTTGGGTAATCCCATTGCAAAAACTGGGGCAATTGCAAATATTGACAACAATTAAGGAAAACTCAGTAAAAATGTCATAGCAACGCAAAGGTTTGTACTACAAATGGTAACACACTCAGCAGTTTCCAGTATGAATACTAACACAGGAGATTCCAGTGTAAATTCGCATATAACTCTTCTGGGTAGCAGTGTAAATTCATATACACTCGTGTAGATTCCAGTGTAAATTCATGTACACTCTTGTAGGTTCCAGAGTAAGTTCATGTACACTTTTGTAGATACCAATATAAATTCATATACACTCTTGTAGATACCAGTGAAAGTGTGCATACACTCCTATAGATAGCAGTATGAATTTATGCACACTCCTGTAGATTCCAATGTAAATTTATGGACACTCTTGTAGATCTACAGAGGGACAGCTGGAGTGAGCTCAGAAGTCTCTGCATCATCTGGTGCTGTTGGTCTTGGGGGCCCAGCATTGTGTGCATGATAGAGTGAGAGTCCTCAGTAGTGGGCTTCTGCATCTGGACCAAGCTCTGGTGCCCTCTGCAATTGTCTTCTGTGTCTGGAGCATGCACTTGAAGCCCCCCAGAGACTTAACCATTCCTTGGACCCCGTCACCCCTGCCTACAAATTCTTGCCTCAGGCTTTCCACAACAGTTACCATCTTCACTGCATTGGCCTGGGTGCCACACAACGCTGGCACCATCTCCTGTGCCTGAAGGCTGTGGGACTCCTCCAAGCAGCCTTTCAATTGTCCAAGATTGCAGACACCCCCTCCTGCAGTTCCTCGGCTCGGCATTTGCATCTCCAACAGCTTTGGGAGAACTTTCTCGATATTTGGAACAGGTGGCATCGATCGGCACCATAGCTCGACAGAAAGGAGTTGCGATGAGGAGTGTCAGAGGGATTTGAGGGAGTGCGGGGGGGGGGAGGGGAATGCTTGTCGGGCACTGGAAGGCTGCAGGGTGTTAGGAAATGGATTGATGTGGACATTCCAGGGGTAACAGATGGGATTTTTGCCAGGATGTAACAGATGGGCACAGACACTTGCAGCTCCAAGTCATTCTTTTTTTTGGGATATTAGGCACCAGTCCTCAGTGTCAGGCTGTGGGCACTGACTGCCACAGCCACCCCATGCCAAGCTATTCTTATTTCCTTGTTTCTGGGTTATCTATCCACCCTGGGGTACAGGGTGTCCTGTCTCTCCTCGACTGCAACTCAGAACCTTCCGAGCTCTGTTTGCGTGAAGCATGGAGCTGCTCTTCTTGCTGCTGTCCACCAGGCTTGACTGGCTGTGAGGGCAGAGGGAGTATTTAAATGTAGTTTTCTCTTATTGATGATCCAGCTCAGGTGAGTCCTACACCTGGGAATCCATACCGCCGTGTTTCACATGAGGAGTTTTTCAGTGCACTAAGTTTGGAACAATGATGATCTGTTTTGTGCCAGTATCATAACTTTTTCTTGTCCAAAATGTCTTTTGGTCATTTATTGGGAAAATTCCATCCATTGATGCATTCTCAAAAGTTTGAAAATGAGTCCATTCATAAGTATTGCCAATAATGACACAGTGTATATTTTAGGACTTCCCACATTTAAGTATTGACACACTGCAACAAAGTCTACCTCTAAATACCGGGAAACTCCAGGAACTTGAATTTAAATAGGTGTCACAACAGGAAAAAGTCATTTGGTGGCACAGGACTTGGGTATTGTTGAAGAAAGATATTTTGTTGAAACTTCAAATCTTGCAGTCATCAGGACAATGTCAAGAGAAACAACCATTGTATAATCTATGAGAAGAGAGAGCTTATTTGTTGGCAAGTGGATTCTGATTGGTATAGGCGTTGCATTGGTGAATGCACCAGTTGATGCTGGCTGACAGTTAACTGCTAAGAATTATTTGAAAAATTAAACCAGGCACTATCGGCAAAGTATTTTTTTTTTAGCAATAACATAACAAAACACTATGGCCAGAATTTTGCCTGCAAACCAGCTGCAGAATCAGGGCGGGTAAGGCTCTCAGAATGAAATTCTCCATTGGCCTTAGGTGGGATTTTATGAGCCTCACCCAAGCGAGGTCATAAAATCCCCACTTTTGAGTACTGGCGCTTCTGAGATTCTGCATTAAATAGTGAAAATCACTCTACTTCAAATGCTTGACTTACTGTATGAAATTTCATTGTAAAAACTGCGGCAATGCAATGGATTACACTGATACATTCCTGAAAAAGTAAACATGAAGAAACTGTGGAAATCAAATTAAAAATTCTGACACTTTCCAAAGAATTGTATTATAAATACAGACTCCCACTACGTATAAATATTGACACATTTCAGGTGATCGCACTCTGAATATTGTGGAACTGCAGGAAATCACACTGCAAATATTGGCTAACTATTGGAAATTCTAATGTATATTCTGCCACAGCCAGGAACCAATTTCTGTAAATACGCAGCCATTATGGGAATTATCTTTATTAAAAACTGACTGTACCAGAAAGGCCCATTGCAAATCTTGCATATATTAATTTCCCATTGTATATATTTTTAAAGTTTGTTTATTAGTCACAGATAAGGCTTATCTTATCACTGCAATGAAGTTACTGTGAAATTCCCCTAGTCATCACACTTTGGCACCTGTTCGGATCAATGCACCTAACCAACTTCCAGACTGTGAGAGGAAACCGGAACACTCAAGGAAACCCATGCAGGCATGGGGAGAACGTGCAAACTCCGCACAGACAGTGACCCAGGCTGGAAATCGAACTCAGGTCCTTAGTGCCCTAAGGGGCTAATCACTGGTTCTTGCCTGCTTTCCTGGATTACTAGTTCAGTGACTATATTACTGTGCCACTGCCTCCCTGATGTGTAGGTGTTAGCGGAAAACTGGCCTACAGTTAATTGGATAAATAGATTTAAAAGTATGGGCGTAATTAAACATCTGGGAACTCTTAAAGATATTCATGTGTCACCATGGGATGGCACAGTAGCACAGTGGTTAGCATTGCTGCTTCACAGCACCCAAGAGCCAGTTCAAGTGCAGCCTCGGGTGATTATCTGTGTGGAGTTTGCACGTTCTCAGCATGTTCTCGTGATTTCCTCTGGGTGTTCTGGTTTCCTCTCACATTCCAAAGCTATGCAGAGTAAGTGGATTGGCCCTAAATTGCCCCTAAGTGTTCAGAGAGATTGGAAGTGTGAATATTTGGGGCTATGGGGATATGGCCTGGGTGGGATTGTTGTCAGTGTTGATGGGCCAAATAACCTTCTTCTGCCCTGTAAAAATTCTATGATTTCATGAAAATGTTCATTCCATTAAAAAGTAGAAACTTAGCAAGGAAGGTCTATCTATGAGCAAAATGAAAGAAATCCCAAGGTGTTTTTTACATATATTAAGGGCAAAAGGATAATCGGGACAGGGTCGGGCCCAGTGTGGACAAAAGTGGCAAACTGTGCATCTGGCCAAAAGACATAGGTGAAGTATTGAATGAGTATTTTGTATTTGTGGTCTCTACGGAGAAGGACAATGCAGGCATAGAAAGCAGGGAGGAAAACTGTGATATAAATCAACAGTTAAGCAATAAGAATGTGGATGTGTTAGTGGTTTTACTGGACTTAAAAAGTGGATACATCCTTAGGCCCAGATTGCGCAACTGTGAAGCTAATTTTCACATTTTTTCTGGCCACAGGTGAAGTCAGTAAAAAGTCTCACAACACCAGGATAAAGTCCGACCAGTTTATTTAATAGTAAACCCACAAGCTTTCGGAAACACTGTTCCTTTGTTAGGTGTGTGGAAGCTTCTGAACCTTCTGCGCATTAGAAAGGATGTGATTGCAGTAAAAAGATGCAGAGGAGATTCACAAGGATGTTGCCTGGGTTAGAGTTTTTCAGCTGTGAAGAAAGGTTGGATAGATTGGGACTGTTTTCCTTAGGTCAGAAAACGCTGAGGGGGATACCTCATTGACGTGTACAAGATTATGACAGACACAGAT
The DNA here is from genome assembly GCA_024679065.1 of Sphyrna mokarran. NCBI lineage: Eukaryota > Metazoa > Chordata > Chondrichthyes > Carcharhiniformes > Carcharhinidae > Sphyrna > Sphyrna mokarran. Next base: position 8,684,977 of record JAGIQG010000003.1, on the reverse strand, counting down.
AGGATGGATAGAACATTTCCCCTTAATAGAGGGGTCAATAACCAGGGGCATAGATTTAAGGCAAGAAGTAATAGATTTTGAGGAAAACCTTTTTCTTCCAGAGATGAGTGAAAATCTGGAACTCACTGTCTGAAAGGTAGTGGAGGCAGAAATGCTTACACATTTAAGAAGCATTTATTCTCTGGAGTTTAGACAAATGATCTCATGAAAACATACAAGATCCTGAAAAGGCTTGAGAGGCATTGAGAAAATGTTTCCCTGGATGGGGAATCTAGAACATGGGTTTACAGTTTCATAATCAGGTGATAACCATTTAGGCTGAGGTGGAATTTCTTCGTTCATAGGATTGTGAACCTTTGTAATTCTCTACACCAGGGATAGTTGATGCTACATCAATGAATACATTTAAGGCTGAGATAAACAAATGTTTGGTCTTTCAGGCAACTAAAGGTGAAGCCAAAGATCAACCCTGATCATATTGCATGACAGAGCAAGCTCAAATAGCCGAATAGTCGAATCCTGTTCCTGGTTCTTATATTCTTATGTTCTCATTCCAGAACATTCAAATACTGGCACACCAGTGCTGATCCTACTGTGAATACTGATACTATCCAGAGACTCCCCCTGACAATACGGAGACATTCCAGGAAACCTCACTTTTATACTGACCCAGATAAGGAAATTGTGTACGAATTGACATTATTGAGGCAATCTTAGTGTAAGCAATCACACACTACAGAAAATCCCAACATAAATATTGATACACCAGAAGGCATTCTATTGAAAATATTGACACATTTCAGGAAATGAAAGCACTGCAATTGCTGGCATAATCTGCAAAAAAGTAACTGGAAATACTGACCCATTGCATGACGTCTCCTTATAAACACTAACATACAGCAGGAAATCCCATTGTAATATTGACACACTGCAGACAATCCCAGTGTCGTGTTGATACTTTCCAAGCTTTCCCTTCGCAAATGTTGACAAACTCCAGGCGATTCCACTCTAAGTACTGGCACACTTCAGGAGATTCTAGTGCTGATAGTCTCCAGTGGAACTCCCTCTTCAGATAAATATACACTCGAGGAAATCCCTCTGCCATTACTGACACACTCCAATTACAAAAGAACCGAGGGACTCTCAGAGGTTCCGGTATGAATGTTAAATCCCATTCGAGACATTGACTCATAATACTGACACACTCCAGAAAATAATTACTGCAAATACTGAAACGCTGTAGGTGATATTAATGTAAATACCACCACTACTTAGTCCAAACATGTGCAGGTTAGATGAATTGACCATGCTAAATTGTCCCTTAGTTTCAGGGAGGCTAGATAGGTTAAATGCATGGATTACGGAGTCAGGGCCTGGGTGAGATTGTGCTCAGTGCAGACTCGATGGGCCTAATATTCTCCTTCTGTGCTGACCCAGGAACATTAACGCTATAATTCGACTCAGTTCAGGATGTTCTATTGTAAAATAAAAGCCAGACACTGCAAATGCTGGAAATCTGAAATATAAGAGAGATGCAAATGCTCAGCGGGTCAGACATATCTGTGAAGGGAGAAAGAGTACTAACCTTCGAGGTCGATGACCTGGGGATTTTCAGAGTAACTGCAATGCAATGTTAATGTCAGCCTAATGGTGACACTAATAAATAAACTTCCATCAGAACAAAAGGTTGCCTTGTGAATATGAAAACATTCTTGGAAATCCCATAGCGTACATTGATTTGCTTTTGGAAATTCCAATAAAAATGCTGGCATAAAACAGGGGATTCTATTGTAAAAACTCCAGCTAATTAATAATACGTTCCAGAAGTGTATTATTTCTGGGCATGACGGTGACACAGTGATTCACACTGCCTCACAGTGCCAGGGACCCAGATTCAAATTCATCCTTGGGTTACCGTCTGGGTGGAGTTTGCACATTCTCCCCACGTCTGCATGTGTTTACAGTAAATGTCAGTATTTACAGTGAGTTTATCCTGTGTGCATGTCAGTATTTGCAGTGTGTCTACCCTCTGTGTGTATCAGTATTTAAAGTGTGTCTATCCTGCATCTGTGTCAGTATTTACAGTGAGTCTATCCTGTGTGTGTGTCAGTATTTACAGTGGTTCTATCCTACGTGTGTGTTAGTGTTTACACTGGGTATATCCTGTGAGTGCATGTGTGTGAGTGTGTCAGTATTTACAGTGAGTCTACCCTGTGTGTGTCAGTATTTACAATAAATCTACTCTGTGTATGTCAGTATTTACAGTGAATCTATTCTGCGTGTGTGTCAGATTTACAGTGAATCTATCCTGTGTGTGTCAGTATTTATATTGAATCTACTCTGCGTGTGTGTCAGTATTTACAGTGAGTCTACCCTGTGTGTGTGTCAGTGTTTACATTGGGTCTAACCCTTGTGTGTATGTCAGTATTTACAGTGAATCTATTCTGTGTGTGTGTCAGTATTTACAGTGAGTCTACCCTGTGTGTGTGTCAGTATTTACAGTGAATCTACCCTGTGTGTGTCAGTATTTACAGTGAGTCTACCCTGTGTGTGTGTGTGTGTGTGTGTGTGTGTGTGTGTGTCAGTATTTACAGTGAATCTACCCTGTGTGTGTCAGTATTTACAGTGAGTCTATCCTATGTGTGTCAGTATTTACAGTGATCTACCCTGTGTGTGTGCCAGTATTTACATTGGGTCTATCCCGTGTGTGTGTCAGTATTTACAGTGAGTCTATCCTGTGTGTGTGTCAGTATTTACAGTGAATCTACCCTGTGTGTGTGCCAGTATTTACATTGGGTCTAACCCATGTGTGTGTCAGTATTTACAGTGAATCTACCCTGTGTGTGTGCCAGTATTTACATTGGGTCTAACCCGTGTGTGTGTCAGTATTTACAGTGAATCTACCCTGTGTGTGTGCCAGTATTTACATTGGGTCTAACCCGTGTGTGTGTCAGTATTTACAGTTAATCTATTCTGCGTGTGTGTCAGTATTTACAGTGAGTCTACCCTGTGTGTGTGTGTGTCTGTCTGTCTGTGTCAGTATTTACAGTGAATCTACCCTGTGTGTTTGTCAGTATTTACAGTGAATCTACCCTGTGTGTGTGTGCATGTCTGTGTCTGTGTCTGTGTCAGTATTTACTGTGAATCTACCCTGTGTGTTTGTCAGTATTTACAGTGAATCTACCCTGTGTGTGTGTGCACGTCTGTGTCTGTGTCAGTATTTACTGTGAATCTACCCTGTGTGTTTGTCAGTACTTACAGTGAATCTACCCTCTGTGTGTGTGTGCATGTCTGTGCCTGTGTCTGTGTCAGTATTTACTGTGAATCTACCCTGTGTGTGTGTGCATGTCTGTGTCTGTGTCTGTGTCAGTATTTACTGTGAATCTACCCTGTGTGTTTGTCAGTACTTACAGTGAATCTACCCTCTGTGTGTGTGTCAGCATTTCCACTGTGATCCACTGCCCAATGCCCAAAGATTAACACTTGAATTTTCCTGTCTGCTTCAGTTTTATGAACAGTAGCTGTTGTTCCAAACTGGTTTTCTTTTGGTGACAGCTGTTATATATGACAAAGTTACATAATGTGCTGGCGTTTTGCAGAGTGGTGGAGATTCCATTGAATTATAGAAATGGCAAATGTGACCAGTTTCAGAAATACTTCCCATTTCCATTTCATGCCACTTTTGCCTGAAGAGGACTGGGAGCAGGGTGATGATGTTGCACATCTTTGACAATGAGGTGCATGCTCTGGGTGTAAGTGAGAGCAGCTGTTGCCAACTGGAGGTAGTTTTGGGCATTGTTCTTTGTATATGTAAGAACTGGCTGCTTGTGCATGAAGAAGAAAGGCACTTGTGTGCATTTGTCCCCTAGGTTTTGCCTATGTTAAGAAAGACTGGCCCAGTATTCTTCCTTTAGTCGGTGTGTATGCAGTTAACATTAGGCACATCGCCCACAACAAGCAAAACCAAACTCAGCACAGCAATTTGAACTCCGTGTTGGGTTCAACAGACCCCATTTTCACATGCGGCAATGTTCATATCCTGCAGAGTGGGAGTCACAAATTGGTGGAGAGGATGTAAATGCCAATTTAGAACTGATACAGGTTTGTAAAAAACCTGCCTTTGTCTTTGAGAGTTGAAAATAAAAGCTTTAGTAGTCACAATGGCTATTTGTTGATATTAATTAAATGGATATCATCATGCCTTTAGTAATAATTGGTTGCGTTCCACAATCCACAATTATCCCAATGGGTGAAGTGGAGGGGTTGAAAGTTCACAGTTTGATTCACAGCTCAAAGAGTTTATTATCAGATTAGCTGTCCTAGTTGTGAATATAAGTCTTTTGTTTTTATAAGGTATTAAGTCTTGAGGGGCTTTTAAAATTCTGGATAGCCCTTCATTGTTGGAGCTCTTTAAGCATATTGAAAGGCCATAATGAATATTTGGAACTTTATTTTATCTCAACATTGTTCCTGAAGTCTGCCCATTATGATACTGATGAATTGGAGGGCATGGAGGGCAAAGAGTGAAGGGTGGTGGCAAGATCTGGCATCAATGGGGCATGGACTGTGGGTTGGCAGGACAACAAATGTGAGTGGGAGTGTTTAAGGGCCTAATATTTAACCAAACAATTGGACCTAAGTTCCAGAGAGTCAAGGTGAACCTTTTAAACAGCCCCCCTCAGTGCTCTGCAGCTCCTATGTTTGTGTCTATATGATAGAGTCTTAGAAGTTTACAGCATGGAAACAGGCCCTTCAGCCCAACTTGTCCATGCTATCCTTTTTTAAAAAACCGTGAAGCTAGTTTCAATTGCCTGGATTTGGCCTATATCCCTCTGTATCCATCTTATCTATTTAATTGTCTAAATGCTTTTTAGAACATAGAACATAGAACATTACAGCACAGAACAGGCCCTTCGGCCTTCGATGTTGCGCCGACCAATATAAAAAGCAATGCCCCTCCAAACTAAACCATTCCCCTCTCCTCCATATACTTATCAACTAAAAGACAAAATTAAAAGACAAAATTGTACATGTCTTAACTATTACGCCTGGCAGCTTGTTCCAGACACGCACTACCCTCTATGTGAAACAATTATCCCTCTGGACACTTTTGTATCTCTCCCCTGATGGTCCAAACTCAGGGGCAATTTAGCATCACCAATCAACCTAAACTGTGCATCTTTAGACTCTGGGAGGAAACCGGAACACCCAGAGGAAACCCACACAGACATGGGGAGAACGTGCAAACTCCACACAGACTGTGACCCGAGGCCAGAATTGAATCGGAGTCCCTGGCACTTGAGGCAGCAGTGCTAATCACTGTACTTTGATCACTTTTTCCTTATCAGGTGTTCTTTTCTTAATCCTTTCATGGGATGTGGAGATCGCAGGCAAGGACAGCTCTAAGCATCTCTAATTGCCTATAAACTGAGTGACTTTCTAGGCTATTTCTGAGGGACAGTTAAGAGTCAATGTGGTTTTGGAATCACGTGTAGGCCAGACCATGTAAGGAGTGTAGATTTCTTTCCTTAAAGGACATTAATGAACCATTTGGGCTTTTGCAACAATCGATGAGAATTTCTTATTCATCTCAGGTGGCACAGTGGCACAATGGTTAGCACTGCTGCCTTACAGCACCAGAGACCTGGGTTCAATTTCTGGCTTGGGTCACTATCTGTGCGGAGTCTGCATGTTCTGCTTGAGTCTGCATGGGTTTCCTTTGGGTGCTCTGGTTTCCTCTCACAGTCCGAATGACGTGTTGGCTCAGTGCATTGACTATGTTAAATTCTCCCTCTGTGTACCTGAACAGTGACTAAGGGATTTTCAGTGTGACTTCATTGTGTTGTCAATGTAAGCCCCCTTATGACTAATAAATAAATTAAATTACTGAGATGAAGTTTGTACTCCAGACTTATTAGTTCCACCAACCACCATGGTGGGATTTAAACACAATCCCCAAAGCATTAGACTGGAACCTCTGAATTACAAGTCCAGTAACATTACCATACCCCATATGGCATATTATTAAGAAATGATTCTATAAATTTAATTTTTCATTCCATTGTCTTACGTTGTGTTGTCATCCTTTTCTTTGATATTCCAATACGTGATGTTTTCTGCAGTTTAATGATGATCCTTTTCTGTTACTATCTGTTACAATCATGTCAAGAAGTCCTTGTCGATTTTCCGCTGTGCCTCTTATAATTACTGTTATGGACTCAGACTATTTATATTCCATCCACCTACTGAAATTCCTGACAAATGCAATAGATGCCTTGTAATCATTATAATCACAGTGCTGCACAACAGACTCGTGAGAAACATTATAGTCATGGAATAAAAGGGACAGCAGCAACATAGATACAACATTGGCTGAGTGACAGAAACAGAGAGTAATGGTTAGTGGGTGATCTCAGGGATGGAGGAGGAACGCTTGTAGTGAAGTTGCACAGGGATTGCTGTTGGCGTTGTAAACTGTGAGGAAGACAGTGTCGAACTTCAAAAGGACATAGACAAGTTGATAAAGCGGCGGATACATGAAAGAGTGGCACGGTGGCGCAGTGGTTAGCACTGTTGCCTCACAGTGCCAGGGACCAGGTGCGATCCCCAGCTTAGGTCGCTCTGCAGAGCCTGCATATGTGGATTTCCTCCAAGTGCTCTGGTTTCCTCCCACTGTCTGAAAGGCATGGTGCTTTGGCCATGCTAAATTCTCCCTCAGTGTACCCAAACAAGCACCAGAGTAGGGGATTTCCACAGTAACTTCATTGAAGTGTTAATGTGAACCTACTTGTGACATTAGTAGACTTAAGAGATGAAGTTTGATGTGGAAAAATGTGAACTGCTACATTTCGGTTGGAAGAATATGGGAAGACAATGGCTGGATTTTTACCAGCACGCCCACTCGAGACTCATAAAACCGCACCCAATGCCAATGGAGAGTGCAGTTTTGCGAGCCTTGCCCATCTTTATTCTGGAGTGGATGGGCCAGTAAAATCAGAGCCAATACAATATAAAGGGTACATCTAACGAGAATGCTGGGGCAGAACGATCCAGATGTATATGTGCAAAACCATTAACGGTGGCAGGACAGGTTGAGGGTACAGTTAATAAAATATATATGCTATCCTTGGCTTTATTAATAAAGGCATAGAGTACAACAGCCAATGAGGGTATGTTGAGCTTGTGTAAAACACCAGCTGGATTTGTGTGTACAGTTCTGGGTCTGGTATTTCAGGAAAGATGTGGACGCATTGCGAGAATACAGAAGAAGTTTATGATAATGGTTCAATACCTGAGGCAAGAAACTCAGGTTGAGAGAAGATTTTATAGAGGTGGTCAAAATCTTGAGGGGGATGGATGGAGTAAATAGAGAGCAACTGACCCCGCTCATGAAAGGTTCAAGAAGGAAAAGACACAAGCTTAAAGGAATTGGCAAAAGAAGCAGAAGGAATATGAGAATATGAGAAAAAAAAGCTTTTGCACACAGTGAGAGGTGAGGGTTTTGATTCCACTGTCTGAAGGTATGATGGATGTCAGCTCAACCAAAATATTCAAGAGGGAATTGGGCACTTCAAAATTTATTTCTTAGTGTCACAAGTGAGACTTACATTAACATCGCAATGAAGTTACTGTGAAAATCCCCTAGCCACCACACTCTAGTGCTTGTTCAGGTACACTGAGTTAGCATGGCAAATGCACCTAACCAGCATGTCTTTTGGGCTATTGGAGGAAACCAGACCATCTGAAGGAAACCCACAGAAGAGAACATGCAACCACCACACAGGCAGTGAATCGAACCCAGATCCCTAGCACTGTGAGGCAGCAGTGCTAACCTCTGTGCTGTAGACAATGATCATTTAAAAAAAACAATGTCCATGATTAGGGGAAGAACATGGCGGTAAGATGAGGGTGAGAGTGAGTGAGGGTGATGTGAGGTCGCACATTGAGAAAAAGAAATGGGTGAAATTGTGGGGCATGCTTCTGAGGAATGTTGTACAGGAGAAAGCTTGGGAGAGGAGAGTGGGGGGGGGGTTATCCCTTGTACATATCATACCATTCAAATTTCCTGCCCTAACGAGGTAATTGAATCTTTTGTAGCACAGTATCCATAAATTACAGACCACATCCCCCAACTGCTGAGTGCCTCAGCAGCTTCCATGTGGCACAATGGTTAGCACTGCTGCCTCACAGTGCCAAGGACCCTGGTTCAATTCCTGCCTTGGGTTACTCTCTGTGTGGAGTGTGCGTATTTTTCCCTGTGTTTGAATGGGTTTCCTTTGGGTACTTTGGTTTCTTCTCATGGTTAGATATGCAGGTTAGATTGATTGGCCATGCTTAATTATTTCCAAAAATGTGTAGGTTGGATGGATTAGCCTTGGCAAATGTGTGTGGTTGCTGAGCCTGGGCCTTGATAAGACACCCTGTCAGACTTGATGGGCTGAATGACCTCGTCTGCACTGTAGGAGTTCTATGTGTTCTAGCCACATCAGCTCATTTCCAGAGGATGACATCCTCATTCTCTCCTTAAGATGCCCATAATACAGCTTGATACAGCACAGCCTGCTCCAGGAACTTTCAAGATCTGGACTAATTGCCCCTGAGTAAATTCAGCACTCAGTTTTGTTAAACTGGGGAGAGAGAAATCTGCTGGAAACCCCACTCCTGCTTGCTCTCCGAGCTAGATTGGAAGGATATACGCACCTTTGGGGCTTGAATCGGGCTTCAGATATATGTCCGTGCATTTGAATAACTTTCCACTAGTCTCTGCCAAGACAAATGCAAAAGCTGATTGATCATAATTAGGTTCTTTAGAAAGAAGATCATTAAAATTATCTTCAGTAACATTATTGATTAGATTTTATCAAATAATTGTTCACTCGTGAACACAGTATGTATCTGGCAGTAACATGCTGAAATTGAAAGTCATCCCTGCCAAATTGAAATGGATTCAAGTTTGTTTGAAGGATGGGAGACATGGGAAGATCTTTGGGATCGTAATTTCATTTGATTGACTTGGCGATATAAACTCTTCTCTTCCCACTCATCAGAATGATGTTATTGCCAATAAAATAAATGCTGATTTTAAAAGAAATCTAACATGGAGTGGGATACTAATTAGATGGCAGGCATAAAATAACTTATTAGAATACTGAGGAGACTCTGATTTGGTCAAAGCAATGCCAGGCAGGTTTCTGAGTGATTATTTAGATCCAACATCCATATAAACCAATGAACATGTCATAAGGGTAGCTTTGGGTGGCATTTATGCCAATCTAATGAAGTGGGAGGGGCTAGTGAATTCCACGAGAGCAACTACGTTGGAATCCTGATGACAAAATTTGATGGGCAAGCTGGACAATCCGAGGGGAGGCAGCGAGGATGCAATGCCCATGAGTGTCGAGGAAGCCAATTTCTTTTTTATTATTCATTTGTGGGACATTTGTCATGAGCAGTTTTGGGCCCCATTTCTAAGGAAGGATATACTAGCCTTGGAAAGGGTCCAGAGAAGGTTCACAAGAATGATTCCTGGAATGAAGAGCTTGTCATTTGAGAAACGGTTGTGGACTCTGGGTCTGTACTTGTTGGAGTTTAGAAGGAAGGAGGAGATCTTATTGAAACTTTCAGGATACTGCGACGCCTGGATAGAGTGGACATGGAGAGGATGTTTCCACTAGTAGGAAAAACTAGAACCAGAGGGCACAACCCCTCAGACTAAAGGGACGATCCTTTAAAACAGAGATGAGGAGGAATTTCTTTAGCCAGAGAGTGATGAATCTGTGGAATTCTTTGCCACAGAAAGCTGTGGGGGCCAGGTCATTGAGTGTCTTTAAGACGGAGATAGACAGGATCTTGATTAATAAGGGGATTGGGGCTATGGGGAAAAGGCAGGAGAATGGGGATGAGAAAAATATTAGCCATGATTGAATGGCAGAGCAGACACGATAGGCTGAGTGGCCTAATTCTGTTCCTTTATCTTATGGTCATTGCTGGCTGGCCAGCATTTATTGCCCATCTTTAGTTGCCCTTGAACTGAGTGGCTCACTAGGCCATTTCAGAGGACAGAAGGGAGAATTTTACATGGCAATGGGACTGAAGGCATGCGGGCCAGTAAATTGGAAAGTATCCATGATGCACCAAGCCCCCAAAGTTGTTCTACCAGCGTTGGCAGGTGTGGGAGGGCTGACAGATCATTTAACTGAACAACTGAGAGAGATAATTAATGCTGTGCATCAACCAGCATTTTTTATGTTCATTCATGTGACATGGGCATCGCTGGGTGGCCAGCATTTTATTGCCCACCCCTATTTGTCAAGGACAGTTGAGAGTCAACTACATCACTGTGGCACTGTAACCATATGTAGGTTTGACCAGGTGAGAAGGGCAGATTTCCTTCCTCAAAGGACATTAGTGAACCAACTGGGTTTTTCTAATGATGGACAATGGTTTCATGGTCATCACTAAATTCATAATTCTAGATTTTTTTATATATTGAATTCAAATTCCACTATCTGTGGGATTCGAACCCAGGCCTCAGAACATTAGCTGAGTTTCTGGATTAATAGTCTAGTGATAATACCACCGGGCCATCACTTACCTCCTTTGGGATAGTTAAGAATTAATTTAAGTGACTGTTGAAGTCCATTAAAGGGATTAAGCTAGTGGCCTGATAGACAACTAGATCCCCAGCCAGTGTTGTTGAAGCGAGATGTCTTTCTCAAGTGAAAGGTCAGCCATGTTTCAGCTGCCTTCAGCAAGAGGACATGTGGAGTTTTGCAAATGGTTGACCACGTTAAGTCCAGGGGCAGCAGTCAGTCGAAGGACTGAAATATCAGAACTATGGAGATGTTAAACCCAATAATGTTGGGCTTCTGAGGAGCAGTGTCCAGGTAGACATCTGCAGGCACCTGAGGCCGTGTAATCAGAGAGGCAGGAGTAGCAAGGGTATCCACCCTGCCTTGTCCAAAAGTCATGCTGGTTAGTTGTTCTGACCATTCTGAACCGGACTGTGGCGACGAAAGAATTTTCACAGTAGTTTCATTGCAGTGTTAATGTAAATCTACTTGTGACACTAATAAATAAATTTAAACTTAATTGGGTGCCCCTGTATGTCACTATCTCTAACTGGTTTGATACAGTCAGCCAGCCCATTCTAACCCATTTAGGAATCCTGCTGAGTCAAGAGTCAAAGAGTTCTACAACACAGAAAGTGCCCCTTCAGTCCAACATATCAGCGCCAGCCAGCAAGCACCTATCTATCCTAATCCCATTTTTCAGCACTTGGCCTATCGCCATGTATGCTATGGCATTTCAAGCACTCATCTAAATGCTTCTGAAATGTTGGTTGAAAGTTTATTTACTTACGACAGATATCCCTTCTATTTTTATCTTAATATTACCCTTTTTCGTATTTGTTATTTGATTATTTTTGTCTGCAGGCTTTTATTTAATGCACTTTGGATTTCTCTCATGATGCTATCGAACTTCAGTATTGTGGAAAAAGGATGTATTTTTTTGTCAAAGCTTTTTGTCTTGGACTCATCAGGACAATTTGCAAGAATGCCAACATAAGGAGCAGCAACAAATATATACTGAATGACAAGAGAGTGCTCATTGGTTGACAAGTAGACTCTGATTAGTAAGGGCTTTGCAATTGGGTTAGATAGAAAAACATAGAAACATAGAAAAGAGGAGCAGGAGGAGGCCATTGGACCCTTCAAGCCCGCTTCACTATTCCTCGTGATCATGGTTGATTCAACTTAATAGCCTAATTCTGCCCCACCCCCATATCCTTTGATCCTCTTCACCCGAAGAGCTACATCTAACTCCTTTGGACGGTGTTTTGGTCTAAACTGCTTTCAGTGATAGAAAATACAATAGCTGACTACTCTCTAGTTAAAGAAATTTCTCTTCATCTCAGTCCTAAAAGGTTTACCTCACATCCTTAGACGATGACTCCTAATTCTGGACTCCCTCATTGAGAATATCTTTCCTGCATCTACCCTATCTAGTCCTGTTAGAATTTTATAGATTTCTATGAGATTCCCCCTCATTCTCCTGAATTCCAGCAAAGAGAATCCTATTTGACTCAATCACTCCTCATACATCAGTTCCATCATCCCAGTCTGGTGACTGACAGTTAATTGCCAATTGAAATTTAAACCAAGCAACTTGATTCTGATTGTCAGAGCATTGCCACGAGAATTAAACCAGCAGATGGTTGTCATTCATTTTGTTTAGCTGAAACAGATGCAATGTGTATACCTGTTCTTTCTGTCTGCAAAGAACAGGGCCCTGTGTATTAATATATGTAGCTTCTATTACTCCATGATCCCAACTGACAATCTTAAATAAGTTGTCACAGGCAAAGCTTTTACTAACCATAGTCTATTGCCAACCAATCAGCACTCTCTTCTCACACAATTATTTGTTATTTCCTTACATTGGTATTTTTGCGAATCATCCTGATGAGTCCAAGAATAAAAACTTTGGCAAAAAATGTCCTTATTTTCAATACTACTCAAATAATCCATCCTGTGATTAGTTAATCATAATTAGATCATAGATCATCAAACCCTACAGTGCAGAAAGAGGCCTTCAGCCCATCGAGTCTGCACTGAACACAATCCCACCTAGGCCCTACCCCCATATCCCTACATATTATACCCACTAATCCCTCTAACCTACGCATCACTGGACACTAAGCAATTTCTTAGCATGGCCAATCAACCTAGTCCACACATCTTTGGACTGTGGGAGGAAACCGGAGTACTCCGAGGAAACCCATGCAGACACAAGGAGAATGTGCAAACTCCACACAGACAGTGACCCGAGCAGGGAATCAAATGCAGGACCCTGTGTTACCGTGCCGCCACAAATTCTAGTCACATTCTAGTCAAAGACTAATTCTGGTCTTTCAATCAAATTAATTTTTTTATATATACAATTTTGATCAGCAGTTTTTAGTCACTTTCTTACAGAAGCAAAATATTGCAGACATGGGAAATCTGAAGTAAGAACAAAAATGGTGGAAACACCCAGCAGGTTAAGTAACATCTGTGGCGAGAAACAAAGTTAAAATCTCAGGTCATTTCATAAGAGCTTTCTTCCCTTCGGCACTGAAATCTTCTCTCACTGACTTCCCGCTGCCATTCTATACAGCAAGACACATCATTCAGCAGATACTTCCAAGTGTACAAGATTATGAGAGACATGGATAGGACAAATAGGGAGGAATTTATCCTATTAATAATTTAAGGTGAGTGGCAGGAGATTTGGAGGGAATTTGAGGAAAAACCTTTTCACCCAGAGGGAGGTGGGAATCTGGCGTTCATTATCTGAGAGAATGGTGGTGGAAATCCTCGCAACATCTAAGAAGCATTTACATGACCCCGTCATTATATATAAGGCTACGGACCAGCTGCTGGAAAATGGGAATGGAAAACTGGATGCTTGATGTCTGCCACAGACATGATGGGCCGAAGGGCCTCTTTCTGTGCTGTAAAACTCTACGGCTGGAACCTTACCACTGTTCTCACTGGTGGGATTTTTCCATCCCACTGCAGTGAGTGGAGATTGGGCTGGCTGCCTACCTCCTCCCTCACTGCAATGTGAAACTAGCATGAAGGGGCAGTAAAATCATGTCGAAGGCTCTACGTTCATATATGGAAATATAAAAGGTATGATTTATTATTGTACTCTATGCCCTAGCTAGGATTTCCTTGTGATCCTGCTTTGAAGGTAATGTTGTTACCTTGGCATGCCTCAGTGTATCTTTAAAGATCCTCTGATCTTGTTCCATTCATGAACATTTAAACATTTTTTCCCTTTCTGCCCAATGTCTTTCATCTCACTACTTGTAACGCTAACTTTGTCTTACTCTTTTCATTTTGTTCCAGGCCTTTCTGAGGGGTAAAATCATAAAAGTTCATCCCTTTGAAACTGTTCCATTTCACTTCTTTCAGATATCTTTTATCCTTCTCAGTAGCTGCCTCAGAAGATACTGGGGAGGCTGCAACTGTGACTTTATCATTGCCTTGTGGCCAAGGTAGTAAGGGTGGATAGGCCAGTCCCCAGGATGTTCAATGGACACTAACAAGATAAACTGAACAGGCACAATCATTGCTGTTCAGGAGCTTAGATTGATCATAGAGTCTTATAGCACACAAGTAAGCCATTCAGCCTACTGTGCTTGTGCTGTCTCTTTGAAAGTCCTGTGCCAAGCTGTTTTTTTTCCCACTTTCCAGGTAAACAGAACTATACAACCAATATATGTGGCATTGTGGCACAGTGGTTAGCTCTGTTGCCTCGCAGCACAGGGACCCAAGTTCGATTCCTGGGTCACTGTTTGTGTAGAGTCTGCATTCCTCTGTTCCAGCCTCTCAGTTGCTGTGGAGTAAAGGAGACATGAGTTCTGCATCTTCATTAAATACCTTTATTTTGTTGATTCAACTTCACACACAATTCTCCACCATTAAAATAGCACTACCTGTAACCCCTTTGTTTCTCAGCAATTTCTATTGACTAATTGATATCAGATTAGGACTTAATTGGAAGGTCTGTTAACACCTTTATCTTCCGGGTGCTTCGGTTTCTTCCCGCAGTCCAAAAGACATGCTGGTTAGGTGCACTGGCCACGCTAAATTCTCTCTCAGTGTACCCAAACAGGCACTGGAGTGTGGTGACTTGGGATTTCCACTGTAATTTCATTGCAGTGTTAGTCTAAGCCTACTTGTAACATTATGTAAACTTAAACATTAAATTCCCTTTAGAAACTAAAGTTTATTTGTCACAAGGATGGCTTACATTAATACTGCAATGAAATTACTGTGAAATTCCTCTAGTCGCCAAGGTCCGGCATCTGTTCGGGTCAATGCACCTAACCAGCACATCTTTCAGAATATGGGAGGAAATCGGAGCACCCGGAGGAAACATATGCAGATATGGGGAGAATGTGCAAACTCCACATAGACTGTGACCCGAGGCTGGAATTAAACCCAGGTCCCTGGCGCTGTGGAGTGGCAGTGCTAACCATTGTGCCACCATACTAGAAGTTTATTATTGAATTTAACATGATATATTTCAAGTCAGGACAAATCTTTCTGTAAAATAAATTCTCTTCATCTAACTGATTCGTTTATGAATACCTTAGGAAGAATATTGTTGCCACAGAGGGGATGCAATGAGAGTTCACCAGGCTCCTTCCTAGGATGGCAGGATTGAAATATGAAGAGAAATTGGATAGTTGGGCTTGTATTCTCTAGATTTTCGAAGAATGTGAGGAGATCTCATTGAAACCTACAAAATACTCAAGTAGAATAGATCCCGCTGGCTGGGGAGTGTAGAAAGAAGTTTCTCAACACCAGGTTAAAGACCAACAGATTTATTTGATAGCACAAGCCACAAGCTTTCAGAGCACTGTTTCTTCATCAGGTGAGTATTCACCTGATGAAGGAGCAGTGTTCTGAAAGCGAGTGGCTTGTGCTATCCAATAAACCTGTTGGTATTTAACCTGGTGTTGTGAGACTTCTTACTGTGCTTACTCCAGTCCAATGTCATCATCTTCACATCATGGGGAGTGTAGAACCAGGGAGTCTAGAACCAAGATAAGGGGTGTGCCACTTAGGACTGAGATGAGGGTGATGCGTCTTTTACTCCGAGGGTGGTGAGTCATTTAATCCTCTAGTCCAGAGAAGTGTGGAAGTTTAGTCACTGAGTATGTTTGAAATAAAGATTGACAGATTTCTAAGTACCAATGACATAAAGGGATATGAGATTTTTTAAAAGTCTATTTATTGTTGTCACAAGTACACTTACCCTAACACTGCAGTGAAGTTACTGTGAAAATCTTCTAGTTGCACCTATTCTGACACCTATTCGGGTATACTGAGGAAGAATTTAGCACAGCCAATGCATCTAACCAGCACATTCTTCAGACTATGGGAGGAAACCCACATGCATATGGGGATAACATGCAAGCTCAACACAGTCCCCAAAGCTGGAATCAAACCCGGGTCCCTACGTGGACCCTATGAGACAGCAGTGCCGACCACTGCCACCTCGAGGATAGTGTGGGAAAAGGAATTGAAGTGAGTGATCAGCCATGAGTACGTTAAATGGCAGAACAGGCTTGATGGGCTGAATGGCCGATTCCTGTTACTATGTTCTTACATCCTCTGGTTAGCCACCCTCCTGCCTTTGGAGATTTACCCTCTTAAGTGTGTAAGTTCAGGAAGACAATAGAATGGCAAATCTGCACTTTTAAGGCCTTATTTGGGTCTTAACTTTGGCAAAGGAAACCACATTTATGCACCAACTATTTAAAAAGTTGCAGTTGTTATGTAAACACAAGAACAGTTTATGTTGACGTAGGTTAGGAGATCACAGATACTCTGCCTCCAGGATATTCTGTTCCCATAGATGTTATTGGAAACTTTGCAAGTTGCATTTACTGCCTTTGTTTTATCATCATTTTGCCCCAGTATGGCATAGAAATTTACATTAAACAATCCATAACAACTAAAGTGAGACCCGCCTGTGAAGTTGGAATATGCATGCCTGTCTCCAGCGAGGAGATGAAAAGCGAGGTGGAGGTGCTAACTGTTGCAGAGTATTCCAGAGGAGGTCAGAAATGGAAAGGACCAGTGTAGCACAACAGAAATCCTATTGTGCTACACTGCAATTTGGAAGCTCAGAAACTACTGCGTCTTCCTTTACCCCGCCATGTGAGATCCCGCCTCCAGTTACGATCCCCATCCTTCCAAAATACCCTCCTTCAACCTCTCTACCTCTTCTTCCTTCCTCATGGTACTCATTTAAACCTATCTCTTTGTGCAGCAGTTTGACCACTTGTGCAAGCAAGCTTATGTGTCTTGGTTTCAAACCTTGTCAGATCATCTTCCTGGTGAACTGCCTAGGAATGTGTTCTATGTCAAAGGCAGTGTATCAAAATAATATCCAGCTCACCACAACAATGCATATCATTGTATCTATCAAATTTCTATAGTGCAGAAGGAGGCCATTTGGCCCATTGAGTCTGCACTGAGTCTCTGAAAGATCATTCCACCCATGTCTTACCCTCCTATCCCTGCAACCTAGCTAATCTTTGAATATACTAAGGTACAATTTATCATGGCCAATTCATCTAACCTACCTATCTGTAAATTGAAACCAGACCCCCCAGAGGAAACCCACGCAGCCACAAGGAGAGTATGCAAACTTCACACAGAGCCACCCAAGGCTGGAATTGAACCCAGGTTCCTGGCATTGTGAGGTAGCAGTGCTAACCACTATACTACAATGTCATCTTGGATACACGCTGATCAGTTTACCCCCTCGGATTCCCAGTCCTGAGTAATATTCCATCCCCACACATAAAAAGGGAGATTCCAACAAGCATACTTTTGGAGAACGGCTACAGCAACCCATGCCTGCCATTATACAAAGTGACAATTAATTGTCAGTTCAATAGAGGGATGGCTCTTTAGTTGTAACTGAGTATCTGAAGTCTAAATTTAGTTAATTTTTAAAAGTTATCAATATAGAATAATAAATTAAGAGGGAATCCTGAGTTTAATAAACTGGCAGAATAAACCTGACTCTGAAAATAATTATAAAGCTGATAAACGAGAACATTTTTATCCTATTCAATGTACAATGTATCATTCAACTGCTGAGCTCCTTAAAGGTCATATTGTTTAATTGCTTAATAAATTGCCTGATATCAACCATAGTACAACCATTCCTTCTTTGGACTTAATCACAGATTGGAAATTGGAAGAAGTTTATGGCTTGAGCTCAGAAGAATACAGAATATTAGCCTTTTGCTGCTCTTTTCTTTTAAAGAAATAATTTTGTAATGGGGTGTAGACAATGACAGAGAAAATGAAAATTGCTGAAAAAGGACATGTCGAAGTTTTTCATCTTGCACGCATCAGGACAATCTCAAGAATAGGAGTATTAGGGAAAACAATAATTTTATACTGTATCAGAAGATAGTGTCAATTGGTTGGCAAAGGAACTCTGATTGGTAGTAGAGTTACCATGGAGATTACACCAGTTGACTGACTGTCAACTGCCAAATATTGATTAAAACTTTAAAACAGTCAGATGATTGGTCAAGATATTGCTCTAAGGAATAAACCAGCAATAGGTTAACTCTTACTTTGTTCAGCTGAAGTAGGCGCAATGTATGTATGTGTTCTTTCTGTCTGTAAACAATGAGGCCCTATGTATTAATCTATGCAGCTTCCTGTACATACAAATGTGCCAGGGTGATAATTTTAAATGAGTCATCAGGGTAATTTTTAGCACATTGAGGATTATTTAGCAAATGTTGGCCAATCGCAGAATCATATCTCAAAAAATATATTTATTCTTGTGTTGTTGATGCCATGCGTGAGTGACCCAGTGACAGGTTTAGAGTCAAAACATTGGTTGAAAGTGCTAATGTTTTCCTAACACTTTACCAGAAGGATGCTTCTTTAAAATTAATGAACCAAATGTTTCTAAAATTAGAACTTAGGCTGGGAGAGAACAGAGGAGGACCTTTAGCAAGATGCACAACCAGCATGCGGCTAAGCGTGGGTCTCTGAAATGCTTTTTTTAACTGGAAATCTGTGCAGAGCTGATTGTGATATTGAAATTGCTATTTCAGTATGCTTAGCGAGCCTGGGATAGTACTCTCTGGGTCCACTAGTGTTTTCCCACCCCCTCCACAACTACAGTAGAGGTTCCCACCTGCCCGTTTACAATTGCTCCCTGCTACCAGAGACAGAGGCCATTGAGAGGCACGGACAGCGTGGATGGTCAGAGGCTTTTTCCAAGGTTGGAGGTGTCAATTACAATTCAGCACAGGTTCAAGGTGAGAGGGGGAAAGTTTAAGGGGAAGTTTTTCACGCAAAGTGTGGTGATGCGTGCAACGTGCTGCCAGAGGAGATGGTGAAAGCACTTCTTTTAAGCAACTCTTAGGAGGCATCCGGATAGGAACGTGAATAGGGAGGGAATAGAGGGATATGGACCGAGAAAGATTTTTCTTTAGTTTAGTTAGGGCACCATGATTGGCACAGGCTTGGAGGGCTGAAGAGCCTGTTCCAGTGTTGTACTTTTCTTTATTCTTTGTTTTTTGAGCGCCCGTTGAGAGGTTGGGGGAGGCAAGAAGGGGTGTCCCTTGGGCCGTGCCAGCTTGGCACCTGCCACTGCCTGAGGGACACATTGGCACTGCTCACTGGATACAGGGCAGTGCCAAGGGGATGGGGCCAGAGGTCGCAGGACATATTGAGGGGGGGGGGTCTGTGAGGGGGCACATGCTGCCATTCTGCATGTGGGATAAGTTGGGGAGTGAGTGAGAGGGCTGTCATCGATGGGGGTTGGCCAGGACTGATCATTAGGGTGTGTTGATTTGGGCTTGATTGGGGGAGATCAAGGCTGGCCTGGGGCAATAATATGAGAACACCATCCACCAGGTGCATGGCACATACTGTTGCAATTCGGCCAACATTGTCTACCTGATATGCTGCAGAAAAGGATATCCCGAGGCAGGGTACATTGAGGAAACCAAGCAGACACTATGACAACAGATGAATGAACACCACATGACAATCACCAGGCAGGGCTGTTCTCTTCCTGTTGGGAACATTTCAACAGTCACGGGCATTCAACCTTTGATCTTTGGGTAAATGTTCTCCAATTTGGCCTTCACAACATACAACAATGCAGAATCGCTGAGTAGAAACTGATAGTCAAGTACCACACACATGAGGACGGTCTCAGTCGGGATCTTGGGTTCATGTCACACTGTCTGTAACCCCCATAATGTGCTTGGGGCTTCCAAAATCTCACTAACTATCCTGGCTAGAGACAATACACATCTCTTTAACCTGTGCTTAACGCTGTCTCCACTCAAATTGTTTTACCTTTAAGATTGATTACCTGTGAAGACTCACATTCTAACCATTATTTTCTAAATTGAGTTTGTGTCTTTATATGCCCTGTTTGTGAACAGAAGGGATGAAGGAGTACAATATCAAGGGTAGGAGTCTTAGCAGTGTTGAGAAGCAGAAGGACCTTGGGGTTCGGGTCCAGAGGACTCTTAAATCAGCCTCGCAGATGGAGGATGTGGTCAAGAAGGCATATGGTGTACTGGCCTTCATTAATCAAAGGATTGAGTTTAGGAGTCGAGAGGTAATGCTGCAACTTTATAAGATCCTTGTCAGACCTCAGTTGGAGTACGCAGTTCTGGTCGCCTCACTATAGGAAGGATGTAGAAGCTATTGAGAGGGTGCAAAGGAGATTTACAAGGATGTTGCCTGGATTGGGAGGCATGCCTTATGAAGATAGGTTGAGCGAGCTAGGTCTCTTCTCCCTGGAGAGACGAAGGTTGAGAGGCAACCTGATAGAGGTTTATAAAATGTTGGGAGGCATAGATAGGGTGGATTCCCAGGGCTGAAATGGTCGCTACGAGAGGACACAGGTTTAAGGTGCTGAGGAGCAAGTACAGAGGAGACATTAGGAATAAGTTTTTCACTCAGAGGATAGTGGGTGAGTGGAACCGGCTACAGTCAGTGGTGGTAGAGGCGAAATCGCTGGGGTCTTTTAAAAGACTTTTGGATGAGTATGTGGGATTTAATGGGATTGGGGGTTACAGATAGTTCTATGGCCTGGTAGGTATGGATGTGATCGGCGCAACTTATGGGCCGAAGGGCCTGTTTGCGCTGTAGTGTTCTATGTTCTGGAACTCCCATTCACCTGATGAAGGAGCAGCATTCTGAAAGGCTTTGCTACCAAATAAACCTGTTGGACTTTAACCTGGTGTTGTGAGACTTCTTACTGCGCCTACCCCAGTCCAACACCAGCATCTCCACATCATGGAACTCGGTGAACCAGTGACCCTGTAGCTCGCTCCCCACTTTTCAGTGTGATTCAGTCTGAGACGCTCTGCATTGCACAATGTGTTGAAGATTTATACAGGGAAGTGTTCCCAGGAAAATTCTCCTGTTTTCCCATCCGTTGGACAGAATCCCAACTTTGGGTTTTTACAAAAATAATCTGTCTTCACATTACTTTATGAACATGGGGATTAGAATTCCGGCCATTCACGTCCAGCTACTGCTGCAAGGATGGAGAATTTAGCATTCAGCAAAATCCTCATTAGGTCCTCAAAAAGGACCAGAGAATCCCACCAATGTGAATGGACTAAAATACCCTCTGAGAATCAGAAGGTGGAATAGGCTAGATGGCCCTTCAAACCTACTCCACTACTCAATCGGATTTTTATTAATCTTCTTTCTCAATTCCATCCTTTTGCATTCTGCCAAATCCATTAATTCCTGCATTATCCAAAACTCTATCAACCTTTGTCTTTAATACATTCAGTAAATAATATCACCTGATGAAGGAGCAGCATTCTGAAAGCTTGTGATTCCACATGGACTTTAACCTGGAGTCGCCCATGCCCCACTTACCCACCCCAGTCCAACGTCAGCATCTCCACATCATTGAATGCACTCAACAACTGAGCCCTTTGGGGTAGAGAACTCCAAAGGTTTGCAACTCTCTAAGCGAAGAAATTTCTTTTTATCTCTATCCTAAATGATTGGCCCTTGATCATGAGCCAACGGTGCCTTGTTTGAGGCTAGTTAGCCAGGGAAAGTAATCTTTCAACTTTTTACCTTGCTGTGTCCTCTCAAAATCATCATTAATTTCAATGAAATCACCTCTCATTCTTCAAAACTCTATAGGCTCAATCTTTACCGAGTGTACAGAAATGATTTTCTGTGTTCAGCAACGAATGAAATTTTGTTTTATTTTCAATCTCTCATTACTTCTGCTGCATCCTTGTTATGTTAGCTCGAGCAGCTTTTGCACATTAGTGCTTGACCGTGGAACCATAAATTGTGATGAGGCGGCAGGTGTTGCAATCCAATTGGATTATTTTTAGAACTTGTTTGCAGGCTGTGTAGGAATTGCTCAGTGCAAGGACTGGTCAGTGGAAACATTCAGCTGGGCACATTCAAAGGAAATGTAATTTTAGTTACTGGAATGAAGTATTAGTGCAATTCAGCCAAGCACGTCGCCACCATCAAAGAAAGATGTGCGCTTTCTATTTTGGGCATGTTGCATTTCTGTAGAGACAATAGTGTTAGGATATAGAAAGAGGCCCTTTGGCCTATTATACCTGAATCAGGTCTTCATAGAATCATAGAATCCCTGCAGTGCAAAAGGAGGCCATTTGACACATTAAGTCTGCACCAATCACAATCCCACCCAGTCCCTGTTCTCATAATCCCACACATTTATTAATCCCCCTGTTTAGCATGGCCAGTCAACCTAACCCACACATCTTTGGACTGTGGGAGGAAACCGGACCACCTGGAGGAAACCTCCGCAGACACAGGGAGAAAGTGCAAACTCCGCACAGTCAGTGCGAGGCCAGAATTGAACCTGTGCCCACAGTGCTGCGAGGCAGCAGTGCTAACCACAGTACAACCATGCTGCCCACAACTATATGTAATGACCTTAACGAGGACCATGAGGTTGGCATCTTTGGAGTATGAGATCCATGATTGAGGTAATGATTACTTAATTCAATCAGGGAGTCTGTGTATTTTATGGGGAGTGTCAGGTCCACTGGCACACCGGATTCTGACTTTATACCTGAAACACTCTAATGAGTGGAGACAGGTTTGTAAATAAAGAAAACGTATTAAGGCCCACCAGCCTATAAGGAATTATTTCACTATCTGTATGATCCCAGTTCCCCTCTCTTTCCCTATAACCTTGTAAACATTTTTGCTTCAAATATATATATTTGCTTTTACATTTAAGACCAATTCAAAGGAATCCCGAATTTGTAACTACAGCACAACTCTTAACTGATGAACCAATATATGGAGCTGTGCAAAGTTGGAAGGGTAAAACATAAGAAATTAGAGCATGAGTAAGACTCAAAACTGCTCCGTCATCCAATTAGATGATGATATAACTGATTGTAGACTTAACTCCACTTCACCATCTGTCCCCCATAAGCTTGAGTCCTCATAGAATCATAGAATCCCTACAGTACAGAAAGGGGCCTGACCCTCCCCACTCACTATCTAAGTCCCACACACTCCACTCATCCACTCCTCACTAACCATCCTCAATCACCTGAACCCTCACTGACTGCCCCTATGACCACCTGATAACCTCAGTGACCTCGCACTTGACCACTGAAAACGATCCCCCATTGACCACCTCTCATACTACCTTATCCATCAGACCACATCACCCACCCACTAACCAATCCTTCTGATCATCTTAACCACCTCCCTCCTTCCAATGCCTGAACCACCTCACTTGCTCTATTGCTCACATGACCCCCACCACTGACCTCCACCCTGTCCACTTTCACACTGACCTTTGGACAGATCCCCTAACTGCTCGATGGCCCACACTGACCAGCTCTCACCTACTGACTATCCTCTCCTCACTGGCCAACATATCAGACCACCCAGCTCCCCAAGCCATTATAAGGCTAACACTGGCAGAGATACTAATAAGGATGCTTGAGGCACCCCACTTCATGGCACAATGCTACCTCAAAGCACCAGAGACCCAGGTTCGATTCCTGGCTTGGGTCACTGTGCAGAGTTTGCACGTTTCCCCCCATGTCTGTGTGGGTTTCTTCCAGGTACTCCAGTTTCCTCCCACAGTCCGAAAGATGCGCTGGTTAGGTATTTTGGCCATGCTAAATTCTCCATCAGTGTACTCGAACAGGTGCCAAAGTGCAGCGACTAGGGGATTTTCACAGTAATTTTTTGGAATATTAATGCTAGCTTACTTCAGACACTAATAAATGAACTAAACGCTGAAAATGACCTATTTATCCTAGAATTCTGTTCTTGTTAGTGAGCCAATCCTCTATCCATGGTATTATAATAGCCCCAATGTCATGAGCTCTTATATTGTGCAATAACCTTTCATAAGAGCCTTATAAATTCTTTTTGTAAATACAAATACACTTCATCTACTGGCCCCCTTTATCCTGGTTCCTCCAACAATCCAAAAGACATGCTGTTTAAGCCATGCTAAATTCTCCCTCAGTGTACCCAAAACAGGGGTTAAGAGTGTGACAACTCAAAGGGTGACATGGTGGCACAGTGGTTAGCACTGCTGCCTCACAGCAACAAGGACCCGGGTTTGATTCCTGCTTGATCATTGTCTGGGTAGAGTTTATACATCCCCTCATGTCTACATGGGGCTGCTCTGGTTTCCTCCCACAGCCCAAAGATGTGCCGATTGGTGAATTGGCCATGCTAAATTGTCCTTTAGTGTTAAGGGGATTAGCTAGGGTAAATGTATGGGGTTATAGAGATTGTGGATGGGATTGTGGTCAGTGCAGACTTGATTGAGCCAAATGGCCCCCTTCTGCACTGTAGGGATTCTATGTTTCTATGGATACTTGATCCAGACATAATGGGTCAAAGGGCCTATTTCTGTGTTTCTAATTTCAAAGAGTACAATGAATTTGCCAAACACCATTTTTTTTAGACTCTGCCTGGTTCTATCTTGATTTTTCTGAAATTTCAGCCAACTAATTACTTAATAATGGTTTCTACCTTTTGCCAATAATAAATGTTAGGTGAATGACCCTGTAGCTCCTTGTATTCCGTATCCCTCTTTTTTTCGATAGAGGTGTTACATTTATGGTTTTCCAATCAGTTGGGATCTTTCCAAACCTGATCCCGCTGAAAGTGTCAGACTTGTTGATCCCCAAGATGCCATGAGTTAACTGCCAAAACTGTAGGAGGTCACTAATATACATCCAAATCACCTTCAGATAGGAGGCTAAAAGCAAAGCACTGTGGATGCTATAGTCTCAAATAAAAACAGAAAATGGTTGGAAAATCTCAGCAGGTCTGGCAGCAAGTGCGGACAGAGAATAGAGCCAAAATTTCGAATCTGGATGAACCTTTATCAGAGCTAAAGACAAAGAATATAGGATGAGATTTATTCTGTAAGGGTGGTTGGTGTAATTGACCAAGATGCCATAGACAAGAAGACAAAAGGAATATAAATGATGGGGATAAAGGCTAAGAATGATGCTAATAGCGTCCATTAAGGGATTGAAATGTGCAAATTAGCAGAACAAATGTGCAGAGTGTCAAAGGACAACCTTATCATTTCACACTGCAAGTCTTGTTACAAAGCAAACTGTATTTCTGCTGAAGGCTTCAAGGAGAAACATCAAACTACCTATGCTGGCCAGTTAGAGTTTTCCTATTAAATTGGTGAATACTGAACACCTTTGCATCACACTTTTCAACTCATATACAGTGGACAGCTGATCCAGGGCTCTGAAGATTCAAGTTCATTTCTGTCTTTCTGTTAATTGTTTAACATCTCCATGATTAACTCCAAACAATAATATCTCAGCAATGTTCACTGATGGGAATGATTTGCTCGCCTTAATTCTTTGAATTAAGTAAATCCTCACTGTGAAAAACAAACCCCAGAACATATATAGTACTTATATTTTTAGACAGTGCATGCTCTTTCCTCTTACTTAGGGAATTGTAGAGGGTTATTATAATGTAGTTGTGCTCATTTGAATTTTACTAAATTATGTTCTGATAGACAAGGGAATTAAGGATTATGGGGAGAAAGCAGGAAAGTGGAACTGATTCACTTCAGATCAGCCATGATCTTATTGAATGGCGGGGCAGGCTCGAAGGGCTAGATAGCCTACTCCTGCTCCTATTTCTTATGTTCTTATGTAGAATTTCATAGCATAGAAACAGGCCATTCAGTGCAGTGAGTGCATACCAATGTTTCTATTCCATATAAGAACTGCCTGACACTTTCCCTGGTGATGCCTGGGTATGGCTGTCTCCTACCTGAGATAAACACGTATCTGAATTTCTCTGCTGGGTTTTGCTCACCAGGTATATGCTGTGGGAGACCTGCCGTGATTCACACTGATATGAATGGATAATCTAACTGGGGAAATATTAATTATAAAGGCCGGATAGTTATATTTAAATGTATTTGAATGGGGAAACTTGACATTCAACATTGGGATTCCTGTTACTTCATTGGCAGTGATAATCGGAATGGGAAATCCCACTGGCATAAATTGCCTTTTGAGACTCCCACAGTATTTCCCATTCCTGCCATTGATCTTGTCCTTGAAATCTCCCCCATCCTGAAAGTATCACATCAGTTCTAACTATCCAGGAAATTTAAAACCAGTAAAACCTATCCAGGAAGTGTTAAAGCTGTCAAGGAACTGTCAAGGATACTCAGTGGATTGACATGGCAGACTCAAGGGGAAAGGATGGTAGATGGGGCCATGGGTTAGCATGAGTTGGTACCAAGTTAGTATAGGGGTATGGGTGCCATGGGGGCATGTGGGAGTGTGGATTATTTTAGGTTGGCACAGGTGGGGCATAGAGAATGCATGTGGTCATGGGGGGGGTGAAGAGTGAGGACTAAAGGATATTTTTCATTTTATTATTATTTTCATTTATTTAAACACTGCCAGAACAGAGACAGGCCTTGCACCCAGCCCACCTCCGTGCCCCGCAGCCTCTGCCCTCATTACAGGTTGCCTGCCCTGACACCTGTTCCACCCCACCCACCCATACCCCTGACCAGAAGCCGGAGGTGTGGGTGGCCATTTCTAAAGGCCCGAAGCGGGGAGGTGAAAGTCTGGGCCTCAGAGTCTCTACAGCAAAAGGAATGCCAGGCCAAAACTACAGCAATAGCTCCCAATGCAAAAACAGTGATTTTCAGCAGCTGAATACAGTGACTGCAGGAAATTTACAGAATGCAAATTATTTACATAAAATTAATCCCAGTCACTTACAACAATGTGTTCTCAAGGTGTGATTGATACCTTGAGGGCACAGCCTCAAAATAAGGTGGGGGGGGGGCGCAGTTTAGAACGGAATTGAGGAGGAACTTCTTCACTCAGAGGGTGGTGAATCTTTGGAATTCTCTGCCTGTTGAAGTGGTGGAGGCTACCTCATTGAATATATTTAAGTCAGGGGTAGATAGATTTCTGATAGACAAGGGAATTAAGGGTTATGGGGAGAAGGTGGGAAAGTGGAACTGAATCCATTTCAGATCAGCTATGATCTTATTGAATGGCGGGGCAGGTTCGAAGGGTTAGATGGCCTACTCCTGCTCCTATTTCTGATGTTCTTATGTTGACCCAGTACTTTCCATTCTGGATGGTAAAATAGTATTTTTTTAGTTCAGGTTCATTTATTAGTGTTGCAGATAGGTTTACATTAACACAACAATTGAATTACTGTGAAAATCCCCTAGTTGCCACATTCTGGTGCATGTTCGGGTGTACTGAGGGAGAATTTAGCATGGCCGATGAACCTAACTAGCATGTCTTTCAGACTGTGGGAGGAAACCGGAGCACCCGGAGGAAACCCATGCAGACATGGAGAGAATGTCCTCAAATTGAACTTGCCTGCAACATCTGATAATCTTGCTGCAAAATAGAAGGTTTACACTAAAAAGTTGTCTCGACAATGAGAACTTGTTGAACCCTTAAATGTCGGGGCCAGATATAAAATTTCCGGCAACCGTGTAATCGTAACCAGAAGGCAATTCCATTCCATGCCATCTTGCTGCTTCCCTGGTCACAGACTAGACAAGGAAATCTATGCACCACATTGCCTCGACAAAATATTATCCAGACTCAAAGCATTGGCTCTATTCTCTCTCCATAGATGTTGCAAACCTGAGGAGATTTTCCAGCATTTTCTGTTTTTGTTTCAGATTCCAACATCTGCAGTATTTTGCTTTCATATTCTGGGAATCTTCGCCATCATTTCACAATGCTGCCAGCTAAGGTTCATAAACATCATTCTCACCTCTGAGTCAGAGGAAGTGAGTTCAAATCCCGCACCAAGTGCTTGAGCACAAAATCAAGGTTGATGCTACCTGTCCGATGCTGATGGAGTGCTGCACTGTCAGAGGTGGAGTCTTTCAGATGGAAATAGCAACATAATGCCTTGTCTATCATAGAATCATAGAATCTCTACAGTGCAGAAGGAGGAAATTCAACCCTTCGGCTCTGGACCCACAACAATTCCAACCAAACCATATCCCCATAATCACACATAACCACCCTACTAATCCCCTAACTCTAAGGGCAATTTACTATGGCCAATCCATCTAACCTGCACATCTCTGGTCTATGGGATTGGTCGTGCAGGTTAGGTGACTTGGCCATGCTAAATTGCCCCTTAATATCCAAAGATAGGGGGATTAGCGATTTAAGTATATTGGGTTATGGAGTTTGGGCCTGGGTAATATGTTCTGTCATAGAGTCATTGAAGACTCAACAAGCTCAATGGCTTCCTTCTGCAATATCGGAATTTTATGGTGTTTGGAAGGAAACTGGAGCACCTTGAAGAAATCCACACAGGCATGGGGAGCACATGTAGAATCCACGCAGACAGTGACCCAAGTTAAGAATTGAACCCGTGTCCCTGACGCTGTGAGGCAGCAGTGCTAACCACTGTGCCATTATGCCACACACATAGAGCAACATCTAAAATCATTCCAAAGATGATAAGGAGAGCTGTTTGTGGTGCCCATGAATGTTTATCCCTCAGACAACATCACTAAAATAGATAATCTGATTATTTATCTGCGTATTGCTTGTACCAGCTTGTTGTGCACAAATTAGCTGCCACTTTTCTGATATTACAACGGTGATGACACTTCAGAAGTACTTCAAAGGCTGTAAAGCACATTCAGCGTGCTGAGGAGGTTAAAGGGGTTATAAAATGCAAAGTTTTATTCTTTCCTCACAAAACCCTCCTTAGTGAACGAATGCAAGAGATTTAAAGTAGGTGATAGAGATCTTGCCCACCAGCTGAACAGCCAGCGAGAGCCCCCGTGTTGCCTCTTTCCAGGAAGGCCTCACATAGTAAGGTACTTAACTAGCCTTGCTGGCGGGTGTGATACAGTGGCACAGTGGTTAGCACTGCTGCCTCACACCATCAGGATCCCACGTTCAATTCCGGCCTCAGGTGAGTGTGTGGTGTTTCCCCGTGTCTGTGTGGGTTTCCCCTGGCTGCTCTGGTTTCCTCCCACACTCCAAAGATGTGTAGATTAGGTTCACTGGCCGTGGCAAATTGCCCTTAGTGTCTAAAGATATGCCATTTAGGTGGATTAGTCATGATCAATGTGTGAGGGATTGGGCCTAGGTAGAGTGCGCTTTCGGACAGTCCGAACGCACTTGGAGGGATTCTATGATTGGAAGGTGGTGGTCCTGCCTAGCGAGAGGTTCCAACCAATCAGAGGCCAATAACTCTCCATTGCTCAGCAGCACCACTGGGAAGATGGTGGCTGCTGCCGGTAATGCACATATCCAAAGCCAGGATCAGTGAGGGGGCTGGCGGAAAAGGAATCACAGAGTGAGGATACGGTGGATCAATGCAGTCAACAGAAAGAAGTGGATCTCGGCAAACCCTCCCCGCACCACCCTCCTGATGCCTGGTCTCTTGATCAGGCACTAGAAACCCACAAGCAACCTTGAAAAGGTTTATTTTCAGATTTCCCACATGCCAAATGCCCCACCCACCATTGTGTTAATGCCGGTGGCAGCATAATAAAAACATAGAAAGCAGAAGTAGGCCATTCGGCCCTTCAAGCCTTCTCCACCATTCATTTTGATCATGGCTGGTTATCAAACTCAATAATCTGATTCCCCTTTTTCTCCCTCCACTCCCTGCCTCTCACACCTCTTGATCCCTTAAGCCCCAACAACTGCATCCAATTTCTTCTTCAAATCACACAATGTTTTAACCTCAACTGCATTCTGTGATAGTGAATTCCACATATTCAGCATCCTCTGGGTGAAAAAATTTCTCCTCACCTCAGTCCTAAAAGAGTTGCTTATCCTCAAACTATGACTGTCCCCGCCTCCTTAGCCAGTTCTGGACTAAAGGATGAGGCCATTACTCATTAATGGTTCACCTTAAAGTTTATTTATTAGTCACAAGTCAGGCTTACATTAACACTGCAATGAGGCCACAGTCTGGTGCCTTTTCACATCAATGCACCTAACCGGCGCGTCTTTCACAATGTAGGAGGAAACCGGAGCACCCAGAGGGAACCCACGCAGACACGGGGAGAATGTGCAAACTCCACACAGACAGTGACCCAAGCCAGGGATGGAACCCAGGTCACTGGCGCTGCGTAGCAGCAGTGCCACTGTGTGCCACCTACTTCAGAGCCTCAATTGCTGGTGGTTGGGGATGGTGGTTGAGAGTGGGGGCAAGGGTGGGGTGGGGGGAGGGGGTGCTGAGGAGGAGGAGGGGGTTGTGGGAGGCCACCCACTAGCCTTCCTGCTGCTGAGTTAATCAGAGTAGAAAGGGAAAGTGCCTTGGTCCCAACCCCAGCATCTTCCGACTCAGTAGAAACCCCACTACCATCAAACCTATCACAGAGGAAGGCAATAAATGTTACTTCACATCACGCAGAACCTTCATCATCCGATGCTAATTAGAGTGAGAATATACCATAGAAATTAATTTCAAGGTTAAGTATGTTCGAACAATGTTTGAAATTTTGCAGTGAAAACAGTCATACTTTTCTGTGTACTGTCACTTCTTTTGTTGCTATGGGAACTACAAGCAGGCTTTGCAACCTTCTCTCTCCTCAGTAGATGGGTGCCTTGTTAATCTATGAAAATTGTGGCTGTGGCTGTGAGGCATTTGCAAGTACAGGTGATTAAAATGTCAAACTGAAGTGAAGCTTTTTGCTGGCATTGGAGCCACTTTGTGCTATTTTGTGAAAATGATCATCTTAAACTGGAGAGAGTTTTTTAAAAAAAACCTGCTGTTGAAACGTTGCTGGTGTTTTTTTTGGTTATGGCACCTCTAGCAAGTGCCGGTAAGAGTGCTATAAATTCCAGAGGTTACCTTCAACATCCAGCATGCAGCTTACTCATTTTGAGTCTCACAAGGAGGTTGGTATGCCAATTTTGAGGCACACTTGAATGGAAGGTTTGTGCACCCATTCTGTGCCACTGTGAATGAGATGGTTCTTGCACCCATTTATGGCACCCCATAAGATTAAGTTTATTTGTTCGAGTCACAAGTAGGCTGACATTAACTCTGCAGTGAAGTTACTGTGAAAATCACCTAGTCGTTACACTCCAGAGCCTGTTCGGATACACTGAGGGAGAATTTAGC
This sequence comes from Sphyrna mokarran, assembly GCA_024679065.1. Lineage (NCBI taxonomy): Eukaryota > Metazoa > Chordata > Chondrichthyes > Carcharhiniformes > Carcharhinidae > Sphyrna > Sphyrna mokarran. Next base: position 8,653,775 of record JAGIQG010000003.1, on the reverse strand, counting down.
ATGGGCAATGCACCTAACCAACACGTCATTCAGAGTGTGGGAGGAAACCGGAGCACCCAGAGGAAACCCAGGCAGACACAAGGAGACCATGCAGACTCTGCATTGTTACGACTTCAATTGAGGTTGGCCTATTGGAGTATGAACTCACTGATTGAGGATCCAATTGATGGACCAGTCAGGGAATCTTTGCTTTGTACTTAACCAAATCCTCTGACACCCCCCAGAGATAGATTGCTAACTGATAGCACTCTGTGTACCGCTGTAAATAAAGAGATTTTGGTGAAGGGACTTCTGTCTTCATAGACTTATTATATGCACAGACAGTGACCCAAGGCAGGAATTGAACCTATGTCCCTAACGCTGTGGAGGCATCATTGCTAACCACTGTGCCACCATGCTGCCCATTAAAACCTGCGCAAGTTTTTATTCATTATCTCGCTAAACCCTTCCTCCGTAGCACCAAATCCTGAAAAATAATCTCGTCCCATGTACAAACCAAACTGCAGATTACCTGTAATTCCAGTTGGAGTGATAGACAATGAGGGCGTTGTTTCAAGAACTCATTGCTAGAAGTTAAGCTGACTTGCTGCCAATACATTTGGGAAAATGGTCAACACATTCCCTGTTGGCAGTCAGTAAAACATCCAGATACCACTGTTCACTCACAACATCTTGGCTAATGCATTATTTGTTTTATGACAACTGCATCAGAAAGCATCTGAGGAAGCTAAATCAAAAGATCCAGCAGTGAAGTTACATCACATAGGCAGATTTTAGCCATCTAATTGTCCTGCGTCCTCATAAGGGATCCTCTTTGATTGTTGTGGGGTGAGGGGACAGGATGGCATGCTGGTGCTTTAGCTCCCTTGTACATTGTTTCATAGGATCATAGAATCCCTGCAGGAGGCCATTCAGCCCATCGTGCCTGCATTGACAATCATCCTACCCATCCCCGCAACCCAATGTATTTACCCTGCAAATCCCTCATCACTAAGGGTCAATTTAGCATGACCAATCAACCTAATCTGCACATCTTCAGGATGTGGGAGCAAGCTGGAGCACTTGGAGGAAACCCACCCAGAAAAAATGTGCAAACTGCACACCATTGTCTGAGACCAGATCCAACCCATTTTCCTAGCACTGTGAGGCAGCAGTGCTAACCAGAGCATCATTTGGGAAGGAATGAGGGTTAAGCGTAAGGGAGTGGGAGTAAGAGCCAGCATAGGTACAATCGGCTGAATGGTCTCTTCCTGGTGTGCGATTCTGTGGGTGAGATTTTCCAGCCCTTTCTTGCCGGCGGGATTTTACGATCTTACCGAAGGTGAGTCTGGCTCCTCGGCAACAGGGCAAGTAAGCCACGCAAAATGCCACAGACATTGACAAGACCGGGAGATCCCCCAGCAGCCAACGGTGAGCTGCTTCTACCGGGGAAAACCTGCCATGGTATGACAGAAAATCCTGCCCTCTGTCTCTATCCTATGGCACAGTTTGTCCTACAACCTACATGAGTTCTGTTCTTCAATTCAGGGCCATTTCTTCATTTCTAATGGGTTTCAACAGATCATTAGGTTGTGGAACACAATGGCAAAATACGAAGCACTTTGAGATATCTACAGCTATGACAAGACGTCTTGCGTACCAAAGCATGGGCGGATTTATTCTGATTTTGAAATGTAAAAGTTAATTAGCTTTAGTTTGGTTCCCCCATTTCTCAGGCAGTGTTGAGATGAGGAGAAATATTTTCATGTGCCTTTCTTTTGACTTCACAAAATGTAAAGGATGAGGGCGGGGGGGATGCTGTGACAGAGGGCAGTATTTAAATGTCTTGCTTATGCAGGTGAGATTCCAAGATGCCTCCCTCCATATTTTCATGGATGTTGGTCTGGTGGAAGCCCAGTTGGAATGGTGCCGTTTATAAATGGGCCTTTAGTTTAGGCCTGCCCTCTTTCGCTGTGGAAGATCTGAGAGGGGAGGTGGCCAGTAATATCTCCATCCTCCCAGAAATAAATGGAGTTGACAGGCCATTCTGTCCAGTTGCTCCACACACCACATCAGTTCCACTGAATCCTTCTCATCTCAACCAATCAGTTTATTTATCTACTTCTTCCTCCTCATGTTTATTCAGCTTTCATTTACAGGCAACTGTGCTTTTTACCTCAACATCCCCCTGTAGGAACAAGTTCCAAATTCACACCCACCCTCTGGGATTTTTGGTGGGATTTCCATTTGTCGTATTGAAAACCGTTAGTTTTGGGCTTCCCAGCAAGAGGGAACATCATCTATACATCAATACTATCATTATCTTAAACCACTCTCACAGGTCACATCTCAGCATTCACTTTTCTAGAAAAAAGTGCAAAGATTTTCACTCTTTCCTGACTGGTTCATCCACTCATTTCCTGTATCATCCTTCTGAATTTTTTCCAGTTTTCCCTGATGCCTCCATATCTTTTCCATAACATTGCAACCAGGACCCTTCACAGTATTCTTAATGTGATCTAACCATAGCTAACCATATTGACCTCTACAAGTTAAGCGTTACTTCACTGTTTTTCAATTTAAACTCTTTAGAAATACATTCCAGTGCTCTGTTTGCTTTTATTATGTCCTCGTTGATCTGCATTACTACTTCTAATGACTTGTGTGTTTGTACCAGATTCCCATCTCCTCTAATCTGTCTGATGTACCTTCCTTGTTCTTCCAACTGATCTGTGCTACCTCACATTTACTGGAGTTCATTTGTTAATTATAAACCCGTTCTGAATGTTTATCCATGTTGGTCTTGTTGCATTCTGTCTTTGTATTAACTGCAGTTTGATTGAATGAATTTGAAATTCCTGTATCCCTTAGCAGAAAATTCAATAACCAGAGGATGGAAGGGATGGTAGAGGCAGTTACCCTCATTGTATTTGAGGTCTTTAACCTGTAGAGCTATAGACCAAGTGTTGGAAAGCAGATCTAAGCTGGCTAGCTTTTTTCAATTGGCAATGTTTCTATGTAAGTACCTTCCTTTCTTCTGACATTAAGAGAGCGAATGCCTTCTGTTTCAGATACCAGCCAGAAGGCCTCAAAGCCAAAGATGATTGTGACTGTTGGAGGCTATTAAAGATCCACTCTGTTCTCCCCCAGTATGAACCATTTTGAAAGGATGTTCCTTTACATTGCTAATCAAGGAAATTACCTAAGCAGCACATTTAGGAACCTTTTGGTTCCTGGAAGTCGGGGTCTATTTTCATGTGGGAAAGGTAAAACATATTCCCACCATTCTTCTTGTGAGAAATGGACAGGAAAAGGACTTGCATTTACTTAGCGCCTTTCTTGACCTCAACATCTGCTATAGAACATAGAACATAGAACATAGAACAATACAGCACAGAACAGGCCCTTCGGCCTTCGATGTTGCGCCGACCAAAATAAAAAGCAATGCCCCTCCAAACTAAACCATTCCCTTCTCTTCCATATACTTATCAACTAACCTCTTAAACGCCACCAAACTTGGCGCATCTACAACAGCTGCAGGCAGGGCATTCCACTCCCTAATCACTCTTTGAGTAAAGAACCTACCTCTGATATCCGTCCTATAACTCATACCCCTTAATTTAAAGCTGTGTCCCCTCGTGCTAGCTTTCTCCATCCTAGGAAAAAGGCTATCACTGTCCACCCTATCTAAACCTCTAATCATCTTATATGCTTCAATAAGATCCCTCTTAGCCGCCTCCTTTCTAACGAAAACAACCTCAAATCCTTCAACCTCTCCTCATAGGACCTGCCCTCCATACCAGGCAACATCCTGGTAAACCTCCTCTGTACCCTCTCCAATGCCTCCACATCTTTCTTATAATGTGGCGACCAGAACTGCACACAATACTCCAAGTGCGGCCGCACTAGAGTTTTGTACAGCTGCAACATGATGCTGTGGCTCCTAAATTCAATCCCCTATGTTGCTTTACAACCAATGAAGTGCTTTGAAGTGTTGTCACTAATATAAGGAGGGGAAATGTGGCTATCAATGTATGCACAGCAAGATCCCACAGTCTCGCGATAGTGATCAGATCATCTATTTTTGGAGATTTTGGCTGAAGGATAAATATTGGCCCAAATGCCCATAATAATTGTCCTTACCTTTGAAACAGAGCTGTGGTACGTTTTACAGGCCAGGAATCGGTAAAAAAAATCTCATTGTATAGATGGGACTGCACTCCAGTTGTGTGCTGGAGTGCTTCAGCACTCGCACGGACAGTCTGGATTACATGCCGCAACTCCTGATGTAGGAACTGATCCAATGACATTACTGATTCATGCATAAAAGCAGCACACATTGAGCCACAGCTGACAGGAGCCTTTCTCAGCTTGTGAAAGTGTGATAATGCAGTGTCTTTAAGAAATATATTTTAGTCACGTTCATGGTGCAGGGTTTGTTCAACACACTCAGAGCTGTTCTATCTAGCTCCAGCAGCACTCTATGTTACTGCGGCGACATAATTGATCTTAATTGATTCAGTGTTTATTTTGATCTGAATCAATGCAGGGTTCTGTTGTTTTGTGTTTTCCCATGGGATACTGCAGTGTGGGACTTGATTGGGTTGATTAACAGGTAAGGTCATATAACCGAGTACATCTAGGCTTCACTGAGAACTTCAAGCAGTCTGTTTTTGGAATCTTTAGGGAGAGTCACTTTCTCTGTATGTCTTGCTATGTCTGGAAATTGGAATCTGCTAAGGGATGAATCTTTTCCTCTGTCATTCTAATGTTTGAGGGCTGGAGCTTTCTCTGAAGATTGCTGCATAAGAATTAGAAGACAAGTGTCTGTATGGATTACTCTCCAGAAGTGTTAAAAGGCTGGAAATGGGAACCTACATAAGCATTTTATTTTCCTGTGCTAAATGGTTCTAAAAAGAATTCACATCTATGAGGGATACTGCTAAATTGAAACAATAATGGTAGCTAGCTGTTAAGAATTATATTTTGTCATGTTTAAGTATTTTAATAGGTAAAACTTATGCGAATATTTTTATAATGTTCTAACTGCGCTCATAAATAATTTTTTTTAATAAAAGCTCCCTACTGGGTCACTTTAATCCTACCTGGAGTGAAACACATTATGCTTACCCTAATGGCAAATTGAAAAGTTGGAGTCTAGGCTGACTTAATCATATATCTTAGACTTTGTTAAGGACCAGATGAGAGCCCAAGTTGTGTGTGTAATAAGTTTCCAAAGGCAGAAGTTCCTTCACCAAATCCTTTTATTTACAATTCCAACAGCAGTACCCAGAGTGCTATCAGTCAGCAGTCTACCTTCAGGAGTGCCAGAGGAACTGACACTCCCGGTTAAATACAAGGAAAAGATTCCCCGATTGGCCCATCAGTTGGATCCTTAATGAGGGACCTCATACTCCAATAGGCCAATGGCCTGATTGAAGTAACTGCAGTGTGTACACACAATACTTTATTAAAGTGAATTCAAAGCATATTGCTATGCCTGGATTATAGCTCTGTGACCTGCTTGGCCTCTAAGATACCTGTGGTAGATGGCACTTTGTGATGAAAGTGCAGACTGGCCTCAGAGAACTCAGATTTGAAGGTCATTCTCTTTAACTTGTTAATTTATAGCCTGTTAGAAGAGCTTGCATAGTTTGACTGCTCCTAAATTCCATCTGTCAGCAGTTGTGCAATTTAAACTTTGCACCTGCGTCCAGCGCTGGAAAGCAGTAAACACACTCGAGGCCTGTTGTATTGCTAGTAGCTGGCATAAAGACTCCAATACAACACAGCTTGTGCTGCCAACATGCCGGGATTCCCCTGTAGGCTTCAGGAAATTAAGAATTGCTCGATGACACTGAGAAAAAAATCAGGGGAATAATTGCCCTTGACTTTATTTTCTTTAGGTATTTTAATTTATGGTGGCACAGTGGCACTGTGGTTAGCACTACTGCCTCATAGCTTCAAGGACCTGGGTTTGATTCTGGCCTCAACTCTCTATGTGGAGTTTGCACATCCTCCTTGTGTCTGCTTGAGTTTCCTACAAGTGCTCTGGTTTCCTCCCACAATCCAAAGATGTGTGGGTTAGGTGGATTGGCCGTGCTAAATTGTCCCTTAGTTTGTTTGTGTGTATGAGCTGTGCCCTATAATGGACTGGCATCCTGTCCTGGGTATATCCTGCCTTGTGCCAGTTTCTGTCCAACTCCCCACAACCCTGAATAAGAGTAAGTGAAGTGAAGACTTTAAATTATTAAGTCATAAACAAGTATTGGAGGTGGGAGAGCTGTTCAATTGACAGTCAAGAATCACCCAATCAGAAAATAATAGGGAATATTCACTTTCCAATAGGCTTCGGGATGACAATGAACCTGCTGGTAACCAATGCAGGAGTTTGGATGGTGGCAAGGCAGCTGGAGTTCATGTGGTAACACCTCTTGGACCACATTGAACAAGAGTTGGCAACCTGAAACCAAACTTGTTTTGTGTTTCAACTACAATCATAGAATCCTTACAGTGTAGAAAGAGGCCATTTGGCCCATTGAGTCTGCACCATCAACAATGCCACCCAGACCCTATCTCTGTAACCTCAAGTATTTACCCTGCTAATCCTCCTGACACTAAGGGTCAATTTATCACGCTCCATCAACATAACCTGCACATCTTTGGACTGTGGAAGGAAACAGGAGCACCTGGAAGAAACTCACGCAGACACAGGGAGAATGTGCAGACTCCACATAGACAATGACCCAAGCCCAGAATTGAACCCGGGTCCCTGGCACTCTGAGGCAGCAGTGCTAACCACTGTGCCACCGTGCTGCACCAAATCTTCTTCTCTGTGATTGACAGTCAATTTCTAAACTCAAAGAGCCCTCAGACTTTAAAAAGGCATTCAAAATCTTAATTAATGTCCTGACAATCTCTAAATTAAAATCCATCAAAGAGAAGGAGCACTCATCAAGAAATATTTCAGGCAGCACAGGGAAGATATGAAATGACATGGAGCAAAGGCAGGTAAATAAAGTTGGTTCGCAGGCCACCCAGAGTCTGCTTGAAATGCGTAACAAGGTGTGAATGATGTTCCTTCTGTTACTATGTTCATCAATGCTTGGATGAAACACCCACATACCATTAAGGTTGTAGAAACCTTTTTCAGCAACTTACTTGAAATGTCTATGACTGGGCCAGTCATAGACAGCAGTGGGAAGTTGTGCGTGGAGCCTGAAGAGATTGGTGAGGCACTGAATAAATATTTCTCTTCGGTATTCACGCAGAGTGCTGGAAATGTAGCTATGGAGAACACTGAGGTACAGGGTTGCAAATTGGGAAGTATTGTAGTAGATAGGGAGGATGTGTTAGAAATTCTCGAGGGTTTGAAGTTGGATAAGTCCCCTGGGCCGGACGGGATTTACCCTAGGATTCTCTGGGAGGCAAGAGAGGAGATTGCAGAGCCTCTGGCTCTGATCTTCAGGTCCTCGTTGGTTACGGGTGTGGTTCCAGAGGACTGGAGGATAGCGAATGTGGTCCCATTGTTTAAGAAGGGGAAGAGAGACCTTCCTGGGAATTATAGGCCAGTGAGTCTTACTTCTGTGGTGGGCAAGGTATTGGAGAGAATTATTAGGGATAGGATTTATAGTTATTTAGAGAGAAATGAATTGATTGGGGATAGTCAGCATGGTTTCGTGAAGGGTAGGTCATGCCTAACTAACCTCATTGAGTTTTTTGAGAAAGTGACCAGAGAGGTGGATGGGGGTAAGGCGGTTGATGTAGTATATATGGACTTTAGTAAGGCGTTTGATAAGGTGGCCCATGGAAGACTTCTACAGAAAATGCAGATGTGTGGAATAGAGGGTGATTTAGCTAATTGGATTAGGAATTGGCTGGCAGATAGAAGACAGAGGGTGGTGGTTGATGGGAGATATTCATCGTGGAGTTCGGTGATGAGTGGTGTGCCTCAGGGGTCTGTTTTGGGGCCCCTGCTGTTTGTAATTTTTATAAATGATCTGGATGAGGGTATTGAGGGATGGATCAGTAAATTTGCAGATGATACTAAAGTTGGTGGTGTGGTAGATAGTGAAGAGGGGTGTTTTAGTTTACAGAGTGACTTGGACAAGTTGCAGAGCTGGGCCGAGAGGTGGCAAATGGAGTTTAATGTGGAAAAGTGTGAGGTAATGCACTTTGGCAGGAACAATAAATGTGTAGAGTATAGGGCTAATGGTAGGCTCTTAATAGTGTTGAGGAACAGAAGGATCTTGGTGTATGTGTCAATAGATCCCTGAAAGTAGGCAGTCAAGTGGATAAAGTTGTTAAGAAGGCATATGGAGTCTTAGCTTTTATTGGTAGGGGGATTGAATTTAGGAGCCGCAGCATCATGTTGCAACTGTACAAAACTCTAGTGCGGCCGCACTTGGAGTATTGTGTGCAGTTCTGGTCCCCACATTATAAGAAAGATGTGGAGGCATTGGAGAGGGTACAGAGGAGGTTTACCAGGATGTTGCCTGGTATGGAGGGCAGGTCCTATGAAGAGAGGTTGAAGGATTTGAGGTTGTTTTCGTTAGAAAGGAGGCGGCTAAGAGGGATCTTATTGAAGCATATAAGATGATTAGAGGTTTAGATAGGGTGGACAGTGATAGCCTTTTTCCTAGGATGGAGAAAGCTAGCACGAGGGGACACAGCTTTAAATTAAGGGGTATGAGTTATAGGACGGATATCAGAGGTAGGTTCTTTACTCAAAGGGTGATTAGGGAGTGGAATGCCCTGCCTGCAGCTGTTGTAGATGCGCCAAGTTTGGTGGCGTTTAAGAGGTTAATTGATAAGTATATGGAAGAGAAGGGAATGGTTTAGTTTGGAGGGGCATTGCTTTTTATTTTGGTCGGCACAACATCGAAGGCCGAAGGGCCTGTTCTGTGCTGTATTGTTCTATGTTCTATGTTCTATGTGGCTGATCTGCCTTCCCCAACCTAATGCTTTCTTTTTCTTCCTGATTCTAGATGTCCTTGAGAACCCAGACCATGGAGATCCTGAAGCGATTCAGAAAGCAAAGACATTGTACAAGTCATGCACAAATCAAAGTGAGTGAGGATCTTAAGACAGATTTAACTATTTTCATGTTGGCCTTGATATGTGTTAACAGTTGCAATCTAGTAATAATAAAAGATGAAGGCGACACAGTGGCACAATGGTTAGCACTGCTGTCTCACACCGCCAGGGACCTGGGTTTGATTTTGGCCTCAGGTTACTGTGCGGAGTTTTGCACATTCTCCTCATGTCTGCATAGTTTCCTCCGGGTGCTCTGGTTTCCTCCCACAGGCCCAAAGATGTGTGGGTCAAGTTAATTGGCCATGATAAATTGACCATAGTGTCAGAGGGATTAGCAGCATAATATGTGGGATTACGGGAATTGGGCCTGCGTGGGATAGTGCTAGGTGCAGACTCAATGGGCCAAGGGTCTCTTTCTGTACTAAAAGGATTCTATGAAGTCCAGTTTCTTCACAAACCTGCTTTATTCTCTTTTACAACTGCTCACACACAAACCCAGTGCCAACTGTAACACTTTTATATATCCCAGTGAGTGCTATTAAACAGTTAAGCTACGAATTAGGTTTAAAGTGGAAGGTTGCAGTTAACCCATTCTTAACAACATGTGCTAATACTTCTCTTTGTTGTTTTGTACTCCAGCTGTGATTGAAAGCAAAGGTGGAGCACCATTAATTGACATGCTGACGGGTGTGTTTGACTGGCCGGTCGCAATGGACAACTGGAACGCGGTTCATGGTGAGAGCAGAACTGGATTTACAATATTGGACGCACTTTTGTTTTATCAAAATTGCCCAGCTGCCGAGAGAAAATCCTTACCTGTGAACAACGCACAGTAACTAGTTGAGCAATAAGCAGATGCCAAACTTGCAAGTGCCACTTTGCTCCAGCTCTGCGATGCGATTACAGTCATTTGCTGTGCATGCAAATAATTTGGACTCTGAAATTGGAAGCTTGGCATTGAAATTTATAGCTGATAGCAATATTGAGGACTGTGCCAAAGTACAGGATGGCATTAAGTGGCTTGCAGGCAAGGCAGATCAATGATAAATTAAAATGACCATGGCAAAGTATGAGGAGGTGGGAGAAACAAAGAATCTACTCATTCTTTGCTGGCTAAGATATTAAATGGGATAGAGAGTTAAAGAGGTTGGGGAAGATGGATACACAAATGGCTAAAAGAAGCAGCAAGTTGAGAAGGCCAAATGATTGCAAACAGAACACTGAAGTGCATTTGATTATAGAAGCTCTAATAATCACAGAATCCCTACAGTGCAGAAGGAGGCCATTCAGCCCATCGAGTCTACACTGACATCAGTCCCATCTGGGCCTTATCCCTATAACTCCACTTATTTACCCTGCTAATCCCCCTGACACTGAGGTCAATTTATCATGGCCAATTAACCTGACCCACACATCTTTGGGCCTGTGGGAGGAAACCAGAGCACCCGGAGGAAATCTATGCAGACATGAGGAGAATGTGCAAAACTCCGCACAGTAACCTGAGGCCAAAATCAAACCCAGGTCCCTGGTGGTGTGAGACAGCAGTGCCAATCTACCTAAGCCTCACATCGTTAGATTGTGGAAGAAACTGGAGTAGTCAGAGAAAATCCACGCAGACATGGGAAGAATGTGCACACTCCACCCAGACAGTGACCCGAGGCCAGAATTGAACCAGGGTCCCTGTTGCTGTAAGGCAGCAGTGCTAATCACTGTGCCATCTAGAGGAAACTAGAGGAAACAAATGCCGAGGGAGAATTTAGATACAATCTTCATTAGATTGCACTTTTGAGTACAATGCACCATACTAGTCTCCATATCACAAAAACATGTGGGTTTCCTCTGGTTGCTCTGGTTTCCTTCCACAGTTCAAAAGATGGGCAGGTTGGGTGCATTGGCTATGCTGAGATCTCTCTGAGTGTAACTGAACAAGTGCCGGAATGTAGCAACTTAGGGATTTTCAGAGTAATTTCATTGTGGTGTTAATGTAAGCCTACTTGTGATACCAATAATTAAACTTCAAACTTTAAAAGTGTTGGAGAAAGTGCAGAATACAATGATAAAGGTGCTGATGTGAAGATTCTGGCGTTGGACTGTGGTAGGCACAGTAAGTAGTCTCGCAACACCAGGTTAAAGTCCAACAAGTTTATTTGACAGCACAAACTTTTGGCGTGTTACCCTTTTTCACTGACCTGATGGAGGGGCAATGCTCTGAAAGCTCGTACTACCAAATAAACTTGTTGGACTGGTGTTGTGAGACTACCTACAATGATAAAGATATCAGCAAATGGAAAGGATGTGACAAGCGTTAAGCAAGAAGGAGTATTATTATCTGGAAAAAAGCAAACTAAGAGGAGATTACAGACAGTTTCTGAATATCATGCAGAGATAAATAGTGCAGGTGAAGATAAAAAGCTTCCAGTTGTGCCTGTGTCCAGAACAAGGGCAGCAAAAACAGCAGGCAGCTTGTAAAAGAAAATCAAACAAGTAACTTAGGAGGAATTTATTTATGGAGTGTGGCGAGAGTATGGAACTCACCGCCACTTGCAGTGGATATCTTTTGCACTGACATTCGTTCATACATTCACACACATACAGACAATAAAGAATCTGCTAAATGAATCTCACTTTGAAAACACTTTAGCCAAAAATATTGTGGTATACAATAACATATCGATTTGTTTTAATAAAATGGTTAGTGGCTCTGTTGCAATAGTGCCATGCATAAGTGTTCATTACCCCCAATATTACACAAGTAAATGAAAGATCAGATGGAGTACATAGACAGCATCTGATCCATTGCTGCTCAATTTGCTCCTCCATTATTAACTTTCTGAACTCTCCACTGCCTTTACCTAGAATGTATTTCTCAGCTATCAACAAATTTTGATTCAAAAATGTGTTGATGCTAACACTGCAGCCTCACAGCGCCAGGGACCCGGGCTCAATTCCGGCCACAGGTCACTGTCTGTGTGAAGTTTGCACATTCTCCCCATACCTGTTTGGGTTTCCTCTGGGTGCTCTGGTTTTCTCCCACACCCCAAAAATGTACTTTTAGGCTGATTGGTGTTAGCAAATTCTCTCCAAATTAGACCTCTCTCAATCTGGCACACATAAAATTCTCTAAATTTGCACACCTTTATGGTGGAGTCCAAGAGGCGTCGGCAAAAGTCGTAAGTAGAAGAAGGATTGGAATGAGGCTTTCACTGAATGCTAAAATGGCGGCGCGAGCTTGTTGGGCCGAAGGGCCTGTTTTCTGTGCAGTGTTGTTTTTTGTTCTTTATTCTTTGTTCATAATATGTAAGTTAAATGGATTGGCCGTGGGAAATGTGTGGGGTTATGAGGGTGGGGCAGGGAAGGGTGCCTGAGTAAAATACTCTGTCAGAGAGAGTCAGTGCAGACTGATGGGTCGAATGGCCTCCTGCTGTACCGTAAGGATTCTCTGATTCCAAGGAAGCCTGGTTGACTTTATTTCACACTCATCGGCACCTTTCAGTCTTATTTGTCCCAACACTGCTGCCCGTGAGAATGGAGAATTTGGCACTCAACCAAAATTCCATTCAGTGCAGCGGAACTGGAGTATCCAACCACGGGCGAGGCTGGGGAATTCTAACCGTAACCTCATTTTAAGCTTGTGGCGGCTTGCTATTCACTGTGACGAATAATTTGCCTGAATCAACTGGAAAGAATGATGCTGGTTCTCCACAGATCCTGCCTGACAGGATGAGTATTTTCAGCACTTTTGATCTGGATTTCATGAAGCCAACATCTGCAGATTGTTTTTGCTTTTGTATTAGTGACCAACTTCCGCTCCAGGGAATTTTAGTTTGGGGGCTGAGTGAGGGAATGTTCTCTGAATTGAAGGACATCCAGTTTGCTGTCACCACCGTGTGTGTTTGCTTTCTCCTAGGCCAGAACTGGACACTTGAGGCCGTCATTGGGAAAATGACGGGCAAGTTTGGAAAACGTGTGATCATAGACCTTTTTGTTGGGACCGATGACAAAAATTCCAATGTTCACATAATCCACGTACGTGACTTTGATATGATTCATTTTCGTTAAACTTCAATTTTGCTTCATTCATTTACGACACATTTAGTTTTATGTACGACATAAAAATTTAACAAGGTGTGCCCATTGAATATTCTTGGTTTGAGGCATCATCTGTGTGAACGTTTTGGAGAAAAATTCAGAAAGGAGATTGCAGGACGGGATCGCATCTCTTTTCCACTCATTTCAAATGGATGCGGGCGGCACGGTGGCACAGTGGTTAGCACTGCTGCCTCACAGCTCCAGGGACCTGGGTTCGATGCTCGGGTCACTGTCTATGTGGAGTTTGCACATTCTCCCCGTATCTGCAAGGGTTTCCTCCGGGTGCTCCGGTTTCCTCCCACAGTCCAAAGATGTGCAGGTTAGGTTGATTGGCCATGCTAAAATTGCCCCTTAGTGTACTAGGATGCTTAGGTTAGAAGGATTAGCGGGTGAAATATGTAAGGTTATGGGGTAGGGCCTGGGTGGGATTGTGGTCGATGCAGACTCGATAGGCCGAAGGGCTTCTTTCTGCACTGTAAGGTTCTAATACAAGGCAAATTGGACAGGTCTGGGAATAGACCGAAGATCCTCCTCTGATAATTGGATTCCAAGCTAGGTGGTGGACTACAAGGGTAGATTCAAAGCTTTTTCTTCATTTATTTATAGAATGCAGCATTGCAAATGTCTGCCCCTCACTAACTAACCCAGTGTCCCAGTAATCCTTCTTTTAATTAAACAAAATTATCAATACATTAAATGAGAAGGAAGTGACAGCCCATGGTGAGGCACTGTAACTAAATGCCAAGGGAAATTTAACTCATTGGACCAAAATGTTATTACTGGGGTGATGATGCAGCTCAGGACCCCTGGTACCCACTAATCATGAAAGGCCTTGATATGCCAATGGATACTATCTGCAAGGCTACCCAGACACAAATGTCACCGCAGTAAAAAGGCAGGTAGTCCCTTTAATAGCCGCTAAACTGCCCACTGCCTGAAATGATTAATAGCTACCCTTAGCCAGGCGGAGGGGCTTGAGGGTTTGTTTCAGCTCAGTTGGCTGGACTGCTGGTTAATGATGCAGCGGAATACCAACAGCTGCAGGTTCAATTCTCCTTTTGGTTGAGGTTAACCATGAAGGCTCTGCCTTCTCAATCTTGCCGCACAAATAAAGTGTGATGATGCTCAGGTTAAATCACCACCCCCCCCCCCCCACCCCTCAAAGGATAGAGCAGCCTATGGCCATCTGGGACTATGGTGATATTACTAGGAGACTAAAGTGAGCAATGGGATTTGCGGTATTTAATAATCTATTTAATAAATAGACTTAATGATCCAATACAGTGGTTAGCACTGCTGCCTCACATCAACAGGGTCTCAGGTTCAATTCAGGTCACTGTTTGTGTGGAGTCTGCACATTTTCCCCATTTCTGCATGGGTTTCCTCCATACGCACCAGTTTCCTCTGCAGTCCAAAGATGTGCAGGTTAACTGGATTTTTTTTTAAAGAAATTATTTATTAGTCACAAGTAAGACTTTCTGCAATGATGTTACTATGAAATTCCCCAAGTCGCCACAATCTGGTGCCTGTTCAGGTCAATGCATCAAACCAGCACCTCTTTCAGAACGAGGCAGGAAACTGGAGCACCTGAAGGAAACCCACACAGACATGGGGAGAACGTGCACACTCCACACAGACAGCGACCTGAGCTGGAAATCATACCTAGGTCCCTGGTACTGTGAAGCAGCAGTACTAACCACTGTGTCACCGTGTGGATTGGCCATGCACAATTGCCACTAGTGTCAGGGGGATTAGCAGGGTAAATATGTGGGGTTACAGGAGTAGGGTCTGTGTGGGATTGTGGTTGGTACCAATTTGATGGGCTGAATGGCTTTCTTCTGCATTGCAGCGATTGTATGATTGAGGTAAAAGAGAGTTAAGAAAAATAAGAAGCAATGTCTAACATTTCAAATTTGCTATTCTAAAATCTCCAGCAGCCACTTATTGTCTTGAAGTTTAAATTGTTTAATTTTTGAGGCAGAGAGATTGAATGGCATTTCATTAACAATTACTAAGTGAGTAAAATGACACTTGCACTGTGATTGCCAGATATAACTCCCTGCAGTGAGTTTAATTGACAATGAAAATGAAAATGCAAGATGTTCAGAAATATAATGATGAGGCCAAGGATGAAATGCCATTTGTCTGAATTAAATTCAGCAAGAGAGCAGCATGGTGACACAGTGGTTAGCATTGCTGTCTCACAGCGCCTGGGACCCGGGTTCAATTCCCGGTTCAGGTGACTGCCTGTTTGCACATTCTCCCCGTGCCTGCGTAGGTTTCCTCCACCGGTTTCTCCCATAGTCCAAAGGTGTGTGGGTTAAGTGGATTGGCCATGATAAATTGACCCTAGTATCAGGGGGATTAGCAGGGTAGATGTGTGGGGTTATGGGAATAGGGCCTGGGTGGGATTGTTGCTTGTACAGACTGAATGGCCTCCCTCTGTACTGTAGGGATTCTGTGAAATGATGAAGGACCATAAGTTGACCAGCAAGTCCTGGAAATGCACAAGTCACCACATACCCACTGGCCAATTCATAGTTTACTAACAGCACACAATGCTAACACAGCATGAACAGTAAAGTCAAGATGACAGAAAAAATGCTGGACTTGATATAACATTAAACACAATGTAACATTTGGTAAATTGACAGATTGACCAGCCCAACCTTGGCTTACCATCCCGTGATTACTATGAATGCACCGGTGCTTACAAGGAGGTATGTAACATTCTTATTATATTTCAAGTAGTTTTTAATCTTGTATAAGGACAATAAAGTTAGTCAAACATTAAGTTAGGGAGGTTTTTGATTGAATAATTAAGGAAAACCTGTTTCTATTGAGACCGTTGCAGATTTAGGATGACTGAAAGAAAATCTGGGAGGGACAGATGAAGAGAATTTATTTCACGTTGTTGTGAATTGGAAGACAATGCCTGGAGAGATGGTGGGAGCAGATATAGAGGCAATTTTCCAAAAGGAGTTAGATAAGGACAAAAACGTTGCGTGGGAAAAAGATGGAAAAAGGCAGGAGAAGGGGTTGAGAAACTTATCAGCCATGTTTGAACTGATGGGCCAGATTATCTAATTCTGCTCCTATATTTTATGGTCTTATAAATTTCCATTCCTCACCCCGCAGCATGTTCTGTAGTGGCGGAGACAGCCCGCCATTGGTCAGCAATAGGATCCTACAGTCCCGTCACAGTTAACGGAGTTTCCCATTGTTTGTACCCTGTGCTGCTGGGGAGTCACCGTTGACGGGACAGGAAGATCAGCTGCTGATAACAGCATAACAATCCCCATCCATTGTGGCGCTATGGGATGGTGAAGGAAATTGGGATGAATTGGGAAGTTCCTTCAGAGCCAGCAGAAGCTCAATGGGCTGAAACGCCTTAATCTGTGAGGCATAAGTCCTGGATACTGTTATAGAGCACACTGGTAATACATTAACCAATGTTCCAAATGGTAATCGTGATGTGGAGATGCTGGCATTGGACTGGGTGGACGCAGTAAGAAGTTTGCAATACCAGGTTAATATCTAACAGGTTTAATTGATAGCACAAGGCTTCAGAGCACTGCCGCTTCATCAGGTGACTCACCTGATGAAGAAGTGGTGCTCCAAAAGCTTGTGCTACCAAATAAACCTGTTGGACTTCAACCTGATGATGTGAGACTTTTTACAGTGCCAGATGGTAATTGCATTGCTTTGTTTGTACTGAGACTGTAATTATAAACATTATTACTGAGTCTCACTGAGAGGCTTCAGGTGCACGAGTGTTCAAAAGATTCACTAATCAGTTCTTCGCTAAAAAAAAGTTAATCAAAAGCATGATGATGCTGTCTTTTGGATTTTAAAAGCCTGCAGACTGTGAGAGGAAGGAACGGCACAGAAAGCATTCCGTTGTTCGAAATGGAATGAATGAATGTTGCAGGATGAGTTTGGATTTTGAACCAATGATGCGCCGCATGTATATGTCTTGAAGTCCATCAAACACGTAACTGAAAACACGTATGTTTGACGGATCCAATGTTGGCCAGGGTGACTGGGACTTTTCAAATAATACTATTGCAGCAAAAGATTGTAATCGCTCAAGTTTGTAAGTTGCAGCAGCAGGGACTTGTTAGTCACAAACATGCTTGGGAGACACACAACCTGTTCATAACAATCTGCTATAAAACCAACATAGCTGCAGTAATCTCACCAAGGATTATTCTTCTGTCATCAATCACCCATTTATTATTGGGAGTTGTAATGACTTCATGGCAGTTGAGATTGGTCTGTTGCAATACGAGCTCCCTGATTAAAGAGTTAATTGATGGGCCAATCAGGGACTCCATGTATTTAACCGGGGGGTGTCAGTTTCTCTGAATGTAGACTGCTGACTGATAGCACTCGGTGTACTGCTGCTGGAATTGTAAATAAAGGGAATTTGGTGAAGGGATTTCTGCCCCTGAAGATCTATTACAGTAGTTGAGGGCTACACCATTCAGATAAAACCTGAGTCTTCTGACTGCTGGCCTGAATGGAAGCTTTCAACTCCCAGCTGCCCCTTCTCCATTGGGCAAGCCTCTACTCAACATCGAGTTGAGCTCGTACTCAACAAGGTCCATGGGGAAATCGATCGACATCGTAACAATATCATAACAATATGATAACAATATTCATATCTTTTGTCTATTACCTTTACACCATAAAATTCTAATTAGCAGAATTATAAAGGTTACCGCCTTAACCTTTATCTAATTGAAAGCTGATGCCTGAGCTTCTCATGACATTTTTGCTTGACTCTGTCACAGGTGGGACAAATGGTGGGTGGAGGAGTGTATGGGTAGAGTGCCCAGGTGTGTAGGGTACCTGGGTGGGTGGAATGCCCAGCTGAATGGGGTGCCCAGGTTGCCAGGGTCTCTTTCTATTGTCACCGCTTGGCTTCGGTTTGCTGTCGACAGTGAAACCCAATTCCTTCCTGGATGCTTTTTCCTCCATTTTGGGCAGCCTTGGGCCAGGATTCCCAGGTGTCAATAGCAACGTTGCACTTTTTCAAGGAGACTTTGAGGGTCTTAAAACATTTCCTCTGCCGTCCTTGAGCTCACTTATTGTGTCAAAGCCCTGAGTGGCATGCTTGTTTGGGGAATCTTGTGTCAGGCATGTGGGTATTGTGATTGGCCCAGTGGAGCTGATCGAGCATGGTAAATGCTTCGTTGCTGGAGATGTTGGCCTGAATGAGAACATTGCCTGTCCAGCACCTTATACAGCCTCAATAAGGTGCGGCTGAAAAAAAAACTACACACACACTTTTATTATTAGGTTAGAGGAGGGGGGAGGGTGGGATACTCTACCTGTGTAGAGTATCGGGTTACCTCTCTGGACCAATTTATAGAGTCAGAGAGAAAAAACTACAACTACCGGCAGCCTCCTAGTGACGACTTCCGGTTACAAGTTAGTTTAAATAAAAAACGGCAAAAACTACTCCCGCTCGCTGTTTTAAACAAAGAGAAAAGTTAAAAAGCTACTTAACAATCGAACTTCTCGCTCTCCCAAATCGCTGCCTCTCCGTGCTGCTCCAATGGAACAATCAAAGAGCTAAGAGGGGACACGAGAAGATGTTGGCTGATAGGATTAAGGAGAATCCTAAAGCTTTCTTTCGATATGTTAAGAATAGAAGATTGGTTAGGGCAAGATTAGGGCCAGTCATAGACAGCAGTGGGAAGTTGTGCGTGGAGCCTGAAGAGATTGGTGAGGCAATGAATAAATATTTCTCTTCGGTATTCACGCAGAGTGCTGGAAATGTAGCTGTGGAGAGCACTGAGGTACAGGGTTGCAAATTGGGGAGTATTGTAGTAGATAGGGAGGATGTGTTAGAAATTCTCGAGGGTTTGAAGTTGGATAAGTCCCCTGGCCGGACGGGATTTACCCTAGGATTCTCTGGGAGGCAAGAGAGGAGATTGCAGAGCCTCTGGCTCTGATCTTCAGGTCCTCGTTGGTTACGGGTGTGGTTACGGAGGACTGGAGGATGGCGAATGTGGTCCCATTGTTTAAGAAGGGGAAGAGAGACCTTCCTGGGAATTATAGGACAGTGAGTCTTACTTCTGTGGTGGGCAAGGTATTGGAGAGAATTATTAGGGATAGGATTTATAGTTATTTAGAGAGAAATGAATTGATTGGGGATAGTCAGCATGGTTTCGTGAAGGGTAGGTCATGCCTTACTAACCTCATTGAGTTTTTTGAGAAAATGACCAGAGAGGTGGATGGGGGTAAGGCGGTTGATGTAGTATATATGGACTTTAGTAAGGCTTTTGATAAGGTGGCCCAGGGAAGACTTCTACAGAAAATGCAGATGTGTGGAATAGAGGGTGATTTAGCTAAGTGGATTAGAAATTGGCTGGCAGATAGAAGACAGAGGGTGGTGGTTGATGGGAGATATTCATCGTGGAGTTCGGTGACGAGTGGTGTGCCTCAGGGGTCTGTTTTGGGGGCCCTGCTGTTTGTAATTTTTATAAATGATCTGGATGAGGGTATTGAGGTATGGATCAGTAAATTTGCAGATGATACTAAAGTTGGTGGTGTGGTAGATAGTGAAGAGGGGTGTTTTAGTTTACAGAGTGACTTGGACAAGGTGCAGAGCTGGGCCGAGAGGTGGCAAATGGAGTTTAATGTGGAAAAGTGTGAGGTAATGCACTTTGGCAGGAACAATAAATGTGTAGAGTATAGGGCTAATGGTAGGGCTCTTAATAGTGTGGAGGAACAGAAGGAGCTTGGTGTATGTGTCAATAGATCCCTGAAAGTAGGCAGTCAAGTGGATAAAGTTGTTAAGAAGGCTTATGGAGTCTTAGCTTGTATTGGTAGGGGGATTGAGTTTAGGAGCCGCAGCATCATGTTGCAGCTGTACAAAACTCTAGTGCGGCCGCACTTGGAGTATTGTGTGCAGTTCTGGTCGCCACATTATAAGAAAGATGTGGAGGCATTGGAGAGGGTACAGAGGAGGTTTACGAGGATGTTGCCTGGTATGGAGGGCAGGTCCTATGAAGAGAGGTTGAAGGATTTGAGGTTGTTTTCGTTAGAACGGAGGCGGCTAAGAGGGGATCTTATTGAAGCATATAAGATGATTAGAGGTTTAGATAGGGTGGACAGTGATAGCCTTTTCCTAGGATGGAGAAAGCTAGCACGAGGGGACACAGCTTTAAATTAAGGGGTATGAGTTACAGGACGGATATCAGAGGTAGGTTCTTTACTCAAAGAGTGATTAGGGAGTGGAATGCCCTGCCGGCAGCTGTTGTAGATGCACCAAGTTTGGTGGCGTTTAAGAGGTTAGTTGATAAGTATATGGAAGAGAAGGGAATGGTTTAGTAGGAGGGGCATTGCTTTTTATTTTGGTCGGCACAACATCGAAGGCCGAAGGGCCTGTTCTGTGCTGTATTGTTCTATGTTCTATGTTCTATGTTCTATGTTCTATGTTCTAATATAATCTCGTTTTTAAACTCCATCTCTCTAGCAGTGAAAGACAAAATTCCAATTGCCTTCTTAATTCCCTGCTGCATTTGAAAACCAACATTTTGTCATTCACGCCCAAGGTCCCTCTGCACAGCAGCATGCTGCAATGTTTTACCATTTAAATAATAGTCCATTTCGTTGTTATTCCTACCAAAATGGATGACCTCACATTTACCAACATTGTACTCTATCTTCCAGGCCCTCGCCCACTCACTTATATTATCCCTTTACAGACTTTCAGCATCCTCTGCACACTTTGCTCTGCCACTCATCTTGGTGTCATCTGCTAATTTTGACATACTACACTTGGTACCCAACTCCAAATTATCCATGTAAATCATAAACAAATGCAGTCCCAACACTGATCCCTGAGACACACCACTAGTCACTGATTGCCTCGGATTCTGGGAGGAGCTTTTCAGCCACAGGTAGAAGGTGATGAAGAAGGATGTTCCATGGTCTTCTTGTTCTTCTAAGTGGACAAGGTCACAGATTTGGGAGATGCTTTCTGAGAAATCTTGGCAAATTGCCGCAATGCTTTTTGTGAGTGGTACACATTGTAGCTGTGATGAATCGGTGGTGGAGAGTTTAACGTGGTGGATGGATTAGATCAAGTAACTCCATTGGCTCTCTTTATTTTAATATATTTCCCTTAAGAAAGTATTATTGAGAATGATTTGTTCAGGAAGGTGAGAGATAACGGAGGGTGAGAGATGATTTGTTCAGAAGGATGAGAGTGCCTATCAAGATAACCTTTTTTCTCAATCTAGTCACACATTATTAACATGCCTTGGTCATGGATACCACTGGGTAGGTTTATAAACCTGTATGATCAGCACAAAATAGTCTGAACTGATGGTGTGTTGTGAACCTGGACCTGGGAATTGATGACAACACAATGTTTCACTCACAACTTGAATACCATGTCAATAAGGATAAGCCTGTAATGCACTACCAAAGATTCTCTAATTCCAAAGTTATTCCCAATTTGATCATGAGAACATAAGAAATAGGAGCAAGAGTAGGCCGTCTAGCCCTTCGAGCCTGCCCCCGCCATTCAATAAGATCATGGCTGATCTGAAGTGGATCAGTTCCACTTTCCCACTTTCTCCCCATAACCTTTAATTTCCTTGTCTATCAGAAATCTTTTTTTAAAACTTTTTATGGTATAAAATATTTTATTCTATCAAGATGCATTTAGTTTCTGACATCATTTTGTGAATTTACTGCACAGTTTAAAATTTGAGAAAGCAGCTAAAATATTCACCTAAGAATTAGTTTAAATTTGTTTTGCATTACATTTTTGTTTCATTCTTATCTGAGATGCAAGTGTTGCTGGCAAGGCCAGAATTTGTTATTCAACCCTTATTATCCTTGAAAAGGTGGTGGCGAGCCACCTTCTTGAGCCTCTTCAATCCATCTGGCATAGTTGCTACGCGAGAGGACACAGGTTTAAGGTGCTGGGGAGCAAGTACAGAGATGTTAGGAGTAAGTTTTTCACTCAGAGGGTGGTGAGTGAGTGGAAATGGCTGCCGTCAGTGGTGGTAGAGGCAAACTTGCTGGGCTCTTTCAGAAGACTTCTGGATGAGTACATGGGATTTAATGGGATTGAGAGTTACAGATAGTTCTATGGCCTGGTAGGTATGGATATGATCGGCACAACTTGTGGGCCAAAGGGCCTGTTTGTGCTGTAGTGTTCTATGATCTATGTTGTATAATGCTGAAAGAAAGCTGAATAACAGTCTTGTGTCGCAAAACCCAATTTAAGAGCAAAATTCAGCTTCATCTGGAGACAGTACTGGTTAAGTAATCACAGAGAGGCAAATTATTTAATGATACCAACATCAAAATTAATCAATTCTGAGAAGTATCATCATGCAACATAAATTACACACAATCTGTCATTTATTTATTAAAATAAACATTTCCAAATGTAGATATTTCCATACAATGAATCATAAAATGATGGGTTTTCATTCAACCATCAACCGAATGAGCTTGCTACCACACAGACATTGAGGCTGTTTCCTAGCAGACGGTAACTTTGTCTTAGGGAAATTTTCTCAGGAAAATTAAATTCTGGAGGAAATCTGTGAAGATTTCTTCAGACTCCAGCAGTAACATAAAAACCTGGCTGAATCTTACACTGGCGTCAGGATCACCATCCCCGATGTAAAGTTTCATGCATGGCAGTGTTGCATATTTTATATCTCGGCACTACGCAGAGGTGACACTAATTTCTATGTGCAACAGTATTAATTCACGCTTTTAAGGTCCATGCTTCAGGTCAGGCTTCTGGCAGCTTTTTTTTACTTTTCTCTGAGTCCACATCCAGACTTAACCAATGAAGCACAGTGAGCATCGATAGTAAACGGACTCACATAATCAAACACAGAACAATTGCACAGTACAGTGAGCCCACTTCTGGTTGGCCACAGCCGTTTTATAGCCATTAAGCTGTTCATCGGCTTAAGGACCTTTCCCATGGGAAATCTTGCCTTCAACACCAAGCCCTCCTACCCTAGCAGCACCATCAGGAGCTGTGCCTAGTGCTGGGACAGCAGGCAGTCCAGATGCCCATTGAGCTTGGACGTAAAGGGAAGGGTCTTGTGGAGATTGTGATTGTATGCCTTGGCAACGTAAGTTCATTCATTAGTGTCACAAGTAGATTTACATTAACACGGCAATGAAGAGATAGGTGGAGGTGGGGGGGGGGGGAAGCTTATAGTGGAAGATTACCTAGAGGTGGGGGAGGAGTTGGTCTTCTAATAGACGCAGGGTAAGCAAAACCGAGGCACCTCTCCAAGCCTTGCCTGTTTGCCGTCTGTCAGCTTTCAGCTGGCTTGCTGGGCAATTGGCACAGTCTGTCCCATTGTGAATAAAATTCCAGCAGCAGGGGAAATAGGCCCTTATGTGGCCTATAATTAGTCATAGAATCCCTACAGTGCGCAAAAACGCAATTTGACCCATCGAGTCTACTCCAACTCTCTGACAGAGGATTTTACCCAGATCCTATCCCCATAACTCTGCATATTTACCCCACTAATCCCCTTATCCTGCACATCTTGGTACATTAAGAGGCAATTTAGCACAGCCAATCCACCTAACCTGCACATCGTCGGACTGTGGAAGGAAACCCGAGCACCCGGAGGAAACCCACAGAGACACGGGGGCGATGTGCAAACTCTGCACTGTCACCCAAGGCCAGAATTGAGCCCTGGTGCTGTGAGGCAGCAGTGCTAACGAATGTGCCACCATGCCACCTAATGGCCTCAATTCGCCCATGGTTGAGCTGCCCATCCAATGCCTCCCATGCCGCTGGTAACAGATTGGGGATGGGCAGGGATGGTAGGCGATGGCCACAGCACCAGTCTCATAATGCCCGGTTTTAACCTCTTGCGCACCCCATAACCTGTTACCCTGGCATCCATAGGGATGGACCTGTAAGAATCCAGCCAACATTTCTTGTGTTCAGTCTCTTTAATGCTTCCTTCTGGTGCAAGCTGATGTTCAGTTTGGAACCTGTTTCAATAAAAGACACTGGCTGATTGAATGGAGCCCTGTTCCTCAGTAAGTAAATGGTTTTGTTGATCACAGGCCTTTGAATTAGTTCAAATGAATGCAATTACTGTGAATCATTTGTTGTTTCTGTCGATGTTGTGATGTTTGAGCTTTTAACTCAGGAAGCTATAAGGTATAAATATGGCAAATATTGCAGATTGCTTTGGTATTTTTATTCATTCATGGGAAATGAGCATCACTAGCTAGACCAGCATTTATTGCCCATCTCCAGTTGCCCTTGAGAAGGTGATGGTGCGCTGCTTTCTTGAATTGCCGCAGTCCACATGCTGTCGGTTCCGTTATTAGGGAGGGAATTCCACAATTTTAACCCAGTGACTGCAAAGGAGTGGCCAATATATTTCCAAGTCAGGATGGTGAATGGCTTGGAGGGGAACTTGCAGTTGTTGGTGTTCCCATGTATTTGCTTCCCTTGTTCTTCGAGATGGAAATGGTCGTGAGTTTGGAAGGTGCTAAGGATCTTTGGTGAATTGCTGTAGTGCACCTTGTAGACAGTACACACTGCTGCTACTGAGCCTCACTGATGGAGGGAGTTTGTAGATGTGGTGCCAATCAAGCAGGCTGCTTTGACCTGGTCGGTGCCAAGTTTTTTGACTGTTGTTGGAGCTGCACCCACCCAGGAAAATGCGGACTATTCCATCACAGTTCTCACTTGTGTCTTGTAGATATGGACAAGCTTTGGGGAATCAGGAGTTGAATTACTCACTGCAGCATTCCTAGCCTCTGACCTGTTTTTGTAGCCACTTTGTTTATGTGACAATCCAGTTGAGTTTTTGATCAATGATAACCATTGATCGTTGACAGAGAGAGATTCAGTGGTGGTTATACCATCGAATGTCAAGGGGTAGTGGTTAGAATGTGTCTTATTGGTGTTTGTCATTGCCTGGCATTTGTGTGGCATTTTAATGTTACTTGCCACTTGTCAGCCCAAGGCTGGATATTGTCCAGATCTTGTTGCATCTGAACGTGGACTGCTTCAGTATCTGAGGAGTCACAAATATTATGATTACTGGAAAAATATTAACTTACGAATACCACAATGTTTGTGCAAAACATAATCCAAGATAATTGAAGCAATTAATATCTCTTGAGATGCTGAAAAGTTTATTTATTTAGCAATCATTGACTTTGTGAAATGGCAATGATTTCATCCAGATTACATAACTTCTGAAACATTTGCAAATTATGTGCTTATGAGTACAACAGTACTTCTCCAATTGTTGAACCGTTGTTGAAACGCGTGCAAACTATTTGAAAATAACCTCTTAAATGCATTAACACAGCATGTAATACCCAGCTAGTATTTTTTATTTTCGAACACCAGGTGGAAAGGTAGTGAGATAGGCAGCTATGTCAGAATAACACTTAAGTACTTGATCAGCTTGATCATGTCTTTTGAAATATTGTCTCTTTGCTCCCTCTGTGGTCCTGGATTCCTTGTTGAGGTACCTTCTTATAGCAGCTGGCAGTCCTCCAGCATCTCAACCATGTGGAAATCTTTGTCTCTGGGTCTTGAGAGAGTTGCATACAATTTCCAGCACAAGATATTCAATCTGACTGCTTTGTGCCAGTGTTTATGCTCCACATGGACTTGCTCCCATTTAGTTTCATTCTGTCCTATCATCGTATCTTTCTGTGTCTGCATTGCTTGATCAGTTAATTTCATTGTTACTTTTTGCTTTTCTAACTTTTTCTTATTTCTTTCCTAATTTCTTTGTATCCCTGTTTATCACCTTCTCCTTTATCATTTAGTGTATACCTTTTTAATTAGTAGCCTTACTCTCCTCCCTTTATTCATCAACAATGTCTTATTTTTGGCCAATTTGTTTGTTAATAGAATATAGATACCTCTTAAACTGTGTTGACCCCCTTTATAAATATTTCCCGCTGCACTTCCACCTTTTTCATATGTCAATGTTTATCTTCTCTGGCTCCATTCTCATCCCTATAAAACAAGAGTATTACTTGCTATTAATGTTGGATCAGGTAGCCAAATGGGCTACCAAAGACGGCGATTGCAAAGCATGATGGGATAGGATGGTCAAGTGTTTGTAAAGACTGAGACAAAGTAGCTGCAACCCTAACAAATATTGGACTGAGACAAGTGGGCAGCAGCTTCAGATATCAGGAATACACAGGAAATAGACCATCCCACAGATAATGGGCACTCTCTGGTCAAATACACTTGTTTACCAGACAAAGGGATGCCTTAACTCTTATTTGGAAGGGAGGTATGTCCAGGGTCATCCTAACTGTCTCCAGCACCCACAGGCATGGCAGCTTGGCACACACCCCAAAATCAGTGTGGCAGCACCGGATTGGACTCTGTTGATCAAGGTGACTGAACCCTGATCTATTGACTGATAGTGATTGGGGGGGGCCCATAGGGTGTGGAATAATCCAAGATTAAAGCACACTACCAGCAGCAGTGACTCTGGAGACCAACCAAGGACAACCCTGGACCATCCCAGGGGGAAGAAGGAAAAACAAACCAGACCCAGAAGAGGATCAGACCAGATTAAAGACCAAACCATACCGAGGTGACAACAAAAACCAACACATGGATACAGGCCAATATCTGTACTTGTCAGTCACACAAAGTTAAGTCAAAGTCCAACATTACATTTGAATCTTGATTGTTCTGCAAAAGCAACTACCATAACCAATATTAATTGTGCAAATGAATAAACGTTATTTCATTAATAAGAAGTCAACTTGCCATTCTTTGTATAAAGGTTAAAAACACAAACCTGTACAGCAAGACACAGCAATCACTTACAGGGCTCATTGAATCACAAGGCGGTGTTTATACAACATTGGCTGGAATTCTGCACCCCTGCTACCAGCGAGGATGGAGAATTTGGCGCTCAGCCAAACCTTCATTCATTGCAACGGGACCAGAGAATCCCAGCAACGGTCGAGGTTAGAGAATTCTGGCCAATATGTTGTCAGGTAGCGGCTTAGCAACATTATCATGCATCACTCTGTGCTGGAGACCGAGGGCGCATGGGGGAAATAATAGATATATCCATTTGTACATGTTCCATTATCTGATATTTTAATGCCTGTGCTAATAGTTAAAAAAATTGTAACATATCAAACCAGAAAGCATATCAAGATAAGATATGTGGCAATGATGTCAACGATAATTTGTGGTCTTTTATGTTGCACCTTTTTGACCCATTTAAGAGTCACTCACAAGATGTCTAAATACACTCTCCAACTGTGCATCTGAATAAGTTCACAGAAGTTGTCCACTTTGTCTTTAAGAATGCGCAGTTGACCATTGACCAAGTTTGATTAAGGCAATCTTTCACCACAGCAGAGTTCTTATCGTGAATGGTCGCAAGTTTAAAATTAGGAGTGTGAAGTGAGGTCAGGTGAAACTCCTTGACTCAAAGGCAATGAGAGTTTGGGTAATAAGTTATCAGCACATAAGAACATCAGACTTGCTCCACTGTTAAATAAGATCATGAATGGTTTTCCTTAGGCAGTAAGTAAAAGAAGCAATATCAAGGGTGACAATTCTTAAGGCACAACATTTCCCTACCACACGAGTAAAAGCAAAAAAATTGTGGATGCTGAAATCTGAAATAAAAACAGAAAATGCTGAAAAATCTCAGTAAAGAACAAGCCCTCAGTCCAAATCAATTACATATACATTGCAAAGAGTTGGGACTCTCCTACTGATCCTTGTGGCATACCACTTACCCTGCCAGTTGGAAAAATGACATTTCTGCACCTATTCCCCATTCCAGTGTTACCCTCCATATGTTGAGTGCATTTTCTGTGCAGCCCACAGTGTGTTTTGTGGCTGGAGGTGGCTCACTATTGGCTGGCAGTAGGATCTGTTGGTTCTGCTGGCATCAATGGGGCTTCCCATTGAATGCATTGGAGGGGGGGGGCAGATTCCCATTGCCCCATCAGCAGGAGCTGGAAAGTCCCATTGGCAAGAGTGGCTGAAAAACTTTGACCCATGAGTTTTAATTTCCTGCCATTGTCTTTTGTGTGGCACTTTATCAAAAGCCTCCTGAAAATCTAAGTACAGTACATCCACCTGTTCCCCTTTATCCACAGCACCTCTTACCTCCAATAAATTAGGATCTCTTTCACAAATACGTATTGACTTTGCCTGAATACCTTAAATATTTCCCCAGGGCTATATTTAGCAGGATTTTACAGCCTTGCTCGACCCCAAGACTGGAAAATCCCACCTGAGTTCAATGGATGTTTCCATTGCCTGCCCCTTATCTATTTATCTGTTGTGGGCGGGATGGTAGAATTCCGGAGAATGTCTTTAATAATAGCTTTGAACATTTTCCTTCTGACAGATGTTAAGCTAACTGGCTTCTAGTTTCCCATTCTAAGTCCCCACCCCTCCCAACTTTTTCACTACTTTCCAAACTAATGGAACCTTCCTAGAATCCATGGAATTTTGGAAAATTAAAACTAATGCATGAAGTACCTCACTAGCTACTTCTTTTAAGATCCTGGGATGAAGTCCAGCAGGATCCAGGGGTTTGTAAGGCTAAAGTTGCAATAATTTGTTCAGTATAATTTCCCTGTTGTTTTCCCTCCCTTCCAATTCCTGATTTACAGCCACTGTTACTTGTATCCTCCAAAGAGAAGACAGATGCGAAATACCCACACAATTCACCTGCCATCCCCTTACTTTCCATAATTAACTCCCCAGCCTCACCTACTACAGGACCAACAAATTGTTTATTAATTATCTTCTTTTACAAGTACTAAAATGAACTCTTACCATCTATCTTTATGTTGTGAGCTAGCTTTCTCCCATACTCTGATTTTACCCTCCTTATACATCCTTTAGTCATCCTTTGCTGTTCTTTATATTCTGCCCAATCTTCTGACCTGTCACTCATCTTTTCACAATTGTACATTTTTACTTTAAATTTGTTTTTATCTCTCACTTATTCAGTTAACTATGAATAATGGGTCTTCCCCTAGGAATTTGTCTTTTATGTTGGAAGGCATTTGTTTTGTTAGTATTTTTTTCTCTTTACATACCCATAGACACTTTTACAGCCAGTATTTATTCCCTGCTAGCTTACTTTCATGTCCTATTTTCCCCTTGTTAATCTATCCCTTGGTCCTCCTTTGATAAACTTTAAACTTCTCCCAATTCTCAGACTTATTGCTTTTTTGTAACAATTTGTATGTTTAGTCTTTGAATCTAAGTCTTGTTGAAGTTGTGTAAGACATTGGTAAGGCCACATCTAGAATACCGTGTACAGTTCTAGTCACCCTATTATAGAAAGAATATTATTAAACTAGAAAGAGTGCAAAAGAGATTTACCAGGATGCTACCGGAATATAATGATTTGAGTTATAAGGCGAGGCTGGATAGATTGGCATGTTTTTCTCTGGAATGTAGGAGGCTGAGGAGTGATCTTATAAGGGTCTATAAAATAATGAGGGGCATAGATCAGCTAGATAGTCAATATCTTTTCCTAAAGACAGGGGAGTCTAAAACTATAGGGTGTAGGTTTAGGGTGAGAGGGGAGAGATACAAAAGGGTCCAGAGGGGCATTTTTTTCACACAGAGGTTGGTGAGTGTCTGGAACAAGCTGCCAGAGGTAGTAGTAGAGCTGGGTACAACTTTGTCTTTTAAAAAGCATTTAGACGGTTACATGGGTAAGATGAGTATAGAGGGATATGGGCCAAATGCGAGCAATTGGGACTAGCTTCAGGATTTAAAAAAAAAGGGCAGCATGGACAAGTTGAGCCAAAGGTTCTATTTCCATGCTATAAACCTCTGTGACTCTATGTCTCTATGATTCTAATACTGTCTCTAATTTCCTTTATAAACCATGATTTGGCCACAATTCCCCCCAGCTATTTTTTAGTGAGCTGCAAACCACACTAGGTCCAAACTGCAACTAGTGAACTTGGATGAATGCCACTTTGTATCGCCTCGACTAATTTCAGTCCACCCAGAGGTTAGATTTCCAAGTCTCCTGTTCAGTTTGTGTTTCATCAGAAACAGAGCGACTCAGTTTCCTTCCAATGTTTCAATTTTCTTTTTTCCATTTTAGTTTCTGTTTTCAATTTGATCGGGCATTAAGTTTCTCCACCTGCTATTTTAAAGTTTATCTTGGGGTCCGAGTTCATAGGACGCTCAAAGCAGCTGCACAGGTTGAAGCTGTGGTTAAGAAGGTGTGTGATGAACTGGCCTTCATCAATCGAGGAATTGAGTTTAGGAATCAAGAAATAATGTTGCAGCTGTATAGGACTCTGGTCAGATCCCATTTGGAGTACTGTGCTCAGTTCTAGTTGCCTCATTATAGGAAGAATGTGGAAACCATAGAAAGGATGCAGAGGAGATTTAGAATGTTGCCTGGATTGGAGAGCATGCCTTATGAGGATAGGTTGAGGAAGCTCTGACTTTTCTCTTTGGAGAGATGAGGGGTGACCTGATAGAGGTATATAAGATGTTGAGAGGTATTGATTGACTGGATAATCAGAGGCTTTTTCCCACGGCTGAAAGGTTTGCCACAAGAAGACACAAGGTACAGAGGAGATGCCAGGGGTAAGTTTTTCAATCAGAGTGGTGGATGTATAGAATGGGCTGCCCGCAATGATGGTCGAGGCAGATTTGATAGGATCTTTTAAGAGACTTTTAGATAAATACTTAGTAAGATAGAGGGTTATAGGTAAGTCTGGTAATCTCTAAGGTAGAGACATGTTGAGCACAACTTGGTGGGATGAAGAGCCTGTATTGTGCTATAGTTTTTCTATATTTCTAAAGTTCTATCTCTTCGAATCTGACCTTTTCAAGTGCAATAACCTTCAAACTTGTTCATGTTGCATTCGTCTAATTTCCTCCAATTGACTCTATAATTCTTAAAACAAGTTATATTCTAAAACTAAAAGACATATTCTAAAACACATGAACCATTAGTCGATATTGGCAATAATTCCTTCCATGACCATAGAATATCAGAATGCACTTTATAGCTAATGGAGTATTATTGTCGTTAGAAGCAGACACAGTAAGATCCAGCAGACAACAATGTGATAATAGCCAGCTAATCTGTTGTCATGATTTTCAGTGAGGAACAAGTATTACTCAGGTCTCTGGGTTCTTCTTCAGAATGGGGCCATGGGATTTTTTTATATCTACCTGTGAGGGCGGACTAGGATATTGGTTTCACATCTCATTTGAAGTACATCACTTCTAGAAATGTAGGATTCCTTCAGTGTGCCATGTCAGTTTATGTGATGTCATTCAGTCTCTGGCGCAACAATTCTGAGGAAAATTGCTAACCTACTGAGACATCGCTAACTTTGCTACCAAGAATTTCTTCAGCCGGAGAGTGGTAAATCTGTGGAACTCTTTGCTGCAGAATGCCATGGAGGCCAGATCATTGAGTGCCTTTAAGACAGAAGTAGATAGGTTCTAGATTAATAAGGGGGTCAGGGGTTATGGGAAAAGGCAGGAGAATGAGGATGAGAAAAAAAAAGCCATGATCAAATGGCGGAGCAGACTTGATGGGTCAAGTGGCCCAATTTTGCTCCTATGTCTTATGGGCTTGTGGTCTAATCTCAGACCATGGCGCACTTCCGATGCAGAACCTCCAATGAGGTTACTTAAATGTACAAATGGCAGGAGACCCATGGGGAAGGGGGAGTGGGTTAGCCATAACAGTCTGATTATTGCTATCAATGCTGCTAATAACTAGCCATGTTACCCTTCTATTGCAGAACTTAGCTGATTAGAATGCTTAGTAATTAGTTTTCCCAGCTTCCAAGTGTAGAAGTGACCATTAATCCTTTGATTGTCGACAAGAAATGACGAACTGGAAGCTAGGCACTGTGCATTGTTCCGATCAAATTGGCCCAGAGTCTGATTGCATGGGTCCCTTGAACTCTGACGCACCACATAAAACATTACATGCGCACATGTGATTCCCAAGACTCTTATTTGGCTTTTAGCTAAGGCAGCTACCTTTCCTGACGCAGTCTTTTCCGATACATTAGCCACATATGGCTCATTGGGATTCCAGATGCAGCTAATTTGCCTGAAAAATAAATGAACAGCAGACACAGTCAGAGTTGGCCAGTGATCTCAATGCACACGATCACATGGCTTGTGCATGTGAACTTTAATCTTTCTGAGTAAAATAGTAAGACAAAAAGCAGGTTGCACAAGCATTCTTTGATTGTTGTAAGCACTTTGATTGATTTACCTCTAACTTGTGTGAAACATTTGGTACTAAATGAATGCAAGAGGCTAGACCAGCTGCGTCATTGGCATTGTTCTGTGTTTGAGTTTGGTTTATATCAAATTAACTGAAAATAATGTATTTTTAGAATCATGAGCAGAGGGAATTGTGTGGAGTTTGTTCCCACATGGGATATTTACACTTGAATTAATCTCAGCTTGCTGACAAAGAAGCCTACATCTGCTGACTAACATGAAGTAACTCATGCCAGGTTAAGCCAATCCTCTGCGGGCATATTCAGCAAGGTGTGGCACTGCAGTAACATCACCCAATTCATAACCTAGCACCTCAGACTAATGCTCTTGGGAGACAGCTTCAGATAGAAGAATTTAAATCCAATGGATTAAATATGGAATTGAAAGCTGTTCTTGGTAATGGTTGTCATGACTAATCACAGTAAAAACCCATCTGACGTCCTTTAGAGAAGGAAATCTGCCATCCTTACCTGGCCTGGCCTATATGTGACCCCAAAGCCACAGCAATGTGGTTAACTCTTCACCGTCCTCTGAAATGATCTAATCAAGTGCACTTTGGGGTGGGCAACAAATGCTGGTCTTGTCAGCGATACCCTGATCCTGTGACAGAACAAGTTAAGTATTTCTCCACTGAAGTTAATGGTGAAAAGTGGAGAAACTCTGTGTAGATTGCCCCCGCCACACATCAAACACCCGCCCCACCCCATAGCCTTACCACTCCCCTCCCTGCCTCACCACTCCCCGTGCCCATTTCACTGTTTAATTAGACTGTCGCCAACATGGGCCATGATTCAACTCACCATCTTTTTCTTGCCCTTGCCTTTAATACACCCCCTATAGAAATTCACCTCAGTGCTCGCACAGGTTCAGCAGGCAATCAATTTAGAAAGCACATTGAAAACAGAAGGAGAAGTGAGGAGGAAGTGTTCTGAACTTGCAACATTTAAGGGCAAGTTTTCTCATTCCGTCCACCATGGAAGTCGCTGCAGGCAAGGGGTGGACCATGGAAAGGTCCACTGATCTCGGGTGGGATTTTCAGGTTTCGGAGTGAGGCGGCTGGAAAATCCAGACTATAGTGTTGACAGCTCAAGCCGTGGAAATGATATGTTCACTTCGTTACTAGAAATGCTTCTTTCCGGAGATGAAATGCATGCCCTTGGTATCCACAGAATTGCATCAAATTTTACAGCAGTGAAACAGGCCATCCTCCACAACAGGCATTGTCCAGATGAACCTCCTTCCATTTTCCTTCACCTCACTGTGTCAACATAAGAAATAAAAGTACACAAACCTTCATGATTGCTGCGCTTTTCAACACAATCACGACTGATCTCGGGTTTCAACTCCGTTTTCCCACCCGCAGATGGATATAATGTGGGGATGCCGGTGTTGGATTGAGGTGGGCGCAGTAAGAAGTCTCACAACACCAGGTTAAAGTCCAACAGGTTTATTTGGTATCACGAGCTTTTGGAGCACTGCTCCTTCACCAGGTGAGTGGAGAGTTGGGTTCCCAAACAGGGCATATGTAGACGCAGACTCAATTGCAAGATAATGGTTGGAATGCGAGGCTTAACAGGTAATTACATCTTTACAATGTGCATGGAGAGAGGGATAATCACAGATTAAAGAAGTATGAATTGCCTGAAGCCAGGACTGTTTGTAGAATTTTGCAAGCCCAGGCCAAAGGGTGTGGGGTTACATGTAGTGTGACATGAACCCAAGAGCCTCAGGTGTGCGGGAACTTGGCTATCAGTTTCTGCTCAGCGATTCTGCATTGTTGTGTGTCTTGAAGGCCGCCTTGGAGAACCTGTGAGCTTGTGATATCAAATAAACCAGTTGGATTTAACCTGGTGTTATGTAACTCCTTACAGTTGGATACAGCTCTTGGGACAAAAGGGATCAAGGGATATGGGAGGAAGATAGGATCAGGCCATTGAGCTGGTTGACTACACTGAATGACGGAGCAGGCTTCAAGGACCGAATGACCCCCTTCTACTCTTATTTTCTAAGTTTTTCCAGATCTCTTAATTTCCTCAGAGAGCAACTAAATCTTTCCATTCCTTCCTCCCACATCAGCATTTTTAGATGACTCGATTTAAATTGTTTGGTTAATACCAAGAAAGACAACAACAAAGTTCAAGAAGGCATTAATAAATTGCAGACTGGACATATATATTGTTGTGCCTGGTGTACAATCTGTTTTAACCCTTATACGGTTGATAAAGAACTGAGTAGATTTCTTGTTCATACAGCAATATTTATTCACAGGCACATACACAATTGATATTAATCATCCACACAATCAATACTAAGTTATTTACAGAATACTGAAGTTAATGTTTAATACTAGACCGTGACAACTTTTGTGTGATTGGCAAGTACTCAGGCAGATATTGGCCTTTTTGCGTAGTCTGATCCTTCAGTCTGGTCTGATACTCTGGCTCTGATCTTCCTTCCATCGTTGGTCTGTTTGCTCTCCTCTTGCTGGTCGGTGCTGGTGATGGTCACCGTTGTTGTCGTTCATGGGAGAGGGAAAGGGAAAGATCCTTCCATTGTGCAGCACCTTCTATCCCTCGTTGGTTTTGCCAATCAATCGATCAAGGCATGATCACCCTGATCAATAAAGTCCAATCAGGTGCTGCCACACCAGTTTCTGGGAGTGTACCCAACAAACACGCCCGTGGGTGCTGAAGCATCTAGGTCACATATCTCCTTCCCAAATAAGGGGTTAAGGTGCCCCCCTGTCTGGTAAACAGCCTGGTTTGACAGAGAATGTCACTGTCTTTGAGATGGCCCATATCCTGTACATTCAGTTGTCTGAGCCGCTGTCTGTTTATCTCTGCTGCCTGTCAGTGTCTATATTTGGTCAAATATCCCAGTATGCTTTGTAAATCACCATCTTAGGTAGCCTGTTTGGCTACAATATGTGAAATGAATTTCAATCTAGGCAAATATAAAATGATACAATATGGCTGATAGATGAAGGAGGCCACACATAGCTTCATAAAGAAAATAGGATGTTAGAGAAATGGTCTCGGGCTCAGATTCACAAATCATTAAAAGGCAGATTAACAAAGTCATGGTAAGTTCTGTCCTAGAACATGGAATTCAAAAGCAAAGAATGTAAGTCCAAATTTAAATCGATGTTTGACTGTTGCCGGAACTGGAAAATTGTAGCGATGAGGAAAGATTGGAGAGGTGGGGTTTATTCTCCTTGGAACAGAGGGAAGTTTGGATAAGATGTACAAAATTGTGGGGGGCTCTGGATAGATTGAATGGGAGAGGGCCTGTTTACTTTAACAGAGAGGTCAGTGATTAGGGGGCATAGATTTAAAGCAGTTGGTAGGAAGGTTAGAGGAGAGATGAGGACAAAAGATTTTCACTCAGACGTTTGGGTGGGGTCTGGAGCTCACTGCCTGAAAGGGTTGTAGAGGCAGAAACCCTCACCTATTTGAAAGGTGCCTAAATATGCATTTCTCGAGCCGTAACCTGCAGCACTACACACCAAACTCTGGAAGATGGGATTAGGTTGGAGGCTGGTTTTTCAGCTAGAACAGGAACAATGGGCCAAATGGCCTCACTCTATGGTGTAAGCCAGCTATAGTTCGAACAGCTTTTGGAAAAGACTAAGCAGACTCGGAAAAAAAGACTGGGAAATGATGCAGTCCATTATCTTAATAGAATTCTGGTGTTTCTCCGAGAAAATGTTGTATCAATGTTATTTCTTGTGTTTATTACAGGCATGTGAAGCTTATTTCATGTTCATGGTAAATGTGGCTACGTTGGTACGTAGAGACAAACATTTAAACATAACTGATTCCGAAATCAAGAATGAAATGAAACAAGTTCTGAAGTTGGAAAAAGAAATTGCCAATGTAAGTTCCTTTATCTTTTTATTGCCTCGTGTGTTACCTCGTGCATCTGGGTGCGACTTGGTGGGCTGACCCCACTCCATGGTGCAAAGAGTAGTTGAGACAGTGAGAATCCTGCTCCATTTCAGAGTGAGGAGGAAGCGGGCATTACTGTCTAATGTTGTGACCAGTCTTACCATTGAGACCTGGAAGGAATGAACCTGGGCTTTGACTTCTGACCCTGTGGCTCACTGGGAGATGCAGATAATTAGATGGAGAAGGCCATGGGCACACCAGTGGGTTGGACAAGCAAGGGGCTCTCTCTGTCTTCCAGAGCCAGAGGGCAGAAACTGGAAGCGTGACTCCCGAACCCAGCCCCCACTATTTGTTCAGGGGTGAATGGGGGTGGGTCGAATCCATGGTTCATAATTTACATAGTTCAGCTTGACCTAATTTTCGCAATGAGGGAGTGGGAAATACGATTTGCATAGATTAGGCATGGTGGGAGAAGCTCTTAACACACTGGAGTCCTTTGGAAACCTAGGGTACCCCTCTGGAAAGGTATGGTACCCTATTGGCTACAGCCCTGAGGCACCTTGGGAGTGGTAAGGTGCCATTTGGGAGAGGTCAATGCCTTTTTGGATTGTTAAGATCAGACACAAATGTGTGTAAAAAGCTGAGGAACTCATTAGAACTGTAAACGTCATTGGAACAATCAAAGGAAACCGTCAATACAGGTGTCAAGCTGTTGGGGCATTTAAATCACCTGTAATTTAAATGTTTGAAAAAAATCAATGGAGCAGGGACAAGCTGCGACAGCCAGAACTCTGATACTGAGTTTGGTTCTGCAGTGCAAAACGGTGGGAGGAAGAAGAGGAGAGTGACGGTGATAGGGGGCTCAATGGTCAGAGCACAGACAGGAGGTTCTGTGGTCAGGATAGAGACTCCCACGTGGTTTGTTGCCTCCTGGGTGCCCAGGCCAGGGATGTCTCTAATCAGGTGCACCGCTTTCTAAAGTGGGAAGGTGATCAGCCTGATTTGGTGGTACACATCGGTACCAATGACGTAGGTAGGAAAAGTGAGGAGGTCCTAAAGAGAGAGTATAGAGAGCTTGGAAGGAAGTTAAATGTAGGACCCCGAGAGTAGTAATTTCAGGATTGCTACCTGTACCACGTGGCAGTGAGGGTAAGTATAGGATGGGCGGATGAACACGTGGCTGAGGAACTGGTGTAGGGGACAGGGTTTCCGATTCTTGGATCATTGGGACCTCTTCTGGGGCAGGTGGGACCTGTACAAGAGAGAACGGTTACACCTAAACTACAAGGGGACCAATATAATTGCAGGAAGGTTTGCTAGTGTTATTGCAGGCATTTAGAACATAGAACATAGAACATTACAGCACAGAACAGGCCCTTCGGCCTTCAATGTTGTGCCGACCAAAATAAAAAGCAATGCCCCTCCAAACTAAACCATTCCCTTCTCTTCCATATACTTATCAATTAACCTCTTAAACGCCACCAAACTTGGCGCATCTACAACAGCTGCAGGCAGGGCATTCCACTCCCTAATCACTCTTTGAGTAAAGAACCTACCTCTGATATCCGTCCTATAACTCATACCCCTTAATTTAAAGCTGTGTCCCCTCGTGCTAGCTTTCTCCATCCTAGGAAAAAGGCTATCACTGTCCACCCTAATATGTGAAATGAATTTCAATCTAGGCAAATATAAAATGATACAATATGGCTGATAGATGAAGGAGGCCACACATAGCTTCATAAAGAAAATAGGATGTTAGAGAAATGGTCTCGGGCTCAGATTCACAAATCATTAAAAGGCAGATTAACAAAGTCATGGTAAGTTCTGTCCTAGAACATGGAATTCAAAAGCAAAGAATGTAAGTCCAAATTTAAATCAATGTTTGACTGTTGCCGGAACTGGAAAATTGTAGCGATGAGGAAAGATTGGAGAGATTTAATCTAGATTTGCAGGGGGATGGGGACCAGAGTGCCAGAGCAGATGGTGGTTCGGGGGTAAAAAGACAGGTTAGTTCAAGCAAAATCACAATTGGAAGGGTTGAGTGTGGTGGAAATAATCTTCTGAGATGTGTCTATTTCAATGCCAGGAGTATTGTGGGGAAGGCTGAAGGTTTGGATTAACATGTGGAAATTAGTGAAACTTGGCCACAGGAGGGGCAGGACTGGCAGCTCAATATTCCAGGTTCCAATATTTCAGATTTGATAGAGGTGGAGGGATAAAAGGTGGGGGGGATGACATTGTTGGTCAGGGAAAATGTTACAGTGGTACTCAGGCAGGATAGATTAAGGAGCTTGTCTACAGAGGCCCTATGGCTGGAGCTGAGAAACAGGAAGGGTATGACCACATTAATGGGGTTGTATTAGAGATCACCCAATAGTCAGCGAGAACTGGAGGAGTAAATCAGCAGAGAGATAGCTGACAACTGCAAGAAACAGAAGGTTGTGATAGTAGATGATTTTAATTTTCCACAATGAGACTTGTATACTGTTAAAGGTTTAGACGGGGTGGAGTTTGTTAAATGTGTTCAGGAGAATTTTCTACATCAGTATACAGAGGTGCCAACTAGAGAGGATGCGATACTGGATCTCCGATTGAGAAATGAGTTAGGGCAGGTGAGGGATGTGAGTGTGAGGGAACACTTTGGACCAGTGGTCATAATGCCATTAGTTTCAACCTGATCATGAATAAGGATAGATCCGGTCCTTGGGTTGAAGTTCTGAGCACTGCTCCCATTGTCATGGTATCACAGTGGTTAGTACTGCTCCCTCACAGGGATCCAGGTTCAATTCCCAGCTTGTGTCACTGTCCGTGCGGAATTTGCACATTCTTCCCATGTCTGCATGGGTTTCTGTGGGTGCTCTGGTTTCCTTCCACAGTTCAAAGATATGCGGATTAGGTGGATTGGCCATGTTAAGTTCTCCCTCAGAGTACCCAAACAGGTGCCAGAGTGTGGCTACCAGGGGATTTTCACCATAACTTCATTGCAGTGTTAATGTAAGTCTACTTGTGACAATAATAAATCAACTTAAAACTTAAACTTTAAACTTGATAAAGGGACCAAGAACTAAAGGCATAGATTAAAAGAAATTTGCAGAATAAGCAAATGGAACTTGAGATAAATATTTTTCACAAAGCAATTGATTCAGCAACGCTCTGCTGGAGGTGTGGTGGAGGCAGATTCAACAGAGGTATTCCGG
Source organism: Sphyrna mokarran (assembly GCA_024679065.1). Classification (NCBI taxonomy): domain Eukaryota; kingdom Metazoa; phylum Chordata; class Chondrichthyes; order Carcharhiniformes; family Carcharhinidae; genus Sphyrna; species Sphyrna mokarran. The sequence goes on along the minus strand of JAGIQG010000003.1, from coordinate 8,614,296 downwards.
AGAGTGTTAGTTGATTATTTGAATAGAAACAAATATATGGTGCTATGGGGAAAAGGCAGGAGAATGGCAATAAATCATAACTGCCATTTGGAGAGTCGGGTGCAGACACACTGGGCCAAATCGCCTCCTTCTGTGATTTCAATGAAATGCACATCTCCAGACTCCACCTCACTGTCATTGCCGATTATGCCTTCAACTCCCTAGACGCGGAATTCTGCAATTTCCTCACTGAAGCTTTGGCCCTTATTCCTTCCCTGAGCTCTGCAATTCCTTCACCAAATTTCTCTCCCTCTCTCCCCAACTCTTCTCCTGAAGGTGGCCCTCCTGATTGTCTTTTTTTGTTTTGACATCAAAATTGCTCCTATTTCTGGGACGTTTTGTTATGTTAAACATGCTATGTAAATGCAAGTTGTTCTTTGTTGTTTCTCTTTAAGCTGGTGTAGGATTTGGCCTGGAAATATTAAGCATCAGTACAATAACATTGACTAAATTCCTAGTGTGCTCCAACATTGTTTTGATTTTCATATTTTTGTAGCAATGCTCGACTTACAGGACTTATTTTCTGAAAATCAACAAATTGCATGTTCCGTAACAGGCATGAACAGAATCCTCCATACACCCAGCTTTGAGCTTTCAGTGCATCAAGTTATTGGCAGTTTGTGAATGGCAGTTTGTTAATGTGAGGTTAAAAGAATAATTCCATCCCTTTCCCTCTTTGATGAGCAGTACATTCCGTTCAATGGCAAACAGAGAGGGAATTGCAATTTTGATCTTCATATGTAGTCAATGTGTGTGGTGATTCCTGCTGGAGCTGTTGTCGCAGAAGTATGCACACTGAGTTCCAGATCCCGCTCAGAGCCACAAGTAAGTTGTTTTTCCCCAAAGAGTTGGACTCTTAATCAGCCTGCAAGATCTGCCATTGACCGATGATATCAGTAGATTGTAACAGTGGAAATATCCCTGTCTGAGTTCCGGCAGATATTCTTTCATCTCTGGTGTTAATCGTATCCTGTTTACTCTCCCTCCATTTAGCAAACCATTCTTTGAACTCACTTTCCAAATCACCTCTATTCTGTCCTACGGTGGCACTGCTTCTTCACAGCTGCAGAGGTTTGGTTCCCAGCTTGGATCACTGTCTATGCAGAGTTTGCACATTCTTTCTGTGTCTGCGCAGGTTTCCTCAGAGTGCTCAGGTTTCTTCCAGTGCCTGCAAAGATTTGCAGGTTAGGTCGATTGGCCATGCTAAATTACCCCTTAATCCCAAAGGGGATTAACAGGGTAATGGGAATAGGGCCTGGGTGGGATAGTTGTTGATACAGCCTCAATGGGTTAAGTGGCCTCCTTCTGCACTGCAGGGATTCTGTCACTTCCAAAAATGCCCTCGAAATCTTGCTACTTAATTCTGCCTTCAGCTGGCTTTCCCAATACCTGCTCTGTGTCATTCCACCCTTTGAAAAATGCCACCCAGAAGCTTGGTGTCTTTTTTGGTTTTGTTCCCCCTCCCCAGTAAGTCAAAACAGCCTGTGAAAGACTTGGTGTTGCACTGACATTGCAAATACAGAACTTGCATTTGTATAGCACCCTCCATATCCACAGAGTGCCCCCCAGTTCTTCACAGGCAAAGAAATACTTTCCAGGCTTAGCCTTTGTTGTAATATGGGAATCAGCAAATTTGCACACAGGAAGGCCCCCACAAACAGCAATGGTGATGATGAGCAGGTCATCTGTTTAAGTGAAGTTGCTTGGATGATACAGATCAAAGAGGAGATTACCTCCTGCTCCTCCTTGAAACAGTGCCAGGGGATCTTGCTTCCACCTAGATTGAAACACAGCACCAAGGGGGAATCAGGATATTGAAATAGAGAGATTCTTTCCGCTTAGAAAGGAAAACAGAACTAGAAGGGGTGGTGGTGCAGTTTAGAACAGAGTTGAAGAGGAACTTCTTACTCAAAGAGCGGTGAATCTCTGAAATTCTCTGCCCATTGAAGTGGTAGAGGCTACCTCATTGAATATATTTAAGTCACGAGTAGATAGATTTCTGATAGACAAGAGAATTAAGGGTTATGGGGAGAAAGCGGGAAAGTAGAATTGATCCGCTTCAGATCAGCCGTGATCTTATTGAATGGCAGGGCAGGCTCGAGGGGTTGGATGGCCTACTCCTGCTCCTATTTCTTATGTTCTAACGTTCTTACGAATTTAATGATCGGTTATAATCAAAATGAATGTCTCGAAGGACTTTGGCTTCTAATTTCCATGTTTCTAACCTCTGGTTTGGAGAGACAACATGACACTGATAACATGCACTTTTGATCAATTAGCTGTAAGTGAAAATGAAAATTATACTCCAAGACTATCAGTATATTTGAAACAAGATAGAAAGGAATATTCATCCCTAAATATTTTTTTATTTGATAGGCAACAACCAAAGCTGAAGACAGAAATGATCCGAACAAACTCTACAACAAAATGACGTTATCCAAAGTGTCCAGTAACTTCCCTCTTACAATCGGTTCAAAGGTAGGACAGTATTCTGAGTGAAATTATGTGTCTTGTCAAAGTCACGGATGGTAGTGGGTAGGGAATGCAAACTATTCCTAAGTGTCAGTGTCAAGTGGTGCTATCATGTTGCACGAGGCTAACATTCTGATGCATCAGACACGTTTCCTTCAGAATACAACATCTTGAGTTCCAGCGTAAGATCAAAGTGAGACGTGACATATGGTAAGTTAAGCACAGTTAATCTTTAGACCTCTGGTTAGTAAACCTCTCCAATACTGAGGACATTTCTCCTGTCACTCCTGGGTCTGTTATAAACTGATTGATAGAGATTGATTAGTCCATTCACGTTGCATCGTGCAACTGCCAGGATGGTAAAAGGTGGAAGAGCTGGAGTTTATTTTTCTGACAATTCCTGTATCCTCTCTCATTTCCCATTTTCTCTAGCAGGGTTGTCCATCAGGAAAGCTAATTGGGTGGTACAGTGGTTTGCACTGCTGCCTCACAATGCCAGGGACCTGGGTTTGATTCCCGGCTTGGCTCACTGTCTTTGTGAAGTTTGCACATTCTCCCCGGGTCTGTGTAGGTGTGCTCCGGTTTCCTCCCACAGTCCAAAGATGTGCAGACTAGATTCATTGGACATGCTAAATTAACCCTTAATGTCCCGGGGATGTGATACTTTAGAGGGTAGCTAAATGAGGAAAAGACCTGGGTGAGATTGTTGTCAGTGCAGACTTGATGGGCTGAATGGCCTCCTTCTGCACAGTAGAGATTCTATAATTAATGCCCAGCAATGGTTCATTGCATCTTTAAAGTATGGGTTTCTTTCCTGTTGAAACAGGATGTTTCAAATGCAGGCATTGATGAAATAATCATGCATTTGCTCTTAATTGATGTTTTGTAACACTAAGAAGTGCCTGAGCACTCCCAGTTCAAATATGCTATTGGATAAGTCCAGCATTTATAACTGTATGCACAGTTCATTAACTTTCTGGTCTTGCCTCATTGAATAATCTGTCAAGTTCTTTCTCAATCAGGCTCGTTTTTATGATACTTTCTAAATTCATTTGTGTAGTTGGCTGGGCCAGCATTTATTGCCATCCCTTATTGCTTGAGGGCAGTTGAGAGTCAACCACATTGCAGTGGCTCTGGAGTCACATGTTGGCCAGACTGGTTAAAGACAGCAGATTTCCTTCTCTGAAGAACATTGGTGAACCAGTTGGGATTTCTCAACAATTGACAATGATTCTTAATTCCAGATACATTGCTGGCTGGTCAGCATTTATTGCCCAACCCTTGTTGCCCTTGTCCAGAAGGCAGTTGTGAACCAACCACACTTCTGTGGCTCTGGTGTCACGTGTAGGCTAGATTGGGTAAGGATGGCAGATTTCCCAAAAGGCCATTAGTGAACCAGGTGGTTTTTTTCTGACAATCGACAATGGTTTCATGGTCATCAGTAGATTCTTAATTCCCGATATGTTTTATTGAATTCAAAATTTATCTGCTGTGGCAGGATTTGAACCCAGGTGCCCAGAGCATTAACTGGATTAATAGTCTAGTGATAATAACACCAGGCCATCGCTTCCCCTCATGGTGCCAGATTTAAATTGTTCACATTCATTTCTGTTGGGATCTTTATGGAGCGACAAGAGGGTTTGAAAGGAAGTAGTTCCAGATGGTTTTAAAAGCTCAGTATGCTGTACCGCTGTACGAATCCCACAGTGGGCGAGGGATCTTGGCCTGTTAGCGACCTCCTGGCTTACAGCTGCAGCAGCTCAAGCAGCTGGGCAGAAACTATGCTGGGGAGAGAGATGGAGTGGATCATAGAACCCTACAGTGCAGAAAGAGGCCCTTCAGCCCATCGAGTCTGCACTGAACACAATCCCACCAAGACCCTACCCCTGTATCCCTACATGTTATACCCACTAATCCCTCTAACCTACGCATCCCTAGATACTAAGGGGCAATTTCTTAGCATGGCCAATCAACCTAACCCGCACATCTTTGGACTGTGGGAGGAAACCGGAGTACCTGGAGGAAACCCACGCAGACACGAGGAGAATGTGCAAACTCCACACAGACGGTGACCCGAGCTGGGAATCGAACCCAGCACCTTGGAGCTGTGAAGCTGCAGTGCTAATCACTGTGCTACCGTGCCGCCCAAATGACCATTGTCAGAGGATGCAGTCATTTGAAGCCACTAAATGTCCTTCAGGGAAGGAAATCTGCTGTCCTACCTGGTCAGGCCAACATGTGACTCCAGAACCAAAGCAATCTGGTTGATTCTTACCTGTCTTCCTGCAACTTGGAATGGGCAATAAATGCTGGCCAGCCAGTGATATCTATGTTCCACAAATGAATAAAAAGAGTACTACAGAACGAACCTGGTTGGCTTTAATCTGATTTCAATACCTTCTTTAGAATCTGTCAGCCAGGTCACCATTTCAAACCCTGCTGATTCTCACTCGACTGTCAAGTTCATTCCGAGCAGCGTTTGAACTTAAATTTACTGTTGGCCATTTTAATGAATGAATGTTTAAAGAGCTGATATAATTGCTGGAATTTTACTGCTGCAGCTGCCTTGAAATCGGGCAGAACAGACTTCTCCATTGGCCTCGGATGGGATTTTACAAGCCTTGCCTGAGCAAGGTGATAATTTCTCTCTGTGCTCTGCGATTGCAGGCAAAAAACATTTTGTTTTAAATAAACTAATATGGGAAATTTTACATTTTTAAAGTTTAAAGGGACACATGGTGGCACAATGGTCAGCACTGCTGCCTCATAGTGCCAGGGATCCAGGTTTTATCCCCAGCTTGGGTCTGTGCAGAGCCTGCACATTCTCCCCACGTCTTTATGGACTTCCTCCAGGTGCTCCAGTTTCCTCCTTTAGTCTGAAAGATGTGCTGGTTAGGGGCATTGGCCATGCTAAATTCTCTCTCAGTGTACCCGAACAGGCACCAGAGTGTGGCGATAAGGGATTTTCACAGTAACTTCATTGCAACAAGCCTATTCGTGACACTAATAAATGAACTTTTAACTTTAAACATTGAATCTGCATCAACTCCCTTACAGATCATTTGAGCCAGGCACTCTACCTACCCTATCCCCATAATCCCATACATTTATCCTGCTAATTTCACTAATCTAACACATCTTTGGACACAAAGGGGCAATTAAGCGTGGCCAGTCTATCTAACCCACACATCTTTGGACTGTGGGAGGAAACCGGAGCATCCAGAGGAAACCTATGCAGACACGGGAAGAACGTGCAAACTCTGCACAGACAGTGACCCAAGCTGGGAATTGAACCCAGGCCCCTGGCACTGTAAGGTTAACCACTGTGATACTGTGCTGGTTCAGGGATTTTCCTCTGGGCGGAACGTCCCAGCCGCTCCTGCCTGTAAGATCCTCTAATGATGACCTCCTAGTGCAGATTTCCCGAGAGTTCAAATGACGGAAAATCCTATTGATACTAATAGAATGGAAAACTGGAGTTCCTGTCAATCCTGTCACAATTGCCCAAGGTTGGATAATATGAAAATTGCCTCTAAATGTCTGTCTTTTTAAAAGCGACAAGATGAAGGAATGTTTTGCGAACATATTGGGTTAATGAGCTAACATTACTGCGATTAATTCCAAGGCTAAATTATACTAAGGAAGTTGAAGAGTTAAATAGATACATTGGGCAAAATGGTGTAAAGTGGAACTAATCAGCACAGGCTTCAATGGTAACTTGTAGTTTGCATGTCTTTAAAGTTTATTACTCACTTTAAATCTTGCAACAATTAAGATTTACTTTCAATAGTTCAGGAGTGTAAAGTGTATAAAGTAGATCAATTAATGGAATATCTCAGTAAATAATTGAAACTGTGCATGTTAATTAATTATCTCCTATCTTTGAGCTATGTGAGCACAGAAGCATTAAGTCCAACAGGTTTATTTGGTATCAAGGCACTGCTGCTTCATCAGGTCACTGGATAATCCACTCACTTGACAAAAGAGCTCATGATACCAGACAAACCTGTTGGATTTTAACCTAGTGTCGTGAGACTTCTTTCTGTACCTACCCCAGTCCAACGCCAGCATCTCCACATGGGAACAGGAGTAGATCTCTTAACCCCTCGAGCCTATTTTATTTTTCTTAATTTGTTCATCAGATTTGTTGCTGTAAAGTCAGCGTTCATTGCCCACCCCAAATTGCCCAATAAGAAGATGGCAGTAAGTTATAAGCAATAGTCTGTGTGGTGTCGGAACACTGATGGTTTTCTAAGGGAGGAAGAACTAATAGCAGTGAATGAATGACAATACAGTTACTAAGCTGGGATGGTGTGTGACTTGGTGGGGAACATAGAACATAGAACAATACAGCACAAACAGGCCCTTCGGCCCACGAGTTGCGCCGATCACATCTACCAATCCACAGACCTATCTATAACCCCCTATCCTATTTTTTTCCATATACTCATCCAGAAGTCTCTTAAAAGACCCCAGTGAGTTTGCCTCAACAACCTCCGACGGCAGTCGGTTCCATTCACTCACCACCCTCTGAGTGAAAAACCTACCCCTGACATCTCCTTTGTATTTGCTTCCCTGCACCTTAAATCTGTGTCCTCTCGTAGTGACCATTTCAGCTCGGGGAAATAGTCTCTGAGAGTCCACCCTATCTATTCCTCTCAACATTTTATAAACCTCTATCAGGTCGCCTCTCAACCTACGTCTCTCCAGTGAGAAGAGTCCCAGCTCCCTCAACCTATCTTCATAAGGCCTGCCTCCCAATCCAGGCAGCATCCTTGTAAATCTCCTCTGAACTCTCTCAATAGCCTCTACATCCTTCCTATAATGAGGCGACCAGAACTGCGCACAATACTCCAACTGGGGTCTGACAAGAGTCTTATAGAGCTGCATCATTACCTCCTGACTCCTAAACTCTATTCCTCGATTAATGAAGGCCAGTACACCGTACGCCTTCTTGACCACTTCTTCCACCTGCGAGGCCGATTTAAGAGTCCTATGGACCCGGACCCCGAGATCCTTCTGCTCTACAACACAGCTAAGACTCCTACCCCTTATATTGTACTCCTTCATCCCATTATTCCTGCCAGAATGGACCACTACACATTTATCTGCGTTGAAGTCCATCTGCCACTTCTCCGCCCAGTCTTGCATCCTGTCTATGTCCCGCTGCAACTTTTGGCATCCCTCCAGACCATCCACAACACCACCGATCTTTGTATCATCGGCGAACTTGCTAACCCATCCCTCCACTTCCTCATCCAGGTCATTTATGAAAATGACAAACAGCAGGGGTCCCAGAACAGATCCCTGGGGCACTCCACTGGTTACCGATCTCCATGCAGAACAAGACCCATCCACAACTACTCTCTGCCTTCTGCCGGCAAGCCAGTTCTGGATCCACGAGGCCAAAGCCCCTTGGATCCCATGCCCTCTCACCTTCTCCAGAAGCCTTGCATGTGAGACCTTATCAAACGCCTTACTAAAGTCCATGTACACTATGTCCACCGCCCTTCCTTCGTCAATGTGTTCAGTCACATTTTCGAAGAACTCAACTAGGCTCGTAAGGCATGACCTGCCCTTGACAAAACCATGCTGACTATTTCTAATCAGTCCAAACTTCTCCAAATGTTCATATATCTTATCCTTCAGAAGCCTCTCCATCAGCTTACCAACCACTGAAGTCAAACTCACCGGTCGGTAATTTCCTGGACTATCCCTGTTCCCTTTCTTAAAGATAGGAACCACATCCGCAATCCTCCAATCCTCCGGAACCTCTCCTGTTTCCATGGACGACGCAAAGATCATCGCCAGGGGCTCTGCAACCACTTCCCTCACCTCCCACAATAACCTGGGGTACATCCCATCCGGTCCCGGCGACTTGTCTATCTTGATAGAATTTAACAGGTCTAACACATCCTCTTTCCTAACATCCACATACTCAATCTTTTCCGTATGCCGCAAACCTGCAGTGTAATCTCCCAGTTCACTTTCCACCGTGAACACCGAGGCAAACTACTCTAAAGTTGGTGGAGTGTTAGATAGTGAAGAGGGGTGTTTTAGTTTACAGAGTGACTTGGACAAGTTGCAGAGCTGGGCCAAGAGGTGGCAAATGGAGTTTAATGTGGAAAAGTGTGAGGTAATGCACTTTGGCAGGAATAATAAATGTGTAGAGTACAGGGCTAATGGTAGGACTCTTAATAGTGTTGACGAACAGAGGGATCTTGGTGTATATGTGCATAGATCCCTGAAAGTAGGCAGTCAAGTCGATAAGGTTGTTAAGAAGGCATACGGAGTCTTAGCTTTTATTGGTAGGGGGATTGAATTTCGGAGCCGCAACGTCATGTTGCAACTGTACAAAACTCTAGTGCGGCCGCACTTGGAGTATTGTGTGCAGTTCTGGTCCCCACATTATAAGAAAGATGTGGAGGCATTGGAGAGGGTACAGAGGAGGTTTACCAGGATGTTGCCTGGTATGGAGGGCAGGTCCTATGAAGAGAGGTTGAAGGATTTGAGGTTGTTTTCGTTAGAAAGGAGGCGGCTAAGAGGGGATCTTATTGAAGCATATAAGATGATTAGAGGTTTAGATAGGGTGGACAGTGATAGCCTTTTTCCTAGGATGGAGAAAGCTAGCACGAGGGGACACAGCTTTAAATTAAGGGGTATGAGTTATAGGACGGATATCAGAGGTAGGTTCTTTACTCAAAGAGTGATTAGGGAGTGGAATGCCCTGCCTGCAGCTGTTGTAGATGCGCCAAGTTTGGTGGCGTTTAAGAGGTTAATTGATAAGTATATGGAAGAGAAGGGAATGGTTTAGTTTGGAGGGGCATTGCTTTTTATTTTGGTCGGCACAACATCGAAGGCCGAAGGGCCTGTTCTGTGCTGTATTGTTCTATGTTCTATGTTCTATGTACTCGTTAAGCACCTCTGCCATTTCTTCTGGATTCACACAGACTTTTCCCCCTTCACCTTTTATAGACCCTATCCCTTCTATTCTCATCCTTTTACTTTTCACATATTTGTAGAAGGCCTATGTAGGTGGTTCCTTTCCTATGCATCTGCAGCTGTTGTCCTTTGAGGTGGTAGGAATTCAGTGTTCTTAGAGCTGCACCCAGTCAATGAGACCATTAATGATCTGCAATCGAGTCCTGCATACTTGCCATTGATCCTGATCCAATAATACCTTTGAATAATAAAAATCCAGCAGTGTCGGATTTAAAACTTGCATTTGGCCCATCATTGATTGCTGTTTATGCAACTGAGTAACAAACTTCTGCACAATCTGTGTCTAGCTTCACTTCTGAAAGGCCTGACTCTCTTTTACCATCGTGATCCTTGACTCCACTGCTAGTACATAAAAGCGTAAAGATTAGGGGCAGCACAGCTCCTTACTGCACCAGGGACCGGGGTTCGATTCCCAGTTTGGATCACTGTCTGCGTAGAGTTTGCACATTCTCTCCATGTCTGCGTGAGTTTCCTCCGGGTGCTCTAGTTTTCTCCCTCAGTATGAAAGACGTGCTGGTTAGGTGCGTTGACCAAACAGGTGCCGGAGTGTGGTGACTAGGGGAACTCCATGGTAACTTCATTGCAGTGTTAATGTAAGCCTACTTGTGATTGATTAGGAGCAATAGTAGGCCATCTGGCCCCTTACGGCTGATCTTTTCATGGACTCAGTTCCACTTACCTGCCGACACAACATAACCCTAAATTCATTTACTGTTCAAAAATATAAATGATTTGGAGGAAAATGTAACTGGTTTGATTAGTAAGTTTGTGGGCGATACAAAGGTTGTTGGATTTGTGGGTAGCGATGAGGAACATCACAGAATACAGCAGGACATAGGTGAGTTTGAGATTTGGGCGGAGAGATGGCAGATGGAGTTTAATCCGGACAAATGTGAGGTAATGCATTTTGGAAGGTCTAATTCAGATAGGAGTAATACAGTAAATGGCAGAACTCTGAAGTGTATTGATAGGCAAAGGGATCTGGGTGTATGGCTACACAGGTCACTGAAAGTGGCAATGCAAGTGGAGAACGTAGTCAAGAAGGCATACAACATGCTTGCCTTCATAGGCTGGGGCATTGAGTTTAAAAATTGGCAGGTCATGTTGCAGCTTTATAGAACCTTAGTTAGTCTGCACTTGGAATATAGTGTTCAATTCTGGTCGCCACACTACCAGAAGGATCTGAAGGCTTTGGAGAGAGTACAGGAAAGATTTACTAGGATGTTGCCTGGTATGGAGGGCATTAGCTGAGAGGAGAGATTGGAGAAACTTAGTTTGTTCTCACTGGAACGAGGGAAGTTGAGGGTGACCTGATAGCAGTCTGCAAGGTTATGAGAGGCTTGGACAGAGTGAATAGTCAGAAGCTTTTTCCCAGAGTGGAAGAGTCAATTACCAGGGGGCAGGGGTTTAAGGGGCAAGATTTAAAAGAGATGCACAAGGCAGATTTTTTACACAGAGAATAGTGGGCACCCTGAACCCATTGCCGGAGGAGATAGTGGAAACAGATATGATAGTGAATTTTAAAGGGCATCTTGAGAAATACATGAATAAGTTGGGATTAGAGGGATACGGTCCGCTCAAAGATAGGGGGTCTTAGTCCAGTCAGGCAGCACGGTCGGTGGAAGCTGAAGGGCCTGTTCCTGTGTTGTAATTTCCTTTCCTTGTTGTCCTTTGTTCTGACAACCCTGGGTGAGCTGGTTGGGTTTTAACAACAAGTTGTGAGTTTGATGGTGACTTTTATGTTTGACTAGAATGTTTTCTTTCTCCATTTGTTTTCACTTAGTTGTCAGGCAGGTCTTTCTCTAAAGAGAAAATAAAACTGTGAGTGCAAAGGTCTATTAAGTCTGTGTCTGGTGAAGGTGTGCAATTTTAATTTTTATGATGATCTATGCAGATTGAATTATTCGATTTGTGTTTTCTAGATGCAGTCATTCAGCTGGAAGAACTTCATCAATGAAATCCTCTCCAGCGTGTCTCTGAATGTGACAGATTCTGAACCAATTGTTGTTTATGCACCAGATTATCTTAAGAAACTGGCACCTATTCTGTCCAAGTATAGCCCAAGGTATGTATGCATGAGGTGAGGTGTGTGTGTGTGTGTGTGTGTGTGTGTACATACAAACAGAATTTAATATATGCAGCAGGGGTCTTGCCCGCTGGCTGGGGGACAGGAGAAAGAGGCACATTGCCTCTTCACAGCAAGGCTGCCTACAGTAAGTGCCAGTCAGATTTTTGAATGTACTTACCTCACATTAAGTTGATCCTTTTTAATTTGATTTATTATTGTCACATATATTAACATACAGTGAAAAGTATTGTTTCTTGCATGCTATACAGACAAAACATACCATTCATAGGGATGGAAATGAGCAAGTAGTAGTGTGACACAGTTAGGATATAGAGAAAGATCAACTTAATGTGTGGTAAGTACATTCAAAAGTCTGACAGATCTTTGTTAGCCAGAAGTGCCATCAGAAATGCATCCACTAAGATCAGCCTGGGATCCAGTCCCAGTAAGATCCAGTAAGTGATGGAATGCAGAATGGTTGCAGGATGGTGGTTGAGGGAGAAAAGGGGTAGAGGGTGGACAGCAGCAGAAAGAGGAGTGACTCTCAGTCGGACTCCTTTCCTCAGGCCATGTCGTTCGAGGCACTGCCCCAGAAGATTTTTTTAATTAATCCACGGGATGTGGCTGTTGCCAGAGTTATCCATCCCGAATTGCCCTTGAACTAAGCAGCTTGTTCTGCCATCTTAGAAGACATTTTAAGAATCAACTAATTGATGTGGAGCTGGAGTCACGTGTAGGCCAGGCCAGGTAAGGGTTTTTGAAACAATTGACAAAGGTTTCTTGGCCATCAATGGATTCTTAATTGCAAATTTTTTTTTTAAATTCCACCATCTGCAGGAATTCGAACCTGGGTCCCCAGAACATTAACTGATTTGATTTTTTTCTTAATTTGATTTATTATTGTCACACACAGTGAAAAGTATTGTTTCTTGCATGCTATACAGACAAAACATACCATTCATAGAGATGGAAACGAGAGACTATAGAATGTAGTGTTACAGTCATAGCTAGGATGTAGAGAAAGATCAACTTAATGGAATTACATTCAAAAGTCTGACAGCAGCAGGGAAGAAGCTGTTCTTGAGTCGGTTGATACATGACCTCAGACTTTGGTTTCTAGATTAATTGTCTTGCAATAATACCACCAGGTCTTTGCCTCCTTGGGCATTAATTGTCCACTTAATGTCTTCAATTGATGACTTGTCTGACCATGAGGCAGAAGCAAGAAGGTAGCAGGGTCCCCACCTATAGCCAAACTCCCTAGGTGGGAGGACATTAACTTATTGCTGCACGGTAGCACAGTGATTAGCACTGCTGCTTCACAACTCCAGGGATCTGAGTTCGATTCCCGGCTCGGGTCACTGTCTGTGTGGAGTTTGCACATTCTCTTCGTGTCTCCGTGGGTCCCCTCTGGGTGCTCTGGTTTCCTCCCACAGTCCAAAGATGTGTGGGTTAGATTGATTGGCCATGCTAAAATTGCCCCTTAGTATACTAGGATGCTTAGGTTAGAGGGATTAGCAGGTAAAATATGTAGTTATATGGGGCTAGGGCCTGAGTGGGATTGTGGTCGGTGCAGACTCAATGGGCCGAAGGACCTCTTTCTGCACTGTAGGGTTCTATGAATATATAATCGATGAATAACTTTTCTCAAAATATGTAGCACTTTAAAGTTTTATTAGTGTCACCAGGAGGCTTACATTCAATGTGAAAATTCCCTAGTCACCACACTCGGGTGCCTGTTCGGGTACATTGAAGGCGAATTTGGCACGCCCGGTGAGCCGAACCAACACGTCTTTCGGACTGTGGGAGGGAACCGGAGCACCTGGAGAAAACTCACGCAGACAAGGAGAGAATGTGTAAACTCCTCACAGACAGTGACCCAACTGGGAATCAGATCCGGGTCCCTGGCACTGTGAGGCAGCAGTGCTAATCAATGTGCCACCATGCCATCCACATGGAGAACTGCTATTAGCCTCAGGAATACCCTAGCTAATCAGTGAACAAAAGTCACTATTGATTTCTATGCAACAACTTGGATGTACGTAAATAAAGCCTTTAAAGTCATAAAAAGATCCAAGGTTCTTTACGGGGTGGAGCAGGGTGAGGTGCTGATATGACAACAATGGGCTTCAATCCAAAGAGAGATATATTTAGGATAGGCAAAGTGGGGGATTTTAAAATGGGAAAGAGCTGGAGAGAGAGGGCCAATGGACGCTGATGACCAAAAGCACAACCACTAAAACTGAATGGAAGAGAGATGCCCAAACTGAATAGAGATAGAGGGTTTGTGGGACTTGATAAGAATTGCCATCAGAAAATATCACACGTAGTTTTCACTGAAGGACAGAATACTATTTTGATAGTTATTTGTAATGGCTTGCCCAATGCAGTAACATGATTACATGTAACCTGAGCTCACACTCGAAGAATAGACACTTGAGTGAGATGTTGAAAGCTGTCCTCCCAGCACCTGCTTCATAACACAATTTGCTTATCTGACCTGCAGGGATATTCAAAACTACATCATGTGGAGGCAAGTGATGGATCTAGTGGGTAGCCTGAGTTCTGCCTACAAGGAGACAAGGAAAGCATTTCGTAAGGTGAGATGTGTTTATCTTTGAAATACTCTCAAGCTGTTCACCTATTTAGCTGCAAGTATGTACAAGATGCCGAAAACATTAGGCGAGAGACACTACGTACTCAGTCCATGGTCACGTGTAGTGGTCAGAGTCTGAAATTACAACATAGTAGTTGACATTGCAATAGTGAATGGGAATTCCTGACATAAAACTTGACGATTGTAAAAGTGACAGTATAAAAGACCCAAGACACCTTGAGGTGGGGTTTATAGGCACAATCAAAGCAAGTACATGTTCAATTTTTAATTATGCAGAAATACATGAGGACATTTTTCAACAGAAATAGTTTAAGGGAAAATGTCGCATGGTCCGCTAATAGTCATTTAATGAGACAGAATTTGAGTATTGCTGAAGAAAGACTTTACCAATGCTTTTTGTCTTGTACCTATCAGGAGAGCTCATAAGGAATGGGGAACAACAAATAATACTACATGAAAAGCGAGTGGCAAGTGAACTCTTACTGGTGGAAGCGTTGTCTTTTGAGAATGCAGCATGGAACAGTTAACTGACCAGCTTTCTTGAAACGTAAACTGGGCAGTTGACTCTGATTGGTCAATGCATTGCCCTGCGGAGTGAATCAGGGAATAACTCTCTTCTAAACTTGTTGCTGAGTTGAAATAGGTGCAAAGTTATGGACATATTCCTTCTGTCTGCAAAGGACAGGGCCTTGTGTTAGAACAAAGAACAAAGAACAACACAGCACGGGAAACAGGCCCTTCGGCCCAACGAGCCCGCGCCGCCATCCTAACGTCTTAATGACATATAGAGACCAATATAGGGACAATTTGTTACCCAATCAGCCTAAGAGCATATTTTTGGGATGTGGGAGGAAACCGGAGCACCCGGAGAAAACCCACGCAACCACGGGGAGAACGCGCAAACTCCCGCAGACACAGGCCCAAATCCATGTGTCTGCACAGCAACAGCGATAGTCTCTGAGCTGTCATGTTGCCCATCTGATGGTCCAGTTTAAGCATACACTAACGACATGAAGCACTAGGCCACTCCTGAAGTAACATCCAGGAGCAGCCCTCGCACGACCTGCCGAATGCATGCACCTTGTTGGTCAACAAGGTGGACCGAACAGTCTGTGGAAACAATTAAAGTATTTAAACAGTCCTCCTATATCCCTCTATCTGCAGACCGCTCATGTGGCTGTCCAAGAGACCCTTAAACAACCCTAGCGTGCCTGCTCCCACCACCTTACTCGGTAGTGCATTCCACACCCCCACTACCCTTTGTGTGAAAAAATGCCCTCTAATATTAGTCTTATACATAGCCCCCTTCACCCTAAGGCCGTGACCCCTCATTCTATCCAAATCTAATGGTGGAAAAAGCTTACCACCATTTACTCTATCTATACCCCTCATAATCTTATATACCTCTAATAGATCCCCTCTCAGCCGACGTCTTTCAAGGGAAAACAACCCCAGTGCGTTCAACCTTTCCTCGTAAGACAGCCCTTCCATACCAGGCAGCATCCTGGTAAATCTCCTCTGCACTCTCTCCAGGGACTCCACACCCTTCCAGTAGTACGGCAACCAGAACTGGACGCAGAACTCCAAGTGAGGCCTAACCAACATTCTATACACTTGCAACATCAAACTCCTACTCTTGTATTATGGAAGAGAAGGGAATGGTTTAGTTTGGAGGGGCATTGCTTTTTATTTTGGTCGGCACAACATCGAAGGCCGAAGGGCCTGTTCTGTGCTGTATTGTTCTATGTTCTATGTTCTATGTACTCTTGTATTCTATACCCCTTCCTATGAAGGCTAACATACCATACGCTTTCTTTATCACTTTTTCCACCTGTACTGACACCTTCAGAGACTTGTGAACCTGCACCCCCAGGTCTCTCTGCGTCTCTATACTCCGGATAGTTTTACCTTTTATCCTATAACTCCCCTCTACATTATTCCGGCCAAAATGCATCACCTCGCATTTATCCGGATTAAATTCCATTTGCCATCTATCTGCCCAATCTACCAGCCTATCTATGTGCTGTTGTATTGCCTGGCACTGCTCCTCAGTCCCCGCCAATCCAAGTATCTTAGTGTCATCAGCAAATTTGCTGATCACACCACCTACCCCCTCTTCCAAGTCATTTATATAAATCACAAATAGAAGAGGTCCTAGTACTGAGCCCTGTGGCACACCACTAGTGACTGACCTCCAGTTGGAAAAAGAGCCTTCCACTACTACCCGCTGTCTCCTCCTCCCAAGCCAGTTCTCAACCCATCTACATACCTGGCCCTGTATCCCATGCGCCTTCACCTTTTTTATCAGCCTACCATGGGGAACCTTGTTGACGTGTATGTGGTCTCTGGCATGCAAATGTGAATCACACTGTGCACTTAACCGACAATCCTAAACTGGCTTTCAGTGTAATCCTTCGCATAATCAGGATTGTTCGTGAAGTGTCATCCAATTGCAGAATCACACCTAATGTTGGCTACAATGTTTTGACTTTTGCAAGTACAGGCTCTTTTGATGCAGTCAGCTCTTTGCCTGCTGCTAACAGCAGAAGGGAGATTCGATGGGCTGAATGGTCTCCTTTGGCACTTTAGGGATTCTACCTTTTTATGATATTCATACGTGGAGTCTTGCCGTTTGTTGTCAGAAGGAACATATTTTTTCTTTAAAGTTTATTTATTAATCAGAAGTAAGGCTTATATTAACATTGCAATGAAGTTACTGTGAAATTCCCCTAGTCGCCACAGTCCGGCACCTGTTCGCATCAATGCACCAACCAGCAGGTCTTTCAGATTGTGGGAGGAAACCCATGCAGACACGGGGAGAACATGCAAACTCCACACAGACAGTGAGTCAAGTCAGGAATCGGTCCCTGGTGCTGTATGAGGCAGCATGGCTAACTTGTTTGCACAACATGGGCCTTTTCAACTAAAAACTTGGGAACAGTCATTCCTTGTTTCATTGCCGAGGGCAATGTCTTGACCACTCAGAATTGACCTGTCCAATATGAATTGAAACAAACCTTGTCAGTTAACTGTTCCGTGCTGCATTGTCTATGACAACACATTCACCAATCAGTGTCCACTTGCAGAACAATCAGCACTCTTTTCTCATGTAGTATGAAAAGGTTATTCCTGGTTATCTTTGGTAATTTTTTTATGAGCTATCCCAGTGAATACAAAACAAAAACATTTTATAGCATGTCTCTTTTCCAGCGAATGTCAAGGCTGCCAATTTACTAGCTTTCATTTTATTCTTTGATAGAAAATCAAAATCTACCCAAACGAGTTTTAAATTGAACGCTACACTGAAAGCATTCCCAGGACACTAATGTTCTCTGAAAAAGGTCATTAAAAACCAATCTCTTGGCTATAGTATTTGTTTCTAATTTGATTCACTTGGGTCTCTCATAGAATCCTACAGAACAGAAGGAGGCCATTCAGCCCATTGAGTCTGCACGGACTATAATCCCACTCAGGTCCTATCCCTATAACCCCATGCATTTATCCTAGCTAGTTCCTCTGACGCTCAAGGACATTTTGGCATGGCCATATCTACCTAACCCACACATCTTTGGATACTAGGAGGAAACCGGAGCACCCGGAGAAAACCCACACAGACACGGGAAGAGGTGTGCCAACTCCACACAAGCAGTGACCCAGGCTGGGAATTGAATGCGTGTCCCTGGCATTGTGAGGCAGCAGTGTTATCCACTGTGTTACCCTGCCACCCCCAATATGCAGAGCTGGCAGCAATTTTGTTCAAGTCAATACCAGCCAATCAGCTTTTTAAATGTGAATCTTTTAGCTCAGATTTCTCATTTCTTTTGTTGGTTTGTGGCAGGCCCTTTATGGTACAACATCTGAGACTGCAGTTTGGAGGAAGTGTGCCAACTATGTCAACAATAATATGGATAAAGCTGTCGGACGTTTGTACGTGGATGAAGCTTTTGCTGGAGAGAGCAAACAAAAGGTAAGTTCATCATTTAGAACACTTCTAAAGAGATATTTTTAACAATTTTTTGCTATGCTTATACAAAGTTGAGGGATTTATTACTAGGAGATGAAACAGCTTCCAATTTTAAGAATAGTTAAGAATGATAGGTTTATACTAACTGCAGGAGTCAGCTGTAAAGTCACAGTGCTTTATTGCACAAACTAAAGTAAAGCAAAAACCATCGGACTGTAGTGAACACAGACAAGTCCCAACAGGAGTAATACAATAATGGACCACTCGGGGGCCTGCTTTATACAGAGCTCGGTGTACAAGCTCCATCTGGTGAATTAGTTACCAAAACCAGGGAGCTTGTATTCGATGGGTCCTACAGAATAGTCAATCAGTGATTTCCCCCATGCAAGTCTGGAGGGTTAGCACAAAGTTGGTATTAAACAAATGCAAATGTTTATGATCCTGAACTTATTGTCAAATCATTGAAAGATATCATTGAACATAGAACATAGAACATTACAGCGCAGAACAGGCTCTTCGGCCCTCGATGTTGCACCGACCAATTAGGAAAAAGCAATGACCCTCCAAACTAAACCATTCCCTTTTCGTCCATAAACTTATCAACTAACCTCTTAAACGCCACCAAACTTGGCGCATCTACAACTGCCGCAGGCAGGGCATTCCATACCCTAACCACCCTCTGGGTAAAGAACCTACCTCTGATATCCGTCCTATAACTACCACCCCTTAATTTAAAGCTATGTCCCCTCGTGCTAGCTTTCTCCATCCTAGGAAAAAGGCTATCACTGTCCACCCTATCTAAACCTCTAATCATCTTATATGTTTCAATAAGGTCTCCTCTTAGCTGCCTTTTTTCTAACGAAACCAACCTCAAATCCCTCAGCCTCTCCTCATAAGACCTGCCCTCCATACCAGGCAACATCCTGGTAAACCTCCTCTGTACCCTCTCCAATGCCTCCACATCTTTCTTATAATGCGGGGACCAGAACTACACACAATACTCCAAGTGTGGCCGCACTAGAGTTTTGTACAGTTGCCACATGACATTGCGGCTCCGAATAAAAAGCCGCAATAAAAGCTAAGACTCCATATGCCTTCTTAACAACCTCATCGACTTGATTGCCAACTTTCAGGGATCTATGCACACATACACCAAGATCCCTCTGTTCATCAACACTATGAAAAGTCCTACCATTAGCCCTATACTCTACAAATTTGTTATTCCTGCCAAAGTGAATTACCTCACACTTTTCCACATTAAACTCCATTTGCCACCTCTCGGCCCAGCTCTGCAACTTGTCCAAGTCACTCTGCAAACTATAACACCCCTCTTCACTATCTACCACTCCACCGACTTTAGTGTCATCTGCAAATTTACTAATCCATCCTTCAATACCCTCATCCAGATCATTTATAAAAATTACAAACAGCAGGGGCCCCAAAACAGATCCTGAGGTACACCACTTGTAACTGAACTCCACAATGAATAACTTCCATCAACATGAAGAGGTATGTGCAAGCATCCCTAGTGTGCGGCTTTTAATGGACTCTTGTTACTGTCCTAATGTGCTGGGAAACAGGATCTACAAGACAATCTCAATACCCTTTAGGCCAAAGAAGAGACCTATTATATGTCAATTATTTAACTTAATTTGCATATGTCCCTCTACATAGGTAGCTACATTTTCAACTATGTTACACAAATTGAAAAAAAGGACTTGTATTTCTATAGTGCCTTTAATAACCTCAGCACACCCCAAAATGCCTACTATGCGCATATGAAGTTTCAATTTAAAGTTTATGTATTAGTGTCTCAAGTAGGCTTGCATCAACACTGTGATGAAGTTACTGCGAAAATCCCTGAGTTACCACACTCCGACGTCTGTTCGGGTACACTGAGGGGCAATTTAACACGGCTAATGCACCTAACCAACATATCTTACAAGCTGTTGGAGGAAACCAGAACACCTGGAGGAAACCCATGCAGACACAGAGAGAACGTTCAGACTCCGTACAGAGAGTGACCCGAGCTGGGAATTGAACCCGGGTCCTTGGCGCTGTGAGGCAGCAGTGCAAACTACTGCGCCGTGAGATGTAATCATGTAGGGAAAGCAGCAGCCAATTTCCATATGACAATCTCCTACAAACAGCAATCTAATAATGACCTGACAATCTGGTTTTAGTAGTTTAAAGGAAAGTAAGCCATGTTGAACCTACACTCATTGGAATTTAGAAGAATAAGAGATGATCTTATTGAAACATATAAGATTCTGAGGGGGCTTGACAGATACTGAAGGAGAATAAAGAGTATTTCGTTCTTTTGTGATAAGGGATGTGGGCATTACTGGCTGGGCCAATATTTATTGCCTGTCCTAATTGCCCTCAGAGGGTATTTGAGAGTCAACCACATTGCTCTGGGTCTGGATCACATGTAGGTCGGACCGGGTAAGGACAGCAGATTTCCTTCCCCAAAGGACATTAGTAAACCAGATCCATTATTACAAAAATCAACAATGGTTTCATTGTCATCATCAGATTTTTAATTCCAGATTTATATTGAATTCCAATTATACCATCTGCTACTGTGGGATTTGAACCTGGATCCCCAGATCTTGCTCGGGGTCTCTGGGTTCTGAGTCCAGTGACAAAACTATGGTGCTGCTCCCTCCTGAATTCCAGATGAAGATGATGAGAAATTTCTTCTCAGTGGGTCATTTGTATTTGAAGTTCTCTCCTCCAGAGAGCAGCACAGACTGGGTCGGTGAGCATATTCAAGGCTGCATTAGACAGATGTTTGATGAACAAGTGAGCTAAAGGTTATGGTGAGCAGGCAAGAAAGTTAAGGCCACAGCCAGAATAGGCATGAATTTATAAAGGGTGGAGTGGGCTTGAGGGGCTGAGTGGCCCCTTGCTCCTATTTCTTACCATCTTAGGATGTTGGATTGGGGTAGGCACAGTAAGAAGTCTCAAACACCAAGTTAAAGTCCAACAGGTTTATTTGGTAACACAGGCTTTTGGAGCACTGCTCCTTTATCAGGCACTCACCTGTTGAAGGAGCTGCACTCCAAAAGCTCGTGCTACCAAATGAACCTGTTGGACTTTAACCTGGCGTTGTGAGACTACTTACTGTGCCCCATTGCCACACACATTTATCCTGCTAATCCCCCTGATACTAAGGATCGATTTTCCATAGCTAATCAACCTAACCCGCAAATCTTTGGATAAATATTGGCCAGGGCACCAGAGAGAATACGTAAAACTACCTCAAAAAAGTGCTCCATTCACCTAAAAATGCAGATACTGCCACAATTTAATTTGTACACCTGAAAGGAAGTACCTCCACCAGTGTAGCGTTGTCTCTGTACTGCACTGAAATGTTAGCCTGGTCTCTGGTCCTCAGGTCTTTTTGACCTGAACTTGAACCCAGAGCCTCGTGACCAATGGGAGAGGATTACATAATGAGCCATGAGTGTGATTGCTGGGACAGTAGCACAATGTTTAGCACTAAGGCCTCACAGCGCCAGGGATTCAGGTTCAATTCTGACCTCAGGTCACTCTCTATGTGGCGTTTGCACATTCTCTTTGTATCTGCGTGGGTTTCCTTCAGAGCTCCGGTGTCCTCCCACAGTCCAAAGATGTGTGGGTTAAGTTGATTAGCCATGGTAAATTGACCCTTACTATCAGGGGGATTAGCAAGGTAATGTGTGCGGTAATGGGCACAGTAAGTACATAGAACACAGAACATAGAACATAGAACATAGAACATTACAGCACAGAACAGGCCCTTCGGCCTTCGATGTTGTGCCGACCAAAATAAAAAGCAATGCCCCTCCAAACTAAACCATTCCCTTCTCTTCCATATACTTATCAACTAACCTCTTAAACGCCACCAAACTTGGCGCATCTACAACAGCTGCAGGCAGGGCATTCCACTCCCTAATCACTCTTTGAGTAAAGAACCTACCTCTGATATCCGTCCTATAACTCATACCCCTTAATTTAAAGCTGTGTCCCCTCGTGCTAGCTTTCTCCATCCTAGGAAAAAGGCTATCACTGTCCACCCTATCTAAACCTCTAATCATCTTATATGCTTCAATAAGATCCCCTCTTAGCCGCCTCCTTTCTAACGAAAACAACCTCAAATCCTTCAACCTCTCTTCATAGGACCTGCCCTCCATACCAGGCAACATCCTGGTAAACCTCCTCTGTACCCTCTCCAATGCCTCCACATCTTTCTTATAATGTGGGGACCAGAACTGCACACAATACTCCAAGTGCGGCCGCACTAGAGTTTTGTACAGTTGCAACATGATGCTGCGGCTCCTAAATTCAATCCCCCTACCAATAAAAGCTAAGACTCCATATGCCTTCTTAACAACTTTATCCACTTGACTGCCTACTTTCAGGGATCTATTGACACATACACCAAGATCCTTCTGTTCCTCAACACTATTAAGAGCCCTACCATTAGCCCTATACTCTACACATTTATTGTTCCTGCCAAAGTGCATTACCTCACACTTTTCCACATTAAACTCCATTTGCCACCTCTCGGCCCAGCTCTGCAACTTGTCCAAGTCACTCTGTAAACTATAACACCCCTCTTCACTATCTACCACTCCACCGACTTTAGTGTCATCTGCAAATTTACTGATCCATCCCTCAATACCCTCATCCAGATCATTTATAAAAATTACAAACAGTAATCCCACAACTAATGCACAACTAAAGTAGTCCCACAACTAATGCAGGTGAGTGCCTGATGATGGAACGGTGCTCCGAACCTCATGCTATCAAATAAACCTGTTGGACCTGGTGTTATAAGACTATTTACTGTGCCTATCCCAGTCCAACACCAGCAACTCTATATTGTGGTAATGGGGACAGGGCCTGAGTGGGATTGTTGTCAGTGCAGGCTCTATGGGCTGAATGGCCTCTTTCTGTACTGAAGGATTCTATGATCCTAAGCCACAATAAAGCTCCTTTGAGACGTGCCATCATAGAAAACCACCTCCTACTGGAATCTACGCGGAGCAATGGAATAGTTGCCTTTGTTTCATACTTCTTTGAAGAGCTGGGTCTGGTTAAAAAAAATAAATAAATTGAGTAGCTTTCGCAAAAATGTAAGTAAAGCAAACATGCAGGCTGGGATTCTTTCACGCCCCGTTGCCAGCAAAGACGGGGAATTTGGCGCTCGGCCAAATCTCCATTCACGGCAACAGGACCAGAGAATCGTGCTGGCGTGAACAGCACAGAGAATTCTGGCCACAGGTTTACATGGCTATTGAAGGGCCATTGAGTGGTGATAATTCAAGAGCTATACAATCTACACTTAACGAATCACTGCTCCTTTCAAACCTGACCTTTTCATACTTCTAATTAACTGACTACAAAGCTTATTGTTACAGTGCAGGAATGAAAGCGTAATTGAACTGGAAACAAAAGATGATTTAACAGGCACCATACTGTCTGTGTGAAATTCTAAAATAAAACAGCCCTTGGGCAAATATGTATTTTTCAATCACCTCATGAACATTTAAAAGAACAAAAAACTGCAACTGGCAAATTGATAATCAATGGAATCTTCATAATAGGCCATATAGTTAGTTAAAGCTTAACTATATTTTGACTGAAATACCTGTCCATCAATATACAGAGACATGGCATCAGCAAAACACTTTGATCAGGGTACACTGAGGTCCAAAATGTAATGCCCATCAGATTAAACAGTCTGCCAGTCACGCAATTTTTCCAACAAATGTTCTCCAAGTTGTTTGTCTACCGATGCTTTGCCCTTTCAAACCAGTGCAACTTTTTAAATCCAATATTTTTGAACATAGCTTATCTTGAAACTTGAGAGACTGGATAGGCTTAGGTTGGTTTCTTTAGAACAGAGATGGTGGCGGGGAAGAACGTGATTAAGGTGTAAAAGATTATGTGGGGTAAGGGCAGGGTGAATAAGAAGCACTCTCAACAGCTACTTCTTGGTTGAAGGGTCAATCACGAGGGAGCACAGCTTTAGGGTGAGGGGCAAGAGATTGAGAGGGAATTTGAGAAAAAGCTTTCACAGTCAGAGGATGGTGGGAGTCTGGAATGCACTGCCTGGGAAGATATTGGAGACCAGAATCCTCACAATCTTTACAAATATTTGGATGAGCACTTGAAATAGCATTATATGGAAAAGAATAGGATAGGGGGTTATAGATAGGTCTGTGGATTGGTAAATGTGATCGGCGCAACTCGTGGGCCGAAGGACCTGTTTGTGCTGTATTGTTCTATGTTCTATAACATTCAATGATCTGGGACAAGCGCAGGAAAATTGGATTGGCGCAAATGTAGTAATAGAGGTGATAGATAGATAGTGATCTATCACAAAACGGATGAAGAGTTTTTTCTGCTATGGGACTCTATGACTTTATGAAATGTCGGTTGATTTGGTCTTAACCAGTAGAGTTAACTGAAGTTCTGAGATTGTATTTCTATTGAGCATATTCCCCCCAGAGAAAGAACAGTTCGGATTATGTGGTATGATTCTCAAATTTCTGGTCTTTAAAATCAGTGGACCAGATTTGCATAAAGGACTCATAGAATTCCTACAGTGCAGAAGGAGGCCATTCAGCCCAAAGAGTTTTGATAGCATCTTCTGCTTTAGTTTATTAATCATGTACATTATTATTAAAAGTTAGCATTCCTTCCTTTCAAAATCAATAAGATGAAGGCTATACTTTACAGAGTGGCAGTTTATCATGCCAAAGCTCAGTTGCTAACATGTTTCCTCTGAGTCAGCACATTGAGCATTGCAGAAGGTCCAATGACTTGTTGTCTTCTAGATGGGATTTGAAACCAAAGTCCCGTCTGGCCTCTCAGTGGAGATGACACACACATTTGAAGAAGGCTAGTGGAGTTATGGAATTATAGGTTTATGGCACCACTCAGCCCATTCATGTTTATGCAAGTTGAAAAACGAGTCACCCAGCTTCATCCCCACTCTCCAGCGTTTCGTCCATAACCCCTGCAGGTTACAGGTGCTAATCCAGATCCCTTTCAAATGAATTGAAAGTTTCTGGCTCCATGTTACTCTCTGGGTGATAAAATGTGACTTCAATCTTCCCTCTAACCTCCCTACAAATCATTTTAAATCAATCTCCCCTCATCAGTGACCTCTCTGTTGAAGTAAACGGGCCGTTTCCCATCTAATCGATCCTGGCCCCTCACAATTTTGTACATTGCAGTCAAATCACCCTTCACCATCAAATCAATTGATCTAATATTTCCTCATCGCTGCAATTAGCCTGTTCCAGCAATATCCTTGTAAGTTCTGTCTGTACCCTCTCTAATGCAATTACATCCTTTCTGTAATGAGGTGACCAGAACTGCACACTGTACTCAAGTTGTGGCTTAACTAGTGTTTAATATAGAAATTATAGAAACTCCCACAGTGTGGAAAGAAGCCATTTGGCCCCTCAAGTGTGCATAAAACACAATCCCACCCCCATATCCATACATATTTAACCCACTAATCCCTCTAACCTGTGCATCTCAGGACACTAAGGGGCAATTTAGCATGGCCAATCAACCTAACCCGCACATCTTTTTGGATTGTGGGAGGAAACCGGAGCGCCTGGAGGAAACCCACGCACACACGGGATGATTGTGCAAATTCCACACAGACAGTGACCCAAGCCGGGAATCAAACCCAGGTCCCTGGAGCTGTGAACTTCATCAGGTCCCAGGGATTTATGTACCTGAATGCACTTTAAGACTTCCAGCACCTCCTTCTCTGTAATATGTACTCTCCTCAAGACATTACTTCCTCTACACCTCTCAGTACCTTTGGTGTCTTTACTGATGCTTATCTCTTGTTCAACATCACAATAAAATAGGTTACCTGGTTGTTATCATATCGCTATTTGTGGAAGCTGGCTTGTACAAGTTGGACGTTGTGTTTCCCACATTGCAACAGTAACTACACATCAGGAGTGTGTCATTGGCTGGAAGGCACTTTGGAATGTGCAATGGTTATGAAAAATGTTATATAAATTGCAAGTCTTTCCCCTTTCATTGTGATTTATTCTTATAAGTGGACATGACTGATTACTGATCTGAGGAACATAGGAACAGGAGTAGGCTATTCAGCCCTACAGTTACATTCATCTTATTCTTCAGCGATAGGGAAAGAACAGGACTTTTGGTTTCCCAGTGTGTGCTTTTTTTTTCCATTCTGCATTCCAACCACACCACTGGTTCAAGGTCTTCCAGCGTTTCCTGTTTGCGACCCCTCATCATTCCTAATTTTTCCAAATTCACTTCTCTTCTCATGAACAATAGTTTTAAGTCCAATAGTGGACCTTCCCACTTTTGACGACCTCACTTCGACAGCCTCGCCATTCTTCATGAACTTTCACCTTTCTATGATTGTCGACATGACCAGAACTTTATGTTGCTTGGCGGGCATGTGCCCAACCTCGGTAAAATCAAGTCAGAAGACATTGGTTTGATTCTGGTTTGATTTATTATTGCCACATGTAGTATACAATAGAAAGTATTGTTTCTTGCACCCTATACTGACAGAACATACCATTCATAGAGAAGGAAAGGAGGGAGTGCAGAATTAATGTTACAGTCATAGCTAGGGTGTAGAGAAAAAACCAACTTAATGCAAATTAAAGGTCAAAAGTCTGATGACAGCAGGGAAGAAGCTGTTTTTGACTTGGTTGGTATGTGACCTCAGACTTTTGTATCCTTTTCCCAACGGAAGAAGATGAAAGAGAGAATGTCCAGAGTATGTGATTATGCTGACTGCTTTTCCGAGGCAACATGAAATGTAGACAGAGTCAATGGATGGAGACTAGTTTGCGTGATGGATTGTCCTACATTCACGACTTGGCCATACCAAGCTGTGACCCAACCAGAAAGATTGCTTTCTATGGTGCACTTGTAAAAGTTGGGGAAAGGCGTAGCTGACATGCCAGGTTACCTTTATCTTCAGAGCAAGTAGAGGCGTTGGCTTTCTTAACTATAGAGCCAGTATGGGGGTAAGGGGGGGGAGCCACAACAGATTGTTGTTGATCTGGACACCTAAAAACTTGAAGCTCTTGACCATTTTCATTTTGTCCCCATTGATGTAGACAGGGACATGTCATCCCCTATGCTTCATCTCAATGTTATCACACCTTAGCACAAAATATTGCTCAGCGGTTGTGGGCACGAGTCAGAAGTGCACCTGCCGACAATCAGGAAGGCAATTTAAAACATCAGCTGCCCAGGATTGTACATTACCTGTCTTCCTCTACAGTCGGTGGGGCAGTCATTGACCAGACGGCCTTTATGCTTTAGCTGCAATCTCGACTCAGGATAAATGAAAGGTCAGGGTGCAAATAAAATTCATCAGAGTGGCTGAGTTTGTGCGTGATGGCGCTGCCCAGACACTCATAGGCAAGATGTTCCTGGCAGATTTATTTTTTACAAGTTAGCTCCACCTTGAGGGAGCACGATGGAAGTGCCATCCTGCACGCTTTTCTCGAATCCTGCCCTCCTGTGTGATACTCAGAGTTTCGTTTCACGTCGAATGATTGTTAATGGACCAGTTAATGGATTGTGTTAACAACGCAATCTCAAGTGATGATGTGGAGATTCTGGCATTGGATTGGCGTGGACACAGTGAGAAGTCTCACAACACCAGGTTAAAGACTGTCAAGTTTATTTGGAATCACGAGCTTTCGGAGCACTGCTCCTTCATCAGGTGAGTGGATCAGCGTTCCGTAAGTTTGTCATTCCAAATAAACCTGGCTTTGTGAGACTTCTTACTGTTCTCAACTCAAGTAGCATTTACATCCGACTTTGGAATTTCTCTGAATGCAAAATTCAAGCCTATTTTAATCCACTGTGATCCTTTGCAAAAGTCTGTAGTGAGCTCCTCCTCTGATACATTATCTTGTATTATCTCTGAAAGTATGAAGAAAATCAATCCTTCTTTTTGTGGTCGCGGGTCCATCTTATCTAATGCTCAAAATGGCGAGTTGAGGACACATTGCTGCTTCCCTTCAACACAAAGGTAGCTTTGATAATCATAAACGTGTCTAACCCAATTCGAGCCAATACCGTGATCAGTTCAATCATGTTTGCTTCTGTTAGCTCAGTATCTCGATTCTATTTACTGACCTTCCCTTCCATGCCCTGTTAATGTTCCTGCCTAACAATCATCTCAATTTGGAGAGAGTTAATTAATGTCCAACCTCACCAGCTTTTACAAGGAGAGAGTTGTTAATCTGCACTCTCCTGCGTGTGTGTGAATGCGAGCTCCAAGCGTCATCCCTGAATAACCCAGCTTGCATTTTAAGGATTGTTCCTCCTGTTCTCCCAGCGGAGGAAATAATTTCTCTCTCTCTATCCTGAGTGCCTTTATGTAACACGTTCCAGTGATTTCATAATGAGACGAGGGCCGCCTTCAAGCTCCACAAGCTCAGATGTACTAGTTCCTGGAAAGAAAATGGACGAGAGCATTACTAATGGCACCGCCTGTGCAAAGATTCACACAATAGAAGCATTTACAGGAAATTCAGCTCAAAGTCAGTCTGTCCCACATGACTTGCCATCTGCTCAGCTCTGCTTGTGCTTGGAGCACATTGTAAAACCTTTCACTGTGATATGAGCATTTTCTCTTCTGTAATTATGGGCCATTTGGCTGTGTTGCCCTTTAGGAAGCCTATCCAATTAGTCCCACTCCTCTACCCTCTCTTCCTCTAGTCCCTTTCAAACAATTACCCACTTCCATTTCAAAAGTCACACCAGCCTTACAAGTAATGAGTTTTCAAAATAATCACCCAACAATTTCCCCAGCTCCCTCCTCGCATTTTCTGCTACCTTCAGCCTTTGTCTCTTGGTTGCAAACCCACTTGTAAGAGGAAACATATAAGATGATGTAAGGAATAGATAAGAGAAGCAGGGAAGTTGGCAGGTGAAACTAGAACTTGGGGGGATGGCCTCAAAGTAAAGGGGAGCAGATTTAGGATTGGATTGAGGAGGAACTTCTTCACACAAAGGGTTGTGAATCTGTGAAATTCCCTGCTCAGTGAAGCAGTTGAGGCCACCTCATTGAATGTTTTTAAGACAAAAACAGATAAATTTTTGAACAGTAAAGGAATGATGATGAGCAGGCGAGTAAGTGAAGCTGAGTCCACAAAAAGATCATCCATGATCTTACTGAAAGGCGGAGCAGGCTCAAGAGGCCAGATGGCCAATTCCTGCTCCTAGATCTTACGTTCATATGAAAGAGATCTTCTTCCACTACATCAGAGAAGGTTCACAAGGATTTTGCCGGGATTTGAGAAGCTGAGTTACAGAGAGAGATTGAATAGGTTAGAATTTTGTTACCTGGAGTATCGAAGAATGAGGGGAGATTTGATAGAGGTGTACAAGATTTTGATGGGTATAGATAGAGTGAATGCAAACAGGCTTTTCCTACTGAGGCTAGAGGAGAAAAAAAAACAGAGGGCAGGGGTTAAGGGCGAAAGGAGAAAAGTTTAAGGAAGCTTCTTCACACTCCCCCTGCCAGATAAAAGCAGGGTCACTTTTAACATTTAAGAAAAACTTGGACAGGTTCATGGATGAGAGGGGTGTGGAGGGATATGATCCAAGTGGAGGTCAGTGGGACTAGGCAAAAAATGGTTTGGCACAGACAAGAAGGGCCAAAATTCCTATTTCTGAGCTGTAATTTTCTATGATTCTATCATGTTTATTGTTTTATCTGAGAATGCTCAGTGTTCCCATTTGTTTTCCCCTTTGCTCCTTCCAAACTCACTGAGTTTATTTTTTCTCCTCTTTCCTCCAGGTTGAAGAATTGATTGAGCAAATCCGGGAAGTTTTCATAGAGAATTTGCACGAGCTCTCCTGGATGGACCAGGAAACCAAAGTGAAAGCGGAAGAGAAAGTACGAAGATGTAGTTATCTGTTCACCTCAGGTTTTCCCAGTTTTATAAAGACATTCTTCATCTCTCTTTTAGATTTATGAGATTTGACATCACTGGCAAGGTCAGTGTTCACCATCCATCCCTAATTGTCCTTGAGAAGGTGGTGGCGAGATGCCTTCTTGGATCCTTGCAGTCCATGTGGTGTAGGTGCACCCACAGTGCTGCTAGGGAGTTTTAACTTTTAACATTTTAATCCAGTGATGATATAGGGCGTCATGGTGGCATAATGGTTAGCACTGCTGCCTCACTGGCCTTGGGTCAATGTGCAGAGTATGCATGTTCTTCCCACGTCTCTGTGGGTTTTCTCTGGGTGCTCCACTTTCCTCCCACAGTCTGAAAGACGTGCTGGTTATGCAGAATTGTCCCTTATGTTAGGGGATTAGTAGAGTAAATATGTAGGGTTATGGGGTAGGGCCTGGGTGGTATTGTTGCAGGCTCGATGGACATAGTTCTCTCCTTCTGCACTGTAGGAATTCTATGATACTGTACAAACAGCGATACAGTTCCAAGTCAGGATGATCGAATCTGCTCCAACATTATTCCCACCCAGGCCCTAGCCTCATACTCCATGTATTTACCCTGCTGATCTCCCTGACACTAAGGAACAATTTAGCATGGACAGTCAATCTAACTCACACATCTTTGGAGCATGAGAGGAAACCGGAGCATATGGAGGAAACCCATGCAGACACAGAGAGAATGTGCAAACTTCACACAGACAGTGACCCAAACCGAGAATCAAACGCTGGCACCAATGCTACTGTTTGCAGTAGCATTTTACAGGTAAGATTGTTAGATCTTTGTTAGCCAAGGGCACAAAGCGGGTAAAGTGAGCTAGGCGGAATTAGAATATAAATTCTTCATCAATTGATTGAATAACTGAATGAGTTTATGGGTTGAATGGCTTCCTGTTTCAACCAAGACTTCCAACTGGGAGACAGGGAGGCATAAATGCCTGGATCGTTTAAGAATCAACTGGACATTCTGAAAGAGGATCTGGAGATTTTATTTTGGTATTGACGGGATAATATAGGATAAATAGCCATTCTTATCCATATCTACATCTGATCTTGTAAAAGGAAATGGATGATAAATGACTTTACCAACCCAGGGTGTACAATGTCAATCACCTGCTATTACAGAACCCAGCGACCCGGGTTCGATTCCCAGCTTGGGTAACTTCTGTGTGGAGTCTGCACGTTCTCCCCGTATCTGTGTGAGTTTCCTTCCAGTGCTCCAGTTTCATCCCACAGTCTAAAAGACTGGTTAGGTGCATTGGCCATGCACAATTGTCCCTCAGTGTAGTGTGGCGACTAGGAGATGTTCACAGTAACTTCATTGCAGTGTTCATGTAAGCCTACCTGTGACGTTAAAAAATAAACTTAGATCCTTGAAAGAACTATCCAATTCCCTTTGCAAGTCAATATCCAATTTGCATTTAAAATATATAATTGAATCTGCTCTTTAGGCAATGCATTTCAAATCATTTCATTGAGCTGCAGTTTAAAAAAAAATCTCATCCCTCTTTTTGTACCAATTACCTTAAAAAATCAACTCCTTTTCCTAATGATCACTGACAGGGAACAAGGAATAACTACAAGGTTTAAACACTGTGAGGATGTTAAAACACCAATATCAGTGGAACAAGCGAGAAGGATTTATTAACACTGTCATTTGGAATTAAGTTTTACAATAATACCCTGGCTGCTGCTTCAGCCGATACATTAGCTTGTTCAAAGTAAGCATGCTGAAGTGTACATGAACCTGTCTGTATAGTTCAAATAGATCTATCATTGCTGCTGATCTTGGTAGCATTTTTGTTTTGGAAATTGTCGGTTGAAGAGTAATCCAAACATGTTAGGGGAATGTTGGCCTTCATCGCAAAGTGGAATTCATAAGGGAGGAAGCGATACTTTGCTTGTACAGAGCCTTGGCCACATTCTATCTGGAACAAATGCATCTAGTTCAAGACACTACACAGGGGACTACTGCTCCTGGAATGAGTGTGCTGGCTAACAGGTACAAAGGTGGACTGAGTGGAAAGCATGCCTCTGCACTCTTGTCCTTTTCTTAGGTTATTTAAGAAAAGATTAAGACGTCTAAACAGCTCAGGCAGGCCTATGTTCCATCTATATCCCGAGAATCTTTTATAGCTTCTTTGCAAATTCAGAGCCAGCTGAATCTAACCATGACCACCCAGCAGCCTTTTCCCTTCCATCTCCATGCCAAGTCACCTGGTATCTTTTGATAGCTCATTGATAGCTTGACAGTTCCTTGACATCATCCAATGAGTTTATGTCCTTTTTCTGTACATTCGTTTTTACTTTTAACAATCCCAAAGTATGCCTTACTCCTTCCAAATGTACCACAGGGAAAGGGTACCTTGCCATGGTAAAGGATACGCTGGATAGGCAAACAAATCCACTAAGCTGAGACCAATTCTTAGTATCTCTACAGTGCAGAAGGAGACCTTTCAGCCCACTAAATCTGCTCCAACTCTGCAAAAAATCACTTTCCCCAGGCCCACCCACCACCTTACCCTGTAACTCGATGCATTTACTCCACTAATCTCCCTAACCTACACACTTAGGGATACATGTACCTGGGACTAATCTTACTTGGTCTGACCTGCACACTCCAGATTTCATAATCCTGATCTATCAACTCCCTACTTCCTCGGAGACAGATTGAAATGCCCAGCTGTCTCCGTAACCCAAACATGCACAAACCCCAGCTGGACTTCAACCACACCATCATGAAGATCAAAAATAGTGTATTCAAGGGCAGAATATAGAAATTCTGGCCATATCCAGAATTTATCTGCAGTATAGGAGACAATAACCAAGATGTTTAAAAAATTACAAAGATCTGCTAGTCTTATTCTCAAACAAATTATAAACATAGCAATATAGGAACTAGAAGCAGGAGGAGGCCATTCGGCCCTTCCAGCCTGCTCCACCATTCATTTTGATCACGGCTGATCATCAAATTCATTTTGATCGTGGCTGATCCCCCCTTCCCCTCATATCCCTTGATTCCTTTAACCCCAAGAGCTATGTGTAACTTCTCCTTGAAATCAGACAATGTTTTGGGCTCAGCTACTTTCTGTGATAGTGAATTCCTCACATACCCCATCCTCTGAGTGAAGAAATTTCTCCTCACTTCAATTTGAAAAAGTTTATTCCTTATCCTGAAACTATGACCCCTAGTTCTGGACTCCCCCACTGTTGGGAATATTCTCCCTGAATCTATCCTATCTAATGCTGTTGGAATTTTAGAAGTTTCTATGAGATCCTCTCTCACTCTTCTAAACTCCAGCGATTATAATCCTAACCGACTTTGTCTCTCCTCATCTGACAGACCCGCCATTCTCGAATCAGCCTGGTAATCCTTCGCTGTACTCCCTCAATAGGAATTAAACTCAGACATGCCTTGGCATTCCTTGAATTGTGATGGCTGTTTTGGGAGGCAGACTTTTAAAATCTAAACTAAACTCAAACTCACTTTTCATTCATTTATTCATGACCACTTTATCCTGAATTCTGGCACACCTTGAGCGAACATTTTTGTAAAAAGCAACAATTGAAACTGTTTAACAATATCTTTGTCTTGGACACTGTTTCCACATCTTGTAGAGATCATGACCTATTATACACCTTTTATCTACTCCTCACATACTGAGAGAATGCTTTCCCTCTCCATGTTTAGATCCCAGTTCTTTGGGATCCCATTTTGTATCCTTGTCATTCTGCTCGTATTTACAATAAGAAGTCTCACAACTCAGGTTAAAATTCAATAGGTTTATTTGGAATCATGAGCTTTCGGAGGTGAGTGGAAAAGTAGATTTCACAAACATATATAGGCAAAGACACAACTGCAAAATAATGGTCCGAATGCCAATCTTTTCAAGGCGACCTTCAAGACACACAACAATGCAGAGTTGCTGAGCAGAAACTGGTAGCCAAGTTCTGCATATATGAGAATAGCCTCAACCAGGATCTTGAGTTCATGTCACACTACATGTAACCCCCACCATTTGGCCTGGGATTGCAAAATCCTACAAACATCCTGGCTTGAGACAATTCACATCTCTTTAACACAGAGGGTGGTGAGGGCGTGGAATGCCCTGCCTGCAGCAGTTGTGGACTCGCCTACTTTGGGGGCATTCAAATGGTCGGTGGATAGGCATATGAATGATATTGGAATAGTTTAGGTTAGAGGGTCCACTGGCCGGCGCAACATCAAGGGCCGAAGGGCCTGTACCGTGCTGTAATGTTCTATGTTCTATGTTCTATGATTATCCCTCTCTCCACTCACATTGTCTGTACATGTAAAGACCTGATTATCTGGAAAAAGCTGCATTCCATCCATTAATTGAAACCTACTCATCTGATGAAGGCACAGTGCTGCAAAAGCTCATGATTCCAAATAAACCTGTTGGACTTTAACCTGGTGTTGCGAAACTTCTTACTGTGCCTACCCCAGTCCAATGCCAGCATCTCCACATCATGCTTGTATTAAGAGACTGTCCAATTCTGCTCCTTTCTGGCACACTTTCTCTTATTCCTTTTTCCTAACCAGTACATGCAGTGAATATACCTTGGAGCAGAGTTTGTTCCTGTGCAATACCCTTAAACTGTATGTGTGACATTCCTTTCAGCTGTACATGAAACAAACACACAGTAACTTGCATGTTTTCTCTTATGATTTTAGTCTGTCTCTTACATGCAACAAATATATCTTTAGGACAGATTGTTCCTGTACTAAACACTGAAAATGTAAGTGCTAAATTCCTTTTCACTCAGCTCTGGGTTAGATGAAAACAACAGGCAGTGATTAACTCTTTTTATTCTTCATACAAAGACAGCACACTGTCAGAAAGTATCAGGAAGATATACTCTAACAGAGAGAGAAACAGAGGGCAGTATTCTCCCATTTTGAGATTAGGTGTGGGGTGATTCCAGTCCTCCAGATCAGAATGACAGAACCCCACGCCAGATTCTGTGCTTGCAAGTTCATTAATTCTGCACAAGCAAATATCTCTCCAACTCTGCTGATGGTTGGATAGCTGATTCATCTGATTCAAATGTCCTGGGCACCATATTTAACGGCCAGTCCAGCATACTCATATCACCGTCTCCAGCTTACCTGACTGTGCAGACTGTCAGCCAGCCAGAGAGAAAAGGCTAGCAACCTCAAGAGGAAGTCTGCCCTTCAGTTCAGCCACTGACCCCTAAGCCCATCACTGCCCAGTGTCCCATTGGGTCTCTATCCAGCGCACATGGAGTCTTCATCCACCGCTGACCAGTGGAGCCCATTTATTTGTGAGCTTGTTGTGCAGGTTTGTCAGTGTCCAGCTTCCATTCCCTTGGTCTTCCTTTTGCCTTCCATTCTCTATCTTCTTCATCCACCTCCTTGCCCATTTGATTGGCATTGTGAGCCCTTGCCCCTCCTCACATAGACTTTCTTTCACATTGCCTCCCTTGTCTATGTTAGGTCATACCTCCCTTACATCCCAGCCTCACCTTGCTGGAACCCCAAACCTTTGTAGCGGAGACTGTTTGAGTTACAAGCACAGTGCTATCCAGATAACATTGCTGTGTGGCAGCAGGGACAAGGAGCCCTGTGCTCACAACCTCTGGTGTCACATTGATCTGCCTTGGTCACAGAAGGGTCCATGGGTCCACCGGCATTGTGTTGCCCATGAAGACCAGCTTGGCATGGAGATGGATGGCAGGAACCATCTGCCTCAAATGGCAGAATGATGAACAGTGCATCAAGAGCAGAGCAGCAATATGGCAGAAGTTGCTGCACAATAGTGGGTTGTTACACTCATCCCAAAATCTCTGACGAACTGAGGGCTGCCTTGTGCATGCCACGCCTTAGCAAATCTTTTTGTCGCCAACGTAATCTCCCGCAAGATTGGAAGGCATGATGGGATTCATGCAGCTGTTTTAATGAGCATTCATGAGATGCAAATGAATGCAAATCATGTTTCTTCCACCTGCCAACAGGAAGAACAATTCACAATTAATGCACCATTAACACACCATTAACCCACCATTAACACACTGTTAACCTATATTAACTCGCCATTAATGCATCATTATGAGAACTGCAATTGGATTTGACAGACAGAATGATGGCACAGTAGCTACTACTGCTGCCTCACATGACAGGGACTCAGGTTCAATTCCGGTTTGGGTCACTGCGTGGAGTCTGCCCATGTCTGTGCGGTTTTCCTCCGGAGGCTCTGGTTTCCTCCTACAATCCAAAGATGTGCGGTTAGATGGACTGACATGCTAAATTGTCTGGGGGATTAGCAGGGTAACTATGTGAGGTAACAGGGGTAAGGCCTGGATGAGGTTGTTTCTGCATTCAGCTCGATGGGCCGAATGCACTGGAAGGAGTCTATTCTATAATACCCTGGCAGGTTTCCAAGCTTTTGTTTCCTGCCAGATTCATCTCTGCCCATCCTCTGCCAGCAACCTCCTCTTCTCCCACTCCCCCTCATCCCCCCACCCCCAAGCGGATCGGAATAATTCTGCCCAAGAGTTAACATTTTGTATTTGTGACCTTTCACCATATTTGTTTGCTGGAGCAGGAGATTTAACAGCTGCCTGTTAACTTCCTCCGCTAATCATCCAAGTCCCCAAACGCTCCTTCCAAATGAAACAAATGTTTCCTTGTAGTTCTTTTCAATGTAATGTAATGCTTTGGCTGCTCACAATGTGGCCTCTTCTACAATGGAGAGACCAAATGTCGACAGGGTGACTGCTTTCTGGAATACCTCTGTTCAGCCCCTAAGCGTGATCCTGAACTTCCTGCTGTTTGTCATTTCAATCCTCTTCCTTGCTTCCACTCCAACTTTTCTAACCTTGGCCCCATTTTGTTTTGTGTTTTTTAACTGGTTCTGTTTTTTTAAATCCCTCTCGTTTCCTTCTTAATCCTTTTAATTTGCATTTAAATGGCCTCATCTCCACACCTCTGCTGTTTCTTCACTTCTCCCATTACCACCCTTTAGAGTCCTAAGATATGTAGGTTGGGGGATAAATGGGATAAAAATGTGAGACTATGAGGATAGAGCCAAGATAATGTTTATTTATTAGTCATAAGTAAGTTTATATTAACACTGTAATGAAGTTACTGTGAAAATCCCCTCGCCGCTACATTCCGGCCTCTGTCTGAGAGAGAATTTAGCACAGCCAATGCACCTAACCAGCACATTTTCAGACTGTGGGAGGAAACCAAGCATCCGGAGAAGACCCATGCAGACACGGGAAGAATATGCAGACTCCACACAAGCAGTGACTCAAGCCGGGAACCAAACCCGGTTCCTTGGTGCTGTGAAGCAGCAGAGCTAACCATTGTGCCATGATGCTGCTCTGTCAGAAAGGCAGTGTGGGCTCGATGGGCTGAATGGCCTCTTCTACACTATAGGAATTCTAAGATCCTTTCTGCACACATCCTGCCAAAACCTGCTGAAGCTCCCAACCTCTTCTATGCTTACCTCCAGCATTTGCTGTATTTTGATTTTGTCCCAGTTGATATAGAGATGGTATAACATGAGCTGCTTGTTTCTAGGCTCGAGCAATCATACAGAAAATTGGATATCCACCAGACATCAAGGATGATGCCAAACTGAATGCTGAGTACGCAAATGTAAGTGACTGCTGTCGTCCTGGGTTCATTTGGTGTTACTCATTCTCGCAAACTCACAGGGGCTGGCTTCCTCCTCACATCAATTCCCTACAAAATGTTTTGAATTTCCACAACGGAATTGGCAATCGTCATGGTAAATGTTCGTGTTTCCCAGCGCCCCAGGTCTGGGCCAGGAGGGAAACTGAAAAGTTTCTAAAACAGTAACCCAATCCACCTCAAACACGGCCTCCTCGGATTTTATTGGAGGCAGCATTGGAAACAACCAGCCAAACAGCTGTCAAAAGATATTCCACTTGTTACAACAATTTAAGGAATTCATTTTAACTGTCTTGATTTTTACCTCACGCTGACTGGTTTTCTCAGATCTCAGCAAACCCAGAAAAGTCCTGTAAAACCTGCCAACCAGAGAGATTGAGCAGTAGTCCAGAGATTGCGTCGTCAAGACATTTAGCTCAGATGAAACTGTGAGAGATTTGTAGACGCCCCGTTTCGAATGTTGCTGGGGTGAACTGGCTTTTCAAGTAGGGTGACAAGAGAATGGAAAGGACACGTGCAGAAATGGGATCTCCATGTATTATATATCACTTAAACCCAGGACTATCATAAACCCAAACCCCATGCTTATTGCTGGTGAGGTCCTGTGTTTCTTGAAGCAGGACTCCTGGAATGAGCTGGTGATTGATGGCAAGACACTGAACGCTCTTCCCATTTTGCAGGAGATATAATTCCTGTCCTTGTTTTCCATTTAAATAATGTTTTGGGGGTGCAGGGGCGGCAAAAATCATGTTAATATTCATTCATTGTTGTATACAGCTAAGCTCAAACCGTGCTATTAAATGACCCTTTGAGTAAAGTAAGAACTTACAGAAATATAGCACCTTTCAGCTCTTTATAGTGTCCCAAAGTGCTACACAGCCAATTGAGTACATTGGATACATCAAGCTCCCACAGTGAGATCAATGAGTTGTCTGGTTTTGTTTAGTTGAGATTGACTAAAGGGTGCCACATTTTAAATAGAGACGGATGGCACCAGAATGGATTGGTACAATGGGCTACAATTCTGTGGGGATTCGTAATTAAAATCTAGGTAATGATCATTCTCCACATTGTGACTAGCATATTAATCAGCTATCTGACAGTGAGGGCTACTACACTTTCTATCATGTGGCTAGTCATCTTGACTAATTAAAAAGGAAAAAATAAATACTTGAATTTATATATTATCACTTACTACCACCAGACATTTCAAAACACAATACAGTCATCGAGGTATCTCTTGAAGTGAAGTATGGTCACCATGGTAATATACGAAGCACAGCAGCCAATTTGCACACAGCAAGCTGCCACAAAACAACAATATGATAACGGTCAGATAACCTGGTTTTGTTAAGGGATGAATATTGGCCAGGACACTCTGGGCATCAATTATTTGAGATTCTTTCAGGTTAAACTTCACATTGTTCCTTTCTTTGGTTCCATAAGTCTCTTTAGTTTTATTTCCAATGTTTCACCGCTGTTGCCAATGCCTTCAGCTGTTTGAACATTAAGCTCTGGAATTACTACCATTAACCCCTCCACCTCACTCTTCTTCGCTATAATCGGGCGCGGTCGTTCTGTACACGCGCTATAAAGCATTCATGCTGGAAAATTGCCAGCACCAAAACCAGCCTCCGATCCACTGTTTAGAGAGTTTGTTTGAAGGGTATCTGAATGGGAGTGCACGATAATTGTTTTGTGTCTTTTCCATTCAGTTGCATTTTAGTATCGATGAATATTTCATGAACCTTCTTCAAAATATGCAATCGAGACAGAAGAAGAGTTTGAAAAAACTCAGAGAGAAGGTTAATAAAGAAGTGTAAGTATTCTTTTATTATTTTCCTGTGCATTTTTTTGCCATTTCTAAGCACAAGTATTTATTGTCTACCCTAAATGATGGCCTAGTTGTATAATCGCTAGACTATTAGCCCAGAAACCCAGCTAATGTTCTGGGGACCTGGGTTCAAATCTCACCACGGCAGATGAGTTAATTTGAATACAGTTAAAAAGCATCTGAAATTATAAGTCTAATGATGAAACCATTGTCGATCGTCGGATAAACCCATCTGGTTCACTAATGTCCTTTAGGGAAGGGCATCTGCTATCTTCACCTTGTCCAACCAGCAAATGACTCCAGAGCCACAGCAATGTGGCTGACTCCCAACTGCCCTGAGGCAACTAGGGATGAGCAATAAATGCAACACCCATGTCCCACAAATGAATGAAAAAAGTACGCCAGTGGTAGGAGACTTGATCATCAGATGTAGGGTGAGGTGAGATGAGAAATTATTCCTTATGCATTTGATTTGTGATCTAAAACACAGGTTGAAAGCAATAGGATCAATAGTAAAAGGGAATCGGATAAATACTTGATGGGAAATATTTGCCAGGCAATGGAGAAAAAGCAGGAGAGTGTGGCTAACTGGATACATCTACCAAAGAGACTTTGACACAATAAGCCAATGGTCTCCAAATGTATTGTATCACTCCATGATATATTTCTACACATTAGCCCAGAGGAAAGCCATTCTTTGATAAGTAATTCTTCTCCATGCTGGATAGTCATCGATAATGACTGCCAGCATTCCGAGAGGATGTTCTTGCTCTTGAGAGAGTGCAGCGAAGGTTTACCAAGCTGATTCCGGGGATGGCAGGACTGATGTATGAGGAGACATTGACTAGGTTAGGATGGTTGTCACTTGAATTCAGACGAATGAGGCAGATCTCACAGAGACTTATAAAACATGATTAGACAGGGCAGGGAGGAAGTCCCCAGTGGCAGGGGAGTCCAGAACCAGAGTCCAGTACAGGAATGAAATAGAGAATCTGGTGAACTGGTGTGGCAACAATAGTTTCTCCCTCAATTCAACAAAGCAAAGTAGATTGTCATCAACTTCAGGAAATGTAAAGGCGAATATGCTTCTGTCTACATCAATGGGGTGAAGTAGAAAGGATCAAGAGCTTCAAATTTTTAGTTGTCCAGATCACCAACAACCTGTCTTGGTCCTCCCATGCCAACACTATAGTTAAGAAAGGCCACCAATGCCCCTACTTTCTCAGAAGGCTAAGGAAATTTGGCATGTCAGCTATGACTCTCACCGACATTTACAGATGTACCATAGAAAGCATTCTTTTTAGTATCTCAACTTAGTATGGCTCCTGCTCTGCCCAAGACCGCAAGAAAGTACAAAAGGTCATGAATGTGGCCCAACCTATCGCATAAACCATCCATTGACTCTGTCTACACTTCTTGCTGTCTCGGCAAAGCAGCCAGCATAATTAAGGACCCCACGCATCCCAGACATTCATTCTTCCACCTTCTACCTTTGAGAAAAAGATACAAAAGTCTGAGGTCATGTATCAACTGACTGAAGAACAGGTTCTTCCCTGCCGCTGTCAGACTTTTGAATGGACTTAACTTGAATTAAGTTGATCTTTCTCCACAATCTAGCTATAACTGTAACACTACATTCTGCACTTTCTCATTTCCTCCTCCATGAACGTTTTGTCTGTATAGCATGCAAGAAACAATACTTTTTCACCGTGTATTAATACATGTGACAATAATAAATCAAATCAAATAAAATCAAAAATCAAAAACCAAGGGTTTTTGAGGATTCGGGATAGACCATTTAGGACAGAAATGAGGAGTCATTTCTTCACCCAAAGAATGGTGAGCTGTGGAATTCATTGCAACAGGATGTAGTTGATAACAAAACATTGCATGTATTCAAGAGGCAACTGGATATAGCACTTGGGGTGAATGGGATCAAAGGTTGTGGAGAGAAAGCAGGATTAGGTTAATGAGTTAGATGATCAGCCATGATTGTGATGAATAGCAGAGCAGGCTCAAAGGGCCAAATGGCCTCCTCCTGCTCCAATCTTCCATGTTTCTATGTTCCTAACTCATGCTTTTTTTCTTCACTTGGAGTGCTTTGATTAGTGTTTGAGTTTTCAGATGGTCCAATCTGTACTCCTCGTATTCCCATGATATGGCACACTGTACGACTCAAATTCATTCTTTCTGAAGATTTCAGAAATGGAAGGAAAGACTTTCCCAATATTGAAATCTTGGTAAAGAATGAATTTCAGACTTTTGAAGCCAAATTTGAGGTCACCAGTTCACCAGATTTTGTTTACATCAACATTACAGAGCAGGAGCAGGAAGTTTTGGTTAAGGAGCTCCGCCTCTTCACAACTATGGAATGGATTTTGTGACTTTGTTCGCGTGAGATCATAAAATCCCACCCAAAGTCCATGGAAATTTCTGGTCTGCGAGCCCCCCACCCCACCCTGATTCCAGTAATTCTGGTAATTCCCGAGATGGTAAAATCCTGGCCCGTAGATCTGAATCATATCCGCGCACACTGTTCCAATATCCCTTTCTTCTCTTTTCTTTCAACTCCTCATTAAGCTGTTGTCAAATGTTTCAATCACTAGCTAACCATCATAAAGGATACTGGAAATCTGAAATCAAGACAGAAAATGTTGGAAAATCTCAGCATCTATGGAGAGGGAAACAAAATTAACATTTCAAGTCTGGATGACTTTTCTGCAAGACAAGCGGGCTGGAATTTTCTAAGTTTATATGAAAATAATGAAATAATGATGTTCATGGAGAGTTGCCTCCTCAGCTTGCCCCATTCTTTCAAGATGGTAGCCCTCAAGCTATCACTATTCAATTGTGCCTTCTTTTCCAATGGAACGAAAAGTCTATTGTCCTTGGTGGACAATAACTACTTTTCTTACCACATATTAAAGGGCAGAAGGCATGCTATATATATATAAAAACACTGGCTGGACCACACTGACGTACTGTGAGCAATTTTGGTCAACATTGCATAGGAAGGCCTTATTAGCCTTGGAAAGCGAGTGATCAGAATGTTGGCTTCCAAAATCGGGTTTCCAATGTGGATTTCCATAAAAGGTCACGGATGAAAGAGGGAACTCACACTGTTAAAATGGCGACGCGGGCCGAAGGGCCTGTTTCCCATGCTGTGTTATTCTTTGTTCTTTGTTCTTAAATGATGAGGAGAGATTACACAATCTAAGTTGGTCTTCATTGGTACTTAGAAGGTAAGGCATGATTTCATTAAAATGTTTAAAAATTAAGGGTCACCAATAGGTTTGACAGTAAAGCCCTTTCAGCAAATAAGTGAGGAAACATAGCGGTAAGGGTTAACTGGAGCACGGTGTGAAGTTTTGGCCCCCGCATTTGCGAAAGGATATTTTGGCCTTGGAGAAAGTACAGAGAAGATTCAACAGGCTGATATCAGAGATGAGGAGGTTAGCTTATGAAGAGAGGTTGAATAGACTGGGTCTGTACTCGTTAGAGTTTAGAAGGCTGAGGGGGGGGGATCTTATAGAGACTTACAAGATAATGAAGGGGCTAGATAGGGTAGATGTAGAGAGATTCTTCCTGCTTAGAAAGGATAGCAGAGCTAGAGGGCACAGCCTCAAAATAAGGGGGGGGGGGGGATGCAGTTTAGAACAGAGTTGAGGAGGAACTTCTTCACTCAAACGATGGTGAATCTCTGGAATTCTCTGCCCGTTGAAGTGGTCGAGGCTACCTCGCTGAACATGTTTAAGTCACGGGTAGATAGATTTCTAATAGGAATTAAAGATTATGGGGTGAAAGCAGGGAAGTGGAACTGATCCACTTCAGATCAGCCACGATCTTATTGAATGGTGGGGCAGGCTCGAAGGGCTAGATGGCCAACTCCTGCTCCTATTTCTTATGTTCTTATGTTTGGAACACTTCCACAGACAAATGATGCTTAATCAACTGTTAATTTTAAATCTCAGATCAGTAGCCTTTCAATAACCAAAAGTATTTGGGACAAAGGTGGGTATGTGTTGATGTCCTTGGGATGGGATGATTGGACTCCAACAACTACAATCTTCTTTCTTCATGCTAGGTCTGGCTCCATCCTGTAGTGAGTTTTCCCCCTGATTCCTATAGATGTCAGTTTCACCATTTTGCACATCTTCAACCATGGAATGCCATTGAATATCCAGGAGTGGTGGTTAGATTTTCTCTTGTTGAAGATAAACATTTGTGCCTCTGGTATGGCGTGCACGATACTTATCACTTAACAACCCAAGCCTAAATGTGATCGTGGTCTTGTTGCATAGGGCAGAGACTGCTTCATTATCTGAGGTGATGCAAATGGTGATGAACATTGTGCATCCATCAATGAACACTGTAACACTACATTCTGCACTCTCTCATTCCTTCTCTGTGAATGGTATGCTTTGTCTGTATAGTGCACAAGAAACAATACTTTTCACTGTATATTAATACATGTGAAAATAATAAATCAATTCAAATCAAACCAAACTTTATCAAATAAAAAAACAGTCCTGATGTTATAGTAAAGAGGAGATCATTGATGAAGCATCTGAACATGGTTTGAACAAAGAACAATACATTGCAGGAACAGGGCCCTCGGCCCTCCAAGCTCCGATTTCTCATCCTTATTTAGACCCATTATTTAATATCATACACAGTTTTGATCCTTCTGTATGCCTCCCATTTAAATACCTATTAAAACACAACTTGAACATTAGGAACATGCCTGCTTCCACTATCTCCACTAACAATGCATTCCAGTCAACCATCACCATTTATATTGCTTGGAATTCAACTGAATTTGATTTGATTTATTATTGTCACATGGATTAGTACAGAGTGAAAAGTATTGTTTTTTGTGTGCTGTACAGACGAAGCATACCATTCATAGAGAAGAAAAGGAGAGAGTCAGAGCATTATAATCATAGCTAGGGCGTACAGAAAGATCAGCTTGATGTGAGGTAG
Source organism: Sphyrna mokarran (assembly GCA_024679065.1). Taxonomy (NCBI): domain Eukaryota; kingdom Metazoa; phylum Chordata; class Chondrichthyes; order Carcharhiniformes; family Carcharhinidae; genus Sphyrna; species Sphyrna mokarran. The sequence continues at coordinate 8,569,650 of JAGIQG010000003.1, read as the reverse complement.
GTCCATTCAAAGTCTGACACAGCAGGGAAGAAGCTGTTCTTGAGTCGGTTGGTACGTGTCCTCAAACTTTTGTACCTTTTTCCTGACAGAAGAAGGTGGAAAAGAGTATGCCCGGGGTGTGTGGTGTCAATGATTAAGCTGGCTGCTTTTCTGAGGCAACAGGAAATGTAGACAGAGTCAATGGATGGGATGCTGGTTTGTGTGATGGACTGGGCTTCATCCATGACTTTTGCAATTTCCTATCTTTTACGTCACTGTTCTCTCGTGGCTAGTCGGTTAACTATAATCCATAAAGTGGTCATGCACATCATCAGCCATCTTTTGCTCGTTGTCTTTGTATTTCTTAAAAAAAGTCTTCCTTAAGAAGTTCAAATGCCTTAAGTAATTCAGGGTTATATCCACTGTTGGTCACAATGAGTAATCGGAATTACCCAGAACGAGTAATAGGAATTACCCAGAATGAGTAATCGGAATTACCCAGAACGAGTAATAGGAATTATCCAGTATGAGTAATCAGAATTACCCAGAACGAGTAATAGGAATTACCCAGAATGAGTAATCGGAATTACCCAGAACGAGGAACAGGAATTACCCAGAACGAGTGATAGGAATTACCAGAATGAGTAATCGGAATTACCCAGAACGAGTAATAGGAATTATCCAGTATGAGTAATCAGAATTACCCAGAACAAGTAATAGGAATTATCCAGAATGAGTAATCAGAATTACCCAGAACGAGTAATCGGAAGTACCCAGAACGAGTGATAGGAATTACCCAGAATGAGTAATCGGAATTACCCAGAACGAGTGATAGGAATTATCCAGAACGAGGAACAGGAATTACCCAGAACGAGTAATAGGAATTACCCAGAATGAGTAATGGGAATTACCCAGAATGAGGAACAGGAATTACCCAGAACGAGTAATAGGAATTACCCAAAATGAGTAATGGGAATTACCCAGAACGAGTGATAGGAATTATCCAGAATGAGTAATCAGAATTACCCAGAACGAGTAATAGGAATTATCCAGAACGAGTAATAGGAATTACCCAGAATGAGTAATGGGAATTACCCAGAACGAGGAACAGGAATTACCCAGAACGAGTGATGGGAATTACCCAGAATGAGTAATCGGAATTACCCAGAACGAGTAATCGGAATTACCCAGAACGAGTAATGGGAATTACCCAGAACGAGGAACAGGAATTACCCAGAACGAGTAATGGGAATTACCCAGAACGAGGAACAGGAATTACCCAGAATGAGTAATCGGAATTACCCAGAACGAGGAACAGGAATTGCCCAGAATGAGTGATCAGAATTACCCAGAACGAGTAATGGGAATTACCCAGAACGAGGAACAGGAATTACCCAGAATGAGTAATAGGAATTACCCAGAACGAGTAATCGGAATTACCCAGAATGAGTGATGGGAATTACCCAGAACGAGTAATCGGAATTACCCAGAACGAGTAATCGGAATTACCCAGAACGAGGAACAGGAATTACCCAGAATGAGTGATGGGAATTACCCAGAACGAGTAATCGGAATTACCCAGAACGAGTAATCGGAATTACCCAGAATGAGTGATGGGAATTACCCAGAACGAGTAATCGGAATTACCCAGAACGAGTAATAGGAATTACCCAGAACGAGTAATCGGAATTACCCAGAACGAGTAATAGGAATTACCCAGAATGAGTAATCGGAATTACCCAGAACGAGTAATCGGAATTACCCAGAACGAGTGATGGGAATTACCACGAGTAATCGGAATTACCCAGAACGAGTAATAGGAATTACCCAGAACGAGTAATCGGAATTACCCAGAACGAGTAATAGGAATTACCCAGAACGAGTAATAGGAATTACCCAGAATGATATCACTGGTACCCTGGAAAAATGTTTGGGTGATGTTCGGGGCTGTCTTGCGAGTGTGGCTGATCACATTGTTGGCATCTTTAAGACTTGAATAGCAGGTTAGTTGGAAAGACTCGCATTCTAATCAGTAATCTGTAAATGGTCTGTGCTGTTTTATGCTCTGTCTGAGGTCAGAATTCTCTACTCACTTGACGCAGGGGCAAACCCCAAAAGCTTGTCAGTTTACTATCAAATAAATTGGTTGGATTTAAACCTGGGGTTGTCATACTTCTTACTGTGTTTACCGTGGGGAAACTCCACCTCTATCTGGAATTTGGACTCACACTCTGCCTTGCAAACTCAGCAGCATGAGATCTTATGGATGAAAATATTGAGCTCCAATATACACAACCAATGTCCTTTCTGCTAAATATGATGAGTGGATAGTTTCCCCCCTCTTCTGTCCCAGTTCCCATTTGCTAGAGCTGAATTTTTCTCATACAATATAATCCTCAGCGGCACAGCCAACAGGTTTTTGGCATGGAGAGGGTGGGGAAGAGGGGGAGATTAATCTCAGAAGCTGTCACTGAAACTTGCATTCTTATCCAGCTGAACGGAGCTGTTGCAGGGGTCGAAGGTAACAAAGAGGGCAAGAGATACGGGGAGAAGAGTTGGGCTAATTCTTGTTTTTGGTTTGTTTTGCAGGTGGATATCAGGAGCTGCTGTAGTAAATGCCTTTTATTCATCAAGCAGAAACCAAATAGGTACAACTGTTCAAAGATCTAGTCACTTAATATTTGTGGCATTAAAAAGATATATTTTACTTCCTGTTTGTATGACCCAATCCACTGACCCCTATGTTTACAGGTACAATTTGAACTTGAACTGTGTTATCACATTGTCAGATATTGGTTACAGTAATGCCCATTTACATACACACATCTCTCCCTCTTTCTCACACACACACACGCCTCCCTCTGTCACACACACATCTCCCTTTCTCCCTCTGAGTCTCTCTCTCACACACACACACACACACACACATATTTCCCTCTCTCACGCACATCTCCCTCTCTCACACACATCACTCTCTCACACATGCACACACATCTCCCTTTCTCCCTCTCACACACACACACACACATCTCTATCTCTCCATCTCTCAGACACACCACACAAACTACACAACACTATATACATACACATATCACATTGTCTCACAAACACGTAGCCCCCTCTCATACACACACACACATACACACACATCACACACACACATTAATTCAAACTACATACACACATCTCTCTCACACACACACTTACTCAAACTATACACTATACATGCACACATCACTCTGTCTCTGTCACACACATTCACACACGTTTCCCTCTCTCACACACATTCACATGTCTCCTTTTCCCACACACACACATATTTCTCTCCCTTGCTCTCTCACACATGCATACACATTCACATACATGTAGGGGAAAGCACCACAAGATAGTGGGGAGAAGAGTCACGCATGTAGGCGGGCAATCAGAAGGTATGGAAGTGGGAGGATTGGCAAACGGGAGATTCAGTGGCCGGGAGATTTGGGGAATTATCAAAGGATCACAAGGAGGGTCAGTCAATAGGAAGCGTGAAAACCGGGAGGTTGTTTTATCTGCAAAGCTGTTTCATTTACAAGTATTGGTATTTAGAAACATGCAGCATTTTGAACGAAAGATATAATATTTACATGTCCTTTTCCTGGACAAAATTGGTCCTACAAAATCTGACTATAGCATTAACATTGGCTGTAATGAAAAGATCTGGTTCACTTCACATAGTTTCATTAAAGTTATAAAGTTACAAACCGGCGCAACAAAATCAAGCTGGATTTTATGCTCTCATTTGTTGCAAAACCGTAAAATCCTGCCTGAAGTCAGAGGTCACTCTGAGTCCCATGAAGGGCGAGGCAGTAAAATTCCGGCCATGTTCCAGGCTATGCTTCTTAAATTGCTCCACCTCTTGGTCAGTTATGGAATTGCACCCACGAGAGTGAGAAGAAAACCCACAAGTTGGACTTGCGTGTCCATGGGGCAGGGTATCAGATTGGCTGGCAGCCTGAACAAAGAGGTCAATATCAACAGAATCACAAGCAAAAGCATAATTACAATGGAGGAAAGCTTATCTATTGAAAGATGCTGTAATTGTAAAGTGTCAATTTTCACAAACCTCTTTATAATGTTAAAGAAAGATCCAGCATTTATATAGCACCTTTCATGAACTCGGGATACCCCTAATCACTTTGCAAGCAGTGAAACTCTTTCAAAGTGTGGCCACTGTCGAAATATAGGCTTTTCAGAAACCATTTTATGCACAGCAAGCTCCAATGAAGGCCATGTGAGAAATTAAGTTTTGGGTTTAAGTTTTCATTATTAGTGTCACAAGTCAGCTTATATTAATACTGCAGTGAAATTATCATGAAAAACCTCCAGTCGTCGCATTTTGCCGCTTGTTCACTACACCGAGGGAGAATTTAGCATGGCCAATGCACCCTAACCAGCATGTCTTTCGGACTGTGGGAGGAAACTGGAGGACTTGGAGGAAACCCATGCAGATACTGGGAGAACGTGCAGCCTCCACACAGACAAAACCAGGAATTGAACCTGGGCCCTCCTGCTGTGAGGCAGCAGTGTTAAACACTGTGCTGCTCAAGTTACCAGATGAACTCTTATAAGTATTGTCTGAGGGATAAATATTGGCCAGAACACCAGGAGGAATTCTTCTGCTCGTCTTCAAATAGAGCCATTGGATTTTTAACATAGATTTACCTCAGAAGATAAATGGGGCTTAATGATCTCACCCAATCTTCCCTTCTTCAAATGCACCCTTCTGTAGTGAGAGATTGTAATTTATTTGACATGCGTTATGGTAGCACATTGTTGCTTCACAGTGCCAGAGACCTGGGTTTGATTCTGGCCTGAGGTGACTCTGTGGAGTTTGCATATTCTCCTCATTGTTTTCCTTTGGGTGCTTCGGATTCCTACCACAGTCCAAAGATGTGCAGATTAGGTGGAATGGCTATGCAAGATTGCCCCTTAGTGTCCCAAGATGTGTAGGTTAGGAGGATTATTGAGGTAAATACATGGGGTTACAGGGATAAGCCAGGTGGTGGGTCTGAGTAAGGTGCCCTATAGATGCAGACTTAATATGCTGAATGGCCTCCTTCTGCACTCTGGATAGTCTACAACTCTATGCAGAGGAATTGTGAAAGAGGCTACATCACAACTAAACTCAATACTGTCTCAGACAAGAACTTAACTCATTCTAGGTCCTGTACATCTCTCACCCAAATGCGTACTCACCCATATTGGCTCCCAGTCTACTCATGCTCAAAATTTTAAAACCCTTATCATTGTGTTCAATCCTCTATATGGTTCCCTTTCCCTATCTCTGTAACCTCCTCCAAATCTCCAACCTGCCAGAATATCCGAAACATATAAGATGATTAGAGGTTTAGATAGGGTGGACAGTGATAGCCCTTTTCCTAGGATGGAGAAAGCTAGCACGAGGGGACACAGTTTTAAATTAAGGGGTGATAGTTATAGGACGGATATCAGAGGTAGGTTCTTTACCCAAAGGGTGGTTCGGGAGTGGAATGCCCTGCCTGCAGCAGTTGTAGATGCGCCAAGTTTGGTGGCGTTTAAGAGGTTAGTTGATAAGTATATGGAAGAGAAGGGAATGGTTTAGTTTGGAGGGGCATTGCTTTTTATATTGGTCAGCGCAACATCGAAGGCCGAAGGGCCTGTTCTGTGCTGTAATGTTCTATGTTCTATGTTCTATGTTCTATCTGTGCTGTCTCAAATCTGGTCTCTTGCTGATTTTCACTGGGGACCTTGCCTTCAGCTTCCCGGGCTTTCTATCCCTAATCTTTCTGCCTCTCTCTCCTCCCTAAATAAAGTCTTTCAAATTGACCATGTTGAATGAATTAACCTTCAAATGTCCAAATGCCTCTTCCTCTGGGTCAGTGACAATTTTTGTCAAATGGTGTACCTGCGAAATGCCTTGGGGCATTTATTCTGGGCCAAGGCATTACATAAATGTAATTCGTAGTTGTGCACTCAACATTCAAACCTGCTTCTTCAACTGAGACCCATGGAATAAGTCCAGCATTCTGCGAAACGTACCTCATGAGGCAGCTGTAGTTGAAGCTGCCAGTGAGATGTTTGAGCTCACTGTAACACAGAAGAATCAAAGGAAACCATAATTGGAAAATTGCCCCATCGGAGAAAATTGGTCTCTAATTGAGTTATTATATCCAGTCACCATGACGCCCATTACAGAGATGCATTTCGCTGCTAATGTTGCCCAATTTAAAGGAAAAAAAATACACTGCTTTCCTGATGGATCGACGTGAATTTTTCACCAATGGTAAAAGGTCTTGTACAAACTTAAAGGTGATACAGTGATTAGAAGTGCTGTCTCACAGCACCAGGGATGTGGGTTCGATTTCTGGCTTTGATCACTGTCTGCGTAGAGTCTGCACGTTCTTCCCATGTCTGCGTGGGTTTCCTTTGGGTGCTCCAGTTTCCTCGCACAGTCCAAAGATATGCGGGTTAGGTTGATTGGTCATATTAAATTGCTTCTACATGCTAGGTGAACTAGCTAGGCTAAACTCATGGGGAAAGGGGATAGGGATTGTAGTCCGTGCAGACTTGAAGGGTCAAATGACCTCCTTCTGCACTGTAGGGATTCTATGAATAAATTCTCCCTCGGTGTATTCAACTAGGTACTGGACTGGGGCAACCAGGGAATTTTCACAGTAATTTCACTGCAGTGTTAATGTAACTTGTGACACTAATGAAAAAACTTTAATCATCACTTGCAGACAATGTAGCGCAAGTTCTGCTTTCCGCCTTCCCTTCAGGGCTGCCCACTTCTATAAGTGGCTCGAGTGTCTTACGTTCATGAGTGCACCCTTTACAGACAAATATCTAATCATAGGGCTGCAATAACTGGGGCATATTCAACATGCAGCTTTTCAGATGAACCACTCGAATCTTCAGCTCACTAAACAGGATTTTAGTGAGATGAGACAGGCTATGAATTCATTAGACCACTTTATATTACACTCAGCAAGTGAGTGGAAGTGCCAGCGTCAAGCAAATTCATTTCAGTCCAATTACCTTCAGACCTCTGCTTGTGAGCAAGAAAACTAATCTTTAATGTACGCTACAGTATCGGTGCATGCACACTTAACACTTCCTGCTTAATCTTTTAATCCCTGTTTCTATGGACTTGGGATTCTTACAATTTGACCATGAATGGATCATAAAATTGATTATTTAAGAACATAGAACATTACAGCACAGAACGGGCCCTTCGGCCTTCAATGTTGCGCCGACCAATATAAAAAGCAATGCCCCTCCAAACTAAACCATTCCCTTCTCTTCCATACACTTATCAACTAACCTCTTAAACGCCACCAAACTTGGCGCATCTACAACTGCTGCAGGCAGGGCATTCCACTCCCGAACCACCCTTTGGGTAAAGAACCTACCTCTGATATCCGTCCTATAACTATCACCCCTTAATTTAAGCTGTGTCCCCTCGTGCTAGCTTTCTCCATCCTAGGAAAAAGGCTATCACTGTCCACCCTATCTAAACCTCTAATCATCTTATATGTTTCGATAAGGCCCCCTCTTAGCCGCCTCCTTTCTAACGAAAACAACCTCAAATCCCTCAGCCTCTCCTCATAAGACCTGCCCTCCATACCAGGCAACATCCTGGTAAACCTCCTCTGTACCCTCTCCAATGCCTCCACATCTTTCTTATAATGTGGGGACCAGAACTGCACACAATACTCCAAGTGCGGCCGCACTAGAGTTTTGTACAGTTGCAACATGACGTTGCGGCTCCGAAATTCAATCCCCCTACCAATAAAAGCTAAGACTCCATATGCCTTCTTAACAACCTTATCGACTTGACTGCCTACTTTCAGGGATCTATGCACATATACACCAAGATCCCTCTGTTCATCAACACTATTAAGAATCCTACCATTAGCCCTATACTCTATACATTTATTATTCCTGCCAAAGTGCATTACCTCACACTTTTCCACATTAAACTCCATTTGCCACCTCTCGGCCCAGCTCTGCAACTTGTCCAAGTATATTTAATGGACTATAGAAATTAATATCAATACTCCAGAGCAGATATTATTCAAATTTATGCACTCTTTGCTTTCCTGTCCCCACTCTTCCTCCAGCAGAAGCAACAGATAGATGATCTACCAGTACAGAGGCTGTAATCCTAAGCTACACCCCTGTTCCCTGCACTCCAACCTTCCCTGGGAGTGGGTTAGCAGGCAGGTATCGGGGGCGTGATATCAAGGGGGAGGGCATGTCTTTCTCCTGCCCACTGGCACTGGAATTGTACCTGTGCCTGGTGTCAGACTGGGGAAAAGGGAAATGTAGAGCCATCAGTGGACCAATTGTAAATCTTAAGTTGCCAATTAATGGCTCCTTGAGACCTCCCCACCGTCACCATTTCTTTTATAACTAGGGTGCACCCATGTCATCTGACATGGTCATCCAGTATTTCCTGGCAGCCTTGTTAACTGAAATTAGCATCCCTGCAGAGTAGGCAGCCCAGCAGACGCTCTGACCCTCTCCACCATGGTATTCCTAGAACATACAAAACCAGAAGCAGGAATAGGCCATTCGGCCCTTCAAGCCCATTCATTTTTATCATGGCTGATCATCGAATTCAATATCTTGATTTCCTTCCCCCCTTGCCCCCCATATCCCTTAATCCCTTTAGCTGCAATTCCTCACCCCAATGTTTTTTTACCCACCCGATAATACAGCCCCCACTACCCCATGTCTGACAGGCTCCACCCACTCAGCTTGTTACCTAGCTACAGCGATGACCATTACTGGGGATTGGTTGCCACTCATCTTGGTGCTTCTGTGACTGGAGAACCATCGGCCATCGGATTGGCCGGCAGTTCACAGAGGCGGGACATCCTCCTGAACAGGGACAACGTCTCTCCTTGAACCAATTAAAGGCACAGTGCTCTTAAAAAGAGCCTTGGAGCCGGGTCACTTCTGTAAAAATGTGGGCATAGTTTCAATTTTAGCTCAATCGCTAATGATCTTGTATCTGAGTCGGAAACTTCCCCTTTTAATTTAGTTTAGTGGTTAGCATTGCTGCCTCACAGCGCTAGGGACCCAGGTTCAATTCCCGGTTTAGGTCACTATCTCTGTAGAGCCAAGATGTTCTCCTGCGTCTATGTGGGTTTCCTCTGGGTGCTCCAGTTTCCTCCCACAGTCCAAAAGGCGTGCTGGTTAGGTACATTGACCTTACTAAATTATTCGTCAATAATTAATTGCAAATCCAAATTATTAATAAGTACCAAAAAGGCTGGCATGATGGCACAGTGGTTAGCACTGCAGCCTCACAGTGCCAAGGACCTTGATTCCCGGCTTGGGTCACCGTCAATGAGCTTGCACATTCCCTCTGTGCCTGCATGGGTTTCCTCTGGGTGCTCCGGTTTCTGCCTATCCATTCCCTCTCCCTTCCGCCACATCTTCATCTGCCACAGTTTACCCTGTGCTGACGTTTGGCCGTTTTCACCTTCTTTTCTCTCTGTGGACTGCCATTAGCAGCGTTTTCTCTTGTTTCTATGGCTATGATTCATCTTTCATTTCCTCACCCTGCAGCATAAACATCTCCCACTTACTTTGCCTTTTAGCTTTGATGAAGGCTTTGAAACTTCAGCTCTTTTCTCTCCTTAGAGATGCTGCCAGACTTAGAATTTCTAGCATTTTCTCTTTTGGTTCAAAAAGACATGCATTGGCCATGCTAAATCTTCCCTAAATGTAGCCGAACAGGCACAGGAGTGTAGCAACAAAGGGAATTTCACAGTAACTTCATTGCAGTCTTAATATAAGCCTTACTTGTGACACTAATAATTAAACCAATATTTGTGGTCCATTTTGGATTCATCTTCTATGCCTACCTTGTTAAATAATTTCATAAACATAAATGGCATCTATCAGGTCACCCCTCAGCTTTTGCTATAATAAATATTGCTTTAAAATCTATTGCAAAATCAATTCAGATAAATTAGTAAGCTGTGGTTGTGGTATTGGTCATTGCTAAGTAAGTAGCACTTTCGTTACTGATGCAGTGAAGAGTCCAACCTCCAGAGATTTGAGCATGCAACCTAAGCTGCCACTTTGGTGCAGTACTGAGAGGGTGCTACACCTGCTGGAGGTGTTGCCTTTCAAAGAGCAAAGAACAAAGAAAATTATAGCACAAGAATAGGCCCTTCGGCCCTCCAAGCCTGCACTGACCATGCTGCCCAACTTAACTAAAACCCCCTACTGTTCCGGGGACCACATTCCTCTAGTTCTATCCTCATTACGTACTTGTCAAGACACCTCTTAAAAGTCACCACCGTATCTGCTTCCACTACCTCCCCCGGCAACATGTTCCAGGCACCCACCACTCTCTGTAAAAAACCTGCCTCGTATATCTCCTTTACACCTTGCCCCTCGCTCCCTAAACCTATTCCCCCCTAGTAATAGATTCTTCCACCCTGGGAAAAAGCTTCTGACTATTCACTCTGTCCGTGCCTCTCACAATCTTATAGACTTCTATCAAGTTTCCCCTCAACCTCCGTCGCTCCAGTGAGAACAAACCAAGTTTCTCCATCCTCTCCTCATAGCTAATGCCCTCCATATCAGGCAACATCCTGGTAAATCTTTTCTACACCTTCACCAAAGCCTCCACGTCCTTTTGGTAGGGAAGCGACCAGAATTGGATACTATATTCTAAGTGCAGCCTAACTAAGGTTCTATAAAGCTGCAACATGACTTGCCAATTTTTAAACTCAATGCCCGGCCGATGAAGGCAAGCATGTGGTGTATGTTCTTGGCTACCTTCTCCAGCTACATTGCCACTTTCAGTGACCTGTGTAACTGTACAATCAAATCCCACTGCCTGTCAATACTCGTAAGGGTTTGGCCATTTGCTGTATATTTCCTATCTGTATTAGACCTTCCAAAATGCATTACCTCACATTTCAAATGAGTTCAAATGAGTGGCTGTCAAATGACACTATTTGAAGAAAATCAAGTGCTGTAAGGTGGAAGCAAATGCCCAGGCGCCCTGACCCAGGGGGGACAGACAGTGCAAGCTGCTGGGTTTTTGGAGCTTACAAGGGCTGGTTTGGTCAACAGATTTCAAGATGTGTGGGTTAGGTGGATTGGTCATGGTAAATTGCCCTTTAGTGTCCCAAGATGTGCAGGTTAGATGGGTTAGCCATGGTAAATTGCCTCTCAGTGTCCAAGATTTACAGGTTAGTTGGATTAACCATGGTAAATTGCCCTTTGGTGTCTCAAGAGATGCAGGTTAGATAGATTGACCATGGTAAATTGTCCCATAATGTCCCAACATGTGTAGGTTAGATGGATTGGCCATGGTAAATGCACAGGGTTACAGGGAAAAGGGCAGAGGGGAGGGCCTGGATAGGAGGGGAGGGATGGAATGCTATTTTGGAGAGTCAGTGCAGACTCGATGGACCAAGTGGCTTCTTCCTGCACTATAGGGATTCTATGATTCCATGATAAGGGCAAGGAATTTGAAATCGTCTTTTATTAGGCAATTAATGAAGCTTTTGTTTTGTGCCAGTTTTCCCAGCTGGCATTCTCCAGCCACCTTTCTTTGGAAAAGGACAGCCAAGTGCGTTGAACTTTGGTGCTATCGGCATGGTTATCGGTCATGAAATCACTCACGGATTCGATGACAATGGTAAGACTGATGAATTAATTTTAATCAGGACAGAATGTGAATTTGCTGCTAGCCGTAGTTCTAACAGATCCATCTGTATACCTGATGTAGGTCGGAACTTTGACAAAGAAGGAAACCTCGTGGACTGGTGGTCGAAACAATCAGCCAGGAACTTCAAAGAACTTTCACAGTGTGTGGTGTACGAGTATGGAAACTTCTCCTGGGACCTGGCCGGTGGACAACATGTAGGTCAAAGAATTGGAAGCCTCTCGTTTATCTGTTCTGGTTTACATTGGTTTTTACAGCACAGAAACAGGCCATGCAAACAAACCAGTCCACATGCCAGCATATGTAGAGGGACAGGTAGTATTGAGGATACAGGGGGCTGCGGAAAGATTTGGACAGGTTAGGAGAATGGGCAAAGAAGTGGCAGATAGAATGCAATGCGGAAAAGTGTGAGATTATGCACTTTGGGAGGAGGAATGGAGGCATAGATCATTTTCTAAATAGAGAAATGCTTAGGAAATCAGAAAGACAAAGGGACATGGGAGTCATTATTCAAGATTCTCTTAAGGTTAATGTGTAGATCCAGTCAGCAGTTAGGAGTACAATGTTAGCATTCATGCCATGAGGGCTGATACACAAAAGCAGGGATGTACTTCTGAGGCTGTATAAGACTCTGGTCAGACCTCATTTGGAGTATTGTGAGTAGTTTTGGGCCCCATATTCAAGGAAGGATGTGCTGGCTTTGGAAAGGGTTCAGAGGAGGTTCACAAGAATGATCCCTGGAATGATGAACTTGTCGAATGAAGAGCGGTTGAGGATTCTGGGTCTGTACTTGTTGGAGTTTAGAAGGATGAGGGGAGCTCTTATTGAAACTTGCAGGATACTGCGAAGCCTGGATATAGTAGAGAGGATGTTTCCACTAGTAGGAAAAACTAGAACCAGTCGGGAAAACCTTAGGCTAAAAGGACGATCCTTTAAAACAAAGATGAAGAGGAATTCCTTCAGCCAGAGAATGATGCATCTGTGGAACTCTTTGCCACAGAAGGCTGGGAGGCCAGGTCATTGAGTATCTTTAAAACAGAGATAGATGGGATCCTGATTAATAAGGGAATCAGGAATTATGGTGTAAAGGCAGGAAAATGGGGATGAGAAAAATATCAGCCATGTTTGAATAGAGGAGCAGACTGGATGGGTCAAGTGGCCTAATTTTGCTCCTGTCTTATGGTCTTATTTATTCTTCTCTTGAGAATCCTCACATCTTTCCTCATTAAACTCTATCAACATGAACAATTCTCTATTCCCTTCTCCATGACCTCACTGTTTAACCATTTAGCATTGTATGATCTTGATAAATTTTCACTGCAACCCCTCTGAGGCTAATGTATTCTTGCTGAGGTGCAATGCCCAGAACTGAATGCAATACTCCAAATGGGATCACCCCAGCATTCTGGGGAGGGGATGGTCTCGTGACATTACTGCGAGCCTATTAATCCAGAAACTCTGCTAATGTTCTGAGTACCTGGGTTCAAACCCTGCTGTGGTACTGGTAGAACCTGAATTCAATAAGAAATATCAAATCTACTGATGACCATGAAACTATTGTTGATTGTCTGAAAAACCCATCTGGTTTGCTAATATCCTTTAGGGAAGGAAATCTGCCATCTTTACTTGGTCTGGCCAATATGCGACTCCACAGCCACAGCAATATGGTTAATTCTCGACTGACCTCCAAGGGCAACTAGAGATGGGCAATAAATACCGGCTCAACCAATGATGCCCATGTCACACAAATGAATAAAGAAAAACAAAAGCTGTGACATAACTTCCACTCAAGACACAGGGAATGCACCAAGGTTTAATCATGAGAATGCACTCCCGCATTGTCAGAAATTGTGACTTGTCCACCAAAGCATACAGTAAACTTTCCTCCTTCCATTTCATGTTGAGAAGGCTTTTGCCAATAGAAAGCAAAACTATGTTACTTAAATATTCGTAGAGATGTGAACTCACGAACATCCCAATGGTGAACAATCTTGGAATGAACTGCATTTGCTAATCTGATTGATGTTATGTTTTTTCTTATCAAATTGCAGCTGAGTGGTATTAACACACTGGGAGAGAACATTGCAGACAATGGAGGCATCAGACAAGCCTACAAGGTGAGGCAACCTAACATAATAATAAATACTTGCAGTTATCTTCAACACAGCAATTTCTGTTTGAGATTGCAGTATCCATGATATTTTATTTGCAGTCAGCTGGCTGGTTAACACTGCAGGGTGCTGGAACCCGGTCAATACTGCAATCAGCTGGCTGGTTAACATTGCAAGGAGCTGATACCCTTCAATACTGCAATTAGCTGGCTGGTTAACATTGCAAGGAGCTGATACCCTTCAATACTGCAATCAGCTAGCTGAAGTGTCATTCAGTATAGCTGCTCATGGCGTAACACAGACTGAGCTGTGGGACATCATAACTGTTTTACTCTATGGGCTGGATTCAATGTCCCTTTGCTTTTGGGAGAGTGCTTGTGTAAAATCCAACAGGTGGCTTTCCTGCCACCTATCCTTTTGCCCATAAAGTATAGGAGGGGGGGAAGGGGGGTGGAAACTGATACTCAGGTCTACTGAGAGCCATGGATGGCCTCTGTGGCCTAATCCTGTCCCCATTGTATTTCGCCTGTGATGGGGGGATGTCATACAGGAAATCTGGCTGCTTAGATTGGTGTCAGGAAATGCGGTAGGACTCTTTTGCAGACGCTTCCTCTCATGGGCCCTTTAGAGACTCCTCTCAGAGGTCAAGGTCATTCCCCACTTTCCTTCCCTTGCCTCTGGAATCCAGATCACCATATCCTCAAAGCCACTAGCTGAAGACTCCAGTTCCAGACTTACCCAGTGGGATGAGATCGTCTGTAACTTGAATGATCACCACATACCCTGGCAGCACTGCTGGAATATCAAACTGGCTGGAAGCTCTCTAAGACAGGACTTGGTCCAGAGAAAGAGGCTTAAGTGTCACCTTTAGAGCGAATAACCTGGCTCCATTGTTAAAGTGCTGTGATAAAGTGGTCTTTCAAAAGGTTGGCACAAAACTGATGGGCTGAATAGACTACTTCTGCACTGCAGGCTTTCTGTGGCTGTGAGATTCTATTCTGATGGGCATACCTCAGCCTTCAAATGGGGTTCTTCCACAAAGCTCTGTCTACACACCCACACCCCTCCTCCTCAACATTTTAGCCAGCGGAGGGGGCTTCATTCAGCCCCATGTTTGGGATAGTTAAGTGCAATGTATTTACTGGAGTAAATCTTTCTGAAATAATTCTGTGTGAGTGACTACTCGTGTACAAATCAGCAAGGAGCCTCAGGGGATTCAGTAATATACTGTACCCTGCAGATCACCAGGACTTGCTGATCCAGTCTGCTCAGCTCTTTGCTTTGCACAAAAGGTTTCTCATCCTTTGCCTCCCTGTTAGCTTTAGGGATTAACACATTAATTCCTACTGAATTCTGCAGAACTTTCAGACTTGCAACTGCTTCATGTCAAGCGTAGCTTTTTAACAACGCGATTGTTGTTCATAATTGTTAAGAATGGCAGGATCTCCGTCTGCTACTGTGACCTTGCTGGTTTCTTACCCACCAACGGGCAACCCATAACCACCCCCCCATTAAATAGTTTGACAAGAAGGATGTGGGTGCTCAGAGCTCATAGCTTCTTCCCGCCTCCGTCCCCCACCGCCCCCCTGCCATTAAAATGAAAGGACAGAAGTGTGGAATTGGCTCTATGTCTCCCCACTTT
The DNA here is from genome assembly GCA_024679065.1 of Sphyrna mokarran. NCBI lineage: Eukaryota > Metazoa > Chordata > Chondrichthyes > Carcharhiniformes > Carcharhinidae > Sphyrna > Sphyrna mokarran. Next base: position 8,554,199 of record JAGIQG010000003.1, on the reverse strand, counting down.
GCTCAAAAAGTTCCTGATGCATGATAACTTGAGGAAATATTTCTCTCTGTTGGTAGGCAGCTGGCACAGTGGTTTCAGAACTGCTGCCTCACAACTCCAGGGACCTGGTTCAATTCCAGCCTTGGGTAATTGTCTGTGTGGAGTTTGCACGTTCTCCCTGTGTCTGCATGGGTTTCCTCCGAGTGCTCTGGTTTCCTCCCACACACCAAAGACTTGTCAGTTAGGTGAATTGACCATAATAAATTGCCTCTTAGTGTCCACAAATGTGTAGATTTGGTGGATTGGCCAGAGTAAATTGCCTCTTAGTCTCCATAGATGTGCAAATTAGATGGATTAGCCATGGGAAATGTGCAGGGAGCTTTTGGTGGCGCGGGGGGTGGAGGGGGGTTGGGATGGACATGAGTAAGATGGTCTTTCAGAAAGTTAGTGCAGACTTAGGAGGATACAGTGGCACAGTGGTTAACACTGCTGTCTCTCACAGTACCCGGGACCTGGGTTCGAGTGCCTGATGTGTTACTGTCTGTGCGGAATTTGCACGTTCTCCCCACATCTGCGTGGGTTTCCTCTGAGTGCTCCGGTTTCCTCCCACAATCCAAAGATGTGTGGGTTAGGTGGGTTGGCTATTCTCAGTTGCCCCTTAGTGTCTGGTGGACTAGCTAGGATGGACAGGGTTATGGCGATTGAGCCTGGGTGGATTGTGGTCAGTGCAGACTCCATGGGCACTTTCCACCCTGTAGGCATTCTATGGTTCGAAGATTTTATTCTAATGCTTCTAGTGCCCTGTCAGAAGGACATACCTGAAACTTTGACTTTTCTATCTTCCTTCCAGATACATCCGCGTTATGCGTTCTCAGCATCGGTGATCTGTGCCACGGTTTCTAATCTGTCACATTGAATGTACCTTTTCAGGCTTATCAATTACACGTGAAGAGGAGCGGGCATGATGGTCTGCTACCCGGTGTCAACCTGAACCATAATCAACTCTTCTTCCTGAACTTTGCACAGGTGAGGACCAACTCTTCTTAGTTGAATCTTGTTTTGCTGTGAAACTGTCCCAATAAAATTGGGGGTGCCAATCATGCCAGGATGCCAGCTACAAGCAAATAATGTGTCTACATTTTACCAGTCAGCTCATGCCCCTCCTTGAAGTTTGCCATCATCCTTCTCATTGGTTATTGTATTTCCAAGTCCCAATTTTCTTTTGCGAATGTTGATATTATGCCCTGCAACTGAACCCAAATCCAGGTTCTTAATATCTATCAAAAAGGCTATCTATCACTGCTGCCTCACAGTGCCATGGGCACGGGTTCGATTCCCAGTCTGGGTCACTGTCTGGGTGGAGTCTGCACGTTCTTCCTGTGTCTGCGTGTGTTTCCTGCGGGTGCTCCGGTTTTCTCCCACAGTCTGAAAGACATGCTAATTAGTTGTATTGGTCTTGCTAAATTTTCCCCCATTGTATCCAGAGTGTGACAACTAGGGAACTTCCACAATAACTTCATTGCAGTGTTAAGCTAAGCCAACTTGCGACATTAATAAGTAAACTTTAAAGCTTTAAAAAGAGCAGCCCTCTTAATCCTCATTCCTATAACATCCTTCTCGCCAGCCAGAAAAAGAATTGCACCTTAGGTGATTACAAGTCCATAACTGTCCCTTTAATCTCACCGATTTATGTAGAACAATGAGATGGGAAGGTTCACAGCTCCTACCCATTAAGAACTGGGCACAGGGAACGGTGCCTGGACCATATCAAATGGGGCCACTTTCACATCAGACTGATGAATAGCAAGCTCTTGATGCAGGTCCCGTGATGGAAATGGGCCATGTTGATGTTGGGTTGACTGATGGACACATCCCAGGAATTTGGGTGGGAGGAAGGAAGGAGATCTGTTGGAAAGGGAGGTGATGAGGGGAGGGGGTGTTGTGATACCTGCAGAATCAGGACAACATCCCTGATTCTGCGACCACTCAGGATTGCTAAGTAAAAATTACAAATTCTCGACGGCCTCAGGCAGCGACTGACGAATCCTAAGTGAACCAGCTTCAACACTTGTACCAGTCAATACAGGCGAGTGATCAAAAAGGATTCTTTGAACATCTTTAGGCCCTTAATCTACCTACCCTACCTACCTATTTAGGCCTTAAATTCACCTTTTAGGCATTGAACTCAGAACCCTTTAAAAATGGATTCCACAAATTTTGCACTGGGGATTACCCCTTGCTCGGATCATGCAGAGGTCATTTCCATTGCTAAACTAGTGTGTTTGGCACACGTTTTATCTCCATTTTATGCATGCCAATTTCTCCATTTAATTCCACCAAGATGATTTTCAGAATTTCCTGGTTCACTTAATTCAGCACCACCAAGTTCAGAGGGCATGCGAGCCAGATTTTCCAGCCCTTTCCGCTGGGCAGGATGTTCCAGTCCTGTTGAAGTCGATCCTTTCTGCAGTTTCCTCAACGGGGTGACTGGCAAGCCATGCAAAATTCCATACACTTCGACAGGCCTGAAAGATCTTATTGGTAGCCAACAACAGTGGGAAAACTTAGAAAATATGCCTGCAAAATTGCGGCCTTATTTTTCTCTGGATATTTTTGGGGTGAATCCTCATGTCCCTAGAATATGCAGGGCTGGATTGTGTGTGGTGAGTGGGTAAGCTTAGAACGAGACTCAGCAGTAGATCTTAGAAACTCTACAGTGCAGAAAGAGGCCATTCAGCCCATCAAGTCGGCACCGATCACAATCCCACCCAGGCCCTATCCCTATATATTACCAAGTAATCCCTCTAACCTACACAACGCAGGACATTAAGGGCCAATTAATGGCACGGCCAATTAAACTAACCCGCACATCTTTGGACTGTGGGAGGAAAGCGGAGCACCCAGAGAAAACCCACGCAGTCACAGAGAGAATGTACATACTCCACACAGACGGTGACCCAAGCCAGGAATCAAACCCAGGTCCCTGGAGCTGTGAAGCAGCAGTGCTAACCACTGTGCCATCCTGCCACCCAGGGCTCCCAAGGCCAGAGAGCTTACCACACTTTGCATTTGAGTATTGTCCTGTGAAAACAATATCAAACAGCCTTTCGAAAGCGATGCTGCATTACAGCTCAGGTTGCTGAGGGGAAGGAAACATTCTTTTCAATAATTCCTGGGAAGTGACAGTGAATTCCAATGCCTACATTTTCTGCTCACTCCAAATTTTCCTAAAAAGGTGAAGGGTGGGCTTTCTTGCAATCCCTGTAGTGAAGGTGCCATGTGGGAGAGAGTTCCAGGATTTTGAGATTGATAAGAAAGAAGGAGCTTTCAGTTTACGTCTATTTATGGGTGTCACAGGTAGGCTTGCGTTAACAAAGTAAGAAGTCTCACAATACTAGGTTAAAGTCCAACAAGTTTATTTGGAATCACAAGCTTTCAGAGTACTGCTCTTTTATCAGGTGTACGGAGAGATAGTTTCACAAACACGGCACGTATAGGCAAAGACACAATTGTCTTCATAGAAAACATAGAACGTGACAGTGCAGAAATAGGCCGTTTGGCTCATTGAGTCTGTACCGAACACAATCCCACCCAGGCCCTAGCCCCATATCCCTACATATTACACCTGCTAATCCCTCTAACCTACACATCCCTGGACACTAAGGGGCAATTCTTAGGATTGCCAATCAATCTAACCCACACATCTTTGGACTGTGGGAGGAAACCGGAGCACCCGGAGGAAATCCATACAGACACGAGGAGAATGTGCAAACTCCACACAGACAGTGACCTGAGCTGGGAATTGAACCCAGGACCCTGGAGCTAAGAAGCAGCAGTGCTAACCACTGTGCTACTGTGCCACCCCAAGTCTTTGTCTTAATCTGCCCATCCCAATCCAAAGCATTTCCACATCATTGCATTAACAAAGCAATGAAGTTACTGTGAAAATCCACTAGCTGCCACACTCTGGCATCTATTCAGGTACACAGAGGGAGAATTTAGTATGACCGTTGCATCTAACCAGCACGTCTTTTGGACTGTGGAAGAAGTTGGAGGACCCGGAGGAATCCCACGGTAAAGACACAGGGGAAACATGAAGACTCCACACAGACAGTGACCCAAACCAGGAATCAAACCCAGACCCCTAGCACTGTGAGGCAGCAGTACTCACCACTGTGCCACTGTGACACCCTTGTGCTACTCAACATGCCCAATTCAGGTTAGTGAGTGGCTGGGAGGAGAAATTATGAGGAAAATCTGGGGTGAGAAAAACATTAACCACTCTCACAGACAATAGCTCATGTAATACTTTAGCTTATAAGATGTCATAGAGTCATAGAACATGGAAACAGGCCCAACTTGTCCATGCAGCCCCTTTTTTAATCCCTAAGCTAGTCCCTGAATTTGGCCGATATCCCTCTATACCCATCTTACCCATGTAACTGTCTAATGCTTTTTAAAAGACAAAATTGTGCCCACCTCTAATACTACCTCTGGCACCTTGTTCCAGACACTCACCAGCCTCTGTGAAAAAGCTGGTCCTTTGGACCCTTTTGTATCTCTCCCCTCTCACCTTAAACCTATGCCCTCTAACTTTAAACTCTCCTACCTTTGGGCAAAGATATTGATTATCTAGCTGATCCATGATCCTCATTATTTTATAGACCTCTATAAGATCACCCCTAAGCCTCCTATGCTCCAGAGAAAAAGTTCCACTTTATCCAGCATCTCCTTATAACTCAAACCATCAGATCCCTTTGCCTTTACTTTATTCTTGTAGTTTGCTTTACAATGGCATCACAATGAGATTTAACTTCAAGATTTATTGCTCTTCTCATTCTCCCCAATAGCTCCATGTCTGGGATGTGAGGAATTCACAGTATAATCATTTTAATGTTCGTGAGGAAAGACCATTTGAAAAATTTACACGTTGTGATTAAAGATCCACTCTATATTTCTGTCCAAGCTTCTGAACCCTGTGTGAAAATTCATGTCAGGTTTTAAAAACATCTCCTTTGTCCTCTGAAATGTCAGTATGAATACTGGAACAGATTTTATTAATCGTTCCCACAGCTGGCATTTTTCACTAAGATGCAGAACTAATTTTTAATCACTATTCATTAGCTTTCAAGAGATCTTCAGACATGCAATTAAAGATCCAATAGTTCTTTATTTCCATATTAAGAAACCTATTATAGGGGAAAGTCCCTCTGTGCAGGACACTGTCAAGGTTGAAAAGGGTAAGGGAAAACAAGAAGGTAAGACGAGGAGACATATTTTGCACAGCAGAGTGTTACAACTTGAAATATACCCCCTGCTTGAGTAGTGGAAATAAATTCAATACTAACAATGCAAAGGGAATTCAATACATTCTTGAAAAAGAAGAATTTGCAGTGCTGTGGGGAATAAGAAGAGTAAAGTGAGATTAGCTGAATAGCTCTTGTGAAGGGCCAGCATGGACACAGTAGGCTGAATGGCCTCCTAATTCTGTAAGATGATAAAATCATGTCATAATGTTTGGATTAGCAATACCAGGAGCAACAGAGGCAGAAAAATACTGGAAAATCTCAGCAGGTCTGACAGCATTTCAGGCAAGTGAATAGTGCCAACGACTCGAGTCTGGATGACCCTTCAGTAGAGCTAAGGTCATCCAGACTGGGAACATTGGTTCTACTCTCTTTCCACAGGTGCTGTCAGACCTGCTGAGATTTTCCAGCATTTTTCTGTTTCTGTTTCCGGTTCTAGCATCCGTAATATTGTGTGTTTAATACTAGTAACAATTTGTGTTCATATAACACGCTTAATACATTGCTTCAGTTATCCTGATCTTTGAATGGTCATACCCAGGTGTATCCTGCAGAATGCACTGGGGGAACTACTTTGGAAGTCCCAAGGCAAGGACTCAGCAAGAATTGGCTGGGATGGCATTTGACAAAGGATTTGTCAATCTGTCCCACAGATGCATTGGGCAGAGTTGTGTAAATGAAGTACACTGTTTAAAAGAGTGGTGGATAGGATTTGATCATTGCTTTCAGAAGGGGATTGGATAATGAGGGCAGCACAGTGGCACAGTGGTTAGCACTGCTGCTTCACAGCGCTAGGGACTGGGGTTCAATTCAACCCTCAGGTCACTGAATTTGCAGATTGTCCTCATGTTTCCTTCGGGTGCTCCGGTTTCCTCACACAGTTCAAAGATGTGCGAGTTAGGTTGATTGGCCACAGTAAATAGACCCTAATGTCAGGGAAGTTAGCAGGGTAAATGAAGGGTTATGGGGATAGGGCCTGGATGAGATTGTGGTTGGTGCAGGCTCAATGGGCCGAATGGCCTCCTACTACACTGTAGGATTCTATGATTTGATGCGATTCTATCTGCATAACTAAGTTTAGTTTATTTATTATTAGCCACAAATGCACTGCAATGGAGTTACTGTGAAAATGCCTGCGCCATCACACTCCAGCGCCTGTTCAGGTACACTGATAGAGAATTTAGCATGGTCAATGAACTAACCAGCACATTGTTGTGGTTGGAAAATGGAGCACTTCAAGGAAACCCACACAGACATGGGGAGAATGTGCAAACTCCACACTGTTAGTGACCCAAGCTAGGAATCAAACCCATGTCACTGGTGCTGTGAGGCAGCAGTGTTAATCACTGTGCCATCCTGTCACCCTCTATACAACAGTGAAAGAATAGAGAGGTGGAACTCACTCTTTCAAAGAACCAGCAGGAAAATTGAATAGCCAGCCTCTGTTCTGTATTAGTCCACATTCTATGACTGGGATAGTGAGAAGTACACTAACAAATTGGGTTGAATCAATTGGTAGCCTAACATGTTATGCAGACACTGTGCTATAGTTGCTGGTAAAGTAATTATTAAGATCTGAGTAATAATGTGACCCTTTGCTTTGCCAGGTGTGGTGCGGAATTTACAGGCCAGAATATGCTGTCAATTCCATTAAAACTGATGAGCACAGTCCGGGCAAATTCAGGTGAGGTTTGGACACTTTGGTACAAAATCTGACTTATAAGCTTTCTTCATTTTATTAAAGACACCCACATACTTCGCCTGCCTTCTTCAATCTCCGTAACCATGACCGTAGTCAAAACTATGTTTTCCTATTCCAATTCCCACTAAGAATATTCAACCTACACCCCTGTGCTCACTGAAATTCATTGGCTCTCAATCCACCACCATCTCAAAATTCAATATTTTTATCTTTCCCTCCATGACTTTACCCCTCTCTAGCTCTAGCTCCTCATGACCTACAAGTCTGTGAGATAACTGAACGCTTCCAATTCTTGCCTCTTGTGCATCCCCGCTTTACTTGGCCTGTTTGTCACAAGTATGATCTCAGTTGTCTAATCCTAAGCTCTGCGATTCCTTCCCTAAACTGCTCTGCCCCTCTATCCCTCACATTTCACTGCCGTAGATTTGCCATGGCCTCATGTCCCATAACTGATGTCAACCAAGTTAGGAATACAGGGACATTCATGAGTTGGCCTTTCAGATATTCAATTGTTTGGAGACATACCTAGCAAAGGAAGATGTGCTTGTTGGAGACCAATCATTTCAGTGACTGTGCATCACTACAGGAGGTCCTCAGGTTAGTTTCCCAAACTCCACCATGTTCATCAAAGGCTTCCTCTCATCAGAAGTGGGGATGTGTGCTGATGACAGAACCATTCACTAATCCTGAGTTATTAGACTATATTTTACATACCCCGCAACGGGTGTGTTTCCTCTAGAGGGGAGGTTGTGGGGGACAGCATGTAAAATAAAGTTTCCTCCTACAGTTCAAGGATGTGTGAGTTAGGTGGATTGGCCATGATAAAACATCAGGGGGTTTAACAGGGTTAATGTGTGGGGTTTTGGGAATAGGGTGTGGATGGGATTGTGATTAGTACAGACTCAATGGGCTGAATGGCCTCCTTCTGTACTAGTGAGATCCAAGATTCTATAATCTACGCAAACTGTCCTCATATCTTTTTAGTCTTGGTATCACTTTGGTGAACCTTCACTGCATACACTCTAAGGCAACATATTCTTTGTCTGTGGTGGGGTGCCCAGAACTGAATGCAGTTTCTCAGATCTGTAACGGAGATCCCTGTCCTTGTTTGCAGCTGGGAATCTCTGGTGCTGGTGAGAGTGAATGGAGTTTTGACTGGAATACCAAATTCTCCATTCTGACTTGCAGGGGGATGGCAGGGATGAGAATCTCACCCATGGTTTCACCAGCTGTTTTTATTCCTGAGAAAAAGGCCAATATTCTTTTAACCATTAGATTCATTTTTTAAATAAGAACAGAAAGTGTGAGATAAACTCAGCAGGTCTAGCACCATCAATGAGGAAGAAACAGAGTTAACATTGAGGGATAGAAAGGGAATGAATTATGTAGCTGGAGAGACGGGTGAAGGAGAGAATAGAGGGTTAGGGGAAGGTCAGAGCTAAAGAGAGATTAACAAAGATGTCATGGACACTAGACAAAGGGCTGTTGATGGTGGCATTAAGGACTAAAGAAGATGCTGATAGGGGCACAAAAATAAGATAGCAGAATGTGTCAATGGGTGAAGAAAGGTCAGTGCTCAGGGAAAACACAACGAAAGAACAGGTGACAGATGGCCCTGTGGGGGAGGAGGTTTGTTCACACTGGAACAAACCAAGGAAACACAAACAAACATTGGCTCAGTTGTAGGAGACAGAGGGTGATGACAGAAGGTTGCTTTAGTCATCGACCACCTTTCATCGGACATTGCTTAGGTTTGTTTGGAAGGCTGTGTCCGGTGGCGTACAGGGATCCGTGTTGGGTCTCTGATTATTTGTTATTTAAATAAACGGCATAGATGACAATGTTGGGGGCAGGATCAGTAAGTTTGCCAATGACACAAAGATTGGCTGGGTAGTTAACAGTGAGGTTAAGTGACTTTGGTTACAGGAAGATACAGATGGGCTGGTCAAATGGATGGATAAGTGACAGATGGAATTTAACCCTGAAAAGTGTGAGGTGATACACTTTGGACGGAGTAATTTGACAAGGAAGTGTTCAGTGAATGGCATGACACTATGAAGTTCTGAGAAACAAAGGGATCTTGGCATGTTTGCCCACATATCTCCGAAGGTGGAAGGGTATGTTAATGGGGTGGTGAAAAAGGCATATGGGACACATCTTTATCCATTAAGGCATAGACTACAAAAGCAGATAAGTCATGTTGGAGTTGTATAGAACTTTAGTGAGGCCACAGTTGGGATACTGCATGCAGTTCTGTTTGCCACATTGTAGGAAGGATGCGGTTGTCCTAGAGGGGATGCAGAGGAGATTCACCAAGATTCACCATTAAATGGTGGGATGGAATATTTAAGTTATGAAGAGAGGCTTAAGTTGTTGTAGTTGGAGCAGAGACTAAGATCAAAGTGTTCAAGATTACGAGGGACTTGGACAGGGTGCATATCGAACAGCTGTCCCCTTAGATGAAAAGTCATTCATGAAAATACGCGAGTTTAAAATGAGGGGCAGGAGGTTTTGGGGAGACGTTGAGAAAATCCTTTTACCCAGAGAGTGGCGATATCCTTCAATGCGCAAACTGGGAGGGTGGTGGGGGTGGGTTGCTTTGCATCCTTTAAAAAGTATCAAGTATGTTATACGTGGCACGTTAAAACATTCGAGGCTATGGGACAAGCCCTGATAAATGGGATTTCTCACATATCAGTGCAGACTTGATGGGCTGAAGAGCCTCTTCTGCACTCTGATTTTGTGAACTGGTTAATTTTTATACCTGTTCACTGGATATAAGTAATTCAACCGCACTCTCTATCTAATTCATATTTATGGCCATAAATTGATTCTTGACTATTTTTTCTCTCTTATATTACAGAGTTTTAGGATCTCTCCAGAATTTTGAAGAGTTCAGTAATGCTTTCCACTGCAAAAAGAATGAGTACATGAATCCTGAAAAGAAATGCCGTGTTTGGTAGCCAAACTGTTGCTGCTGTACTTAAAACAATTCAGAATGTCTTCTTCCAGGATATAGAAGTGGACAAAACATTGAGCTGGAATGAATCACTTTGTACTTAGTAATAAGGATAGTTCAATGCCCAATTTTGCTGATACCTCATATCAATCAAATTACCCCATCTGCTAATATCCAACAAATCAACCAAAAAACAAAAAAACTGGATTTGTAAGCTTTGGCTACCTTACTGTTGATACACAACCCCAATGGAGAATTGCTGATGTCCAAAAGCAAAATACTGCAGATGCTGGAAATCTGAAATAAAAACAGGAAACACTGTAAATTCTCAGCAGGTGTCGTCGCATCTGTGCGGAAGAGAAACACAGGTAATGGCCGGCATTTTCCAGCCCCGTCATTTTCCAGGATCCTGCTGCAGGTGGGTCCGGAAAATGTGCCGAGCCAGCCCGCAATCTACTGACTTCAGCGGCACTGGTAAACTCCCGTTGGTGAATGGCGCCACAAGATCCCGTCGCATTTCAGATCGACCACCTTTCATCGGACATTGCTTAGGTTTGTTTGGTGTGTGCATCTCACATATGTGAAATCAGAGACATAAAAGGAGGCTTAGTGAAGGTAAAGGAAATCCATTACCAGCATTTTAACTGCTGGGAGCATGTGACCATTAACCAGATGCCAGGCACACCTAGTAAATGGCTAGCAGGAAATGCAAAGTAACAAGCTTAAGTTGATTCAAAACTCTCCCCGCCACACAAGATTAAATGAAAATCCCAGTCTGAGACCGTAGAATCACAGAATCCCTCCAGTACAGACGGAGGCCATTCAGCCTGTCAAGCATTCACCAACAATAGTCCCACTCTCCCCATAACACCACACATTTGCCCTGCTAATCCCCTCGGGTCAATTTAGCATGGCCAGTCAACCTAACCTGCACGTCTTTTGGGCTGTGGGAGGAAACCGGAGGACCTGGAGGACACCCACGCAGACATGGAGAGAACATGCCGACTCCACACAGACACTGATCCAAGCCGGGAATTGAACCTGGGTCCCTATTGCAGTGAGGCATCATTTTTAAAAAGAAAGAATAACTGCATTATAATGAAGGGTCAGCATAGAATGGATGAATAGCCTATAGAATCATAGATGGAGCTATTCAGTCCATCGAGTCTGCACTGCCTCTCCAACAGTATCTTAAATAGGTCCTATTCCCATAACCTTTTACAAGGTTAATAATATTTACCCCACTAATTCCTTTAACTCACACATCCTAGGACTCTAAGGGGCAATTTTACATGGCGAATCCACTTAACTTGCACATCTTTGGACTGTGGGAGGAAACTGAAGCACCCGGAGGAAACCCACACAGATAGGGGAGAATGTGCAAACTCCACAAAGACAGTCACCCAAGGTCCCTGGCATTGTGGGGCAGCAGTGCTAACCACTCTGCCACTGTGCCGCCCACATGGAACATGGCAGAAAAGGAACTCCCTCAGTTTCTGTCAGGGGAACAGATGGTGATCAGGTATTTGCCTGTAGTAGTTGTGAAGGGAAATCAAAGGGAACTAGTTCTGCTATTTTTAAAGTGACTTTGGAAAGATGTGATTGGGGATAAGAAAAATATTCATCCAACATCCACCCTGCGCCCATGCTTATTAACCTACCTTAATAGATCGAGTTATCACAAGCTTTGGTTTGTAGATAGGAGTGGTCCTAACAAATCGGCATTTCATAGTTCCACTGGAGCTACATTTGACTGAGATTTTGCATATACATTAATCTGTAGAGATAAAAAGAATTGGGATCTATACATAGCATCTTGTATGACCTCAGGAAGTCCCAAAAACATGGCAGCGTCAAAATTAATGACTGGGTGGAGCTTGCTACCAATTGTTCAGAATGGTGACAAGTTGTGCTTTGAGCCTCATCGTGCTTTGTCACAATGTCTTAACAATAACCTGGAGGGGGAGGGCAGCAACGATGGAAAGAAGAGAAAGAAAATTCTGCTGTCCAGATCCCACTACTTTGTAAGGCATCCTGTCCTGGATGTCCAAAGATCTGTTGGTCAAGAATAAAGCTACTCAGTTACATGAAGAGCCATGGCCTAAACTTGTAACCCACGAGGAAATATCACTATCAAGTGAAGGGGTAGCTGACAGTGACCTTCTGAAGTGCAGTCACTGTTGTAACACAGGGAAATGTCTGTCACCTTGCCCACAGTAATGACCAGATGTGGTGTTGATTGAGAGATAAATTTCGACGTGGACTCAAAAATGAGTGCAATGGACAACAGATTGATCCAGTCACTGCTGTCTCACAATGCCTGGAGCCCAGGTTCGATTCTGGCCTCGGGTGACTGTGTGGAATTTGCATGTTCTCCATGTGTCTGCGTGGGTTTCCTCTGAGTGCTCCTGTTTCCTCCCATGGTCCAAAGGGAATATTGGAGGGGTTTGGGAATATTCCAGGGGGAATTTTTCATGCAGAGAGTGGTGGGAGTGTGGAATGGGCTGCTGGACCAAGTGGTAAATGCAGGGTCACTTTTAACATTTAGGAAAAACTTGGATGGGTTCATGAATGAGAGGGGTGTGGGGAATATGGTCCAAATGCAGGTCAGTGGGACTTGGCAAAAAATGGTTCAGCATAGACAAGAAGGACCAAAAGGGCTGTTTCTGAGCTGTAATTTTCTATGGTTTTATAGTTCTATGGTGTGCAGATTCAATGGATTAGCCATGCTAAATTGCCCCTTGGTATCCAAAAATGTGTTTGTTAGGTGGATTGGTCATGATAAGTTGCCCCATAGTGTCCAAGAATGTGTAGGTTAGATAGATTGATCATGCTAAATTGCCCCATAATGTCCAAAAATCTGTAGGTTGGGTGGATTGGCCATGCTAAATTGTACCTTGTGTCTAAAAATGTGGATTGGCTAAATGCACGGGGTTACGGTGATAGGGTGGCAGGATGGCCCATGAGTAAGATGCTTCTTTGGAGAGTTGGTGCAGACCTAATAGGCCGAATGACCTCTACAGGGATTTAATGGTATAATATGAATATTGTGAAGAAACACTGTTGACTATTGGAAAGAAAATTGGTGTTTATTAAATTGATTGTTCAATATAAACAAGGCAACGGGCATCCAATTTTAAGCAAATAGTGATTGAGATACATTTCCTTCTGTCACGTTCCTGTTATAGATCAAGATAGAAATATATGGAATATTAGGCAGAAGTTTAGACTGCTGCATTGCTGTTGAGGATGCTTTCGTACACAAAGCCATCTTAAGTGGTTCAAAGATCATGGTCAAGCGTACCCATGTTTCCAGCAATCGAGGCTGCCCGCCAAACTGGAGATTTAGAAGATCGGCTTTATAATGTGAAAGGATTTGGTTCCACTCCTCCAAATAGTCAGCATCATTTTTTAAAACCAGCCTTTAAAGCAATCAATATCACTAAATTAGGATGTTAATTTGCTGCAGTTTTTTGTGAGGGCATTGCTGTGCATGCATTAGCTCCCTTTTTTTCCCCAACAGTGACTGCACTTCAGAAATACTTAACTGGTTGAAAAGTGCTTCCAGATGTCCTGCCACTATAGCAAGTGCTATAGAAATGCAAGTCTTTCTCTTCATATCTTCTTTATATTATTCCCCACACATCAAACTATAATCAGACAAGCCGAATACGATCATTTGCCATGAATAGTTACTCGGGTTTCAATTGATTTTTCACTGCACCAAGGATCACAGCAAGTGTAGAATCATGGGATTTGTCCTGATATTGCATGGCAACCAATCTCATACCTACCCTGAAGTCATCTATTTGAAGACCCTACAGGACAGCCTAACAAAGACACTTCACTGAAGCTACTCTTGAAACTGAAAGCCCTCTGATATTTAAGCATAACATTTGCATCTCAACAACTTTTCTCAACTCTGCTTCTGAGAGTGTGTATTCGATATGTAATTTGATTCGTTCAAAGTGCTAGCATAGGTACAACAGGCCAAATGGCCTGCTTCTGTACTTGTCTAAGCTGGGTCAAAAAGCAATGCCCTCTGTCCAAAACCACAGTGCTTGCTTCCAAGACTTCTTTCCTCAACCCTTTTGAAAAGAAACAATGGGCTGTTCTTCATAGACTAGAATATTTCAACTCAGATGTGAATAGAACTAAACATTTTAAAAAGTGTGGGCAGAAAAAAAAATCAGTATTAAAACTCTGAAGTTAAAAAACAAAATGGAAAATGCACAGCAATTTAGTCAGGCTCTGTAGGAAAAATATGTTGAGGTTTTGAGCGATGCTCCTCAATAATTAATTCAGATAAATGTAAGATGATGTATTTTGGTAGATTGAACCAGGGCAGAACTTACTCAGTTAATAGTAGGGTATTGCAGAGAGTCATAGAACAGAGAGATCTAGGGGTACAACAAGTTCATAGCTCCTTGAAAGTGGAGTCACAGGTGGACAGAGTGGTTAAAAAGGCATTTAGCATACTTAGTTTCATCGGTCAGAACACTGAATGCAGGAGTTGGGACATCTTGTTGAAGTTGTACAAGACATTGGTAAGGCCACACTTGGAATACTGTGTGCAATTCTGATCATCCTATTATAGAAAGGACATAGTTAAACTCGAAAGAATGCAGAAAAGATGCAAATGGGACTTGATGGTTTGAGTTACAAAGAGAGGCTGGATAGATTATGACTTTTTTTTCCCTGGAGCATAGGAGGCTTAGGTGATGATCTTATAGATGTCTATAAAATAATGAGGGACGTGGATAAAGTAGATAGTCAACATCTTTTCCCAAAGATAGGGAAATCTAAAACTAGAGAGCAAAAGTTTAAATGAGAGGGGTGAGATACACAAGAGTGTAGAAGTGCAATTTTTTTCACACAGAGAGTGGTGAGTGTCTGCACTGACTTGCGAGAGGCAGTAGTAGAGGTGGACACAATCTTGTCTTTTCAGAAGCGTTTAGACAGTTAAAATGGGCATGGAGGGATATGGGCCAAATGTGGGCAATTGGGAATAGATTAATGGAAAAAACTGGATGGCATGGACAAGTTGGGCTGAAGGGCCTGTTTTCATGCTGTGAACACCTATGACTCTATGATAACTGATGATATTCAGATGAAGGGTCCTATCTCAAATAGTAAGAGTTCTTCCTCTTTCAAATGTTGACCTGTTAGGCAGTGCTTGTGTCCCAGTTGGTTTTCATTTAAGAAATAATAATATTGTTGCATTATATTCAGCAAGTAACATAGCAAAGGATTTAATTGGTTTTTGTTTTGCCAGAGTTGTGTGTTGGGCTGAATGCTTGTTATTGCAACAAAACAGACTTTGTGGCATTGTGCAGTATGGGTTTAAGAGCAGTATTGAGTTTGAGGGTGGCATGGTGGTTGGCACTGCTGCCTCACGGCACCAGGAATCCGGGTTCAATTGTGGTCTTGGGTGACTGAATTATATGTTTTCCCCGTGTCTGCGTTGGTTTCCTCCGGATGCTCCGGTTTCCTCCCACAGCCCGAAGATGTGCAGGGTAGATGTGTTGGCCATGCTAAATTGCTCCTTAGTGTCCCAGGATGTGTCGGTTAGGTGGATTAACCAGGGTAAATGTGCAGGGTTACAGAGACAGGATTACAGAGACAGGACAGTAGGGTGAGCCTGGGTGCGATGCTCTTTTGGAGACTCAATGGGCTAAACCGTCTCCCTCTGCACTGTTGGGATTCTATGATTCTATGACAAACTCTGAACAGCTGTTCTCTAGTACAAATGTTTAACTTGCCAAAACCATGTGGGTCCCAGAAGGATCCAGTTGCAGCTATCTGGATTAGTATTTTAAACCAATTAACATTTGCACAGCTGAGATCATTATTTCAATTTCATGACTGGTATTTCATTCAATTTTGGGAATCAGGGAAGGAAACTTTTGTCTTTCAAAATTCTCACAGGAGAC
Source organism: Sphyrna mokarran (assembly GCA_024679065.1). Taxonomy (NCBI): domain Eukaryota; kingdom Metazoa; phylum Chordata; class Chondrichthyes; order Carcharhiniformes; family Carcharhinidae; genus Sphyrna; species Sphyrna mokarran. The sequence continues at coordinate 8,538,320 of JAGIQG010000003.1, read as the reverse complement.
ACTCTAAAGTAGTCCATTGGATAAATTTTGGAATGCTCCTTCGCTGTCAATGAACCTTGTATACGATCAGTGAGTTCAAGGAACCGGGACTGCATTTTTCCTATAATTTTCCTCCAGGGAATGGAAGGCACAGGAAGGCCGCTGTCAAAAATGCACCAGTGGCCCTCTGATCTCTGACCTGCAGCGGCCAAATTTTACCATCCACAGAAGGTTGCCCGCTGTTCATAATGGAAAGAGAACACCGCCATTTCCCAGCTTTTAACTCATTCCTTAAGAAAACACAATTGGCTGGAACTTTCAGCTGCTCACACCAGTGAGAATCTTCTTGTCCCGTTGAGGCCGCAGTCCCCTGCCTTGGGTTTTTTGGCAGCGTGAGGTGGAATCAATGGAGGGAATCCCATTCACGGCAGCAGGACCAGAAGGTCTCACTGCTGACGAATAGCGTGCCATCTCCCGCAGCGAGAAAGACATCTCGGAGAGGCCAGAGAATCCTGCCCTCTATCTTTATTTTAAAAACAGAACTATATACTTGGGTCACAAACTGCAGTGGACCATACAGAAAGTTGATTTTATAAATTGCCTTTTAGTCACCTAATGCTGCATAGAAAAATAACACGATTTTTTTTCTCCCCCTTTGGTAAATATTTGCTAGAACGTGAATTCTGAAAAATCTTAGGGAACTATGGACCTGACTCTGGAGTTCTTTGTGCTACGATTTTGTTTTATTTTCTCGTCAGTTTTTCAGAAGTTCCATAAATTATAGCTTTGATGCATCTGCAAAGTGTTCATCTTGATTTGTAATTAAATGGAAATCATTGTAAACCGTAGTTGTGAGAGTATTTAGTGTAACGGGCTGCCCTCCAACTGTTAACTTTCAATTCTCATCCCTCTTTTTAAATCTGCACAGCCTTGATCCTCCTTATCTTTCTAATCTCTTTTAATGCTACAATCTTCTGAGATCTCTATGCATTTGCATATCCTGGAATTTCTTGTGACAGCATTGGCCAGTACCTAAACTGTAAATTCAGGAATTAGAACTTCAATATCTCTGCTCTCACTACTTCGCTCTCCTCCATGTTTAAGATGCTCCTTTTAGTCACCTTGTCTAATACTTTGTTATGTAGTTCTGTGTCAAATATCTTATCCTCACACTCCTGTGAAGCACCTGGGCCATTTTCTTTTACTACGTTAAAGGTACTGTATGACTGCAAGCTGCTTTTATAACTAGCCTTCTCCCTCGAAGGCTGCAGATTGGGCAACAGCCAACAGGTCCCTTGCCCAACTCACTGTTATTTGCACATGAGTTTCATGATTCATCATGCCAAGCTCTTTCAATATCAGGGAGTTAAAGCCAAACCTAGCCCTGTCCACCATCTGCCGCATATACCAGACTCTTTACATCGCGGGGGATATAATCAGGGGCGGTGAGAAGGCAGGCTGGTATATTTATTTCTATACAGCTTTGACTGGAAGGCTTTGGTCACGTCAGGGAGCCATTGTTATCCTGTGTGTGCTGAGCATCCCACCACAGAATGCAGGCTGGCACCGAGCAATGGCACAGGGCCCTGGTTGTGATCCTAAAAATAATCTCCTTTGCATTATTCCACATTGACAGAGAGGAGGCAGATTTCACAACCTGCATGAACCAACCCACAGCACCATTGACTACAACAGACCACCCCAAAATAGCCTCACCCCTCTCCAGCCTTCCCAGTTATTGATCTTTCTAGACTCACCCAATATTTCTGTGAACTCACATTCTGCAGTTTAACTAAGTTTCTCCTGGTGGGCGGGCACAATTGGTTTGGGGAATTCACAACAAAATGGTGCGGCACGGTAGCACAGTGGTCAACACAGCTGCCTCACAGCGCCAAGGCCACTGTCTGTGTAGAGTCTGCATGTTCTCCCCGTGTCTGTGTGGGTTTCCTCCAAGTGCTCTGGTTTCTTTCCACAGTCCGAAAGACATGCTGGTTACATACGTTGACCCGAACAAGCACTGGACTGTAGTGATTAGGGGAATTTCACAGTAACTTCATTGCAGTGTTAATGTAAGCCTTACTTGTGCCTAATAAATAAATTTTAAATTACCCAATTATCGCCATATTTCAGTCATTATAGAATGTGGCATTGCGCTGTTTGCCTGGGTGTATGCTAATGTCAAATCAAATAAATAATCCAATGAGCAAGGCAGGGCAGGATTTTTCTTTTAATCTAAAATCAGTGAGGAAAATAAAGCGAGCACAAAGTCCATCTTAAGCCTTGTCCAAAGTTCCAGTGGAAATGCAAGAAAGTTTATATTAAATGATTTTATTTGCAACAATGAAAAAAGGTGTTCAGCTGATTTACAAATAAGCATTCTTTTGTAAGCATAATTAAAATTATTTCAAAATAAAGCATTAAATGTTACTGATTTTCAAGATTAAAAATTTATGAATGAAAAATGGAAGACTGAAATGAATTCCTACTGTGTAAATGTTATAAATGACACCAAAGACTTTCATATTTATTGTGACTACCGACTACTTCTGTAGTGTGCTTCTGGGTTATGTACAGTGCCATATCAATCATTAACTTTTCCAGGTTATGTCCATTCCCAGTCATTAACTGGCAGTTATTAACTGGTAACATCAGGTAAGCAATATTATTGCTTCCCAAAAGCAGCGTGTCATAAGAAATTGGGCATTACTTGTTGTACACACAAAAGTAGAAGACAAGATTAAGATATCATTTAACTAACAAGCTTCTTTGAAGGTGCACCATTGTGTAAATATGCTTTGGCCAGAAATTATTTACTGTTATTTTTTCAGAGGATATCATTATTGCTGGCATGGCCAGCATTTATTGAGCATCACTTATGATCCTTGAGAAGTCCCGTCTTGAACTAAGTGGGCTTCTCGGGGTTCAGGGAGAAAGGGGATCTGTTAGTGAAGGGATCTTGCCCTAGACTCCCAGAGCCATTCTGAAACATAATCCAAACTTGGCCATGTCGTTTCAGGAATTTCCTCAGTATTTTCTGCCCAGTTCCTATTAGCCTAGTAAACAGAGCTGAGGGTTGAAAGATGCCACTTGTGATCCAAAGTTGAGTTGGCATGCAATATTGTGCATATTAATTCACCTTGGCTGAGTAGAAGCATACCAGGCTCCTTAACAGCATAGTAACAACAACAGGTTAGGCAATTGACCAAGATACCCGAAGAGCCAAAAACAACAAGACTTGGAGATAAATCCACACCCCACGCTCCCAGCCCCTTGTTCAGGGAGTTGATAGAAGCTAGGAATGAAGATAACCCAACAAAATTCAGCTTAAATGTATATGGTGATTGCATAAAAGAACATGAAATTGCTGAATAAATTCATAGAACCACAGCAGTGCAGAAGAGGGCATTTAGCCCATTAAGTCAGCACACTGATTCTCTGACAGAGTATCTTGTCCAGGCCCTTCCCTCCTGCCCTATCCTTGTAATCCCATACATTTCCCATGGCTTAATCCGTCTAACCTAAACTTCTTTGGACACTAAGGCGCAATTTAGCATGGCCAATCCACTTAATCAGCATATCTTTGGATTTCTTGAATTTTTATCCTCTACAGTTTAGAAGAATGAATAAGTTATATCACTTAGAAGAATGATATAATCTCATTGAGACCGGCAAGATTCAGGAGGGGCTGAAGCCTGAGATATTGCTTCTGCTGGTCTGGAATATGAATCACAGGAGCGCAGTCTCAAGATAAGTTCTGATCATTTAGAACTGAGATAAGGAGACGTGAGTGAGATTATTCTCTCTCTCTGGTGTGTGTTTCGCGGTGGCAGGAGGCAGCACTCTGCTCGCTGGTGGCAGCATCTCATGATCCAGTTGTTGTCAACAGGATTTCCTGTTGAATGCACTCCTCACCAATGGGAAATCCACGGCGTGAATGTACCATCAGTAACACCTTAAGATCCTGCCTCCAAAACGCCAGCAAGATTTCACTGAATGGTTCACTCAGAAAGCTGTGAATCCTTGGAATTCTCTAGCCCAGAGGTTTGTTGATAAACCATCGTTGATTGCATTTAAGGCTGAGATGGACATTTGTTTTAGAATCAAGGGACTTGGGAGTGGGCAAAAACAGAGTTGGAGCCCAAAATAATCCATGGCCATATTGAATGGTAAAACAGATTCAAAAGGCCAAATCATAGAATCATAGAACCTCACAGTGCAGAAAGAGGCCCTTCGGCCCATTGAATCTGCACTGATTACAATCCCACCCAGGCCCTACCCCCACATCCCTACAGATTTTACCCACTAATCTCTCTAACCTAAGCATCTCAGGATACTAAGGGGCAATTTTCACATGGCCAATCAACCTAACCCACACATCTTTGGATTGTGGCCCAAATGGTTTACTCCTGCTCCTATTTCATGTGTTCTTATTTGTATGGTCCTATGGATTTGGCAATGCGCCAAATAGATTTGCGCGGCATTCAGAGGATTATGGAGGTCTTTAAAAATGGTGGATGAGATCCAATTCAGTGATTCCAACCCCCATTCCCTCATTGGCAATGCTCACCAGCATGGGATAAGAGTGCGATAGCGAGCCGTACTGTGTGCTCCCAACTTGGTCGTTTCAATTTTGGGAATAGCCAGCTGATAACAACACCCCTCGTCCCCTCACCCTCCTCTCCCACATCTGCAATTCTCATGGAGTTGAACCAGCTTCTCGAGGGTGCATGGTTCATGGACTCTCAGAGGAGTTTGGCAACATAGTCTGGATTCAGGAATCTTTTGAAAGGTGCCCCCGTGACCCTCCCAGGCCCTCCCGGCATCATTCATACCTTCTCATCCAATCCGATATCTATTTCTCTATTATGTCTAGATAAGCTCTGAAATTCAACAATAGATTAGCTCAGCAGAGTATCTGCTTTCACAGGCTGAAATAGAACATTTGTTTTGATTGACATCTTTATGAGGCTACAATAAGCCTTTATTTATCTGAACTTTCAATATTTACCTGGACATGGTTAAGAGATGTGAAGTGATGGAAAGCTGTTCCTTTTAATGTTATTATTGCTGTGTTTGATCCTCACTTTTATAGATCTGTAACAGTAGCTGACCTTTTGTTTTGTAAAGCATTTCAATACATACCATGGTTATTATATGGCTGAATGGTTCTAAAGTGCATAATAGATGAGCACAAATGCATGGAAGATGCAAGGGCCTGAAAGAAGGGCATGGTGGTGTGAAGGCAGCATGGGGGCAGAATAGCGGCATAGGAAGAATGGAGATGGTATAGGAAATATGTGGGATTTGGTGATGGGGTGTGATGGGATGTCTTGTAATTTAGCTGCCTCCATGGTCATTTGTATATTGCTTCTGGGTTGGCGGGACCAATATAAAGCATTCCCCGAGAGAAAGTAGTTAGTGCCAGGGCCATTTCCCTGGAGACACCTGCTGAGTCGGAAAATTCCCCAACTTGAATTTCCTGCCTGATGGTGAAAATCACAATATGATGCAGAAGGAGGCCATTCAGTCCACTGTGTCTGCACTGGCTCTCCAAATGGGCATCATGATTTAATGTCATTCTCTTGTCATTTCCCTGAACCCCTGCACATTGTTTCTGTTGAAATAATCATCTAATGCTCTCTTGAATGCTTCAATTGAATCTGCTTCCACCATACCTCCAGGCTGTGCATTCCAGATCTGAACCATTCACCATGTGAAAAAAAGATAATCTCACATCACATTTGCTTCTTTTGCAAATCACTTTCATCATGCTGTAGTAGACACTGGAATCTGATGATGAATAAGAAGTATCTGGAATTAAGAATCAGCTGATGACCATGAAACCATCGTCAATTGTCAAAAACCTAATCTGGTTCATAAATGTTCTTTAGAGAAGGAAATCTACCTTCCTTACCTGGTTTGACCTACATGTGACTCCAGAGCCACAGCAATGTGTTTGACTCTCAACTGCCCTTGGCCAACTGGGGATGGGTAATAAATGCTGGCCATTTGGCGGCGTGCTTGCCCCATGAATAACAAAAACAAATTTGCTCATAGTTCCATGAACGGCATTTAATAGAAACACATTTCTGGGGAAACAAAACTTGCTTGATTCCAAATAGTTGTGTTCCTAAAGAACCCAAAGAACATTAATTATTTGCACTGAGACCATCATTTTAATCTTTTTGTAGCACCAGATGCTTTATGTATTAACATTCATTTAAATATTGTACTTTTGGGAGATTGTCCTAGTTTGAGAATTAGAAGTCTCTGAGTCTTGAAATTTTTTTGAGGTTGCCTTTGGTTAAAGAGTTAAAGCAATTTCTAAAAAAAGCTGTACATCGTGATTTGCTAAGGAATCCTCCACATTGTATATTCGAAATTTAGTTATTTTTTAGTTTTACTCCTGTTAAGACTGAGATATTTGGAAATCAAAGACATAGCTGCCATTTTCTGTATTTTTTTGTTTACAAAATCAATAAAATGCATCAAAATGTAACTTGTTTCTTTCTTTGTGTCCGATTTACAATTTGATGTCCAACTTTTTATTGTAGATCACCCACTAGTAAGCCTTGCAAGTTGGACTCAGATGCTGAGGATTTTCTTTATATTATTAGTATCTCAAGTAGGCTAACATTAACACTGCAATGGAGTTACCCTAAAAATCACTTAATTGCCACACTCTGGCAACTGTTCGGGCACACTGAAGGAGAATTTACATGGCCAATGCACCTGACCAGCTTGCCTTTCAAACTGCGGAAAAGAAACAGACTACCCGGATGAAACCCACACAGATATGTGGAGAAGGTGCAGACTCACACAGACAGTGACCCAAACAACCCTGGACCCTGGTGCTATGAGGCAGCAATGCTAACCAGTCCATCACCTTGTGGTGGAGAATGCTATGGCACATGCCGGAAAAGGTCTAGCTAAGATAATATTTGTGTAAAAATGTGCCATATACATATCGTGCATCTGAGGTAAATTTGTAGGAATGCAGATATTGGAGAAATACATAAAATATGCATCCCTTTTATCCCTGTTTCAGCTCCAATTATAATGAACAAATTTCAACATATTCACTTAATGTTAATTTAAATTGTCATTTTTTTGAATCTTTGTTTTTTTGGCCCTTTCGATGGCTTTCGGGATCTTGAATGAAGCCTTGGAGCTTATCTCTATTTTGCAGATATATAACATCTCAAACATCATTTATGAACAGGCCAAATTGGAATAAATTAGCACTCATATCACACCTTCCACTATCTCAAGGTTATATTACAGGTGCTGAGTGAGGCTTACCCTCAGCGTTTTTCTTGTCGTTCACTGGCAGCGGGAAGCTTCGCTCCCACCACTGTCAATGGGCATTCCCATTGAAAGCACCACATGTTGGTCGGAAATGCATAACAAGAACGTGCTGCCACTGAGATTAGAGATTCCCGCTGGTGTGAACGACCAGACAATTCTGGCCGCTATCAGATTTCTTGCGCATTGTTGGAGACGCACTCAGCCAGGCAATTGAAGAATACTTCATTCCGCTCCTGACTTGTGACTCATAGGTATTGGAAAGGCTTTGGGGAGTCAAGCCATAGAATTGCCAGCCTCTTACCTGGTTGCGGGGTAGACAGAAAGCAGGAAACTGCTGGCCCAATGGTCTAACATCTGTTACAGGACAATTGTTGGAAAATCGTAGGGTGATCAGGCAGAGTCAATATGGTTTTATGAACTAAGTCAACCAATTTATTAACAGAGTTTTATTTGAGGAACTAACAGCAAGGTGGATAAAGGGGAATTTGGTGGCTCTTGGATTTGCAGAAAGCATTTGCCAGATCAAAGTTTACCATACAAGATAGGATTACATATGTAGAGGTAACTTATTAGCATGAATAAAGGATTAATTAGCTTTTACATTTGTTCATGGGATATGGACCTCACTAGCTGGCCAATATTTTTAGCCCATACCTGAGGGCATTTAAGAATCAACCGTGTTGCTGTGGATCTGGAGTCACACGTAGGCCAGACCAGATAAAGACAGCAGATTTCTTTCCCTCAAGGACATTAGTCAATAGGAAGTAGAGAGTAGGAATAAATAGATCTTTGTTAGTAAACTGTAACAAATGGAATGCCAAAGGGATCATTGCTCACCTATTTACAATCTACATCAATGATTTGCAAGTGCAAGAATGCCACTTTTCAAAGGGAGAAACGATTTATGCAGAAACAATTTATGCAAGAATGGCATATTAATTAGCTGGCAATTAGCCTCTGATTGGTCCAGGCAATGCGCTAGCAAACTATTCCTCCCATGCTTTTGAACTTCTCAGTGAATGCACAAAAGAAGAAATTGTTTCATTTGATCTGGATCACACCAGCAGCAGATGTTTACTCTTTTCAAAGTGCTGGCTCATTCTGCTGTACGGCTAACCAGGTCTTATTTCCACAGTCAGTGCTTCACTCAAATGGTCACCTTTCAGTTTGATTTGATTTGATTTATGATTGTTACGTATATTGGGATATAGTGAAAAGTATTGTTTCTTTTGTGCTATACAGACAAAGCATCCCGTTCATGAAGTCCAGAGGGGAGAAGGAAAGGAGACAATCGTAGCTAGGGTGTAGAGAAAGAACAGCTCAATGTATGTTAGCTCCATTCAAAAGTCTGATGGTAGCAGGGAAGGAGCTGTCCTCAGTGCACGTCTTCAGTCTTTGTATCTTTTTTTTGATGGAAGAAGGTGGAAGAGAGGATGTCCAGGGTATGTGCGGTTCTTGATTACACTGGCTGCTTTTCTGAGGCAGCAGGAAGTGTTGATGGAGTCAGTGGATAGGAGGCTGGTTTGAGGGCTACATTCACAGCCCTTTGTAGTTTCTTGTGTTCTTGGTCAGAGCAGGAGCCATACCAAGCTGTGATACATCCAGAAAAGATGCTTTTGTTGGTGCATCTATAAAAATTGATGAAAATCATAGCAGACATGCCGAATTTCCAGCCTAACTGTTGAAATGGATAAGCCAGCTGACAATTCAAGCATTTGAACCAAGCCCAATCTTCTCATTGGAGAAGCCAAATATTGCACTTTCAAGCAGGTTTTGAGAGGTAAGTATGAGCAAATTCCCTTTGAGCATTGCAGCCAATTGCAGTTCTTTGCAGGTATGGCTCCTGCTCTGACCAAGAAATTACAAAGTGTTCTGAATGTAATCCAGTCACTCACTCAAACCAGCCTCCCATCCATTGATTCCATCCACACTTCCTGCTGTCTCAGAAAAGCAGCAAGTGTAATCAAGAACCGCACGCACCCTGGACATCCTCTCTTCCACCTTCCTCCATCAGGAAAAAGATACAAAGTCTGAGGACGCGCACCAACCGACTCAAGAATAGCTTCTTCTCTGCTACCAACAATTAAGTTAACTCAGTGCAGGCTGCACGAACATGAGATCTCACTTCTTACATAGAATTCAGTTCTATCCAAACCAATGCATCCCTTTCACCAAATAAACGATTACAAAGCCCAGATTAATTAGCATTTGATACAAGAAAAAAAGGCTTTGTGTACATTTTTTCCCATGTGCAGAATTTTGAAACATAATCCCACTTGCCTATTTGGTATTCATTCAGTAGCTTGATAAATGTCTAATTCCTTCTTTGGCAGATATCCAACACTTAATTAAAAACAAATAACTTGCAAAAGCACATAGACTAAGCAGCATAAAACCCATAAGTAACTGACAGGAACAGACTGGATCACTTATGCATTTTTGTCCAAAATGTTAGTGCTTTCTTATGTTCAAAAGCAATTAGGATCTCATTTAATAGCAGTTCTTCAGAACTAAGGAAAGATAAATATGCAGGCAATTACTCATCTTCTACATACTTCAGAGAGACTGCGGCAAGAGTGATGGAAGTGTACCCTTAAGGGAGGCTTTTTGTCTTTAATATTTGCTGTTGAAAAGCTAATTAGAAAGCTGTGGCACTAACCATTTTGAGCTCAAGGACATTTCAAATCTTCAAGCTTTGTCAATAATTCAATGGTGAACCGTTAGTCTGCATTTCCCAATGAAGCCATTGGAATAATCAGATTCTCTTTATAAAAAGGATTTATCCTGTCACACGTGGCGTTGAGTTGGCCCCTAATCAGTCGCTCGCTGTGGCACTTTTCTGCCTTTGTACTATCATTGATCTACTTTGGCCGTCGGTTTGACAACATCTCCATTTGAAAATTCTCATCTCTGTTTCCAAGCCCCTCCCGACCTCTGTAGCTTCCTTCAGCTCTACAGCCCTTAGTGCTGGGCAGTGTTGAATCTTGAGGAAGCGTGCCTCTGGAGAGTTCCAGAACATATGGTCACATTCACCACCAACATCAAGGGTAAAGAAAAAGATGGGTTTGCATAGAGATCACATCTGCTTAATCTCAAACTTCTCTCGTCTTCTTCTCTTCCTTGTCCAACTCACGGCTGTGACATCATCCCATCTGTACCATTTTTAGCTGCGCTTTTGTGAATCTGTGGTCCATTTTCCCATTTTCGGTACCAGCCACTGCCAATCCATATCTACGCGTTTAAATCCCTATTCTGACGTACATGGTTTGATAGGCGAACAGAAGGCAGTTTTGGGCTAATAAGGCAAAAAAAGGTGAGTGGGGTTTGCAACTTGGGCAGATAACGTGGATTTAAATGTAAACATATGGGAACTGGGGCACAAAGACACCACTACAGCTAATGTTTGAACAGATCTAGGCCCAGATATTAATGGGGAGTTGAGGAGGCAGCAGAGCAGCTATTCCACGACTTTATCTGTCGAGTTTAACGGCAGGACCTAATTATTTCTGAGGGGCCAGTTGGAAATTGGCCCAGTCGACACGCAGCACCAGGTTCAGGCAGGAAGCAGAGAGCTGGGAAAGTTTAAGGAGAGGGGTTTTTTTCATTCATGGCACATGGATGTCACTGGGTCAGTGTTTATTGCCCACCTGTAGTTGCCCTTAAAGGGTAGTTTAGAATCAACCACTGCTGCGGTTATGGAATCACTGCAGTCAGACCAGGTAAGGACAGAAGATTTCCTTCCTTAAAGGACATTAGTGAACCTGATGAGTTTTTCCAACAATAGTTTCATGGTCATCAGCAGATTCTTAATTCCAGATATTTTTTATTGAATTAAAATTTCACCATCTGCCGTGATGGGATTCGAACTCGGGTTCCCAGGACATTAGCTGAATTTCTGGATCAACTCGTCAAGCGAGTAAAACCATTGACTTGATTTAATTTATTGTTGTCACATGTATTAACACACAGTGAAAAGTATTGTTTCTTGCGTGCTATAGAAACAAAGCATACCATTCATAGAGAAGGAAATAGAAGGTGCACAATGTAGTCGTAGCCAGGGTGTAGAGAAAGGTCAACTTAATGCAAGGTAAGTCAATTCAAACGTCTGACAGCAGCAAGGAAGACGCTGTTCTTGACTCGGTTGATACATGACCTCAGACTTCTGTATCTTTTTCCCAAAAGAAGGAGGTGGAAGAGAGAATGTCCTGGGACTCATGGGTCCTTAATTATGCTGCCTGCTTTGCTGAGGCAGTGGGGAATGTAGACAGAGCCAATTGATGGAGGCTGGTTTGCGTGATGGATTGGGCTACATTCACGAACGTTTGGGCAGAGCAGGAGCCATACCAAGTTGTGGTACAACCAGAAAGGATGCTTTCTACAGTACATCTGTAAAAGTTAGTGAGAGTCATAGCTGACATGCCAAATTTCCTTAGTCTTCTGAGAAAGTGGAGGCATTGTTGAGTTTTCTTAACTATTGTGTCAGCATGGGAGGACCAGGACAGGTTACTGGTAATCTGGTAATTGCAGAGCCTCTGGCTCTGATCTTCAGGTCGTCGTTGGTTACGGGTATAGTTCCGGAAGACTGGAGGATAGCGAATGTGGTCCCATTGTTCAAGAAGGGGAAGAGAGACTTTCCAGGGAATTATAGGCCAGTGATTCTTACTTCTGTTGTGGGCAAAGTATTGGAGAGAATTATTAGGGATAGGATTTATAGTTATTTAGAGAGAAATGAATTGATTGGGGATAGTCAGCATGGTTTTGTGAAGGGTAGGTCGTGCCTTACTAACCTTATTGAGTTTTTTGAAAAAGTGACCAAAGAGGTGGATGGGGGTAAGGCAGTTGATGTGGTATATATGGACTTTAGTAAGGCGTTTGATAAGGTGTCCCATGGAAGGCTTCTGCAGAAAATGCAGATGTATGGGATAGAGGGTGATTTAGCTAATTGGGTTAGGAATTGGCTAGCAGATAGAAGACAGAGGGTGGTGGTTGATGGGAGACATTCATCGTGGAGTTCGGTGACAAGTGGTGTACCTCAGGGGTCTGTTTTGGGGCCCCTGCTGTTTGTAATTTTTATAAATGATCTGGATGAGGGTATTGAAGGATGGATTAGTAAATTTGCAGATGACACTAAAGTCGGTGGAGTGGTAGATAGTGAAGAGGGGTGTTATAGTTTGCAGAGAGACTTGGACAAGTTGCAGAGCTGGGCCGAGAGGTGGCAAATGGAGTTTAATGTGGAAAAGTGTGAGGTAATGCACTATGGCAGAAATAATAAATGTGTAGAGTATAGGGCAAATGGTAGGATTCTTAGTAGTCTAGATGAACAGAGGGATCTTGGTGTGTATGTGCATAGATCCCTGAAAGTAGGCAGTCAGGTCGAGAAGGTTGTTAGGAAGGCATATGGAGTCTTGGCTTTTATTGGTAGAGGGATTGAATTTCGGAGCCGCAACGTCATGTTGCAACTGTACAAAACTCTAGTGCGGCCGCACTTGGAGTATTGTGTGCAGTTCTGGTCCCCACATTATAAGAAAGATGTGGAGGCATTGGAGAGGGTACAGAGGAGGTTTACCAGGATGTTGCCTGGTATGGAGGGCAGGTCTTATGAAGAGAGGCTGAGGGATTTGAGGTTGTTTTCGTTAGAAAGGAGGCGGCTAAGAGGGGACCTTATCGAAACATATAAGATGATTAGAGGTTTAGATAGGGTGGACAGTGATAGCCTTTTTCCTAGGATGGAGAAAGCTAGCACGAGGGGACACAGCTTTAAATTAAGGGGTGATAGTTATAGGACGGATATCAGAGGTAGGTTCTTTACCCAGAGGGTGGTTAGGGAGTGGAATTCCCTGCCTGCGGCAGTTGTAGATGCGCCAAGTTTGGTGGTGTTTAAGAGGTTAGTTGATAAGTTTATGGAAGAGAAGGGAATGGTTTAATTTGGAGGGTCACTGCTTTTTTCATAATTGGTCGGCGCAACATCGAAGACCGAAGGGCCTGTTCTGCGCTGTAATGTTCTATGTTCTATGTTCTATGGTAAGCTAAAAACTTAAAGCCCTTGACCCTTTCTACTTGGTGCCCATTGATGTAGACAGGGGCATGTCTCCTTTATGCTTCCTGAAGTTGATGACAATCTCCTTCGTTTTGTTGACATTGAGGGAGAGATAATTGTTACCGCACCAGTTCACCAGATTCTCTATCTCATATTGTACTCTGTCTCATCATTGTTTGAGATCTGACCCACTCTGGTGATGTTGTCAGCAAACGTGAAACTTGAATTGGAATGGAATTTGGCCCACATTCATAGGTGTATAAGAAGTATAGTAGGGGGCTGAGAACGGTGTTGAGGATGATTGTGGAGGAGGTATTGTTGCCTATCCTTATTAATTGTGGTTGGTGAGTTGGGAAGTTCAGGATCAAGTCATAGAGAAAGGTGCTGAGGCTCAGACCACGGAGTTTGGAAATGAGTTTTGTGGGAATAATGATATTGAAGGTTGAGTAGTACTCAATAAATGGGAGTCTGGCATAAGTGTCCTTGTTACCTAGGTGTTCTAGGGTTGAGTGCAAGGCCAGAGAAATAGCGTCTGCTATGGACCTAATTAGGCAAACTGCAGTGGATCCAGGTAGTCCGGAGGCTGAAATTCATTTGCGCCATGACTAACCTTTCAAAGCACTTCATAATGATGAATGTCAGAATCACTGTCTGATAGTCAGTAAGACACGGTGCTTGGGTTTTCTTATATACTGGAATGATAATCATCTTCTTGAAGCAGATAGGGACCTCAGATTGTTGGAGGGGATAGATTAACGGAGAGGGCTATTTGCAGAATACATTAATCAAGGTACTTTGGTGGAGGATTATTTGATTAACTGTGACGAAAGGTGAAGAATGATATGGAAACATAGTCCACAGTCTCAATCAAACAAAATATGATTTGTGACATTGATAAGGGCCAAATCTGTGTTGTGCAAAAGGCACAAATCTGACAGATAAAGTTTCATATCCTTACTTTCCAATAATTTGAAAAGAAGATCAACACAGCCCATACAGTCAGAATGGAGTTACCCTCTGAGTCTTTCAGATTGATTCAGGGCCCCATGCGGTCTCATGGCATCAGCTCAAATACGGACAAGGAAATCTCTTGCTTATTATCACTAACGAATCAGTGTTCTTCCATGTTGAAGTTTTCAGGTAACCCATGCACAGAATGGAATCTGGTGATGATCTTCGATATCTATTATCAAGAGTCACTTGTTAGCACTATTAGTGTCTGAGCTGGCTGTGTCCTAAAGGACAATACTGCTAAAGTGGGACTGCAGCATATGGTGAGTGAACAAGAGGGAAAAACCAACTTAACCTCATCCTCACCAATGTACCTCCTGGAGATGCATCTGCCCATGAAGGTATCGGTAAGAGTGACCACTGCACAAGTCTTGTAGAAGCCAAGCCCTGTTATCACATTGAAGATACCCTTCATCGCGTTGTATGGCATTACCACTGTGCTAAGTGGAACAGACTTTGAACAAATCAAACAATTCAAGATTGGGCAACCATAAGGCACTATGGGCCATCAAAAGAAAAATAACCTCATGGCCCAGCATATCCTCCACTCTAACATTATCAGGGGATCAATTTCAATGAAAAATGCAGGAAGACATTCTAAGAAACTGCCTTTTGAGAAAGAGAGTTCCAATAACTCACGAGTTTCTGAGAGGGAAAAGAAATTCCCTCCAACAAGAGGAAACATTACCTCTTCATCCACTCTATCAATACTCTCAGGATCTTAAAGGTTTTGATCAAGTGACCTCTTAACCTTCTGAAAGGAATTCTGGAATTCTTGAGAAACATTAAGGGAGATATTATGGTAACATTAAATAAAGCATTGGTGAGGCAGAATTTAGAGTATTCTGTACAGTTTTGGTTACCTAGTTACAGGAAGGATGTAAATAAGGTTGAAAGAGCGCAGAGAAGGTTCAAGAGGATGTTGCTGGGACTTGAGAAGCTGAGTTACAGAGAAAGATTGAATAGGTCAGGACTTTATTCCCTGGAGCATAGAAGAATGAGGGGAGATTTGATAGAGATGTATAAGATTTTGATGGGTAAAGATAGAGTGAATGCAAGCAGGTTTTTTTCCACTGAGGGTAGGGGAAAAAAAAACAGAGGGCCTGGCTTAAGGGAAAAGGGCAAAAAGTTTAAAGGGAATATTAGTGGGGGGGGGGTTTCTTCACGCAAACAGTGGTGGCAGTGTGGAATAAGCTGATGGATAAAGTGGTAAATGTGGGGTCACTTTTAACATTTAAGAAAAGCTTGGACGAGTTCGTAGATGAGAGGAGTGTGGAGGAGTATGGTTCAAGTGCAAGTCAGTGGGACTAGATAAAAAAATGGTTCGGCAATGACAAGAAGGGCCAAAAGGCCTGTTTCTGAGCTGTAATTTTCTATGGTTCTATGGTTCTATGGAAAAGAAAAATCACATATTATTGGCTAGCAAGGAATATTATAAATCTATCATGGAATTTCAGTAGATAATGATTTGTCTGATGTTACTGAATAACATAAATGTGTGTAATAAAACAGAAAATAATGGTAAATCTCAACAGAACTGACTGTATCTGTGGACAGATAAACAGAGTTAATGTTTGGAGCTGTGTGACTCTTATTCAGACTAAAAAGAGGGGAAAATGTGATGGATTTTATATTGTTAAAGAGTTTGGAGCAGATGGAGCAAAATAGAAAGCCAGGAATGGATAAGAGCTAAGGAGGGATTTGACAAAGATTTCATAGACACAAGATGAAGGGGGTGTTAATGATAGCGTTAAAGAAATTGCAATAGCAAACACGGAAAGAATGCACAAACTCCACACAGACAATGACCCAAGCCGGGAATCGAACCCTGAGTATTGGTGCTGTGAGACAGCAATGCTAATCACTGTGCCACTGTGCGGCTTGTTGAGGTAAAATATTTCACTTAAAAATGGGTGAAGATAGAGGAGAGAATTCATGTCCTGCAGTTGTTGCACTCAGTGTTATGTCCAGAAGACTGCAAAGTTCCTAACTGGAAGATGAGGTTCCACCAATTTATATTGACATTCACTGGAACATTGAAGAAGACCAAGAATGGAATGTGAGCATGAGAGTGAATGGTTAGTTGAAACAGCAAGTGGTTGGACTGAGAAAATTTGTCCCCCAAAGCAGTCACCCAACCTATGTTTAGCCTGCCTAGTG
Source organism: Sphyrna mokarran (assembly GCA_024679065.1). Lineage (NCBI taxonomy): Eukaryota > Metazoa > Chordata > Chondrichthyes > Carcharhiniformes > Carcharhinidae > Sphyrna > Sphyrna mokarran. Next base: position 8,521,825 of record JAGIQG010000003.1, on the reverse strand, counting down.
TAGAGGAGACCACATTGGAAGCAGCAGATACAGTCGATCAAATGAAGCAGACGCAAATGAACCACTGCTTAAGGAGGATTTGGAGCCTTGGGCAGTGAGGAGGGAGAAGATGTTGTACCTTCATGAAATGGTGCTGTGTGAAAGGGATGAGAGTTGGGGATGATAGAAGATTGTACCGGGATTTCACAGACAGTGAATTCCCTACAGGATACTAATGGCTGGGGGGTGAGGAGGGGTTATGTGGTAAGAGGAAATTGTTTGGCAATGGCATCATGCTGGAGTTGCCAGGAAAGCTGAAGGATGATCCTTTGAATGCAAAAGCCGGTGGGATGGAAAGTCAGGACAAGGGAACCCTATCCTCATTACGGGAAGAAGGAGTGAGGGCAGAGGTGTTAAAGATGGTTGAGCACCCAGGAGGAAGCCCTTGGTTCAGGAGGAGGGAAGACGTGTCAGACGACCCATTTTGGAAGTCGGCATCATTGGAACAGGTGCGAAAGAGATGGAGAAACTGGGAGAATGGGATGGTTTCCTTTCAAGGAGCAGAGTATGGGGAAGTGGAAAAGCTGTGGGAGTTACTGAGTTTGTAATGAATAATAGTGGTCAGTTTATCAACAAAAATGGAGATGGAAGTGGCAAGGAAGGCAAGGAAGACCATGGCAAGGTAAGAGAGGAATAGAACTTGAAAGCACAATCAATAATTTTTTCCAGATCCCGACGAGAGCATTAAGAGGATATAGTAATCAATGTGACAGAAGAAGTGTTGCAGGAGTGAAACAGAATAAGACCAACAAGGACTGTGCCACGTAAGCCACAAAAATCCAGGTATAACTGAGACCCGTGCAGGTACCCATTGACACACCTTTTGTTTTCAGGGGGTGCGATAAGCTAAAGGAGGAATCATTAAACAAGTTCAGCCTGGCAGAGAATATCGGTGACGGGCAGAGATGGCTTAGGCCTCTGCTCAAGGCAGAAGCAGAGAGTCCTCAGACTCTCCTCGTGGGGAATAGAGGTGTGGAGAGATTGGACATCCACAGTGAAGAGGAATGGTTCGGGCCAGGAAACTGGAAATTGTTGATATGCCACACGGCAACAGAGGAATCACAAATATCATTGGAAGAGCCTGGAAAAGGGGAGAGATGATTTCACTGAATGGAGGCGCAGACTGAGGATCAGTCATGTTCAAACTGAATGGTGCAACAGGTTTGAAGGGCCGAGTGGCCTATTCCTGCTACTAGTTTCTATATTTCTATCCTATCACTGTAATACATCTGTATCTGTGCAGGAAGCACTCCATCTAGTGTTTTTAAATAAGTAAACACAACTTAAAATAATCCACGGCAATATATTTGAAGAGTCAATCAACATTGCTAAAGACAGATTATTCGGTCATTATCACATTGCTTTTTGTGCGACATTGATTTGTGACAATTGTTAGCTGCATTTCCTACACCACAACAGTGACTACACTTTAAAAATACTTCATTTGGTTCTGATGGGCGAAGACTAAAGTGAAGAGTTGAACATGGAGAGTGTCAGCGTTAATGAGGGGCCTTGAAGCCTTGATCTGCTGTTCTGACTGCAGGCTATGCTGAGTCAATGCTGAGAGTTGTCTTTTAATATAAATACAGGAGCTTAAACATCAAACTAATGTAATACTAATGGAGCCGAGAGTGCCTGTTTGAGTCTGTGGAGACAGCTGTGTCTTGCTGTTGCCAGCACCAGTCCACAGCCTGCTGGACAAGTTAACAAAGGGATCCAGAGATCTCATTGTAAAGTGATAAACTTGGAATGATAATTTATCATATGAAGGAAGCGCTGTAAAGTGTTCTTGGCCACCGCAGTGATCAACTGATGTATAAACCCGTAAGTCACCACTAAGGCTTGTGCAAGTTCCTGAATTCAACATGAGGCCAGCGCCTCTATTGCCATAATGGCTACATCTTCTGCAAGGTCTGCCTGTCTGTGATGGGTACGAAAAAACTAGACAGGACATCAGCCAAGTATACCTCCTTGCCACATTGCAGCTTTAGCATCATGCATTGCAATCAATATAGAGAGGCTTCTTTAAGATCAATGTGAGTGACTGATGCTATGCTTGGACAGTTTCGATGTGCACCAGGACCAGGATTGCTAATGCTCTGCTGCAACTCAAACTTTAAATCAGTGCAAATGATGCCCCCTCATGCAACGGAGATTGAGAAGCAAAACGCACTATGATTGAGGTGCCCAGAGACTCAACCCTGTGACACCAGGTTAAATGGTCATGATTCATACTGTACATGACCATGTCCAGTTGATGATGGTACACAGTATACCCCACTACCGAACATTTGCATGGTAGCCTCAGACGGTGCCCACTATGTTAGCAATCTCCATCACCTTCTGTAAGTAGCAGGATCAGCACCAACAGATAACACAGTTCAGTCCCCAGCCTGTGGCACCAGACCTCCGGACCAGCAGACGAGTGACGTCTATAGATGCCAATGAAGCAACTCCTGTACCTGATTAATGTATAGACAGCACATCCTGTGGTGTTATCATTGAGAACACCAGTCAAAGAAAGACCACAGCACAAATGACCAGTGTAACCATGAGCTTAGGGTGCCTGAGCAGACTGAACAGAAGGTTCCAAGACTTTGTGACAATTCAGCTTCTAAATGACATTTGTAGTTCCACTTTATTTCCAGCAGAAAAGGTGCGTGGTGGAGTGGGCAGTTGGCGGGGAAAAGGAGACGTGATGGGCTATGCACCAGTGTGATATATAAACGTATACAAATATGTACGGTCAGTCTGTTTAGTTGTATGTCACACAATGGTCTGTACATTGTTTCCTATGGAGCCCATTGTTACATCTCATGGCATCGAGTTTTCCAACTAAGTGGGAAAGGTGTAGACTGAGTGGTCACATGAGAGTGTGATGACTTTGATTTTGATTCGATTGCAGAAGTGAAACAGAGTAAGATTGTAACAAGGACTGTGCCACATAACCCACAAAAACCCAGGTATAACTGGGGCCCGTGCGGGTACCCATTGCCACACCTTTTATTATCAGGAGGTACGATAAGCTAAAGGAGGGATCATTAAACAAGTTCAGCCTGGTGGAGAAGATTGGTGATTGGCAGGGATGGCTTAGGCCTCTGCTCAAGCATACAGTGAAAATTATTGTTTCTTGCACACCATTCAGACAAAGCATACCATTCACAGAGAAACTATGAGAGGACACCGGTTTAAGGTGCTGGGGAATAGGTACAGAGGAGATGTCAAAGATAAGTTTTTCATTCAGAGGGTGGTGGGTGAGTGGAATCGGCTGCCGTCCGTAGTGGTGGAGGCAAATTTGATAGGGTCTTTTAAGAGACTTCTGGATGAGTGCATAGGACTTAATAGGATTGATGGTTATAGTTAAGCCTAGTAGGTAGACGTATAATCGGTGCAACTTGTGGGCTGAAGGCCCTGTTGGTGCTGAAGTTTTTCTATGTTCTATGTTCTATGAAATGAGAGATTGCAGAATGCAGGTCCGTTCAAAAGTCTGACAGCAGCAGAATCGGTTGGTACGTGACTTCAGACTTTTGCATATTTTTCCCGACAGCAGAAAGTGGAAGAGAGAACGTCCGAGGTGTATGGGGTCCTTAATTATGCTGACTGCTTTGCCAAGGCAGCAGGAAGTGTAGACAGAGTTAATGAATAGGAGGCTGGTTTGTCTGATGGATTGGGCTACATTCAAGATCTTTTGTGGTTCCTTTTGTAGATACAGCTACATAACAGGTCACATGGCAGGAATGTAGAAGTCATCCTTGGGATCTCGGGCAGAGCACGAGTATTGCATGTAGCTGTTGAGCTTAGTAATAAACTGCCTTTGTTGAAAGTCCTTGATGTCAGTGATTTGAGGAAATCCACAACATTCTGCAGGGCAATTTTCCCCAAGTCCTGAGACCCTGACAGGGGCAACATAAATTCAAATATTTCAGTCGAGATTTTCAAATGAAAAATCCACTGTGTGCATCTGTGGAGCTGTCATTTTGCCAAGTCAACATTTGCAATTGTGGAAGTGAGTAAATTTGAAAATAAGCAGAAGGGTTTCTTGGCTCTGGGATAAATTTCAACACATAATTATGTCTTCATTGCCTGAAGTATAGGTTTTGCGTAATGAACAAGAATTCCCAAAGAATTAACATCTGGGTAATTTGAGGATACGCTAAGGAGAGATTTGTTTTCAGTTAGTGAAGAGGGGAGTAGGACTGTTCAGGAGAAACAACAGATGAAATGGATTGGCACAACAGAAGAAGGAATATAAGGCAAAGTATGATTGATGTGTTTTTGTGGGAAGAATGAGGAGACAATATGAACTAAATGATTCAATTTAAAGAATATTACAGAATAGATTGGCCTGAGGATTCGTGTGCAGAAATGTATTAAGAAAAGTAAATCATGTGAATCATAACTTTATTAATAGAGCCTCAAAATTGGACTTTGTGGCACTACTCGTACCAATGGTATGGATACATAGAATTTGAAAAATAGTGGTTGAGCCATTGCTCATGGGCTGTGCCCCTGCAACATGCCCTGTTGTAAAGGCAGTGGCATTGGTAATTTGCAGACTGGGCAAATTGTAGCAGAGTTTAGTGCTGATTTGAAATGCTATTTGGACTTTGTAGATTTATTTTGTATTTATCTGCTCGTCCATGGGATGTGAGCATCACTACCCATCTCTAATTGCCCTTGAGAAGATGGGTGGTGAGCTGCCTTCTTGAACTGATGCAGGCCACATGGTGTAGGTACACCCATAAAGCAGGAATTCAAGGACTTTGATCCTTTGTTCTATTAACATCCACTCGCTCTCCGCTGTGTTCACGTGGATGAGGAACCCTCGCTTCACATGTGCTACCTGAAGCATTAAACATGAGACTTCCACATGAGGTTTTTTTGACATTCCTTTGCTGTGACAAACTACGTGCAACTATTGTGTTAAATATCATTGGAGGATTTAGGAAATGTTTTTGGATTCAGAAGGGAGAGGTTGCTATACTTCAATAAGAAGATCAGAAGGGTTCATTGGCATCTCAAAAGAAATGCTTCTACCAGTACCTGTGGTGATAGTTACAGTTCTTCACTTAACTGTGGCTTTTCTCACCTTGTTGAGGTTCTGTTCTTATAAGTCTTAAGCTTTGTTAGGAGATAGTATTAAAGGAATTTGTTATTGTGTGAGATTAGACTGGATGAGGTATTGCAGGGTTTTGCTAAAGAAAACAGACCAGGTTAAAGGAATTGTCCATGCTAAATTGTCCTTTAGTGCAGTTTAGATGCATTAGCTGTGGAAAATGTGTGGGGCTATGTGGATGGGTTGGGGAGAGGGCTTGGGTAAGATACTCTGTCAGAGAATCAGTGCAATCTTGATGGGCCAAATGACCACCTTTCATACTGTAGAGATCCTAAGAACTAAAACTAATGAACAGAATGAAGAATTTGGCACTTAGTCCATTGGGGTCACAGAATTCTACCAATGTGAATAGTGGGAAAATTCTGCCCAACATGGCTTTCTTTTATTCTCTCTCTCTGTCTATCTCTGGTGGTTGTCTGGGAGCTCCAAAGCTGGCAACCTTAGTACCAGCACGTAAGCCTGTGTTTTGCAAACTGATTTTGAAGAAGTGTCTAAGCCTGTAAGAGAAATAGTACTTCAGTTGGATCTAATGGGGATAGGTTAGCAGTTACAAATTGTACCTTGTAATGGTTAAATACTTTTCAATTGTTAAGTGTTAATCTAATTCATTTGTTACAATTATACTGTGTTGTTCAATAAAGTTTGTTTTAATAAAAGCTTCCCAGTGTGTCAATAGTTTCACTGCTGGAGTGAAATACTATGGGAACAATTCTCCTACTTGCTGCACTACTGTAGCAGCACAACAGGCAAGAGACATTTATCAGGCTTGTTGCTGGGCACCATAGTTTCTGCGTATCTCCAGGGTCAGGAGTTTTAGCGCCATCAGCTCCACAGGATTGCTGATGGGGGAAGGGAGGAGATACTGCCGGGGTGGTAGGGGAGGACTATCAGGAGGAGGGGGAGGGATTGCTCGGAGAACAGGTCATGGGTATCAGAGCAGGTCTGGGAAGTGGGGGGGGGAGCAGTCCTGGCGCAGAGAGGCCAGCAATCAGGGAGATGGGGGGTGAGTGGGTCAGAGAGACTGCGATGTGGTGTCATGGAGCTGGCCAGTAATTGGGCTGGCCAGTGATCGGAAGGTTGGCAGTGCGGGGCCACTGCACATGCACCGATTGCAGTACTGGCAGATCGGCACATGTGCAATGGTCTGCTCAGTGCTATACTGCTGGCTTCTCCTATACTGTAATAGGCTCCGCCGCTGGATTTTCAGTATGAATCTCTCTGAGACACTGCAGTGCACAGAGTGTGGAAAATTCATTTTGAAAATCTTGCTAAAAAACCAGCGTGAATTACTCCAGCTTTTACACAAATTCAACTCTTAGAATTTTTTTTGGAAAATCGCCACCATATCTTCACATTAATGCCAAAAAGTGGATTTCTGATCCGTTTCCTAATACAGGGCATCATCCATTCACTTTTGAATTTATTTGCATTTGCTCTGTCATACGTTGCTTCTGGATGATGAACAATTAATTTGACAAAACAAAGGAGACATTTTTGTTAATTGTAAACTATGTTAAGGATTGTGGATACACTTAGATTCAAAGTAGCACACCAATGATTTATTGAAAGAGATGTTCTCTGCAGAGAACAGGAAGTGAAATTAAGATGGAAGCCTGTGAAAACCCCAATGACCCAATGATCAAGTCATGTGACCTGCTCTTAAAGCGATCATGCAACCACTTAAATATATATCATGAATGGTTTTGAAGCTATGCTTCAGCAGACAGTGAGAGCATCTGATACTTGGTAAAACATAATGAAAAGGAAATGAAAGATCCTGGCCAAAACACAAGTAGCATACAATGCTGAAGATAAGCGAAGCCATCGGGCATGGCACAATTCCATTGCCTCACACTAAAGACCTATGAGTTTAATGGTCTGGCAAAGGAAACTACTAAGAAGGGATGTAGCTTGTGAATGCAGGCTAATTCCCTCAGATAAAAGTTGCTGAACAAAGCTTTGACATTAGATGAATAATAACTGACTATTGAGGCAGCAGACTACATAAAACAGCAGACAAATTACTTCGAAAAAGATTTGGAACACTTCAGGCAAAATGTGTTTTTCTGACTGTAGTTTTATAACCTTTCACAGCAGGGAAATTTCTTTCAACTTCCCAGTAACATGGGGTGGAATTCTTCCCAAAAATATTCTAAATGCTGAATGTGGGGGAAAACTGAAATAAATCACACTTGTTTTCTCAGTGGGAGTTCACACTAGAATCTCGCAGAGCAATGCAGAGACCACGAGCGCAAATATTATCAAATTTTTTGTTGGGCCTATTCCCACCCGGGAGGCTGAAACCCCAGCCCCAAACTATCACCCTCCAGTTTGCTGGCCAGCTCAATTGCTGGCCTGCCCTCCCAAAACCTTCCAAGGCCCAACTGCAGCTTCCTGACCATTCTCAAGCCAGCCTCAACCACCCCGCTCCCCTCTCCCACACCAAACCATCACGATCTCCAATCCCCATGCTACACAGTGCCAATTGCCTTCACCATCCCACTATCCCTGCACCCCCCACACAGTACAGACATTCCCACAGTAAATCCCCCCTCTCCAGGCAGACTCATCCCCCCAACAGAACACCACCCCTCAACCTTCCCCCATTTGCTGGCTTCCCTCCTGCTGCCATTGATCCCAATGGCAGAGTGCCAGCAGGACACCCCCTCCCACAGATGTTCCCCTATGCCTTGCCCTCATTAGGCCTTGCCCCATGCCTGATGGACAGTGCAAGGTGCCTCCTGGGCATGGGCAATTTTCTCCATGAACAGTGCCAGGGGTCACAGGCAACACTGTGCTTTCCGATCTCCTAGGGGTCCCCAGTGGCCATCCCCTTCACTCCAGCGGGAAGTGGGGGTCTACTCTAAATCCTGCTGGAGTGAAGCATTCTGGCAGAGTGGGAGAGGCTAGCGGGCCTGGAGAATTCAGTCCCGGATTGACTAATAGCATGTAAATGATATTTAAAATATAATTTACAAGCCAGCTCCGCCAATTTCCAGGGCTAGCATCTTGAAGTGGCTACACTTCTTTTGAAGTACCTTATGGGCTGCAGAATGTTCCGAGGCTGTGCTTGGCTATAGAGCAATGCAAGTCTTTTGTTTTTTTTTATTAAGATTCTTAGCTCCTAACAGGAGTAGCAAGTTCTACGAAACAGGTTTCATTGAATGATATCCAGCATGGATAATGGAATAAAAAGGTAAAATGCTGCAGGTGCTGGGATTAGAAATATAAATAGAAAATAGTAAAAATGCTCAATCGGTCCTGCAGCCAATATCTGGAAAGAGAGAAACGGACTTAACACTTGGTGGTCTTTCATTAGAAGCGAATGGAACAGTTGCTCAATTATCTCATTGCTATTTGTGCAATGTGGCTGATGCAGAATGTGTATCATATTCATAGCGATAATCATTGCACACTAAAATAGCTGTTCTTCATGTGAAATAGCATCATAAAAATATACTATTGCAAGTACTTCAATTTTTTAAATCATTCATGAGATGTGGACATCACAAGTTGAGCCAGCATTTATTGTCCTCCTTGAGGGCAGTTAAGAACCAACCATGGGCTGTACAGTGGCATAGTGCTGCTGCCTCACAGCGCCAGGGACCCAAATCTTAGGTGATTGTCCGTGTCAAGTTTACAGGTTCTCCCTGTGTCTGCGTGGGTTTCCTTGGGGTGCTCCGATTTCCTCCCACAGTCCAAAGAGGTGCATTGGCTAAGCTAAGTTGCCTCTTTAGTGTCAAAGGGATTAATAGGTCCTGCATGGGACTGTTGTTGGTACAGGTTCAATGGGCTAAGTGGTCTCCTACACTGTAAGGGTTCTACAATTCACATTGCTGTGGATCTGGAGTCACATGTAGGATAGACTTTATAACGATGTTAAATTTCCTTCCCTGAAAATGGGTTTTCACAACGATCAGCAATGGTCATCATTAGACTTTTAATTCCAATTCTTTTGAATTCAAATTTCACCAACTGCCATGGTGGGATTCGAACACTGATCCCCAGAGCATTACTTTGAGTCTCTAGATTACTTGTCCAACAACAATACCACTACGTCACCGCCTCCTGATGAATTAATTTCGCTCTTCACTCTTTTCCCTCTTTTTAAAGTTTACTATTTATTAGTGTTATAAGTATTCACACTGCAATGAAGTTACTGTGAACATCCCCTAGTCGCCACACCTTGCACCTGTTCAGGTATACTAAGGGGCAATTTAGCACGGCCAATGCACCTAACCTGGATGTTTTGAGCTGTGGGAGGAAACCAGAGTACTCAGAGGAAACCTACGCAGACATTGGGAGAATGTGCAAACTCCACACAGACAGTGACTCAAGCTGAGAATTGAACCTGGATCCCTGATGCTGTGAGGCAGCAGTGCTAACCACTGGGCCACCATGCCACCTGCCCATGAACATTGATAGGGCCAGCATTTATTACTTAGATTTGTTGGATCAGTTCAGAGGGCTGTTAAGATCCATCTGCACTGCTGTGAGCTTACGATAATACATGGATAACTAAATAACTTCCCTCTGGGATGTTACGTGATCCAGACAGGTTTTTACAACAATCCAGTGATCTAACTCCACATCAGATCGATTTAATTCATTGACTGAAGTTAAACTCCCCAGTAACAATGGTGGAATTTGAATCAAAACTTCCCATATCACACATCTGTCTCTCCTTTCCTTCAGTATCCCCTTAGCATTGAGTAATAATCACTGCAGATATTCCTGGGGAGAAATATAAGAGCCAATTCACTTGACAAGGAACTGTTAATGAAGGCCAAATATTCAGCAATGGCCAAAAACAGAAAGCCATGATGTAGAGATGCTGGCATTGAACTGGGATAAACACAGTAAGAAGTCTCACAACACCAGGTTAAAGTCCAACATTTTAAAGTCCAGAAACTTTAACCTGGTGTTGTGAGACTTCTTGCTGCAGAAACAGAAAGAGCAGGAGAAACGAGAGCAGCACTTTGTTTTGCTAAGAGAAGATGCAATGTTCCAGGGCTGCAATCCAACTATAAAGTACTTGTTAGAAACTATGCCATAAATAACATGAGTGCAGAAAGGCATGATCAAAATCAAGGTTGTGCTTGATATCAACAAGGCATTTCTTACTTAGATGCTATTGCCAGGACATCTGAGAAGCAAATGAGTTGCTCTTTTTGGCTGGCGAACAACAATTACTGCATTCCAAACATAACTAACTGCTTTGCAGCCGCTTTGGGCATTCTAAGATATCCTATCAAAACTAGTTCTTTCATTTCATAGAGGGAGGGAGACGGTGCCATTTGCCCCATCGTGGCAATGCAGGCTCCTGAAAAGTGTAATCTAGTTATCCCCATTTTCCTGTTATTTCATACGGTCATGCAATTTCCAATTCCTTTTGAGGGCTATTATTGATTTGATTTATTATTGTCACATGTATCAATATTGCATTGTTTCTGGCACATTCTACAGACAAAGCGTTTGTAGAGAAGGAAAGGAGAGAGTGCAGAATGTAGTGCTACAGTTATAGCGAGGCTGGAGAGAAAGATCAACTTAATGCAAGCTCCACAATACTGGCTCACAGTCAGGTTGGGAGCATGGCAGTGAAGGGAACTGCTCTTCCCTTCCAGGGATGGACCCTCTCGCATCTGCTTGATACCATAGAGGAGAGAAAGGGGACAATCCAACTTTGGGCTGGCTGGGCAACCTCCAGCAAGGTCACAAATCTCAACTGAGAAACGCTGATGGCACAGACCAGTGCCAGTCACCTCCACAAGAGGATAGGGGTGTTTCATTCTGCCAAGGTAAGTGCTCCGAGTTTCCTCTCACACTCCACCTTAGCACCATCCTTGGAAAGTTACCTCGACCCCATAGGCTGCCACCTCGCAACACCTCACCACTTGTCTTCCCCTAAGCTTCCTCACACCCCTGGCATTCTTCTCATACAACCCTTCCCCGATCTCGTAAAGACTTACAAATTTCTAACAGGACTAAACAGGGTAGATGCAGGGAGGATGTTCCCGATGGTGGGGTGAGTTCAGAAGCAGGTTCACTGTCTGAGGATTTGGGGTAGACAATCTAGGACGGAGGTGAGGAGACATTTCTTCATCAAAGAGCGGTGAGCCTGTGGAATTCATTGTCACTGGAAGTAGTTGATGCCAAAATACTGTATGTAATCAAGAGGTGACTGCATATAGCACTTCGAACAAATGGGATCAAAGGTTATGGGGAGAAAGAGGGATTAAGCTGTTGAGTTGGACGATTAGCCATGATCGTAATGAATGACAAACCAGGGTGGAAGGGCCAAATGGCCTCCTCCTGATCCTATCTTCTATCTTTCTATGCATCATGCCCACACATGCCAAGTTTCTTCTGACAAGTGACTAGCTAACATCATTCCCATGTGTTTTCCTTCAGAATAAGCTTACTCGCAGTCTCTGTAGTGAGAGAAGGCAGGCGGTGGGCTGAAGGCATCAATTCCATATGTGAAGAGAGCCTTGGAGTTCACAGGGGAGCAGCAGGAACAATCTGTGCGGAGAGCGAGTGGACGGGCCAGAGAAAAATGAGGAGCCCCTGAACCTTCATGCAGATGACCAAACGCAAGTGAATTCTGAATCATTCAGCAAATTGTCCTGGCCACATCTTGGTACCATCTTCCATTCCCTGCAGGAACAGCACCTGATCATCCTGACCCATCCGCCAGCTGTGTCCCATTGCCCACTTGCCACGCCACCTCGGAGGAAATCTCAGAAGAGGACACTGAAGCTGTGACACAGCTATCACCCTCACTATCCACCAGCGCCCACGCGCACCTCGGTGGGCTACATCTTCAGACAGTCTTCTGGGTCACAATCTGATGAGATTCTGATGTACATCAGATGGAGATAGTAACATCCCAGGGAACAGGCAATTGGAGATCTGCTGGATCCCAAGACTCAACTGTCCCCCAGCCAGGTACCTCTGGACACGTTTGTCTCTGAGCTAAAAACTCAGAGCCAGGAATATCAGGAAGGGGTGCCAGTGGGGGAGACACTCTTGTGACTAAAAGGCTGAATGGCCTCTCAGAAAGACAAAAATCCTTCTATCAATGGAGATTTGCCAGCAACGTATGGCACACAGGCCAACGTTGCAAGAGTGACATCCGTATTGGAAACCATGGATACAGTTGGGGCATGTTCTCCCCGTGTCTGCGTAGGTTTCCTCCAGATGCTCTGGTTTGCTCTCACAGTCCAGAGATGTGTGGGTTAGGCTGATTGGCTAAGTTGCCCCTTAGGGTCAGAGGGCTAGCTAGGGTAGAGGTGTGAGGTTACAGGAGTAGGGCCTGGATGAGCTTGTGTTTGGCACAGACTCGATAGGCCAAATTGTGTCCTTCTGTACTGGAGTGATTCTATGGAAAGCCTTTAGCAAGAGGTCAGATCTATGACAGGAGAACTCAGAAAAGTCGCTCAGTCCCTGAGGATCATGGCGGAAAGTCTCAACCAAGTGGTGCAGACAATAGTGGGCATCAAGAACTGGCATTGGCAGATGATGGTAGGGCTTCTGGAGGCCATTCCAACTGCTCTTCCACCCCATGGAGTGACCATGAGCATTTAGAGGGAGGAGGAATGTTGAGCACATCCAGGGCCTTTCATCCAAGCCAATCTGAATCCCATCTTCCCCTCCTTGAGACCATTGCAACTCACTTACAGCAGAACAGGGTGCCTCAGCACATACTGTACACTTATAAGGTTTATTTATTAGTCACAAGGAGACTTACATTCACACCGCAATGAAATTACTGTGAAAACCCCATAGTCGCCACATTCTAGTGCCTGTTCAGGTACACTGAGAGAGAATTTAGCATGGCCAATGCATCTAACTAGCACATTTTTTGAACCATGAGAGAAAACTGAAGCACCTGGAGGAAACCCATGCAGATATGGGGAGAATGTGAAAACTCCACACAGACGGTGTCCCAAACTGGGAATCGAACCCAGATCCTATATTTACAAGGATGTTGCCTGGATTAGGAGGCATGCCCTATGAAGATAGGTTGAAGGAGCTAGGTCTCTTCTCCCTGGAGAGATGATAGAGGTTTACAAAATGTTAAGAGGAATAGATAGGATGGATTCTTGGAGGCTATTTCCCAGAGCTGAAATGGTCACTACGAGAGGACACAGGTTTAAGGTGCTGGGCAGTAAGTATAGAGGAGATGTTAGGGGTAAGTTTTTCACTCAGAGGGTGGTGAGTGAATGGAATCGATTGCCGTCGGTGGTGGTGGAGGCGAATTTGCTGGGGTCTTTTAAAAGACTTCTGGGTGAGTACATGGGATTTAATGGGATTGGGAGTTACAGATAGTTCTATGGCCTAGTTGGTATGGGTATGATCGGCTCAACTTGTGGGCCGACGGGCCTGTTTGTGCTGTAGTGTTCTATGTTCTATGTTATCCCTGGCACTGTGAGGAACAGTGCTAACCACTGTGCCACTGTGCTGCCCCACAGCACTTACACAGCACGTGACGGACTCCTGGTAAAATCACATCCTGTGGTTTTCAGACTTTTATGACAGAAGATTTTTGGGAAGGATGTGTTTTGTATGTCACTATTCAAAGAATAAGAAAATGCCACCCCGTCAACATTTCTCTTCAGCAAGTTGAAAACAGATTAACTGAGCATTCAATTGTTGTCTTTGTGGGATCATCCTCTGCTGTCTGTGTCACGTTTCAAATTAAATTAATTCATTTTAGTCTGGTACACCGAATCAATGTTACATAAGAAGTTTCCTACATTTTCTTTTCCCTTCTTCTTTTCTTTTACAGCATCCATCGGTGCAAAAATCAAAAACTATTTAATTATGAACAATGTAACTTGGGCTACTCACACAATTTATCACACTTGAAGGTTTTATGATTGTAGTCAGATTGTAATCATTTTTGTGACTTTCTCACTGGCCCATCTAAAAATACCTTAATTTATTTTTAAAAAGTCCATTTATCACCAGGGGCCATCTGCCTCTTTTAATTGCATTTTCATTTCCTCTATAAAGTAATCTTGCATTACTGAACTCTCTATATCTCTGCAGAGGTTATTTTTAAGAAAAGGAATTACAGAAATGATTTTCATATAATAACAATGTGATGGCAGCAAACGTTATTACATTTTAATAAACCTAGTTAGTTCTCAGCAACCATTAGAAAATCAGGTGATGTCTGTGTCCAAGTTGAATTTTATCCCTAAAATAGCAAAACAGTGCAGCAAAATCATGGAACTCTTTTCCATATTAGGGTTTTGGAAATCTAAAATTCCATCTCCAAAATATTATTGATGCTGGGTTAGTTAAAATCTTCGAGAGATTAACAGATGTTGTTGGGTGAATAGTTCACTCATCTGCTTAGGGTTAGGCTTAGGTTTTTGGGGTCGGATAGAGGACATGTCCCCTTTCTTTTGTGCTCTGCCACTTGTTGTTCAGCTCACATCCAAGCCTTGTTGTCCCTTGTGATGCCTTGTCCTTACATTGTAGCTCATTGTCTTCTTGTTCCAAGAACAAAGAACAAAGATCCGTACAACACTGGACAGCCCTCCAAGCCTGCTCAGATCACGTTGTCCTATCGAGATCAACCTCTATTCCTCATCTGTTCATGTGTCTATCCAGATAAGTCTCAAGTATCACAAATGTGTTTGCCTCAACCACCTTACTTAGCAATGCATTCCAGGCTCCCATCTCACTATGTAAAAAACCTCCCGGCACATTCCACTGAACCTTCCTCCCCCTAGCCTTGAACTTGTGTCCCCTTGTAATTGTCATTTCTGCCCTGGGAAAAAAGCTTCCCACTGTTAATCTATTTTTGCCCCTCATAGTTTCATAAACTTCTACCAGAATGCCCCTCAGCCTCCGTCTTTCTAGAAGAACAATTCTAGTTTATTCAATGTCTCCTCATTGCTGATTCCCTCCATGCCAGGCAACATAATGATAAGTCTTTTCTGTATTCTCTCCAAAGCCTCCATACCCTTCTGGTAGTGTGGTGACCAGAATTGGATACAGTATTCCTAACATGGCTTAACCAATGTTTTATATAACGTTCCCTTAAAGTATACTTATATTTGTCTATCAGAGCTTTTCCATTTTTATTCATGTTAGTCTTTATTTTGTGCAGAGTGGTTGGGTGGGGGTATGGCAGGGGCAAAAAAGGAAAATGGGAGTTCTTTTGTTCATGGAGGTAAGGTAAGAAGAAACAAGAGGAGATAAAGAGGGGGCCTGAGGGAAGGGACGGTGGGTAGGCAGGGGGAGGCTGTGTACCCTATTCTGTAAATGCCTAGAGAAGTTGTGGTTGGTTAAAGCATTTTTCAGACAGTTTGAGTACCGGGGTATTATCTGTATATGAGAAAGTGCCAGATATTGTGAGTACTTTTCTTTTGGGTTTCCCTCAGGAATATGATTAAGGGATATGATTAAAGTGTATAAGATTGTGGGAGGCCCACACAAGGTGAGCAGGGAACAGTTGTTTTTCTTTGGTTAGGATTCAGGTTAGGGTTAGGATTAGGGTTAGGATTTCGGTTAGGGTTAGGGTTAGGGTTCGGGTAAGGGTTTGGGTTGGAAATCTGCTGTCCTTACCTGGTCTGGCCTAAATGTGTCTCCAGACCCACAGCAATGTGGTTCACTCTTAACTGCCCTCTAAAGTGACCACGTAGGTCACTCAGTTCAAGGGTAGTTAGAGTTGGGCAATAAATACCAGCCAGCCAGCAATGCCCACAATCTCTAAATGAATAAAAGAAAGGACAGTGATCAAAGCTAGCTCAGTGGAGATGAGATGCAGTCCTGCTAACTATTCTCTGGCTACCCTTTTGCTCTTTATATATATAAAAAGCCATGGGATTTTCCTTAATCCTGCTGGATTAAGACTAATGACTAATTGTGACCCATTTTAGCCCTGCTGACTCCTTGCTTAAATTTCTTTTTACTTTCCTTGTGATCCACTCTTGCTTCATGTATTCCCATCCTCGCAGCTTTGACAAGTGTTTCCTTTATCTTTTTGACTAGTCTCACAATATCTCTTGTTATTCAAAGTTCCCAAAGTTTGCCATACTTATCCTTCAACCTTCCAGGAATAAATCCCTGTCAACTTGTACTTGGAAACCTCCCACATGCCAGATGTTGATTTGCCCTTAAACATCTGGCCCCAATCTATATTTTTCAGTCTTTACCTAATATTGGTGTATTTAACCTTCCCCCACTTTCACCTGTGGAGTACATTTATCTCTATCCATGAGTACCTTAAAGCTTACTGAATTGTGGTCACTATTCCAGGCTGCTACAGTCTGGGCTGCAGTGTATCAGATAAAATATCAAACTGAGACCTTTTCTACTTGTTCAGTTGGATGTAAGGATTGCCGTGTCACCATCTGATCAATATTCATCCTTTAACCGACAGACTAACTGCTCATTTGCTGTTTTGTGGAACTTTGCTTTGGAATTATAGAATCATAGAATCCATACTGTGCAGAAGGAGGTCGTTCAGCACATCGACCTGAACTAAGAAGAATCCCTGTAACCATATATATTTACCTTACTACCTCTTTGAAACTAAAAGATAATTTAGCATGGCCAATCAATCTAACTCGCACATTGTTGGGAGGAAAGCAGAGCACCCAGAGGAAACAGACACAGGGAGAATGTGCAAATTCCACACAGATGGTGACCCAAGCAGGCAATCGAACCCAGGTCCCTGGCACTATGAGGCAGCAGTGCCAACCACTGTGTCACTGTGCCGTCCCTTTATGCAAATTGTTTGCCATGTTTGTGTGTTTAGCAGTCACTACACTTTGGACCAAATTCATTGGCTGCAAAATGATCTGGATTGCCTTGGGGATGTGAAAGGTGCAATATAAACGTACGTTCTTTCTCTCTTTGCTGGATAGTATATAGGCGTAATGTACCTCACCCATCGACAGAGAGAATTTATGTTCAGAGAGAGCCTTTCATGACAAGCAGACATCCCAAAGTACCTCACAGAACAATAGATGCTGTTGACACGCTGTTGTGATTTTGGAATTGCAGTAAACAATTTGCAAGCTGCACCACAGTAAGATAAATAACTAGATTACTTTTAGTGACAGCATTTTTGTTAGAAGGTCATGGGTTCAAGTTCCACTCTGGATTCTTCAGTTCATGATCTGGACTGAACACTCCTGTGCATGGCCAAGGGAGTGCTATAGTGTCAGAGGTGCTGTCTTTTGGAATAGCTGTTGATCCAAATCTCTGTTTGCCGTCCAGGAGATCTCAAGACATAATTTCTAAGAAAGCAGTTGCCTGGCCTGTACTTATCCCTTAACAAACATGTCAAGAACAGATGAAAACAATCTGGAAATACTCAGCATACCTGACAGCCTCCATAAAGAGGGGAACAGATTAACATTTCAGTTTGAGTTCAAATGTATTTCATTGGCTGTACGGCTTTGGGACATCCTGAGGTTGTAATGGGCGAAATATCAATGCAAGTTCTTTCTTTCATTCTTTGCTTTCACTGTTGTCATGGGTGCAAGTACAGGAACTGTTCTGATTGGCAGTTCTTCTATCTTTTCTGGGACTGTGGTTCTTAAGAGTGGTTCTCACTTTGTGTGTAGTAATGTAGTTTTCTCTAACGCATGCACAAAGGGTGACATGGTGGCACAGTGATGAGCACTACTGCCTCACAGTGCCAGGAACCCTGGTTCGGTTTGGGTCACTGTCTATGAGGACTCTGCACATTCTCCCCGTGTCTGCGTGGGTTTCCTCCAGGTGCTCTGGTTTCTTCCCACAGTCCAAAAGACTTGTTGGTTAGGTTGATTAGCCATGCTAAATTCTCCCTCAGTGTACCTTGAACACTAGAGTGTGGTGATTTGGGGACTTTCACAGCAGTGTTAATATAAACCTACTTGTGACTAATGAATAAACTTTATTTTCGTGAATATTCAGAGAACATGAACAGATCGATGGGGACCATTCGTGATCCCTGCTGGGGTGGATCTTACCGGCGAATCGGAAACACAAGTGAGCCCAAAACAATATGGGCGTCGGCTCGCGAGGCTGATTACGTTATAAATAATGGTCAGGGAAAATGGCAACCAGCCTGACGTCAGCTCCATTTCCCTCTGAAATTCCCCGCCCCGTTAAGCTACTCAACCAGCATAGCAGGGCAAGAAAATCACACGCCTTATCTACAGATCTTCCACAATGCCAGGAATAATGATTATCTTCTCTGTACTCGATGGACGTTCTGACAAGTCCTCCGTTGCAATTCATTGCTGGACTTGTCCTTTCTGATTGGACTGGCTCTCCAGTCTCATGACCTGCCATTTCACCCAAAAAACATTTTACTCCTCTCTGCAAAAACAAACCATAAAGGCTAATAAACAACAGGAATCAAAGGAAACAACAGAACAAAAACACACGCATTTGTTTCTAAGCATCCTTACAATTTTTCCTTTGCGTCATTTCCAGCAATGTTCCAGAGATTAATCTTAAATGCTGCGACCTCCAGGTCCATTAAAAAAAAGACTATCAACCCTGTTCCTGGGCCAAAGCTTGAAAGCGAGAGATTGTTAGATTTTCTATCATTGCACATGAGCGGAACAGCACTGTGCTCCCAAACCGTGCTGGGGAGGGCTTGTTGTATGAACATGGGAAAAGGAAAATGATTACAACAGTTTAAAAGCAGCATGTTCCAATCATTCTAAGCCAACAACAACATTACACATTACATAATTCCCTATTTGTCAGGCCCAGCTAGATGTGGACGAGATGGTTGATCAGTCTAGTAGGGAACAAGAGGAGCTGCCAGTGAAATAGACATTCCACAATCTAAACCGTATGTTCCAAACAGATTCATTCAACCTTTGTACTTCCAAACAAAAAGCTTCAAAAACCATGTTTGGATCTGCAATGCAATCAAATGCGACTTGGCTGGGATACTCCGGGGTCACTAGTGCCAGCCAGGAATTCCAATGGTCCCAGGGCTAAATCCGCATTCTTTCTGTTAGGCAAGCGAGTCACCTGAACTGCTCTACCTGGATCAATCAGTTTCTGACCCAGCCTGCGCAAGAACCTGATCAGAACCAATTACTCTAAATTTCATTTCATTACCGGGTTGGCCTCCCACTCCATACCCGAGAATCCCAAATGGAAATCCAGCGTGAATCAATTAATATAGGACCTGGAGCAGGATTATCTCCATCCAGCTCTCTATCTGCTCCATCTTGCTCTCTGTCTGCTCCATCCTGTTCTCTATCTGCTCCACCCTGCGTTCTATCTGCTCCATGCTGCTCTTTATCTGTTCCATGCTACTCTCTATCTACTCCAGTCTGTTCTCTATCTGTTCCATGCTGCTCTCTATCTGCTCCATCCTACACTCCATTTGCACCGTCCTGCTCTCTATCTGCTCCATCCTGCTCTCTATCTGCTCCATGCTGCTCTCTATCTGCTCCATGCTTCTCTCTATCTGCTCCATCCTGCTGTCTATGTGCTCTGTGCTGCTGTCTATCTGCTCCGTCCTGCTCTCTATCTGCTCCATCCTGTTGTCCTGATATGACTAACATCTGCAAACCACATTAGTCTGGGCACCTTTTGGGCCAGTATGACATCCTGCCTGCCCAGCAGGTGATCAGACAGGCATAGTCTCCCCAGAATGGGAGAGGAGAGCACCATTTTGGTTGGGTGGTAATTTAATCCTGTTGGTCATGTAGCAAAATGGTAAAGAGGTTCCTGATCACCTTTGGGAAAATGGTGACCCACCATCCTATGCTATGACGGTCACACCTGCAAGTTCCTGCCACCATTGCCCATTGTCAAGAAGGACTTTTTTTTGATTCATGTCTTAGTCTCCGCATCTGCCAATCATGAAACCTACAACTGGCTGGGACAGAAACTTTGAACTTATAGTGCAGAATGAGCCATTGAGTCTGCACCGACAACATTCCCACAGAGGCCCTATCCCCAAAAACCCACATATTTATCTCCTAATCCCCCTGACACTGAGGGCAATTTATCATGGCCAATCAACTAAGCCCACACATCTTTAGACTGTGGGAGGAAACTGGAATATCCAGAGGAAACCCAATGTAGACATGGGGAGAACATGCAAACTCCACACAGACAGTGACCCGAGCCAGAATTGAACATGGGTTCTTGGCACTCAGGGGCAGTAGTACTAACCACTGTGCCATCCTTCCCAGTAACAATGTGTTTGTCTGACCTGTGACTGGAGCTACACCATTTCTACAGGTTTTTGCTCCCATTACTAGCCTCATCTAGGGTGCCACATGAGAATTTAGCAATGATTACAAAGCGCCTGGATTTCAAACAATAAACTTTGAGCACCTGAGTACCTTGAACTGTTTTTCACTCAGGAAACTTTTTCTTCGAGCTGCTCAGGGAAAGCACAGTGTGTTCTGTACAAAGTGATTGAATGGAAGTGTTCACTTGTACCATATGGCTGTTACAGGACAGAATTGACTGTGCCTGGGTATCCCACGTCATCTGTCTTCAGTGAGGTTCTCCTTCCATACTTTGGTTAAAGTGCCAAGTTGGTTGGAAGTGTGAGCTGACTGCAGTGAAGAAAGGCATCTTGGTGAACAGGGTAAGCAACTTTGTCTTTCCTCGAATAAATGGACTGAAGGATTGGGAAATTTAACAGCACAAAGACTGAAAAATGGAAATGAGAGTTTTCGTTGCTCTCTGATTGCAGGACGCATGGTCTGTGCTCGATTCTCGGGCAGTTGTCCTGTCACCTCTACCCTGCCAAGGATTCCAGGTGCCAAACCCCTTTAGGGTCAACATCCAGGCTCCATGAGTAGCAATTAAGTTGAGGGTTATCCTCTGTGGAAGTGTAGTTCTCCTGTGATTAGCAGTGCTGCCGCACAGTGCCAGGGACCCGGGTTCAATTCCAGCCTCAGGTCACTGACTGTGTGGAACTTGTACATTCTCTCCTTGTCTATGTGGGTATTCACTGGGTGCTCCAGTTTCCTCCTACATCCAAAGATGTGCAGGTTAGGTTGATTGGCTATGCAAAATTGACCCAACTATCAGGGGAATTAGCAGGGTAAATATGTGGGTTTACGGGAATAGGATCTAGATGGGATTGTGGTTGGTGCAGACTCAATGGGCAAAATGGCCTCCTCCTGCACTGGAGGGATTCTATGATTCTATGATACGTGATTCCTAACACAGGGGTAATGTCTGTCACAACTACAGCCTTGTGGCATGCATGTGTTCTGAGTTGGAGAGGCTGAGGAGACAAGGGCTAAAGGCAGATCCCCTTGGCCCCTCTTATCAGCATTATTGACTGCCTCAACTCTTACATGGCACAGTCCAAAGTTACCTGCTGGAGAGCGACTGCCTTTCACCACCGCCCCCCCCCCCCCCCCCCCCCCCCCCGCAATGTCAGCATCATCGGCTGAGTGATTGATGCTACAGTTTTATCCTTTGCGTGTCTGTGATGATGCTGTGTATGACCTCTCTGGGAGGTTGGCTGCCTTCTCTGGCACAGTGAAAGCTGACCATTCTCTGTCACAATGTCAGCTTCGTGCTGATGTTAAATTTATGAAATTCCTTCATAATGTCAAGCGATTTCAGTAGGAGAAGACTTCCAGCCAGCCAGCAGAAAATAAAACCATCATCCGATTTCTAAAGAGTGTTTTTTATTGTACTTGCAAAATACACGCAGAACTTTGCCCCTGCACGAGCGTGCAATCTTGTTGGTGTATTAGTTTCATTTGTTTCCAAGTGTGAAACTTCCCTGATGAATTCTGAAGCATTTCTTGTCAGTAGATGCTACAATTGATCTAAAGTGCAGTTTTATTAAATTTATTGTTTGTAATTCATTATTCTCTGCACAATTTAGTCTCTCTTTATTCAGTAATGTTACTCCAACGTAAGGCAGTGCAAGAAACTTTATTCAATGTAGCTAGTGGTTCAAGGAGGCAGTTCAACAGCTTCTCAAGGGCAATTTTGCCCTTACCAGCAAAGCCCACATCCCATACATTAATTTAATGAAAGGTCTGTTTAGAATGGATTGCAGGGAGCAGTTATTGCTGAAATATTATTAACAACTGTTTTGATAATCCACTGGGCAAAATATTGGTGTGAAGTTCATTATAAGGACGTTAAAATATCATTCAATCTAAGGCACTGTGTTGTAGTGTCACAAATATGTAAAAAAGTTAAGGAAAGACCATTCAGCCTGAAATCTGACTACCAGATCTCCTTCTTCACCGTCACCACTGGTCTACAGAATAAATTTTCAAAATTTATTAGTCACAAATAGGGTTTACATTAGCACTGCAATGAAGTTGCTGTGAAATACCCCTAGTCCTCACACTCTGGTGCCTGTTCAGGTCTTTCAGACTGTGGGAGGAAACCGGAACACTCAGAGGAAACCCACACAGACATGAGGAGAACGTGCAAACTCCACACAGACGGTGACCCAAGCTAGGAATTGAAGCCAGGTCCCTGGCACTGTGAGGCAGCAATGCTAATAACTGTGCCACTGTATCACCTTAAAGAGCTAACTCATTAGGGATATCGAAATAAAGAAAAGAGGATGGCAGTAAAGAGGGGAAATTTCAGAAAGACAACATGCATTCAGGAAAACATCATCACAAATCCCTCCAAATCATGCAGCATTCTAATTTTGAGAAATTGCTCATCATTGAACTGCCTACATAACTGCATCATGAGAGCAAAGTTACTACAGACTTCAGCAGTTCAGGAAGAAGGTTCATTGTCATCATATCAATGTCAATAAATGACAAACTTGTTAGTGACACTAAAAACCAGTGAATAGATCAATTAAAAAAAGTTATTTCCCATAGCAATCAAGCAAGCCACGAAACACCACAAACATCCATGGTGCATTGGTAGAAAACTTTATTAACCAGCAGACCAAAAGCAATCACATGCCCTCAATTTTCAGGCTTAAATCCTTTGAATCAGAAGCAAGAAATTAACAAATTGTCAATGTGAGAAAATGCCTCAATTTTAAAACACCCATCTCTGTTTTCGAATCCTCCCATGGCATCACTCCTTCTCTACAATGTTCTCTGCGCGCTCCTTCAATTCTGGCCCCCCACACATCCGTGAATGCCTCTGTTTCACCATGTCCTCAGCCATCATGGCCCCTGCATCTCTGTCTCACCATCTCTCCCTCTCCCCCTTTATGATGCTCCTTAAAGCTAGCTTTTCACAAAGCTTTCAGTCAGGTGATCGAATATTGCTTTAATAATGAAGACAGTAAATGATGGAAATACTCATCGCCAATGACAGCATCTGTGAAGGAGGGACAGAGCTCACAGAGTTACGGGGCAGCGCGGTAGCACAATGGTTAGCACTGCTGCACCACAGCTCCAGGGACCTGGGTTCGATTCCTGGATGGGTCATTGTCTGTGTGGAGTTTGCACATTCTCCTCATGTCTGCATAAGTTTCCTCTGGGTGATCTGGCTTCTTCCCACAGTCCAGAGATATGTGGGTTAGGTTACTCGGCCATGCTAAAATTGCCACTTCATGTTCTGAGTTGTGTAGATTAGAGGGATTAGCTGGTAAATATTTAGGGATATGGGAATAGGAATGGGTGGGACCAAAGAGATGGATGGGGGTAAGGCGGTTGATGTGGTATATATGGACTTTAGTAAGGCGTTCGATGGAGATAGTGAAGAGGGGTGTTATAGTTTGCAGAGAGACTTGGACAAGTTGCAGAGCTGGGCTGAGAGGTGGCAAATGGAGTTTAATGTGGAAAAGTGTGAGGTAATGCACTTTGGCAGGAATAATAAATGTGTAGAGTATATGGCTAATGGTAGGATTCTTAATAGTGTTGATGAACAGAGGGATCTTGGTGTATTTGTGCATAGATCCCTGAAAGTAGGCAGTCAAGTCGATAAGGTTGTTAAGAAGGCATATGGAGTCTTAGCTTTTATTGGTAGGGGGATTGAATTTCGGAGCCGCACGTCATGTTGCAACTGTACAAAACTCTAGTGCGGCCGCACTTGGAGTATTGTGTGCAGTTCTGGTCCCCACATTATAAGAAAGATGTGGAGGCATTGGAGAGGGTACAGAGGAGGTTTACCAGGAGGTTGCCTGGTATGGAGGGCAGGTCTTATGAGGAGAGGCTGAGGGATTTGAGGTTGTTTTCGTTAGAAAGGAGGCGGCTAAGAGGTGACCTTATCGAAACATATAAGATGATTAGAGGTTTAGATAGGGTGGACAGTGATAGCCTTTTTTCTAGGATGGAGAAAGCTAGCACGAGGGGACACAGCTTTAAATTAAGGGGTGATAGTTATAGGACGATATCAGAGGTAGGTTCTTTACCCAGAGGGTGGTTAGGGAGTGGAATGCCCTGCCTGCGGCAGTTGTAGATGCGCCAAGTTTGGTGGCGTTTAAGAGGTTAGTTGATAAGTTTATGGAAGAGAAGGAATGGTTTAGTTTGGAGGGTCATTGCTTTTTTCATAATTGGTCGGTGCAACATCGAAGGCCGAAGGGCCTGTTCTGCGCTGTAATGTTCTATGTTCTATGTTCTATGTTCTATGTTCTGGTCAGTGCAGACTCAATGAGCCAAATGGCCTCTTTCTGTGCTGTAGCGTTTCAATGATTTAACATGTCACTTCATGACCCTCCATCACGTCAGGAGAAATTTTGCTTGGCTATGGAGAAAGACCAGGGGAATTAAGAGTGTATGGAATATCTATCCAATTGCTTTACGAGCTTATTTTCCATAGAATCATAGAATCCCTACAGTGCAGGAGTCCATTCAGCCCACTGAGTTTGCAATTCCACTCAAATCCTATTCCCGTAACCCCACATATTTACCCTGCCAATCTCCTGATAGAAAGGTCAATTTAGCAAGGCCAATCAACCTAACCTGCAAATCTTCGGACTGTCGGAGCAAACCAGAGCACTCAGAGAAACTCATGCAGACACAGGGAGAATGTGTAAATTCCACATAGATAGTGACCTGAGGCCAGAATTGAACACAGATCCCTGGCACTGTGAGGCAACACTGCCAACCACTGTGCCACTATGCCACCCACTCTCTTAGCATGGCATGAATAATCAGAAGTCCTAACTCTCCAAGTCTCTAGCAGAAACTGAATGTGAGAAGAACAAAGCTTCATTTTGCAAACCATCCAACAACACATCACCCTGATTAGAATTTAACCATCTTCAGCAGCAGCTGTAATGTAAGTTTGTATCAGTGCAAGAGGAGAACAGAGTTGGGAAATCTTGCCATCTAGTGTCAGAAGTGGTTCACAAAGGTTTGACTTGGAATATGTTATAACACATGGAAATCACTTGTAACAGCAACAACTTCTGTTAAAAGAATATTTAAAAAGCTGCCAAAATATTCCTCACAGAAGCAAAACCCGTAAGTATCAATCCTGGTTCAGATGGTTTACACTTCCCTCTGAGTCTCTAGGTTCCAGAGCACAAAAGTCCAAACTATGGCTCCAGTGCCCCACAGAGTGAGTGCTGCACTGCTGGACATTAACCTGAGTCCCTGCCTGCGATGCAAAAGATCCCACAGCACTATTTCCAAGAAGAACAGGGGAATTTCCGATAGTGCAAATGGCATAATTACTAACATAAGGTGGTCAAAGTAACAACATTTTTTCAAATTTCAAGAAGGTAAGAATCTTAAGGGTATGATTCCATGTTTGAGAGGGGAATGATTCAGGAAAAAAGAGGCTCAAGATTGCTCACAGGAATTTGTCATGATTGTAGATTGTACAACATGTGACCTTTAAGAATTTTTTTAAATCATGCTCTCTGCATCAGCAAGGTGCTTTGGCTTCATTGTTGCTAGACTGTCTAATAACAATCTTTTTACTACTCCTTCAGTGTTTTAAATGGGATTGTTTACTTTCACTCTGCGATCTCTTATGACACTGCATTGTTAGGAGGAAGGTCATGTGTTTTAGACATTTTTTTCTTCCGAGTGAATTAAAGGTTTCTTTTTCTGTTTTGGCTGGCTACAGGTTTTTAATTTGAGAAAGGGCATGAAGCTGAAAAGAAGTGTTTTCTCACT
Organism: Sphyrna mokarran; assembly: GCA_024679065.1. Taxonomy (NCBI): domain Eukaryota; kingdom Metazoa; phylum Chordata; class Chondrichthyes; order Carcharhiniformes; family Carcharhinidae; genus Sphyrna; species Sphyrna mokarran. Next base: position 8,495,650 of record JAGIQG010000003.1, on the reverse strand, counting down.
CTTTGCCAGGTTTTGAAAATTCGGCTGGTTCGCTGAAAGCCTTCTTGTCTTCCTGGAGTAGAACAACTGCTGTTAGGGGTTTGACCAGAGTCTCCTTGGTGTTCTGGGAAGCTGCTCTGACTTCAAACTGTTTTACATAGAACATAGAACAATACAGCACAAACAGGCCCTTTGGCCCACGAGTTGCGCTGATCACATCTACCAATCCATGTGGATTATAGATAGGTATATCTATAACCCCCTATCTATAACCCCCTATCCCATTCATTTTGGATGTATCCAGAGGCTGCTAGAAATTACAAGGCTGAGAGCTCAGTGCTTCTATTCTCCAACCAAAGTTCATAGTTCCAATATTAAGTGATGATTAGTCTTTGCTGTGTCAAACAAATGGAAAAGGTTTTTGTCAATGGGAAGATTTTGTTTGATTGGAACATTTTAAATATATTGTCACTACACAATACCCACTCTAAAATGGCCTGTTTTCTAGTTGATTCCTCAAACTATTAAATCACAAAACCATCCCCAATACACATTTCAGGAATTCCTCCTCTCTACTGTATTGTTACTCATTTGATTTGCCCAATCTACGTGCAGATTAAAGTGACCCATAATTACACATATTTGTTACTTCATATGTATCTCTAATTTCCTGTTTAATGCCATTCCCAACATCATCAGTACAGATTGGGGGTCTATATTGTTGTAAAGTTGGTGTTTGCAAAAATTATAAAATATCGTAAAATGTTCAAGGTGAAAGTATTGAATGGTCCCTTTAAAAGTTGGCATTATTCCTGTATTTAAAAAGATGCAGGTCCACATGAGGTACATAGACTGAAACATTATATTAAAGGCCAAGCAGTAATGTTGCCAAGAGAGTAGACTGTTTTTGAATTTTGCCCAATCAATTTAAGTTAGGCACTTGAATAACATCAGCCTATTAGATTTAAATTTGATGTCTTGGTAACCTGAGAACCAAGCCTATTGTGGGGTTGTTGATATATCATCAGGGGTGTAAGAGATGGAGGGAAGGGCAGTGGCACAAACTGAAGAAGAACATCTGCCACAGCTCACAGCTTTAGAGGCTATTGCCTCTGCCACAGCTCATTTATGTCTTAAGTCAAAATCTCAGCACAGTAGCGAAGGGATCAAAGGTAGCAAAGAATAAAGTCCAGACAGAAGAAAGGAACAGAGAAGACCAGAAGATTCCAGAAGATGACAAAGCTGGTCGTAATTTGAGATTGACTAAATCCTATGGTGTTAATGAGTAGGAATTGTATTTATCTGAACAGCATTCCCTTAGAATCATGGTTTATTTGGTTTGTTAATAGTTTAGTTAACCTGTTCACTTAGTTTGATAAATAAAGTGCTACTTGTTGATTTTAAAGAGAGAGTTTCAGGTAATTATTTTGATTTAATACAAAACGTTGCTGAAGAGCATATTGTACTACTTCTCACACACTTCTAACAGATTATGAGGTGAGGTACTCCTCTTTGAGTGGTTAGGTGTTAATTCTCAGAGAGGTGATCAATCTCCCTTTGGAACAATATACAATCCCCACTAGTGTTTCTGCTGCTTGGTGTTTCTCAGCTTGAGCCACACAGACGCTTCATTTTATGTGGTAATATCTTTCCTCAGTATTATGTTAATTTCCTCTTTAACCAGCAACACAACTCCATCATCTTTTCCTTTCTGTACATCCTATTTAAGGTTTTTTTCAGTTCACGTCCCTGATTACCATGTAACCATGCCTCCATAATCCTGACTATATCATACCCGCTTTCCATCTATTTGAGTGATTAATTCATCTTTATTGAGAATGCTGCATGCATAAAGGCACAAAACCTTAAGGATTGTCATTTTCCAGACCCAGAAGGGATATTCCTGGCACCCTGGGCTCTCAGCAACTGAATTAAGTAGCGATAATTATTCGGGGATGGCAGTATCCTCTGGACTGTTTTGACAGTCCTTGACTCAGTCAGCCTTGCTCAACATCACTTTCTTTATCTATGTGGTTTTGTGTCTATTTTGTGTCAGGGGAAAGTTCTTCAGAATCGTCCAGGAGCAGATAAGCAAATGTCCTTTGCTGTCACCTTTAGTGATCCTGTGGTGATTCCTTTCACCAGCAGATGAAGAAAAATGGGACTTACTGACAACTTACAAGTGATTTCCATGTGCACAGCAGTTTTTTGAGAACTTGTTAGCTATTGTCCTCAATAGGAGAATCAAATCCATAAAATTGTTGTCTTGATCTGAAAGCTTAAAAACATTGAACATGTTAAAGATCCCTTTCAAGAACAAGTCAACAAAGAGAATTATTCCAGCAATATGTAGTTCTCACTTCAACCTCATTGAACCCCGCAGAGTCAAATGTGAATTCTTGTCAAGGAAACTTAGAACTCAAATAATCTTTCTCTCCAAGTAACTCACTCATCTGTACCCCACCCATGCTCACCACTGGTGGTGGAGAGAAATATCCACTGACAGCAACTAAAAGAGTTAGTTAATTAATTAAGGAAATGAGCTTGAACTGGTCTCTGCTGTACTTGGACTCAGTTAGCCCCTTCATTCAGAACAGAATAATTCCAATGCTCTGTGTGAAACCAGCACTGAGTGCAGCTTTGGACAGAGAGTGGAAGTTTGATGAGAAGAAGGAGTTTTGTTGTTTTTCTAATTTTTTTATCAAAGATGTTCAGGCTAGGTTGATTGGCCATGCTAAATTGTCCCTTGGTGAATAAATGGTCTTATGGGCATAGTGCCGAGGTGGGATTGTGGTCGGTGTAGTTGTGGTCGGCGTTGATGGACCAAATGTGCTCCTTCTGCACTGTAGAGATTCTATGATTTGACAGGAATTGGTTCCTGCTGTTCTACTGGGGAGGAGGTGAGCTTTTGATGAATATTTAGCAAGTGGTAAAGGTCGATTTTCTGAAGGTTTAAAACAGTATTGGAGTTTGTGGTAAGATTAATAAATATCTAAAATAAAATGAATAATTGAATAAAATAATAAAGTACAAAGAACAAAGAACAAAACAGCACGGGAAACAGGACTTTCGGCAGGACAGATGATGTGTCAAGGCTGCAGCCTTGTGGGAACTCATGGATGCCAATGTTATCCAGATGAATCACATCTGCATTAAGTGTCTGCGGCTTGAGGAGCTTCAGCTCAGAGTCACCGAGCTGGAGGCTGAGCTGCAGACACTGCGATACATTAGGGAGGGAGAGAGATACTGGATTAATGAACATATGAAATATGAGCAGGAATAGATCATATTACTCTTCAAGCATCTAAATAGATCATCATAGACCTTTGATCTCAATCCACTTTCTTTACTCCCCACAAGTCCAAAAATCTATCAATTTCAGCCTTGAATTTACTCAATAACAAAGTATCCAAGCAACCTCCTGGGGTAGAAATTTCCAAAGATTTACAACTTTCTGACTGGAAATATTTCTCAGCCCTAAATAAAATCATAGAATCCCAACTGTGCAGAAGAAGACATTCGGACCATCGAGTCTGCACTGACAACAATCCCATCTAGACCCTATCCATGTAAACACCCCTCCTCCACTTATTTATCCTGCTAATCCTTCTAACGTATGCATTCCAGGACACTAAGGGGCAATTTAATATGGCCAATGCACCTAACCTGCACATGTTTGGAGTGTGGAAGGAAACTGGAGCACACAGAGAAAACCCACATAGACATGGGGAGATTGAATCCAGGTCCCTGGAGCTGTGAGGCAGCAGTGCTAGCCACTGTACTGCTCTCAAACTGAGAACATGCTCAGTAATTCAGGACTATAGAACATAGAACATTACAGCACAGAACAGGCCCTTCGGCCTTCGATGTTGCGCCGACCAATATAAAAAGCAATGCCCCTCCAAACTAAACATTCCCTTCTCTTCCATATACTTATCAACTAACCTCTTAAACGCCACCAAACTTGGCGCATCTACAACCGCTGCAGGCAGGGCATTCCACTCCCGAACCACCCTTTGGGTAAAGAACCTGCCTCTGATATCCGTCCTATAACTATCACCCCTTAATTTAAAGCTGTGTCCCCTCGTGCTAGCAAACTATCCAGCTGGGGAAACGACTACACAACACCCACTATGCCAATCCCTCTTTGAATCTTATGTCAATGAGAACACCTCTCAGTCCTTCTAAACTCCAGAAATAAAGCTCCAGTCTGCTTAAAAACTCCTCGGAGGACAATCCTCTTATCATAGGTATTAGTTAGTGAACATTCACTGTGACACAAGTATGTCTTTCTTTAAGAATGGATCAGAATTTTAACCAGTATTCCAGGTTAGGTCTCAACAAAGTCGCAACAAGACTTCCTTCCTATTGTCCCCCAACTCTCTTGCCAACATACCTTCTGCCTTTTTAATTTTTTGTTGATTTTTTCATGGACTGTAGGCTTCGCTAGCTGCGCCAGAATTATTGCTCTTCAATTGAGTTGCTTTCAGAGGGTATGAAGCAATGTTTTCATGATCATCATTAGATTCTTAATTCCAGATTTTTTTTATTGAATTCAAATTTCACCATCCACGGGGATGGAATTCGTACCCTGGTTCCCAGCGCATTAACTTGGGCCTCTGGATTACCAGTCTAAGGACAATAATGCTGTGACACCAATGGTATCCCATTGATTACTGTACCTGCATGTATTTTTTGCACAAGGGCATTCAAATCCCTTTGAACTTTAATAGTTTCTCACTATTTAAATAATATTCAGTTTATCTATTTTTCCCACCAAAATGAAGAGCTCCTTCCAGTCCAAGTGGAAAATGTGTGAATGGATCAATGCCTCGATCACAGAATGACTGATTGCATGAGTATCTTGGGTGTGAAAAGGAAAAAGGACAGAACTTGCATTTATATATCACTTTCATGATTTCAGGATCTTTGCATCCAAGTCAGTACATTTGAAGTATCATCACTCTTGTAATATTGGAAAATGCTGCAGGAAAACTGTGCACAGCAAGCCCCAGGAACCACAACAGAGATACAAGATCAATTAATCTGAGTGGTGTTGATTAAGAGATAAATGTTGGTCACAAGAGGAGAACTCCAATTCTCTTCTGTTGATGCACTGGAATATATACTGCCTTTTAAATGGATGGATGGTCTCAGTTCAACATCTCAGGCACCATCACTAGAGTATCATGGTGTCAACCTACGTATCCAAGTAGTAAGAGGGGTAGTTGGACACTCAATTTTCTTTCTTGTTCATGAATTTGTCACTGGATCAAGCAACAAGAGGTGAAAATTGGGACAAGACTCTGAAATTTGAGAAGCAATGAACTACAAAGAAAGCATTTTAATAACCTTTGCCAGTGATGGTTCTTACACAGCTAAAACAGGAAGCTTTGCACATTATTTTTCCAGCAAATATATTTACAATGTCATCTCTGCAATGGCACAAGCACATTTTCAAAATGTCGCTGTGTTCACATCTGGCTGCGATGCTTCCACAACAGCCTGCTCTGGTCATGAATTCTGTTTCTCTGTGTGTGAGAAATACATAACGCAATGTGATACAAAGTCTCAAATTCACAATATTCAGCAAACTAAACTGTGATGTGCGGAGGTTTCAGGAACAATAATCCATGAGATATTTTACAGCTTTCTGAACTCAACACAGATTCCAATATTTACAGATCATAATTTGAACCATTTTCTCAAAATGGTCAATGAAGGTAAAAATTCTGAGGGCTTTGACAAAGGGTTGTTTGGATTCAAAGCATCAGCTCTTTTCTCTTCTTCCAGATGCTGCCTGACCTGTGAAGTTTTCCAGCATTTATTTCTTTTGGTTTCAAATTCCCACAGTAATTTGCTTTTATTAAAGATTCTGCTGTTGGCTCATACTGCTCTGCTGAACAAATCTTTTGTTTCATAAGAACATAAGAAATTGGAGCAGGAGTCGGCCATCTAGCCCTTCGAGCCTGTCCCGCCATTCAATAAGATCATGGCTGACCTGAAGTGGATCAGTTCCACTTTCCTGCTTTCTCCCCATAACCCTTAATTCCCTTGTCTATCAGAAATCTATCTAACCGTGACTTAAATATATTCAGCGAGGTAGCCTCCACCACTTCAACAGGCAGAGAATTCCAATTTCTTGACTTGTCCCATTACCACTCTGGTGACGGCCTAGAATGCGCTGTCTTGGTTGAGGTGGGATGTCTCACATCCTTTAAAAAGTACCTGGATGGGTACTAGGTGTGACATAACATTCAAGGTGATGGGCCAACTGCTGGCAAATGGGATTAGGTGGGCAGGTCAGGGCCTTTCCTGTGTTGATGTAGACTCAATGGGCCAAAGGACCTTTTCAGCATTGTAGTAGTCTATGATTCTGAATTTTCTCCTTTCACACTGTCACTAGACCCCACCTTTCATTCTTTTTTCTGACCTTCCCAAATTCCCCAGGCTTTGTACATGATTGAGAATGGTTAAATCTCTGATTGAGAATTGTAGAATCAAAGAATCCCTACAATGCAGAAGGAGGCCATTCAGCCTATCAAGCCTGCACCAACAATAATCCCATCCAGGTCCTAACCATGTAGTCCTATCTACTTACCTTGCTAGTCTCCCAACTCTAAGGGGCAATTTTATCATGGCCAATCAACCTAACCTACACATCTTCTGGATTTTGACCAGAGATTATCAACCTGAAATGTTACTCAGTTTATTTCTTGAAAGAAGCTGCAGGACCTGCTGAGGATTTCCAGCAGGCTTTTGTTTTAATTTATACTGTGGGGTATTGTTTCCCGACTTAAATCAGTAAATATTTTACCTGCCACCATGTCCAATTCCTCAGGAGAAGACATAGTAAACCATCACAGTACAACCCACGATCCATGCCACCAGGAGAAGAGCAGGCACAACGTAGCGCTGATCTGTAGACAGCAACAATGTTAAACCACAATCAGATAATCTATCAAGGATTATGTTTCTCATTTGTTATGCAATGTTAAATAGTTCCCATGGTAACAATTATCTCCAGGTCTTCCAGTCTTTTGATACGAAATTTGACTGAACCTCTAATAAAAACTTGCATTTAAATAGCACCTTTTGCAATCACATGATGTCCCAAAGCACCTCAGTCTCACTGAATTGCAGTCTCTGGTGTATTGTAGGAAACACATGAACAATTTTGTGCAAGCAAACTCCCATAAACAATATGCTTTTGCAATATTGATTGAAGAATAAATTTTGACTTGATGCTTGGACCTTCCCTGTTTTCCTATGGAATATTGCCTCGGGGTCTTTCACATGCATAACAGAGTGTACACAAGGCTTCAGTTTACATTTCTTCCAAAATACAGCAGGTGGAATTATCCGACCATCCAAGCTGGTGGGATTCTCCAGTCCCCTGCAGTGAATGAAGATTTTGCTGGGCACCAAATACCCGATCATTGCTGGCACTGGGGGTGGGCTATGAACAGCCGGAGAATTCCAGCCAGTATTTCCAAAAGCACAGCGCTCTCCCAGTACTCCACTGGAGAATCAGACCAGCCTTGATATTTTTTGATATTTTTTGCTGAAGTGGGATTTGAACCGACAACACTTTTTCTCTAGAGCCTAAGAGGCTAATGTCTATCAAATAATGAGGGGCATAGATCAACTAAATAGTCCACATCTTTTCCTAAAGGTCTGGGAATTTAAAACTAAAGGATATAAGTTTAAAGTGAGAGGGGGAGATACACAGAGTATTGTGAGTATCTAGCACAAGCTGCCAGAGGTAGTAGTAGAGGCGGGTACAATTTTGACTTTTTTAAAAAACATTTAGGCAGTTACATGGGTAAGATGGGTATAGAGGGATCTGGGCCAACGCGAGCAATTGGGATTGGCTTTGTGGTTAAAAATAAAGGGTCAGCATGGACAAGTTGGGCCAAAGGGCCTGTTTCCATACAATAAATCTTTATGACTTTATGACTCTATTCTGACACAAAGGTGAGAGTACTACCCACATTCTAAAGACACATGCTAAGATCAACAGCCAGAAAGTGAAATGCAGTGCGAATCAGAAAAGATGCTACAAGGGTAGACCTGGCCAGTGTGCAAATGGATGATAGGGAGTTAGCAGTCATTCAAGCCAGGAGAGATATAAATCAACCAGTTGACTTTGGGGTGGCCCAATGGCACAGTGATCAGCATGCTGCCTGGCAGTGCCAGGGGTCTGGGTTTGGTTCCTGCTTGAGTCACTGTCTGTGTGGAGTCTACACTTTCTTCCCCTGTCTGTGTGAGTTTTCTCTGGATGCTCCAGTTTCCTCCTACAGTACAAAATGAGTATGGGTTTGGTGCATTGGACATGCTAAATTCTTTCTTGATGTACCCAAGTAGGCATCAAAGAATGGCGACTAGAAAATTTTCCCTCTAACCTCACTGCAATGTTAATGTAAGTCTACTTCTGACTCCTTTAAAAGAATAATTATTGGTCAAGACACCAGTGAAATCTCCAATGTCCTTCCTCCAGATAGTGCCATGAAATATTTCCTATTCATTGCACTGTTAATGTAAGCCTACTTGTGACACTAATACTTAAACTTGTGCATTTTACACTGTCACACAGTATCAACATATCCCCCACACTTTTAAGCTTGCCTACTTTACCTGCCTATCATGCATCTCATCCAGCAACTGATTATCTGTAACAGCAACAGAATAAGGACCTTTAATAACTGAGACTGTCATTCAGCAGAGCATTTCACTTCAGGGAAACTTTTAATCTGTCTGGATATTTCAAAGGAACTGACTGATAAAGAAACACACATGAAATCTGTGCCATTTAAAAAAAAGAATGACTACTCACTGAATTCCATTGCTGTGGCTGTAGGTTTTACAACAAGTTATAAATCGTTTTTCTAATTCTTTCCAGTGCTTGCTGGTGCTGCTCTAAATAAAACTGTTTATTTATTGTTGAATGCTGAATAGCCACTGACTTGCCCAATGCAGCTGTGTTACTGAGTGTTGACGGTCTGCAATGATCCCATTTCTGTTGGTCACAGCCAAGTGGCTCATAGCTCAGTGTTATCTAGATTCACAAGTATTTGTAGCAGGAGGTAAAGCTGCTCATCACAATAGGCAGATATTTTTGGATGGTTCAATATGGGTTTTGTTTGTGTTAGTTACGTCTGCAAGTATGTGTAACTAGGCAGCAGATTTAGAAGCCAGACTGTGCCTGTATCGAAAGCAAGTGCAAATTCAAACACTTATCGACTTGCGATCACTCAATTAGAGGGTGCCCGTGATAATCATATTTAGACGCACTGAACACAAAAATAAGAAGAAGTAACCAGGCACACTAGTGTTAGATCTTAATCATCCCTCCCAACTATTCTTGGATATCTCCCCTAATTGAGCTGTTTAAGATGATGAAAGGATTTTCTAGGGTAGATTGAGAGAAACTATTCCTTTTGGTAGGGGAGTTGTTGAAAGGAGTTATACTCTTAAAATTAGAAGTGGGATACAGTTCTTACACAAAGGATAGTGATAGATTTCTGTTAAACAAGGGTATTAAATGCTGTGGCACCAAGGTGGCTTGATGCAGAATCATAGAACTCGTACAGTGCAGGAGGAAAGCCATTCAGCCCATCGAGTCTACACTGACTCTCTGATGGAGCACTGCACCCAGGTCCCATCCCTAACCCCAAGCATTTACTCCATTAACCCCTTAACCTAACCAATCTAATCTGTACATCTTTGGTCACTAAGGGGCAATTTAGCATGGCCAATCCACCTAACCTGCACATTTCTGGACTGTAGGGGGAAACCAGAGCACCCAGAGGAACCTCATGCAGATCCAGGGAGAATGTGCAAACTCCACAAGACAGTGACCCAAGGCCAGAATTGAACCCAGGTCTCTGGTGCAATGAGGCAGCATTGCTAACCATTGTGTCACCATGCTGGTTGGTTAGGATAAAGATCAGGCATGGTCTAATTGAGTATCTATCAAGGCTTGGGGAACCGAATAGTCTATTCCTCTTCCTAGATCTTTTTTTCCCTACTTTTGTCAGATCGCCTCTCTCATTTGCTTTGCTCCGATATCCTTTTTATCATATAATTACTCCTGTACCATACCCATGCACATGCCTTATCTTTTGCACTTTTTCACCCTTGCCAGTTTTCCCTCATTCTGTACTAGCTTAAAAATTATCTCTAATAATTCTCCACTTCCTGATGAGGAATCATTAACCAGGGATATGTGGACCTTATTTTCACGGACCCTCATTGAGTTAACAAGTATTTCAAACAATTTCTGTTGTTGATATAAGATGCTCTAACTTTGCTGCCATTGTAGTAATGATACTGGACTAGCAATGAAGAGGCCCAGACTAAAACTCTGTGGACATGGTCTCAAATCACATCACAGCCCCCTGTTAAATTGTTAAATTTGACTTAACAAAAAAAAATCTGGAATTAAAAATTTGTCTCAGCAATGATGAGCCTAAAACTACCACTGATTGTTGTAAAAATCCATTTGGTTCATTGACGTTCTTTAGGGAAGGAAATCTGCCATCCTTGCCCCGTCTGACCTATATGTTGTTAATCCTCCAGAAGGAATTCTTCAGTTTTAGGCAATAAATTTAAACTTGCTCCAACTTATAAATCAAAGAAAAAAGTTTAATAAAGAAACTTAATTACTCCAATACTTAAGGCGTATCCTAGGCCATTCCAAGCTCTACCCAATTCACAATGGATTTTTATTTCTACTAAGTCAGACAGATCACCACATCATTTTGCCATTGGTTATGTAGCTTACTTGGCCAGTTGACCTTTACAGCTTGTTATCATTGGCTACACTACAACAGTCCCAATCTTATCATTGGTTACATTCTAATACATCTGACTCCAGGCCCACAGTAATATGGCTGATACTTAATCATCCTTAGAAATGGCCTTGCAATGTACTCAGTTTAATGGCAATTAGGGATGGGCAACAATCATAGAACAATAGAATCCCTACAGTGCAGAAGGAAGTTATTCATTTATCGAATTTGCACTGACTCATCAGCAGAGCATCTTACCCTGGACTTAACCCCACAACTCCAAGTATTAAGCCACTAATTCCCCTAACCCATACATAATGGAATGTTAAGGGCAGTTTAGCAATCAGCCTGATCTGCAAAATTTTGGATTGTGGGAGGCAATTGGAAATTGCATGTAGCCCAGACAGCATGTCCCTTCAGATAAAATAATCACCAGATAATCTGGCAGGCAAAAATCTGGGAGGTGAGAAAATCCAGAGAGTAAAACACTGGAGGTCTGTGTGTGCCTCACAATGTACAGATGCCGGCGTTGGATTGGGGTGGTAAGAACTCAGTAAGAATTTAGCAACACCAATTTATAATCCAACCGATTTATTTGGTAGTAAAAAAGCGACCTTTCGACTCTGTGTCTTCGTCAGGCAAATGCCTCACAATGGTCATTGTATTGAGATGGAGATACTTATTGTTGTACTGTGGTGTGATCCCCAGAGGGTCAATTGCAGAGAGTGTAGTTCGAGAGCAGAACTCTCAGGAAGGGGAAAATATAGAGGGTGATGCCATGGAAATTTGACGGTAACTGACAACAAGCCCTTTCTTAATACAATGGAGAAGTTAATTATTGGTTAAAGGACAGTGTTAGCCATCAGTGCTGTTTATATAATGACCCACAGGTTTAGTTTTGTTATGAATTGTCTGCAGCTTGAGAAAACTGGTTGTAGAGAACTTGCAACGCATACCAGCTGCGTGTTTTTGTGATATGTTGGTTGTACTATTGTATTTAAATGACATGTTTGTTGTTGATGCTGTTGGGTATTATCCTTATAATTTGTAATTGTGAAAGTCTAATGTATTTATAATTGATTTGATAATAATAAAAGTGGGAGGTAACTGGAGAACCCAGTGGAAACCCACGCAGGCACAGGGAGAATGTACAAACTCCACATAGACAGTCACCCAAAGGCTGGATTTGAACCCCGATCCCTGGTGCTGTGAGGCAGCAATGCCAATTTCTGTGCTACCATGTTGCCAATTGCTGGCTTTGCCAACAGTGCTCACATCCTATGCATTTTTGAATTGATTTATCATTGTCACATGTATTAATGTACAATGAAAAATATTGTTTCTTGCTAGCTATACAGACAAAATGTACCATTCGTTGGGGAGGAAAGGAGAGTATGCAGAAAGACAAATTTTGTCTTAGTTTGTTGGCAAGTTGACCATAGAGAACTTTTAAAATATTAAGTGACTTATCATCTGGAATTTGTGAGCAGATTTGAAAGATTTCCTGCCTGGTTAAAGGTGCCAAAATATTGAGGTGTTAGGAGATGCATTGAGAGGGTAAATAAGGAGAAGTTGAAAAACACTGGCTGTGATTCTCCATTTCAATCACCCCACCACCTCTGCAACTGAGTACAAAGAATTTGGGGCTCAGGTAAAAGTCCATTCACTTCAGAGGGAATCGCAGCCACTGCCTGAACGGTGGGTTGGAAGCATATTCAATAGTAACTTCCAAAAGCCAATTTGCAACAGAATGAAAGGAAGAAAATTTGGAAGAAGTTGGGAAAAATGTGTGGGATAAAATGGATAATATTCAGCCAGCTTGTGAACATTGGGTCAAATAGTCTCAGTAAGATTTCATGATGAAGTCTCTGCTAGGGCAGTGCAATATAAAGGATGCATTTAGGCCCACCACAGAAAAATACCTTGGAAAGATGGAGCATTTTGTTTCATGGAAACAGATAATTGGAAAGCAAAGTCCACGAAGCGATGGCCTAGTGATATTATCGCTAGACTGTTAATCCCGAAACTCAACTAATGTTCTGGGGACTTAGGTTCAAATCCCATCATGGCAGGTGGTGGAATTTGAATTTAATAAAAGAATTAAGGATCTATTGATGACCAAGAAAGAATTGTCACTTGTCAGAAAAACCTATCTGGTACACTAATGTCCTTCAGGGAAGGAAATCTGCCACCCTCACCTGGCCTGGCCTACATGTGACTCCAGAGCCACAGTAATGTGGTTGACTCTCAGTTTGCATTTGGGCAACTCGGGATTGACAATAATTGCTGGCCAACCAGCAACGTCCATGTCCCATGAATGAATAAAAGAAAAATTGGTGTTCTGTATGTAGCCAAATGAAGTGTGACATTAGGATGTCTGCCAGAAACTTTGTTGCCAGCTTTCTCACCTGGGAAGTCTTCCAAAGCTCCAATATTACATTATAAAGACAAAATGGATAAATGTGATGAGAGATCTCACATCAGCCGGTGCAGCAGTTCAGGGACTCAGTACCTTGAAGCTGTGAGGGTCACCGGGGATGGGGAAGAGAATGAACAAAGCTGGACTGTTGATCCCAATCACTGTTGAGTGATCTCTTGCAGGAAATTGGGCTCATGTAGATTCTTAGAATGAGACTTAGGATCCTTACAGTGCAGAAGGAAGCCATTCAGCCCATCAAGTCTGCACTGACCACAATCCCATCTAGAAATGCACCCACCCCCCATATCTATCTGTGAATCTCCCAAACACGAGGGTTAATTTAGCATGGCCAATCAACCTAATCTGCACACCTTTGGCATGTAGGAGGAAACCGAGCACCCAGAGGAAACCCAAGCAGACACGGGGAGAATGTGCAAACCCTAAACAGACAGTGACCTGAGGTCAGAATCGAATCCATGTCTTTGATGCTGTGAGACAGCAGTGCTAACCACTGTGTCACCATGCTGGAGGTTAGATGTGCCTCACGTGTGAAGCCCATCACAGTTGAACAGTTTACCAATGCTCACTGCCATGGTTCATCCCGACTAGTTGAGCAAGGTACCAGAAGAGGGGTTGGGGGAAGTATGGGCAATTAATGGACTTGGGAAAAAACAGCACAAAGAAACAAATCATTGGTGAGAACAAAATTAGGATTTCCAGCCAAAAAGAATCAGTAAAAACAAAACGTGTGACTGAATTGTAAAGGTTTTCGGGATGAATAGCAATGGAAATAGAATTATCTGATGTTGAAATTGTTCCCTATCTCTTTCATCTTGGCAGGGAAGAATACTCTTGCAGAGTATATTAAGTGGGTAAACTCTTTCTCTCTGGCTGGTAGAAACAACACCCAAACAGAGACACTAATCTCCTGGCAATAACATAAAATCATTTGGCACAGAAGGAGGCCAGTTAGGCCAACCATGTTGATACCAGTTGTCTGAAAGACGTATCAACCTAATCCCATTCCCCTGCTCTTTCCCCATAGCATTTAATCTTTTCATTTTTGAAATTATTTATCTATTTTTCTTTTCAAAGCTATTCAGAGATCCAGTATGGACATGATGGGCCAAATGGCCTTCTTCTGCACCATCACAATTTTGTGATTCAGTGGGAGAGAGTCTTTTAAAAGATCCCAGAGAACTATTTTGAAGATAAAGTATTTTTCACTCAGAGGGTGGTGAGTGTCTGGAACGAGCTCCCACAGGCAGTAATAGAGACAGGTATAATTTTATCTTTAAAAAGCATTTAGATAGTTATATGGTAAGGAGGGGATAGAACGATATGGGCCAAATGTGGGCAATTCAGACTAGCTTAGTTGTTTAAAAAAGTAAGAGGTCTCTCCACATCAGTTAAAGTCCAACAGGTTGACTTTGTATCACAAACTTTTGGAAAGCTGCTCTTTCATCAGGTGAATAGGTACTAAATAAATCTATTGAACTTTAACCTGGCGTTATGAGACTTCTTATTGTGCCCACCGCAGTCCAATGCTGGCATCTCTGCATCATGAGCCACTCACCTGATGAAGGAGCGACACAGGAAAAGCTTGTGATACCAAATAAACCTGTTGGACTTTAACCTGGTGTTATGAGATTTCTTACTGTGTCTACCCCAGTTCAACACCGACATCTCCATATCGTGGTTAAGAAAAGGGCAGCATGGACAAATTGGGCCAAAGGATATGTTTCCAAGCTGTAGATTCTTGACTCTATGTCCAACAAATGTAATGTCTCACCTGTGTCTTACATTGGAGCTATTGGGGATCTTGCGTTAATGTCTATATAGGCTGTTGTATGTTTCTTGATGTCTCTTTTTTACACCCACAGGCAATTCAGTCCGCCTTGTTGAGCAACAGAGGGCATACATACAATGGGTCGTGTCAGGGCTGCTCTTGGATGTTGCTTCAAGAGTTGCCTAATGCTTCACGTCATTAGTGTACGCTTAAACTGGACCAATAGTGACTATCACTATTTGCTATGAAGTTACAAGGACCCGGGTCGGATTTCTGGCTTGGGTCAGTGTCTGTGGGAATTTGCACAATTTCCCCGTGCTTGCGTGGGTTTTCTCCAGGTGATCCGGTTTCTTCCCACACCCACCTCTCCCCCCCACCCCAAAACGTGCTTTTAGGCTGATTGGTGTTAATAAATTATCCCTAAATTGGATCTCCCTTAATCTGACGCACATATAATTCCCTAAATTTGCACCCATTTATTGTGGAGATGAAGACAAAAGTCGTAAGTAGAAGAAGGATTGGAATGAGGCACTCACTAGTGTTAAAATGGGCGGCACGGTTTTGTAGGGCCAAAGGGCCTGTTGCTCTTTGTTCTTTGTTTGTTCTTTGTTCTGTGACTCTATAAAAATGGGGGACTTCACCTGAGAGTTTTGGGCAATATCCATCCCTCAATCCATAACTAATCAAACGCACATCTCCTGTTCATTAGCACTTTGTTATTTATGAGAGTTTGCTGTGTGCAAATTGACCGCTAGAAAAACCATGTTACAACAATCACCACATTTCATTGGGTACAAAGTGCTTTGGAATGAGATCATGAAAAGTTTTGTATAAATACAAGTGTCCCTCCTTCCGTGCTTGCTTTCCACACGGCAGTGAAAGTAAAAACCGGCCCACTCTAAATAGATTTGTTAGAATCTCAGACACACAGTGTTGAAGGTTCCACCACCTGCTGTAGTGAAGGCCTTTAATTCCCATTGTAATCCTGTGAATTCTGGGCAGCTAAATTAAGCAGCCAATCTTCGTAAGTGGAGGGCTGAAGGTCAGTCGATTCATCGGGGACTGGCGATTTTGACAATGTTACGGGGCATGTTGTGTCTCCTGGGGCATTGAGTGAGACAAATGATTGATGTGGGCTAACAATAAGCTTCATAAGCAACATGTCTGAAGGTCAGCTCGGACACAGCTGAACTCAGCAATACCGCGCGGCACGCGTCATTGCAAAAGATACCAATGTCTGAGCTAACTTGGAAACATTAGATACAAATATTCTACCAGTGTATCACGCTGAAAGTATTAAGTGGAGCCTGACTCCTCTTATTTGTAATGAAAATAATTTACACCTCAGAACTCAAAAGTGCTTTACAGCCAATTAAGTGCTTTCAGCATGTGGTTGCTGTCGTGTTAATGTGAATTAAGATACACGTAATTAAATAAGAGGCAGAATTTTCTGGTTACAGCAAGAGTTTCTGGTTACAGCAAGTAGAGATTTGGCTTCACACCAAATTCTCTGTCCTCACTGGCAGTGGTGACGGGACAGCTGGGAAGATTGTGCCCATCATCTGCAACCCAGTTCCAGGTCAGTTAGCTCTCTCAATTCTACGTCTACTCAACGAGAGTTCCAACTCAAACTTGCTCAAGTAGCAACAAAATGGGAAAGAATTTTGTCGGAAACCTTTCCATACCATTACAGTCCAAGCTCAGACAGCAGCTGTTATCTGATGACAGGAAACAGATGGGGTTTTATGCACAATTTGTGCTGAAAGGTTCAAGATTGAACCTGGATCACTATTTGGGTAGTGTCTGCACATTCTCCCTATGCCTGCAGGTTTCCTCCAGCTTCCTCCCACAGATTGAAAGACGTGTTGATTAGATGCATTGGCCATGCTAAGGTCTTCCTCAGTGTACCCGAACAGGCATTGCAGTGTGGAGACTAGGGGATTTTCACAGAAGCCAAAATTCTACTGCCACGGATTGGAGCGGACAACAGAAACTGTTGACCTCAAGTGGGGTTTTCCAGTCTCGCTCAAGCAAAGCTGTAAAACCTGCCCTATAACTTCATTGCAGTAAGCTTAGTTGTGATGCTAATAAATAAACAAATGTCAAATAGACTCAGCTGAAGGTATTTGGATCCTATGCTGATTATTTAGAAATAAGCGGGTGAGTTTAGTCCAGGCCCAGCAATACCCTAAGAAATATTGGCTCCGATAGTCACCTTTAAACTTTGAGCTGTGCTGCCAGTTCCTACACCATGAGCCCACTCCCACCAGCCCTGTCCGGAGACATTTCACGTATTATCACATTGGGCAATTGATCTCAGGCAGGGCAAGAAAATGCTCCCACAATGTGCACAAAGTTCAGGCCTCAAAGATATCGCTGTAGTTTTGTTCATGCATTTATTTAAGTGTAATTCATAATTGATACTGTTGACGGTTCACTTTGGTGCTCTGTTTAAATAGACTTTTTCCTGTAAAATAGATGAGTTGCTGTAAGCAGTGTTTTACCGGCACGTCCACCCGAGGTTCGTATAATCCCGCTCTAGGCCAATGGAGAATGCCGTTCTCCGAGCATTGCCCACCTGCTGGTAAAATTCCAGCCAGAGAAAGTTCAGCTTTAAGATCCACCCCCACCATCAATGCATTGGGTGAGACAGTGATGTCCACAGACCCGGGGAGAAGGATTCAAATCAAAGCACCGATCACTAGCATTGGTGTTGGTGTTTCTGTTTCTGACTGTGTCAATCCAGCTATTCTTCACTGTGTGACGTGTTCTACTATTAAATGGAATTTGTTGATCTTCTGCTAATTTTGCATTTCAGGGAACTGCTGGAAATGATTTCAGCTCGCATTGGGAATGAGATCCACACAACGACCTTGACAGATTGGACATGTTCCAGCATTTCTGTCCTTTAACGCACAAGTATGAAGGCAAGCAAATGTGATTCATCAATCTGTTTTATGCCACAAATGTACGTGTGAAGATAAAGGGATTTCTATTATTGAATGCAGGTTAAAGCATTCGGCTCTGTTCCATCTTCTGCATGACATTCTCTACAGTAATTCTGGTCCCTCGAACATTTCTTTGGCAGTGATTTTATGAACTGCCTTGACACGGAACCACAAGATAAATACAGAGCAGAGAGCTCATCGAGCTCATTTTAGTTTATTGTGAAAATAAATTACTTCAATCCTGTCTTTCTCCCTTGACATTATCTTGTTCAAATTTAAGATTTGCTTCACTGCAAGATAGCATTCAACTCTCCACCAACCTCTACTTGGAATTCTTCCTGGCATCGCTTTTAAATTATCCTTTTAGTAATTTAATACAGTTTCCATTGCCTGGACATCTTTGTTTTTCTTGGAATATTACCCCGGATTTGCTTTATCTGTACCATCGTATTTATTTATATAAACCCTATCTCAGTCACTTCCCTTCAACATTGCGCTTTCTGTTCCTTCATGCCATGGTTCAGCTCTGTGGCTCTTCTCTGTACCTCCTTCACGGCTGCTGCTTTCCTCTTGTCTTGATTTCAGACACTTTCATACCTATACCCTCTACCAGGTGACAGTGGCCTAGTGGTATTATCACTAGACTGTTAGTCTAGAAACTCATCCACAATCTGGGGACTTGGGTTCAAATCCCACCACAGCAGATTGTGGAATTTAAACTTAATTAAAAAAATCTGGAATTAAGAATCTTTTGATGATTATGAAACTATTATTGATTGTTAGGAAAAATCCACCTAATCCTCTTTAGGGAAGGGAATCTGCTGTCTTTACCTGCTCTGGCCTATATATGAACCTAGAAACCACACCAATGTGGCTGACTCTCAACTGCCCTCAGGCAATTAGGAATGAGCTTTAAATGCTGGCCAGCCAGTAACACAGGTCTCATGAATGATTTTTTTTAGATATAGAAAGACAAGGGTAGCAGATATATCAGAATACCACCAATTGCAAGTTCCCCTGTAAGGCCATCCTGATTTGGAAATATATCATCATAACTTCAGTGTCACTTGGTCGAAGTCCTGGAATTCCCTTCCTAACAGCACTGTTAGTGTTCTTACACCACATGGACTACACCAGTTCAAGAAAGCAGCTCTCCATCACTGGCAAGGCTGCACAGAGGTTAGCACTGCCATCTCACGGTGCCTGGGAACTGGGTTCAATCCTAGCCTTGGGTAAGTGTCTATGTGAAGTTTTCACATTCTCTCTGTTTCTGCGTCAGTTTTGTTCTCCCCATGACTGCGTGGGTTTCCTCTGAGTGCTCCGGTTTCCCCCCACAGAGCAAAGATGTGCAGGTTAGGTGGATTGACCATGGTAAGTAAGTGGGGTTATGGGGCCTATATGGGATGCTTTCTCAGAGATGGGTGCAGGTTCAGTGGGCTGGCTAGCCTCTTTGTGCCCTGTCTGGATTCTATAGTTCTCCAGAGCAATTTGGGATAGGCAATAAAAATGCTTGCCTAGGCTGTAACTCCCAGGTTTCATGATAGAATAAATAAGATTGCTAATATTGAGCGGAAGATATTATAGTGCTCGCTCAGAGGGTTGCTGTTTGAGATTGCCTAAAACCAACAATATCAATTCAGCCACCTATTATACATCTTCCCCAGTTTTAGATTTCTATTGAAATGCTGTCCAGTTGAATGTGACTGTCCGCACATGGTTCGATTCCTATCTATCTAATTAGGGCCAGAGAATCAAGTGTAACTGCTTTGCTTTCAGCTCCCTCACCATTAGCCCATACTAGGTCCCTTCCATTTCTCATCTCTACGCCATCCTGCAGTGAAATCATCCCAAACTACAACACTAGTTTCACATATATGCTAACAACTCTGCCTGAACAGCACCTCTCTCAATTCTTCCACTGTAGCTACCAAATTCCCAGGGCTGAATGAGCAAAAATTCTCTCCAATTATATATTGGGAAGGCTGAAGCCATCATTTTCATCTAAACTTCACTTTCAAGCAACTCACTCTATCCTTTCTCCTGCTAACAGTCTGGGATCAAACTAGTCCATTTTCAACCCCATTTGGCAGGAGATGAAATTCAGACCCAATTTTCACGCCTCTATTAAGATCACCTACTTGTGTCTCCATATGGGCGGCAGGGTGGCACAGTGTTATCATGGCTGCCTTACAGTGCCAGGGACTCAGATTCAATCCCAGCCTCAGGCTACAGTGTGTGGAGTTTGCATGTTCTCCTCATGCCTGCGTGAGTTTCCTCCAGGTGTTCCAGTTTCCCCCCACACTCTAAAGACATGCGGGTTAAGTTGATTGGCCATGCTAAATTGACTCGAGCGTCAAGGGATTAACAGGGTAAATATGTAGGGTTGCAGGAATAGGGTCTGAGTGGTCGATGCAGACTCAATGGGTCAAATGGTCTCCTTCTGCACTGTAGGAATTCTATGATTCTATTCAATGATTCTATGTATTGGTATATAGTGAAAAGTATTGCTTCTTGTGTGCTATACAGAAAAGCGAACTGTATGGAGAGTACATAGAGGAGAAGGAAAGCAGAAGGTACAGAATAAAGTCTTGCTGTTTAGGGCCTTACAGGTTGGAGGGAAACAAGCAGAGGGAGGGACATTCTGATGGCTGGGAGATCATCAATAGAATATGGGCCTCAGGGAGTCTAGATTCCCCTGTTCAGCGAGTGGAGGCTCACCAATAGGAAGGGGGTTTCAAACCAATTGGCTCCACTCAGGGCGGCAGTCAATGAACTTTGGGGATTGATCCGTATGTAGCCACGGAGCGGTACTTTATGCAAATTGCAAATAAAGGGTGATGATGATGGAACACTGTTCAATAATTAAACCTCCCCTTGCTCTGTGTAGCTCTCTGTGCAAGACTTCCTGCATGTTCTTGCTGTGAGACACCAGCGCATTCCTCATAGAGATGGTATAGAGAGCCAATTTCAGCCTTTTAGCTGGCTCTTGTGCTCATGTCTTCCAGGAATTTTGGTGCTGGAACCCCAGCAGAAATTCAAAGCCCGCATATTCTGAACTCCACCTAATGGGCAAGGTCATGTTCACGAGGCATCTCAGTCCTGGTGACATTTACCAAAGGCATGTGGAAGCTATTCAATTCCTTGTCAATGTATTCCAATCATGACCTTCAACTCCTTTTCCCAAAGAATCAGGGGCAAAAAAAGTCATTCTGTTCCAGGCAGCACTGGCTGGATTGCTGAATAGAAACTCCAGTTTGTTGAACTCTAATCTGGAGCATTCGAAACAGCGGCAGAGATCAATGTTAGATCATCTGTGCAATGCTGTGTCAAAACCAATCAGAATGTCTATAAATAAACGTAACAATTCTAGTTCAGGAGCTGCTGCTGAAAAGCAGTCTGATAACTTACATCAATACACGTTGCTCTGAAATTGCTTTTAGTCTGCCAACCTCAGCCCAACAGCCTCCAAAATAAACAACCCATTCTCCTCAATCAAAGATCCCTAACTCATTCCCATTAATTTAGTTGTCCTTATGAGGGCGATTTTGATGCTTTTGTGCATCTGAAGTATTCAGTGCAATATGAGAGCCACACAGACCAGCCACTGCACTCTGCTGCATTCTGCACATAGATAGAAGGGTTTCCTAAAATTGCTTGGTCCAAAATGAGCTCCTATTGAACTCATAGGAGCTCCTATTGAACTGTTACAGGAGGTAACAGTTTGCCACTATAGCACAAGATATGAGTTCGGGGCATTGCATTGATAGAAACCCAATTTTTTCTTGCTTAAATTTGGGGAGAACTTGACTTTCTTCAGCAGTGTAAAATGACCAATAGCAATTTGCTGATACATTTTACAGCTCCAGTAATTTTTACACGAGTGACTTCATTCGGGTGGGATAGAAAAGCATCACCCCATTTTATCCTGTTGCATTAAGGGATATACAAACGTATGAAGTCGGGGCAAAAGTTGGCCATTTGGCCCTTCAAGCCTGCTCTGTCATTCAATAAGATCATGGCCGATCTAATTGTGTTTCAAATTCCACATTCCCATCCTCTCCTCACTAATCTTTTATTCTCTTGTGTAACATGAACCTATTGGCCTCTGCTTTAGGAATATGCTATATATTTAGGCAATTTTTCAGAAAAGGATGACAACATGGGCATTACAACCAGGTTGAAGAGTGAATAGATATTCTTCTGGAGAGAGCAGGGTAGGAGGTGTATATGGAGATGAGTTTGCCTTCTATAGATTGGCCACAATCTGTAAAAGATGCTGCTGAAAATCTGCAGCAAGCAAATTCAGTAAAGGAAATTGGGTAAAAACTTGAAGGGGAAGTAATGTTTTGCTGTGGGGAGAGAGCAGAGGGATGAGGCTAACTGGATGGTTCTTTGTACCCATTTTCTGTGCTGTGCAGTTCTACAATTCGATGCTTAACTCTAAAGTTATGGTTCAACAATCCAATCAGGACTTGTAGCTCTTTGTTTCAATGATGGACATTTTAACTGCAAATCAATTTGTGCTGCAGTTATCCCACCAATGCACATTCTACCCTCAAGCTGCACAAACCACATTAAAATTACCATCAGAGTTAAATGTAGCAGAGCAGTGCAGCTAGGTGTATTAAGTCCCACCTCTCTGACACTCACGTAAATAGTTTTATTTTGAAAAGCATTTTCAAAACCCCAAGACAATTGGAAAAAGAACAACAGATCCCTTTTGGCCAGCTCCAATTTTATTGGGATTGTTTGCATAATTAATACTTACTTCAGCAGATTTATCCCTGATACCATCAGGAAATTAATTCAGTCCACATCTGAAACCTCCTATAATCCTGCTGCTGCTTTGTGCCTGAGGTCAGGATATGAACGCAGGTGTTACTGTTAGTTAAAATTCCTATTCCGTTCACCAGAGACTTCCGCGCTGATAGACATGCAGCTGGTGAGTCCTCGGAGCATACAGTGTTTGTCAGGACCATTTAGTAGAGTGCCACTAGTCCTTGCACGATGACAGGTTCAAGATAGAACAGCTTTATCGGGTCAAACATCCAATGGTGCTTCACAGAAGCAGTTAGCTAACAAAATTAGATACCAAGCCACATAAAGATATAATGGGAACTTGGTCAAAGAGTTGGGTTTTAAGGAGTGTACCATGGAATCTTAGAGCGTAGAAGAGGTTCTTTGGCCCATCGAGTCTATATTGACACATGAGAAAAACCTGAATTTCCATCTAATCCCATCTACAAGCATTTGGCCCATAGCCTTGAATGTTACAATGTGTCAAATGGTGTACAGGACAGCACAGTGGCACAATGTACAGCACTGCTGACTCACAGCACCAGGGACCCGGATGCAATTCCAGCTTCAAGTCACTGCATGTGTACAAATTATACACATGCAGTGACTCTGTTTGTGCTTCCTCTGAATGGTCCAGTTTCCTCCCATAGTCTGAAGATGTGTGGCTTACATTGATTGGCCATGTTAAATTGACCCTAGTGTCAGGGGGTTGGCAGGGCAAATAGGATGTAGGTGGGATTGTAGTCGGTGCAGACTAGATGGGTCAAATGGCCTCCTTCTGCACTGTAGGGATTCTTTGATTCTATGTCATAAAGGAAGACAGAGCAGTACAAATGGGGGAAAAGGATGACAGAAGATACTCCTGAGCTTACAGCTGCCAAAGGAGAATTATCAAAAATCTGGGTGATTGCAAGTGACCAGACTTGGGAAAACGTAACAATTGCAGAGGATTGTAGGGTGGTGGAAATTTTTTTGTGTTATTCATTCATGGGAATGGGTATCACTGGCTAACCACCATTTATTGCCCATCTCTAGTTGTCCGAGGACAGATGAGAATCAACCACATTGCTATGGTTCTGGAGTCACATGTAGTGGAGAAGACTTGATGTCTGTGTCGATATGCATGATTCACGTGTAGGCCAGACCATGTAAGAACGGTAGATTTCCTTCCCTAAAATGAATGAACCAGATAGGCTTTTCTGGCAATCAACAATGGTTTCATAGAATACAGAACACTACAGCACAAACAGGCCCTTCAGCCCACAAGTTGCGTCAGTCATATCCTTACCTACTAGACTTATCTATAACCCTCAATCCCATTAAATCCCATGTACTCATCCAGAAGTCTCTTAAAAGACCCCAGCGAATTTGCCTCCACCACTACCGACGGCAGCCGATTCCACTCACCCACCACCCTCTGACTGAAAAACTTACCCGTGACATCTCCTCTGTACCTATTCCCTCACTGGGCATTAATCAGATTACACACTGACCAGGGAGAATCTCAAAAGTAATTGCCCATGGCACAAATCACGTTTGGCCCCACCTCCGGGAGTCGCCGCCATATTGCGATTTGTATCTGTGCATACCGGGCTGGAGAATCGCCCCTATACCTTGGTAATACAGCTCATCTGAATAAGAAAAGGACAGTACTCCGCAGGACTTCTCACAGCATGGACTTTGTGTTGAACTACATGGCACAGCCCTTTAACCACTAGACCAGCTTACTGTTTATTGTATGTCATATTCACCTTCAATAGGAATGAATTTCTGTACCACAGGAAGTAATTGATGCCAAAACATTGAATGTATTCAAGAGGCAGCTAGATGTGGCATTGGGGTGAATGGGATCAAATGGTTATGACTTTTAAGAGGGGGACTTAGTGACTTTTAAGAGGTGTGTTTGTGACATTTAAGGGGTCTGGACAAATGTATGAATAGGATGGGAGTAGAGGGCTATGGTCCCCAGAAGGGCAGGTATTTTGGTTAAGTCAGGCAGCATTGGCTTGGAGAGCCAAAGAGCCTGTTTCTGTGCTGTAATTTTCTCTGTCCTTTGTTCTTTGTCATGGAAAGAAAGCAGGATTAGGTTATTGGGTTGGACAATCAGCCATGATTGCGATGAGTGGTGGAGCAGGCTCAAATGACCAAATACCGTCCTCCTGCTCCTGTTTTCTATGTTTCTATGAACAGTGTTTCTGTTTTGTCAGTTGGGGGATCGCTGCAATGGAGAACTGCATGAGCTGGACTTTACAGCAGAGCGTACTACTTACCATTCCGAAAGAAAAGTCAGTATTTTAAAAAGGTCACACAGAAATGGGTGAGGGTGACTTTAAAAAGCTGAGGATCTGACCACCAGCCCTCTGTGAAACAAAGACCCGCCCTCAGAGGCTACCAGCTAATCTGATTAGCCGGGCAGCCCTGACACTCGCTACAGTGCCACAGGAGGATAATGGTAGCTGCTGGTACTGCAAGGGAGCCCGAGGAAGAAGAGTCATGATGCTGGAGATAGATATGATTCGCCTTTTCATGTGGGGTGGGATTAGGCACCCACCGAGGTGGGGACAAGAAGAATAGGGGGAGCGGTGGAGGGCAGGTTTTGGTGGACTGGCGAGAGACACAAGGTGGAGATACGGTCCACTAAACTACAGAAAGTAGTTGAGGCCAAAACATTGTCTGCATTCAAGAAGAAATTGGATATAGCTCTTGGGGCTAAAGGAGTCAAGGAAAATGGAGGCATGGGGGCCAAGATATTGAATTTGATGATCAGCCATGATCAAGATGAATGGCACAGCAGGCCAAAAGGCCAAATGGTCTCCTCCTGCTTCCAGTTTCTATGTCTCCTCTGAGGTAGTCAAAGTACCTGACACATTTTCCTGTGCATCATCAGGTCACAAGGTGTTGGACACCAGTCAAACTTCCAGCCGGCAGAAATAAAGTGAGGATTCTGGGGCCCTTGCTATTTGTGCTGTGTCCAATGCAGATTTGCCTCACCCAAGGAAGGCAAAACCTGGCCATACCTCTGCTTCTCACTCCACAGATGCTACCAGGTCTGCTGAATATTTCTAACACCCCCAGTTTTCATTCAGCCTTCCAGGTGAAATGCTTTCGATGCAATTCTTTTCTTGCAGCAATAATCAGTCTCAGAGGCTCAAAGTTTACTCAAATTTCTTGCCCCATGTGTTGATACTATTCTTTTCTGACTGTGAAGAGAACATGAGACAAATATAATTAAGCTGGACACTACGTGTCCGCAAACTCAAGGACATTAAAGTGCAAGGGCAGGCGTTTGAAGTCAATGCAGCCAAATTGAATTTTCTACAAGTTATCACAATATGGAGTGAAATGTGCATTAGGAGATAAGTGAATATTTGGGCTTTTACCTGTTGAATTTTAACAGGAAATAAGAAAAAGTCTGCAACCTAGAAAAGGTCAGAAATAAAAATGGCAAAGTTATTCAGTTTCATTTCACCCAGAAGTGGTGACCCATAAGGAAAACATAAACATTTTTATATCTGGGAAAAGTAGGGAAAATGGGGAAAGATGAAAGAAATTGGGGGTGATTCTCTCAGCTCACTGTACTGGTTTTGCAATGCAGCAGGCCAGGAATCTCAAGTGGCCTTTCCACTGGGAGCCGCTGCCTCCCCACATCTCCAGCCTCCAGATTTCCAGCGTCATCAACTCAGTGTCAGAAATCGGTGTAGAGTTGCATAAATTACTTAAATGAAGATTAAAATATAATTAACGGGCCTTGGACTGAAGTCTCCAGCCCACCAGTCTCTCATCCCCCTGCCAAGAGTTTTCCATTTGAATGGGGTTTACAATAGCTCCCTGCGAGTAAGGAGCTTGCAGGCCGATCCCACTGGAATGAAGGGAGCCATCAAGGTCCTCTAGAGGTCAGGGGTAAGGGGGAACACACTGGGTATTGCCAGCTTGGCAGTGCCAGTCTTGACCCATGGAACTACCCAAAGGTGCAAAGTGTCAATGCCCAGGAGGCATCTTGCCACTGCCCACCAGCCCATTGGGCAGTGCCAAGGGTGGGGTCAAACAGGGGTGGGGCCTCTGGGCAGTAGATCAGTGGGCGAGAGTGTCCTACTGCCAGTCTGCATTCAGAGTGACAGAGGGAAGGAGAACTGCGATTGGGAACAGCATTGTCAATCCACTTAACCTGCAAACCTTTGGAGTATGGAAGGAAATCAGAGAACCTGGAGGAAACCCACGCAGACACGGGGAGAATATGCAAACTCCACATCGACAGTGACCCAAGCCAGGAATTGAACCTGGTCCCTGGCACTGTGAGGCAGCAATGCTAACCACTGTGCCACCGTGTCAGTGGTTAGCACCTCGCCTTGCTAGCAAGGTGATAGTAGATCAGTAATTTCCATATCAAGGAGAACAGGTGGTTGAATTGGCAGGCGCTGAGAATTGCCTGTGGGTATTATAATGCTTCATAACTTCCACAATGCACGTTATCCTGTCAATGTCCACAAACTCATTCGGATGGACCAGAATGTTAGAACACCAATTACCTGCTGATAATCCCACAAGATTGGATGCTTTGAAAATTATAGTAAACAAGTTTGCAGAGACATCTGGTGCAGTATTATTTCCTGAGCCAAGGGTAATCTGAATTAATGATTTTTTTTATATAATGTGATGCATTCGAAACGAGTGAGCATCTGTGTATATATTAGCTAATCAAAAGAAAATTGACTTCTAAAAATACAATGATCTATTTTTGCCAGAGACATCTGTCATAAACAACAGGTTTGTTCATACTTTCCATTTGTCTTCTTTCATTTTAGGTCCTTCTAAGCCTCTGTCAATATATTTTTAAATCTCTCATTGCATGCTGTGATCGCTAATAAAGTCTGCACTTGTTGTCCATCCCTGACTGTGTTTGAACTGAATTGAATATTTCAGAGGGCAGTTCACAATCAACAATATTGATGTGGATGTGTAGGCCAGGCCAGACAAGGACAGCAGAATTCCTTTCTTAAAGCACATTAGAACATAGAAAACTAAACCACAAACAGGCCTTTTGGCCCACAAGTTGCACCAAACATATCCCTTACTTATAACCCTCTATCTTACTAAGTCAAGTGTAGCTTTACGACAATTGATAGTTTCACGGCCACCATTACTGGAATTAACTTTAAATTCCACACTTATTATTTGAATTTAAATTTCTGCCATGCTGGGATTTGAAAGCATATCCCCAGAGTATTAGTCTGCACATCTGGATTATGAGTTCAGCGATATTACCACGATGCCACCTTATGCCAATTCTCTGCACAAATTGGTGGTCAGATGGCCTCTCCGCTATAGGATGAAAAGTTGCCTCATTTTGTGGGATCTTGTTAGGCACAACATGAAATCGTAGAATGTTTACAGCACCGGAGGAGGCTATTTGGTCCATTGTATCAGAACTAGCCCTTTGTGAGAGTAACTCACCCTCATCTCATTCCTCACCTTTTCCTAGTAATCCTGCAAATCAGATAATTGTCTAATTCTCAATTGAAATCCATGGTTAAGTCTGTCTCCACCACATTCTCATCAAAGTATTCCAGATCCTAAACTACTCGCTGAATATAGATTGTTTCTTCATTAAATTCTTCATTACTGAAGAGTATCCTCAAGAAGTCACTCCACAGACAGGTATCAGGAACACAACTATTTATTGCAATTTTATGCATGCCATACTCCAAATGATAACTGCCCTCTCAGGGTGGTCTCCAGATAGATCATCCCATTCTCTTAAAGGAGCTATAAGGCAACATATACAACGCTCCTCCCTTCGAAGCAACAATCCCCCATATCCGCAACAATATTTCAACAACTTACTATTACAGTTTTATTTCCAATAGATTCCAATTGGCAATTACTAAGACACTAGCGGGATTTGACGATTTGAGTTATAAGAAGAGGTTGGATTGACTGGAACTTTTTTCCCTGGAGTGTAGGAATCTGAGGGGCACAGATCAGCTAGATAATCAACATCTTTTCCCAAAGATAGGGGCAAGTAAATCTAGAGGGCAAATGTTTAAGCTGAGAGGCAGGAAATACAAAAGTGTCCAGAAGGAGAATTTTTTCACACAGAGGGTGGTGAGCATCTGGAATGAGCTGCCAGAGATAGTAGTAGAGGCGGGG
Organism: Sphyrna mokarran; assembly: GCA_024679065.1. Taxonomy (NCBI): domain Eukaryota; kingdom Metazoa; phylum Chordata; class Chondrichthyes; order Carcharhiniformes; family Carcharhinidae; genus Sphyrna; species Sphyrna mokarran. The sequence continues at coordinate 8,466,778 of JAGIQG010000003.1, read as the reverse complement.
ACAATTTTGTCTTTTAAAAAGCATTTAGATATTTACATGGGTAAGATGGGTATAGAGGGATATGGGCCAAATGCAGGCAAATGGCGTTAGTTTAGGGGTTTAAAAAAAAGGGCGACATGGACAAGTTGGGCCGGAGGGCCTGTTTCCATGCTGTAAACCTCTATGATTTCACCACTCTAAGAAGGAGGAGCTACTGATTCCATACCTCCCTCTCCCTCCCTCAGCATCTGGAGTACTTCCAAATTGGTGTGGAAATTAAGTTACAGCAACTATGGGCAAAAGCTCTGTCAGCAAGAATGGAAAGTGTTTATGTACAGACAAGGCATGGGTCAGCAGTCCCTTATTCGGAGAAGTGACAAATCTAATTTTGTGCCACTTTGTTAACACTGTGTTCTCAGCCATGGACTTGGCTGGTGGATGAACCAAAGCAAGGAACAAAAGCGAGATACGGTGACATATTACACTCATGATATTAGTTTAGAAAGAGATGGTTTTCTACTTGATAAGAAAGGACAAAAAGCTATGCTGTGATTGATGAACTATACATAAGAACATAAGAAATAGGAGCAGCAGTAGCCACCTACCCATTCGAGCCTGCCCCACCATTCAATAAGATCATGGCTGATCTGAAAATGGATCAGTTCCACTTTCCCGCCTGCTTCCCATAACCCTTAATTCCCTTATCGATCAGAAATCTACCCACCGGTGACTTAAACATATTCACTTCAATGGGCAGAGAATTCCAGAGATTCACTACCCTCTGAGAGAAGAAGTTCCTCCTCAACTCTGTTCTAAACTGACCCCCTCCCCTTATTTTGAGGCTGTGTCCTCTAGTTCTGGTTTCCTTTCTAAGTGGAAAAAATCTCTCTGCCTCTACCCTATCTAGCCCCTTCATTATCTTATATGTCTCCATAAGATCACCCCTCAGCCTTCTAAACACCAACGAGTACAGGTCCAATCTACTCAATTAAATTAAATGCTTGTTTCTCATTTGCTGTAGTGAACAATAATGCAAATCATTCTGAATTGACAGGACATTGTGCAGCGGTATCCCACTGTTTGTGTGTTCTCCTTGTGTGCAGGTAATGAAGCTTGGAAGATTGAGTACTCTTAGTGCCATATTGTTGATTGCACCAAGTTGATGTCAATGGGACCTCCCTCTCAAGAGCTGTATATGACAACTCACCGCATGAACAACAAATTGCCTCTCCTCAAGATTTTTTTGCCAATGATCTTAAACCTTTGCCCTCTAGACCCAATCCGTCTGCCATTGGAAACACGTTTCTCTCTATCTATCTACTCTCTCAAAACTCTTCATCATTTGAACATGTTTCCACAAGTTGCACACTTGTTACCAGACTATTCCAGTGAGACCGGGTTTCTAGGTAGCTTGGCCATCCGGGTGGAATGGGCTAACCCAGCTTAAAATATCACCGAATTTAAAACACAAGTTAACAGCAAAATCACTTGTGCTTCGGTTTGCTGCGATATCTTACAATGTTTCAAGATTTACCTGAAAAGGGATACACAAAGTGAGAAACTGCATCCCAAGAGTGACATTGCAAGATTCTGACAATTGTGATAATTCTGAAAGACCCTTCAGACTGGTCAGTTTCTGAAGCACACACTCACCAGCATGTTTATCTCTGGAATTCTCTGCTCATTGAAGTGGTGGAGGCTACCTTGTTGAATATATTTAAGTCACCGGTAGATAGATTTCTGATAGACAAGGGAATTAAGGGTTATGGGGAGAAAGAGGGAAAGTGGAACTGATCCACTTCAGATCAGCCATAATCTTATTGAATGGCAGGGCAGGCTCGAAGTGATAGATGGCTGACTCCTGCTCCTATTTCTTATGTTCTTATGTTCAAATTTATTTTTTGGTATCAACAATATTAAATTTACTAAGAAACAGACTATTGCACGATGAACAACAAGCATTATGACACAGGAACAAGCCCTCCAAACCTGCACCAATCACATTTACCTATCTACAGCAACCACTTATATCTCTCTATTTCCCCATCTGTTCACATGTCTATCAAGATAAGTGTTAAATGTCCCTAACATAATTGCCCAACCACTTCACTTGGCACTGCATTCCAGGCCTCCACCACCCTCTGTGTAAAAAAACTTCCTCCATACATCTCTACTGAAACTTTCCCCCCTTACCTTGAATTTGTGCCTCCTTGTAACTTCTGCCGTAGGAGAAAACTTCCAACTGTTCACCCTATCTGTACCCCTTGTAGTTTTATTTAAGAGCCTCATTTGGCCTCCAGGTGGGAAGATCACAATCTGTCCTTGATGCACGGAGTTTAACCGAGGGAAAATCTGGAAGTTGATGGAAGCCCCACCCTGCTGCAGCAATTCCTTTAATAACAGCAGTTACAAAGTGTTTTTATTGTCCATACCTAAGGGAATACAAATGTAGCCTCTCTGCCCAAGTAATGTTCCTCCTGTCTCTTGATGTTCAGGTGTAATTTTTCTAATCAATTTGGATTATTTTTCAGCCCCAACCAGTTGAGACAGAGGCTCATGCTTCACATGAACTTTCCCTCATCCTTTCTCATCCAGCGCTGTCCTCTGTTTTAAAATTAAGTTTATCTATTACTGTCACAAGTGGGTTTATATTAACACTGCAATGAAGTTACTGTGAAAATCCTCAAGTCGCCACACTCAGGCACCTGTTCAGGTACACTGAGGGAGAACTTAGAACTTTAACCATTCCATTTCGTACTGAGCTTCACATTCTCACTTGGTGACAAGCTTTCTCCTGAATTCCCGAATTTTGGTGTCTACATTATATTGATGGCCACATGTTATCCTCTTCCCCACAGGTTAAACATTCTCTCTGTATCCATTCTGTCAAAATATTTCATAATTTTAAGTTCTTCAATTGGCTAATCCCTCAGCCTTCTTTTGTCAACAGAAAAGAGACACTTGTTCATCTCTTCCAGATAGACAGGAGCTTGTAGTTCTGATATCATCCTTCTAAATCCTTTTTTTGCACCTTTTCCAATGTCTATTCTATAATATGGTGACCAGAAAACACTCAATACTTCAAAGGTGGTCCTACAAGGGTGGCAAATTGGCACAGTGGTTAGTGCTGTGACCTCATAGCGCCAGGGACCCAGGTTCAGTTTCAGCCTCAGGTGACTGTCTGCATGGAGTTTGTATGTTCTCCCTATGTCTACATGAGGGTGCTTGGATTTCTCCCACACTCCAAAGATGTGCGGGTTAGTTGAATTGGCTGTGTTAAATTGCCCCATGGTGTCAGGGGGTTATCAGGGTAAATACATGGGGGTTACAGGGCAAGGGCCTTGGTGAGAAGTTGTTGGTGCAAGGCTCGATTGACCAAATGGCTTCTTTCTGCATTGTAGGATTCTACAATTCTATACAACTTTAGCATGACTTCAACTTTTAAACTCTATCCCTTTAGGTAGAAACTCTTGTGCTTTGCCCTAGATTTTTGACATGATGAAAAGATTTTCCATCCTGGTGAAAATCCCAGAAATATCCAAGGATTCTGAAGGCTTGGGTTTAAATTTTCCATTTTGGGTTTGATTGGGAATTTGAGCAAAGTGTTCTGGTGATGTTACTTATTTTCTATAATAAATCTGCCCCGTGTCAAGCAGAAAGGTTTCTGCATACCACCCCGATCGGACAGTGTAATAGAATGAATTATTTCTGTTTTCTTCCTTGCATTGGAGGTGTCTCTTGGCGTATTTAAGAGTGTTGACATGATGTGGTTTAATTTATTATTGTCACATGTAGGCTTGCATTAACATGCAATGAAGTTACTGTGAAAATCCCCTAGTCTGGCACCTGTTCGGGTACACTGAGGGAGAATTTAGCATGGCCAATGAGCCAGACTTCGGTTCAGAAACCAGACCACCTGAAGGAAATCCACGCAGACACAGGGAGAATGTGCAGGTTCCACATAGACAGTGACCCAAGCCGGAATTGAACCCTGGTCCCAGGTGCTGGGAGGCAGCAGTGCTAACTGCTGTGGCACCGTGCCATCCTACTGGGGTTTATTGACATTAGACAGACTGCTCCAGTTAACAGCACAGGGGAGAAGTTAAGGTGGGAAACTTCTTAGTGGCGCCAAGAGAATTAGGAACAGGCATTCTAGGATATTACTGCCTCAGGGAGAATGAGCAAATTTCACACAGATAGTGACCCAAGCCGGGAACCGAACCCGCCTCCCTCGTACGGTGAGGCAGCAGTGCTAACCATTGTGCCACCGTGCCCAAGTGCCAAGTGACAATATCCCCCAACCACCGGTGCCCAACTTCTCTACAGCCATGCTTTCCCATACAATTCCTCAGCCTTCCATATCCTACCACTATGGCTCTACGTGTTCACAGGATGCACATCAGAGATGGAGGCTGCCTTTCACGTCCTGCACTGCGCTCCGATGCCCATGCTGGGCATCCTTCAGAGAGACAGGAGGTGGAGGGCCATGGCCCACTTTCAAGTGGCACCGGTGTGGAGTCACCCTGTTCTGCCTGCATTGCACTGTCTCAGATGCGGGGGGAGGAGGCGAGTTCAAGTTGGCTGGTCAGTTCCAGGATTTCCCAGGCAGAAGATCCCATTCTGTACTCCAGTGGATCCTGCTCCCTCCAGGTGCTTGTGAGCTCCTGGCTTATTCCATGGGACAGAAGGGCAGCTGGAGTCAGCTCCAGAAGCTTCACAATCAGTTATTGCTGCCAGTCCTGAAGACCCACCATTGTCTGTACCATCCAGTTGAAGCTCTCATCCATAGCCCTCAGGGACTGAGCCATGCTTTTCAGGATGTTGCTGGAGGGTCTCCAGCTCACAGCCTCGAACAGATAGCTGAGAGTCCCCTCCGTGATGCGTGGAGTCGGTGTCTTTGCTGATTTATAAATCATAGAATCCTACAGTGCAAAAGAAGGCCATTTGGCCCATCGAGACTGCGGCAACTACAATCCCACCCAGGCCCTATTCCCACAACCCCATGCACTTACCCTAGCTAGTCCCCCTGACACTAAGGGGCAATTTAACATGTCCAATCAACCTAACCCGCACGTCTTTAGAGTGTGGGAGGAAACCTACACAGGCATGGGGAGAATGTGCAAACTGCACACAGACAGTGACTCAAGCCGAGAATTGAACCCGGATCTCTGGCGCTGTGAGGCAGCAGTGCTAACCACTGTGCCATCCTCCTGTCTTAACTGTGAGCCACTGCTGTGGAGTTGGTTAAAGGCAGCAGTCCCTTATTGAACTGCTGAGTGAACCCAGGATGGGTGAATCATACAGGGTGTGTCACAGTTGTGGCGTTTTTCACTTAGGGGAGTTTTATTTTGAAGTGTGGAAGTGCTGGATGGTGCCAGTGGGATTCATACCGGTTTTAGCACCAATAGTGGCACTTAAGCAAATTCTGGGATAATTCCACCCAGTGGTTGGAATTGAATTTGTTTCTTCTTAGAGTCAGAATAAGAGCGTTAAAGATGAAATTCATATTTGATTGGTAACATTGGGCAGGATATTACACCCTCACCAGCCCTGGAACTGTAAATCCTTCCTGGCATCAACAGGACCTTCCCATTGCTTGCCCCTCGCCCACTCCGATTCCTGTGGTGCGTGGGATGGTAAAATTTTGGCCATTCTGTTGGACGCCACAATGGCACAGTGGTTAGCACTGCCGCCTCACAGTACCAGGGACCCGGGTTCGATTCCCAGCTTGGGTCACTGTCTGTGTGGAGTTTGCACATTCTCCCCATGTCTGTGTGGGTTTCCTCTGGATTCCCTTCAAAGTTGGAAAGATGTGCTGGTTAGGAGCTTTGGCCATGCTAAATTCTCCCTCAGTGTACCTGAACAGGTGCTGGAGTGTGGTGACTGAGGGAATTTCATAGTAACTTCATTGCAGTGTTAATGTAAGCCTACTTGTGACACTAGTAAATAAACTTTACTTTGTTTCCCTCCCCTCAGATGCTGCTAGACGATTTCCAGTTTTACAATTTTTATCTGATTTCCAGCAACCACGTGCTTTGTGGAGATTTTTTTTAGAGATGTTGGGACAGGTCGGACTGTTCAGTATTGAAAGTTATTTCAAAGAACAAAGAACAAGAACAAAACAAAACGGCATGGGAAACAGGCCCTTCGGCCCAACGAGCCCGCGCTGCAACCCCGATGTTCCCACTTCTACCCATGATCCCTGTCTATGTTCATAGATCTATGCATTGGAACCAAATTTGAGAGACAATTTAGGGAGAATTTGTTCTGCCAATCAGCCTAACTTTCCAGCCCACATCTTTGGGAAATGGGAGGAAACCGGAGCACCCGGAGAAAACCCACGCAAGCATGGGGGGAAATGCGCAAACTCCCACAGACACAGGCCCAAATCTGTGTTTTTGTGGAGAAAGATGTTTTGGAAATGAAGTTGGGTGGCAGAAATCCAAGGCAAGTTTAAGAGGCAATCTCCCCGTTTCTTTGGTGACTTGCGAGATCATTAGTTCTCAGATCAGCCACTAGATGGTGCAGCAAACCACAAAATCCACCGTTGCCTCTGAGCGACTCAATGGAAAACTAATTGCACTGTTTATATTATTATAATGTATAATTACACATTCAGTCAAAATACTTATGGTTAATTCATTGCTTAAAAATATCTCCCACTAATTTGTGCAGTAATGCATCTTGACAGAGGGAGTTGAAGTTATAATGCAATGCCACAACAATTTGCAATTATGTAGCACTGTTGATGCAGTAAAATGACCAAAGACATTGCACAGGAATGTTAACAGGCAATAGTTAATGTTGAGTCACAGAACGCAGGTAGAGCAGTTGATGCTAGACTTTTCACACAATCACAGCATACTTAGAGTGCAGAAGGAGGCCGTTTGGCCCATCGTGTCTTGCCAAACAAACTTTAAGATTCATATCATTCCCCTACCTCTTCCCCACACCCCTGCATATTGTTTCTATTCAATTAAGCAACGATGGTGTTTGCCAGACGGGTATTGTCACTGGGTTAGTAATTCAGAGATCCAGGGCTATGTTCTGGGACCTGGTTTGAAACCCACCAAGGCAGGTGGTGGAATTTTAAAACTGGATAAAATTTCTGGAATTAAAGGTCTGATGGTGAACATGAAATCGTTTTGCACTGTCCTTTCAACAGTTTACAATGCTTCCAAGTTTTGTATCATCCACAAATTTTGAAAAAGTTCACCAACACCTCTACTTTCTCAGAGGACTAAGGAAATTTGGCATGTCAGCTACCACTTCCACCAACTTTTACAGATGCACCATAGAAAATACTCTTTCCGGTTCTATCACAGCTTGGTATGGCTCCTGCTCTGCCAAAGACTGCAAAAAATTACAAAAGTCATGAATGTAGCCCAATCCATCATGCAAACCAGCCTCCCATCCATTGACTTAGTTTACGCTTCCCGATGCCTCGGCAAAGCAGCCAGTGTAATTAAGGTCCGCATGCACTCCGGATATTCTCTCCTCCACCTTCTTCCATCAGGAAAAAGATACAAAAGTGTAAGGTCACACACCAACCAACTGAAGAATGGCTTCTTCCCTGCTGCTGTCAGACTTTTGAATCAGCTATCTTACATTAAGTTGATCTTTCTCCACACCCTAGGTATGACTGTAACACTACATTCTACACTCTCTCATTTCCTTCTCAACGAATTGCATGTTTTATATAGCACACAAGAAACTATGCTTTTCATTGTATACTAATAGATGTGACAATAATAAATCAAGTCAAATCAAAAGCAATTTATAGTAATTCCACTTATCAGCACTTAGACCATAGCTTGCTAAGTCTTTGAGATTTAAGGATTTAAAAGCCTTTGAGATTTGATGCGTCTGAATTCTTGCAAGGATTCCTGCCTCCACCAGCCTCCCACATAGTGCATTCCATGTCTCCATCATCCACTGGGTGAAAACAAGCTTCCTCAGATCCTCTCTAACCATTTACTCCTCACATTAAGCCAATGCCCTATGGTCCCAGACACCTCACCATTGGTAAGATATTCTTAGGACCTATCCTTTCTATGCCTCTTTAATTTTGTATATTTCAATTGGATTCCCCCTCAACCTCCAGGCAAAATAACCTCAACATAGTGTCCCTTCATAGCTAAAACTTTCCATCCCAGGCAACATCCTGGTAAATCTCCTCTGCACCCTCTCCAGTGTTATCACATCCTTCCAATAGTGCGGCGACCAGAACTACAGATGCTGCTCCACCTGCAGCCTAAGCAATGTTTTATATAGTTATAACAAGATTTCCCTGCTCCTGCATTCTATGCCCAGCTAATGAAGGCAAGGATTCCATGTGCATTCCTCACCAGCCAATCCACTTGTGCTGCCACTTTTAGGGATCTTTCAACTTGTATATCACTGTTACAGGTGGGAAGGGATTTCAGGGCAATATCCAGGGGAGTGGGGGAATCTCAGGTCTCTCTGTTCTGTGCGTAAGCAGTAGCACCCTCTGATGTGGTGAGAACAGACTCCATCCACTCCCCCTACTGGCATGAATCACACATTACCTTTTTTGCACTAAATGCCATCAGAGCATGTCTAAAGCTTGTTGAAAAATAAGTGTGATTCTCTCCCATTTTCACACTTGTTTGACACTTGGAATTTTTTTGGACTATGCCACCACCACCCCACTTTCCCCCCCCCCCCCCCCCCCCCCCCCCCCAACAATATTTTGGTCTCAACTGCTTTCAGTGATAGCGAATACCGTAGGCTCACTACTCTCTAAGTGAAGAAATTTCTTCACATCTCAGTCCTAAATGATTTATCCTCTATCCTTAGGCTTTGATTCTTGATTCTGTACTCCGCTGTTATCTGGAACATCTTTCATGCATCCAACCTGTCTAATCCTGTCAGAATTTGTTAGGTTTCTATGAGTCTTCTAACTCCAGTGAATATAATCCTTACTGATTCAATTGCTCCTCATAGTTAGTCCTACCAACTCAGGAATCAGTCTGGTAAATCTTCGCTGCACTCCTTCCATGTCAAGAATATTTTTTCACACATAAGGAGACCAAAAATGTGCTCACCAAGACCCTACATAACTGCAGCAAGATATCCCTGCTCCTGTACTCAATTCCTTTCACTTTGAAGACCACCATACAATTTGCCTTCTTTACACACTGCTGCACCTTCATCTGTAACTTCAGCAGCTAGTAAGAACACACAGGTCTCATTGCACACTTCCCTCTCTCAATAATCTGTTTTCCCTTTATCAAAGTGAGTAATCTCACATTTATCCAAGTCAAACAGCATCTGCCATGCACCTTCCCACACACTTAACTTGTCCAAATCACACTGAAGCATCCCTGCATCCTCTTCAAAGCTCACTCTCCCACCCAGCATTGTGTCATCTTCAAATTGGAGATATTACATTTATCTCCCTCATTTAAATCATTAATAGACATTGTAAAAAGCTGCGGCTCTACCACTGATCCCTGTGCCACCCTATTGTTTACTGCCTGCCATTTGGAAAAAGACCCATTCCTTCTCCTTGTTTCTTCTCTGCCAACCAATTTTCTATCTAGCTTGCTACATTACATCAAATCCCATGAACTTTAATTTTACACACTAATCTTTCATGTGGAATTTGTCATAAACCTTCTGAAATTCCAAATAAACCACATCCATTGGTGTTCCCTCATCAACTTTACACATTACATTGTTGAAGAATTCCAATAGATTTGTCAAGTATGGTTTCCTTTTTGTAAAACCATGTTGTCTCTGTCCAATCCCTCCCCAAGTGCTTGCTACTAAATTTTTTATAATGGACTCTCAAATTATCTCCACTGCTGATGTCAGGTTGACTGGTCTATAATTCCCTGCTTTCTCTCTACCTCCTTTTTTAAATAGTTGTGTTACATTATTTACCCTTCAATCTGTAGGGACTGTTCCAGAGTCTGAAGAATATTGGAAGATGACCACTAATATATCCATTATCTTTCGGGCTACTTCCTTAAGTATCCTGGGATATAGATTATCAGACCCTGGGGATTTATAGCTCTTCAATCTCATTAATATTTCCAACATAATTTTTTTAAATAATGATTCCCTTCAGTTCCTTCCTCTCACTGAAACCTGTTTTCCCCAACATTTCTGATTTGATATTTGTGCCCTCCTTTCTGAAGACAGACCAAAGTATATTTAGTTGGTCAGCTTTTTCTTTGCTCCCCATTTTATATACCCTTGTTACAGATTGTAAGGGACCTACACTTGTCTCCACCAGTCTACAAGATTATGAGGGGCATTATGAGTAGATAGTCAGATGCTCTTTCCCAGGGTGGAAGAATCATAGCATCATTGAATCCTATAGTGCAGAAGGAAGCCATTTGGCCCATCAAGTCTATACCTACCATAATTCCACACAGCCCTTATTTTCACAATCCCATGCATTTACCCTTGCTATCCCCCTGACACTGAGGGTCAATTTAGCATGGCCAATCCACCTACACCGCACATAGGAGAGAACCAAAGCACGCAGAGGAAACCCTCACAGACATGGGGAGAACATGCAAACTCCACACAGACAGTGACCCAAGTTGGGAATCGAACCCAGATCCCTGGCACTGTGAGGCAGTAGTGCTAATGACTGTGCCATTGTGCTCTCCCAGTTTCTCAAACTGCAATGGCCCCTGTTGTGTTGGTGAAGGAGTTCCAGGAGTTTGACCCAGTGACAGTGAAGGAATGGCAATTTATTTCCAAGGCAGGATGGTGTGTGAATTGGAAGGGAGCTTATAGGTGGTGTGGGTCCCATGTGTCTGTTAGCCTTATATGTGTATGAGTTTGGAAGGTGCTATTGAAAGGGTCTTGGTAAGTTGCTGCAATATATCTTAGAGATGGCTCTTACTATTTATGAGTAGTGGAGGGAGTGAATGTTGAAGGGGTGTGATAGGGTGCCAACCAAGCAGGGCTGCTTTGCCCTGGATGATAGTGAGCTTCTTAAGCGTTGCTGGAGCTGCACTCATGCAGGCAAGTGGAGACTTGTGCCTTATGAATGGTGAACAGTCAATGGGGAGACCTTTTTTCCACTCATTAAACCCATTTGTGACTGTTAAAGGAGCCTTTTAAAATTAATTCACTCACGGTGCACTGGTGACAGCAGAGAGAAAATTTTAAAAAAACATTAAGAAAAGATTTAATTTACTAAAAACCTGACCATTCACTAGTGAAGCTGGGAAATGGATCTGTGTAGCTTTTCAAAGATGTTTACTATCATTTAAAATCAGGTTGTTCACTGGTGTGAACTCAGCGCTCAATAAAAAACTTATTTTTTGTGATAAAACCATTTCAGTTTTATTGACTAAATTGCAGCGAGTCACCACTCTTAAAGATATCAAGGAGTACTTTGAAATAAATAAACAATTACTTTCCAAAAAGCTGACTGATTATAATGGTTTATTGAACAGTTCATGATTGGCAATATGCAAATATATTTGAGAGCAGGCTTAAGCAAAACATGTTTGATTTTGATTTGATTTATTATTGTCACATGTATTAACATACAATAAAAAGTATTATTTCTTATGTGCTATACAGACAAAACATATCCTAAACAGAGAAGGAAAGGAGACAGTGCAGAATGTGGTGTTACAGTCATAGCTAGGATGTACAGAAAGATCAACTTAACGCAAGGTTAGTTCATTCAAAAGTCTGATAGCAGCAGGGAAAAGTTGTTCTTGAGTCGGTTGATCTCAGACTTTTGTATCTTTTTCCCAAAGGAAGAAGGTGGAAGAGAGAATGTCTGGGGCATGTGGGGTGCTTAATTATGCTGGCTGCTTTCTTAAAATAGGGGGAAGTATAGACAGAGTCAACAATTGGGAGGCTGGTTTGTGTGATGGATTGGGCTACATTCACGACCTTTTGTAGTCCCTTGCTTGCACTGGGGATGTGCTTCTGCCTGACATGGTGATTTGTCCAGGCTTGGGTAGAGCAAAGGATCGGAGAAGCCAAAAAAGACAGACTGAGACTTGGGATGAAACAATTTTTAAAGCCTTTTTGGCTAAGGTGAAGCATTAGATCAAACCCAGGAGGGGGTGTAGTACCTCATCCTGTCAGCTTCGATCTTCAATAAAGGAAAAAGATAAGTGCAGCACCAGAACAGGCCCTTCAGCCCATTAACCACTGCTGATCATGTGTTTGGATGACTGATTGCACCCAAAATGGAAAATCTACATATCTAATGACCTAATTTTAGGATTAAAATGATATTAAGATTGTAGTTAAGATCTGCCCTGACCTGTTTTATTCATCAGATGCTTCTTTGTATTATTTTCTGGTTTGAATAGGATTATGTAACATTTTGGAGCAAATATGCAGACAAGCAGACCAAAGCTGGATGCCAGAATGGCAAATATCTCGACAGCCACAGTGTATTTTCCAGGGGAACTAACATAGGCTGGTATAAAAGTCAACCAAACTGCACAGAAAATCAACATGCTGAAGGTGATGAATTTAGCCTCATTGAAATTATCTGGCAGCTTTCGAGCTAAGAATGCAAGGACAAAGCTCATGCAGGAGAGAAAGCTGATATAACCCAGCACACACCAAAATGCTGTCACCGAGCCCAAATCGCACTCAAAAATAATCTTCTCGTTGTAATATTTGGTCTGTTTCACTGGGAACGGTGAGGACACTAGGAGCCAGACAACACAGATTACAACCTGGACAACCGTGCAGAGCAGCACGCTAAGGATTTGCTGCAGAGTCCCAAACCATTTCATCATTTTATTGTTGGGGAGAGTGGCTTTAAACGCCATCAGCACAACCAGAGTTTTGGCCAGCACGCACGAGATACAGAGAACAAAACTGATCCCAAACAGTGTATGCCTCAGCCTGCAGGACCACACTGATGGCTGGCCGATAAAAGTCAGCGAGCACAGGAAGCACAACATCAAGGAGAACAGGAGGAGGAAACTGAGCTCGGAATTGTTGGCTCGAACGATCGGAGTCTTCCTGTAATACCAGAGGATTCCTGCAACAGACACTGTGCTGGCTGTTCCCAGCAGCGAAGTGGTGGCCAGTGTAATTCCCATTGATTCTTCAAATGAGAGGAACTCAATTTCTTTTGGGATGCAGACATTCCTTTGTGGATTGGGCCAGTCTTCCAATGCACATGGGATACAGATCAGTGAATCTAAGGATAAAATGACAATAATTTGCATTCAAGTAATATCTTTACCATAAAATCGTACATAAATACACACACACACACACACACACACACATTTACACAGATGCAGATATACATACACACACATACATGCACAAATACAGCCACAGACACACACACAGACACACATGCGCAGATACAGCCACAGACACACACACATACACACACAGACACAGGCACACATACACATACGCAGACAGACGTACACACACACATCTATAGCACCCTTCCTTTGAGAAGCTTAATGAAAAAATAAATGCTCAAGAAAGATCCAAAGAAGGGAGACTAAAAGTGGCCAGTGAGATCAATTTTAAGGGAGATCTTAAAGAAGAAGAGAGAGAAAAAGGCCAGAGAGATTATCAGTGCAGGAGGAGGCCAACCACAATCCTACCCAGACTCTATTCCATTACCCTATGCCTTTAACCCAGCTAGTCACCCTGACACAAAAAGGCAATTTAGCATAGCCAAAGTGGCAATGCAGGTGGAGAAGGTAGTCAAGAAGGCCAACAGCATGCTGGTCTTCATCAGCCAGGGCATTGAATTTAAAAATTGACAAGTCGTGTTGCAGCTTTATAGATCCTTAGCTAGACTGCACTTGGAAAATAGTGTTCAATTCTGGTTGCCCCACTACCAGAAGGATGTGAAGGCTTTGGAGAAGGTACAGAAAAAAATTATAAAGATGTTGCTTGGTATGGAATGCATTAGCCATGAGGAGAGGTTGGAAGAACTTGGTTTGTTCTCATTGGAATGACGGAGGTTGAGGGTTGACCCGATATAAATCTACAAAACTATGAGAAGCACGGACAGAGTAGATAGTCAGAATCACTCTTCCCAGGGTGGAAGAGTCAATTAATAGGGGTGAAGTTTAAAGGAGATGTACAAGGCAAGTTCTTTTACATAGAGAGTGGTGGGTGCCTGGAACTCACTACCAGGGGAGGTAGTGGAAGTATATACGATAGTGACTTTCAAAAGGCATCTAATAAATACATGAATAGGATGAGAATAGAGAGACATGGTTCCCAGAAGGAAGGGGGTTTAATTCAGTTAGGTGACATGATTATTGCAGGCTTGGAGGGCCGAATGCTCTGTTTTCAGCTGTAATTTTCTTTGTTCTTTGTTCAATCCAGCTAAATTGCACATTTTTGGACTGTGGGAAGAAACCGGAGCACCCAAAAGGAACCCACACAAACAGTAGTCCAAACCGGGATTGGTTGTAAGAAAGGAATGCCAGAGTGTGAGGCTTGTGCTGTTCAAGGCAACGCTGCCATTGGATGGGGTAGTCTGTTTAAATTTATTTCTGTCACAAGTAGGCTTACATTAACAATGCAATGAAGTTACTGTGAAAGTCCCTTAGTCGCCATACTCCAGCAGCTGTTCAGGTACACTGCGGGTGAATTTAGCACGGCCAATGCACCTAATCAACACGTCTTTCGATTGTGGAAGGAAAGCAGAGCAACCGGAGGAAATCCACGCAGACATGGGGAAAACATGCAGACTCCACACAGACTGTGATCCAAGCCGGGAGTCGAACCTGTGTCCCTGGTCTGCGAGGCAGCAGTACTAATCATTGTGTCACCATGCTGCCCTGGTGCAAGAGTTCAAAAAAGTAGAGTTGAGCCTAACAAGGGTGTGGTGGGCTGGAAGGTGCTTTAGTGTTGGAAAAGATAAGGATAGCGCTGAAGTGGTCTGAACCTAAGGGTGAGAACCTTACATTGAAGGTCTTGGGGAAGTTGGAGCTAATACACATCAGCAAGGAAAAGGATAAATTGAAACTTGGTGCAGGCCAGCATGAGACAGAAAAGATTTGCAATTCACAGAGGGTAAAGTACTGGAATCATTGAAATTGTATCAAAGACATGGGAGCGAGCTTCAGCAGCAGATAGAAATATGGATGGAAGCAGAAAATACACAGGAGGAAAAAGTAATTGAAGAAATTGTAATGCAATGTTTATTTATTCGCGTCACAAGTCGGCTTACATTAACATTGAGCCATCTACCTTAGCTTGGGACAGTGGCTGGAAAGGATTGGAATCAGTGTCAGGATATAGAGCTTGTGGTAATGGCAATAGGCTATGGTTCTGGTTTTCTCCATGTTAATTTGGAGCAAAACTGCAACTGGCCATCAGCAGAAAGACAATAGCAATAGTGGAGTTGGGAAAGCTGTAAACAGTTAGAATTGTGTATCATTAACGTGCAAATGTAAGGTGACTCCTTATCTACTGGTAATATCACCATGCATCACCATATGGAAGAGGAGAGTGCAAATGATGGTTCCTTGGGAAATTCAGGGGTAATGGTCCAAGGGTAATGCTCCAGTCTCTTTTGCTTCATATCTTTTCTCATTTTGTTAGGTCTTTGGTCAGTCACTCCTCTGAAATCTCTTCTTCCTTTCAAAAATCCAAATGACTCCCTGTGTTCCCTCTCTCCCATAACATTGCCTCTCTGTAAATCAATGCAACACCTTCCCCCATGCTAGCCCATTGGAAGACCCAACCAATTAACCACAGTTCTCAACTCTTCCCTCAAAACTTTGAAATGTTTTCCTTTCCAAGTATTTATATCCATTTCCCCTGTTTGAAAATTACTATTGATGTTGCTTCCACTTTCCGTTTCAGGAGTGCCCTCCAAATCACAATAACTCACTGCACAAAAAAATTCACTCAAGTCACCTTTGCGTGGGATTTTCCAGCCTTTCCCATCTTGGGATCTCCTGATCTTGCTGTAGGTGACCGCTGCAGTGGGTTCCCTAGTGGCGAGATGGTCGAACCAGGCAAAATGCTGTATACACCAGCAGGACCTGGTTGGTCAAGGGAAGTATTTCCACACACTAGGCTGAAGATGATAGGGATGAACGGAGGGATTAATTGGATAACAGCCCGGATAAAAAATACCCACATGGTAGCACAGTGGTTAGCACTGCTGCTTCACAGTTCCAGGGTCCTGGGTTCAATTCCCAGCTCAGGTCAGTGTCTGTGTGGAGTTTGCACATTCTCCCTGTGTCTGTGTGGGTTTCCTCCAGGTATTCTGGTTTCCTCCCACAGTCCAAAGATGTCCGGGTTAGGTTGATTGGCTATGCTACAAAATTGCCCTTTAGTGTCCAGGCATGCGTAGGTTAGAGGAATTAGTGGCTATAATATGTAGGGATATGGGGATAAGGGCCTGGGGTGGGATTGTGTTCGGTGCAGACTCGATGGGCTGAAGGTCCTCCTTCTGCGCTCTAGGGTTCTATGATTCTATTATTACTTCATCCTTGTGTGGCAGAGATGGAGTCCATGAGGGATATGAACAAGTTAAAGTTAAAAGGTAAATTTTATTTCTTAGTCACAAGTAAGGTTGACATTAACACTGACAATGAAGTTATTGTGAAATTCTCCTGGCTGCCATAGTCCTGTTCGGGCCAATGCAACTAACTGGTACGTCTTTCAAAACATGGAAGGAAACCAGAGCACTCCAGAGGAAACCCACGCAGACACAAGGAGAATGTGCAAATTCCACACAGACAATGACCCAAGCCGGGAATCGAACCCGGATTCCTGACACTGTGAAGCACCTGTTCTAACCTCTGTCTAACAAATAAGACAAGAGATAAGAAAGAGAGAGAAGGAGGCTCTTGAAAAGCAAAGGACTGCTTTGAGAGAAACCATTCATTCACTCTGCCATCCAGAACTTGTCACAGGTTGTGCCATCCATGTTAAACTGCAAATCACCGCCTATGTTTATAGAAGGAGTTTATCTGAGAACTGAACAAGCATGGCTAAAATTAGTCTCATTAAAGTTGATTTCCAGAAAGCTTTGCTGCTGAATCCATTCTGCCGTAAAGGGGTGTACATTCCCCTAATACTTACACCAGTGCTATGGAGGGTTGGTTCTTTACCTGTATCATTGCTGATTTCACCATCAGGGCAAGGCAAACAATCAGAACAGCAAAGCTGTTGCCCTTTTGGAACTGCTTTCCTTGTACCGGGAGGGCAACTCTCTGTGCACACTGACCGGGGGACCTACGTCACAGACATGAGAAACACATGCATAAATGGTGAATTCTTACACAGCTGATTGTTCAGAGGATGCAAGGCTCATTCAGTCACCATCCACCTGCTCACTGATCTACAACACATCTATTCTCAACTTGTGTTCAAGCATTTTCATGGACTTGCTCTCCTCGCAATCTCTGTGACCTCCTCCAGCCACATTGCCCTCTTGTGGTGTCCACATTCCTCCAATTCTAACCACTTTCATCACTCCCAGCATTGGCAGCTGTGCCTTCAGCTATGAAGGCCCAGAGCTCTGTAATTCCCTCCACGAACCTTTTTACCTCTCTATTGTCCTCTCCTCCTTCAAGCCACTCCTTAGTATTTGTACAGTTCTGATCACCCTATTATAGAAAGGATATTATTAAACTAGAAAGAGTGCAGAAAAGATTTACCAGGTTGCTACTGGAACTTGATGGCCTAAGTTATAAGGAGAGGCTAGATAGACTGGGACTATTTTCCCAGGAGCATGGGAGGCTTAGGAGTGATCTCATAGAAATCTATAAAATAATGACATGCATGGATAGGTACATAGTCAATATCTTTTCCCAAAGATAGGGAAGTCTAAAACTAGAGGGCATAGTTTTAAAATGAAAGGAGAGATACAAAAGAGTCCAGAGGGGCAATTGTTTCACACGGAGGGTGGTGAGTGTCTGGAACAAGCTGCCAGAGGCAGTAGTAGAGGTGGGTACAATTTTGTCTTTTGAAAAGCATTTAGTTGGTTAAATGAGTGTAGTGGGGCATGGGTCAAACGCAGGCAATTGGGACGAGCCTAAAAACTGGGCAGCACAGACAAGTTGGGCCGAAGGGCCTGTTTCCATGCTGTAAACCTCTTTGATGCTTTTAACCAAGTTTTTAGCCAAATCTCCTTCTGAAGTTCAGTGGCAACATTTTTTGATAACACCTTAGCATGTTAAAGGACTTTTTGAATGTGCTAATTTTGGATTCCAAAATGGAAGAGCTGTAGGCATATCAGGATATTTATTTAAAAACCAGTTGATGTGCAGTATTTACAGTTTGTACATAGTGGGTTAAAAGGACAGAACATCTTCCCTCAGGGCTACCTGTCTTCTGCCTAGAATACCTAACACATCACTGCTTGCTGTTAGTGCTACATGATCATGTACCTCATTGATTCTGATGATTGCTACTATCAGTGTCAATATCCATCAGTCAGACGTGCTGCTCACAGAACTTAATAAGAAGTCTCACAACACCAGGTTAAAGTCCAGCAAGCTTATTTGGACTCATAAGCTTTGGAACACTGCTCCTTCATCAGGTGAGTGGAGGTTAGTTCACAAACATGGCATATATAGGCAAAGACACATTGCAAGGTAATTGCAGTTTGGAATGTGAAGAATGACTGGAATGCAAATCTTTACAAGTACAGACAGTGTGAGTGGAGAGAAGGGTAATCACAGGTTAAATCACAGGTTGATGAAGAAGCTGTGCTCTGAAAGCTCGTGATTCCAAATAAACCCTGTTAGAAGATGTTGAGAGACTATTTATTGTGCCTGCCCCAGTCCAACACCAGCATCTCCACATCATGCAGGAACTTATGAGCTTACCGTCTTTTGATTATTGTGCCAAATAATATTTCCTTCATTTATCAGAAGGTCGTGTCCCGAGCCTAAAGCAGCATCAAACCTGCCGACTTGAACATACTTAATGGAACCATCTGCATTTTGGTGCCAGTTGATTATATCGTATGATGCAAGGGGATCCCCATTCTCATCAAAATAGACCTCTTCCCCAAACTTAGTGGAGTATCTCACCTCTTTCAGGTAATGGAGCAGCTTTGAAAAGATTAGAATACAGCTGAAAGGTTATCCTGAAGCAATGGAACTCATAATGTTGTATTTACAATTGCAGCAACATAACCAGATCTAATTGCATCTGCATAACTTATAATCAGGTGTTGTACTCTTACATTACGTGCTAAATAAATGCTAAGAATTTCACTACATAATTTGACTTTCCCTGGTTAAGTGGGGAAGATGAAAATTTACCCATTCTACCTTTGTGACAGGAGTGGCATAGTGGTTAGCACTGCTGCCTCATAGTGCCAGGGACCTAGGTTTGATTCCCAACTTGGGTCACTATCTGTGCAGAGTCTGCACATTCTCCCTATATCTGCGTGGGTTTTCTCCAGATGCTCTGGTTTCCTCCCACAGTCTGAAAAACATGCTGGTTAGGTACCTTGGCCATGCTAAACTCTCCCTCAGTGTACCCGAACAGGTACCAGAGTGTGATAGAACATAGAACATTACAGTGCAGAATAGGCCCTTCGGACTTCGATGTTGCGTCGACCAATTATGAAAAAAGCAATGACCCTCCAAACTAAACCATTCCCTTTTCATCCATAAACTTATCTACTAACCTCTTAAATGCCACCAAACTTGGCGCATCTACAACTGCCGCAGGCAGGGCATTCCACTCCCAAACCACCCTCTGGGTAAAGAACCTACCTCTGATATCTGTCCTATAACTATCACCCCTTAATTTAAAGCTGTGTCCCCTCTTGCTAGCTTTCTCCATCCTAGGAAAAAGGCTATCACTGTCCACCCTATCTAAACCTCTAATCATCTTATATGTTTCGATTAGGTCCCCTCTTAGCCGCCTCCTTTCTAACGAAAACAACTCAAATCCCTCAGCCTCTCTTCATAAGACCTGCCCTCCATACCAGGCAACATCCTGGTAAACCTCCTCTGTAACCTCTCCAATGCCTCCACATCTTTCTTATAATGTGGGGACCAGAACTGCACACAATACTCCAAGTGTGGCCACACTAGAGTTTTGTACAGTTGCAACATGACGTTGCGGCTCCGAAATTCAATCCCCCACCAATAAAAGCTAAGACTCCATATGCCTTCTTAACAACCTTATCGACTTGATTGCCAACTTTCAGGGATCTATGCACATATACACCAAGATCCCTCTGTTTATCAACACTATTAAGAGTCCTACCATTAGCCCTATACTCTACACATTTGTTATTCCTGCCAAAGTGAATTACCTCACACTTTTCCACATTAAACTCCATTTGCCACCTCTTGGCCCAGCTCTGCAACTTGTCAAAGTCTCTCTGCAAACTATAACACCCCTCTTCACTATCTACCACTCCTCCGACTTTGGTGTCATCCGCAAATTTACTAATCCATCCCTCAATACCCTCATCCAGATCATTTATAAAACTTACAAACAGCAGGGGCCCCAAAACAGATCCCTGAGGTACACCACTTGTAACCGAACTCCACGATGAATAATTTCCATCAACCACCACCCTCTGTCTTCTATCTGCTAGCCAATTCCTAATCCAAAGAGTGATGACTAAAGGATTTTCACAGTAACTCCATTGTTGTGTTAATGTAAATCTACTTGTGACATGAATAAATAAACTTTAACTTTCAATAATATAGTTTGATATAACCACATAGACATACAACAGGACATCTCACAATTTTATCTCTTCATCTTTTAAAAACATGGTACAAATTGGCTTCCATGTGTCACAGCTGATCCCATAAGGTTAAGTGTTAACACTCAACAGTGGGAAGCATTGAAGCCAAGGTCATACTAATGGTGTTCAGACTTGTGAGATTTTCTGGCCATGCTTGCCCCAGCGCTGGAAAATCCCACCTAAGGTCAATGGGTCTTTGCTCATTCCATTCCCTCCTGCTATGATTCCCATGGCAGGCGGAGTGATAAAATTCCACCTAAAGTTTATTCCCAGTGAAAATTTAAAATATTGACTCATTCTTTTTCACCTCGTTAACCTGAAAAGGATTGAGGTTAGTGGCCTGTTGTGCTATCCCTATTACTGTCATACGTCAAATGACATTAGCCAACACAAATAAGGCATTGATATTGGTTCCCATCTGCTCAGTTCCTCATTGGCCAAGTTGGGTGCAGTAACTTGACCGTTATAATTGTCAGTGAAAAAGGACAAAAATTGTTGCATAAATTATATTAGCAGCTGGACAGAAACAATAAAATTGTGCGAGTTTTTTCAGAGTCCCAAATTTCTTACCTGCCATGGTTTGAAGTTGAAAATATTAGCACAGGTGTTATTTGGTAGTGGGCCAGTGCCATTTTTGCAAGTGTTCAGACTATTGAGGGCGTGTGCTATTGTATATACAGCTTTATACACGTTGTAGGAAACTCTCAGTTCAGACACATCTGAATATATGCTGTACGTATTGTTTAAATCCTCTGATCCTGTACACAGCCTGTGAGTGGTTGTTGACATGTTAATTCCTTTGGTGGTATCTGGTGTTTCGAGGGAACAATTAAATATTCTTTCCCATAGTTCTTTTACAAAGAGATTATTTGGAGTTTTGAAAGGATGTACTTGGAGAAGGAAACTTCTCAGGCCTGGAATTTCTGCTCTGTGAATTGCGAATCCTATTGTCCCGCTTAAGGAGAGGAAATTTTCTTTGGTGGCAATCAGAGCAGATGTAACCCAGGCCTCACTCGCTATCCATTGCCTACCAGTGATGTTTTGATTTACAACTTCTCTGATTAAAGGGTATGCATCTCCCTCAATGGCAAACATGACAATGACCCTCGCAGTCGATGTCCTGATAGTCTCTGTTATTTGAAGTATCTTTCGCCTGGAGTACATTTTTGGAAGGACTTCAGTGAAAGCAATGCAAATGCCAAGTTTTCTGACCTCATTGCTGAACGCTTGAATTCCATTATGGCCGTAATCATCATCTCCTGCGATCGATCCAACCCAGGTCCAGCCGAACCTCCGCACCAGTCGGGCAACACCCTGAGCCTGATGGGCATCGCTTGGCATTGTTCGGAAAAAGGCTGGGAACTTATTCCTGTGACTTAGACAGGCACAGGATGCAAAGTAGCTGACCTGGAACAAATCAACAAAATATCTTTTAATTTATCACTGAAAAGCTCATGGATGTCATGAAAACACAGAATGGTGCAATGTAGAAGGAAGCCATTTGGCCCATCAAGCCTGTGCTATTTTGCTAAAGAGTTATTCAGTTAGTTATTCAGATTCCCCAAAGCCCTGATTTTTTTTCTTTTCCAAGTACTTATCCAATGTCCTTTTGAATGTTGAGGTACAGATCAGTCATAATCTCACTGAATATAGGACAGGTTTGAGGGGGAGAGTGGTCTCAAAGAGTTCCTATGTCAGAATCGTATGGGTTGGAGAGTTACTTTCACCTTCACTGCCTGGGTGGTTAACAGGAGAGGCAGATTGAATGCTAATTGTAGAGCTTGCGTGTTACTGGCTCTTTTCTGAATGGTGAAAAATGTCTTAACGTCTGCCCATTCTGATTGAGGTGACTTCTTATTACAGCTAAGAGGATAAAGGGAAAACTAAAGGAAAACCTCTGGCTTGATTTTGAATTTGTGTTCCATCCTCTGGGGTGGAACTCATCCCACATTCTTAATGACATGGTCAAAGTGGACAAAGTCCAAAGATGTGCAGGTTAGGTGGATTGGCCATGCTAAATTGACCCAGAGTCAGGGGGATTAGCAGGGGAAATGTGTGGGGTTGTGGGAACAGGGCCCGGTGGGATTGTGGTCAGTGCAGACTTGATGGGCCAGACAGTCTCCTTCCACACTGTAGGGATTTGATTATTCTATAAAAAATGGTCAACATGTGGAGGTCTGGGGCAAGTTGCCCATTTGCTGCCCTATCACACAATATGACACAATATTAATGTCATTCCATATGACAAAATTGATGATTGTGAGAATGATTTGTATTTATGCACAGTGCCTCCCACCCCTAATGCAGTAACATGTCCCAAGGGGCTTCACAGCATCAACATTAAACAAAATCTGATCTGAGTCACTCAAGGAGATATTAAAACAAATTAGCAAAGCTTAATCAAAGAGGTAAGTTTTAATGAGTGTCTATAAGGAGGTAAGAGAGATAAAGAGGCAGATTGATTTAGTGATGGGGGTGTTGGGGTGGCATCTAAAAGCTTAAGGCTTTGGTAATGGAAAGTATGATTGCCGATGTCAGAATGATTAAATGTGAGGATGTTCAAAAGGCCAAAATGATGGAGCTCAGATATCTCAGAGGGTGAAGGCGCTGAAGGAGATTATGGAGATTGGAGGGGCTGATATCCGAGAGGGATTTGAAAACAAGACTCAGAATTAAGACATTGTGGATTTGGAGACAATGTATGTTCATGAGTGCTAGAGTGATGGGTGAATGAGACTTGGTGCAATTTCAGGTGCTGGTAATAGAATTGAGCTCAAGTTATGGGAGGTCAGAAGCAAACTGATATTATTAGGTTTCATGGTAATAAAGGAATGGAGGAAGGTTTCAGCAGCAAAGAGCTGAGGTAAGGGTAGAGTGGATAATTAATGTGGGAACAGGCGATCTTGGTGATGGTACAAATGTGTGATTGGGGTTGTGAATACTCTGGCTCGGCCTCAGAGTGCTGGGGGAAGCTTCTGCTCAGTTTCTGATACAGTCCTTAAAACTCACAACCTACCATAGGAATTCTGAAAGGACCCAGCGTACTTTGTATAATCATGGACTGTGTTGATCCCGAGTCTCCGACAATCACAGGAAAGGAAGAGAATCCCTCACAGTCTCGACTGGATAATCCCTCATTCCGACCACTGGTAGATGCCAAGGCTGCTCTGAGAGACTGGGTGTGTGTTGCACAAGTGTCAAAAATCTGATAACCCAGCTTTATGTTTGGAAGAAGCATTTTGTCTTTGTTTATTTCCTGAATCGCAAAGATCATTGTCTGCACCCAACGGAATGATCTGAAATCAAAGCTGAGAATAGAGGCTCGATGATCAGAGTTGAGTTCTTTTATCAAAAACAGCAAAATAAGTAGAGATTAAAGGGTGGAAGTTTAATATGCTGCTTAAGTATAAATATGGAATTGTGAATGTTTCAAATATCAAAACTGCTTCATTTCCTTTTCCTTTCCGATATGAGAAATCAATTCAGGGTTAATTTACTTGGGGCTGGATTTTATCCCCCCTATTCCCAGTGATGAACTGCCTCTTCCAGTAGAATACATGCCACGCAGACCAGAAAACCCTACCCTCTGTTTCTCTCTTCACTAATGCTGTCTGATCTGCCGAGTATTTCTAAACTTCTCTATTTTTGCTTCAAAAGTACTTCATTAGTCTGTAAAAACTCTTTTTGAATATCGTGAGTTCCTGAAAGCTGCCATACAAATGCATCTAATGACTCTGTCTACACTTCCCACTGCCTCAGAAAAGCAGTCAAAATAACTAAGGAACTTACGCTCCCTGGTCATTTTCTCTTCCATCTTCTTCCATTGGGAAAAAGGTACAAAAGTCTGAGGACACATACCAACCAACTCAAAAACAGCTTCTTTCCTGCTGCTGTCAGACTTTTGAAGGGATCTATCTCGCATTAAGTTGATCTTTCTCTACGCCCCAGCTATGATTATGACATTCTGCACTCTCTCCTTTCCCTCTCTATGTATGATATGCTTTGTATGTTGCACAAGAAACAATACTTTTCATTGTATACATACATGTGACAATATAAATCAAATCAAAAAGTTTTTCTATCTTCCTGAGCTGAAATCTCAGGCTGAATTTTATGGCCCAGTTATAGAAAGGTTGGGGCTGAACAACGTGGCAAGCCATTCAAAATTCCAGTGACTTTAACAGGATCGGAAAATCCAACTCACAGAATGTTGCTTCCCTTACGTTTGGCATGAATAGACACAGATTTCCCTCTATTCCTTAAAGTACCTGCACAGAGAATCCTCTCTTGCACCAGTTATAATTTTGCATTTACAAGACTACACATCTTGTGACCTTTCTGTGAATGTAAACCTAATGCTGTTGCACCAATTTATAATTCCATTCTACATGAAATCCCTTCCATTCCTGAAGGCATGGTAGCAAAATTGTTAGGGAGCGGCACAGAGCCAAAATGGTTAGCACTGCTACCTCTCAGCACTGGAGATCTGGTTTCAATTCTGTACTTGTGTGACTGTCAGTGTGGAGTTTGCATATTCCCACCCCCCCTCACACTCTGGTTTCTTCCGGTTGCTCCGACTCCTCCCACAGTCTGAAAGATGTGCTGGTTAGGAATGTTTGGTCATGCTAAATTAACCATTAGTGTCAGGGGAATAGTAGGGTAAATAGATGGGGATAGGTCCTGGGTGGAATTGTTGTCAATGCAGACACGATGGGCTGAATGGCCTCTTTCTGGGCTGTAAGGGTTCTATGATTTCACTAACACTAAAATTCAGTTCTAAATGTTCGGGATTCCCTATGGTACCACATTTATCATCTCAGGATGTCCCAAAGCACTTTACAGCCAAGCATACTTTTTAAAAATGTGATAATATAGGGGAAATGGCAGCCAACTTTCACACAGCAAATCCATCGAACAGCAATGGTAAATTTAACTATCTTTTTTAGTGATGTGATTTGATGGGTGAATATTCGCTAGGGCACCGTGAGATATTTGTTGCTCTTCTTTTAACAGTGCTGTGGGGCTTTTTACATTCAGAAGTCAGCACCTCTTACAGTGTAGCAATCTGTCAGTACAGACACCGAATGGGTCATGAATCCATAACTTTTTTGACTCAGAAATGAACAAGCTACCCAGTGAGGCATGATAGTTTCCTGACATGCACTCCTTGATAGTTAAGGACAGAAAATGCTCGAAAATCTCAGCAGGTCTGACAGCATCTGTAGCAAGAGAACAGAGCCAGTGCTTCATCTAGACTTGAAACTTTGCCTCTATTCTCTCCCCACAGATGCTGTCAGATATGCTGAGATTTTCCAGCATTTTCTGTTTCTGTTTCAGATTTCAGCCTCCACAGTATTTTGCCTTTAGTTGAAGAACAGCATGTTTTCTGACAGTGGAGAGCATCATACCCGAAACAGATCTTGATCTTAGCCAATCTCAAGACACATATTTTCCAGAGGGGCTCAGTGGACAGCAGCGTGGCACAGTGGTTAGCACTGCTGCTTCACAGCGCCAAGGACCCGGGTTCAATTCCCAGCTTGGGTCACTGTCTGTGTGGAGTCTGCACGTTCTCCCCAAGTTTGTGTGGGTTTCCTCCGGGTGTTCCGGTTTCCCCCCACAGTTTGAGAGATGTGCTGGTTAGGGTGCATTGCCCG
Organism: Sphyrna mokarran; assembly: GCA_024679065.1. Lineage (NCBI taxonomy): Eukaryota > Metazoa > Chordata > Chondrichthyes > Carcharhiniformes > Carcharhinidae > Sphyrna > Sphyrna mokarran. The sequence goes on along the minus strand of JAGIQG010000003.1, from coordinate 8,440,450 downwards.
TGCTAAATTCTCCCTCAGTGTACCCGAATAGGTGCTAATATGTGGCAACTCCGGGATTTTCACTGTAATTTCATTGTGGCGTTAATATAAGCCTACCTGTGACACTAATAAATAAACTTTAGATTGCTAAAAAGCATCAGGGAATCTTGGCTGATTTTTCCTTTTCCTTGTCCAAAGGCAACAAGGGTAAGGGTAACAAACTGACAGATGCCTCAGCTGAAATTAGCAGGAACTAAAGCTTCTTGATTTACATGTCTGAACATCACAACAGATACTGCATTGTGTAACAGATTCCTGTTAACCAACAAACCTTCTATCATCGAATAAACATTTGCACATTTAATAGCCATCTAATCATCATTGCATTATCACAAAAGAAAATTATAGAATGATGCAGCATCGAATAAAGGCACCCAGTCTATCAAGCCTGCGCTGTTTCTCAATTGCTTTCTCGCCATTTGTAGTATACATTCTCTCCTTTTTAAACTAATCCCAATTCTCTGTTAATGTTACATCTGATTCCACCAGCATAAAAAGCAGAGCAACCCAGTGTAAAACAAAATGTTTCCTCACGAAATCTGTGTTCCTCAGCCAATCATTATAAACCAGTGAGATCCAGCCTTTGGAGATATTGCAGACATTGCATTTTTTATTAGAATATGCATCATCAAATTGACAAAATATTGCCTGATAGATTGTGTGTGGATTTCAAGTAAAGTTTATTCGTTATCACAAGTAGGCTTAACACTGCAGTGAAGTTACTGTGAAAATCCCCTTTGTCGCCCCACTCCGGCTCCTGTTCGGGTACACTGAGGAAGAATTTAGCATGGCCAATGCACCTAACCAGCACATCTTTCAAACTGGGGGAGGAAACCGGAGCATCCAGAGGAAACCTGTGCAGACACGGGTAGAAAGTGCAAACTCCACACAGACAGTGACTCAAGCTGGGAATCAAACCCAGGTCTCTGACGCTGTGAGGCAGCAGTGCGAACCACAAAAGTAGCTTGAGGGAGAAACACTGGCTTATAAGGTGAGCTAAAAGAGGAGAAATTCCAGTTGGCTTTACTTGTGTAGGAATGCTTAAATTCTCCCTGAATTTTCACCGTTAATTTAATGTAAGTGTAACCCAAGCATGTTTTGCATAGTTTGGTGCATCTATTAAATTACTTCACTGAGGAACTATGTAAGTAAGCGAGCTGAGAATCATGTTAGTGGATTTCTCTCCATCCGTTCTTTCAATTCAGATCATAAAAGAAAGAAAACGTAGACCTAAACTAGCTGACATTTGGCTCAAACTGTCTCGAAACAATTTCATTCTTTTTGTAAAGCTACTAGCTACAAAATTATATCAAAATATTTAACAGAAGAATATTGTGAGCAATAGCTAGGAAAATAGGAGGCAGCACAGTGACACAATGTTTAGCATTGCTGCCTCACAGTGCTAAGGACCCAGGTTTGATTACTGGCTTGGGTCACTGTTTGTGTGGAATTTGTATGTTCTTCCCTTGTCTGAATAGGATTTCTTCGGGTGCTCTGACTTCCTCCCATAGTTTGATAGATGTGCTGGTTAGGTGCACTGGCCATGCTAAATTCTCCCTCAATGCACTCAAACAGGCACCTATTTCTAGCCTCACTGGCACATACACGGAGAATAATCCTGAGATGAAAACGCTTGAGGTTCTGCTCTTTAACTTTCTACCTAATTTTCTAAACAGCTGCTGCATGACCTTGTCACTCTTCCTACTTACATTGTTAGTACAATATATACCATGACCTCTATCCCTTTTCGCCCACAATCCAAGACTGCTTTGGTGCATTGGCCATGCTAAATTCAGTGTACTCAAACAGGTCTCGGAGTGTGGCGACTAGGGGATTTTCACAGTAACCTCATTGCAGTGTTTGTGTAAGCTTATTTGTGGTACTAATAAAATGAACTTTATCTAAGAAGTTAATTGTACAGTCGGAGAAAATGCTTGATTTCACAGGCATGTAGTCGAGTGCAGACTTACCCCTCACATTGTGGTGTCACTGCCTTCACTCGGAAGGATGAATCTGGCTGGATTATTCGGTAATGAACTGGAAACAAACCGGCCAGGATCACATCTCCATCCTGAAAGACCGTGGACAGATTAAACTTTGCTCTAAGTTTGCAGCTGGGAACTGCGACCACAAGATATGGGAGCAATGAAGTGAACAAGGCTGGAAACAAAGGCACTGTCATCTTGCCTTCACCTGGCTGTGAGAGGAGGGGGAGTCTTTCCATTTATATAGAGAAACAGTTACCACTAAATGCAAAGAAACCTGTGGCATTTCCCCATGGCCAGGTGAAGGAAATATAACCCTAATCACCTTTGAGAATAACCAACTAATAAAAAAGGCACAATTAAAGTTTACCGACTCTCAAGCCAGGGCACGATCTATATTAAGGCACAAGGATGATACATGCATTTGGAAAAATAAAAATTCCAATTCAATCTTCTGCAGAAACATTCCCTAAAGTAGCCCCTACTGTGTTAGTGTAAGATTGTTATGTTTTTGAAAACATGGAGACAATAACTTCTATCTTAAAATAATCACCAAGGAAAGTAAATTCCAGTGAATACAATAGACTCATAGAATTCTTACAGTGCAGAAGGAGACCATTCAGCCCATTAAGTCTCTACTGGCCACAAATCCATCCCAGGCCCTATTGCCGTACCTCCATATATCTACCTTATTAATCCCCTGACACGAGGGTCAATTTAGCATGGCTAATCAACCTAATCTGCACATCTTTGAAGTATGGCAAGAAACAAAAGCGCCCTAAGGAAACCCACGCAGACACTGGGAGAATATACAAGTTCCACACAGTGACCCGAGGCCAGAATTAAAACTGGGTTCCTGGCACTGTGAGTGTTAACCACTGTGCCACCATGCCATCCACATGCAACATGATAAAGCACAATTAATAAATGTACCTAAATCTACCACAGTTATTTTTAACACACGTTTAAAAATGTCACTTCAGTTAAATTACTTGTACAGTTACCTGTCACCTGGAGAAGTTTCATCCATTACTGACCAAAATAAATGAATGTCAAGTTATGCTGTTCAAGTTATGCTGGTGGCATAGTAGCACAGTTGTTAGCAGCTCCAGGGTCCTCGAGTTCGATTCCTAGCTTCGGTCACTATCTTTGTGGAGTCTGCATGTTCTCCCCATGTCTGCATGGGTTTCCTCCCGGTGCTCCAGTTTGCTCCCACATTCTGAAAGACATGCTGGTTAGGTACATTGACCCCAGAGTATAGTGATTAGGAGAATTTCACAGTAACTTCATTGTAGTATTAATGTAAGCTTTACTTGTGATTAATAAATGAACTTTTTACCTTTTAATTTGTGAGGTTATTATGATCTGTTCCCAGACATTGGCCAGAGTTTTTAGGTTGGTGGGAGTTTTCCTTCCAGCCATCATGGGAATTGCCAGCAAACATGCCCCACCATACTTGCTGACCCGCAGCTATTTCACGGTGCCATGGGTGTTAAGTGGCTGGGGATAAGGGCTGCAATTCTCAGGCCATTCACATAGAGAACCACAGGAACATATAAAATAGGTGCAAGAATAGGCTGTTCGGCTCTTAGAGCCTGCACCACTATTCAATATGATCATGGCTAATCATAGAATCCCTACAGTGCAGGAGGAGGCCATTTGGCCCATCAAGCCTGCACTGACAACAATCCCACCAAGGCCCTATCTCCTACCAGTTCCCCTGACAATAAGGAGCAAGTTAGCATGGCCAATCAACGTAACCCGCACATCTTTGGAGTGAGGGGAAACTGGAGCACCCTGAGGAAACCCACACAGAATTGGGGAGAACATGCAAACTCCACACGGACAGCCACCTGAGGCTAAAATCAAGATGTGAGGCAGTAGTGCTAACTCTGATCATGCTTTTTCAGCATCTCACTCCAGCTTTCTCTCCATACCCTTGATCTCTTTAGTCACAAGGGCTGCATCTAGCTCTCTCTTGAACATATGAGGACCAGATGGACCTTGGGATCCGGGTCTATAGGAGGCATGTCTTATGAAGATAGGTTAAGGGAGCTAGGTCTCTTCTCCCTGGGGAGACGAAGATTGAGAGGCGACCTGATAAAATTTTATAAGATGTTGAGAAGTATAGATAGGGTGGATTCTCAGAGGCTATTTCCCAGGGCTGAAATGGTCACTCCAAGAGGACACAGGTTTAAGGTGCTAGTGAGCAGGTACAGAGGAGATGTCAGGGGTAAGATTTTCACTCGGAGGGTGGCGAGTGAGTGGAATCGGCTGCTGTTGGAGGTGGTAGAGGCAAACTCATTAGGGACTTTTAAGAGACTTCTGGATGAGTACATGGGATTTAATGGGATTGAGGGTTATAGATAGGCTTGGTAGGTATGGATATGGTCGGCACAACTTGTTGGCCAAAGGGCCTTCTTGTGCTGTAATGTTCCATGTTCTATGTTCTAAATTGACCCCAGTATCTTTCTGTGGTAGGTTCACAACTCTCTGAGTGAAGAAGTTTTCTTCATTTCAGTCCTGAATGGCTTGTCCATTATTTTTAGATTGTGACCAATAGTTCTGGATTTCTCCAAAATCGGGCAGATTCTTCCCACATCCAGCCTGTCCATCCCAATAGGATTTTATATGCTTCTATGAGAGCCCTTCTCATTCTTCCAAATTCCAATGAGTACAAGCCCAATCAATCCAGTCATTTGTGAATCCTACTATTCCGGGAATCAATCTGATGAACCTTTGCTGGACTCTTTTGATGGCAAGAATATCATTCCTCAAACTGCACACAGTACTCAAGGTGTAGCCTCACCAGTGCCCTGCTGGTGTGCACAGCTGATAATTCCTGCCTGAGGTTTTTGCCCCTCACTTGGGTGTATGTCTCACCACTGAGGGCTGCCAGCCAAGTGAAATGTCCTGCAGCTCTTTGTCCGTGCAAGAGATTCCCACAAATCGGTTGGGACATTGTATTTTTTCAGGAAAGCTTTGAGGACCTCCCAGAAATGTTTCCTCCATCCTCCTCATAACTATTTACTGCGTTGCCTCCTCAAGATCTCTCAGACTGGAGAGGAAGCATCCGCAAAGGTGCCAACCATTTTTGAATGGCTCCAAGAAGTCCATATGGAGATCAAGAACAAGCATGGGAAAAAGCAGACCACAGTCTGAGCATCTCCACCCACCAGTTTCACCAAACACTACCTCACCTTTGACAGATTGTGTATTCAGATCAGGGTGCACAACATTGGAATGGAAGCAAGTCATCCTCTGTCTTGCGGGATCTCCTCAGAAGAAGAGGATAAAGGAAGCCCATACGGTGCCGGAGGCTGCAGTGACCAGGCCAGACCTCAGAGATGATCTCCAGATTTTACATTCACCCACTAGCGGGCTTTTAGGATTAAAGCAAATTACTGCAGATGCTGGACTCTGAAACCAAAAGATAAAATGCTGGAAAATCTCAGCAGGTCTGGCAGCATCTGTACGGAGAGAAAAGAAACATGAAGTATGTTTCTCTCTTTACAGATGTTGTCAAACCTGCTAAGATGTTCCAGCAATTTATCTTTTGGCAGTAGGTTTTTAAGCATGGCACATATGAAATTGCAGGGATGGGATTTTGCCATATTCCCGCTGCCCTCACCACACAGTAATATTATATTGAGGCAGGAAAGGCTTTAGACAGCAAGCACATCCTTGGCTCAACTCGGGCCCTAAATTAACAAATCATTGGCCACTTTAGTGCCATTTCCCACCCAGCCTCAATTTTAATGCTGACGGGAAGATTGAATTCAGCAGTTCTGGCAGCATCTGTGGAGAGAGAAACAGTTAACGTTTTGAGTCCAGTTCTGTAGAAGAGTCACATAGACATGAAACATTAACTCTTGTTTCTCTGTCCACAGACACTGCCAGGCCAGCTGTGTTTATCCAGCATTTTCTATTTTTATGCCAGATTACCAGCATCTGTAGTATTTTGCTTTTTATTATGTAATAAATTTATAAATGCTTTTTGGTGTGAAAAAGAGAACATTATTCTCACCAATTGGAATGGCTCATCTACAACTTTCAAATCTACTTTCAGATAATGTTCTGCTTCTGAACAATACATTGTGTATTTTCCAACTTTGTTTAAGGTGTTTGGAAAACCAGAGATAAGTTGTGTGTCAAACTTGTAATAAAATGTAATTAAAACAATACATTGCCAGTTTAATGAGCAATGAAACAGTTTTATTGTCAATCTGCAGTTAATGGAAAGACAAATGATTCATTACATGATGCCTGGAGCAGTTTCAAGCAGGAGCTTGTTAATCACCCCATGTGGCATTTAAAGCGCTGTAAAAATTGTGTGTTCATTTTAATTCCACCTTCAACATTCTTTGCTTTGTTCAACAATGTTGAGTTAAATACATATTAAGTCAAGGTGTTCAATAAAATATTTCAGTGGAAATGAACAGCAGCAGTTATATTGAGAACTACAGAGCAAGAATCAATAAAACAAACTAAATGCTGCATAACAGATGTTAAAATTAGTTCTGAAGTTGGATCTGCTACAAGACATTCCATGCTATTGAAGAGAATATGGCCGAATTGCATGTTGTGGGTTCTCAGTGATGCTGCCGTCCCCAACATTACTGTGTAATTTCACACTCCCACACTCCAATTTCACAGTAATCTGATCGATCTTCGAATACTATGCCCTGCTCTGGGCCCCAAGACATGAGCTAAACGTTCTAGAGATAGTGATCACCCACAAGATTGATGTAGTGTGTAGGAACGAGTTGTTGATAAGTCTCAGGGAATGAGCTACTCCGCGCTGCCAGGAGATGACTGCTAGTTGGTGTTACAGTGCATAACGCAGCAGAGTAGATACTCTGAGTTTATTTATCACTGCCACAAGTAGGCTTAGAATCATCGAAACCCTACGGTGCAGAAAGAGGCCATTTGGCCACAATCCTACCCAGGCTCTCCTCCCATGTCCCTACATATTTACCAGCTAATCCCTCTAACCAATGCATCTCATGACACTAACGGCCAATTTTAGCATGGCCAATCAACCTAACCCACATATCTTTGGGAGGAAACTGGAGCACCCTCTTACATTAACACTGCAATGAAGTTACTGTGAAAATCCCCTAGTTGCCACACTCTGGTGCATGTTCAGGTACACTGGGGGAGAATGTAGTACAGCCAATGTACCTAACCAGCAAGTCTTTCAGGCTGGAGGAGGAAACCAGAGTACCTGGAGGGAACCTACGCAGACATGGGGAGAATGTGCAGACTCCACCCAGGCAGTGACCCAAGCTGGGAATCAAACCCATGTCCCTGGCGCTGTGAAGCAGTGATACCAATGACAGTGCTACTGTGCCATCCTTCTTACCACATGAACTGCTCTGGTTCCAGTTGATGGGCAAATTGGGACAGACAATAAATGTCAGCCGTACCCAAATCCTGTAAGCTGAAGCCCAGCCTTTTGTCCTATTCCAGGAGACATAGCATTTAAGTGCTCACGTATTGCTCTCTTCTTGTAAGGTGACAGCAGGTGATGCTCCTGGTACTTGCCCATTTTAAAAGACAATTTTAAAAACCCAACAGCTGGGTTTTCTTCCTCGCACATCATCAAAGCCAAACTGTCTGACACTGCAATTGCAGTTACAAACCTATAATAGATGAGGAATTGACTGTACTTTTATAAAACGGTATTTCTCTCTCCTGCTAATGTTTTGATAACGTCTGTTTTCACTTTAATTGAACTCACTGATGTCGGTGATCTGGCCTTAACTAATTAATGATGTGGAGATACCCGCTTTGGACTGGGGTAAAACAGAAAAAAACCTCACAAACACCAGCTTAAAGTCCAACAAACTAGTTAACACAGTGGCCAAAACCCATCCATTCCCAGAACGGAAATCTCCATTGGCCTCGGGCGAGTGAGGCTGTAAAATCCCAGCCATTCTCACTCTCTACCAATGCTTAACTGTATATGCACGTAGGGTATCGTCTTTTTGTTTTAAGTTAGATCGTTACAATAATTCAGAGACTGCCAGTTTTAAGATAAACAGTTTCTTTTTAAAAAAAAAGCTAATGGAGCCATTTCTATTGGGCGGAATTTTATGAGATTTTTTGCAAGTGTTCAATGAGTCTGAAAATGGGAGAGTTCCAAATCCGTTTTTTGAGCAAGTTTTCAATCTTATGACGCTATCTCTGGAATTTTGGACTCATCTGTTTCTGACCACAAGAGGAAGTGAGCGGGGCTTAACTCACCAGGCAGCCTGCAGCTCAGATTGGAGTCACTAACTGTGAATGTGCTGAAAAAGCTCAAAAATAGCAGCTCTCCAGGCAGAACCTCCCCCCTCCCCCCCAGGCCGAATACAGTCTTCCCCTCCCCACCCGGGCATCGGAGCTCCCCCTCAATATTACTGACCCCCTTGCCTCCCCAGACCCACTTGTACATAGCCCTCATATCACCCCCTTGCCCCGGTAGCTGCTTGATATGACCTTCTCTCTCCCCTGTCCCCGATCATCACAGACGCACAAATTCCATCCCCCCACCCCACCCCCCCCCACCACCCCCCACCCCCCCCACCCCCCCACCCCACCCCCCACCCCCACCCCCCCCCACCCACCACCCACCCCCCCTACCACCACCACCCCCCCTACACCACCACCCCACCCCCCACCCCCCCACACACCTCCCCCCCACCCCCACCTCCCCCCTCCCCCCCACCCCCCACCATCCCCCCACCCACCCCACCCCACCCCCCACCACCCACCCACCCCCACCCCCCCCACACCCCCACACCACCCCCACCACCCCCCAACCCCCCCCCACCCCCCCCACCCCCCCACCCCCCACCCCCCCCCACCCCCACCCCCCCCACCCCCCCCACCCCCCACCCCCCCCCACCCCCCCCCCCACCCCCCCCCCACCCCCCACCCCCCCCCCACCCCACCCCACCCCCCCCCCACCCCACCCCCGTCTCATTAGTACACCTGCAAGTGTTGACTTGGCTTCTCCTGCAAGGCAGCCTGCATTCAGCTTTGGAGTGCTCTAATAGATGTGTGACTCACCCAAACTGCCTGCAGCTGATCCGTGCAAACAAGGGAGAGCTCCAGAAAATTCCCGAGGATGGATGGAAAGGCAGGCAGTGCAGGATGCAATTTGACTTCCAAATAGATAGCACGCAGATTCTTTGATTCAGGCATGGGCAAGTTGCCAATCACAGAAGTCTCACAATACCAGGCCAAAGTCCAACAGGTTTATTTGGTAATAAACGCCAAATAAACCTGTTGGAATTTAACCTGGTGTTTTGAGACTTCTTACTGTGTTTATCCCAATCCAATGCCGGCATCTACACATCAGGCAGTAGAGGCAAGGCAGGGCACCCTCTTACCCCCAGAAGGACGTCGTTCCAGGGGAAGTGATACAAACGCAGCCTAGGAGGGTGTGACCATGTGCCTCAGTGCCAGGTCACTGGCCCAGAGAACTGAGAAGCAGAACTGGAAAAAAAATGAATGATCTAATCCGGGCAGCAAGAGAGAGTGTTTAACCTCACCGAGCATCTCTCTTCTAAATGACCCTAGGTGACCATCCCCAGCACCCTGCATGCTTCCAGCCCCTGACCCCAAGAACCTACCTTTTCCACTCCAAGACTATCAGAGCACTTGCCCTCTGAGGGCCATCCCTTGATACCCTGCAGGACTTGTGCCATCAGATTTTTCATGGCTCCTTCTGTCCCCACAAGAGAAGGATTCCCAGAGCTGCAGGGAGAGGGCAAAGACATGGGGCAGCGGGCCTGACTACTGAGTCCTCCCCACGTTGAGGAGTGGGTGCTAGAACTTACGGGAGACAAGAGGATGTGGGCCATTGGTGACAGCATACTCGGGCTGGAACATAGAAGTGAGCACCTTCCAATCCTCTGCTTTATGGAGAAATGTCAAGTTAGTCACACGCAACCCAGATTCTTCTCCCTCCCTCGCAATTAACCTTATGTCCTGTTGCAGGAAGGGACTCAACATGCCAGGGCCCTCTGGCATTGCAGCCCCCATTGCTGCTCCCACTGATCCTGCCCCTGACAGCTCAGAGGAGTCCTCAGAGGCCAGCACCAGTTTGGCATCTACTTCCACTTCTCAGTTCGCCATCCCACATACTGACACGTGGGTGAGTCAATTTAGTGGCAAGATATCTGGGTTACTCTATAGTGTGCACAACACATCAGCTGATATACATCAGATGGAGGGGGGACCATCCCAGGCCTTTGGCATGTGGGAACCTGCTGGAGGTAAGGACTTAGTTGGCGCCAGGCTACATTCTGGCTTCTGCATTCAATTTGCCCTCAGCTGTTGGAGCTGCAGCAGCAGAGCAGGAGGGGCTGACAGCCGAATTAGACCGACTGCGAGGCTGTTAGGAGGAACCCCAGAGCTTTCAAATGGACCAGATATTGCCTGTCTTGCATGGTCCCCAGGCCAACACTGCGAGGGTGGTGTCCGAGGTAGAAAGCCTGGAGCAGGGAATCCTCTCCATAAATTGCAGTCTCACAAGACACTTGCTGCGGCCATTGAATGGTGGCCCCCAACTCAAGTGATCGTCGCAGAGGGCTTGATGCAACTGATCCTCCAGGACTGGCTGGGCCGGGTGACATTGGAGCTCCTGGAGCTCATTGCAGAAGCACTAATGCCCCATGCAGTGAGCCAGAGGCCCACAGAAACACCGAGGGATTCAGAATGTATAGTTTTCACTTTATGGTCACACATTAATTGCACATTTCGGGAAAGGAAGCCCTTTCTATTCATGAATCTTCCTGGAATCTTGACCAGGGCCTTGAAGATAATGTGGGCACTGTCAATAGCCCCACATCCCTGCAATGGTCGTGAATCCTGCAGCCCATGCTTCCTGCTGGGTCTGATCCAGGTTAAATTTGATATATTGGCCACTGCAGGCACACAGGGCATCAATGACTTCCTTTGCAGACTTGTGGAAGGATGACTGTGAAATACCACGAAGGTCTCTGCTGGCAGTCTGGAAGGACCCAGAGGAGTAAAAGTTTAAAGCGACTGTCAATTTCACAGTTACCAGGTGTGGGTAACACCCCCCTCCCCCCATCCCCCTCCCCCCACCCCCTCACCACCCCCCCCCACCCCACAATGCCCGAGGCACAAGGTCCTACAGCAAACGACACAGGCGGTGCACTGCCTCCTTTCAGAGCCAGAGCCATTGGCAGCACTCTGACGTTGTCCAAAGGACAAGCAAAGAGCAAAGAACATTATAGTGCAGGAACAGGCCCTTCGGCCCTCCAAATCTGCTTAGACCATGCTGCCCGATTGAAGTAAAACCCCCTATTCCTCTGGAGCACATACCCTCTATTCCCATCCTATTCATGTATTTGACCAGATGCCCCTTAAAAGTCATTATTGTATCTGCTTCCACTACCTCCTCTGGCAACAAGTTCCAGGTACTCACTACCCTCTGAATCTGCCTCGTACATCTCCTTTAAACGTTGTCCCTCACACCTTAAAGCTATGCCTCTTGGTAATTGACTCTTCCATCCTGGGAAAAAGCTTCTGACTATCCACCCTATCCATGCACATCTTAATCTTGTAGACTTCTATCAGGCCACCCCTCAACCTCTGTCATTCCAGTGAGAACAAACCAAGTTTCTCCAACCTCTCCTCATAGCCAATATCCTCCTATGATGACTAATGGGATTGGCTTGCTGGAGTATGAACTATCTAATGAATCTAATTGATGGTTAAATCAGAGAGCTTCGTGCTCCCTATTTAAAGCAGGTATGCCAGACTCCCAGCCTGCATTCAGCAGGGAGCAACTGGAGAGCTGGCTGTGTACAGATATATGGTGTAAATAAAGTAACTTGGTGATGGGACTTCTTGTCTCTGTGAAGTTATTACACCTCCATACCAGGTAACACTCTGGTAAATCTTCTGTGTACACTCCAAAGCCTCCACATCCCTTGGGTAGAGTGTTGACCAGGATTGAACACTGTGGCCTAATCAACATGACTTACCAATTCTTAAACTTGGCCAATGAAGACGAGTATGCCACATACCTTCTTGACTACCTTCTCCACCTGCATTGCCACTTTTGTGACTTGTGTACCTGTACACCCAGATCCCTCTGCCTTTCAGTACTCTTAAGGGTCCTGCCATTTATCAATATTTCCCACTTTTGTTAAACAATCCAAAATGAATTACTTCACATTTGTCCAGATTAAACTCCACCTGCCATCTCTCCGTCCAAGTATCCAACCAATCTATATCCTGCTGTATCCCTTGACGGTCCTCATCACTACTTGCAATTCCAATAACTGGCCCTCATCCAGCTCCTCTCCCCCCACCCACCACACTCTCACAACACCCCCGAACCGAAACACAACGTGTCCACCATGAATCGACCCCTTCTGAACACCACAGAAAAGTTTTAATGCTGAGACTTACTTCCTCACTCACCCTCACTGTTCAAGAGCCAGAATGCGGCTTTTATAAAGGCGGTGTTTTCCAAATCGATCCAGCTGCAGCGAACACAGTTGTGAAAACAGGGAGCTGGGATGATGGGGCATGAAGCTCGTGAATGATGCATACAAAAATATCTAAATTGATGCCTCACCCGTTTTTTTATTGGGCTCCCGATCACGCTGATTTGTTTCTTGGTGAACTGGTGGAAGAAGTGATGCCAATCACGCTTTACAAGTAATTTTATATCACTTTCCCATCAAGAAAAGGGTATGGAATACCTGTAAATTTCTGTTCACTGTGTTTATGCAGAAACCCTTCTCTTTTTCTGATGAATTTTAGTAGGATGTGGACATCACTGGATGGATCCAGCATTTATTGCCCATCATTAATTGCCCTCCATTTCAGAGGGCAGTTGAGAGTTAACCATGTTGCTGTGGCTCTGGAGTCACATGTAGGATAAGGATGGCAGATTTCCTTACATAAAGGGACATGAGTGAACCAGATGGGTTTTTCTGGCAATCAACAATGATTTTGTGATCATCAGTAAACTTTTAATTCCAAATTTTTATTGAATTCACATTTCACCATCCAAGTCACCGATTCATTTCCAAATAAACTGGTGTCTTGAACATAAGAAATTCAAATCTGTCTCTTTAAAGCAACGATGTGGAGATGCCAGCGTTGGACTGGGGTGGACACAGTAAGAAGTCTCACAACATCAGGTTTATTTGGAGTCATGAGCTTCCAGAGCAATGATGAAGGAGCAGAACTCCAAAAGCTCACGATTTTGCAATAAACTTGTTGGATTTTAACCTGGTGTTGTGAGTCTCCTTTAAAACAGTTGTGACCAAAATAAGTGGACTTATTTTGAAAGTTAATTTCAGCAAGGTGGCACAGCAGTTAGCACTGCTGCCTTGCAGAGCCAGGGACCCGGGTTTGATTCCTGCTTTGGGTTATGTGGAGTTTGCACATTCTCCCCATGTCTGCATGGGCTTCCTCTGGGCACTCCGATTTCCTCCTTCTGAAAGACGTGCTGGTTAAGTGCATTGATGCAAAAAGGTGCAGGAATGTGTCGTCTAAGGGAATTTCACCATAACTTCATTGCAGAGTTAATGTAAGTCTTACTTGTGACTAATAAATATACTTTACTTTTATGTATGGGTCATTGAGTCACAGAGGTTTACATCATGGAAACAGGCCCTTTGGCCCAACTTGTCCATGCCATCCCTTTTTTTAATCCCTAAGCCCGCATTTGAACCATATCCCTCTACACCCATCTTACCCATGTAACTGTCTAAACGCTTTCTAAAAGTGGCCCTATGACAAATAGAATTCATGCAGAATTTATACAGCGAGAAAACTTTAAAAGTCTCTGATTCTGACCTTTTCTGTTTCACTATGTTCTACCATAATTGAAGTTAATACACAAAGTTAATACTGTATTGCCTTTATAACTTGGGAAATGAAAAGTATTGCTAACAGGCCCTATGGACTGATTTCATTAACTTAAATCACATGCTTTATCAAGTGGAAAAGCCTTGACAATTAACAAAATGGAAACCAGGTTCAAGCATTCGCTTTTGTTCTGGGAGTGACTCAGATGCTAAATGACTGTGCAATAATCACACTGTAGATAGAGCTTGTAGGTTAATAGAAATGACACCTGAGGCTTTGTTATTGCTGCTGATGCACTCACGCAACTGTGTGGCAGCAAGGAGGAAACATGATTATATTAAATTAAAACATAAATAACAGGACGTATGCACAGAAGGCCAATGCGTGGGCTGGTTGGGAAACAATTCAATTCCTCTCTATTGTGTTAAATGAAATGCTTTGTTCATTAAATTATTTAAATTGGAAGAATTTTTATTTTTCACTTCATCTGAACCAATGCACTTTTACAGAAGCAGCCACTTGTTTTGTGGTATAATTCATGAAAGAAAAGGCAAACCCTTGTATGTGTTAAACTTATCTAGGTTCAGTTCTGGCCTCAGGTCACTGTTTGTGTAGAGTTTGCACATTGTCCCCGTGACTGTTTGGGTCTTTTCTGAGTGCTCTGGTTTCCCCCCACAGTCTAAAAACTTGCTGGTTAGGTTAATTGGCCAGACTAAATTGACCCTACTATCAGGGGCATTAGCAGGATTATGGCAGACTCAATGGGCCAAATGGCTTCCTTCTGCCTTGTAGGGATTGTAGGATTCTATGATTCTACCTCAAAGTATTTTTTAAACAAGAATTTTTGAACTATGAGGTTCTAAATTAGGCAAATATTAATACATATGTTTATGTGTTGTAGAATCAGAAAAAAAATCACATGAATTCTTGCTCTATCAGCTTATTCTTTGTTTCAGTTGCCAGGTCAATCTGATCCTCAACTAGCTCACAGTTCCTGCCTGCGTCATTTTTGAGTGACGCACTTCACTTTCTGCACATCTCAGACAAAATTATGAAGGAATTATCGTAACGTACATTGAATTGCTGGATGAGGAAAGTCCAAAGTTTGTCTAGTTTGAGTTCAAGCCATGATGGTGCTATGGAGCCACTCATAGTGATGGACATTGAAGCCCTGCACCCAGAATACATTCTGCATCCTTGCCATCTTCAGTGCCTCCTTCAAGGGGGGGTCAACATGGAAGGGCATTGATTCATCAGCTGAGGCAAGATGCTGTGGTAATCAGCGGTGGTGTCCTTATCCATGTTTGACCTGAGACCATAAGATGCAGGAACGAAAATCGACCATTCTGCTCATTGATTCTGCTCTGCCAGTCAATGAGATCTCAACTGATCGAATATGATAATCCTCAACTCAACTTTCCTGATTTATCCCATAACCTTTGATTCCCCTACTGCTAAAAATTTGCCTATCTCAACCTTGACCCAGTCCCTACAGCCCTCTGTAGAAAAGAATTCCAGAAATTCAGTTCCCTCTGAGAGAAAAAATTCCCCCAATCTCTGTCTTAAATGGGGCAATCCCTTACTCTGAGATTATGCCCTCTGGCCCTAGACTCACCCCCATAAGGGAAACAGCCTCCCAATGTCTATCCTATCAAGCCCCCTAAGAATCCTATATGTCTCAATGAGGTTGGCCTCTTATTCATCTGAACTCCAATGATTACAGGCTCAACTAATTCAACCATTCCAGGTGAGAACATTTTTCAATACCTGGGATCAACCTAGTGAACTTTCATTGGACTACTTTCAATGCCAGTACTTTTTCCTAAGATAAGGAGACCAATAGTATACACAGTGTTCCAGTTCAGTGCCTTATATAGTTGGAGCAAGACTTATTTATTTTGTTACTCCATTCCCTTTAGAAGCCAATATTCCATTTGCCTCCCCTATGACCCACTGAACCTTAATGCTAGCTTTTCGTAATTTATGTACGAGAATACCCAAAGTGCATCGGAGGTAAAATTTTTGCATGGACAGAGGACTGATTAACTGACAGAAAACAGCGAGTAGCAATAAGGAGGTCGTTCTCAGGTTGGAGGGCAGTAACCAGTGAAGTGTCACAGAGATCACTGGTGGGACTACAGCTCTTCACGCAAAAAAATAATGATTTGGAGCAAGGAACAGACTGTACTGCGATCAATTTGGAGAAGGTACAAAGGTGGGAAGGGAAGTATGTTGCAAGAAGGGGACAAATAGTTCACAGAAAGATATCAATAAGTTGTGACTGGACAGAAAATTGGTAAATGGAATTTGATATGAGATTGTTTATTTGGAAGAAAGGACGAGAAGGCGGATTATTCATAGAATCATAGAATCGTAGAACCCTACAGCACAGAAAGAGGCCCTTCGGCCCATCGAGTCTGCACCGATCACAATCCCACCCAGGCCCTACCCCCATATCCCTATATATTTTATCCACTAATACCTTTAACCTAAGCTTCCCAGTACACTAAGGAGCAATTTTAGCATGGTCAAGCAACCTAACCTGCACATCTTTGGACCGTGGGAGGAAACTGGAGCACTCGGAGGAATCCCACGCAGACATGAGGAGAACGCGCAAACTCCACACCGACAGCGACCCGAGCCAGGAACCGAACCCAGGACCCTGGCTCCGCGAAGCAGCAGCGCCAACCACCGTGCCACCGTGCCGCCCGCTTTCATCAAGTTTCCCCTTAACTTATTATTCTCTAAAGGAGACACATCCCAGTTTCTCCAGTCCTGCCACGTTACTGCCATCTTTTTCTCCTTATATCATTTTTGCAAATCACTTCTATCACTTTTCTGACTTCCATCCAATACTCCAGCTGGCACGTAATCCATAGATCTATAAATGTAGGCAGGGATCACGGGTAGAGGTGGGAACATCGGGGTGGCGGCGTGGGCTCGTTGGGCCGAAGGGCCTGTTTCCCATGCTAGTTTGTTCTTTGTTCTCTGTTCTTAATCAGTCTTACATAAAGCACTAAAAATATAAATTGTTGGATAAATTCAGTGGGTCCAACAGCGTCCATGGAGAGAGAAATAGAGTTAATGTTTCGAGTCCACATGACCTTTCTACAGAACTGCTCAGGGGTCAAACAGACTTGGAATGTTAACTGTCCAAATACTGACCCACAAATGCATGAATGTAAACTTTTCTGCAGCTCAAGAGCTGTTGGCTATTTTTCCTGTCCCTTTTATCCCATTGAGTTCAATTTTGCCAAGAGATTTATTATGTAATTTTGTGTCTTTTGAAAGTTAATATATACATCTAGCATTTAACCTTTCTGCTACTTCAAAGAATTCAGTGGTTTGTCTTTTACAAATCCATTTGACTTTCATTTGTTAACACATACTTTTCCAAATGTCAATGCATCTTTTTATTTATTCATGGGATATGGGCATCAGTGTCTGGCCAACACTTATTGCCCATCCTTAGTTGCCCAAGGGCAACTGAACAATTGAGAGTCAACCACACTACTGTAGCTCTGTAGTCACATGTAGGCCAGACCAGGTAAGGACAGCAGACCCCCGCCCCCAAAGGACACTAGCGAATCAGACGGGTTTTTCCCGACAATTGACAATGGTTTCATGGTCACCAGTAGATTCTTAATCCCAGATATATTTTATTGAATTCAAAGTCCATCATCTGTATTGGGGGGATTTGAACCCTGGTCCCCAGAACATTAGCTGAGTTTGTGGATTAATATTGTAGCAATAATACTACTAGGCCATCACCTCCCCTGAATTATTTTCTTCTCCTAGATTATTGTCATCATAAGTTTCACTCTGGCTGCAATAGTTGAGTCACTGTGTGACAATGACAAAGACAAAGATGTTTCCCGTGCTATATTCTTCTTTGTTCTTTATGATCTATTCTGTCTCATTTTGCAGCCTTTGACACGGTGACCACACCATCTTCATTATCCGGCTAGATGGGACTGCTGTCATCGGATTTCATCCTTATCTATCTTAAGAGAATCACTTTCTAAGGCATTCCTCCCCCATTCCCCTACCGTCAGCCTGGATTTATCAAAGAACAAAGAACTGGCGTTGGATTGGGGTGGGCACGGGATGAAGCTTCTCAACACCAGGTTAAAGTCCAGCAGATTTATTTGGAATCACAGTCTTTCAGAGCACTGCTCCTTCATCAGGTGAATGGAGAGGTAGGTGTCACAAACACAGCATTTATAGACAAAGACACAATTACAAGATAATGTGAGTCTTTTCAGGTAATCAAGTCTTTACAGGTTCAGACAGTGTGAGTGGAGAGAGGGATAATCACAAGTTAAAGAGGTGTGAATTATCTCAAGCCAGGACAGTTGAGATTTTGCAACCTCTGGCCAAATGGTAGGGGTTACAGATAGTGTGACATGAACCCTAAATCCTCATGCATGCTGAACTTGGCTATGCCGTATTTGTGAAACCTATCTCTCCACTCACCTGATGAAGTAGCGGTGCTCCAAAAGCTCGTGATTCCAAATAAATTGTTGCAATTTAACTTGGTGTTCTGAGACTTCTTGTTATTTAAATGGAGAGAGACTGCAGAAAGCTGTAGACAAAGGGACTTGCTTCTTCATGAAACCCAGAAAGCTGGCATACAGGGAATATGTTCATGCGGCTAAAAGCTAAAATCTGAAAGCATGATGGAAAAAGAAGCAACCTTATGTCAGCACAAGAGGAAGTGTAATTACCATTTAACGAGCTAGCCTGCTGTGCATTCATTGTCTGATAAAGACCCAATTAACATGGAACTGTGGCAAATTTTCCTAAATAATGGACTGATGGAGGAAATACAGAGTAGGCATCTTCTGTGATCAATAGGTAATTGAAAAGAGGATGTTGCACATTGAAATAGGAACAGCAAGAATTAGCTTTACCTCAAGACGTGCACAAACTGACCAAAAAGCTGGGCAGAGACCAGGGATGCCAAGAGACACAGAGGGCTCAGAACACTTGAGATAGGAGCAGTATCAGCTATAGAATAGAATAGAATCCTATAGTGCAAAAGGAGGCCATTTGGCCCATCAAGCCTATGCAAACCACAGTCCCATCCCAGCCCTAGCCTATGCCTATTCCTCCTGATGCTAAGGGGCAATTTAGCATGGCAATCCAGCTAACCAACAGAACTTTAGGCTGTGGGAGGAAACCGGAGCACCCAAAGGAAATCCACGCAGACACGGGGAGAACATGCAGACTCTGCACAGGCAGTCACCCAAGTCAGGAATTGAACCGGGTCCTCGGTGCTGTGAATCAGCAGTGCTAACCATCGTGCCACAGTGCCAAGGGGGTGGACCCTGATGAGGCAACATTGCATCGACGATGTGAGCGGAAACCTGCAGGATGAACCATCATGCAAGACAAACTCTGAGCTGGGACTCAATGAAGACTCTGCATAACAGCCTGATCAGCTCCATCTCATTGCATAGTCTCTTTAAGTCCAAGTTATTGAACCTTATTTTATCCTTTACCGTTAAATACTTGTTTATTAGTGGATCCATTAAGTGTGTGCCTATCCAAAATTCCAGTTGACCTCAACAAGAAGGCAACACAGTAGCACAGTGGTTAGCATTGCTGTCTCATAGTTCCAGGGACATGGGTTCAATTCCTGCCTTGGGTCACTATCTGTACAGAGTCTGCACATTCTCCTTGCATCTGCTTAGGTTTCCTCCTTGTGCTCTGGTTTCCTCCTTATCCAAACGATGTGCTGGTTAGGTGCACTGGCCATGCTAAATTCTCCCTCAGTGTACCCAAACAGATGCCAGAATGTGGCGACCAGGGAATTTTCACATGACTGCCACATGAGACAATGGCTGTATGCATTAGAGTTCAGTAGGATGAGAGATGGCATGACTGAAACTTGTAAGATTTTTCAGGGGTTAGACAGGGTCAATGTTGCAAAGGTATCGCAAATCATGGGCAAGTCTCAGTGCAGACAGCACATTAGGAAAATAAGAGGTTGCTCATTTAAGATGGATTTGAGAAAGAATTTCTTCTCTCAAAAAGTAACGAATCTTTGGAATTCATGCCCCAGGAATCAGTGCAGGCTGACTCCTTGAAGTTGATAGGTTT
Source organism: Sphyrna mokarran (assembly GCA_024679065.1). NCBI lineage: Eukaryota > Metazoa > Chordata > Chondrichthyes > Carcharhiniformes > Carcharhinidae > Sphyrna > Sphyrna mokarran. Next base: position 8,420,471 of record JAGIQG010000003.1, on the reverse strand, counting down.
TTGTTGGAGAATTAAGAGTTCGGGTGATAAGACTAAAGTAGTCATCGTGGGGATGATCTTATGAAAAAAATTCTAGATCCAGAATGAGCATGGAAATGGGAGAGTTTCAGATCCATTTTTTTTTTGGCGAGCCCAATTCTCAAATTTTATGCAGTTGGCGCATGAGAAAATGCAAAAAAACATTTCTCACCAGTAGGGGAAGTGGGCGGAACCAAAATTGCCAGAAAGCCGGCTGATAGGAGCAGATGGCACCATTGTGCATGTGCAGGTCTCTGCTGCATGTAGCCAGCCTCCATGGCCTGAATGCAGCACATACAAACTGCACTGCTGCAGGGCTGATCACATTCTTCCCCTTCCAGCTGGATCAATCAGGATCAATCAACACCCTTCCCAGAGCCAGATAGATCGACTCTCACCTCTGGCCAGACTGATTGAGTGCTGGCCCATCCGCTGGAGCATTCGACCCTCTGCCTCCCCCCGGACCAATTGCAATTGCAGTGGGCAACAAGCCCCTCTCCTCTCTCCTGAACATTCATCCCCTAGTCCTGCTCTATCCCCAATATACTTCACCTCCGCAGAGCCCACCCCTCGGCACTGCCTGGTGCCTGCAGAGCAGTACCAGGTTGCCATGCTGACAGTGCCAGGCTGGCACATCCCAAGGGGCATCCCCTTGACCCTAAGCTCCTGGGAGGGCCATAAATAGACTCCGGTTCTCCCAGCAAGATATTCATGTCTCATCCCCGTTGATGGGGGAGCATTTGTGATCATTGCCAGAGACAACCTCCCCCAACGAGGCTACAGAGGCAAGTTAGCCTGGACTGCATCCCAGGCCCTACTAATACTATATAAATTTAATTTCAATTCAATTTGCCTCCTGCTGGAAACGGGTGCAAGGCAGACTATCTCGAATATCCAGTGGCTGTAAGATCATGAGTGGGGAGAATTGGGTCATGAACCTGATTTCTGAGCTCTCTTACAATTTTACCAGCTCATATGACCTGTTGGCTGGAAATTCACAATGTTAAGATCACCCCTTGTGAGTGTTAGATTAACCATGATCTCATGGAGCAGACTTGAAGGGCCGAAAGGCTTAATACTGTTCCTATTTTGGATGGTCTTATGGTCAGAATTCCTCTGGGCTGTAAGTTTCTACATTCCTTCTGTATTTAAGTAAAATTCAGCTCCTTTATTCTTCCAACTAAAGTGTATAACTTCCCGTTTTCCTCCATTATATTCCAACTGCCATATTTTTGCCCACTCACTTAATTTGTTCATGTCCCTCTTGGATTCTTGCCTTCACCTCCTTGACTTGTCATCAACAAATTTGGCAAAAGCACATTTACTTACCTTGTCATTAATAACATGCAACAAATAATTGTGGCCCCAACACCAACCCTTAAGAATAGCAGTCAAAAACGCAGGAGATTGAAGGTGAGACAAAAGGACAAAGCTAGGCAAAAAGACTTGCACGTGGCACAGTGGTTAGTGCTGCTGCCTCACAGTGCCTGGCTTGCCTCACTGTCTGTGCAGACTCTGCACATTCTCCCCATGTCTGCATGGGTTTCCTCCAGGTGTTCCTGTTTCCTCTCCTAGTCTAAAGATGTGTGGGTTACATAGATTGGTCATGCTAACTTACCTTTTAGTGTTAGGGGTCTAGCTAGGGTAAATGCATGGGGTTCTAGGGATAGGGACTGGGAGGGATTGTTGTCATTCCAAATGGTTTCGTTCCACTCTGTAAGATTCTATGGTTCGATGACAGTGGGCAGGATTGGACAGCCTTGCTCTTCCCAAAGCCAAAATCCTGCCCAACGTTAATGGAACTTTCTATGTTCCACCCCTCACCCGCTCCAATTCCTGAGACAGGCTGAATGGAGGAATTCCAACCAGTTTGACATTTTACTTTAAAAACATTGTACAAACTCAACATTCATCCTCCTCCACCAAAAGTATGGATGAATAACCTATGACAGAGTCCTGCCAAATCTGGAGATGCCACACCAAGCAAGATACACACAAGATCAATCAACAGCAAAGGAAACAACAATTTGCACTGCCTAAGAAGAGAGATCTTTGGTTAGAAAGTGGATTCTGATCGATTGGTAAAGTTGCTGCCATGGAGAATGCAGCAGGGATCAATACCGATTTATTGTTCCATTTATCTTACATAGATGTCCTGATGAGTATAAAATGAACAACTTGCTAGCATGTTCAGTTTTTTCAGCAGTCTGTTACTAAGCAATTATTTGTCGTTGGACAGTGATAGCATTTTTCCAAGGATGGAGAAAGCTAGCACGAGGGGACATAGCTTTAAATTAAGGGGTGGTGGTTATAGGACGGATGTCAGATGTAGGTTCTTTACCCAGAGGGTGGTTAGGATATGGAATGCCCTGCCTGCGGCAGTTGTAGATGTGCCAAGTTTGGTGGCGTTTAAGAGGTTAGTGGATAAGTTTATGGACGAAAAGGGAATGGTTTAGGTTAGAGGGTCATTGCTTTTTCTTAATTGTTCGGCGCAACATCGAAGGCCGAAGGGCCTGTTCTGCGCTGTAATATTCTATGTTCTATGTATGATTTGTGTCTTCTATGTCCTACTTCCAATTCAAGCTTTGACACATTAGATCATTGATAGATTACTGAGTGGGTTGCATGAATGCCATAGAGGCCAACTTGCCCAGCCATATCTTTATTTTTAACCATTAAGCCAGCCCTAATTGCCCACATTTGGCCCGTTACCTCTATATCCATCTCACCCATGTAACTGTCTAAACACTTTTTAAAAGATGTAATTGCATCAGCCTCTACTACTGCCTCTGGCACCTTGTTCCAAACACCCACCACCCTCTGTCTGAAAAAATTGCCCCTCTGGACCCTTTTGTACCTCTCCCCTCTCACCTTAAAACTATACCCTCTAGTTTTAGATTCCCAACTTTGGGAAAAGATATTGACTGTCTAGCTGATTTATGCCCCTCATAATTTATAAGATCTCTATAAGATCACCCCTAAGTCTCCTACACTCAAGAGAGAAAGGCCCCAGTCTGTTCAGCCTCTCCTTATAGCTCAAACCATCAAGTCTTGGTAAAATTCTAGTAATATTTTTTCTGCACACTTTCTATTTAACAATATCCTTTCTATAATAGGGTAATCAGAACTTTACACAGTATCCCAAGTGTGGCCTTATCAATATCTTGCATAACTTCAACAAGGCATTCCAACTCATGTATTCAATGCTCTGATCAATGAAACCAAGCATGCTGAAAGCCCTCTTTACTGGTCCGTCCACCTATAACTCCACTTTCAAGGAGCTATGAACCTGTACCCCTAGACCTCCTTGCTCTATAACAGTTCCTAAAACCCAACCATTAACTGGCTAAGTTACTAACATCAAATATATCGATGTCAGGCTCCTATTTATGGACTACAGTTCACCCTTCAACGTCATTATTTCCATGAAACTCATCTTCAAATTCCATGACCTGGGCCTCAGCTCCTCCCTCTGTGACTGGATCCTGAACTTCCTAATTCACAGACCACAACTAGGAAGGATAGGCAACAACACCTCCTCCTTGATCATCCTCAACATCAGTGCCCACAAAGCTGTGTTCTCAACCTCCTATTATACTCCTTGTACGTCTATGACTGTAAGGCCAAATTCCCTCCAATTTGATTTTCAAGTTTGTTAACGACACTACTGTAGTGGGTCAGATCTCAAACAAGGGTGAGGTAGGGAACAGGAATGAGAATGGTGAACTGACAGTAATGTCTCCCTCAATGTCAACAAAACAAAGGAAATTGTCATTGATTTCAGGAAATGTACAGGAGAATATGCCCCTGTCTACATCAATAGCGGTGAAGGAGAAAGGGTCAAGAGTTTCAAGTTTTAAGGTGTCCAGATCACCAACAACCTGTCCTGGTCATCCCAGTACTGACGCAATAGTTATGAAACCCACCAATGCCTCTACTTTCTCAGAAGACGAAGGAAATTTGACATGTTAACTGCGAGTGTCACCAACTTTTACTGATGCACCATAGAAAACATTCTTTCTGGTTGTATCACAACTTGGTATGACTCTTGCTCTGCCCAAAACCCCCCAAGAAACTATAAAAGGTTGTGAATGTAACTCAATCTATCATGTAAATCAGCTTCCCATCCATTGACTCTGTCAACACTTCACGCTGTCTTGGAAATGCATCCAGCATAATTAAGGACTCCATGCATCCCGGATATTCTCTCTTCCAGCTTCTTCCTTCAAGAAAAAGATACAAAAATCTGAGGTCATGTACCAATCAATTCAAGAACAGATTTTTCCCTGTTGCTTTCAGACCTTTAAATGGACCTATCTTGCATTAAGTTGATATTTCTCTTCATCCTAACTATGACTGTAACACTACATTCTGCACTGTCTCGTTTTCTTCCCTATGAATAGTATGTTTTGTCTGCACAGCATGCAAGAAACAATACTTTTCGCTGTATGCTAATACATGTGACAATAATAAATCAAATCAAATCAAATCAAATCAAAATCCTGGCCTGGTTCAATCTACCAAAATGCACTACCTTGCACTGATCAAAATTAAATCCATCTGCCATTTGTCAACCCACTGGCCCAATTGGTCAAGATCCCACTGTAATTCTCGATAACCCTCCTCATTGTTCATTATGCCATCAGTCTGGTGTCATCTGTAAATTTACGACCCATGCCTCCTATATTCTCATCCAAATCATTAATATAAATGACAAATAAGAGTGGACCCAGCACTGATCCCTGAGGCACACTTCTGGTCACAGATTTCTCGTTTGATAAATAACTCTCTACAACCACCTTCTGGCATCTGTCATTCAGCCAATTTTGTATCTATTTAACTACCTCACTCTGCATCTCATGAAATTTAACCTTAAGCATTAACCCACTATGTGGTACCTTGTCAAAGGCTTGCTAGTCCTGTAGACAATATCAACTGCACTGCCCTCATCGACTTTCTTGGTTAACCCTTCAAAAAATTCAAACAAATTTGTGAGGTATGATTTTCCACTCACAAAGCTGTGCTGACTGTCCCAAATCAGATCCTATCTCTCAGGATGTCTTTGAACAACTTACCCAATACAGATGTGGTGTTCACTGGCCTGTGGTTTCCAGGGGACATGAGATTGCTTTGGCAAATAACCTGCAGCCCTTTATCAACAAGGGCACAACCTTTGCCACCCTCCAATCATTAGGCACCACACCTGTGGCTGTTGATGATTTTAATATCTCTGTTCAGGGACTCACAATTCCCTTCCTGGCCTACAACAATCTCCTGGGATACTCTTCATCAGGTCCCAGGGATTTATTATCTTGATGCACTTTAAGACTTCCAGCACTTCCTTCTCTATGATATGTGCACTCTTCAAGACATCATTATTTATTTCCCCATATTTCCTAATATCATGTCTTTCTCAACAGGAAACACTGATGAAAAATATTCATTTAGGGTCTCTTGAGGATCCGCACATAGGTTACCTTGTTGATCCTTAAGAGGCCCTACTCTCTTCCTTGTTACTCTTTTGCCCTTTATGTATTTGTAGAGTTTCTTTGGATTCTGCTTTGTTTTATTTGCCAAAGCAATCTCAGGTCCCCTTTTTGCCTCCTGGTTTCTCTCTTAACTCTACTTTTACACCCTTTATACTCTTCAAGAATCCTCTTGATCCCACGTGCATCCTTCTTCTTCTTGACTAGGGCCTCAATATCTCAAGTCATCCAGGCTTCCCTAATTCTACCAGCCTTACCCTTCATTCTAAGAGGAATGAACTTACTCTAAACTCTGGTTAACACATTTTTGAAAGCCTCCAACTTATAAAGCATCCCTTTGCCTGTCAATAGTTTCCCCCAATTAACTTTGGAAAGTTCCTGCCTGATGCCAGCAAAATAGGCCTTGTCCAAATTTAGAATTTTTACCTTTGGGCCAGACCTTTCATTCTCCATAGCTATCTTAAAATTATGGTCACTGGTCCCAAAGTGATCCTTTAGTAATGCTTCTGTCACCTGCCCTTCCTTAATTCCCAAGAGGAGGTCAAGTTTTGCCCCCTCTTTAGTCAGGCCATCCACATACTGAATGTGAAATTCCTCCTGAATACACTCAACAAATGTCTCTCCATCCAAGCCTCTAATACTATGGCTATTCCAGTTAATGTTTGGAAAGTTAAAATCTCCTACTATTACCAACCTATTTTTTGTGGAGTTATCTTTAATCTCCTTGCATATTTGCTTCTCAATTTCCTGCTGAATATTTGGGGGCCTATAGTACAACCCTATCAAAGTGATCTCCCCCTTCTTATTTCTCAGTTCTGCCCATGTAGATTCAGCGGCAAACCCTCAGAAATATCCCCTCTCAGTACTGCCATGATATTTTCCTGAATCAAAAGTGCTACTCCCCTTCCTCTCTGAAAGAGAGGCCCTCTTTCATCTCAATGGGCTGCAAGTTTGAAATTGGACTTGTTCACTAACTATGGCCTTATAAATAAGATTAAATACATTTTACACATGCCAAATATTCCATAATAAGCTACGGAAAATGCTTAATCGTTTACATATTAATAGAGCTGTCATCAACTTCAAATAGTAAAAGAAGAGAGATATTTACACTCTGGATACAGAGGAAGCACACAGCTCTTACAGTCAATGTTGTGTGCAATCAGCACACACCTCACTTCACTCGTCCTTTATGAGCACATCACCTCCGTTCAATAGGAAAACAACTGCGCTGATCGAAATCAGCGAAATGTAACAACACAGAACACGGGCTGTGGGCAACAAAATGTTTTGTGGGCTGCACTCAGAAGATGGATGGGCTGCTTGTGGCCCTCAGGCCATTGGAACGGAGCACTGCCTTAGACTTTTCTCTCGCATCTTTGCAAATATTTCACTGGACACAAGAATTAGAAGTCAAATAAGAAACTGCAATGAATTTGGCTCAAAGAATGAAATGACTTTGACTCCAGTTCCGTTAATCACTTCATTTACTTTGTATGTGGCAGCTGCTGTCATTCCTTGAGTGACCAAAACATTTTGTTCCTTGTCCCATTCCTACACTCTCTCCTTTTGCACTGAGGAACTTTTCATCATTTAATCTCTCCTATTGTCTGCCCTAACCTTTGTTTCATTCTTCTTCCCTTTCACCTGCTCAAAATCTATTGCATTTCTCATTTTTCTCATATCCAACTGAAGATCCCAGACCTTCAATGTTGGCCCAGATTTTCATTCCCAGTTCAGGGGAATTTAGCATAGCCAATGCACTGACCCTGCAAGTCTTTCAGACTGTAAGAGGAGACTAGAGTACCCGAAGGAAACCCATGCAGACACAAGGAGAATGCACAGACAGTGACTGAAGCCAGGAATCAAACCCGGATCCCTGGCGCTGTGAGACAGCAGTGCTAACCACTGTCCTACCAAAGTGCCCCAACATTACAGTTTAGAAAGAGAACAGATGGGTTAAAATGTATTGTGGGTGTAGAATCAATTAGATACAGACATTGTTACAGAGATTTATTGCTATTCTGACTTTGACTCCTTTCTTAGCAGCAAAAACCAGGATCAACATGTTCAGAAAATTCAGATCAGTTCAATTTACACAGGCATCTGCTTCCAGTGTCCAACGAACTGGACCATAAATTCTTGTTCCCTGATTCTTTGCGCTGAAACTTGCCATCAAAGAAGACAAAGAAAGAACCCTATCAAAGTAAAAATACTTCACAAACTGCATAAGGAACATTCATTATTTACCAAATATTTTGTTCTTCCATGTTTACCATTTTCATTGCATAGGGTGGATTGCAGGAAAAAGAATTCTTTCATTCCTGTTCTCAGCGTAATTCCACTAAATTGTTTCCAGTGATAATTTGAACAAAGTTAACTAACTTTGGTGCAGACAATGGAACACAATTATCAGACAGTGCTGCAGGGGTTGCTAAACCTGAAGTACACGTGGGGTTTCTGTTGTTTTAATTATTTTTTTTATGCTTGTTCAGTTGTCAATAATAACTCAATATAAGAAAAGAAACCTGTTCTGTTTGTAACTGTCCAGCAGCAGACTCTGCCAGTGACAATTGCAATGTATTTGCTGTGTTGGGTGCTACTTGGTTTGGTGGCTTGTGTGTTTGCCAAAGATGATCTAAATTGCAGACTTCAAGGAAGATTTAATTTGCCGGAACTCACCCAGGATGGGGATATCATCATCGGTGGCATTTTTGCCATTCATTATAGAGGAGTGCCTGCTGAAACTTCCTACCAAACGCGACCAGAGACACCGAGCTGCTTAGAGTGAGTGTAATCTTGATGATATTATTGAGTAAAAATGGAAAAACAGATAGAGACTCAAAGAGATTTCAGGAAAGAAATTCCACACAGTAGGTCCAAACTTACTGAAGGCAGAGAAGGAAAGGAATGTATTGAGGCAGGGGTCAGAGCTGTAGACCTGGAGACAACGGAGATGTTGTTATGAAGGGGAAGCATTTACAATGAACGCACATTTCAGTTGTCTCCAAATTAATCTCTCAATCAAATAGATAGAAATTTGCATCTTTCATGGTATATCATGCATTGCACTATTTACATATCATTTCATTATTAGGCTATTGTCATCCTAATACCTTCTAATATATGTTCTCAGTATGTCTTGCTGGTGTATGAAAGACCTTGCCGCATAAATACTTATGAAAATGTGCCTTTTTCATGCTTTTGTTTCTGACAGTTTTAACCTGAGAGCTTTTCGCTGGGTTCAACTGATGATTTTTGCTATTGAAGAAATTAATAATGACCCGACGCTTCTCCCCAACATCACGCTGGGCTATAAGATTTACGATTCCTGTGCCACCCCAACTTTGGCGATTCGAGCGGCCCTGACAGTTCTTAATGGCCAAGAGGAAAACGTTACATTTTTGAAATGTAATGAAGGCTCATCAGTGCACGCAGTGATCGGGGATTCTGGTTCAACACAATCCATAGTAATTGCCAGGGCAGTGGGTATGTTTGGAATACCATTGGTAAGCAACAAAACATTTAGCATGAAACCTTTTGTCAGTAGCATGGAGGTCAAGTGTAGCAGAAATATCAAGCTCATTCCCCCCCAAAAGGTTGTGGATACTTGGATAATTGAAGACTGACATCTAACATTTTTGTTAAAGCTATGGACTAAGACAGTTAAATGCGCTTGAGGTACAGATCTATTTAATGTGGCCCAATTGGTTTGAAGAAGTTTGAATGGCCTTCTCTTGAGTCTAACATTCCTCAGTCATTCTGAGCCACACCAACAAAGAGACATCAAGTTTTGATCACTTCATTCTGAGTTAGTTAATCTGGGCTTGGGCAGGACTAGGGGCTGCAGCAATAGTCACGCTGGCACTGTGTGTAGGAATGAAATATTGCCGAGACTTAAATTACTGAACCCTGCCAAAAGAGACATGAGCTGATGCTGGGAAGGATGGGCTTGTGTTCAACCTTGAAGCTCCAGAGTCTCACAGGCTGCACTGAAGCTCACACAAACTGAGATATTAAGGGCCACCTTTGTGGTTTGGAATTGAATTTTCAGAATGAGATGAAAGAGAATTTGAGAGGAGGGAAAACTTATGAAATTAGATGCAGGCCGTGTTCAATTTAAAACAATTCTACATTCTAAATTCCTCTCATAACGTTGTACTGGATATCAACACTCAAATTAATTCTTAAAAGTAGAGAGATGAACACATCCAAGTCCTGCTAAATAAATTTGTGCTTTTATGCACCAATGGATCCAGTGAGAAAATAAAGTTCATTTATTAGTCACAAGTAAGGCTTTCATTAACCTCAATGAAGTTACTGTGAAATTCCCCTAGTTACCGCACTCCGGCGCCTATTCAAATCAATGCATTTACCCAGCACATCTTTCAGACTGTGGAAGGACTCAGAGAAACCCATGCAGACATGGGAAGAATGTGCAATTCCACACAGACAGTGACCAAACCAGGAATCAAATCCATGTCCCTGGCACTATGAGGCACTGTGCCACCATGCCAACCAAAGGGCAGCAATAGTCAAGAAATCTGTATTCAAACCCAATACACAGAAACAGAATTAATGTCCTCCTTTTTTCTGGTTGTCAGCATTCAATGTGAAATTGATTAGTTTCTTAGTTGCAGTTCCTGGTGTGATACAACCCACAGTCCATACTGGCACCTATTGCTAATCTCATGTATAATCTGGCATTGGAAATAAAAGGGGTCAGACTGGTTTGTTGATCTTTGAAGGTTTGCACTAAGGTATGGTGTTAAGACAAAACAGAGGGAGCTTTAGTCTGTATTTCACCCAAGATCTTGACACTGTCAAAGGATTTCTAAAAGGAAATGTTCATTTATTTCCACATGCCAACATCAATCTCATTGCTACCTGTAAAAAGTCCTGTTATTACAGAACCATCCTGTGCAGAAAAAGCCCTTTGGCCCATTGAGTTTGCACAGACATGTTTGAAATATCCAAAATCACAGCTAATCCCACCTGCTAACACTTGGCCCAGAGCCCTGAATGTTCTAATGTGCCAAGTGCTCATCCAGATACTTTTTAAAGGATGTGAGTCATAACACTGATGCCACGGACCGCATGACAGGACTCTGATGGATTTTACTCCCATTGAATTCAGGGGAAATTCAGGGGAAATTCAATGAGATGACACCATTTATCAGTCGACCAATCTGCAATATCAGTTTTACATTGTGGCAGCAAATTGAAAATCTGCTTCTCCGTGAACGAACAGTTTGAGGGCTGCACTTTTTAGAAGTTAATGTAAGTATTGAAATAAAAGTTAAATCTCTTCTTGATGTTTTCACAGATCAGCTATTTTTCTTCATGTGTGTGCCTGAGTGATAAAAAGGAATTTCCCACTTTTTTCCGGACTGTACCCAGTGATTATTTCCAGGTCGCAGCGTTTGTGCAGCTGGTGAAACATTTTGGTTGGACCTGGCTGGCAGCGTTCGGATCCGATGATGATTATGGCCACCTGGGAATTTCAGCCTTCGTGGAACAAGTAACTAAAATTGGAGCCTGCGTCGCTTTCTCGGAATATCTTCCCAAAGTTTACGACAAAAAGAAAATCTTGCATCAAGTCGAGCTCATTAAAAAGTCAAAAGTCAAAGTTATTCTTGTCTTTTCTCCCGAGATGGACCTGAACTTCTTGGTGGAAGAACTTGTACACCAGAATGTCACTGGATTGCAATGGTTGGCAAGTGAAGCCTGGAGCACAGCAGCATTGCTCTCACAAGCGGCCAATTCTGATGTTATGGGTGGGACATTGGGCTGGGCAATTCGTAGAACTGATATTCCAGGGATTAAACAGTTCCTGGTTAGACTCCATCCAAATAAGTATCCAGGCAATGAATTCATTAAGCAGTTTTGGGAAGCTGTGTTTCACTGCACATGGACAGAATATAACAGCACAGAGAAAACAAGGCTTGGGCCTTTAGAACATGAATGCACTGGACAAGAAGATTTAACAGTTGCTGAAAATGTATTTACTGATGTATCACAATTGCGAGTTTCCTATAACACGTATAGAGCTGTTTATGCTGTAGCCCATTCCATACATAATATGTTACAATGTAAAAATGGCCAAGGGCCATTTGTCAATAAAACATGTCCAGATATTTCAAAACTTAAACCTTGGCAGGTAAGTTGTATTCTATTTCAACTTACATTCATCATTCTACAAATGATATGAGGTTAAAATTTCATTCACTGGACTAGCAATGCCCTGTCAGATTACACAGGATTACATGGGATATTTTCAGCCCAACCAGTCTCTGCTGGTGTTCATACACCACATGAGCCTTCACTTATCTTTTGTCCACCATTGTAACCATCTATTCTCTTTGCCTGCATATTCCTGTCCAGTTTAATTTTAAATGCTTCCAAAACCTTTGCTTCAACTACTGCCTTGCAGTAGCAAGTTCCACATTCTTTTGATTTGATTTGATTTATTGTTGTCACATGTAGGGGATACAATGAAAAGTATTGTTTCTTGCATGCTATGCAGACAAAACATACCATTCATAGACTACAAAGGCAAAAGGAAAAGGAGAGGCAGCAGAATTTAGTGTTACAGTCATTACTAAAGTGTGGAGAAAGATCAATTTAATGTATGGTAGATCCATTCGAAAGTCTGATGGCAGCAGGGAAGAAATGTTCTTCATGTGTGACCTTAGGTTTTTGCATCTTTTTCCAGTTGGAAGAAGGTGGAAGAAAGTATGTCTGGGGTACTTGGAGTCTTTGATTGTGCTGGTACTTTTCACACTATTTCTTCCTCTAAAACAAGTTCTTTCCCTGCACCGAGGTATATGCAGGAGGTATATCAGTCAATGGATGGGAGGCTGGTTTGCATGATGGACTGAGTTACGTTCACAACTCTTTGTAATTTTTCATCATTCTGGAGGAAGAGGACTCTTTGCAATTTCAACCTGGATTTCTGGTGACTGTCTTTTATTGATAGCACTGAGTTATACTGAAAAATAATAAGATCTATAATTAGTGAATGTCACAAGTAAATGTGATTCATGTTTGACTGTTGCTTTACAGAAAAGAAATGGAGATTTAAATTGAAAAGTTGAATAACTTTTACATAAGTTGTTATTAACGCCTTGCATTTATCTTTTGAAATTATTTGTCTGTTTAGTCTGGTTTGGTTTACTGGAATTTGAGGATGTGTTGCTTTCACAAATAAGATGGGATTGGAGCCTGCCTATTCTCTAATACTGTAAACAGATACATTGAGCATCAGATGAGACATTAAACCGAGGTACATCTATCCTCTTAGATTGACATAAACAACCTCATGGTATTATTCATCTTGGTCTCCTGAACAATACGTAACGCTTATCGAATGTCTAGAACAAATAAGAACAAAATGTCAGCAGGTCAGGCAGCATTCAGGTTAAAAGACTGGTGAAAGTTCATTGAGCTGAAGTGTTGATTCTGTCTCCCTCACAAATGCTGTCTGACGTGCTGAGTTTTTTGAGCTTTTTTCTGAAATCTTCCTTCGGCTTCAGGCGTTACTGACAAAGTCAGCATTTGCTGCCTATCCCTAATTCTGCTTAAACTAAATTGGCTTGCAAGAATATTTCAGAGGTAGCTGAGAGTTGACCAAATTGCTGAGGATCTGGAGCAATCTTCCAGAATTAGGACTTGCGTGTCACTTTCAATGACTCGTTGAGGAATATATAATGCCATGGATCAGGGAAAATCATCTGGCTCTCAGTCAAATAGTGTCATATGATCATTTACTTCCACTTGTGAGGACAGATGTCTATCTGAAAGATGACACTGCCAATGGTGAGACATCATTGACGTGTCAGCTGAGGCTATAAGGTCAACCTTTGGAGTAGGACTTGAACCAATGAACTTGTGACAGAGGCAAACACTCAAAACACACCAACAGCCACTCCAAACTTACATGTGATTCACAGCATACTCTCAGAACCATAGTGAATTCAAATAACACAATATTGGTTTTAAATATTACAGGTATCGCAGTAAGAACATAAGAATGTTTTGTGTTTTCTTCGCAAAGGTCCTTCATTACTTAAAGAAGGTGGAATTCACAACTGCATTTGGAGATGAAGTGAGATTCGATGCCAATGGTGATCCTCTAGCAGTCTATGATCTCGTGAATTGGCAGCTGGCAGAAAATGGGAACATTGAGTATGTAAAAGTCGGCCAGTATGATGCATCTGCTGGTGCAGGGAAAGAACTTGTTCTAGAGGAAGAACGCATAGTGTGGAGCGGAGGACAAAAAATGGTAAGGCACAATTGTGTAACTATCTTATTGAGTGCTACTAAAAGTTTAAGAGCGAAAGCTAATCTGTAATCAATATTATCAGCTTATTTTTGTACACATGATGTAATGAAACAAATATCAGAATTTCTCTCCAGGTTAAACAAATCTTATTTGTCAACCAGCATGAAATACACACGTAATAAAATGGAATCTTACTGTTCATTTCACATCCAGGTCATTGAGTCAAAGTGCAGTGAAACCTGTCAACCTGGAACAAGGAAAGGAGCCAGAGCTGGGGAACCAATTTGTTGTTATGATTGCATACCCTGTGCTGAAGGTGAAATTAGTAACCAAACTGGTGTGTATATCTATCTGTATACCTATCCATACATGATTATCTATCTATCCATTTATCTACATTTATTTCGCTATGTTTCTGTACTTATCTATCTATTTCTATCAGTCTGCCTAATCACATATCATTGACTTGAGGGCAAACTATATATGAATTGGTTTCATGATGTATCTACTTGGATCAGTGATCTTATGGATTTAAACAGCTGCTCCTTAGCTGTGTCATAATACATAAAGTGCATCTTACATTCACCCTTTTATTAAAAGATATGAGGGTAAAATTACTCTTCAGAAATGAAGCAAAATAAATTGGCATCTGTTTTCCACACCACTCTAATCCTTTCCCAAGGCTCCTTAATTGCCCTTTGCAATGATGTAGATTATTTGGATCATGTTGAGATCAAAAAGGAGAAGCCAATGGGGAGCCTTGAGAAACATTCAGATAGAAAACTCCCTAGTATCTGATGGGATGTATCCCAGACCACTGAGAAAGGCAAGGGAGGAAATTGCTGGGGCCTTGAGAGAAATCTTTGTATCCCTCACTAGCTTTAGGGGAGGTCCCAGAAGACTGGAGAATAGCCAATGTTGTTCCTTTGTTTATGAAGGGGAGCAAGCATAATTACATGCTGATGAGCCAGAGGAAAATTATTGGAGAGGATTCTTCATGACAGGATTTACTTCTCCTTGGAAATAAATTGATGTATTAGAGAGAGACAACATGGTTTTGTGAAGGAGTGGTCATGTCTCACTAACTTGATTGTATTTTTCAAGGAAGGGACAAAGATGAGGGTAGGACAGGGGATGTTGTCTACATAGATTTGAGTACAGCCTTTGACAAGATCCCTCATGGCAGAGTGGTACAGAGGTGAAGTCAGAGGAGATCAGAGGTGAGCTGACAAGATGGATATAGAACTGACTTGGTCACAGTAGACAGAGGGTAGCAATGAAGGGTGCATTTTTGAATGGAGGGCTGTAACTAGCAGCATTCCTCAGGGAATTATGCTGGGACCTTTGTTTGGGTTTGTAATATATACAAATGATTTGGAGGAAAATGTAACTGGTTAGAGAGTAGTGACGTTGGTCGGCTTTCTGAACTATAGTGTCAGTAACGAGCAGAGAAAACATTTTATTGGTGATCTGGACACCTAAAATGTTGAAGCACTTGACCATTTCTACTTTGTTCCTATTGATGTAGACAGGGGCATGCTTTCCATTATGCTTCTTGAAGTTGATGGTTATCTTCTTTATTTTGTTGATATTGAAGGACAGATTATTTTCATCACACCAGTTCACCAGATTCTCAATGTCATTCCTGTGCTCTGACTCATCATTGTTTGAGATCTGAAACACTGGTGGTATCATCAGCAAACTTGAAAATCAAATTGGAGAATTTGACAACACAGTTATAGGTGTGTAAGGAGTACTGTAGAGGACTGAGGGCACAGCCTTGTGGGGAATCCAGTGTTGAGGATGATCACGGGGGAGGTATTGTTCCCTATGCTTACTGATAGTGGCCTGTGGGTTAATACCAGTGGTGGGGGAATATTGTCGTTAAGGGGCATTAACTGCCTGTTAACTGTCTCAAGAAGTAAGAAGGCAGATGGGCCTCCACTTATCGCCCCCCCCATATAATTAAATAGCATCACCCCCACGATCCCCTTCCCTCCTCACCGCCATCCTTAGCACCAGCAAACCAGCCTGGGAGAAGGCATTAAACTCCACTCTGTTTTCAGCTCCCTCATGCTGCTGGTTTCGCTCCAGTGTATTTCATACTGAGCCATATGAGATGGATACAAATAGGGTTCATTTCATTTGTGAAATGCTGAATACAGTGCGAAGAAACTTAAGAGGAGAAAAATTTGCTCAGTTCATACCCGCTCTAAGGATAGGAAATATTGTAGAATGTAGATGAAAATGGTCAATTTAAATTCCGTGGTACATAGATATTTCCAGATCATAGAATCCAACAGCGTAGAATGTGGATAATCAGCCCATTGCGTCTCTGCAGGCTTTTTGAATATTTATTCAAGTAATTACACACATTTGCTCTATCATCAAGCACTGAATTTCATCTGCAAAGTATTTACCCAGTTCTTTGGGAAGTAAATATTGAGTCTAATTTCAGACAGTGCATTACCAATCATGATATATATTATCACATTAAATAATTCACTTGTGTTTTTGTCAATTCCATTAAGTCCACAGATATTGAGTAGTGTTAACTCACAGTGGGAACAGTTTCTCCTTCTTAAATCCACCAAAACTTTTCATGATTTTGAGCACCTGCATTAAATCTCATCCTAATCTCTCTGCTTGAAGGAGAACAATCCTAGGTTTTGCAAATCTCTCCAGATGATGAAAATATTTCAGCAAATAAGCTGTACTTTGCATTGATGAGATTTGGGGACCAGCTGAATGAGTAACTGCCAATATCTAAAAGCCACAAAAGGGTTTCACAATCCCATCCGATTATTTGTAACCAGTTTAAGTGGAAGAGCAAACCAATTCCAAACTCACAAATTTGAGTAAAGTTTGTACATTTCCAAGTGAGTTTTGGGGTGTTCTGTCTACAAGATAAAATGCTGAACGAATCAGATTAAACAGTCAGATAAAATTAAGGAAATTTCTTTCAAGTCTTATTCATCATTGACTTGATGGACTGAATGGCCTCCGTCTGTGCTGTGGGATCCTATATTTCTACATATCACACATCCTGATTGTTGAATCGGAAACATTGAGTAATTGGTAAAATTTCTTCAGAAAGAATTACCAAAGACATGAGGGGAAGTAAGCATTTTCAGGCAGTTTGTGTCTCCTGTTTGATAAACGGAGATAGATTTGTGTAGAAATTCGCTGAAAAATATTCTGTGTTGTCTTCTGCAGATTCAGTGGACTGTTTGGCATGTCCCTCAGATTACTGGTCAAACCTAGAAAGAGACACATGCATTCTCAAGGAAATTGAATATTTGTCATTTGGAGGCACCATGGGAATCATATTAACAACACTATCCTTAGTTGGTACTTGTATATCACTGGCTGTTATAGCTGTTTTCTACCATTACAAGAGTACCCCAATTGTCAAAGCAAACAATTCTGAGTTAAGTTTCCTTCTTTTATTTTCATTGATACTCTGCTTCCTCTGCTCCCTTCTCTTCATGGGTCAACCCAACGTCTGGTCCTGCATTTTGCGACATACAGCATTCGCTATTATATTTGTCCTTTGTATATCTTGCATTCTTGGGAAAACTATGATGGTATTAATGGCATTTAATGCAAAACGTCCAAACAATGATGTGGCGAAATGGTTTGGCCCTCTACAGCGAAGACTAGCCATATTTTCTCTGCCTTCAGTTCAAGTTGTGATATGTATTCTTTGGTTGACCTTATCACCCCCATATCCTGCAAAGAATACTGAACATAACAGTGCAACCATTATATTAGAATGTGATGTGGGATCAGCAACAGCCTTCTATTCTGTGTTGGGCTACATAGGTTTACTATCTGCCATGTGCTTTGTTCTTGCATTTCTAGCGCGTGAGTTGCCAGACAGCTTCAATGAAGCAAAGTTTATCACCTTCAGCATGCTGATTTTCTGTGCTGTTTGGGTCACTTTCATTCCAGTTTACATCAACTCTGGAAAGGATACTGTAGCTGTTGAGATATTTGCTATATTGTCTTCCAGTTTTGGTTTACTTACCTGTATATTTGCTCCTAAGGTTTATATCATTCTAGTGAAACCGGAACTGAACACCAAGAAAAATTTAATGGGAAGGCCATCCTCCAACAATCTTTGAATGCTAGAAGATTAATAAACTTTGGTATATCCAAAACTGAATTATACAAGTGTCCTGACTTGTTTACTACAATGCTAAAGTTAGTCACTTTTACATAATTGCTGTAGAATTGAGAAGATTTCTTGGAAAATGTCTGAGTTGAAATAAACAATAATGTACAGATGTGAGTGTTTGTTTAGTCTTTCCTTTATCAATACTATTTAAGCAGTATCTTGGCAAGGTGAATTCTGGCAGCTCCGTGACTCGTATCTTCATTCCTGGCTATAGCAGTAAATATTTAAATTGGCCTGCAAAATTAGTGGCCTGCAAAAGAAGAAGTGAATTTGAAGAAACCACAGCTAATGATCAGGCTTAGAGTTTTAGCAAATTATGTGGTTAGGAACAATGGGTACTTGAGATGCATTCAAGCATGAAGAGAAAGTAAATAAACATAGCAGATTGGAAGTTGAGTAAAAATGGACTGAACTGTCAATGAAAGCCTGTTTCAAGTCACTGCACTATGAAAATTAAAGACATTCAGGCTTTCTTTGGAGTAAAGAGGGTTTCAAAGTCCAAAATTTCTAGGAATGCTCAAAGGCATCAAATCAACACAGTCTGAATACATTTCGCTGAAGTGAACAGCTGTGGAAAAGGGAACCTGCTCTCCCTCCTCCACAGGGACATTAACAATTCCTCTCTGTCAGAGAACTTCAAAGAAGTTTGCTCACATCCGCAGCTTCTGATGGAGAGAAAGGGAAATCCCTGTTGCAAAATGGAGTGCTGGTCTGATCTGAAAGCAGGCTAAATGTCCAGGAGGTTTGAATATTTAAGTGGCCAGGTGGCAGGCAGGCAGGAATGGGGATATTAATCACAGACTGCTCAGAATCACCATGGCAGTTGTGATAATCAGGTTAGCCAATTTTGCTTCCAGGCAGGGCGAAGGATTCAAGCTTCCTGCTCCCCTGTATTGTTTAGGCCTAAGGATGTCCTCACTGAATATTCCAGTTGTTGAAGCCAGAAATGCAGTTTCAGAGCCAACTGAACTCAGCAGTGCCTGGACGTG
This sequence comes from Sphyrna mokarran, assembly GCA_024679065.1. Lineage (NCBI taxonomy): Eukaryota > Metazoa > Chordata > Chondrichthyes > Carcharhiniformes > Carcharhinidae > Sphyrna > Sphyrna mokarran. The sequence goes on along the minus strand of JAGIQG010000003.1, from coordinate 8,401,514 downwards.
TGGAAGTGACTCTTATCCATCTGTCTCCTTGCAGACTGAATCAGTTGATCCCATTTTGTCATCCACTGTTGCATTAGACAAGTCACTGAATCTCTGCATTCCAAAGTTTCAAGTTTATTCATTAGTGTCACAAGTTGGCTTACATTAACACTGCAATTAACTTATTATGAATATCTCCTAAGGTATTGAATAAATTTGATTCTCCCTCATCAGAGATAAGCAGGTAGGGTGAGGGCTAGGTATACAGGGATGTAGCCCCTTAAAGAGGATGGGTCAGGTAATGCGGGGTATGGGATAACCTGCCCAGGAAACCTCCCCTACCGTCACTCAAGGGAGGGAATGCGAGAAGTTCAGCTCTTCAATAAATCCTATTTTTCCTGTGGCTTGGCTTTCTGAGTAACTTCTTTGGAGTTTCCTCCTCAGTACTGTAAGTGTTTAGTGAGGGGACAGCTCTGTGTGTATTGCAAGTTGTCTATGGTGCCCTTGTCACCTTGTGGACATCACACATCAACTCTTCACAAAACTATAATAGAAATGGACTCCACTCCATCAATGTCCAATTGCTGTGTGAATATATCCAGTGCGTCATACAGATCAGTGCCTAGTATCCTGGCAAAAGAGCTGATATACTGGATTATCCTCAAGGCGGGTAACAGGAGTTGGGAAAATTTCCAGCTTGGCCAGCCCCTACTCTGGAGAAAATATCGATGGAAAATAGAGCAAGGGCGTGTTATGAGCCAGGTTTAATGAATCACTAAATTTCCATTTTAAAAAGTATTTGCCTTGCAGTGATCAATGGATAGAGCTAAATAATCCCACAACTAACAGATCAGGTCTACACTCTGCGATCCTTCCACATTCAGTTGTCAGTAGTGGTGGACAATTAAACAACTCACTGGAGAAAGAGGCTCCACAAATATCCCCATCTTCAGTGAGGGAGGAGCCCAGCATATCAGTGTAAAAGATAAGACTATCCTCAGCAATCTTCAGCCAGAAGGGCTGAGTGGCTAATCTATCTCCTCCTCCCCTTATGGTCCCCGGCATCTCAGATACCAGTCTCCAGCCAATTTGATTCACTCCATGTAATATCAAGAAACTGTTGGGGACACTGGATACTGCAAAGGCATTAGACCCTGATAACATCCCAGAAATAGTAATAAAGACTTGTGCTCCAGAACTTGCTGCTCACCTGGTCAAGCTCTTCCAGTACAACACTGGCATCTACCCAATGACATAGAAAATTGCCCTGTTATGTTCTGTACACAAAAAGGACAAATCCAACCTGACCAATTACTGCTCAATCAGTCTACCATCCATCATCAGTAAAGTGATGGAAGGGGTCATCAATAGCACTATCAAGCTGCTCAGTAACAACCTGCCCAGTAACACCTATTTTGGGTTTTGCCTGGGTCACTCAGCTCCTGATCATTACAGCCTTGGTTCAAATATGGACAAAACAGCTGAATTCCAGAGGTGAGAGTGATTGCCCCGACATCAAGGCCGCATTCGACATTTTGAAAATCTTTCTAGCAATACCTATCGCAGATGCTTCTGCAAAATGCTTAAAAGATTGTAAAAATTATTTGCAAAGTACAATGGATTAGGAATATTTAAAAAGTTCAGCACTGAAGATGATTGAAAGTGTTTCTTTTCAAGATTTTACTAATGGTAATGCAATTGATAATTTTATGAAAAATTGTCTAGGATATAAAGCTACCTAAATGAAAGAAAATCCTAAAAAAACTGCCCATCTTCCATTTCCTCTTGTTCCTCTTCTTTGGAAAGCTTCATTTTGGAGACGACAAGCTAGACAATCATGAAAAATATCTTCCAATGTCTCACCAAACTCACTGGTCTTGGAGAGTAATGACCTTCAAGGATCCTTGTCATGTAATTGTAAGTTTTGGTTGCTGCCTTTGCTGGATGAACCAAATTCTAGAGCACGTTGAAGTTTTTACATCCTGTTGTACTGAGGAAAGTTGGTATAAACAACTTGTCTGCAATTTTATTCACTTGTACAAAGAACTCCAAATGCTTGGCATAAGAACTCCATGATCGTTTTCTTTATTGAAAGAGTCCATGGATTTTAATTCAGCTGCCATTTGTATTGCAGGCACTTGTGACTTGAGGCTGCTCAGTAAGGATATATATTTACTGTCTCCCCGGTATTCCCCATTTCACCCTGGAGACTTTTGACTTGATGTATTTTTTTCTAAAAGACCCCAGCTGAATGGCAAAGTGGTTAAATATGCCAAATGCTGTCTGGAATCTCACCTTCTCCAATTAGCAGAAAACCCTCTTTTGAAACAACACAGGGATGGCACAGAGTTTAACACTGCTGCCCCACAGCGCCAGGGACCTGAGTTCGATTCCAGCTTGGATTACTATCTGTAGAGATTTTGCACTGTTTGTATGAGTTTCCCCTAAGTCCTGCAGTTTCCTCCCACAATCCAAAAGATACGCTAGTTAGGTGCACTAGCCATGCTAAATTCTCTCTCAATGTACCCAAACAGTGCTGGGCTGCGGTGACTCGGGGATCTTAACAGTAACTTCATTGCAGTGTTAATGTAAGCCAACTTGTGGCACTAATAAAAAAGTTAAAAAGTTTGAGAGCTATTTCTTACTTGAGTCTTACTTCACTAGCACTTCAATCCTGAATTCTGTTGTTGCTTCTCCCCATTGTGTGAGGCCCCACGATAATTTTGTTTTCTACTTCGAATCTTTTCTCGATGATCTCAGCACAACAAAATCCTGACTCGGCACCAGTTTACTCCCTATAAAGTTCTAACCATCTTAGGAGTCGTGCGGTTTTACACAGAAAGAAAAGAATTGGTTTGCACAAATAATGCCTGATTTTACCATTGCGTTGTGCCTGTTTTCAGGCACGAAAATATGGTAAAGTTGGGTGTAAGTCCATTAATGCAATCCATGCAGATGGCCACTTTACTGAAACCCAGGAATGGCAACGATCCAATTCGCACCCACATGTACTTAAATTGAATTAATAAACTGCCTGCCCAACTTTATCAGCATTTCCCCCTTTACCACTGCATTCGCCAATCTGGAATTGCGCCGAAATGAACAAAAGTCTGAATCAGTCACTCCAGTTGCTGAAGAGGCGAGTTCAGAGCTTCCAACAGCTCTTTGACTCAGACCAATGGTCGGGGGAGAGGAGGGAGATGGGTCAGATCATTCTCTGATTGGAGGAGGTGGAGGAGGGCCAATTGTTGCCTGGTGGTGAGGTTAGAAAGGTTGATCGTTTTCTGGAGGGGAGGGAGGAGGGATGAGTGAGGCCAGACTGTTCTCTGGGAGGGAGTGCAGATGAGTGAGGTCACATTGTTGTTGGGGGGTGTAGGGGAGGAGGGGGTAGAATGAGGCCAGACCATTCTCCAGGACTGGAGAGGATGAATGAGACTAGATCGTTGTTTGGGGGGGAGGGGGGTGTAGTGAGTGAGGCCAGATCATTGTCTGGGAGGGAGGGGGTGAGTGAGACCAGATTGTCTAAGCAACTTGTTTGCAATTTTATTCACTTGTACAAAGTACTCCCAATGCTTAGCATAAGAACTCCATGATTGTTTTCTTTATTGAAAAAGTCCATGGATTCTAATTCAGCTGCCATTTGTATTGCAGGCACTTGTGACTCGAGACTGCTCAGTAAGGATGTATATATTTAGTCTTCCCAGTATTCCCCATTTCCCCAGCTGGTGGGGGCGGGGAGAAAGGGGGTGATTCAGTGAAGCCTGACCATTATCTGGGGTAGGGAATGAGTGAGGCCAGATTGTTCTTCGGAGGGGAGGAAGATGAGTGAGGCCAGACCATTTTTGGAGTGGGGGGAGTGTGAACCAGATTGTTTTCTGAAGGGGGAGAGGAGGGAGGCTGGTAAGATGTATCTCCGGTGGGAGGGGGACCCAATCGCTCAGTGGTCGGGGGAGTGAGAAACACATGCTTGGGCGGGAAAGAAAAAAATAGCAGAGAAAGCAGAGAGGGGGGAGGATTGGGGGAGAATAGACCTGGGACAATCTTACAAACTGAAAATATTAGAACATAGAACATAGAACATAGAACATTACAGCACAGAACAGGCCCTTCGGCCTTCGATGTTGTGCCGACCAAAATAAAAAGCAATGCCCCTCCAAACTAAACCATTCCCTTCTCTTCCATATACTTATCAATTAACCTCTTAAACGCCACCAAACTTGGCGCATCTACAACAGCTGCAGGCAGGGCATTCCACTCCCTAATCACTCTTTGAGTAAAGAACCTACCTCTGATATCCGTCCTATAACTCATACCCCTTAATTTAAAGCTGTGTCCCCTCGTGCTAGCTTTCTCCATCCTAGGAAAAAGGCTATCACTGTCCACCCTATCTAAACCTCTAATCATCTTATATGCTTCAATAAGATCCCCTCTTAGCCGCCTCCTTTCTAACGAAAACAACCTCAAATCCTTCAACCTCTCTTCATAGGACCTGCCCTCCATACCAGGCAACATCCTGGTAAACCTCCTCTGTACCCTCTCCAATGCCTCCACATCTTTCTTATAATGTGGGACCAGAACTGCACACAATACTCCAAGTGCGGCCGCACTAGAGTTTTGTACAGTTGCAACATGATGCTGCGGCTCCTAAATTCAATCCCCCTACCAATAAAAGCTAAGACTCCATATGCCTTCTTAACAACTTTATCCACTTGACTGCCTACTTTCAGGGATCTATTGACACATACACCAAGATCCTTCTGTTCCTCAACACTATTAAGAGCCCTACCATTAGCCCTATACTCTACACATTTATTGTTCCTGCCAAAGTGCATTACCTCACACTTTTCCACATTAAACTCCATTTGCCACCTCTCGGCCCAGCTCTGCAACTTGTCCAAGTCACTCTGCAAACTATAACACCCCTCTTCACTATCTACCACTCCACCGACTTTAGTGTCATCTGCAAATTTACTAATCCATCCTTCAATACCCTCATCCAGATCATTTATAAAAATTACAAACAGCAGGGGCCCCAAAACAGACCCCTGAGGCACACCACTCGTCACCGAACTCCACGATGAATATCTCCCATCAACCACCACCCTCTGTCTTCTATCTGCCAGCCAATTCCTAATCCAATTAGCTAAATCACCCTCTATTCCACACATCTGCATTTTCTGTAGAAGTCTTCCATGGGCCACCTTATCAAACGCCTTACTAAAGTCCATATATACTACATCAACCGCCTTACCCCCATCCACCTCTCTGGTCACTTTCTCAAAAAACTCAATGAGGTTAGTAAGGCATGACCTACCCTTCACGAAACCATGCTGACTATCCCCAATCAATTCATTTCTCTCTAAACAACTATAAATCCTATCCCTAATAATTCTCTCCAATACCTTGCCCACAACAGAAGTAAGACTCACTGGCCTATAATTCCCTGGAAGGTCTCTCTTCCCCTTCTTAAACAATGGGACCACATTCGCTATCCTCCAGTCCTCCGGAACCACACCCGTAACCAACGAGGACCTGAAGATCAGAGCCAGAGGCTCTGCAATCTCCTCTCTTGTAGCATATTGTAGCATCTTCTTTGTGCTGCCTAATTATCTATGGGAAAGGTAATTAAATTACAGTGTCCTAGTGAATAAATAGCGACCAGTGTAATATATTTGTGAACTGTTACTGGATTGTTGATGTCCTTGTAGCCATGAGTCAGGTGCTGAAATGTTCAGAGATATGTGATGAATTTGGAAAAATTGTCCTGTGGTGGAACTTGGTTGGAAATAAGATTCAAGGAGATTACTCCAGATTATAGTCAGTTTTAAGGTGGTATGATCAAGGGAGGAGTGCTTAGCAGAATAGAACACCCCACAGTCCTAGTCTATCAACTATGGTCAGCAACATGTACCAAGAATTATGCCTACAAGGGAGCAAGCTATCCTAGAGCTGGTCTTGTGTAATGAGAGAGGAATAATTAATGATCTTACAGTTAAGGATCTCTCCGAAGGAGCAATGACAGTATGGTTGAATTTAAAATACAGATGGAGCATGAGAAGGTAAAATCCAACACCAATGTCTTGGGCTTAAACAAAGGAGATTACAGTGGAATAAGGGAGGTTTTGCCTGAGATAGACTGGGAGCAAACACTTTATGATAGGGCAGTTGAGAAATAGTTGAGGACTTTCAAAAATATATATCATGATAAGGAAGAACAGTAGGAAAAGAGATAACCAGACAACGATACCTAAGGAAATAAAGGGAGTATTAAATTGAAAGAAAATGCTTACAAAATGCCAAAGATTAGTGGGAAACAAGAGAAATGGGAAATTTTCAAAGGTCAACAAAAGTCACAAAAGGAGTGATTAAAAAAAAGTAAGATAGATTATGTGAGTAAACCAGCTCAGAATATAAAAACAGATAGCAAAAGTTTCAACAAATATATAAAATGAAAAAGAGTGGCTAGAGTTGACAATGGTCCTTTAGAAATGAGGCATGTAATAACTGAAAATGAAGAAATGGCTGAGGCACTGAACGGTATTTTGTGTAGGTCTTCACAGTGGAACGCCAAAAATTGATGGCAAGAAGGCTATGAGGGCCAAGAAACTATTATTATCACTGAGGAGGTTGTGTTGGGCAAGCTAATGGGACTAAAAGTGGACAAGTATCATGGTCCTAATGGAACGCATCCAGGGGATTAAAAGAGAAGGCAGGATAATTTACAAATGCACTGGAGATAATTTATCAAAATTTGCTGGATTCTGGGATGATTCCAGCAGAGGAAAATACCAAATGTGGCACCACTCTTTAAAAAAGATGGACAAAAGGTAAGAAAATATAGGGTAGTTAGCTTAGCTTCTTGCAGTTGGGAAAATGCTTCCATCTATGATCAAGGAAGAAATAGCAAGAAATTTTGACAGAGGCATCCCACTGGGAAGGTGCAGTGTGGGTTTCATGAAGGGCAGGTCATGTTTGACTAATTTGGTGGAATTCTTTGAGAACATTATTTGCACAGTGGACAATGGGGAACCTGTGGATGTGGTGCATCTGAATTTTCCGAAAGGTTGCTGCATAAAATAAAGGTGCACAGTGTTATGGGTGATGGATTAATATGGATAAAGGATTGGTTAACTAACAGAAAGCAAAGAGTGGGGTAAATGTGTACTTTTTTTGTTGGTGATCAGTAGATAGAGGTGCGTCTTAGGGATCAGTGCTGATTTGGAGTTGGGAACTACATGTAGGGTATCAAAATTGACAGATGACACTAAGATATGTTGCAGAGCAATATGTGCAGAGGAAGCTGAAAGTCTGAAAAGGGATCTAGATAATCTAAGTGAACGGGCAGGGGTCTGGCAGATCAGTACAATATTGCTAAATGTGAGCTCATCAGTTTTGGAAGGAATAACAGCAAAACGGACTATTATTTAAAGGGTAAAAAATTACAGCATACTGTTGTGCAGAGGGGCCTGGGATGTCCTTATACCTGAATCACAAGGAGTTGGTTTGCAGGTGCAGCAAGTAAATAAGAAAGCAAATGGAATTTTGTCCTTCATTGCCAGAGGAATGGAGTTTAAAAACAGCAAGGTTATGTTGCAGCTGTATAGGGTGCTGATGAGGACACACCCAGACTACTGTGTACAGTTTTATTCTCCTTACTTGAGAATGAGTATACCAGCACTGGAGTGGGTGTAGAGGGAGAAACACTAGGTTGATTCCAGAATTGAGAGAGTTGGTTTATGAAGAGAGACTGAGTAGACTGGAGCTAAAATCATTGGAATTCAGAAGAATGAGGGGAGATCTCATAGAAACATATAAAATTATGAAGGGAATAGATAAGATAGAAGCAGGGATGGTGTTTCCACTGGTGGGCAAAACTAGAACTAGGAACATGGCTTCAAAAATAAGAGGCAGCAGATTTAGGACTGAGTTGAGGAGGAAATTCTTCACCCAAGTCTGTGGAATTCCCTGCCTAGTGAAGCAGTTGAGGCTACCTCGTTGCATGATTTTAAGGCAAGGATAGATAAATTTTTGAACAGTAAAGGAATTAAGGGTTATGGTGAGCGGGCAAGTAAGTGGATCTGAGTCCATGAAAAGATCAGCCATGATTTTATTGAATGGCGAAGCAGGCACGAAGGGCCAGATGGCCAGACAGTTCCTAGTTCTTGTGTTCTTATGTTTTTATGGCACTTACAGCAGCATCCTTTAAGCATTGGATGGGAGTTGTGTCTACCTTCCACATTCAAGCGCAAGAATAGACTTTAAGCTCACAGAATGGCTACACTTGCCCAAGGCCAGATATCCCCGGGTCATCCCCGCACCCACTAATGCCCAATGAACTAGACCTTCAATTCTTGTTCCCTGATTCTTCACGTTGAAACTTGCCACCAAAGAAGAAAACAAGGATAGAACTCTATCAAACTAAATATACTTCACAAACTACATAAGGACCATTCATTATTTACCAAATAATTTGTTCTTCCATATTTACCATTTTCATTGCACAGGATGGAATTACAGGAAAAAGAATCTTTTCATTACTGCTCTCAGTTTAATTCTCTGAAATTGTTTCCAGTGACTCAAGGTAATTTGAACAAAGTTAAACTAACTCCAGTGCAAACAGTGGAACACAATTATCAGACAGTGCTTCAGGGGTTGCTAAACCTGAAGTACACGTGGGGTTTCTGTTGTTTTAATTATGTTTTTTTATGCTTGTTCAGTTGTCAATAATAACTCAATATAAGAAAAGAAACCTGTTCTGTTTGTAACTGTCCAGCAGCAGACTCTGCCAGTGATAATTGCAATGTATTTGCTGTGTTGGGTGCTACTTGGTTTGGTGGCTTGTGTGTTTGCCAAAGATGATCCATATTGCAGACTTCAAGGAAGATTTAATTTGCCGGAACTCGCACAGAATGGGGACATCATCATCGGTGGCATTTTTCCCATTCATTATCGAGGAGTGCCCGCTGAAACTTCCTACCAAACGCAACCAGAGACACCGAGCTGCTTAGAGTGAGTGTGACCTTCTGGATGATGTTATTGAGTAAAAATGGAGGAACAGATAAAGACTCAAAGAAATTTCAGGAAAAAGATCAACAGAGTGGGTCCAAACTAGCTGGAGGCAGAGAAAGGGAAGGAGTGTATTGAGGCAGGGGGTCAGAGCCACAGAGCTGAAGCTAAAGGAGACGTTGTTACGAAGGGGAAGCATTTACAATGAATGCACATTTCAGTTGTCTTTAAGTTAATCTCTCGACCAAAAAAAATGGAAATTCACATCTGACACAGTAAAGAAGCAAGCTGCATTAATTATTTTCCATTTCACTAATAGGCTTTAGTTACTCTCATACCCTTGCTCCATTATTTCTTGAGAGATCGAGAAATGTTACTGTGTAATTACATTTACAATGGGTGGCACAATGAGACAGCGGTAAGCACTGCATCTTCACAGTGCAAGGGACCTGGGTTCAACTCCCAGCTTGGGTTACTGTGTGGAGTTTCTTCCAGGTGCTCCAGTTTCCCCTCACGTTCTGAAAGATGTGCTAGTTCATTGCGTTAGCCATTCTAAATTCTCCTTTAGTGTACCCAAACAGGCACCGAAGTGTGACGACTTGGGGATTTTCACGGTAACTTCATTGCGATGTTAATGTAAGCCTACTTGTGACAATAATACATGGAAAATATCAAATAAAAATTAAATGTACGTTCTCACTATGCCTTGCTGGTGTAACAGTGCATGAAAGACCCGCATACACAAATATTTATGAATATGTGCCTTTTCCATGCTTTTGTTTCTGACAGTTTTAACCTGAGAGCTTTTCGCTGGGTTCAACTGATGATCTTTGCTATTGAAGAAATTAATAATGACCCGATGCTTCTCCCCAACATCACGCTGGGCTATAAGATTTACGATTCCTGTGCCACCCCAACTTTGGCGATTCGAGCGGCCCTGACAGTTCTTAATGGTCAAGAGGAAAATGTGACACTTTTGAAATGTAGTGAAGGCGCATCAGTGCAAGCAGTGATCGGCGACGCCGGCTCCACGCAATCCATAGTGATTGCCAGGACAGTGGGGTTGTTTGGAATACCAATGGTAAGCAACAAAACATTTAACATGAAACTCTTTGTCAGTTTGATTTGATTTATTGTTGTCACATGTATTAGCATAAAGTGAAAAGTATTATTTCTTGTGTGCTATACCGATAAAATATACAGTTCATAAGGAAGGAAATGAGAGAGTGCAGAATGTAGTGTTACAGTCAAAGCTAAGGTATAGAGAAAGATCGACTTAATGCGAGGTAGGTCCATTCATCAGTCTGATGGCAGCAGGGAAGAAACTGTTCTTCAGTCGGTTGGTACGTGACCTCCGACTTTTGTATCTTTCTCCTGACAGAAGAAGGTGGAAGAGAGAATGTCCAGGATACATGGAGTGCTTGATTATGTTGGCTGCTTTGCCAAGGCAGCAGGACAGAGTCAATGGATGGGAGACTGGTTTACGTGATGAATTGGGCCATATTCACAACATTTAGTAGTTGCTCGCAGTATTAGGCAGAGCAGGAACTATACCAAGCTATGATACAACCAGAAAGAGTATTTTTTATGATGCACTTGTGAAGCTTGAGAATCGTAGCTGAAATCCCAAATTTCCTTAGTCTTATAAGAAAGTAGGGTGGTTTGTGGCCTTCCTTTATTACAGTATCAGCATGGGGGGACCAGGACAGGTTGCTGATGATCTGGGTACCTAAAAACTTGAAGTCCTTGACTCTTTCTACTTCATCCCCGTTGATGTAGACAAGGGTATGTTCTCCTCTATGCTTCCTGAAATCGATGACAATCTCCTTCATTTTATTGAAATTGAGGGAGAGTTGTCACTGTAGCAGTTCAACAGATTCTCTATCTCACTCCTGTACCCTGTCTCATCATTGTTTGAGATCCGACCCACTACTGTGGTGTGGTCAGCAAACTCAAAAATGAAGTTGGAGGGGAATTTGGCCACACAGTGTATAAGGAGTATAGCCAGAGGCTGAGAACACCGCCTTGTGGGGCATCAGTGTTGAGGATGATCGTGGCGGAAGTGTTGTTGCCTATCCTTACTGATTATGGTCTGTGGGCTAGGTAATTCAGGATCCAGTTACAGAGGGAGGTGTCAAGGCCCATGCCATGCAGTTCGGAGATGAGTTTTGTGGGAATAATGGTGCTGAAGGCTGAGCTGTAGTCAATAAATAGAAGGCTGACATCATGTCTTCGTTATCTAGGTGTTTCAGGTTGAGTGCAGGTCCAGGGAGATGATGACTGGAATGGTCCTGTTTGGCAGTAGGCAAACAGCAATGGATCCAGGCAGTCTGAGGAGCTGTAATTGATTCATGCCATGATCAACCTTTCGAAGCATTTCATAATGATGGATGTCAGAGCCACCAAACAATAGTCATTATGGCACACTGCTTGGTTTTTCTTAGGTACTGGAATGATGGCTGTCTTCTTGAAGCAAATAGGGACATCAGATTGTTGTAAAGAGAGATTGAAGATGATTGCAAATATCCTGTAGCATAAGAATTTTCCAGTAGCATCAAGGTCAAGTTTAGCAGAAATTTAGAACTCATTCTCCCCAAGAGGCTGTGGATGTGAAGATAATTGAAGGTTGAAGACTGATATTTAATTTTTTGTTAAAGCCATGAACCATGACTGTTAACTGTACTTGAGGTACAAATCAATTGCATATGGACCAGGTGGATCGGAGAAGTTTGAATGGCCTCTCCTGAGTTTAATATTTCTCAGTCATTCTGAGCCGTATCAACAAAGATTTTTGATCACTTTGAGCTGAGTTAATAAAAAGTATGGATAATTTAGATATGGAGTGGATGCTTCCTCTTGTGAGGCATTTGAGGATGAGAGGTCATAGTCTTAGGCTAAGGGGTAGCAAATTTAAAACAGAGTTGAGGAGAAACTACTTCTCTCAAAGGGTTGTGCATCTGTGAAATTTGCTACCCCCAAGCATAGTGGATGCTGGGACAGTGAGTAAATTTAAGGAGGAGTTAGACAGATTGTTAATTGGTAATGCGGTGAACGGTTATGGGGACAAGGCATCGCATGGGGATGAGGAGCATATCAGTCATGACCGAAGGGCAGAGCTGACTCAATGGGCTGAATGGCCTACTTCTGCTCTTATATCTTATGAATGTGTGATCTATAACTAAGCTGGGTTTTAGCAGGATGAGGGGCTGCAGCAATAGCTGGCACTTTGTTAGAATGAAATATTGCCCAGACTTAGATTACTGAACCCTGCCAAAAGAGACATGAGCTGATGTTGGGAAAGCTGATGTGAGCTTGCATTCAGCCTTGATGTTTCAGAGTCTCACAGTCTGCACTGAAGCTCAAACAAACTGAGATATTGAGGGCCATCTTTTTGGTTTGGAATTAAATTTTCAGAATGAGGTGGAAGAGAATTTGAGAGAAGGAGGGAAAGCTATACAAGTGATGAAATTAAATCCAGGCAATGTTTAGTTTAAAACAATTCTACATTCTAAATTCCTCTCGTAATGTTGTTACTGGGTATCAACACTCAAATGAAATCCTAAAGTAGAGAGAGGAACGTATCCAAATCCTGCTAAATAAATTTGTGTCATTGTGTACAAATGGATTCAGTGACAAAATGAAGCAACAGCTGTGAAATCTGTATTCAAACCCAATACACAGAAATAGAATTAGTGTCCTCTCTCTTTTCTGGTAGTCAGCATTCTGCGTGAAATTGATTAGTTTCTTAGTTTCAATTCCTGGTGTGATACAACCCACAGTCCACATTGGCGCCTCTTGCTAATCTCACATGTTATCTATTACTGGAAACAAAAGGGATCAGGCTGGTTTGTTGATCTTTGAAGGTTTGCCCTAAGATATAGTGTTAAGGCAGAGAAAGCTTTAATCTGCATTTACCCTCAGATTTTGACACTACCAAAGAATTTCTAAAAGAAAAAGGTTATCTGTTTCCAGATGCAAATATGTATCTCACTGCTACTTGGAAAAATTCATACATATTTTGATAGACTTTCAATAATTAATAATAGTGACCAAGGACAGAAAGTATTCATTTGACAAACCTTCCTTCACTGGTCAGAGTTGATTAGGATCTTCTTCAAATAAGGAGAGGACTAACAAATCTGATATGAGAGAAAAAGTTTTCACACAGCGAGTGGTTCAGGTCTGAAATGCACTGCCTGATTGTATGATGGAGCTAGGTTCAATGGAAGCAGTCGGGAGGGCATTAGATTATTATTTGGATAAAAACAACGTACAGGAGTATGGAGAAAAGGCAGAGGAATGGCACTAATTCATGATGCTCCTTTGGAAAGTCAATTTAGACATAATGGACCAAAGGCCTCCTTCTGCTCCATAACAATTCTGTGATTCTATTAAATTATCACATTATCCTTCACTGCAAATTTGAGGCTCATTATCGTTACAAATGTGTATGTGAGCTAATCGGTTAGGGATGCTAAGATTAAATTTTCCCACAGGTTCATACAATCATAGGATCACAGGACCGTACAGCCCAAAAGAAGCACTTTGGCCCATCGAGTCTGCAATGACACACTAGGAACATCTGAATTCCCATCCAATCCCATCTGCAACACTTGGCCCAGAGCTCTAAATGTTCTGATGTGCCAAGGGCTCATCCAGATACATTTTAAAGGGTATGAGGGAAAACACTAATGCCATGGGTCGCATGACAGGAACCTGATGGATTTTATTCCCCTTGAATTCAGGGGAAATTCAATCAGGTGAGATCATTTATCAGTCGGCCAATCCGCAATGCCAGTTTTACATTGTGGCAGCAAATTGAAAATCTGCTTCTCCATGAATGAACAGTTTGAAGGCCAGGCTCTTTAGAAGATAATATAAGTATTGAAATAAAAGTTAAATCTCTTCTTGATGTTTTCACAGATTAGTTATGTTTCTTCCTGTGTATGCCTGAGCGATAAAAAGGAATTTCCCACTTTTTTCCGGACTGTACCCAGTGATTATTTCCAGGTCGCAGCATTTGTGCAGCTGGTGAAACATTTTGGTTGGACCTGGCTGGCAGCGTTCGGATCCGATGATGATTATGGCCACCTGGGAATTTCGGCCTTTGTGGAACAAGTAACTAAAATTGGAGCCTGCGTCGCTTTCTCGGAATATCTTCCCAAAGTTTACAACAAAAAGAAAATCTTGCATCAAGTCAAGCTCATTAAGAAGTCAAAAGTCAAAGTTATTCTTGTCTTTTCTCCCGAGATAGACCTGAACTTCTTGGTGGAAGAACTTGTACACCAGAATGTCACTGGACTGCAATGGTTGGCAAGTGAAGCCTGGAGCACAGCAGCATTGCTCTCACAAGCGGCCAATTCTGATGTTATGGGTGGGACATTGGGCTGGGCAATTCGTAGAACTGATATTCCAGGGATTAAACAGTTCCTGGTTAGACTCCATCCAAATAAGTATCCAGGCAATGAATTCATTAAGCAGTTTTGGGAAGCTGTGTTTCACTGTACATGGACAGGATACAACAGCACGGAGAAAACAAGGCTTGGGCCTTTAGAACATGAGTGCACTGGACAAGAAGATTTAACAGTTGCCCAAAACGTATTCACTGATGAGTCACAATTGCGAATTTCATATAATACGTATAGAGCTGTTTATGCTGTGGCCCATTCCATACATGATATGTTACAGTGTAAAAATGGCCAAGGACCATTTGCCAATAAAACATGTCCAGATATTTCAAAACTTAAACCTTGGCAGGTAAGTTGTATATTATTTAAAATAACAAATTACAATCAGCTTTATACAAATCATGTGAGATCTGAAGTGTTGGCTCTGTCTCTCTCCACAAATGCTGCCTGACCTGCTGAGTTTTTTTCTTAATTTTTCCTTAGGATGCAGGCATCTCTGACAAGGCCAGCATTAGTTGCCCATCTCTAATTCTGCTTCAGCCAAATTGCTGAACCATTTCAGAGGTAGTAAAGAGTCAACAAATTGCCGTGGATCTGGAGTTACATTTAGGCTGGAATGGTAGATTTCCTTCCCTAAAGAATAGATGAGTTTTTGCAGCACTAAATGATAGCTTCATGGTAACAATTACTGAAACTAAATCTATATTCCTATAGATAAGCTAAGAAATTCTAATAATTTTCTTAATGGGAGTTGAACCCAGGTTCACTGTGCATATAAGTTGGCTGCCTGGATTATTAGCTCACTGACATTACCACTATACCATCGTCCAGCCTACTATTCATAGCTCAGATTTGTCATATTCACAGTGTTTTGTTTTTGTACTCCTGTATTATCCAAAATTAATAATTTGGTTATTTACTTCATTTCTACCTATGGGAGTCCACTGGACTCAAATTGTCTCTTTTGTTTCTTACATTACAAATTGAACAACATTTCAAAAGTTTGTAATTGATTGCAGAAAATTTAGACAAATCCTGGCTGGAATTTGCTGACCATTCACGCCAGCTGCATTATCCTATCACAATGAGTGGAGATTTGCCTTGTTACCATCTTTATGCAATAAGAACATGGTGTAATGGGAGGAAAGATAGCACCCAAAAACCTTGAGAGAGGCACTATAGAACTATTTCATTATTGTGAGACCAATTAAATGCCAATTACTGTCAGGTGGCACCATGGCATCAGGGAAACTTGTCTGCTCCCATTCAGATAGTGTAATTTACTTCCACTTGAGAGAGAGAGAGATGTCCATCAGAAAGGTGACATCACCAATGATGAAGCAGTCCCTTGATACATCACTGGAGTGTCAGCTGAGGTTATATGGCCAGACTTTGGAGTGGGGACCCAGAACTCGTAACAGAAGCAAATATCTAAAAGACACATACAGCCACTCCAAAATTAAGTGTAATTTGCAAGATACTCTCAGCACTGTAGTGAATTCAAATAACGCAACGTTGGTTTTAAATCTTACAGGTATTGCAGTAAGACCATAAGAATGTTCTGTGATTTCTTTGCAAAGGTTCTTCATTACTTAAAGAAGGTGGAATTTACAACTGCATTTGGAGATGAAGTGAGATTCGATGCCAATGGTGATCCTCTAGCATCTTATGATCTCCTGAACTGGCAGCTGGCAGCAAATGGGAACATTGAGTATGTTAAAGTTGGCCAGTATGATGCATCTGTCGGTGCAGGGAAAGAACTTATTCTAGAGGAAGAACGTATAGTGTGGAGCGGAGGACAAAAAATGGTAAGGCACAAATATGTAAATAACTTATTCAGTGCAATTTGAAATTTGTGTGGCAAAAGTCACCATAGATGTAAGGATTTATGTTCAGCAACAACTAATAGTCACTACTGTAAGAATGGGAAAGGTTAAGAGATGGACAAGTGAATGTGTTCATGTAGTGTGAGAGACAGAGATTGTGGATTCTTCTCTTAATCAGTGGAGTCCAGTTAAAGAAAAGATGGAAACATTCAGGCAAATATAATTCTCTAAATTCTCTGCAATTAAAACTTTTGAAATGTTGTTCAATTTGTAATGTAAGAAACAAGAGATACAATTTGAGTCCAGTGGACTCCTATAGGTAGAGATAAACTAAATAACCAGATTATTAATTTTGGATAATACAGTAGTACAAAAGCAAAACACTGTGGATACTAGAAATCTGAGCTATGAATAGTAGGCTGGATGATGATATAGTGGTAATGTCAGTGAGCTAATAATCCATGCACCTAACTTAAATGCACAGTTAAAGAAAAAATAGAAACATTCAGGCAGATATAAAGGCAAAAGAGACAGATTTGGAAGTTGTACTGAGTGTAATTGGATCTTGACTTTGTGCAATATTATAAATCAGGTGAAAGTGAGTTGGCAGCTCATTTTACAACTTTCCCTATTTTAATGGACCTAAGAATCAATAGCAATCTGCAACTCGCTGCCTTCAATCTGCATCACACAAAGTTGAGGTCTACCCCAATGAGTACCAGAAACAAAATAAATCTGAACAAAAGATAAATGCAGATAGTGAGATTATGGCAAGAGAGATTTTGATGAGTCAATTTCTGGCGTTTCTAATGATTATTATAATCTTCAACATACAATAGCAAAAGCTATTCTGTGTTAATATACCAGTCATCAGTGTATTTTTGTACACATGAAGAGTAATGAAACGCATCTTATTTATAAACCAGCATAAAACACATACGTAATAAAATGGAATCTTACTGTTCATTTCACATCCAGGTCATTGAGTCAAAGTGCAGTGAAACCTGTCAACCTGGAACAAGGAAAGGAGTCAGAGTTGGACAGCCAATTTGTTGTTATGATTGCATACCCTGTGCTGAAGGTGAAATTAGTAACCAAACTGGTGTGTATATCTATCTGTATACCTATCCATACATGATTATCTATCTATCCATTTATCTACATTTATTTAACTATATATCTATATTTGTCTCTCTGTCTCTATCTGTCTGCCTAATTACATATCTATGACCTTGAGGGCAAGCTATATGTTAATTTGTTTCTAACTCAGCTAATGCTCTGGGGACCCAGGTTCAAATCCCGCCTTGACAGAGGGTGGAATTTGAATTCAATAAAAATATCTGGAATTAAGAACCTACTGAAGACCATGAAACCATTGTCGATTGTTGGAAAGACCCACCTTTCGGTGAGATATTAAATGAGTACTTTGTGTCAGTTTTCAACAAAAAGAAAGACTTTGTGTACAATAAGTATGGGTAACGATGTGTAGAAAGTTTGGGCTATCTTGAGATCAAAAAGGAGGAGGTGTTGGGGTTCTTGAGAAACATTAAGCAAGTCCCCAGAGCCTAATGGAATATACCCCAGAATACTGAGAGGGAGAAGGGAGGAAATTGCTGGGGTCTTGAGAGAAATCTTTGCATCCTCACTGGCTCCAGGAAGGGTTCCAGAGAATTGGAGTATAGCCAAACTTGTTCTTTTGTTTAAGAAAGGTAGCAAGGATAATCCAGGAAATAACAGTGGTAGGGAAATTATTGGAGAGTATTCTTCAAGACAGGATTTACTTTCACTTGGAAAAAAGTGAACATATTACTGAGAAGCAACGTGGTTTTGTGAAGGAGAAATCATGTCTCTGTAACTTGATCAAGTTTTTTGAGGAGGTGACAAAGATGATTGGTCAGGGTAGGACAGTAGATGTTGTCTACATTGACTTCAATAAGGTCCCTCATGGCTGACTGGTGGCAGAAGGTGAAGTCACATGGGATCAGAAGTGAGCTGGCAAGATGAATACAGAACTGGCTCGATCATAGAAGACAGAGGTTAGGAGTGCAAGGGTGCATTTCCGAATGGAGAGTGTGACAAGTGGCATTCCTCAGGGAACTAGTGCTGGGACCTTTCATGTTTGTAATATATATAAATGATCTGCAGCAAAATGTAACTGATTTGATGAGTAAGTTTACAATTGACACAAATGATTTGGATTTGCAGATAGCAATGAGGATGATCAGAGGATACAGCAGTATATAAATTGATTGGAGACTTGGGCAGGGAGATGGACGAATGTGAAGTAATGTATTTCAGAAGGTCAAATACGGATGGGAAATGTGTCATAATTGGCAGAACCCTTAAAAATATTGATAGGCAAAGGGATCTCAGTATAGAAATACACAGGTCACTACGCAGGTGGAGAAGGCATATGGCATGCTTACCTTCATTGACTAGGGCATTGAGTTTAAAAATTGACAAGTCATGTTGCAGTTTTATAGAACTTTGGTTAGGCTGCACTTGGAATATAGTGTTCAATTCTGGTCTTCACACTACCAGAAGGATATGGAGGCTTTGGAGAGAGTACAGAAAATATTTACCATGATGTTGCCTGGTATGGAAAGCATTAGCTATGAGGAGAGGTTGGAGAAATTTGGTTTGTTCTCAATGGAATGACAGTACCTGAGGGGAGATTGATAGAAGTTTACAGGATTATGAAGAACATGGACAGAGTGGATTTTCAGAAGTTTTTTCCTCATGTGAAAGAGGACTGGGTTTCGTTCGTAACCTTTTGTAGTTTGTTGCAGTCTTGGGCAGAACTGAAGCCATGCCAAACTGGGATAATGCTTTCTAAGGTGCATCTATAAAAATTGGTGACAGTCCTTACTGACATGCCAAATTCTTTGTCTTCTGAGACAGCAGAGGCATTGATGGACTTTCTTAATTATAGTGTTGGCGGGGGGAGGTGGTGGTGCAGGACAGGTTGTTGCTGATCTGGACACCTAAATTCTTAAGTATCTCAACCCATTTCTACTTTGCCTCCATTGATACAGACAGAGGCATGTTTTCCACAATGCTTCCTGAAATCAGTGATAATCTCTTTCATTTTGTTGATATTGAGGAAAGGATTATTGTCATCACACCCATTCACAAGATTCCCTATATCATTCCTGGACTCTGTCTTGTCATTGTTTGAGATCCAACCCACTACAGTGGTATTATCAGAAAACTTCAAAGTCAACTTGGTGGGGAATTTGGCCACACATTCATAGATATATAAGGATATAGTACTGAACTAAGGACACAGCCTTATGTGGACGCAGCCTTCTGGGGCATCAGTGTTGAGGATGATCATGGAGGACGGTGTTGTTGCCTATCTTTACTAGTAGTGGTCTGTGAGTTAGGATGTTCAGGATTCGCAGAGGGAGGGACCGAGCCCCAGGCCATTGAGTTTGGAGATGAATTTTGTGGGAATAATGGTGTTGAAGGCTGAGCTTTAGTCAATAAATTGGAGACTGACGTAGATGTCTTTGTTATCTAGGTGTTCTAGGGTTGAGTGCAGGGCCAGAAGGTGGTTCTGCTGTGCACTTGTTGCGGCGTTACACAAAGTGCAGTGGATCCAGCCAATCCAGCTGGCTGGAATTGATTCATGCCATGACTAACTTACGAATAATCCCCTATCCTAATCCACTCCACTTTCCCAGAAACCCACAAACAACTCCAACATTATTTTTTGGGTTTTACGCATGGTGAGTCTTCACCCAACATTGGGTGAATACAGCGGTGGGTGATGTGGTCATTAAGTGGCATTAACTGCCTATTAACTATCTCAAGAAGCAAAAAGACAGTTGGGCCTTCACTTTAGCCCCTCCCACACAATTCAATAGCATCACCCCATCAAACAAAAAACCCGCTTGGGAGAGGGCATTAAATTCTGCTCCTGTTTCCAGTTCCCTCATGCTACTGAGTTTGCTCCAGTGTATTTCATACTGAGCCATGTGGAATGGATACAAATAGGATTCATTTCATTTGTGAAACACTGAATTGAGTGGGAAGAAACTTAGAGGAGGTAAATTCGCACAGCTTATATCAGTTCAGAGGACAGGAAATATTGTAGACTGTAGATGAAAATAATCAATTTAAATTCCATAGTACATAGACATTTCCAGATCATAGAACCCTACAGTGTAGAATGCAGGCAATCAGCCCATTGTATCTGATGGCTGTTTGAAGATTTATCCAACTCATTTACACTGCCTTGTTCTATCATTAAGCTCTAAATTCTAACATTAGATTCTAAGTTAATACTGAATCTAATTTCAGACAGTGTATAACCGATGATGATATATATTGTCACATTAAATAATACAGCCTGCTTGTATTTTTGTCAATTCCGTTAAGTCTGCAGATGTTGTGTTGGCTCCCGGTGGGGACAGTTTCTCCTTCTTAAATCCATGGTTTTGAACAAGTGTATTAAATCTCCTCCTAATCTCACTCTTTGAAGGAGAACAATTCTAGTTTTGCAAATCTCTCCACATAACTAAAATACTTGAGCAGATAAAGCTATACTTTTCATTGATGAGATTTGGGGATCAGCTCAGTAAGTAACCTGCCAGCATCTAAAAGCCACAAAGAAGTTTAGCAATTCCGATCGTCTGTAATCAGTTTAAGTTGCAGTTGATCAATGGAAGAGCAAAACAATTCCAAGCTGACAAATTTGAGTAAAGTTTGTAAACTTTCAAGTGAGTTTAGGATGTTCTTTCTACCAGGTAAAACACTTAATAGATATGGTTAAACAGTCAGGTAAGATTGGGGGGAATGCTTTCAAATACTATGCAACATAGGCTTGAACCTAGAGTTGGGTATATAGATGTTCTGAGTCACATTGTTATCAAAAAGGAAGAGGAATTGAGCATATTAAAAAACATTAAAGTAGATAAGCCTGCGGGTCTGATGGGATCTACCCCTGACTACTGAGGAAGGCAGGGGTGGAAATTATTGGGGCTTTGATAGAAATCTTTCTATCCTCATTGGCTACAAGTCAATTTCCAGAGGACTGGAGGATAGCCAATGTTGTTCCAGTATTTAAGAGAGGCAGCAGGGATAATCCAGGAAACTGTAAGTCCGTGAGATTTACATCTGTGGTAGGAAAATTATTGGAAAAGATTCTAAGGAACAGGACTTACTCACCTTCAGAACCTATTGGAATTATTAAGTGACAGGACAGCGTGGTTTTGTGAAAGAGGAATCGTGCCTCCCTAATTTGATCGAGTTTATCAAGGAAGTGACAAAGATGATAGATGAGAGAAAGGCAGTGGATGTTGCAAACATGGACTTTGGTAAAGCCTTTGACAAGGTGCCTCATGGTAGACTGATATGAAAGATGAAGTCACAAGGGATCAGAGGAGGGCGGGCAAGATGGATACAGAACTGGCTTGGCGATAGAAGGATAGCATTAGAATGGTGCTTTTCTGAATGGAAGACTGACTAACAGTGTTTGTAAGGATCAGTTCTGCAACCTTTGTTGTTCGTTGTAAATATAAATGATTCAGAGAGAAATGTAGCTGGTCTGTTTAGTAAATTTGCAGACAACACAACAATTGGTGGAGTTGCAGAAAGTGAAGAGGATAGAACAAGATACATGTTGTTGGAGACTTGGGGAGATAATTGGCAGATGGAATTTAACTGGACATGGGTGATCATGCATTTAGAAGATCCAATGCATGTTGAAATTATATAGTAAGTGGTAGAACCCTTAGGAGATTTGACAAACAGAGTGATCTGGGCATACATATCCACCAATCGCTGAAAGTGGCAATGCACGTAGATAATGTAGACAAGAACACATACGGTATGCTTGCCTTCATCAGGCAGAGCATTGAGTATCAAAATGACAGGCCATGCTGCAGCTGTAATAGAAACTTAGTTAGATCTCATTTAGAATATTCTGTACAATTCTAATTGCCACATTACCAGAAGGATGTGGATGCTTTGAAGAGAGTACAGAAGAGATTTATCTAGGTGTTGAATGGTCTGGAGGGTATTAGCTATGAGGAAAGATTAGATAAACTCAGTTTGTTCTTACTGGAATTTCAGAGGTTGAGGGGTGATCTGATAGAGGTTTACAAGATTATGAGTGGCATGGATAGAGTGGATAATCAGATGCTGTTTTCTGTGGTAGAAACGTCAAGTATTAGGGGACATAGGTTTAAGGTATATGGGGAAAGATTTAGAGGAGGTGTGTGAGACAAGTTTTTTACATAGAGGGTGGTGAATGTCTGGAACACGCTGCCCAGGGAGGTGGTGGGAACAGGAATGATAGCAGCATCTAAATGGGCAATATGACAAATGAATAGGATGAGAATGGAAGAACATATACTCCATAAGTGCATACAGTTTTAGTTTATAGAACATAGAACATAGAACACTACAGCACAAACAGGCCCTTCAGCCCACAAGTTGTGCCGTTCATGTCAGTACCTACCAGGCCATTGAACTATCTGTAACTCCCAATCCTATTTAATCCCATGTACTCATCCAGAAGCCTCTTAAAAGTTCATCTCCACCACCACTGACAGCAGCCGATTCCATTCACTCACCACCCTCTGAGTGAAAAACTTACCTCTAACATCTCCTCTGTATTTGCCCCCCAGCACTTTAAACCCTGGGAAATAGCCTCCGAGAATCCACCCTATCTATTCCTCTCAACATCTTATAAATCTCTATCAGGTCGCCTCTCAACCTTCGTTTCTCCAGGGAGAAGAGATCTAGCTCTCACGACCTATCTTCATAAGGCATGCTTCCCAATCCAGGTAACATCCTTGTAAATCTCCTCTGCACCCTCTCAATAGCTTCCACATCCTTCCTATAGTGAAGCGACCAGAACTGTACACAGTACTCCAAGTTTAGGCAGGCATCATCATCAGCACAGACTTGGGGAGCTGAAAGACCTTCCCTGTTTGTTCTTTGGTTCTTTGATATTCTGAATGGCCTCCTTCTGTGACACAGCATCCTAAACTTCTATGCGTCACACATCCTGAATGTTCAATGGGAAACATTAAGTAGCAATTTACAATCTTAAAAGTTCTTCAGAAACCATCACCAAAAGGCATGAAAGAAAAAGGAAGCAAGTGTTTTGGGCCTGTTGTGTGTCGCCTGTTTGATAAATAGAGATAGTTTTATTTAGAAATTCGCTGAAAAATATTCTGTGTTGTCTTCTGCAGATTCAGTGGACTGTTTGGCATGTCCCTCAGATTACTGGTCAAACCTAGAAAGAGACACATGCATTCTCAAGGAAATTGAATATTTGTCATTTGGAAGCACCATGGGAATCATATTAACAACACTATCCTTAGTTGGTACTTGTATATCACTGGCTGTTATTGCTGTTTTCTACCATTACAAGAGTACCCCAATTGTCAAAGCAAACAATTCTGAGTTAAGTTTCCTTCTTTTATTTTCATTGATACTCTGCTTCCTCTGCTCCCTTCTCTTCATGGGTCAACCTACCATCTGGTCCTGCATATTGCGTCACACGGCATTTGCTATTATATTTGTCCTTTGCATTTCTTGCATCCTTGGGAAAACTATGATGGTATTAATGGCATTCAATGCAAAACGTCCAAACAGTGATGTGGCAAAATGGTTTGGCCCTCTACAGCGAAGACTAGCCATATTTTCTCTGCCATCAATTCAAGTTGTGATATGTATTCTTTGGTTGACCTTATCGCCCCCACATCCTGCAAAGAATACTGAACATAACAGTGCAACCATTATATTAGAATGTGATGTGGGGTCAGCAACAGCCTTCTATTCTGTGTTGGGCTACATAGGTTTACTATCTGTCATGTGCTTTGTTCTTGCATTTCTAGCACGTGAGTTGCCAGATAGTTTCAATGAAGCAAAGTTCATCACCTTCAGCATTCTGATTTTCTGTGCTGTTTGGGTCACTTTCATTCCAGTTTACATCAACTCTGGAAAGCACACAGTAGCAGTTGAAATATTTGCCATATTGTCATCCAGTTTTGGTTTGCTTACCTGTATATTTGCTCCAAAAGTTTATATCATTCTAGTGAAACCAGAACTGAACACCAAGAAAAACTTAATGGGCAGGCCATCTGGTAACAAACTTTGAATGCTACAAGATTAACAAACTTTGCTCTGTCTAAAAACAAAACATACAAGTGTTCTGATCTTAATTTACTACAATGCTAAAATTAGTATTTGTCACTTTTACCTAATGCTGTAGAATTGAGAAGATTCATTGGAAAATGTATGATGCAAATAAACAACAAGAGACAAATGTGAGTGTTTATTTACTCTTCTGTTCATCAGTCTGATTTAAGCACTGTCTTTGCACAGTGATTTCTGGCAGCTCTGTGATTAACATCTTATAAGTTCATAAGTTCATCAGATACAGGAGCAGAATTAGACCATTCAGTCCATTTGAGTCTCCACTGCTATTCAATCATGGCTGAAATGTCCCTCATCCCCATTGTCCTGCTTTTTCCCCATAACCTTTCAACCTATTACCAATTAAAAATCTATCTAACTCCTCCTCAAATGTACTCACTGTTCCAGCATCTACCACACTTTGGGGTAGCAAATTCCAGATTCACAACTCTTTGGGAGAAGTAGTTCCTCCACAATTCTGTTTTAAATTTGCTGCTCCTTGGCCTAAGTCTGAGATCTCATCCTAAAATTCCCCACAAGAGGAAGCATCTGCTCCACAGCTACTTTATCCATACCCTTCATCATCTTGAATACCTCAATTTGATCTCCACTTATTCTTCTAGATTCTAGAGACTATTGGCCTAAACAATTCGATTTCTCTTCATGCAACAAGCCCATCATCTCTGGAATCAATCTAGTGAACCTCCTCAACTGCCTCCAATGCCACTACATCTCCCTTGGGACCAAAACTGTGCACAATACTCCAGGTGCAGTCTCACTAATGCCTTGTATAGTTGCAACAATATTTCCTTACCTTTATATTCCATTCCTTTAGCTATAATTGCCAACATTTCATTCACTTTCTTTATGATCTGCTTTACCTGCACGCTAGTTTTCTGTGAATGATGAATGAGGATACCCAGATCCCTCTGCACCGGAGCACCCTGAAATCTCTCCCCAGTTAGATAATAAGTCGGCTGTTAAAAATGGGTTAACGGACCTTCCAATTAAATCCTAATTCAATGTCAATTGATCAAATAGAAGTAACTGATATATAAAGGGGTTACAAGTTGCACTGAGTAGTGAAGGAGAATTGTATGTAGAGTTGGATCAAAGAAATAAAGATAGTTTATGAAGAAGTTGAGCTCTTGTCTCCTTTACTGAACTATAACTGACTCAAACATCACCTTCACATTTCTCTGACCGAAATGCATGACCTCACACTTACCCACGTTAAACTCCATCTGCCACATTTTGATTCACTCTTCTAACCTATCTATATCCTTTTGTAAGGTTCTTATTTACTTACTATCCCACCTATGTTTATGTTAATTGCAAATTTGGCTTTAGAGCCTTCTATCCATGTATCAAGTTCGTTAATATAGAATGTAAATAGCTGGCGCCCAACCACCAAACTCTGCAGCATCCCATTAGTTACTTCTTGCCATCCAGAGAAAAAAACATTTATCACCACTCTCTTCTCCCTATTTTACCATTGCGTTCCGCCTGTTTTCGGGCGCAAAAACGTGGTAAAGTCAGGTGTGAGATCATTAATGCGATTTGCGCCCATGTCCACGCAGATGCCCACTTTACCGAGGCCCAAGAATGGTGGCAATTCAAACTGCTCCTGAAACGGGAGCAACAGCGATTTAAGTGTATTTGCATGCATTTAAATTGAATTAATGAACTGCCCGCCCAATTTTATCAAAGTTTCTCCCTTTACCATTGCGTTCACCGATCCAAATCTGTTTGGTGCGGGGGGAGTGGGAATGAGGCCAGATCATTCTTTGCAGGGGAGGGAGGAATGAAGCCAGGTCATTGTCTGCTTGGTGGGGGAGGAGAGGAGACTGATTACATCTATGTCTGCTGGGGAGGGTGAGCGTAGGGAGAACCGATCGTTGTCTGATTAGAGGGGATGGGTGGATCATTGTCTGGTTGGAGTGGATGCTGATCATTGTCTGGTATTGAGGGGGGAAGGGAGACGGGCCTGATCATTCTCTGGCGGGAGAGTGGAGAGGGAGGAGGAGGAGATCAGATGTTCCTCTGAGGGGGGGGAAGCGTGTGGGGCCAGATCATTCTCAGGGGGGGAGAAGGGAGGCAGGTAAGATGTATCTCCGGAAAGTGGCCCAATCGCTCACTCTTTCTGTTATGTCTGACTTGTCTGTTCCGATAGAGATGGTATTAGGGTCCTCCATTGTAAAAACTGAGGTAAAGTATTGATTTAGTATGTCTGCCATTTCAATTCTTCACACTACTAACTCTCCAGTTTCATCTTCCAAGGGACCAACATTCACCTGAGTGACTCACTTCCCTTTTATATACCTATCAAAATTTTTGCTGTCTTTTTTGATATTTTGTTAGTTTTCTTTATCTTCGCTCTTTTTATTACTTTCTTAAGTATCCCTTTGTTTATGTTTGGAAGTTTCCCAATCTTCCAGCCTGCCACTGCCTTTGCAATATTTATACCTTAGTTTTTGGCTTTATATTATCCTTGACCTCCTTGTTTAGCCGTGGATGTTTTTTACGCTCCCCCCACTTAACATCATTCTTCCACACTGGGATATATTTTAGTTATGAGGAATTGAGCATCTCCTTAAACAGCTGCCACTATACATCCGCTGTCCTACCTTTTTGCCTTCCCGTCCTAGTTGGGTCAAACCTGGCCCATACCAATGAAATTTCCTTTCTTTACTTCCAGAATGCGAGAGTGGGACTCTACTTTTTCACCCCCAAACTGAATATTGAATTCTATCGTACAATGGTCCCTACTCCTGAGAGAATCCTTAACTATGAGATAATCAATTAATTCCTCCTTATTACACAATACCAAATTTATCTTTTTAAATTATTTAACTTTTTTTTTACCTTTGCTTATTACCTCAATCTAAACGCAACATACAACCAGTAATTTAACGCAATTTCAAATTTAACACGAATTCAGCTTTAGCCGATTCCCTATTACTCAATTAAGTCAAAGCCTTCCTGTGACATCACTTTTCAGCTCCCCCTCCCCCCGCTCAAATTGGAATCCTGCAAATCCCATAAGTAAGTCTTTTATATCTGTTACCTTCTCAGCCTGCTCTTTGGCTCGGTCCCCTCGGTTGAAGGCAATTCAGAGCTAAATAGTAGTTCATGCTGATGGAGCCAGACAAAGACAGGAAACAGTGGAGGTAAAATCAAACCTGGACAAGAGATATAAAACGGGCAGTAGTGGAAATGGTCCCCAAATTTGCACTTCACCTTATCTTTTTTAGGGGGGAACTTCAATAAAATGACCAGTGCACAATGATTAGCAGTAATGCCTCACAGTGCCAGGGCCTGGAGTTCAATTCCTGGCTTGGGTCACGTAAGAACTAGTAGCAGGAAATTTTGAATGAACACACATATTGCTTTAATATGAGCTTTGGAAGTTTGATGATGAGGGAGAAGCCTTTCAACATTTCTCCAGTTATGAGTTTTGATGAGTGCCTAGATTATAGACAATGCTCACTCTTTACACACACCCGAGTGGGATTTGTTTATTTCTCACTGTCACTGGAACATGGCTCTGCACTTTTCAGCAGTTTGCTCCATTTAAGATAAATTGCAAAATTTCCACTCATTTGAAAGCTGGAAAATGAATTTTTCAGAAACAAATGGATGTAACCTTGTAACAAAATGAGAATTCTGTTGCTTTCTTTCTGTCTTTCTCTTTTCTCTCTTTTTAAAATGAACTTCCCAAACAATTTCTCGGCAGTTCTGATCAGAAACCATCGACTTGAAGCATAATTTGCTGCATTTTCTGTTTGGGCGCGATCTTACTGACCATTCATACCTCGCCCCGCTGTAGTAAGAATTTCACGCCCAGTCAATTCTCTATTCACTGCAGCAAGATGGGAAAATCCCATCGATGTGAATGGTGGTAACAATGCAGCCTTTGTGTTTCAAATTTTCACATACTCTACTGTTGACAGATATTCAAAATCTACCACTGGATTGAGCACTGCATGACAACTACTTATTAAAAATGGAAATTTAGTGACTCATTAAACCTGGTTCATAACACACCCTCACTCTATTATCTATCGATATTTTCTCAGGAGCAGAGACTAGCTCAGCTGGGAATAATTCCTGTTACCCACCTTGAGGTTAAATCCAGTACATCAGCTGTCTTGCCAGGATATTGGACACTGATCTGTATGATGCACTGGATATATTCACACAGCAGTTGGACATTGATAGAGTGGAATCCATTTCTATTACAGTATTGTGAAGAGTTGATGTGTGATGCCTGCAAGATGACAAGTGTCCCGTCAGTGGCACCTTGCATTATGGAGAAGCTTGGAACCTTCGCAGAGCTGTTTCCTCATTGTTAAGTTTACCGGAGAGTATGTTCCAAACAAATCACTCGCAAAGGCAAGTTACTGGAACAAGAGGGTTTATTGAAGAACTGTGCTCCTCACACTCCATCCCTTGAGTGGCTGTAAAGGGAGGTTTCCTGGTCAGCCTGAACCCCTCGCCCTGCCTGGAAGAAAAGTTGGAAAACCTGATGGTCACATCTGCCATGGTGATTCGGGGCAGTCTGTGATTAATATCCCCATTCCTGCCTGTCTGCCACCTGGTCAATTAAATATCCAAATCCCTGGACATTTAGCAGGCTTTCAGATCACACCAGCACTCCATTCTGTAAAAGGATTTCCTTTTCCCTCTGTCAGAAGCTGCAGATGTGAGCAGGCTCCTTTGAAGTTCTCTGACAGAGAAGAAATGTTAATGTCCCTGTGGAGGAGAGAGGGCGGGTTCCCTTCTCCACAGCTGTTCACTTCAGTCAAATGTATTCAGACTGCATGTATTGGAAATCTCCAAGCTATCCAAAATTTTTTCTACCTTTGAAACCCTCTTTATTCCAGTGAAAACTTTTAATGTCTTTCATTTTTATAGTGCGGGGCTTTGAAACAAGCTTTCCTTGACAGTTCAGTCCATTTCTATTCAGCCTCCAATCTGCTATGTTTATTTACCTTTCCCTTCATGCTTGAATGCATCTCAAGTATCCCATTGTTCCTAACCACATTGTTTGCAAAAACTCTAAGCCTGACAGATAGCTGTGGTTTCTTCAGATACAATAAATGGTTTCACTTCTTCGTTTGCAGGCTAGTAATTTTACAGGCCAATTTAAATTATTATAGATATAGACAGGAATGAAGATGTGAGTCACAGAGCTACCAGAATTCACCTTGCTAGGACACTGCT
This sequence comes from Sphyrna mokarran, assembly GCA_024679065.1. Classification (NCBI taxonomy): domain Eukaryota; kingdom Metazoa; phylum Chordata; class Chondrichthyes; order Carcharhiniformes; family Carcharhinidae; genus Sphyrna; species Sphyrna mokarran. Next base: position 8,371,915 of record JAGIQG010000003.1, on the reverse strand, counting down.
TTAATAGGATTGACAAAGGGAAGACTAAACAAACACTCATATGTGTACATTACTGTTTATTTGCTTTCATACATTTTTTAAGGAATCTTCTCAATTCTACAGCCATTATGTAAAAGTGATAAATACTAATTTTAGTATAGTAGTCAATAAAAGTCAGGACACTTGTATGTTTGATTTTGGATCAACCAAAGTTTGTTAATCTTCTAGCATTCAAAGTTTGTTACCGGGTGGCTTGCCCATTAAATTTTTCTTGGTGTTCAGTTCTGGTTTCACTAGAATGATATAAACTTTTGGAGCAAATATACAGGTAAGCAAACCAAAACTGGATGACAATATGGCAAATATCTCAACAGCCACTGTATACTTTCCAGAGTTGATGTAAACTGGAATGAAAGTGACCCAAACAGCACAGAAAATCAACATGCTGAAGGTGATGAACTTTGCTTCATTGAAACTATCTGGCAACTCACGTGCTAGAAATGCAAGAACAAAGCACATGATAGATAGCAAACCTATGTAGCCCAACACAGAGTAGAAGGCTGTTGCTGACCCCACATCACATTCTAATATAATGGTTGCACTGTTATGTTCAGTATTCTTTGCAGGATATGGGGGCGATAAGGTCAACCAAAGAATACATATCACAACTTGAATTGATGGCAGAGAAAATATGGCTAGTCTTCGCTGTAGAGGGCCAAACCATTTTGCCACATCACTGTTTGGACGTTTTGCATTGAATGCCATTAATACCATGAAAGTTTTCCCAAGGATGCAAGAAATGCAAAGGACAAATATAATAGCGAATGCTGTATGTCGCAATATGCAGGACCAGATGGTAGGTTGACCCATGAAGAGAAGGGAGCAGAGGAAGCAGAGTATCAATGAAAATAAAAGAAGGAAACTTAATTCAGAATTGTTTGCTTTGACAATTGGGGTACTCTTGTAATGGTAGAAAACAGCAATAACAGCCAGTGATATACAAGTACCAACTAAGGATAGTGTTGTTAATATGATTCCCATAGTGCCTCCAAATGACAAATATTCAATTTCCTTGAGAATGCATGTGTCTCTTTCTAGGTTTGGCCAGTAATCTGAGGGACATGCCAAACAGTCCACTGAATCTGCAGAAAACAACACAGAATATTTTTCAACAAATTTCTACATAAATTTATCTCTATTTATCAAACAGGAGAGTCACAACTAGCTCCAAAAGCATTTATTTAGAATCATAAAATCCCTACAATGCAGAAGGAGGCCATTCAGCCCTTCGAGTCTCCACCACCCACAATTCCACCTATTTCTGTAACCCCACAAATTTTACCTGCTAATCTCTTGACACTTCGGTCATTTTAGCATGGCCAATCAACCTAACCTCCACATCTGTAGACTGTGGAAAGAAACAGGAGCATGCAGAGGAAACCCACACAGACACAGGGAAAATGTGCAAACTCTACACAGACCAAGGCTGGAATTGAACCCCGTCCCTGACGCTGTGAGGCAGCAGTGCTAACCACTGCACCACAGTGCTGTCCCAAACAAACAGCCTGGTTATTAAATTTATGTTTATTTAACATTGCAATGAAGTCACTATGAAAATCTGCTTGTTGTCACATTCCAGTGTTTGTTTGCTTACACTGAGGGAGAATTTAACATAGCCAATGTAGCTAACCAGCAGTGTTAACCACTTTGCCACTGTGCCATCCATGATTTCCCATCACGATCTTTGATCTTCATGGCCTTCATGCTTTGTGAAGAACTTTTACCATTGTAATTTGCTAATTAATGTTTCCCATTCAACAATCAGGGATGTGTGATGTGTAGAAGCATAGGATCCTACAGCACAGAAGGAGGCCATTTGGTCTATTAGGGCTATGTTGAGAAGGGTTTGAAAGCATTTTCCCCAATTTTATCTGACTGATTTGTCTAGTGTTTTACCTTTGGATAGAACACCCCAAAACTTACTTGAAAGTTTATAAATTTTACTCACGTTTGTCAATTTGGAATTGGTTTGCTCTTCCATTGATCAGTTGCAACTTAAACTGATTACAAATATTCGGATGGGATTGCTAAACTTACTTTTGGCTTTTAAATGCTCGCAAGTTACTTCCTCAGCCAATCCCCAAATTTCAACAATGCAAAGTACGGGTTTATCTGCTCAAATATTTTAGTTACATGGAGAGATTTGCAAAACTAGAATTGTTCTCCTTCAAGCAGTGAGATTAGGAGGAGATTCAAAATTGTGAAAACTTTTGGTGAATTTAATAAGGAGATACTGCTCCCATCGGGAGTTAACACTACTCAACATCTGTAAACTTAATGGAATTGACAAAAACACAAGCCAGATGTATTATTTAATGTGACAATATATATCATGATCAGTAATGCACTGTCTAAAATTAGATTCAATATTAACTTCCCAAAGAATTGGATAAATAGTTAACAGGAAGAAATTCAGAACTTGATGATAGAGCAACTGTGTGTAATGAATTGGATAAATCTTCAAACAGCCATCAGAGACACAATGGACTGATTATCCACATTCTTTGCTGTAGGATTCTATGATCTAGAAATATCTATGGTCTGTGCAATTTATTTTAATCATCTTCATCTATATTCTGCAATATTTCCTGTTCCTTGCACTGATATGAACTATGCAATATGCACCTCCTCGAAATTTCTTCCCGCACAATTGAGCATGTTGCAAATGAAATGAATCCTATTTGTATCCACCCCACATGGGAAAATGAAGTTGAGATTGAAGATCAGGCCTGATATTATTAAATGGTATTGTTGGTTTATTGGGCCATGTTTCAATTCTTGCCCCTATTTCTTATTTCTTTTGTTCTTATGTAACATTGCCCATGAAAATTAAGGAGCCTTGGGAAAGGGATTGTGGTGCTTTGGAAAAGAGACTGCCAATTTATTCTGCTCCATTTTGCTGTATTTTCCCAAAAGTAATTTCACCTCCGTACTTTTTAATAAAAGGGTGAACATATGACCCACATGGTGTATTATGACACTGCTAAGGAGCAGCCTTTAAGATCATAAGACCTCTGATCCAAGTAGACAGATCATGAAACCAATTAATATATAGCTTGCCCTCAAGTCATCGATATGTGATTAGGCAGACTGATACAGATAGATAGATAAATATAGATATATAGCTAAATAAATGTAGATAAATGAACAGATAGACAATCATGTATGAATAGTTATACAGATAGATATACACACCAGTTTGGTTACTAATTTCACCTTCAGCACAGGGTATGCAATCATAACAACAAATTGGTTCCCCAGCTCTGGCTCCTTTCCTTGTTCCAGGTTGACAGGTTTCACTGCACTTTGATTCAATAACCTGGATGTGAAATGAACAGTAAAATTCCATTTTATTATATGTGTATTTTATGCTAGTTTACAAATAAGATTTCTTTAATCTGGAGAGAAATTCTGACATTTGTTTCATTATCTGTCATGTGTACAAAAATAAACTGGTATATTGACACAGAATAGCTTTGTCTGTTGTATGTTGCAGATTGCAGTAATCATTAGAAACACCAGAAATTGATTAAACAAAATCTCTTTTGTTATAATCTCTCTATCTGCATTCATCTTTTGTTCAGATTCATTTTGTTTCTGGTACACATTGTGGTAGACCTCAACTTTGTGTAATGGAGATTGGAGGCAGTGAGTTGGCAGATTGGTACTGATTCTTAGGTCCATCAAAATAGGCAAAGTTGCAAAATGGGTTACCAACGCACTTCCATCTGATTTTTAATATTGCATAAAGTCAAGATCCAATAACACTCTGTATGACTTGCAAATCTGTCTCTTTTGCCTTTATATGTGCCTGAATGTTTTTGTGTTTTCTCTAACTGGCCCTTCTCATTATGATAAGAATCCACAATCTCTGTCTCTCACACTATGTGAGCAGCATTTACTTGTCCATCTCTTAACCTTTCCCATTCTTACAGTGGTGACTATTAGTTGTTGCTGAACATAAATCCTTACATCTATGGTGACTTTTGCCACACAATCATCAAGTCGCACTGAATAAGGTACTTACATATTTGTGCCTTACCATTTTTTGTCCTCCGCTCCACACTATACGTTCTTCCTCTACAACAAGTTGTTTCCCTGCACCGACAGATGCATCATACTGGCCAACTTTAACATACTTAATGTTTCCATTTGCTGCCAGCTGCCAGTTCAGGAGATCATAGGACGCTAGAGGATCACCATTGGCATCGAATCTCACTTCATCTCCAAATGCAGTTGTAAATTCCACCTTCTTTAAATAATAAAGAACCTTTGCAAAGAAAACACAGAACATTCTTATGGCCTTACTGCGATACCTGTAATTTTTAAAACCAACATTGTGATGTAGCTGAAACTATGCTCTAAATTACACTGAGTTTGGAGTGGCTGTAGGTGTGTTTTAGATATTTGCCTCTGCTATGAATTCCGGGTCCCCATTCCAGAGCTTGACCACATAACCTCAATTGACATTCCAGTGATGTGTCAAGGTACTGCTTCACATGTCATCTTTTCGATGAACATCTATCCTCTCAAGTGGAAGTAAATGATTACATTACACTATCTGAATAAGTGCAGATGAGTCTCACTGATGTCATGGCAATATTTATTCCTCAACCAATAACTGAAAATGATGCTCTGGTCATTTATTCTGTTGCTCTTTCTGGGAGATTGCTGTACTTGTGTTGCTACTTCACGCAAGTAACTTTACTTCAATAGTACTTAATTGGCATAAATAATGTGGCATCAACACAAGTTCTTTCTTTCTTTGAAACACAAAAATAGCCAGGACTATTTTTATTTCTAAAATGCATTAAAGCCTAGTGATCTGATAGCCCAAAGCTGGAACTCCTGGCAACTTTCTAAACTCATTTTGGAGAATATTTAGTGTTGTGTGAAGGGTATTTCCAGCCACATTTTGTTAATGAATAGAGCTTTGTTTAAAACTTGATTGCTGCCAAATCCAACTAGACCCCTCTTCCCCTCCCACTTCTATTTGTTTCAGATCAATAAATTAGTCTGGCTGCAGTCGAATCTAAAAGTCTAAAAGTTTTCGAATGTATCTACTGGATTTAAGGTATCACAATTGGGCACCCAGGTAGAATATTTATTTCAAATTTCAAGTTGTAAGAGAAAAAAAAATCAGTTATTTCATGCTAATTTCAGAGAAACTGAAATACCTGACAGTAATTGGTATCTAATTGGTCTCATAATAAAGAAAGCTTTCCATTTCTATAGTTCTTCCCACAATGTCTTCAGCTGCGATCTTACTGCCTGTTTGCGCCATGCTCCCATTGCAGCAAAGATGGAGATTTTGGTGACAAACCAAATCTCCGTTCACTGCAGCGGGACGGAAAACCCTGCTGGTGTGAATGATCAGAAAATTCTGGTCAGGATGTCACAAATGCTCTACAATCAATTACACACATTTGAGATCTATTTGAATTTATAGTGTGAAAAAGAAGGGAGACAATTTGAATACATGGACTTCCATAAGTTGCAGTGAGGTAAATAAGCGGGTTATTTATTTTAGATAATACAGTGATACAAAAGCCAAAAACTGTGGATGCTGGAAGTCTGAGCTATGGACAGTAGGCTGGACGGTGGTGTAGTGGTAATGTCAGTGTGCTAATAATCCAGGAGCTAGCATTATGCATTGTGGACCTGGGTTCAAATCCCACAGTGAAGCTGTTGGAATTCAATTTATAAATCAGAAAAATAGATTTAGTTTTAGTCATGAGTATTATGAAGCTATCATTTTTTTGTGCTGTAAACTCATCTATCCTTTTAGGGGAGAAAATTAACCATTCTGGCCAAAATGTGACTCCAGATCCACAGCAATTTAGTTGACTCTTGACTACCCTCTGAAGTGGTCCAGCAAGCCAACTTAGTTGAAGCAAAATAGGGTTAAGTAACAAACACTGGCCTTGCCAAGGGTGTCCACAGCCTAAGAAAGAATTCAGGAAAAAGCTCAAAACACTCAGCAGGTCAGGCAGCATTGTGGAGAGAGACAGAACCAACACTTCAGGCTAATGAGCTTTCACCAGTCTCTGAATCCGAATGTTGGCTGATGTGCTGAGTTTTTGTTCTTATTTGTTCTGGATGTTTGTTTAGATTTACATGTTTCCCAGGACAGAATAATATAATGGAGTTCTTTATGTCAATCTAAGACAGGAGATGTATCTTGACTTAATGTCTCATCTGATGCTCAATGTATTAGTTTACAGTATAAGGAAATAGACAAGCTCTAAACACATCTTATCTGTTAAAGCAGCATATCCTCAATTACAGTAAAATACACCACACCAGATAGACAAGAAATTTCAAAAAATGAATGCATGAAATTGACTGCAAAACCAGCCTCCCATCCATTGACTCTATCTATACTTCCTGCTGCCTTGGGGAAGTAACCAGCGTAATCACGGACCTGGACTCTTCCACCTTCCCCTGTTGGGAAAAACATACAAAAGGCTGAGGTCATGCAGTAGCTGATTCAAGAACAACTTCTTCCCTGCTGCCAACAGACTATTGAACGGACCTACCTTATATTATGTTGAATTATCTGTACATCCTAGCTATGACCGTAACACTTCATAATGCTTTGTCTGTATAGTGTTCAAGAAACAGTACTTTTCACTGCATCCCAATAAATGTGACAATAATAAATCAAATCAAATCAAAAGCATCTGGAATTTACAATCACTAGGCAATGATTGAAGCAAAAGTTTGAGAAGCATTTAAGGTAAACTGGATAGGAATATGCAAGAGATGGGTTACGATGGCAAGTTTGAATAAAGAAGAATGGGAGGAGGCACATGTGGAGCATAAACACCAGCATAGACTGGTTGGATCAAATGGTCTATTTCTGTGTTCTACATCCTATATAATCTTGTGTAATCTGATAGGGCATTGTTCGGTACAGTGAATGGAATTTTAATCTCATATAATTTGTAGAATGGATGAATGTAAATTTAAATACAATATAACTTACCTGCCAAGGTTTAAGTTTTGAAATATCTGGACATGTTTTATTGACAAATGGCCCATGGCCATTTTTACACTGTAACATATTATGTATGGAATGGGCCACAGCATAAACAGCTCTATACGTGTTATACGAAACTCGCAATTGTGATTCATCAGTGAATATGTTTTGGGCAACTGTTAGATCTTCTTGTCCAGTGCATTCATGTTCTAAAGGCCCAAGCCTTGTTTTCTCCGTGCTGTTGTATCCTGTCCATGTACAGTGAAACACAGCTTCCCAAAACTGCTTAATGAATTCATTGCCTGGATACTTATTTGGATGGAGTCTAACCAGGAATTGTTTAATCCCTGGAATATCAGTTCTACGAATTGCCCAGCCCAATGTCCCACCCATAACATCAGAATTGGCCGCTTGTGAGAGCAATGCTGCTGTGCTCCAGCCTTCACTTGCCAACCATTGCAGTCCAGTGACATTCTGGTGTACAAGTTCTTCCACCAAGAAGTTCAGGTCTATCTCAGGAGAAAAGACAAGAATAACTTTGACTTTTGACTTTTTAATGAGCTCGACTTGATGCAAGATTTTCTTTTTGTTGTAAACTTTGGGAAGATATTCCGAGAAAGCGACGCAGGCTCCAATTTTAGTTACTTGTTCCACGAAGGCTGAAATTCCCAGGTGGCCATAATCATCATCGGATCCGAACGCTGCCAGCCAGGTCCAACCAAAATGTTTCACCAGCTGCACAAACGCTGCGACCTGGAAATAATCACTGGGTACAGTCCGGAAAAAAGTGGGAAATTCCTTTTTATCGCTCAGGCACATGCAGGAAGAAAAATAGCTAATCTGTGAAAACATCAAGAAGAAATTTAACTTTTATTTCAATACTTGTACTATCTTCTAAAAAGCCTGGCCTTCAAACTGTTCATTCATGGAGAAGCAGATTTTCAATTTGCTGCCACAATGTAAAACTGACATTGCAGATTGCCCGACTGATAAATGGTCTCATCCCATTGAATTCAAGGAAAATTCAATGGGAGTAAATCAATCAGAGTCCTGTCATGCAGTCCAAGGCATCAGTGTTATGCCCATGTGGAAAAATCTAATGTCAGCATCTCTAACTGATGAGCTCGCATACACATTTGTAACAATAACATTTGTAACCCGACTGGCAGCACTGTGGCAAACAGCGGCACAGTGGCACAGTGGTTAGCAGTGCTACCTCTCAAAGCCAGGTACTGGGCTTGGATCCCCGGCTTGGGTCACTATCTGTGTGGATTTTGCACATTCTCTCCATTTCTGCATGGCTTTCCCCTGGGCGCTCTGGTTTCTTCCCATAGTCCAAAGACATGCTGGTTAGGTGCATTGACCCAAACAGACATCAGAGTCTGCAACTAGGGGAATTTTGCAACAAGTTCATTGCAGTGTTAAGACTTTGCTTGTGACGAATAAATAAACTTTAGTAACTTGTACTTTATAATAAACCTCAAATTTGTCCAAATTTGCAAGTAAGGGAAATGTGAAATTGTCACAGAATTGTCATGGAGCAGAAGAAAGCCATTTGGCCCATCATGTTTTCATTGACTCTCCAAACAAGTGTCATTCCTCTGTCTTTTCCCTTACCCCTGTACATTGTTTCCATTCAAATAATAATCTAAACTCCATCACGAATGCTCCCTTTGAACCTTCCTCCTCCTCACTTCCAAGCAGTGCATTGCAGATCTGAACCACTCACTTATTGGTCCTTTCCTAACTTTAAGAAGATCCTAATCAGCACTGACCAGTGGAGAAAGGGATGTCAAATGAATGCTTTCTGTCCTTGATCGCTTTTATTAATTATAGTAATTTGTCAGTTTAGTAGATCAAAAAATGTATGATCATAGGACTTTTTCCATGTTGTAATTTGATGGATATTAGCATGTGCACAATTCTGGTCATCCTACGTTTGAAAAGATATTATTAAACTAGAAAAAGTGCAGAAAAGATATATTAGGATGCTACCAAAGTTGATGGTTTGTTTTAAAAGGGGAGGCTGGAAAGACTGGAATTTTTTTCCCTGGAATGTAGGAGGCTCAGGGATGATCTTATAGAGGTCTATAAAATAATGAGGAATATAGATAAGGTAGAGAGTCAACATCTTTTCTCAAAGTTAGTGGAGTCTAAAATGAGAGGGCATAGGTTTAGGTGAAATGGGAGAGACTCAGAAGGGCATTTTTTCCACACAAAGGATGGTGAGTGGTAGGAACGGTCAATAGTAGAGGTGGGTACAATTTTGTCTTTTAAAAAGCATTTAACAGTTACATGGATGAGATGGGTATTGAGGGATATGGGCCAAAGACAGGCAATTGCGACTAGTTTAGTGGTCAAAACTAGGCAGCATGGACAAGTTGGGCCAAGTCTATGTGAAAATGAATAAACTTTTCCTTTTAGAAATCCTTTGGCTTGTCAAGACATCGGGTGAAATACAGACTAAAGCTCTCTCTGCTTTGCCTTAACATCATACTTTAACGCAAACCTTCAAAGATCAACAAACCAGCCCGACCCCTTTTGTTTCCAGTACCAGATAACACGTGAGATTAACAATAGGCACCAATGTGGACTGTGGGTTGTACCACCCCAGGGGCTAAAACTAAGAACCTACTCAAATTTCACTCAGAATGCTGACAATCAGAAAAGAGAGAAGACACGAATTCTGTTTCAATGTGTTGGATTTGAATATAGATTTCACAGCAGTTGCTTCATTTTGTCATTCAATCCATTTGTACACAAAGACACATTTATTTAGCAGGATTTGGGTGTGCTCATCTCTCTATTTTAAGATTTCATTTGAGTCTTGATACCCAATAACAGCATTATGAGAGGAATTTAGAATGGAGAATTGTTTTAAACTGAACATTGCCTGCATCTAATCTCAGAATTTGTTTAGCTTTCTCTTCTTCTCTCTTCTTCTCTTCCACCTCATTCTGAAAATTCAATTCCAAGCCTTCAATATCTCAGTTTGTGTGAGCTTTAGTGCATAATGTGAGACTCTGAAGGGCATCACTTGACCTCAATGCTACTGACAAACAGTTTCATGTTAAATTTTTTGTTGCTTACCATTGGAATTCCGAAAAGACCCACCGTCCTGGCAATTGCTATGGATTGTGTTGAACCAGAATCGCCGATCACTGCATGCACTGATGAGCCTTCATTACATTTCAAAAGTGTCACATTTTCCTCTTGACCATTAAGAACTGTCAGGGCTGCTCTCAGCGCCAAAGATGGGGTGGCACAGGAATCGTAAATCTTATAGCCCAGCGTGATGTTGGGGAGAAGCTTCGGGTCATTGTTAATTTCTTCAATAGCAAAAATCATCAGTTGAACCCAGCGAAAAGCTCTCAGATGAAAACTGTCAGGAACAAAAACATGAAAATGGCATACATTCGTATGCATTCGTGTAATTGGGTCTTTTATACATTGTTACACCAGCAAGGCATACTGAGAACATACATTTAATTTTAATTTTATATTTTCTATGTATTATTGTCACAAGTAGGCTTACATTAACACTGCAATGAAGTTGCTGCGAAAATGCCCTAGTCACCACACTCGGTTACACAGAGGGAGAATTTAGCATGGCCAATACATCTAAGCAGCATGTCTTTCAGATTCTGGGAGGAAAGAGGAGCACCCGGACGAAACCCAGCTGACACGGGGTGAACATGCAGACTCCGCTCAAACAACGATCTAAGCCAGGAACTGAACCTTTGCGGGTCCCTTGCATTGCGCGGCTGAAGTGCTCACCACTTTGTCACCATACCGCTCATTGTACACTGAAATTACACTAACATTTTTCAATCTGTCAAGAAATAAGCCTATTAATGAAATGAAAAATCAATAGTGCAGCTCATTTCGTTACTGTGTCAGACGTGAATTCACATTTATTTGATCGAGAAATTAATTTGGAGACAATTGAAATGTGCATTCATTGTAAATGCTTCCCCTTCATAACAACATCTCCTTTGTCTCCAGTTCTGTGGCTCTGACTCCTGTCTCAATGCACTCCTTCCTTTTCTCTGCCGTCAGTGAGTTTGGACCTATTCTGTGGCCATTTTTCCTGAAATCTCTTTCTCTATCTGCTCCTCCATTTTTGCTTAATAGCACTATCCAGAAGGTCACACTCACTCTAAACAGCTCGGTGTCTCTGGTTGCGTTTGGTAGGAAGTTTCAGCGGGCACTCCTCGATAATGAATGGGAAAAATGCCACCGATGATGATGTCCCCATCCTCTGCGAGTTCCGGCAAATTAAATCTTCCTTGAAGTCTGCAATTTGGATCGTCTTTGGCAAACACACAAGCCACCAAACCAAGTAGCACCCAACACAGCAAATACATTGCAATTGTCACTGGCAGAGTCTGCTGCTGGACAGTTACAAACAGAACAGGTTTCTTTTCTTATATTGAGTTATTATTGACAACTGAACAAGCATAAAAAAAACATAATTAAAATAACAGAAACCCCACGCGTAGTTCAGGTTTAGCAACCCCTGAAGCACTGTCTGATAATTGTGTTCCACTGTTTGCACCGAAGTTAGTTAAACTTTGTTCAAATTACCTTGAGTCACTGGAAACAATTTAGGGGAATTACGCTGAGAGCAAGAATGAAAAGATTCTTTTTTCCTGCAATTCCACCTTGTGCAATGAAAATCGTAAACAAGAAAAATAAATTATTTGGTAAATAATGAATGTTTCTTATGTAGTTTGCAAAGTATATTTACTTAATAAGGTTCTGTCCTTGTTTTCTTTGATGGCAAGTTTCAGCGTGAAGAATCAGAGAAGAAGAATTTACAGTATAGCTCATTGGAAATAGATGCCTATGTGATTTGAACTGATCTGAATCTTCTGAACAAGTTGGTCCTGGGTTTTGCTGCTAAGAAAGAAGTTGAACACAATATTGCATCAGAATATGCAATAAATCTCTGTGGCCATATCTAATTCTGCACCCACAATACATAGTAACCTGTCCGGAAATGGAGGGGTATAGAAAACTGATTTAAAATAGGGATCATGAGTCTTGGGTGTCCCTGGGAAGTGTGTAAATAGATGATGATATTGATGTACTTGTTTTTATCCTACAGGTGCTTTGGTCTTGTTGTCTAACAAGGGGCACACATGCGATGGGTCTGCTCTTGGATTTTTCTCAAGGATATCCTAGTGCTTCACATCGCTTGACGTGGACCATTTGATGGGCAACACAACAGCTCAGTGACTATAGCTGTGCTGTGCAGATACATGGATTTGGGCCTGTGTCTGTGGGAGTTTGCGCATTCTCCCTGTGCTTGCGTGGGTTTTCTCCAGGTGCTCCGGTTTCCCCCCACATCCCAAAGATGTCCTCTTAGGCTAATTGGCAAAACAAATTCCCCCTAAATTGTCTCAAATTTGGTTTTTAATTCATAGATCTATGAACATACACAGGGATCACGGGTACAGGTGGGAACATCAGGCTGGCGTCGTGGGCTCGTTGGGCCGAAGGGCCTGTTTCCCGTGCTGTTTTGTTCTTTGTTCTTTGTTCTCTCACTAACTTGTAATGTTATTTCCAAGACTTTCTCTTCTTATTTAAGGTTCCTGCATTTGCAGTTTTCCCTTTATTGTTTTTGATTCAAATGTATCATTTCACTGAATTTTAATTGTAAAATATCTAAAGCGAAGTTTACAATTGGAGGCACTGAAATCATCAGGGCTACAAACAGAGGTCTGGGGAGTGGACCTGAGCTGGTACTGAAACAATGGGCTGAATAACCTTTAGTGTAATTTGGTCCCATAATTTGAAGCAACAGTCAGGTTGGCTTAGTTAGTAGCCTTGTTGCTCTCAGTTGTGAGGTTACATAGAACATAGAACATAGAACATTAGAGCACAGAAAGGCCCTTCGGCCTTCGATGTTGTGCCGACCAAAATAAAAAGCAATGCCCCTCCAAACTAAACCATTCCCTTCTCTTCCATATACTTATCAATTAACCTCTTAAACGCCACCAAACTTGGCGCATCTACAACAGCTGCAGGCAGGGCATTCCACTCCCTAATCACTCTTTGAGTAAAGAACCTACCTCTGATATCCGTCCTATAACTCATACCCCTTAATTTAAAGCTGTGTCCCCTCGTGCTAGCTTTCTCCATCCTAGGAAAAAGGCTATCACTGTCCACCCTATCTAAACCTCTAATCATCTTATATGCTTCAATAAGATAAGGTTGTGGATGGAATTTTCCTGCCTGCCTACCATGGGAGGTCCATTAACCTTGGTTGTGCATACTGGCCTCATGGCGAGCGGGGCTGGAGAATCCCACTCTGTGTGCTTAGAATCCATTCTTGTGCTTCAGGGTGAAAGCTAGCCACAAATCCCATTCAACACTGAAAGGATGTTGCTGCAAATACCATCCCTGAGAAAGATCATGGTCGTGTGGATAGTTAAACACTTGACTGTACTGCCTAAAAGCTGATGAACTATCTCACTGCTATTTGCTGACCCAAAGTATTTGTCAAAGTCAATAAAGTTTTTACATCCTGTTGTACTGAGAAAAGCTGGCATAGCTGACATGTTTGCAATTTTACTACAAATCAACATGTTGCCATCACAACTCCATGATTCACTTTCTTCATTGAAAGGGTCCATGGATTCGAATTCACCTGCCATTTGTCTTGCAGGGACTAGTGATTTGAACATAAGAACATAAAAAATAGGAGCAGGAGTAGGCCATCTAGCCCTTCGAGCCTGTTCCACCATTCAATAAGATCATGGCTGATCTGAAAGTAGTTCAGTTCCACTTACCTGCCTGCTCCCCATAACCCTTAATTCCCTTATCAATCAGAAATCTATCCAGCTGTGACTTAAACATATTCAACAAGGTAGCTTCCACCGCTTCAATGGGCAGAGAATTCCAGAGATTCACTACCCTCTGAGAGAAGAAGTTCCTCCTCAACTCTGTTCTGACCACTCTCCCTTTTTTCTGAGGTTGTGCCCTCTAGTTCTTGTTTCCTTTCTAAGTGGAAAGAATCTCTCTGCCTCTACCCTATCTAGCCCCTTCATTATCTCATATGTCTCTGTAAGATCACTCCTCAGCCTTCTAAACACCAACGAGGAGTGTGACAGGCAAAACAGATGAACTGAAAGCAATAATGTTCACGAGGAAGCTAGAAGTGGTGGCGGTGACTGAGACGTGGTTAAAGGAGGGGCAGGACTGACAATTGAATATCCCAGAGTACAAGTGTTTTAGGCATGATAGAGGTGGTTTGAAGAGAGGAGGGGGAGTGGTGTTATTAGTTAAGGATCACATCATAGCAGTGCAGAGGGAGAGTGGTATGGATGATTTAGGAATTGAGTCGCTATGGGTGGAGTTGAGGAATAGGAAGGGAGAGGTCACTATGTTGGGTGTGTTCTACAGACCGCCCAACAGCCCACGGGCCGTGGAAGAAGGGATATGCAGGGACATTTTAGATAAGTGTAGGAAGAATAGGGTGGTTGTAGTGGGAGATTTCAATTTCCCTGGGGTAGATTGGAAGGTGCCCATAGCAGATGTTGTGGACGGGGAGGAATTTGTACAGTGTGTTTTGGAAGGGTCCTTGGAGCAGGATGTGGATAGCCCGACTAGAGAGGGGGCTATACTGGACTTGGTTCTGGGGAATGAGCCAGGGCAGGTGGTTGACGTTGTAGTAGAACATAGAACATAGAACACTAGTACGAGAACATGTATCAACTAGTGACCACAACTCTGTCTGCTTTAGGATATTAATGGAAAAAGATGAAGCCTGCCCTAAAGGGAGGGTGTTAAACTGGGGGAGGGCTAGATACAGCCGGATTGGGCAGGATCTTAAGAATACCGACTGGGATAAGCTGTTCGAGGGTAGGTCGACGCAGTACATGTGGGAGTCTTTCAAGGGAAAACTAAAATCTTTGCAGGAAAGACATGTGCCGGTAAGGAGGAAGGATGGGAAAGGTAGGATTAGAGAACCGTGGGTTACTAGGGATATCGAGGACTTGGTCAGGAAGAAGCGGGAGGCGTACGTTAGATCTAGGCAACTGGGGACAGAGACAGCGCTGGAAGAATATAGAGAGTGTAGACGGGATCTTAAAAGGGGTGTCAGAAAGGCAAAAAGGGGTCACGAGATGGCTTTGGCAGGTAGGATTAAGGAAAATCCTAAGGCATTTTACTCCTATGTAAGGAGCAAAAGGATGGTTAGAGGGAAGATTGGACCTCTCAGGGACAGAGGAGGGGAACTATGCTTAGAGCCTGAGGGAATGGGGGAGATCTTGAATGAATACTTTGCGTTGGTATTCACGCGGGAGAGGGGCCTGATGTCGGGTGCCAGCATGTCGGGTGGGTAACAAATTGGTCCCTATATGTCATTAAGACATTAGGACGGCGGCGTGGGCTCGTTGAGCCGAAGGGCCTGTTTCTGGTGCTGTGTTGTTCTTTGTTCTTTATTTGTTCTTTGAGTACAGGCCCAATCTACTCAATGTCTCCTCATAAGCTAACCCCCTCATCTCTGATATCAACTTGGTTAGTATATATATTATATATATATATATTCTATATATATAGAAATTCTTTTCTTCTTTTACTGTCTTCCCAATATCACCCTGGAGACTGTTGACTTGATGTATTCTTTTTTTGAAAAGGCCCCAGTTGCACAGCAAAGTGGTTAAATATGCCAAACATTGCATGGAATCTTACTTTTCTCTGATTGGAAAATAAACCCTTTTTTAAAACAACACAGGGATGGCGCAGTGGAACAATGGTTAACACTGATGACTGGCAGTGCCAGAGACCTGAGCTTCTGTTTGGGTCATTGTCTGTACGGAGTCTGCACAGTTTCCTTGTGTCTACATGGGTTTTCTCTGGGTGCTCCAGTTTCCTCCCACAGTCCAAAATATGTGCTAGTTATGTGCTTTGGCCATGCTAAATTCTCCCTCAACATACCCGAACAGGCACCGGAGTGTGGCAACTAGGGGATTTTCAAAGTAACTTCATTGCAGTGTTCATATAACCTAACTTGTGACTCTAATAGATAAACTTAAACTTAAAAACTTTAGAGCTATTTCTTACTCGTGTCTTACTTCACTTCAATCCTGAATCCTGTTGTCGTTTCTGCTCATCGTGTGAGGACCCACGATGTTTTTGTCTTCTACTTAGGATCTTTTCTCAATGTTTTAAATGAAACAAAATCCCGACTCAGCTCCAGCTTACTGTCTGTAAAGGAAGTTCTAGCTGTCTTAGGGATTGTGGATTTTACACAGAAAGAAAAGACCAGCTTGCACTCGTAGTTTCAAACAAACAACAGCATGTTTGTTCCAGGACGTGTTGCCTGTACAAACTGAATCTAAAACGTCTGTGTAAACACTCTAAGCCATCACCATCAATTTATTTTTGTTCATTTGTGGGACATGGACATTGCTGGCTGGCCATCCCAAGGGCAGTTGAGAGACAACCGCATTGTTATGGCACTGGAGCCACATATAGGCCAGGGCAGGTAAGGACGGCAAATTTCTTTCCCTAAAGAACATTAGTGAGCCAGATGAATACCGGGTAACTTACCATCACTGACAAAAGAAAGTCTCCAAAGAAGGGCAACTAACCTCCCGGATCACTTTAAAATAATATGATATGTGTGAAATCATCCATTTATGGACCGGCACAGAGCACATTTGTTAGCTCTGCTGCCTCACAGCGCCAGGACCCATGCTGAATTCCCAACCTGGATTCCCATTACCTGTGTGGAGTCTGTATGCTCTCTCTGGGGCTGTGTGGAATTCACTGGGTGCTTGAGTGTCCTCCCCCACTCCAAAAATATATAATTTAGGTGGATTGCCCATGATAAATGTTTCCTCAGTGTACCGTTCTACAGTAATTTCATTACATTATTAATGTAAGCCTATTTGGAACACATTAATAAATAAATAAATAGTCAAAGAAGTCATCTTGGTATTGCCAACTAAAGTTCTTGCGTCGTACCAAACTCATAAACCATCCAAATAAATGAGGGTACTCCTACGTCCCTTCGCTCTGCCAACTAGTGCCCCCACATCAATACAATACATACCACCCAAATCCACCCAACATCAATCCCACCACCTTAACATAAAACACACACAAATGTAAAGTCACCCCCTCCCACTCCCACCAGCTCCAGGGTCCGTTCTCCCGCTCCTCCCACCTTAACAGAAACACATAGGGGAGGCAAAAGTGCTAAGACATGGGAAAGCAACAAACAGCCCTTCAACCCACAATCTACCCACCAACATCCCCATCAGGAAACCTGCAGGGCTTCTTCCCCCCACCATCTGATTACATCTCCTATCACTGATCCCCCCACGCCCCCCCCCCACCCTCCACACCCCTCATAGCCCTCCGGCTAACCCCCAGGAAAAAAATGGAGACGGATTCACACAACAGACACAAAATCTCTCCAGCCAAGAAATCCCTCCCCACACAAAAAAAACTTTGCAAAAAACAAACATTATCTTGACATCCACCTTAATCCCAGAAACACATAAACCTCAAACTAACAACCCTTCCACCAACACACACTACCTCAATAACCACTTCCCCCAAACACCTAAAATACAGCAGAATCAGACCATCAAACTGTTTTCCTCTTCCCTTCAGCTCATAACCTCCACCTTTCTTCCCCCGTTGACCCCCACATGAGGGTACCCCCATTCACCACCCCGCACAAAAAAAAAAACTAACAGGAGTAAATAATACATGAAAAAGTGCAAAAGGCCCAGGAGATAAGAAGCAAAATATAAGCGCAACAATTGGTTGGACATGAGCCGGAAGAAAAGTGGCAGAGCGCAAAGAAAAGGGGACATGTCCAATTTCTGTCCGACCCCAAAAATCTCTCCCTTTGCATTATGAAACGTTTTGTCATTTAATCTGTTTGCCATCTTCTTTATCCTTTGCTTTCTTCTACTTCCCAACTTCCCCCTTTCAGCTGCTCAAAATCTGTTGCATTTCTTACTTTTCTCAATTCCAAAAATTGGCCCAGTTTTTCATTGTAAGAAGTCTCACAGCACCAAGTTGAGGTCCAACAGGTTTATTTGGTAGTAAACGCCACTAGCTTTCAGAACACTGCTCCTTCATCACTAACCTGACAAAGGAGCGGCGCTGCAAAAGCTGTTAATGTTTACTACCAAATAAACCTGTTGAACTTTGGAGTTGTGAGACTTCTCACTGTGTTTACCCCAATCCAACACTGGCATCTCCATATCATAACTACCAGTTTTTCATTCCCAAGTCAGGTGAGGAGACACAGGGGAAATCTCTTAACTCTTTTCTTCTACCTACATATGCTGTCAGACCTGCTAGGCATTTCCAGTCTGTGTAGAATTTGAAATGTGGGCTGGAGTTTTCCAGCCATTCCGGTCCCGCTGCCGCTGTAAGTGAGGACATTGAAATGACGCAACGGAACCAGAGAATCCTGATGACGTGATCAGCCAGAATATTACCACCCTGTTGCCTGTTGTCACATTGATAAATATTTTGGATCAGCAAATAGCAGTGAGATAATTCATCAGCTTTGAAGTGATATGGTCAAGAGATGACTGTAAGCAAATAGAACACCCTGCTACAAAAATACAAAATGTCATGAATGTAACCCAATCCATCATGTAAACCAGCCTCCTATCCATTGATTCTGTCTACACTTCCCACCTCAGTAAAGCAGCCAGCACAATTAAAGGCCCCACGCAACCTAGACATTCTCTATTCTTATAAATGACCTAAATGAGGGTGTAGAGGGTTGGATTAGTAAATTTGCTGACGATACCAAAGTGGGGGGAGTTGTAGACAGCGAGGATGGATGTTACAGTTTGCAGAGGGACATAGATAGGTTGCAGAGCTGGGCCGTGAGGTGGCAAATGGAATTCAATACGGATAAGTGTGAGGTGATTCACTTTGGTAGGAATAACAGGCATATGAAATATAGGGCTAATGGAAGGACCCTTAATAGTGTTGTCGAGCAGAGGGATCTTGGGGTACAAGTACATAGCTCTTTGAAAGTTGGCACCCAGGTTGATAAAGTTGTTAAGAAGGCGTACGGTGTGTTAGCTTTTATTGGTAGAGGGATTGAATTTAGGAGCCGTGAGGTTATGTTACAACTGTACAAAACTCTGGTGCGGCCGCACTTGGAGTATTGCGTTCAGTTCTGGTCGCCGCATTATAAGAAAGATGTGGAAGCATTGGAAAGGGTGCAGAGGAGGTTTACCAGGATGTTGCCTGGTATGGTGGGAAGGCCTTATGAGGAAAGGCTGAGGGACCTGAGGTTATTTTCATTAGAGAGAAGAAGGTTACGCGGTGACCTAATTGAGGCGTATAAGATGATCAAAGGACTGGATAGGGTGGATAGTGAGAGCCTTTTTCCTCGGATGGTGATGACCAACACGAGGGGACATAACTTTAAATTAAGAGGTGGTAGTTATAGGATGGATGTCAGAGGCAGGTTTTTTACACAGAGGGTGGTGAGAGCGTGGAATGCCCTGCCTGCAGCAGTTGTGGACTCGCCTACTTTGGAGGCATTCAAATGGTCGGTGGATGGGCATATGGATGATATTGGAATAGTTTAGGTTAGAGGGTCCACTGGCCGGTGCAACATCAAGGGCTGAAGGGCCTGTAATGCTCTGTAATGTTCTATGTTCTATTCCACCTTCTCCCTTTGGGAGAAAGATACAAAAGTTTGAGGTCACGTACCAAACAACTCAAGAACAGCTTCTTCCCTGCTGCCAACAGACTCTTGAGTGGACTTACCTTGCATTAAGTTGATCTTTCCCTACATCCTAGTTATAACTGTAACACTACATTCTGCACTATCTCATTTCCTTCTTTATGTATGGTATGCTTTGTGGATATGGCTTGCAGGAAACGATACTTTTCACTGTATACTAATACATGTGACAATAATAAATCAAATCAAATCTTTAACTATCTATTCAATTGGCATCAGTGACATAGTAAGAAGTCTCACAACGCCAAGTTAAAGTCCAACAGATTTATTTGGTAGCGAAAGCAACTAGCTTTCAGAGTGCTGCCCTTTCGTCAGGTGAGTGGGACTTCTGTTCACAAACAAGACACATAAAAACACAAACTCAATTTATAAAATAATGGTTGGAATGTAGGTCTTTGCAGGTACTCAAATCTTAAAGGTACAGACAATATGCATGGAGAAAGCTTTAAGCACAGGTTAAAGAGTTGTGTGTTGTCTCCAGACAAGACAATTAGTGAGATTTTGCAAGCCAAGACAACTCATGGGGATTACAGATAGCGTGGCATGAAGTGAAGATCCCAGTTGAAGCCGTCCTCACGTGTGCAGAACTTAGCTATCAGTCTCTGTTCAGCGATTCTGCGTTCTCGAATGTTGTGAATGCAGAGTCACTGAGCAGAGACTTATAGATAAGTGGATGCCTCAACAAGCATCTTGGGTTCATGTCACACTATTTATAATCCCCACAACTTGCCTGGGCTTGCAAAATCTCACTAACTGTTCTGTCTGGAGTCAATACAGTTGTGCTTAATGCTCTGTCCATTCACATTGTCTGTAACTTTAAGACGAGATTACCTGTAAAGACTCACATTCCAACCATTATTTTGTAAATTGTATTTTTGTCTTTATATTCCCTGTTTGTGAACAAAACTCCCACTCACCTGATGAAGGAGCAGCGCTTTGAAAGCTAGTGGCTTTTGCCACCATATAAACCTGTTGGACTTTAGCCTGGTGTTGTGAGGCTTCTGACTGTGTTTACCCCAGTCCAACACCAGCATCTCCACATCATAATCAGCGACATATCCCAGGGATGGCACTTGCAGCCACATCCTTTAGGTGTAAGATGGGCGCTGTGGCTCCACTTCAATCTCAAGCACAAGAATGAATCTTAAACTTGAGGTATTCGAGGTTCATGGACCTTTGCATCGCCCTCACTCACCCGCTACGATTCCTGTGGCAGACAGGACAGAAAAATTCCATCCACAATCTCCCAACTTAGAAGCCACGAGGCTACTAACTTAGCCAACTCTGGCTGTTGCTTCAAATTATAGAACCGAACTACACTAAAGATTGTCCAGCCCATTATTTCTGTACCAGCTCAGACCCACTCCCCAAACCCTCTTTGTAGTCATATGATTTCAGTGCATCCAACTGTACACTCTGTTTTGAATTTTTACAATAAAATTCAGTGAAATGGTACATTTGAATAGAAAACAACAAAGGGAAAACTGCAAATGCAGCAACGTTAAATAAGACCAGAAAGATTGATAACAGGTTAGTGAGAACAAACAGGTTGCGATTTATTGTGGGTGCAGAGTTGTGCAGTGACCACAGATCTTTATTGCTATTCTGATGCAGTTCTGTGGTTGGCTAATTTCTTCGCAGCAAAAACCAGAACCAACTTGTTCAGAAAATTCAAATGAGTTCAAATCACATAGGCATCTGCTTCCAGTGTCCAATGAACTAGACCGTTCCCTGATTCTTCACGCTGAAACGTGCCATCAAAGAAATCAACAACAGAACATTATCAAAATAAATATACTTCATAAACTACATAAGGAGTATTCATTATTTATTAAATAATTTGTTCTTCTATGTTTACCATTTTCATTGCGTAGGACGCAATTATAGGAAAAAGAATCCTTTCATTACTGCTCTCAGCTTAATTCTCTGAAATTGTTTCCAGTGACTCAAGGTAATTTGAACAAAGTTAAACTAACTCCGGTGCAAACAGTGGAACACAATTATCAGACAGTGCTGCAGGAGTTGCTAAACCTGAAGTACACGTGGGATTTCTGTTGTTTTAATTATTTTTTTATGCTTATTCAGTTGTCAATAATAACTCAATATAAGAAAAGAAGCCTGTTCTGTTTGTGACTGTCCAATAGCAGACTCTGCTAGTGACAATTGCAATGTATTTGCTGTGTTGGGTGCTACTTGGTTTGGTGGCCTGTGTGTTTGCCAAAGACGGTCTAAATTGCAGACTTCAAAGAAGATTTAATTTGCCGGAACTCGCACAGGATGGGGATATCATCATTGGTGGCATTTTTCCCATTCATTATAGAGGAGTGCCTGCTGAAACTTCCTACCAAATGCGACCAGAGACACCGAGCTGCTTAGAGTGAGTGTGACCTTCTTGTGATGCTATTGAGTAAAAATGGAGGAACAGATAGAGACTCAAAGAGATTTCAGGAAAAAGATCAAACAGAGTAGGTCCAAACTTACTGAAGGCAGAGAAGGGGAAGGAGTGCACTGAGACAGGGGTCAGAGCCACAGAGCTCCAAAGGAGATGTTGTTATGAAGGGGAAGCATTTACAATGAATGTACATTTCCGTTATCTCTAAACTAACTTTTCGATCAAATAAATACGAATTCATGTCTGGCACAATCAAGAAATGAGCTGCACTATTTACTTTTCATTTCATTAATATGCTTTAGCTACTCATACCCTTACTCCGTATTTTCTTGAGAGAATGAAAAATGTCATTGTTATATAATGGGCGGCACGGTGACACAGTGGTTAGCACTGCAGCTGCACAGTGCAAGGAGCCCACAAAGGTTCAATTGCTGGCTTAGGACATTGTCTGTGCGGAGACTACACGTTTTCCCCATATCTGGGTGGGTTTCCTCCGGCTGCTCTGATTTTCTCCCAGAGTATGAAAGACATGCTGGTTAGATATATTGGCCATAATAAATTCTGCTTCAGTGTACCCGAACAGGCGTCAGAGTTTGGCAAATAGGGGATTTTCACAGTGACTGCATTGCAGTGTTAATGTAAGCCTACTTGTGACAATAATACATAGAAAATACAAAATATAAATTAAATGTATGTTCTCAGTATGCCTTGATGGGTGTAACAGTGTATAAAAGACCCGGATAGATAAATACTTATGAATATGTGCCTTTTTCATGCTTTTGTTTCTGACAGTTTTAACCTGAGAGCTTTTCGCTGGGTTCAACTGATGATCTTTGCTATTGAAGAAATTAATAATGACCCGACGCTTCTCCCCAACATCACGCTGGGCTATAAGATTTACGATTCCTGTGCCACCCCAACTTTGGCGATTCGAGCGGCCCTGGCAGTTCTTAATGGTCAAGAAGAAAATGTGACACTTTTGAAATGTAGTGAAGGCTCATCAGTGCATGCAGTGATTGGTGATGCGGGCTCCACACAATCCATAGCAATTGCCA
This sequence comes from Sphyrna mokarran, assembly GCA_024679065.1. Classification (NCBI taxonomy): domain Eukaryota; kingdom Metazoa; phylum Chordata; class Chondrichthyes; order Carcharhiniformes; family Carcharhinidae; genus Sphyrna; species Sphyrna mokarran. The sequence goes on along the minus strand of JAGIQG010000003.1, from coordinate 8,348,699 downwards.
GGACGGTGGGTCCTTTCGGAATACCAGTGGTAAGCAACAAAACATTTAACATGAAACTGTTTGTCAGTAGCATCGAGGTCAAGTGATGCCCTTCAGAGTCTCTCATTATGCACTAAAGCTCATTCAAACTGAGATTAGGAGGCAACCTTTCTGGTTTGGAATTCCATTTTCAAAATGAGATGCAAGAGGATTTGAGAGGAGAGAAAATTATACAAGTTCTGAAATTCGATGCAGGCAATATTCAGTTTAAAACAATTTGTTATTTTAAATTCCTCTTAATGTTATTACTGGTTCTCAACACTCAAATGAATTCTTAAAGTAGAGATGGACGCATTCGAGTCCTGCTAAATAAATCTTAGTGTACAAATGGATTCAGTGACAAAGTGCAACGACCGCTGTGAAATCTGTATTTAAACCCAATACACAGAAACAGAATTAGTGTCTTCCCTCTTTTCTGGCTGGCAGCATTCTGTGTGAAATTGATTAGTTTCAGTTCCTGATACAACCACACAGCCCATACTTACCCCTCTTCTAATCTCACCTGTTATCTAGTACTAGAAACGAAAGGGATGAGACTGGTTTATTGATCTTTGAAGGTTTGCGCTAAGGTACAGTGTTAAGGCAAAACAGGGAGAGCTTTAATCTGTTTAATCTGAGATTTTGACATTGCCAAACGATTTCTGAAAGGAAAAGATTATCTGTTTCCAGGCGCGAATATCCATCTCACTGCTACCCGGAAAAATTCCTACTGTCATACATTTTTTAATAGACTGTAGCTGACAAATTACAATAATTAATAATAGCGATCAAGGACAGAAAGCGTTAATTTGACACTCCTTTCTCCACTGGTCAGAGTTGAGTAGGAGCTTCTTAAAATAAGGAAAGGACCGACAAATCTGAAATGAGATAAATCATTTTCACACAGCAAGTGGTTCAGGCCTGGAACGCACTGTTTTGAAGTGTGATGGAGGCGGGTTCAATGGAAGCATTCGGGAGGGCATTAGATTATTATTTGAATAGAAATAATATACAGCAGTATGGGGAAAAAGCAGGAAAATGGCCCGAAGTCATGATGCTCGCTTAGAGAGCCAATGAAAACATGATGGGCCAAATGGCCTCCTGCTCCATAATAATTTTCTGATTCTGTGACATTTTTACATTTTCCTTAGTTGCAAATTTGGACAAATGTGTGGCTGATTATTGTTACAAATGTATGTATGTGAGCCAATCAATTAGGGATGCTAAGATTAGATTTAAGTGGCATGACAAGACCCTGATGGATTTCACTCCCATTGAATTCAGGGGAATTTCAATGGGATGAGACCATTTATCAGTCGGCCAATCCACAATTTTACGTTGTGGCAGCAAATTGAAAATCTGCTTCTTTGTGAATGAACAGTTTGAAGGCCAGGCTTTTTAGAAGATAATATAATATTGAAATAAAAGTTAAATCTCTTCTTGATGTTTTCACAGATTAGCTATTTTTCTTCCTGTGTGTGCCTGAGCGATAAAAAGGAATTTCCCACTTTTTTCCGGACTGTACCCAGTGATTATTTCCAGGTCGCAGCGTTTGTGCAGCTGGTGAAACATTTTGGTTGGACCTGGCTGGCAGCGTTCGGATCCGATGATGATTATGGCCGCCTGGGAATTTCAGCCTTCGTGGAACAAGTAACTAAAATTGGAGCCTGCGTCGCTTTCTCGGAATATCTTCCCAAAGTTTACGACAAAAAGAAAATCTTGCATCAAGTCGAGCTCATTAAAAAGTCAAAAGTCAAAGTTATTCTTGTCTTTTCTCCCGAGATAGACCTGAACTTCTTGGTGGAAGAACTCGTACACCAGAATGTCACTGGATTGCAATGGTTGGCAAGTGAAGGCTGGAGCACAGCAGCATTGCTCTCAAAAGCGGCTAATTCTGATGTTATGGGTGGGACATTGGGCTGGGCAATTCGTAGAACTGATGTTCCAGGGATTAAACAGTTCCTGGTTAGACTCCATCCAAATAATTATCCAGGCAATGAATTCATTAAGCAGTTTTGGGAAGCTGTGTTTCACTGCACATGGACAGAGTACAACAGCACGGAGAAAACAAGGCTTGGGCCTTTAGAACATGAATGCACTGGACAAGAAGATTTAACAGTTGCCCAAAATGCATTTACTGATGTATCACAGTTGCGAGTTTCATATAATACATATAGAGGTGTTTATGCTGTGGCCCATTCCATACATAATATGTTACAGTGTAAAGATGGCCAAGGGCCATTTGTCAATAAAACATGTCCAGATATTTCAAAACTTAAACCTTGGCAGGTAAGTTATATTTTATTTAAACTTACATTCATCCATTCTACAAATTACATGAGGTTAAAATTCTATTGAATGTACCTAGCAATGCCCTGTCAGATTACACAGGATGACATGGGATATAGAACACAGAAATAGATCATTCAGCCCAACCAGTCTATGCTAGAGTTTATGTTCCACATGTGCCTCCTCCCACATTTCCTCATCCAAACTTGCCATCGTAATCCTTCTCCTATATATTCCTGTTCAATTTGTCCTTAAATGCTTCCAAACCTTTTGCTTCAACACTGCCTAATGGTTTGATTTGATTTCTTTTATTAGTGTCACATGTATTAGGATGCAGTGAAAAGCATTGTTTCTTGAACACATTGTGGACAAAGCTTTTTTCTTAATTCTTCACTGGCAAGGCCAGCATTCGTTACTTCTCCGTAATTCTGCTTCAAGCTCGCTTGCTGACCATTTCAGAGGGCAGTTAAGAGACAATCAAATTGCTATGGATCTGGAGTCACATGTTGGCCAGAATGGTAGATATCCTTTCCTAAAAGGTCAGATGAGCTTTTATCACAAAAAAGGTAGCTTCATAGTAACCATTACTGAAACTAAATCTATATTTCAAATTTATAAATGGAATTTCAACAGCTCTACTGGTAGGATTTGAACCCAGGCCTTCACTGCACAAAGCTAGGCACTCAGATTATTAGTGCATTGACATTGCCACTGCACCACCTCCCAGCCTGTTAAGTGCAGCTCAATTTTCCAGGATCACAGTTTTTTGCTTTTGTATCACTATTATCTAAAATAAGTAACATGGTTATTTACTTCATTGCTATCTGTGTGAATCCACTATATTCAAATTGTCTTCCTTGTTTCTCATATTACAAATCCAACTAAATCTCAAGCCTGTGTAATTGATTATAGAGTATTTAAAGACATCTTGGTTGGAATTTTCTGACCATTCATGCCAGGAGGATTTTCCCGCCTTGCTGCAGTAAATGGAGATTTGGTTTATCACCAAAATCTTCACCTTCACTGCAATGGGAGCATGGCATGAATGGGCAGTAAGACCGTACCCAAAGACTTTGTGAGAAGAACGATAGAAATGGGAAACATTCTTTATTATGAGGCCAATTAGATACCAATTACTGTCAGGTATTTCAGTTTCTCTGAAATTAGCAGTAAATAACTGATTTTTTTTTCTCTTACAACATAAAATTTGAAATAAATATTCTACCTGGGTGCCCAATTGTGATACCTTATATCCAGTAGATACATTTGAAATCTTTTAGAATTTCAGATTAGGCTGCAGCCAGACTAATTTACTGATTTGAAACAAATAGAAGTGGGAGGGAAAGAGGAGTCTAGTTGGATTTGGCAGCAATCAAATTTTAAACAAAGCTCCATGCATTAACAAAATGTGAATGGAAGCACTCTACTCTTCACACAGCACTAAATATCCTCCAAAATGAATTTAGAGAGTTGCCAGGAGTTCCAGTTTTGGGCTATCAGATCACTGGGCAGAATTAAAAATAGTCCTGACAATTTTTGTGTTTCAAAGAAAGAAAGAACCTGAGTTGATGCCACACTATTCATGCCAATAAAATATTATTGAAGTAAATTTACTTGTGTAAAGTAGCAACACCATTACAGCAATTTCCCAGGAAGAGCAACAGAATAAATGACCTCAGCAGTGGTTTCAGTTATTGGTTAAGGAATAAATATTGCCATGACGTCAGGGGAACTCATCTGCTCTCATTCAAATAGTGTGATGTGATCATTTGCTTCCACTTCAGAGGACAGATATCTATCAGAAAGATGACATCGCCAATGGTGAAGCAGTTCCTTGATACATCACTGGAGTCTCAGTTGAGGTTATGTGGTCAGGTTCTGGAATGGGGACCCAGAACTCATAACAGAGACAAATGACTAAAAGACACATACAGCCACTCCAAACTCAGTGCAGTTTGGAGCATAACCTCAGCAACATCACAATGTTGGTTCTAAATATTACAGGTATCGCAGTAAAACCATAATGTTCTGTGATTTCTTTGCAAAGGTTCTTTATTACTTAAAGAAGGTGGAATTCACCACTGCATTTGGAGATGAAGTGAGATTCGATGCCAATGGTGATCCTCTAGCATCTTATGATCTCCTGAACTGGCAGCTGGCAGCAAATGGGAACATTGAGTATGTTAAAGTTGGCCAGTATGATGCATCTGTCGGTGCAGGGAAAGAACTTATTCTAGAGGAAGAACACATAGTGTGGAGTGGTGGACAAAAAATGGTAAGGCACAAGTATGTAAATGACTTATTTAGTGCAACTAAAAGTTTGCTTGACAAAAGTTATCATAGATGTAAGTGTTACATTCGGCAACAACCTAATATTCACCATTGTAACAATGGGAAAACAAAAGCTGTTCACATAGAATGAGAAATTCAGAGATTGTGGATCTTATCATAATGAGAGAGGCCCAGTTTGAGAAAAGACAGAAACATTCAGGCAGATATAAAGACAAAAGAGACAGATTTGGAAGTTTGTACTGAGTGTAATTGGATCTTGACTTTGTGCAATATTATAAATCAGGTGAAAGTGAGTTGGCAGCCCATTTTACAACTCTCCCTATTTTAATGCTGCTGAGAATCAATACCAATCTGCCAACTTGCTGCTTCCAATCTGCATCACACAAAGTTGAGGTCTACCTCAATGAGAACCAGAAACAAAACGAATCTGAACAAAGGCAGAATCAGATAGAGAGATGATGGCAACAGAGATTTTGATTAATTTCTGGAGTTTCTAATGATTACTGCAATCTGCAATGTACAACAGCAAAAGCTATCACGTAATCAATGTACCAAACGTCAGCATATTTTTGTACGTATGACGGGTAATGAAACAAATGTCAGAATTTCTTTCCAGGTTAAAGAAATCTTAGGGGCAATTCTCCCAAAAGTGTTGAATTGGTGTAAAAACTGATCTACTTCATGACTGTTTTCTCAGTTCAACTTCTCATTCGAATCTCCCCAATCTGCACATTGCAGATGTCACAATCATGAATCTGGGGCAGGGCCTATTTGCATCGGAATCTGACATTTCTGAAGCTCTGCACATCCGAAGCGGCCTGAATTTGTCAGTTTCCCTGTTTACTGGCCATCTCAATCGCTGGTCAGGCCAGGAACCCTGCAGTGCTGCCCTTCCAACACTCCCCCACCCTCACAGCCTGGTCGCAGCCCCCACAACAATTCCTGGGCCAGCCCTGAAACCTCCCTCCTTCAACCGAAGAGTTCCAATGTCCAACCCAACATTGCCCCCCTCCCTCACCCCCACAAGGTGATAATATTCCCGCTTACCCAGGAAGAATTGCCGCCCTTGCTGACTGCCCCCAGCCCCGTGGAGTCAGACCACCCCCATGGAAGGCATGCCTGACCCCCAAAACACGCTCCTAGCTGAACACCACACCCCAGCCTGCCCTGATCGCTGGGGTCCTTCCAGCCCATACCAATCCCGATGCAGAACGGCAGCATAACCTCCACCAATTGCCCCTAGGCCCCTTCCCACAATAGCCCCACGTCCTTGACACTGCCCGATGCCCCATAGGCAGTGCCAATGTGCCCCCTCAGAATGGGCACTTTGCCACTTGGGCAGTGCCAGGGCACAGGCTGGCACTTCCAGGTTGCCCATGCCCAGGAGGCATCATGCCCACCAGTCTGAGACCCTCGGGGGCCTCGATTGAATCCCATTGGTCTCCCTCTCATTCCCCGAATATGGCGAGCTACTCTCAACCCCGCCAGAATGAAGTCCTGCTGGTGGGACAAGAGATTCAATTGGGATCGGTAAGTTCCCAATCATGACATTTAAAATACATTTAAAATATGTAATGACATTTAAAATATACTTACCTGCCTTCCCGCCTGCGTGGTCTGGTCTCTGTTCTCCGGATCTAGGAAATGCACGTGCATTCCTGGCACATGAACAAATCCCGGAACAAGGCCGGCGACCCGCACCTCCCACCCTGACCCACCAGAAATGTTATGGGTCGGGATGGGAGAATCGTCCCCCTTATTTATAAACCAGCATAAAATATGCACAAATATAATATAATAGAATCTTACTGTTCATTTCACATCCAGGTCATTGAGTCAAAGTGCAGTGAAACCTGTCAACCTGGAACAAGGAAAGGAGCTAGAGTTGGGCAGCCAATTTGTTGTTATGATTGCATACCCTGTGCTGAAGGTGAAATTAGTAACCAAACTGGTGTGTATATCTATCTGTATAACTATTCATATGTGTCTGTCTATTTATTCATTTATCTACATCTGCTTAGCTATATATGCAAATTTATCTATCTATCAGTATCAGTCTGCCTAGTCACGTATCAATGACCTTGGGGGCAAGATATATATTAATTGGTTTCATGATCTATCTACTTGGATCAGTGATCTTATGGCCTTAAAAGGCTGCTCCATAGCAGTGTCATAATACATCATGTGGATCTTACATTCATCCTCTTATTGAAAAGTATGAGGATAAAATTACTTTTGGGAAAATATAGCAAAATGGAGCAGAATAAATTGGATGTCTGTTTTCCACACCACCATAATCCCTTTCCCAAGGCTCCTTAACTTCCATGTGCAATGTTACATAAGAACAGAAGAAATAAGAAATAGGAGCAAGAATTGACAACATGGTCCCATGAGCCTACAATACCATTCAATAATATCAGACCTGATCTTCAGTCTCAGCTCCATTTTCCCTTCAACTTACACTATCCACAATCCTTTGAAATCTAAAATCTAATATGCTGATGTCTACTAATTGACTGAGAATCCACAATTCTCTGGGCCAGTAAACTCCAAAGACTCCCAACCCGTGCAGTGAAGAAAATTCTCCTCATCTCATGGGAGTTTTGGCAGCCAGGACAGAAGAAAGTTCTCCATTGTCCCTCTTCTCAAAGCTAGCTCCCTCAACCGGCAGCGTATGTAAGTTGAATAAGTAATCCCCTATCATAACCTATCCCACTTTCCCAAAATCCCACAAACAATCCCAACAGTTTTTGCTTTTGGTGCTTTATGCATGTTAAGTCTTCACCCAACACTGGGTGAACACCAGCTGTGGTCGCTAAGTAGCACTGACTGCCCATTAACTGTTTCAAGAAGCAGGAAGGCAGCTGGGCCACCACACATCACCACCCCCACAATTAAATAGCACCTTCCCCCCATCGTCTGGAGGAGGTCAATAAACTCCATCCTTGTTTCCAGCAGCTTCATGCCACTGATTTTCCTCCAGTGTATTTCATTTTGAGCCATGTGAGGTAGATACAAATAAGATTCATTTCATTTGTGAAACACTCAATTGAGTGGGAAGAAACTTAGAGGAGGTAAATATTGCACTGTTCATATCTGCTCAGAGGACAGGAAATATTGCAGAATGTAGATGAAAATAATCAATTTAAATTCCACAGTACATAGATATTTCCAGATCATGGAATCCTGCAGTGTAGAATGTGGACAATCAGCCCATTGTATCCCTGTTGGCTGTTTGAAGATTTATCCAACTCATTTACACCCTTGCTCTATCATCAAGCTCTGAATTTTCTCCTGTTAAGATTTACCCAATTCTTTGGGAAGTTAATATTGAATCTAATTTCACAGTGTATTATCAATCATAATATATATTGTCAGATTAAATAGTACCCTCCATTTGTGTTTTTGTCAATTCCATTAAGTCTGCAGATGTTGAGTAGTGTTAACTCTTGGTGGGAACTGTTTCTCCTTCTTAAATCAACCAAAAATTTTCATGGTTTTGAACACCTGTATTAAATCTCTTCCTAATCTCTCTGCTTGAAGGAGAACAATTCTGGTTTTGCAAATCTCTCCACTTTAAAATATTTGAGCAGATAAGCCTGCACTTTGCATTAATGAGATTTGACAACCAGCTGAGTAAGTAACCTAGCCAGTATTAAAAGGCACAAATAGGTTTAGCAATCCCATCTGATTATGTGCAACTAGTTTAAGTTGCAGCTGATCAGTGGAAGAGCAAACCAATCCAAACTGACAAATTTGAGTAAAGATTGCAAACTTTTAAGAGAGTTTAGGTGTGTTCTGTCTATAAGGTAAGATGCTTGACTAATCAGGTTAAACAGATAAAATTGGGGAAAAGACTTTCAAACCCTACTCAACATAGACTTGATGGATCAATTGGCTTCCTTCTATGCTGTAGGATCCAATACTTCTCTGCATCATATCCTGATTGTTGAATGGGAAACATTGGTCAGGAATTTACAATGGTAGAAATTCTTCATGAAGCATTATCAAACATCATGAAGGGAAATCATGGGTGGCACAGTGGTTAGCACAGCTGGTAAGGTGCATTGGCCATGTTAAATTCTCCCTCAGTGTAAGCAAACAAGCATCAGAGCATGTCAACAAGCAGATTTTCGCAGTAACTTCATGCCAGTGTTAATGTAAGCCTACTTGTGACTGATAAATAAACTTAATAGCCAGACTATTTAATTGGGGTGACACAGTAGCTAGCAGTGCTGCCTCGTAACACCAGGGCACAGATTTAACTGTGACCTCGGGTCACTCTCTGTCTGTGGAATTTGCACATTCTCCCCATGTCTGTGTGGATTTCTTCTGGGTACACCAGTTTCCTCCCACAGCCCACAGATGCAGAGGTTAGGTTGATTGGCCATGCTAAATTGACCCTAGTGTCAGGGGATTGGCAGGTTAAATTTGTGGGGTTACGACAACAGGGCCTGGGTGGAATTGTGGTCAATGCAGACTTGATGGGCTGAATGGCCTCCTGCACTGTAGGAATTCTGTGATTCTAAATAAGTTTTTGGGGCTGGTTATATGTCTGCTGTTTGATAAATAGCAATAGATTTGTGTTGAAATTTGTTGGAAAATATTCTGTGTTGTTTTCTGCAGATTCAGTGGACTGTTTGGCATGTCCCTCAGATTACTGGTCAAACCTAGAAAGAGACACATGCATTCTCAAGGAAATTGAATATTTGTCATTTGGAAGCACCATGGGAATCATATTAACAACACTATCCTTAGTTGGTACTTGTATATCACTGGCTGTTATTGCTGTTTTCTACCATTACAAGAGTACCCCAATTGTCAAAGCAAACAATTCTGAGTTAAGTTTCCTTCTTTTATTTTCATTGATACTCTGCTTCCTCTGCTCCCTTCTCTTCATGGGTCAACCTACCATCTGGTCCTGCATTTTGCGACATACGGCATTCGCTATTATATTTGTCCTTTGCATTTCTTGCATCCTTGGGAAAACTATGATGGTATTAATGGCATTCAGTGCAAAGCGTCCAAACAATGATATGACAAAATGGTTTGGCCCTCTACAGCGAAGACTAGCCATATTTTCTCTGCCATCAATTCAAGTTGTGATATGTATTCTTTGGTTGACCTTATCGCCCCCATATCCTGCAAAGAATACTGAACATGACAGTGCAACCATTATATTAGAATGTGATGTGGGGTCAGCAGCAGCCTTCTATTCTGTGTTGGGCTACATAGGTTTACTATCTGCCATGTGCTTTGTTCTTGCATTTCTAGCACGTGAGTTGCCAGATAGCTTCAATGAAGCAAAGTTTATCACCTTCAGCATTCTGATTTTCTGTGCTGTTTGGGTCACTTTCATTCCTGTTTACATCAACTCTGGAAAGCACACAGTAGCTGTTGAGATATTTGCCATATTGTCATCCAGTTTTGGTTTGCTTACCTGTATATTTGCTCCTAAGGTTTATATCATTCTAGTGAAACCAGAACTGAACACCAAGAAACATTTAATGGGCAAGCCACCCGGTAATAAAGTTTGAATGCTAGAAGATTAATAAACTTCCAAAGGCTTGTCCAAAAATAAAGCATAGAAATGTCCTGACTTTTATTTACTACAATGCTAAAGTTAGTATTTTTTACATAATGGCTGTAGAATTGAGAAGATTCCTTGGAGAATGTATGAGTGCAAATGTGTGAGTGTTTGTTGAGTCTTCCCTTTCTCAATCCTATTTAAGCAGTGTCCTGACAGGGTGAACTCTGACAGCTCTGTGACTGGCATCTTCATTCCTGTCTGTAGCTGTAAAAATTTGAAGTGGGCTCCAAAATTAATGGTCTGCAAAAGAGGAAGTGAAACCAATTCTTCCCTTTGAAGAAACCACAGCTATCAATCAGGCAAACAATGTGGTTAGGAACAATGAGATGCACTTAGGTATAAAGGGAGAAGTAAATAAACACATCTAATAAAAGCAAACTATTGCAGATGCTGGAATCTGAAACCAAAAGAAAATATGCTGGAAAATCTCAGCAGATCTAGTCAGATCTGTAGACAGAGAAAAGAGCTGCTGTTTCAAGTCAAAGATGATCCTTTGTCAAAGCTAAAAGACATAGAAAGAGGGAAATTTCTGTACTATAGGGTGAGGGATTGAAAGATGAATCATAGCCACAAAATCAAGGGGAAGACTTAATAGCCATTCACACTTTCTACTCTCTCTATGGACTGTGAGAAGCGCAGTTCTTGAATAAACCCTATTGTTCCTGTGGCTTGTTTTTCCAAGTGACTTCTTTGGAGCTTTCTCCCCAGTAGTGTCAGACTTAACAGTGAGGGAACAGCTCTGTGAAGATTACAAGCTTCTCCATGATGCAGGGTGCCATTCATGGAATGCTTGTCACCTTGCAGACATCACATATCAACTCTTCACAATGCTGAAATAGAAATGTTTAAAATTTAAAGTTTTAAACTTTTTACTTATTAGTCACAAGTAAGGCTAACATTAACACTGCAATGAAGATCACCGTGAAAAAATGGACTCCATTTGATCAACTTCCAACTACTGTGCGAATATATCCAGCGCATCATATAGATCAGTGCCCAGTATCCTGGCAAGAGAGCTGATATACTGGATTTATCCTCAAGGCAGGTAATGGGAGTTGGAATATTCCCAGCTGTGCCAGCTCCTGCTCCAGAGAAAATACCCACAAGGGTGGGATTTTCATTGTGAGAGTGTGTGGGGAGTGCAATTGGGTCAGCCAATCCAGGAAAAATTTGGGAGACAACCACAGGGGCCACTAGGATTGAAAATGGGCTATTTAAAAGTTCCACCTCAGTGATTGAAACTTTGTCTCAGTTATAATAAGAACAGAAAGATCCTCCAACCCTTACCCACCTCATGCATCATCCATACCACCTCATGCCCCTGCACCCACCTCCTATGCCCCTCATGCCCCATACCATCCCTACAGACACTCATGAAAGGACAAATCAGTCATGTTTATTGTCCACTCCGCTCTCTAATGGTCTCAGTTGCATAATATTTACATTTGGTTGTCAGGAGGGGGCCATCATTGTGGGATTACCCCAGGACACTCACATTTCTGGGACTCATACATGACGAAGAACCATCCAGAATGAGATAGTGGTCCATGCTGATGGAGCCAGACAAAGGCAGGAGACAATGGAGATTAAACCAAACTTGGGCAAGAGACACAAAATGAACAATAGTCGAATTAGCCCCAAATTCGCACTCCATCTTGTCTTAAAGTCAATACAATGACAAGTGCATAGTTGTTGGCACTACTGCCTCACTGCGCCAGGGCCCTGTGTTCAATTCCTGACTTGGCTCACTGCCTGTGGCGAGTTTGCACATTCTTCCCATGTTGGCCTCCAGATACTCTGATTTCCTTCACAGTCCAAAAGACGTGCTGGCTAGGTGCATTGGCCATTCAAGGATTGTGGCAACTAGGGAGTTTTCACAGTAACTCCATTGCAATGTTAACATAAGCTTACTAATGACACTAATAAATAAACTTATACTTTAAGTCTGCTACGGATTGCCTTGTAGTGTAGATTTTTACCACTGTTTTCAGGAGGGAGACCATTGGAGAGACATACAAATACGTACATGTGGAATGGATCTATGCCACGTGTAAAATAAGTACGTATTTCTGGGAATGTTTCAAATGCTTCAAACAAGTCAAGAGGAATAAATGTAATGTGTTCAAAAATAAAGCCAATTACATATGCTGCCTATCTCATCAGTGAAACTCACTGAGGGTACATTAGATTCCTTCACTGTAAATTGTCCACAATGACTTATAATGCTTATTTCATTATGCTGTTTCTGCATAATGTTAGCATTGTTATGAGCCAGCTTTAATAAGTCACTAAATTTGTATTTTTAAGAAGTATTTGCCATGCAGTGGTCAATCCAGTGACAGATTTTGAATATCTGTCAACAGAGGAATATGTGAAAGTTTGAACACAAAGTCTGTATTGTTACCACGTGAACACCAGAGGGATTTTCCCATCCGGCTGCAGTGAACAGAGAATCAGCTGGGTGCCAAATTCTCCAGTGCAGAGGAGGTTTACCAGGATGCTGCCTGGTACAGAAGGTATGAGTTACAAGGAGAGGTTAGGCAAATTGGGGCTATTTTCCTCAGAAAGACGTAGACCTAGAGGAGATCTAATAGAGGTGTACAAGATTATGAAGGGTATAGGTAGAGTAAACAGGGTTAAGCTTTTTCCTAGGATGGACTCAAATAGCACAAGGGGTCAGGGGCTTAGGCTGAGGGAGGTAACGTATAATTTGGATGCTAAAGGGAGATTTTTTGCACAGAAGGTGGTGGGGGTATGGAATGCACTGCCAAGTAAAGTGGTGGAGGCAGGCACTCTGGAGTTATTTAAGAGATACTTAGAGGGGCACATGAACAGAATGGGAATGGAGGGATATAGAAAACTGATTTAAAATAGGGATCATAAGCCTTGGGAGTTCCCTGGGAAGTGTGTAAATTGTTGATGATATTGATGTATTTATGTTATCCTGCAGGTACTTCGATCCGCCTTGTTGTCTAACAAGGGGCATACACACGATGGGTCGTAAGAGGGCTGCTCTTGGATTTTTCGAGAGTAAATTAGTGTTTCACATCGTTAGTGTACGCTTGAATTGGACCATTTGATGGGCAACATGACAGTTCAGTGGCTATCGCTGTGCTGTGCAGATACATGGATTTGGGTCTGTGTCTGTGGGAGTTTGCGCATTCTCCCCGTGCTTGCGTGGGTTTTCTCCGGGTCCTCCGGTTTCCTCCCACATCCCAAAGATGTGCTCTTAGGCTGATTGGCAAAACAAATTCTCCCTAAATTGTCTCAAATTTGGTTCTAATGCACAGATGTATAAACATTGACAGGGATGATAGGGATCATGGGTAAAATGGGAACATCGAGGTGGCGGCGCGGGCTCACTGGGCCGAAGGGCCTGTTTCCCATGGCTGTTTTGTTCTTTTTGTTGTTCTTTTGTTCTTTGTTCATTGCAGTAGGCACATGGTGTGAATGGCCAGTAAGATTGTGCCCAAACAGAGAATGCAGAAGTCTGTGGAAAAAGAAACAAAGATGCTGCAGGTCGATGGTTCCTGAACTGCTGAGAAATTGTTTGGGAAACTCATTTTAAAAACAAAGAAACGAGAAAGACAAAAAGAAAGAAACAGAATTCTCATTTTGTTGAAAGGTTACACCCTGTTATTTGTGAAAAGTTCATTTCCCAGCCTTCAAATGGGTGGAAATTTTGCATTTTAAACTCAAATGGAACAAACTGCTGAAAAGTGCAAGGCCATGTTCCAGTGATGGTGAGAAATAAACAAATCCCACTCGGGTGTGTGTAAAGAGAGAGAAAATTCCCTGTAATCCAGGCACTCACCATAACCGTCTGGGGGAAATACTGGAGATTGAAACTACAGCTGCCTCAGACAGACCTACAAAACTGTTTGGAAATACACAATGGGTGAAGTTTCTTTGTGCACCACTGGTAGCCGCTAGAGAGAGATTGTAGACAGGTGGATCTAGAAAGCCTTCAGCACATGACAGAAGCTGAAGGCTGTTCTTGCTCTTCCTCTTTTGGAATAAGGTTGGAGAAGTCAACTCGACCAGAAACCTACCAGCAAACCGAGACCTCGTAGTAATTGCAATATCCTCGACATCTGACAGCATCCAAGAAAACCTATGTCGGCCACAGCATTTAAAAGCTACCCCTCCAGAGCAACCAATGGGCAATTAACCTGATGTTATTTCAACTTTTGTTGTTAGAATTGTGTGTGTGTGTGTGTGTGTGTGTGTGTGTGTGTGTGTGTGTGTGTGTGTGTGTGTGTGTGTGTGTGAGAGATGCCCAGAGAGGAGTTTCCCTTCCCACGTCTCCCATCTTTGTAACATCAGCTACTTCAGCTTGGGAAGGGCATGTCCTGGTAAAAAGAAATTGGAGAGTTGGCTCTCCCATTCTCACCTGGTGGTAACAATCTCTATTACAAGTTTCAAATCCTCAGAATGTGCCAAAGTGCTGCATAGCCAACATAGGACTTTTGAAATGTGGACCCACTTCTGAAGTGAGTCAAGAAGGCAGCGGGTATGCACACAGCAAGATCCCACAACAGTAATGCAATAAAGCGCAGGATGCATGTTTTAATGAGTAAGGTTAAGAGAGTGCATAAATTGAATACATTTTATTGCTTCTTTTTTTTTTAACTTTGAAATGAGGATGAATGTCATTTCATTTCTTTGGAATGCGGATGTTTTACGAGGCTATGCCATTTTATTTTTGAAAAAAAAATGTGTTTGGCTTTCAGCTGACTAGAAATATTGTAATTTGTACTTGGGCAGAGCAATTGCTTAAAACACAAGGCTATATTCAAAGATTGGGGTGAAAAAAAACAACAAATGAAGAGAGAGGTATTTACTATAATCTGGACATCCATCAAAACTTAGAACTATTGAAGAAAGAGACATTAAAAACACACCGTACTGGACGTTGTTTTAGTGACATTGTTTAAAGGATACTTTTTAACCAGGACACTAAAGACATTTTTAAACAGCAAGGACAAGATATGTCCTGATTATCAATTGCAGTAATATTGTAAATGCCTTTTATTAAAGCAGACCAATAGGTGATTAAATTGGTTAAAAATACAGGACGAAAGAATTTTTTTATGTAGTGCTACAGCCAACAATCTGGGCATATTCTTCTACTGGGAGTGGAAGCCAGTATCTGCATGAATTGATGTTCAGTTATCAGACTCAACTTACGCTTCCAGATCCAACGGCAGGGTTTTACAGCCCTTTCCACTAACTGGATCCTCAGATCTCACTAAAGGTGGCCGCCCTCCACCCCACCCCCATAGTGGGCTCCCCAGCACTGGGACAGGCGAGGCATACAAAACGCTGTAGATATTGCCAGACCAGGAGATCCTGCCCACAGCTCACGGCAAGGCCATCCCTATTGCCAGAAAACCCATCGCTGGCCAGGAAGAGGTGGGGGAGGAGAGGAGACCTGCCGATGTGTCTGTTTGATCATGAATAACGCAGCCATGTGCATGTTGGTTAAAATGTTCTCTATAATGGAGAACCACTCTTCTTTTGGCCCCTTGCCAACATTAAGCCAGTCAACTTAATCAGGGCATTGGCAGAAAAGTAAGGCCTTAACCCCTGTTTCAGCAGTCAGTATGATTATGGTTGCTCCATTTGCCTCTACTGCAATTTCTTGCCTCTAGTTTTAAGGTTGTGCATCTTTATTCTGGCCTCCTCACCATCTGAGGAACACATTTCCCTCTGTGTACAAAATCCTTTTAAGCTTCTTAAACATTTCGCTGGGCTCATTACTTGATCTTTTATATTGGAGAGACTGCAAGTATAGTCTCTGTAACCCGTCTTGATAATCTGGCAATCTTTTTTCCCAAAACCATTCTGGTGAAATATCTCTGCATGGTGGAATGTCTGTCAAATGCTAATTTACACTCAGGGTCATAATTTCCAGGAGAAGAAGACAGTATCAGCTTTGCTAAAAATTGTGCTTTCATTGTGTTAGTGAAATTGCAAAGCATTGATTGCCCGTAATTGCCCTGAAAGTTTAGTGCAGTCCCTTTGTCCCACGTGTGGTGATTGTGCTTCTAGCTGTGATAGTGCGAGGTAAGGAATTCCCAGATCTTAAGCCAATAACAAACGAAGGGTCATTGGTGTAGGCCAGTCAGAAAGCATTGTGATCGAGAGAGAATTCAAAGGTGATGGAGTTGTTGCTGCTTTTGTCTTCCTTTGTTTCCATAAAACCATAAGTCCAAAAGACATAGGAGCAGAACGAGGCTACTTGGCCCATCGAGTCTGCTCCATCGTTCAATCATGACTGATATTTTTTCATCACTATCTGCTGCCTTTTCCCCATAAATCCTGATCCCTTATTAATCAAAAACCTTAAAGATGCTCAATGACCTGCCCTCCATAACCTCCTGCAGCAAACAGTTCCACAGATCCACCATTCCCTGGCTGAAGAAATTCCTCTTCATCTTTGTTTTAAAGGATTGTCCCTTTCTCCTGAGGTTGTGCTCTCTGATTCTAGAGTTTCTACTACTGGAAATATCCTCTCCACGTCCATTCTGTCCAAGCCTCACATTATTCTGTAATTTTCAATCAGATTCTCCTTTATCCTTCTAAACTTCAACAAGTATAGACCCAGAGTCCTCAACCATTCATCATACAACAAGCTCTTCATTCCGGGGATCATTCTTGTGAACCTCCTCTGGACCCTTTCCAAGGCTAGGACATCCTTCCTTAGATACAAGGACCAGAATTAGTTACAATATTCCAAATGGGAGTTTCAAATGTTGTGAGACTGAGACAAGTCCTTCAGGCATGCAACTCAAGGAAGAACATTGCTATTCTTTTATAATTAAGGCAACACATTTGGAAACATATAGACCATAAACTTAAACAAAGCAACATTCTTACAGCCCCTAGATATGCCAAGCTGCAGATGGGTAGAAATCTAATAACATTTTGAACATTCTGAGGTTTCTTTTTGACCACTCCAATTGTGTAGATCCCTCATTGAATAAGATTCAAAGTTAAATTTTTGAGCTTCCGGTGGGCTGTCAAGGAAACTCACTTGTGCAATATTTGTCTACATTGCAACAGTCACTATGCGAGGCAAATTCAATTCATTTTGCCTGAAATGCTTTGAGATGCTTTTAGGGAATAATGTATAATAATAAAAATCTACATAGAACATAGAACATAGAACATAGAACAATACAGCACAGAACAGGCCCTTCGGCCTTCGATGTTGTGCCGACCAAAATAAAAAGCAATGCCCCTCCAAACTAAACCATTCCCTTCTCTTCCATATACTTATCAATTAACCTCTTAAACGCCACCAAACTTGGCGCATCTACAACAGCTGCAGGCAGGGCATTCCACTCCCTAATCACTCTTTGAGTAAAGAACCTACCTCTGATATCCGTCCTATAACTCATACCCCTTAATTTAAAGCTGTGTCCCCTCGTGCTAGCTTTCTCCATCCTAGGAAAAAGGCTATCACTGTCCACCCTATCTAAACCTCTAATCATCTTATATGCTTCAATAAGATCCCCTCTTAGCCGCCTCCTTTCTAACGAAAACAACCTCAAATCCTTCAACCTCTCTTCATAGGACCTGCCCTCCATACCAGGCAACATCCTGGTAAACCTCCTCTGTACCCTCTCCAATGCCTCCACATCTTTCTTATAATGTGGGGACCAGAACTGCACACAATACTCCAAGTGCGGCCGCACTAGAGTTTTGTACAGTTGCAACATGATGCTGCGGCTCCGAAATTCAATCCCCCTACCAATAAAAGCTAAGACTCCATATGCCTTTTTAACATCTTCCTGGCTAACCACTGCCTTGACTAGGATTACAAGTTCAGTACAGATTCAATCTGCATTCTCTTTTAATGATTAAACTGCACACTGTGGAAACCAACTAAACCTGAAAGGATGCAGGGTTTTCTATCTCTTATTTTAGAAGATATGAGCATTCAGAAGCAAAAACAAATTTCCACTGCATTTGTCCATGGAGATATAAATTACATTAATGTGCATTCTTCAGCTATCATCTATTCTCAGGTGGGAAAGAAAGCTTTCATGGTTTGGGCAGTGTTGAGATTCACAGATTGGTTTGCTCGTAACATTCAATCATCCATCTATTCACTTGATAATAGTTAATCTGCTGAGAGCATATAAATAGGGAAGGAAAGGAACAAGAGGCACAACTGCTGAATGAGAAATATGGGAATGTGTTTCCCATTGTATTTGAGTTTGTTTCTGCTAAAGTCTGTTACTGCTGGAACACTCGAACCAATGTGCAGTCATCAAGGGAAATTTGATCTTTCCGGAGTTTCTATGGAGGGTGATGTTGTCCTGACTGGCTTGTTTCCTATTCATTTTCGAACAATTCAACCTGACCTGTCTTTCCGCACAGAACCAGCCCCACCAGTCTGTGAAGGGTAAGTCAGAATGCAAGGATGTTCTGTTCTTACTTCAATTGGAACACACTTCAGATGATTATAGTGATTATTTTCACATATGATTAAAATCATTAACATCAACTCAATTATCTAATTACAGGCTAAGACTTAATTTTTACAAAGTGTCAGTAAACATTTAATATCAATAGAAAGTTTTATTTATTTGCACAGATGTTAGGGGGAATATGAAATTTTGCGAGATGTGGTTGTTGTATTTGGGACTGATCACTACAGAAAGTAAATAAATATTAAGATGAAAGAGCATGCAAATGTGATGAGGATTGGTAGCTTTCCTGAGGAGGTGGAAAAGCTATAGACACCAATCTGTAAAATTTCTATCACTCAATGATAATATGATTCAAATGTTTATTAAGGAAGCATAGTAATAAAATAACCAACATTGTATTAGTATGCATTAACTTAAGAAACCTAGTTTATGTTTAGTGTCACAAGTAGACTTACACTAACTTTGCAATGAAGTTACTGTGAAAATGTGCTAGTCACCACACACTCAGGTGTACTGAGGGAGAATTTAGCATAGCCAATGCAACAAACCAGCACATCTTTCAGATTGTGGGAGGAAACTGGAGCAGCCGGAGGAAATCCATGCAGACACGATAAGAAGGTGCAGACTCTGCATAGCCAATCATCCAAGTCCCAAATCAAACCCAGGTCCCTGCACTACGAGGCAACAGTGCCAATCATTGTGATACTGTGCTGTCCGCATAATTATAGGAATCTCAGGGCATCAGTATTATCATTGCAAAAAGGTTGAATGTAGCCATGATGTGGAGATGCCACTGTTGGATTGGGGTGGGCACAGTAAGGAGTTCACAATACCAGGTTAAAATCCAACAGGTTTAATTTGAATCATGAGCTTTCAGAGCACTGCCCCTTAATTAGCTGCACCTTCTCACCACATAAAGGTTTAGTGCTCTGAAAGGCCATGATTCCAAATAAACCTGTTAGACTTTAACTGTGTTGTTAAACTTCTTACTAATAATGTTGAATACCAGGAAAAGAAAAAATTCCTTCATTCTTTTAAATGTAGTTTCATTGTCCATATTATGCACTTGTGAAAAATGTTCAACCTATTGTGACGAGTCTGCCAACTACATGCTACTCCTGTAACATGTACTTGGCAGGCTTAGCAAATAGTCATCTCATGTCAATATGTTTGCATTCTTTTGAGAAATGGGCTGAATTACAAAGTGTTCTCAATTTCTAGGGGAAAATGAATGTATCTGGAAATTAGGAAATTATCATTCAAAGAGCCATTTTTCCATCCAATTCCTCCAATCTTCGCCTTACTTTACAACAGTGATGACACGATAAAGCTGTTACTTTTATGGCAAGTGATTGAATGTTGTTGCACCATTTTGTGTCTTTGCATAAGTCAGATTTCATACCCCATAAATTGTTTCGCACAATTTTCATGTCACAGAATGTTCAGATCACGTAAGCAACATTAGCCAAGGCCGAAAAGTCAAGGCCAATTTTCTGGCCACAGGTAAAGGGAAATTATTCCACTACATTTTGAATTGAATATTGTATATCTA
Organism: Sphyrna mokarran; assembly: GCA_024679065.1. Classification (NCBI taxonomy): domain Eukaryota; kingdom Metazoa; phylum Chordata; class Chondrichthyes; order Carcharhiniformes; family Carcharhinidae; genus Sphyrna; species Sphyrna mokarran. The sequence continues at coordinate 8,328,514 of JAGIQG010000003.1, read as the reverse complement.
TCTTTATGGTTATGCTGTAATTTAGATTTAATTTAAGTTTATTAAATAAAATATTCTCCTTCTTTATGATGCTTGTAATGACACCTATGAATGAAGATCACATTTACTGGGATGGAAAGCTTAGTATCATAGAACAGCGCTGACAAGATCACTGTCCTGCCTCAGGAGATGGACAAGTTCTTAACCATCAGGATTTTATTCATTTTGTTGTCTCCTAGGGGACAATAACAAATTAGTGCCAATCAGTGTTGAACATAAAGCTAACCTAAATTATAAAAAGCAATCTAGCATCTGGAAGTTAGAGCATATATTTGCATCAAAATAAAAATGAAACTGTTCCATCTCAACCTGATGACATGGTGGCACAGTGATTAATGCTGCTGCCTCACAGCAACAGGGACCTGAATTTAATTCCAACTTGGGTTACTGACTGTGTGAAACCTGCACATTCTCCCCATGCCTGCATGGGTTTCCTCTGGGTGACCCGGTTTCCTCACACAGTCCAAAGATGTGCTGGTTGAGTGGGTTGGCCATGCTAAATTGCCCCTTAGTGTCACAGGGACAAGCTAGTGTAAATGCTTGATGTTATAGGAATAAGGCCTGGGTGGAATTGTGGTCAGTGCATACTCAATGGGCTGAATGGCCTCCTTCCATACTGTGAGATTTTAAGATTTTGTAACACATTCCAGGCAGTATATCTTGCTTGTAAGCACTGAGTAAATGTCAAATCCATGCTGATAAAGTAGTTTACCACTACTTTAACTTATTGTAGTAAGTGCAATATCATCGAATTTATTTCCCCTGGTGCTGTGAGGCAGCGGCACTAACCATTGTGCCACCGTGCCACCATGTTGAGGTGGAACGGTTTAATTTTTATTTTGATGCAAATATATGCTCTAATTTCCAGGTGCCAATACTCACGTTCAGAGAAATAAGAACAGAAATAGTGGAAAATACTTGGCAAGACAGACTGTGGAGAGAAAAACAGTTCACTTTCCAGGGCAATGACCTTTAATTTATACTGGAAGCGGTGAACAGCTCTTCATCAAGTTTAGAGTGAGAATGGTGACAGGAAAAGGACAATAGGGAAGGAACGTGTTAGGATAGTGGGCATGCTTATGTGACAAAGGTGTGTGCTAATGGTGATGATGATGATGATGATGATGATGATGCAAGGCAAAGGAAATGGAGATGGAGCAAACGTAGCACTGGTTTAAAGTTATTCCTGATGCCCACCTGCCATTTCTGACTTGCCTGAAATTTTGCAGGGGGCTGGGGAAGAAGAGGGGTGAGAAAAAGACACCAGTTAGCCACTCACCAGTGGGCCTAGTTATCATCTTAAGTAGAAAATCAATGGCCAGTTATGGGCTTCATCCCCCCTCTACTAGTTTACCTATGGTAGTGTGCGGCCACTCTATATGAGAAGCTCAATAGCTTTAACTGCATAATCTGCTCTCTTTGACAAGGGTGGCATCTGCCTTTGGGAGTTCCTTATATCCTTTACAGCACCTCCTTCTTAGATCATCACCCTTAACTCTCCTTCCTGCTTTTTGAACCCAGGCCCTCTGCTGCGCTTGCCAAAACACTCAACCCTGAGTTGTCTGGTCTCCTCAGCATGGGAGGGCTGCAGGTAATCCCAACAATGATCATCACTCTTGGTTGGCATCATTGGCATTACAAAGTTGCCAGTCTTCAATTGGTTGACATCTCTCTAATGGTTCTGACATTAAATTGCTCCGGAACAGACTTTGGGATCATAGGCAACATCCCCAGATTTTTAGCCAGAGAAACAGACATAATAATAACCATAAAACTCATCTCATAACCTTCTAATTCAGAGATCAGAGCCTCATTAACTAAACCATGATAACATTATCAATATAATTAATTTGATTTGACTCATTATTGTCATATATACTCATAAAACCTGAAAAGCATTGTTCCTTGTGTGCTATACAGACAAAGTATAGGGAAGGAAAGGAGACGGTGCAGAATGTATGCTACAGTCATAGCTAAAGTGTAGAGAAAGTTCAACTTAATGCAAGGTAGATCTATTCAAAAGTCTGATGACAGCAGGAAAGATGTTGTTCTTGAGTTGGTCGGTACGTGGCCTCAGAATTTTGTATCTTTTTTCCAACAGAAGAAAATAGAACAGAGAAGGTCCAAGGTGTGTGGGGTCCTTAATTATGCTGGCTGTTTTACCGAGGCAGTGGGAAGTGCAGACATAGTCAATGGATGGGAGGCTGGTTTGCGCGATGAATTGGGCTACATTCATGACCTTTTGTAGTTTCTTGCAATCTTGGATGAGCATAGAACATAGAACACTACAGCACAGACAGGCCCTTTGGCCCACGAGTTGCACCAATCACATATATACCTACCAAGCCACAGACCTATCTATAACCCCCTATCCTATTAGCTCCCGTATACTCATCCAGAAGTCTTTTAAAAGACTCCAACAAGTTCGCCTCTACCACCACCGATGACAGCCAATTCCATTCACTCACCACCTTCTGGGTGAAAAATTTACCCCTAACATCCCCTCTGTATTTGCTTCCCTGCACCTTAAATCTGTGAGCAGGAGCGATACATAGTAATACAATAAGAAATAATGTTTTTTGGCAGTTATAGTTTTAATTATTTTAATAGCTACTGATATTGTTCATTGTCCAGCAGGCTGAAAGCAAGTCATCCATTTTTCAGCTGAATTGATGATGGTGTTTTATTTATACATGAATGATATTTATCTGGTATGTAAAATTTTCAAATCTTTGAATTTGTAAACAGCAGCTAACCAATGAAAATATATTTCTCAGTTTCAATTCCAGGTCTTTTCGTTGGCTGCAGACGATGATCTTTACATTGCAAGAAATAAACAAAGACCCAATGCTGCTGCCAAATATAACATTAGGTTATAATATTTATGACACCTGTACCACACCGACTCATTCACTAAGGGCAGCATTAACATTAGCCAGTGGACCGTATGAAGATACTTCCAATTACAGCTGTGAAGGAACTTCCTCCATCCCTGTGATTGTTGGTGACTCAGGGTCAACACAATCTTTGGTTGTAGCAAGAACCATGACATCCTTCAATATTCCAATGGTGAGATCATGGATTATCAACATCAACTTCAGATCACAGTTCATGAAAGAAAGAACAAAAGAATTTGCTTTCATGACTTTAGGATACCCAAATCACTTTACATCTGAAAAATTATTTTTGGCGGGTAGTTGTTGTTGACAAACTTACAGGCAATTTGGCTCACAGCAAGATCCCAAAGACAGGATTATTGCTTGAATGAGAAATTATTTTGTTTTTGCTGGTCTGTTAAAGCTTTAAAGTTGATTTATTGTTGTCACAAGCATGCTTATATTAACACTTCATTTAAGTTACAGTGAAAAGAAGGAATGCTGTTCAAGATTTTAGGTGTGCACTCTATTCTTCCTCAAATGTTGCATTTTTAAATTTATTCTTTCAAAGGATGTGGGTAGCACTGGCTAAGCCAGCATTTATTGCCTATCACTAATGCCATTTGACAAGGTAATGGTGAGCCATCTTCTTGAACCATGACAGTCCAAACAGTGGACATAGACCCACAGTGCTATTAGGGGGGGAATTTTATGATTCTGACCCAATGGTAGTAAATGAACAGTGGTATAGTTCCAAGGCAGCATGGTTTGGAGGGGAATTTGCAGATGGTTTTCAAGGTGATTGAGGAGGAGCTATCACGGGAGCTTTGGTGAGTTACTGCAGTGCATCTTGTAGATCAGTGGTGGAGGGAGTGAATGTTTGGTTAAGGGGGCGGCAATCAAGTGAGCTATTTTATTGTGAATGGTGTTGATCTTCTCGAACATTATTGGAGCTGCACCTATCCAGTGAAGTAGAGAGTATTCCGTCACACTCCTGACTTATGCTTTGTTGATGGTGGACAGACTTTGGGGATTCAGGAGGTGAGTTATTCTCTGCAGGATTCCTAGCCTCTGATTTGTTCTTCAAGTCACAGAATTTGTATGGCTGAGTAAGTTCAGTGTCTGGTCAGTGGTAACTTCAGGATATTGGCAGTGGGGGGGCTCAGTGATGGCAATGCCACTGAAGTTCAAGTGGAGATGATTCAATTCTGTCTTGTTGGAAATGGTCAGTGCCTGGTGCTTGTGTGGCGTACATGTGATTTGTCACCTCTCAGCCCAAGCCTGAATGTTACCCAGGTTTTGCTGCATATTGGCATGGACAGTTTCAGTATCTGAGGAATTTCAGATTATTGTGCAATCATCAATGAACATTCCACTTCTGACCATATGGTGGAGGGAAGATCATTGATGAAACAGCTGAAGTTTGTTGGACCTGGGACCCTACCCAGCCAGTTCCATCAACTCACATTGGGCATCCATGAGGTGCCCCTTATTCTGAGAATGGGAGCTCTGATTCTAAACTCACCAGCACAGGAAACCTTGCATTTACATCTGCCTTGTCACACCTTGTAAGAATTATGTAAATTCCATCGAGATTTCCTTTCATTCTTTGAAACTTCAGAGAATGCTGACATAATTTCCTCAATCTTTCTTCCTAAAACAACCCTGTTATCCTACAGGTCAGTCTGGTTACTTCTGTTGCAGTCCCTCTGTGGCAAGTATATCCTTTTTTACATAAGGGCACCAAAAACTGTACACAATACTCTGGGTATGGTCCAACTAAAATACTGGCTATACAAGTGCAGCAAGACATCTTTACTCCTGTACTCAAGTCCTTTGTGATGAAGGCCAGCCTGCCTTCTTAATTGCTCACAGCACTGGATGTGAGTTTGTAGAGAATCATAAATAACGACACCCCCCACATCCCTTTGAACATCAACACATCCCAATCTCTCACCATTTCAGAGATACTCTGCTTTCTGTTTTTTTAAAACAGAAGAGGAGAACCTTGTAAAATGGATCCCGCAAAGTCTTTTGGTCTTAATAACATTCCTGCAACAGTTTTGAAGACTTCTGATCCAGAACTAACTGTGGTCCTGGTCAAGTTATTCCAGTACAATTACAACATTAGAACATAGAACATAGAACATTACAGTGCAGAACAGGCCCTTCGGCCTTCGATGTTGCGCCGACCAATTATGAAAAAAAAGCAATGACCCTCCAAACTAAACCATTCCCTTCTCTTCCATAAACTTATCAACTAACCTCTTAAACGCCACCAAACTTGGCGCGTCTACAACTGACGCAGGCTGGGCATTCCACTCCCTAACCACCCTCTGGGTAAAGAACCTACCTCTGATATCCGTCCTATAACTATCACCCCTTAATTTAAAGCTGTCTCCCCTCGTGCTAGTTTTCTCCATCCTAGGAAAAAGGCTATCACTGTCCACCCTATCTAAACCTCTAATCATCTTATATGTTTCACTAAGGTCTCCTCTTAGCCGCCTTCTTTCTAACGAAAACAACCTCAAATCCCTCAGCCTCTCTTCATAAGACCTGCCCTCCATACCAGGCAACATCCTGGTAAACCTCCTCTGTACCCTATCCAATGCCTCCACATCTTTCTTATAATGTGGGGACCAGAACTGCACACAATACTCCAAGTGCGGCCGCACTAGATTTTGTACAGTTGCAACATGATGTTGCGGCTCCGAAATTCAATCCCTCTACCAATAAAAGCCAAGACTCCATATGCCTTCCTAACAACCTTCTCGACCTGACTGCCTACTTTCAGGGATCTATGCACATACACACCAAGATCCTTCTGTTCATCAACACTACTAAGAATCCTACCATTAGCCCTATACTCTACACATTTATTATTTCTGCCAAAGTGCATTACCTCACACTTTTCCACATTAAACTCCATTTGCCACCTCTCGGCCCAGCTCTGCAACTTGTCCAAGTCCCTCTGCAAACTATAACACCCCTCTTCACTATCTACCACTCAACCGACTTTAGTGTCATCTGCAAATTTACTAATCCATCCTTCAATACCCTCATCCAGATCATTTATAAAAATTACAAACAGCAGGGGCCCCAAAACAGACCCCTGAGGTACACCACTTGTCACCGAACTCCACGATGAATATCTACCATCAACCACCACCCTCTGTCTTCTATCTGCTAGCCAATTCCTAATCCAATTAGCTAAATCACCCTCTATCCCATATATCTGCATTTTCTGCAGAAGCCTTCCATGGGACACCTTATCGAACGCCTTACTAAAGTCCATAAATACCACATCAACCGCCTTACCCCTATCCACCTCTTCGGTCACTTTTTCAAAAATTAGAATCTACTTGACGATATGGAAATTTAGCAGGCATGCCTAGTCCACCAAAAGCAGGATAGGTCTAATCTGGCCAATTACCAGTCCAGTAGTCAATCTCAATCATTAGCACAGTGTTGGAAGGCCTCATTCACAATTCAATCAAGCAGCTCTTACTCAGCAATAAACTCCTCACTGATATTCATTTTGGGTTCCACCTGAGCCACTCAGCTCCGGACCTCATTGCAGCCTTGGTCTAAACTTGGACAAAAGAACTGACCACAAGAGGTCAGGTGTGGGTCATGACAACAAGGGTTTGATGAAGGAGCCCTACCAGAACTAAAGTCAATGCGAATCAGTGGGAAATCCCTCCACCAGTTGGAGCTATACCTTGTGCAAATTTAAGATTTTACATCCTACTGACCAGGGAGGCAAGGTCAAGCTTTAAATCTCATTCCGAAAATGAAGTAATTTGCTGCTAGTTACATTATTAATTTCCGATGTTAGCCGGGTTCACATTCAGCACCAGATGTTAACGCTGTGACAGATGTCTATTGGTGTCTGAGGACAGAGAATGAGGGCGGTCACTTGTGTTAGAGGCCATTTACTGAGGCTCACCATTGACAGGTGATGTGTATTTATGCAAATTATCCAAGTTCTCAATGGAAAAAAGATTGCAAGATGATATAATTGATGTTTCAGGACTCAAAAGGCAGTTAATGACATTCACCATGTCAAACTCTTTCACCTTATCCTCTACAGTAGAAACAGGGAACAGCAGAGGTGGAGAGGGGTTCAACTAAAAACTCTCACTGAATCCTGAAAATCATGTGGGGGGGGAGGGGCCTGTTAATCTCAATGAGAGGATGGTCAGCCTATGGAACAGACTCACTTGGGCGATGATGGAGGCAGTTTGCTTTGAATCCTCCAGAAAATACTCCTTGGGATATGTGCAAAAAGTCATTTACGATTTGTTCCATAACCTACAGTGGCACTGTACTTGTGGGATTAGCCCAAAGATGAGTTAGGGGCACTACTCAACAATCCTGCCACCCCCACTTCCTGCCTTTCCCCCACCCCACCCCCATGACCCCCACTCCCCCACCCCCCTATCTGGAATTCTCCACAAAAGAACTTCACAGCAGTTGCATGAGAAGTTCAAACTTCATGTAGGAAATTGCCCCGTAATAGGAACAATCCAACAATGCAATTTAAAAGTCTCTCGATGGTTCTGACTTCCTTACAGGAGGTATTCCCCCAGAAAAACTTTGAAGGATTAAAACCATTTCCAACTCTTGAGTAACTGTAATTCTGCCCCCCATCCCATCACCCACTACTCCCCAACTACTCTCCTGACCAGCCAGGTGAACACCAACTACCCTCCCTACCCTCTATGGAATCCACCGAACCACACCCCCCAACATAAACCCTCCCTATTGTCATGACTGCACGCCCACCATATCCATCTCCCCTCTCTGTTCCCAGACTACACGCCACCCCACAACTACCTTCCCCAATTCCTGACTACCTCCACCAGCCGCCCCCAAAACCCTCAACACCTTTACTAGCCTCCACATGCGAACAAATATCCTCCCAAACCCCCACTTCCCACACCGGATCACCTGAGCATCTTCTCAATTATGCCTCTGTGAACATATTCTCAAGTTCTGAACCAATTTCCCTTTGCATTCATATTATTTGCATCAATTATTAATCCCTGGGTGAAATAATGTAATTTCCGCATCTGCGTTCATTCTTTGCCCTGGTATTAGCCCTGTTCCTATTTCACCATTTTTTTATTGAAACAATATAAACCTCTGCTTTGCTTCCCCATAGGTCAGCTACTTCTCATCTTGTACCTGCCTCAGTAACAGAAACGAGTTCCCAGCCTTTTTCAGAACAATGCCAAGCGATGCCTACCAGGCACTTGGTGTTGCCCGGCTGGTGCAGCGGTTCGGCTGGACCTGGGTTGGATCGATCGCAGGAGATGATGACTACAGTCACAATGCAATTCAAGCGTTCAGCGATGAAGTCAGAAAACTTGGCATTTGCATTGCTTTCACTGAAGTCATTCCAAAAGTGTACTCCAGGCGAAAGATACTTCAAATAACAGAGACCATTAAGACATCGACTGCGCGGGTCATTGTCATGTTTGCTCTGGAGGGAGATGTGTACCCTTTAATCAGAGAAGTTGTAAAGCAAAACATCACTGGTAGGCAATGGATAGCGAGTGAGGCCTGGGTTACATCTGCTCTGATTGCCACCAAAGAAAATTTCCTCTCTTTAAGCGGGACAATAGGATTCGCAATTCACAGAGCAGAAATTCCAGGCCTGAGAAGTTTCCTTCTTCAAGTACATCCTTTCAAAACTCCAAATAATCTTTTTGTGAAAGAACTATGGGAAACAATATTTAATTGTTCTTTTGGGATGGAAGTTGAACAGAAAGGGCGACCAACGTCAATATTATCTCAGAAAAAATGCACTGGATCAGAAGAGCTAACCAATATTTACAATATATATTCCGATGTCTCGGAACTGCGAATTTCATACAATGTGTACAAAGCAGTGTACACAATCGCTCATTCTCTGCATAATTTATATTCGTGTGAAAATGGTAAGGGACCCTTTGATAATCAGACGTGTGCCAATATCTTCAACTTCCAACCTTGGCAGGTAAAGTACTTCAGGAATTGCAAACAATTTACGATCTATGATCTCAGTTGTGCTGCAGGTTGATGGGCCATGTCAACACTAACATTCAAAAGAGACAGGGAGACAGAGGAGATAAATGTTAGATGAGATATGACCAAGAATTCTTTTTTTCTTTTATGGGATTATGGCATGGCCAATTGCCTTAAATTCAACAATTTGCTAGGCAATTTCAGAGGACAGTTCAGAGTCAATGACATTGTTGAGGGTCTGGAGTCACATGTAGGCCAAATCAGATGGCATATTTTCTTCCCTAAAATATATGAATGAGCCACAATTGTATGGTCACCATTACTGAGATTAGTTTCCAGTTCCTTGTTTCTTAATTTAGATCTCACGGGCTGTCATTGCAAGATTGACCTCAGAGCATTAACGTAGACCTCCAGATTATTAGTCCAGTGAAATTACCACTGCTTCACCACCTAGGCTTAATGTCCAGGTAGTTATACTGGGATCATAACTGCTGATGCCATCATGTCCTGTTCCATCCACAGAGTTAGGGCCTCACTTGGATGGGTTTGCTGGGCATGAGCTGATTTGAACCATGGGCCCGGAATGCCGACAGTTTACCATCATCAAGGAGGAGTGCCCAGTGCCTTCTCACTTCAGGATTCAACTACTTCTCCTTTGGCTCCCATGTAAAGGGAGGGATCACAATCCAAATTTGTTTGCATTTTTAAGACTTGTAGGATGGGCATAATGGTATTTTCTGTTTCTAGAGCATTTTAGATTTATTTATCTCATTCATGGGATGGGGCATCACTGGCTAGCCCAGTATTTATTGCCCAATCTTTATTTGCTTTGAGAAGGTGGTGCCCTTCTCGAATTCCATGTGGTGTAGGAACATCCACAGTGCTGTTAGAGAGGGAGTTTCAGGATTTTGACCCAGTGACTGTAAAGGGATGATAAAAAATTTTCCAGCCAGAATGATGAGGAGAACCTTCATGTGGTGGTTTTCCCATGTGTATGCTGCTCTTGTCTGCTGAGAAGGTAGCAATCTTGTGTTTAGAAAATGCTGTCAAAGGAACCTTGGTGAGTTCTGGCAGTGCACCTTATAATGGTAGACACAGCTGCCACTATGCTTCAGTGGTGGAGAGTTTAAATGTTTGGGGATGAGGTGCCAATCAATTGGGCTGCTTGGTGTCAAATGTCTGGGTTATTGTTGGAATGGCACTCATCCAGGCAAGTGGAGAGTATTCCATCACAATCCTGACTTGTGCTATATAAATAGTAGATAGGCTTTGTGAAAACAGGAGTTCTGTTGTTTGCTGTAGAACTGTCAACTGCTTTCATCACCATAGTATTTATATAGCTGTCCCAGTTCAGTTTCTAGTTAATGGTAACCTCTAGGATGTTGATAGTGGGGGATTCAGTGATTGTAGATTGTATTCAGATATGACTCAAACCAGTGAGAGTTTTTTCTCGATCCCCATAAACTCCAGCTTTCCTAGGGTTTTTTGTTGGCACAGTCAGTCAAAAGCTATCTTGATGTCCAGGGCAGTCACTCTCACGAGTTGAGTGACTCTGGCAGAACTCCAACTGAGCATCACTGAGCAGGTTATTGCTATGCAAGTGACTCTTGATAACACTGTTCGTGATCTCTTTCATCATTTTGCTGATGATGGGAAGGGGAGAAATGTGGTGGTAATTGACTGGGTTGGATTTGTCCTGTATCTTTTCTGTACATTGTGTAAATAGATGATGATATTGATGTACTTGTTTTTATCCTACAGGTGCTTTGGTCCACCTTGTTGTCTAACGAGGGGCATACACGCGATGGGTCGTGAGAGGACTCCTCTTGGACCTTTTTCAAGAGTATCCTACTGCTTCATATCGTTAGTGTATGCTTGACCTGGACCATCTGATGGGCAACACGACAGCGCAGTGACTATCGCTGTGCTGTGCAGATACATAGATTTGGGCCTGTGTCTGTGGGAGTTTGCGCATTCTCCCTGTGCTTGCGTGGGTTTTCTCCAGGAGCTCTGGTTTCCTCCCACATCCCAAAGATGTGCTCTTAGTCTAATTGGCAAAACAAATTCTCCCTAAATTGTCTCAAATTTGGTTTTTAATCCATAGATCTATAAACATGGACAGGGATCATGTGTAGAAGTGGGAACATCGAGGTGGCGGCGCAGGCTCGGTGGGCCAAAGGGCCTGTTTCCTGTGCTGTTTTGTTCTTTGTTCTTTGTTCTTTGTATAGGATGCACCTGAAAGAGAACTAAAACTGATAGTTTGTGATCATTTTGTTAGGTAATTCTAGAAGGATGTGATTGCATTAGAGGTGATACAGAGGAGATTCACTAATACGTTACAAGAGGTGGAGTATTTGAGCTATAAGGAGAGACTGGATTGGTTTGGATTGTTTTCTCTCAAGCAGAGAAGGCTATGGGGAGACATGATTGAGGTGTATAAGATTATGAGGAGTATGGACAGCGTGCACTGGAAACAGCTGTTTCCCTTTGTTTAAGGGGTCAATGATGAGGGGTCATAGTTTTAGGGCAAGGGGCAGAAATTCAGAGAGAATTTGAGAAAAGTTTTTCACTCACAGGGTGGTGGGAATGTGGAATGTACTGCCTGGAAAGACAGTGGAGGTCGGAAACATTACAAACTTTAAAAAGTAATTGGATGAGCACTTGAAATGACATCGCGTTTAAGGATATGGAACAGTGTTGGAAAAGGGAATTAGTGAACCTTTAGTGATAGTTATTGTTGACGCAGACTCAATGGGCTAAAGGACCTTCTCTGCGCTATATGACTCTTTGAGCCAATGATGCTGACAGATATTTTAACCTCTAAATTTTCACTAAGCTCTTACATTATTTGAAAGAAGTGAAATATGCCACTAAATTGGGAGAAGAGATCTACTTTGATGAGAATGGAGATGTTGCTGCAACATATGACATTGTGAACTGGCAGAAGAATGAAGATGGTTCAGTCAAATTTGTGCATGTGGGTCATTTTGATTCAGCCACAGATTCAGATGAAGATATTACAGTAAATGAAAAGACAATCATCTGGACTGGTGGTCAAGTTGAGGTAAATGACTTGCACTTGTTTGTCTATTTTGAATGTGTGTCATTATCATTCCCAATATACAGAGTAAATTTGTGAGGTCCATCAGTTCAAAGAATCCAATGTTTTCCATCCACAGCAGTCATTTTCATTCTTCTGAACCTACAAGTAAAACCTGTAGAACCTTCAAATACTTTAATTTTTTTAAAAATCCATTTGTGGGACATAGGCATGGCTGGCTGACAAGGAATTATTGACCATTCCTTGTTGGTCTTGAGAAGGTGGTGGTGAGCTGCCTTCTTGAATTGCTGCAGTCCACGTACTGTGGGTTGACTCACAATGCCATTAAGGAGAGAATTCCAGGATTTTGACCAGCAACTGCGAAGGAACGGAGATATATTTCCAAGTCAGGATGGTGAGCGGCTTGGAGGTAGAATTTGCAAGTGGTGATGTTCCCATGAATTAATTCTAGAATCTGTTCAGGCAATTACTCAATGAGATATGAAAGCAAGAAATTTGATCATTTCTGATGCCCATCATAATACTTAGAAAGAATCTTGGCAAAGAAAATGAATGACACTGAATGATTTTTCTAATTACTGAAAATGCTGGAAAACCTGCTCTACCTCCTTTGTACTGGGAACAGTGGCTGACAGTAACAATGTATTCCATAAGAGGTTAGCCAGGTTTTAGTGCAAACAATTGAGAACCGTGGTGAGTTATTTAAACTAGTATTTTCCACAATTTTTTGCACTGATCCCTGAGCCAATTTAACTGAGAAAAGGCTCTGCCCACAACTCTGACTATGTATCCAGGTTGAAATTACGAGCCTCTATAAATTGTGTAGCTTTTGCATGGTCTTCAAATTATTTCTTAGGTGCACTGTAGATATCAACAGTACATTTTGAATGGTTTTGCAAAACAAAGAAGAAAGCAACTTGCTGGGAAGAATGTCAAAACAATGACATGGTTCAGTCTAGTTTTTGAGTCATTTTCAATTATTGTAAATCAGGTCACTCGCAGCTCTGGACAACCAGATCAAAAAAAGTTAAAGTTTATTTACCAGTGACAAATAAGCTTACATTAACACTGCAAAGAAGTTACTGTGAAAATCCCCGAGTCATCACACGCTGGCACCTATTCGGGTACACTGAGGGAGAATTTAGTATCACCTACGTAATTAACTAGCATGTTTTTTGGGTTGTGAGAACAAACCAGACCACCTGAAGGAAACCCACATAGACACGGGTGAACATGCAGACTCCATACCAACAGTAACCCAAGCCGGAAATCGAACCCATGTCCACAGTACTGTGAGGCAGCAGTGCTAACTACTGTGGCATGATGCTTACATATTTTCTGTGATAAATCAGCTGTGTCAGCTTGCCACCCTCAAATACATTCGGGATACTTTTTAATTGAAAGCTAAAAAGAAAGAAACAATTACATTCTATTATGTTTTACTGATTCATGGATGAGTTTCCATCTGTGATTCTGCAGTTTTAAGCAGTAACTTGAAGTGTAATCCAATCAGCGCAATTGCAAAGACATTTTGAGTGCAATTTTACAATGCCCAAAGCAGAAACCCCACCAGTAGAGACTGCAGTGGGAGAATTTCTGCTGATCTCAGGTGCCAGTGAAATTATTGTGCAGTCTTTTGTAATTTTGCCAGTCACAGCAAACATGGGGAATATGGATAATATTTTACAATGTCAGTAGCATAATGCAACCAGACGAAATCTTTTTTCACGATTGCTAGAATGTACTCAGTTCCTCATTGTGAAATTATATGCACACTTTGTCCTTTCTTTCTAAAATGCCAGGCCCCAGAGTCATTATGCAGTAAAAGTTGCCTTCCTGGAACAAGGAAAGCTATTCAAACTGGAGAACAGATCTGCTGCTTTGACTGTTTACCATGTGCTGATGGTGAAATCAGTAATGAAACAGGTTTGTATATTTATTTATTTTATGATTGTCTGTTTCCATGATTAGGGTCACCGTGCCATGGGTGGCATGGAAGCACAGTGCCACAGTGGTTACCAATGCTGCTTCACAGCACCAGGGACCCTGGTTCAATTACCAGTTTGGGTCACGGTCTGTATGGAGTTTGCATATTCTCCCCCTATGCCTGTGTGAATTTCCTCTGGGTGCTGATATACAAGAGAATTAAGGGTTATGGGAAAGTGGAACTGATCCACTTCAGATCAGTCATGATCTTATTGAATGCCGGGGCAAGCTCGAGAGGCTAGATGGCCTACTCCTGCTCCTATTTCTTATGTTCTTATGCTCCAGTTTCCTCCCACATTCTGAAAGACATACTGTTAGATGCATTGACCCAGACAGGCGCCAAACTGTGGAATTTTACATTAACTTCATTGCAGTGTTAATGTAAGCCTTACTTACATGACTTAATGACTAATAAATAAACTTTAACTTTAAGAATTGAAAATAATTATTTGCTTCAATTCATTGAATAAGTGGGGAGATGAGGAGAAATTTTATTTTGCAATAAATCATTATGATGTGGAATGCCCTGTCTGCATGGCTGGTGGAAGCAGACTCAATAACAACGCTCACAGTGGAATTAGATGCATTGATGAAAAGGGAAAGTTTGCAAGGTTTTGGGGAGACAACAGAGGGTGGGCAAATGGGGTAGCTCTTTCAAAGAGCCAACACAGGCATAATACACCAAATGTTCTTCTTCTGTGTTATGCAATACTTCAATTCTAACAATGACACAATGAATACATACAGTGCCATGCTAGAGAAGCCCAGAAGTTGGCTCTTGTCCTGTCAGCTTCATTATATTAAAGCAAATAAACAGGAAACGGTAAGCAGTCATGCATCATAGAATACTTACACTGCAGAAGAAGGTCATTCGGCCCATCGCAGCTGCACTGACCTGAATTCCACCCAGGCCCTATCCCCAAAACCCCAAGCACTCACTCTGCTAATCCCACCATGACACTAAAGGACAATTTAGCGTGGCCAATCAACCTAACCCACACTTTGGAGTGTGGGAGGAAATCAAAAACCCTGGAGGAAATGCACGCAGACACAGGGAATTGTGCAGACTCTGCACAGACAGTGACCCAAGTTAGGAATTGAACTCAGGTCCCTGGCATTTTGAGACAGTAGTGTTAACCACTGTGCCACCTCCTACATAGATTATACATTGGGATGTCTGTTAAGTGTTGCATTAGATTCAGTTCCTTACCTCACCTATAGTCCAAGCCCAATCTCACACATAGTGAACGGTAACTTGGGAGCTACAAGTGAAGCTGAGTATTCTAATCCCATTCTTCCAAACTTTTCACTAAATCCTTCAATGTTCTTTTTCTTCAAATAAAAATCCAATGCTATTTTGAGTAATATGATGCAGTGTTCAGAAAAATGCTATTTCAGGGCAGATTTTGAATCAAGTCTGGGCTTAGAGGAAGTATTTTTTTCTTGGTAAGTATATGAGAAATTTTCAACCTAATTCCTGAGGGACATTTGTCTGCTATCTTGCATGGTTTCCTCTAGTTCAATTCAAATTGACAGCATAGTAGCAATTTCACTCAGAGATAACATAAACAGATGTTTCATTGCAGTAGGGTGGTATACATAATGGGCAGAGACTCGAGGCAAAAGGAGCTTTATTGTGTGCTATACCTGGCCTGGCTCAACTTGATGCTGGCATTGAGTATTTGCAGAGAAAAAGTAGTGTGTTTCCTAGTACTTCTGTCACACCCTTGTTAAAACTAATTCAAACAGACTGAAGTTGTCCTAAGATAAAGGCAAAATACAGCAAATTCAGAGCTGAAGACATGGGTCCACAATGGTTGGCACTGCTGCCTCACAGGAGGTTTGATTCCTGGCTTGGGTCACTGTCTGCGTGGAATCTGCACATTCTCTCTGTGTCTGTGTGGGTTTCTTCTGCGTGCTCCAGTTTCCTCCCACAATCCGAAAGATGTGCTTGTTAGGTGCATTGGCCACATTAAATTCTACCTGAACAGGCACGGGAGTGTAGTGATTAGGGGATTTTCACAGTAACTTCATTGCAGTGTTAATGTAAGTCCACTTGAGACACTAATAAATAAGATGAAGGGTCCTCTAGATCGAAACATTGGCTCCATTTTTTCTCCATAGATGCTTTCTGACCTGCTGAGATTTTCCAGCGTTTTCAAGTTAGTTGTTCTATTGGACTGAAATGAAAAGAAAGAAAAATAAGAGAAATGCTTAAATGTGTGTAAATTAAAATTGTTGTGGATTGAAAACGTTTATAACAATATTTTTAAATGGTCTTAGATTCACTGAACTGCATCCCATGTGCATTGGAAGACTGGCCCAATCTACAGAGGAATGTCTGCATCCCGAAAGAAATTGAGTTCCTCTCATTTGAAGAATCAATGGGAATTACACTGGCCACCACTTCGCTGCTGGGAACAGCCAGCACAGTGTCTGTTGCAGGGATCCTCTGGTATTACAGGAAGACTCCGATCGTTCGAGCCAACAATTCCGAGCTCAGTTTCCTCCTCCTGTTCTCCTTGATGTTGTGCTTCCTGTGCTCGCTGACTTTTATCGGCCAGCCATCAGTGTGGTCCTGCAGGCTGAGGCACACACTGTTTGGGATCAGTTTTGTTCTCTGTATCTCGTGCGTGCTGGCCAAAACTCTGGTTGTGCTGATGGCGTTTAAAGCCACTCTCCCTAACAATAACATGATGAAATGGTTTGGGACTCTACAGCAAATCCTCAGCGTGCTGCTCTGCACGGTTGTCCAGGTTGTAATCTGTGTTGTCTGGCTCCTAGTGTCCTCACCATTCCCAGTGAAACAGACCAAATATTACAACGAGAAGATTATTTTTGAGTGCGATTTGGGCTCGGTGACAGCATTTTGGTGTGTGCTGGGTTATATCGGCTTTCTTTCCTGCATGAGCTTTGTCCTTGCATTCTTAGCTCGAAAGCTGCCAGATAATTTCAATGAGGCTAAATTCATCACCTTCAGCATGTTGATTTTCTGTGCAGTTTGGTTGACTTTTATACCAGCCTATGTTAGTTCCCCTGGAAAATACACTGTGGCTGTTGAGATCTTTGCCATTCTGGCATCGAGCTTTGGTCTGCTTGTCTGCATATTTGCTCCAAAATGTTATATAATCCTATTCAAACCAGAAAGAAACACTAAGAAATATCTTATGGGTAAAACATGTCCCAAAAAGTCAACTTAAATTCACGTTCCTTCTTAATTCACTGATTCTAAGTTACGTGCTTCCAACAATGTGAGAATGAGAGTGTAGACTGGTGTAGCAAAACTGCACATCTACTTCCAAATGATAGAAGATGTAATCCATAGAGCAAACCTTTGCATGTGGAATGATACTGTTCAGTCTCCACTCGTAAATGTTATGGGTCTTTGGTGTGGCACGTCCTAAGCAGCAACGTAAAGGGGTCAAAATTTATCAGCTTGACCTATACAACAAAATTGTATGCTCCTTGGTGAATCGCCCTTTATTTGGTTTCCCATCTTAAATTGTAAATCCTTACTCGCGTATTGTTCCTGCATTGACAGCTATTGAATCACATGCGCACAATTAGAACAGGGAAATTGAGTGGGGAGTGCAGGCTCTTAAGGAAGTCTATCTGGGTTTTGCTACCCATTTCAACTAATAGCCAAAATACTCTTAGAATTCATACTGTGCAGAAGGAGGCCTTTCAGCCCACAAGCCTGCACTGACAACAATCTCACCCAGGCCCTGTCCATGTTATCCTGCTACTCCCCCTGACACCAAGGGGCAAGTTAGCATGGCCAATCCACCTAACTTGCACATCTTTGGAGTATGGGAGGAAACCAGAGTACCAGGAGGAAGCCTACGCAAGATACAGGGAGAATGTGCAAACTCCACAGGCAGCGACCCAAAGCAAGAATTGAACCCTGGTCCCTAGCGGTTGTGAGGCAGCAGTGTTAATCACTGCAGCACTGTGTTTGCATTACTCACCACCTTATCTTCATATAGTCCCTGCTTTCAAACAACTTAGACCAACTGGCCCATTAAGCCAGTTCCAAAATATGTCATCCCTAATTCCTCCCTTCACTTAATTTTATATTGTGAAATATTCTCTGTCTCCTTTGAATGTATCATTCTTACACCTAGTCATACATCTCTTGAATTATATTTGCTTCAAATCGCAGTTGTTTCTTTCCTATTATTTTAGTAACCCATTTGTCTTCGTGTGTTTCGTCTGTGATGAGTCAATGAAGTCATTCGACATCTGTATTTGCTAACTTCAATAGTCCATTTCTTTGTTGTGCCTTAAAATAAAAAAAACTGGCAGCAACAATTTCCCTTTGTGAACTGTCTGTCATTAATTTAAACACCAGAATGATGTTAAAGTTCCTGGGAAGTATTTGTAAAATGTTCCCAGAGGTGTAGACAAATGGGTGCAATCTTACCAAAAATATTCTAAGTGCAAAACGAGCAGGAAAACAAAAGAGAATTGCATCCTTTTTTGGGGTGAGCCCCCCAATGCAATCATATGGCACTTAGGAGAAAAAGAGCAAGAAGTGATTCTCTGCTGTAGGGTAAGTGAATGGAGCCTATTCGTGGTTCTAAAACACCATTTTGCATGCAGCCCACCATCCACAGGACATTGTACCCCATCCCATTGTCTCCTGATCTCACTCCCTTTCTGAACATTGTCCCTCCCCCCGAGAGCCACCCCTGATCTCCCCCAGGTGATCACCGCCCCTGATTCCCCATCCTTCCTATTGCCATCCCAGCTGATCCCCAATGCAGAATACATTCTTCCAACCTTTCTGCCATGGCCTTGCCCCCACCATGAACTCACTCCCTTCAGAGTCCACTCCTTCCCCAATTGACCAGCAAGACAAGCTGGTAGAGTCACCATGTTATTCCTTTGGAGGCAGTTCAGAGAAGGTTCACTAGGTATGGAGGGATTGTCTTAAGAGGAAAGGTTAAACAAGTTGGTACTCTATTCATTGAAATTTAGAAGAATGAAAGCTGATCTCATTGAAATACATGGTATCCTTAAGGGATTTCATGGGGTAACTGCTGACACTTCCCTTCAAGTGAGAGTCTGGGACCAGAGGGCAAAGTCTTAGAATAAAGGGATGCCAATTAAAGAATGAGGTAAGGAGGAATTTCTTCTGCCAGCGGGCTAAGATTCTTTAGAATTCCTTGCCTCAGAGAGCTGTGGGGGCAGATTCCTTGTGTATATTTAAAGCTGAGATAGCTAGATTGTGGATCATAAGGAACCAAGGGATATGGGGAAAGTGGACGTCACAGATGTTGGATCAACTATGATCCTGACTGAATGGTAGAGTAGGCTCAAGAGGCCAAATGGGCTACTCCTGTTCTTTTTTTTGTATGGTTGAAAATGTTACAGTTTTTGGACGGGGACCTTGTCCAAATTTGCAGAGGCTGCCTGAACGTATGTTGACAGTTGTAGATCCTCTCTAAATGTGTGCAAATTCTTACAAGCTTTACAGAATAAGAGAAGGGTGCCAGCCAGCAATGCCACATCCTACGAATGAATAATAAAAAAGATACTTGAACTTAATACAATATACAAAAAAAACATTTCAGATAGCAAAGTTGGGAAAATAAATAAACAACATAAGCATGGTTAAAATACATACATTGTTCTGTTTATATTTTCACAGAGGATTAGATGGGCTTTAATTCCAATTAATTAAAACAAGATAGTACACAGAATTCAATGTACTGTGTCCAGTCTGTTGTGTTTAATTGGATCTGGGAAAGCAGATGGAAATTTTGCTTGATACCCCACTGACAATTGGTAAATGTTTCCACCTTGGTACAAAAGTTCACACCTCATTGTCAAAACACCACAAAGCCTCAGGTGTCAGTAACAATAACAGCAAAATTCTGAATCATTGGAGAATATTAATCAAATAAATCAAAATCTCAGGCACAAATTGTTTCAAAGGTGATTATTTTTCTTTGATAGTTTCTGAGCTCTTCCTTCCTGCTAAACAAATTGTATGATTTATAGAAATGGAAACATCATGGATTTCATGGTGAATTTATGGGATTTTTTTCCTGTTTACTTCAGTTTTGCAAACATTTTTCTGTGAACCTCAGAGGGAAATATCCGATCTACAACACTTCCTTAATTTCCACCCAAAGCATTGCTGGCTGATGAAACCATTTCCCAATGAAGTTTATCCAAATATTTCCTTCTAATCAGGAAGATACCCACTGTTTGTTTCCTTCTAACTGTGATCCATGAACATAGTCACACCACAACATTCAATCTCTAGGGCCACTAACACGACTTTAATAACCAACATTTGTCCCACACTCTCAGTTTGGATGGCACTTTGTCCAGGATTTTCTTACTTAACATCTCAAAGCTGTATCTCCTGTTACTGAAAATCTAAATGTAGCCAAAGCATTTCCTACAATGATAATTAAAGCAAAGATCAGTAACACAATAAAAACATGTTAAAAATTAATAGTAACATATTTAGGATTCTCTTCAACATACAAACAGAACTGTTACAAGCAGGAGTAAGCTACTAAGCTCCTCAAGCCTACTCCAACATTCAACAAAATCATGACGAGTTGCTTCTCACCTCCCGCCATTCTCAGATAACATTAAACATGACCTTCATGTTTTACTTGGAGACCTTAACTTCCATCAAGATCATGGGCTTGAATTTCATGTTTTTTCCACCTATTGAAGGCAGGTGAAGAATCTGAGCATGTGGTCTGTGCATTATAATGAAACATTCATCATTTGGATTCTTTCATGAAATTGGAAGATTACTTCCCACATTATCTGCCTGCATCAATTGCAACTTCTTCTACCTAAAAGAAACTGATTGATCAGAGATCAAATGGCCTCGGAAATCATATAACTCCATTCCCATTCCATTTCTGCACACTACACAGGGATCTGAGGCCGTCATAAATGCTTCAGATTGGGGTCCTATAATGTCATTACCACTCTGATGGCATTTTAACAACCAGCTATCCAAAGCAAATGTCACATTCAGTGAAACATGGCCAGCAGGAAGAAGAGGCCCTGTAAGGTAAGGGTTACGTTTTCTTCAATGAGATCAAATGGTCCAAAAGACTTCTGGTGTAGGCTCCTTCCCTGCCCAGCTGTGAGGCCAAGAGGAAATCCTCCAATGTTACTTCTCTGTTCACTGGAGATTGGCTTCCAAGTCACCTGGCGCAGGATCCACCCTCTCCCCCCTCCACACACACACACACACCCTCCCCCACAACCCTCAGAGCATGATTTACAGCAGTGGAGGTGACCCGCTATTGGCTGGCATAGACAATGAGATTTCCCATTGTTCCTACCTTCTGTCACTGGAGAACGATACATGGCAGGAGAATCACTATTAGCAACACCAGAAGATCCCGCCAGCAAAGCCAGCTAGAAATTCCCACCCCAGGTCTTTCCAAGCGTAGTAGCAGGCCAGCTGTTTTGTTGCCCATTTCAGGCAGGCAACTGGTCACCACTAGCCACAACAATTTATATAAAACACCTCTAATGTCATAAAGCATCTCAAGTTGCCTTTCAGGAGTATTGTCAAACACTGAACCACATAAGGAGAAATTAGGACAGGTATCAAAAGCTTGGTCAAAGACGTGAGTTTTATGGCCCAAATTGAGGAGAAAAAAAGTGACAGTGAAGTGGAGAGGTTTAAGGGGGGAATTCCAGAGCTGAGGGCCAGACAACTGGACACATACACCATGGGTGGAATGATTACAGTTGAGGTTGTGCAAGATAATTGGAGGAGCACAGATATCTCAAAGGATTTAAAGTTTATTTACTAGAGTCACAAGTTGGCTTACATTAGCACTACAATGACATTACTGCGAAAATCCCCCAGTCGCCACATTCCAACATCTGTCCAGGGACACTGAGGGAGAATTTAATATTGCCAATATACCCAACCAGCATGTTTTTTTTGTGGGAGGAAACTGGAGTGTCTGGAGAAAACCCACATAGACAATGGGAGGAAGTGCAGACTCTACACAGATGGTGACCCAAGCTGGGAACCAAACCCAGTGATGGCACGATAACATAGTGGTTAGCACTGCTGTCTCACTGGTGTAGGCTCCTTCCCTGCCCAGCTGTGAGGCCAAGTGGAAATCCTCCAATGTTACTTCTCCGTGCACTTGAGGCTGGAAACAAAGAATTGTACATCAGTAAACAAAGGGGTGATGTAAACGGAACTTGGATTTTTGGGATGTGAGAAGGAGGAAGTAAATGAGGTCCAGAAATTAAAATATTTTGGGCCATAAATCATTGACATGTGGCGGGGGGACAAAGAGGGATTTGAACTAAATCCCAATCTCCTGCCTACCCAAACAATTTCTGAGTATGATGGCAGGATAAATGGGTAAACAATTTTACTTTTAAACAATTTTACTTTTACCTGAAACAATTGAAAAATCTATTCTCATCTTGCTACAACAAAAGGAAAGAAATATAAATACATAACTGTTTGTGAAAAATCTATTCTCATCTTGCTATAACAAAAGGAAAGAAATATAAATACATAACTGTTTGTGGGGAACTGTAAAACCATCAGACAACTATTTCTGATGTAAGTGTCTACACTTCACAGAACTTCAGCTAGCATTATTGAGATGGAGACTGGCCTTTGAACATTAAGGGCATCGGAGAAGAAGAAAATTAGCTGGATGCTTCGATCCAAGATACAGTCACATTTCTTAAGTCAAAAAGTGGTACCAAGTCTGGGAAATGATCAGCACAGAAGGGTGTGATTGGAAAGAGGTGGTAAGTGGACACCATGTGCAATATTGAAGGACCATTGACCTTAGCCAACAAGGCAAAGGTTCTAGCTGCCTGTGTGGTTAAGGGCAAAATCTACAGGTGGTTCTGTAGGCCTTTCACTCTGTGGTAGAGTTGTAAAGGAATATAAATTCAGGAGGACAGATACTGCTCTCTGCAGCTGAGTTTCCTGTTACATAAACTGGTTCCAGGATTAAAGATATCTCCTTGTAGCTGAAGAACTGAACATGAGAGAAAAGGAATTCTGATCGTGGTCCATACAGTAAATAATGATATAGGTAGAATGAAGAATCAGCTTCTGCTCAAGGAGTTTGAGGAACTAACGTTCAAATTAAAAAGCAGAACTTAATGGTAACAGCCTCTGGATTACTACCTGAGTCATGTGCAGGTCAAAATATTAGAATTAAACAGAATATTGTTTTATTCTTTAATGGGATATGGGCATCGCTGACTGGGCCAGCATTTGTTGTGTCTAATTGCCCCTGAAACCGAATATCTCGCTCAACCATTTCAGAGTGGTAGTTGAGAATCAATCACATTGTGGTTTGGGTCTGGAACCAGAATGGGTAATGATGGTAAGTTTCCTCTCTGAAGGGCATTTGTGAACCAAATGGGTTTCTATACCAATTGTCAATCACTTTTACGGTCATTATCAGACATTTGATTCCACAATTTATTTATTGAATTCAATTTTCATTGTCTGCAGTGATGGGATTCAAAGCATTGTCCCTAGATCATTACCCTGGATGTCTGGATTACTAGTCCAGTGACAATAAGATGCTGCCATTGTCTCCCCTCTATATGTTGATGCATGGCTCAAAGAATGGTGTGGGAGGCAGGGATTTCTGGTTCTTTCACATAGCTGACAGTTCAGTCGTACTGGACCATGGCTTTTCCAATTTTCACCATCTGCTTTGATCCTTCCCCTGTTTCCCAGTACCATAATATGGGTCTCTTGTCCTCACCTCCCATCTCCCCAGCCTCTACATTCAGTACATCAACCACCACCTTTCCCATCATCTCCAACATGATGCCACCACAAATCACATCTTGCTGTTTGTTCCCATTTTGATCTAAAGGGACATTTTCTGTTGAAAAAACCCTAGTCTTCTCTTCAATCATCTCCAGCAACCCATCCTATTTCCTCAACACCATCCTGTGTACATGCAGGAGATGCAACACCACCCTTCCATCTCTTGTCTTCCCAGCATCCAGGTCCCCAATACTCCTTCCAGATGAACAGTGGTATAATTGTGCTCCTTTCAATTTAGTTATGTTCTTGAGAAAACTTCCTCTACACTAGGGAGGCTAAACACAGATTTGTTGGTTACTTTCTGGAAGACTTAAGTAAAATTTGCAAGTATAAACCTGAGTTTCCTGGCACATTGCAGACACAGTGATGCAGTGGTTAACACTGCTGTCTCACAGCATTCGGGACCTGGCTTGGGTCACTACCTGTGCGGAGTCGGAATGTCCTCCTTACGTGTGTGTGGGTTTCCTCCTGGTGCAAAACTTTCCTCATACATGCTGGTTAGGTGCATTGGCCGTGCTAAATTCTCTCTCAGTGTACCCAAACAGTTGCTAGAGTGTAGCAATTAGAGAATTTTCACAGTTACATCATTGCAGTGTTAATGTGACACTAATAAGTAAACATTAAAGAAATCATTGTATTTTCCACCCAATCCCAATCTGACCTCTCTGTCCTTGGTCCTTGTTACAATAAAAAGCTTAATGTAAGTTTGAGGAACAGCATCAATTTCTAGCTTTCTGGACTCAACGTTGAGTTCAACAATTTCAGATCATGACCATTTATTCAGAGAGAAGCTGTTGGGAATGATTCTGCTATTGCCGTGACACCTCCAGACTCGTCCTTGACTCTTTACTGTTCCCCTTTTCCATTCCTTTTCATCTTGCATGATTATTTAATTTCTCCTGCTTCCCATCCAATCACAGATTTTCCCTTTTGCTTTTCCTGTTCCTCTTCTGTCCAGCCCACTCCTCGCTGCCTGTGCTACATCTGCAACTTCTTCCACTTCTGATTGACTTTTGTTCTCTCCACACAAGCTGCTGACTATTTCCAGCAAGTTCTCCTTTTACCAGAAGGCGTATTGAGCTGAATAGCATCTGAAGATTTGAGTAGATGGTAGATTTAAATACAATGGAGACAGAAAAAGGAGGCTATATCAATGGGGTTAGATGCAAGTGTTCAGCATGAGTTGAAGAGGAGTGGAGGGGTTCTTGTAGGACAGGAATGTCAGCATTTTTGATTTTAACTTGATTTATTATTGTCACATGTATTAACATACAGTGAAAAGTATTGTTTCTTGCGCACTATGCAGACAAAGCATACATTTCACAGAGAACAAAAAGAGAGAGTGCAGAATGTAGTGTTACAGTCATAGCTAAGGTGCAGAAAAAGAGCAATTTAATGCAAGGTAGGTCGATTCAAAAGCCTGATGGCGGCAAGGAAGAAGCCTGCCCATCACCCACTCACTTAGATTATCTATATCCCTTTCCAGATTTTCAGCGTCCTCTGCACACTTTGCTCTGCCACTCATCTTCATGTCATCTGCAAATTTTGACATACTGCACTTGGTCTACAAGTCTAAATCATCTATGTAAATCATAAACAATTACGATCTCAACACTGATCCTGAGGTGAATCAAGAGTCACTGGTTGCCAACCAAAAAAATACCCATTTATCCCCACTCGTTGCTTTCTGTTAGTTAGCCAACCCTCTATCCATGCTAATACATTATCTGTAACACAATGCATTCTGGATCTTATATCTGGGATCTCTGACCTTGTTGGCAACTGGGATGCCAAATTCTCCATTCTCATTGTCAGCGGTGGTGGGGCGTATGACACCGGAGAATCCAGGCCTGGAGAATCAGATAGATCAACTCGCAGGCTTCCAAATATAAACAGCTGTGTGTATTTCATTCGCCATGCGGAGGGGCACGGTTTCAGCATGACAGCAAAGCCAGGCTGCACTGAGAAACATGGCATTCCAATCAAAGCAAAAAGTAATGTCCCCTCTCATCCACCCCTCTCCCCATATCCCTGTGATCAAGGATGGCATTCACCCTGCCCCCAATCAGAACTAACATTCAACATCTCCCCCCTCCCTCCTCACCCTCATTGCAGCAGTCAGTATTGGCACTTGCCCCCTCCCTTTCTTCATGAATATCAGTTCCCTTCCCCTCAATCCCCCACCCAAATAGTCATCACCATCATGCCCAGTTTCCATATCTACTCCTGCCCACCAGCATATATAAATGAATTCCCCTCCTTCCCCTCCCCATGAGGCTCATATTTGGAGCCCACTCTTGGCACTGTCCCCCGCATCAATTGGCACTGCTAGTTGGCTGTTACACTTTGTGTAAGACCAATGCCAGCAGCTACATAAAGATTTCTACACTACAGAAAGTGTGGAAAGTCATCACCAACAGATTGCCTAATTCCTTTCAGCGTATCTATAAGCACCAGTTCAATGTTACGCTGATGGGCCATTCCTTCTCCCTATGAATGGTATGTTTTGTCTGTGTAGTGCATAAGAAGTAATACTTTTCACTGTATCACAGTACATAAGACAACAATAAATCAAATCAAATGCAATAAACCCCATTACGTATTGTAAATAGTTCTACTGCTTTGAAAGTGGAAATGCATCTAAAAAGAAAGAAAGATATTGGAATATGCTTTTAAGGGAAACCAACATGACATCGCTAGAAGGGAATCATCTCATATGATCTGGTCTTAGTTTCACTTTTGTTTTGAGCAGAGCCTGCACACAGTTCTGATGTCTTCAAGCTTTATAACTAGGTATAATTGATTCATGTGTCAAGTCATAATAAATGAAGCCACAATGTGCTTATTCACTTTCTTATGCTTTGTATTGTACTACATTAGATCATTATAATTTTATATCAATATTAACTGACAATGGCAACTCCATGTGACACCTGGTGTGTTAATACAATAAACTTGCATCAATCAAACGGTAAGTCTTCTTTTATTTTACAGAAATAAATTTAAATACACATACATTCTGTCAATAATATCTTGACCATAAACTTAAACGCCGACTTAGTATGAACTATTCATGTTGCAATTACTGAATTCATTGAAAAATATTGGTTTTGCTTTTGGTGTTGAAGAATAACCATTCCAATTCTGTTTGTTATGACATGAATATGATTCATTAAATGGCTAAATCATTCTAGATGACAAATCAATCATTATAATAGTATATTATTATACATAATAATTATATTTACTGTTTTGAAATATTCTTATAATTTGCATTGATTGGATAGAATATGAAATTTCAGCTAAATAAATCACCATATCACTGGAAATGATGCACATTCCAAAACCAGCACTTTTTCTAAAGTTTAAAATAGTAACTGATGCCAGTTCTTTCTGAAAATGAAATTTCTTTGCAACCCAAAATGTAATCCCTGATGTCTGGTGAGGAGATTTCTATGTTGGGAATTTCATTGACTCTGCAACTCAGCTCTCTGGACAAAACAAAGAACAAAGAACAAAGAACAAAACAGCACGGGAAACAGGCCCTTTGGCCCACTGAGCCCGCGCCGCCACCTCGATGTTCCCACTTCTACATGCGACCCCTGTCCATGTTTATAGATCTATGGATTAAAAACCAAATTTGAGACAATTTAGGGAGAATTTGTTTTGCCAATTAGCCTAAGAGCACATCTTTGAGATGTGGGAGGAAACCGGAGCTCCCGGAGAAAACCCACGCAAGCACGGGGAGAATGCGCAAACTCCCACAGACACAGGCCCAAATCCATGTATCTGCACAGCACAGCGATACTCACTGAGCTGTCGTGTTGCCCATCAGATGGTTCAGGTCAAGCGTACACTAACGATGTGAAGCAGTAGGACACTCTCAAAAGATCCAAGAGCAGTCCTCTCTCGACCCATCGCGTGTATGCCCCTCGTTAGACAACAAGGTGGACCAAAGCACCTGTAGGATAAAAACAAGTACATCAATATCATCATCTATTTACACACTTCCCAGGGACTCCCAAGGCTCATGATCCCTATTTTAAATCAGTTTTCTATACCCCTCCATTCCCATTCTGTTCATGTGCCCATCTAAGTATTTCTTAAATAACTCCAGAGTGCCTGCCTCCACCACTTTACTTGGCAGCGCATTCCATACCCCCACCACCCTCTGTGTGAAAAAACTCCCTCTAGCATCCAAATTATACCTTACCCCCCTCACCCTAAGCCCATGACCCCTCGTGCTATTTGAGTCCATCCTAGGAAAAAGCTTAGCCCTGTTTACTCTATCTATACCCTTCAGTGAAGTTAACCATCTGGAACTCCAAGACATTGCCCTAATGTGCCAATCTTCCTGTAATATTGACACTATTGTGAAGAGAATCAAGCATACACACTGGAAAACAGGTCCAAGTTTATGACGGTGCTAAAAAATTTAAGGCAATTTTCCAACCTGATTTTCCTGTTCATCCCTCCTTCCCATCCCTCGTTCTGATTGCTGAGGTATTTAGGTACTATGCAATTTCCCTTGATTGATCAAAGACCATTGGTCACCATTATGTGTCTCTCCAGTCACTTGTGGAAACAATTGTGCTGTCAGTACCAATTCAGCCATTTGACAAGCAGGCAAAGCTATTAAACAGACATTAGGTTGTCTACTTTTTCTACATGTGCAGCTCTCCCTCTTTCTTCATGTAAATCTGCTTTTTTAGATCTCATCTCGCTCTGCTGTTTTCTCCTACTCATGATGAAGGGATATTCACAGTGGCTTCATTGCAGTGTTAATGCAAGCCTACATGTGAAACTAATAAATAATCTTCAAATCTTATTTTTTGCCTTGTTTTCCTCATCAACGTTCTCCTATCAGTTTCTCTTCAGAAGATGATGATTATGTACTGGGTCTATGGGTACAGTCCATTCTTGGCTACATGAGTCTATTTGATTGTGGGAAGGGGCATCATATCTAAACTTGGTTTTAATGCACCTAACATCCAGAGAGAGTCTTTGGATAAAGATTAAGAGTAGAAACACAGACAACTTTTCCCTCCAGGCTCAGAGATCCTGAAGTCAAATCTAGAACCTTTGTTGCTCTCCTGAAAGCGATGAGCTGATGACCACAGTCAGATGATCAAATTTGGATGTTCCAGTGTTTGGTAGCTTTAGGTTCCAAATGAACTCAACAAGACATCAGGAAATCTAATATTATTAGTTCCTCACGCCCCCAGTCCATCATTGTTACTGATGCAGGATATTGCCCAAATGATCCTTCATCCTACTTTGATAGTTTTGCCTTGCATCTTTGATAGTCCATTGAGCTTTGTTCACAGTTAGCAAACTTTTACAAATCTTTAGCTTTGAGTGTTAGTTGCGTATTAGCCACAAATGGCATTGCATTTTGGATCATTCACAAGCCATTAACTAATCAAGAGGCTTATTTAATGTGGCTGTTGTTTTCCTTGTTCCTCTTTTACACAAGATTACTTTGGATATATGGCACAGGTAAATGTCATTCGACCCAACCAGCCCATGCTGGCATTTAGTATCATAGAATCCGTACAGTAGAAAAGGAGGCCATTCAGCCCATTGACTCTGCACCGACCACAAACCCACACAGGCCCTATTCCCATGACCCCTCATATTTACCCTGTTAATCCACTGACACTAGAGTTAAATTATCATGGCCAAGCAACCAAACGTGCACGTCTTTGGACTGTGGGAGGAAACCAGAGCACCCGGAGGAAAAGTATGTGGACACAGGGAGAATGTGCAAACTCCACATAGACAGTGACCCAAGGCCAGAATTGAACCTGGGTCCCTGGCACTGTGAGGTAGAAGTGCTAACTACTGTTCCACTGTGCCGTTCCATGGTAGTACGGTGCATAATTTAAACCTCCTCTCAATTTCCCTTATCTAAATAAATATCACAATCCTTTAATCATTTCTCTCTGATAGGCTTATCTAGTTCCCTTTTAAATGCAGCAAGATGATACAATGGTTAGCACTGTTGCTTCACAGTGCCAGGGACCCAGGTTTAATTTCTGGCTTGGGTTACTGTCTGTGTGGAGCCTGCACATTCTCTCTGTGTCTGCATGGGTTTCCTCTTGATGCTCCAGTTTTCTTCCACAGTCTGAAAGACATGCTGGTTAGCTGCATTGGTCATGCTAAATTCTCCCTCAGTGTACCCAAACAGGAACTGGAGTTTGGCGACTGGAGGATTTTAACAGTAATATTATTGCGGTGTTAATATAAACCGACTTGTGACAGTAATAAATAAAATTTAAACTATTTGCTTCAAACATTCCCTGTCATAATAAGTTCCACATTCTCAACCTCCTTTGGGTAAATAAATTGCTCCTGAATCCCAAAAATGTGCTCTTAGGCTGATTGGGTAACAAATTGTCCCCATATTGGTCTCTATATGTCATTAAGACGTTAGGACGGCGGCATGGGCTCGTTGGGCAGAAGGGCCTGTTTCCCGTGCTGTGTTGTTCTTTGTTCTTTGTTCTTTGTTCTATGCCCTATTGGATTAATGTGGCCAACCTGCAAATTTATAACATAATCCAGTTGCAATGCTCCTCAATATTCGCTGCCTCCCCAAATGCATCCCCAAGCCTTGACCATAAAATTTGATGTAATTTACAAATTTAAAAATTGTACTGTTGATTCCAAAGTCTAAATCATTAAAATAAGTTGTGAATAGCAGTTGTCCCAGCACCAGACCTTGTTTAACACCACTTCTCAACTCCCACCCTTTGCTTTCTGCTTTGAAGCCAGCTCCATTCTCCACTTGTTCCTTAGTTTCACGTACTCTGACCATTTAAATTGCCTGTTATGTGACACTTATAAAAAGCTGTTTAAAAATCTAGAAAAATGCAACTTCACTACATTACCATTATCTACTGTCTCTTCTGCCTCCTCAATATCTCAGTAAGTTTGGACAAGCAAGATATTTCTTCTTGAAATCGATGATAAATATTCTTTCTTTTCTTTGCTAAATGTTCTTTTAATAGGAATTTTTCCAACAATACTATCAACCTGATAGATTTATAATTCCTTAGGCATGCTCTGCAGGAATGATGTTCGCTATCCATCAGCCATCTGGTTCTATATCTTATTCAATATAGTTATTAATTTTGTAATATTATTCTGTTAGCCCTTTCCTTGAATATTTAAAATAAAATGCAATCTCTCCCGACTAAGAGCTCTACCTACTTTGAGTATGATTAGGTTATTCAGGATAATTCTCTTTTTGTTCTTTTTAAATACACATTATTTTAATCTCATCACTCCACGTCATGTCTAAGTATTCTATCTTCCTGATAAATACTGAAGTAAATAAATATTTAATATATTTTTGATCCTTTATCAGTATCTGTGGCATTGGCCAGTCTATCTCTTAATGATTCTGTAGCCATCCCAACTGTTTTTTATAGATGTATTGATAAATTCTTGTACTGAATTTGTTTGATAATTTAAGTTTGTAACTCATTTTTGTCTTCCCAATTGCTTTAATTTACTTAATAAAGATGCATTTAGTAAATCTCAATATTATTTCAAACTGTGCTTTACTGCTATCTTGCACAGCTGTTGAGATGTGGCAAAAGGCATACAGTGTTCAGTCAGAAAAAACAATTAAAGTGATAAGGAAGGATAGTCTTCAGGGTATAGTAAGAGCTTGACTTGATGGTCACTATGAAACCATACCAATGTGTACTCCTTAAAGTTTTTTTGAAGGTAATTTCCCCATCAGATTTCGCTTTGTGTTTTTCTCTGGCCTGAAGAGCATAACGTAGCATTTTGGACCAAAAATGCAGAAAAGCAAACCAAAGCTGGATGACAAAATAGCAAAGATTTCAACAGCAACTGTGTATTTGCCAGGTGAGCTTACATAGGCTGGAATGAATGTCAACCACACTGCACAGAATATAAGCATGCTAAATGTTATGAGCTTTGCTTCATTAAAATTGCCTGGTAGCTTTCTAGCCAGAAAAGCTAACACAAAACACAAGCATGATAAAATGCCAATGTAGCCTAATACGCAATAGAAGGCTATTGGAGAGCCCACATTACATTCTAGAATAACTTTTGCATGATGATATTGCAAATATTTGGTTGGGAATGGGGGAGATACAACAAGCCAAATGACACATATCAGAACTTGGATGAAAGTACCTGCACAAACAATGAGTCTTTGTTGCAAAGGCCCAAACCATTTCATCGGATTATTCTGGGGGACAGTTGCCTTAAATGCCATCAACACGACTATTGTTTTTGCCAGTATGCAGGACATGCAAAGGACAAAAGTGATGCTGAACAATGTGTGC
This sequence comes from Sphyrna mokarran, assembly GCA_024679065.1. Taxonomy (NCBI): domain Eukaryota; kingdom Metazoa; phylum Chordata; class Chondrichthyes; order Carcharhiniformes; family Carcharhinidae; genus Sphyrna; species Sphyrna mokarran. Next base: position 8,296,393 of record JAGIQG010000003.1, on the reverse strand, counting down.
CTTAGTACACAAGACCAGACTGAAGGCTTGCCTATAAATGTAAGTGAGCATAGAAAACAAAGTACCAATGAAAACAGCAACAGAAAACTTAATTCAGAGTTGTTGGCTTTAACTATGGGGGTATCTTTGTGATATAGGAATACCGAAGCAATAATCAATGTGATGAATGCTCCAAATAATGCAACCGTCATCAAGATGATCCCCATCGTATCTTCAAAGGAAAGAAACTCAATTTCTTTCGGGACACATCTTTGGCCATCATCACTGGACCAGTATTCCAAAGGACACTTTATACATTCTAATGAATCTAGAAGAAGTTAATCAGAATAGAAACTTTTTAATAATTAACTACAAGTTTCAGAATCAAAGAATGGTACAGTGCATTCAACCTACTTGCCTTGTACCAGTTCTTTGTAAATTGCGCTCAACTATTCTATGAGCATTACCTTGCAATCTTTTTGTTCCTTTAGAAGTTAAGATATCCAATTTCCTCCAGATAGTTGAATCTCCTTCCACTATCCCGCTCAGGCATTTCAATAAATACAATTCGCCGGCTGGAATTCTCCAGCAATTCATGTCGCGCCACAGCTGTCAGCATCAATGGAGAATTTGACCCTCAGTCAGATCTCCATTCACTACAGCGGGACTGGAGAATCCTAATCATGAGTGAGGTTGGAGAATCCGACCTCTGTGTAGAAATTAAAATTCTCTTCATCTCCCTTCTGATTGTTTTGCCAATTGCTTTCAATCTGTGACCTCTGGCTATAATCCTGCAGGCAATGGGAACAGTTTCCCCTTATTTATCCTGTTCGATCCCTTCTCAAGTTTCTCATTTTAATAAATCTAGCTTGATTTCAAATGCAATTACAGTAGTGAAGATTGCATGCAATGAAAAATTTCATTTAATGGTAAAATGACCTTTACTAACCTGTTGTGTTACTGATTTCGCCTTCAGCACATGGTATGCAGTCAAAGCAGCAAATGTGTTGTCCATTTTGGACGGCTTTTCTTGTTCCCGGTGGGCAGCTTTCACTGCAGACCGACCGTGGGATCTTCGTAATGAAAGAGAAAAAACTGATTGAGATTTTGTCACTGAGATTTTAAGGATGAAAACTTATGAGTGGTGGGAGGGTCTTTTTTTTAACAGTACATATCAGGAGCTAGCTCTGACCTCCAAATGCAAGAAGGAGATAAATATATTTCTAATACAAAATAGATAAGGGGATATGGGGAACAAGTGGGGAGGTGGATTTGAGACCAAGGAGATATCAGCCATGATCTGATTGAACGGCAGCGCAGGCTCAAAAGCTTGAATTTCCCTACCTTTGCTCCTGATTCCTATGTTCCTATGAACTGAGTGGGAAGTTTTGTACCATTACCATCTCCTGGCTTCATTTCAAAGCAATTAGCCAGCCGTCAATGCTAACTCAATTTCCTATAGATAATTCACTCTTTGGGAGGCGAAAAATCATACAGGCAGCAACCACTACGGGATGTGCACATTGAAATGGTGGATATTGGACAACGATGCTTTGATATTGCAGGCAGCATGATTTTAACAATGGCCTCTTAAATGATTGCAGTCCATTTGGTGTAAAAACTGCTACAATGGTCGTAGGAAGAGTGTCCCAGAATTCTAACCAGAGGCAGTAAAGGAACGCTGATATAGTTCTAAATCTAGATAGTGTGTGTCCTGGAGGAGAGTTTGCAAGTGGATGCATCTGCTGTTATTCCCCCCCTATGTGATAGAGGTCGCAGATTTGGAAATTGCTCTTGAAGGAGGTTTGATGAGTTGCTGCAGTGCATTGTGTAGGGGTACATTGGACATTGGTGGTGGAGAGAGAGAATAGTTGAGCTGTTAAATTGGTGCCAATCAAGCACATTACTTTGTTCTGGATGGTGTTGAGCTTCTTGTGTGCTTTTGGAGCCACAGTCATCCAGGCAAGTGGCCAGCATTCCAGCACACTCCTCACTTGTGTTTTGCAGATGATGGACAGGTTTTGGGAAGTCAGGAGATGAATTATTTGCTGCAGATTTCCCAGCCTCTGGACTGTTATTACAGTCACACTTTTTTTTTTGCCTTATTCTGTTCAGTTTCTGGTTAATGATAAACCCTAGCTGGTTGTGGGGGAGGGGACTTTAAGCAATGGCAATGATGTTGAATGTCAAGTGGAGATGGTCAGATTCTGTTTGTTGGAAAATGTCATTTCCTAGCACATTTCTGAACTGAATGTTGCTTGTTACTTATCTGCCAAGCTTTGATATCACCCAGTCATGCTGCATGAGGATATAGATTGCTTCAGCATCTGAGAAATCAAGAATGGTGCTGAACATTTCATTTGAACAGGAGAATTTTGCAGTGACTTCATTGCAATGTTAAAGTAAGCCTTACTTGTGACTAATAAATAAACTTCAAACTTTACTTTTAAAATTTTAGAACTTTGTGCAATCATCAACTAATATTCACACTTCTGACCTCATGATGGAATGAAGGTCATTGTTGAATTAACTGAAGATGATTGGCCCTGGGATAATATCTAGAGGAACTCCTATGGTGATGTGCTAGAACTGACATGATTGACCTTCACCATTTGTGTTTCTGGAAACCTTAGGAGAATTCTGTGCTGGATTATCCGCTTGGTATTTCTGGCTGAAGATGGCTTCAAATGCTTCAGCTTGTCTTTTCCACTGAGATGCTGGACTTCTCCAATATTGAAGATGGTGATATTTGTGGAGTCTCCCTGAAGCTTAGTTGTTTAATTGCCCATGACGATTCATGACTGGATATGGCAGGATTGCAGGGCAGAGATCTGAGCCATTGGTGTGGGGTCATAAAGCTCTGCCTATTGCATGCAGCTTCCATTGTTTGACACCATGCAACTTCAACAGTTTGACACCTTATTTTTAGGTATATCTGCTCTTGGTGCACTCTCCTGTGTTCATCATTGGATTAGTGTTGATCCCCTAGTGTGATGATAATGATAGAGTAAGGGATATGTCAGTTGATCAGGTAATCCTTCATGGTTGAATACAATCATGCTGGAACACAACCCAAAGATGTTCAGTTTGAGCTCTTAATTGATGGAAGTGAATTCAGTAGTAGCATTCAAAAGATTTGCTTTGATTTGATTTATTACTGTCACAAGTTTTAATATTTAGTGAAAAGTATTGTTTCTTACACGCTGTTCAGACAATGCATACTCCTCATACAGAAGGAAAGGAGAGGGTAGAGAATGTAGTCATAGAGCATTGTTAGAGAGTTTATACAATGTAGAGTTTTAATGAAGAATGAGAGTAAAAAAAAACGAGATGGTATGCTGGGCACAGCTCGCAAGAGATTGCCACAGTCTGATGCCATCTTGGATCTTATCAAAAGGATTAGATAAATATTTAATGGAATAAAGTTGTAGTGCTCTGGGGAACGAACGTGGGAGTGAAACTAATTGGATGTACCTTCAAACAACTTACACAAAAATAATGGCAAACTGGCCTGTGTTTGTGCTGTTAAACTATATGATTTCCATGACTCTCGCTATGAAGGTGTGGTTTGTGACACCAACTCTGAGGGCTGGCCCAGTTGCACAAATTAAATAACAACTCATTAAAGAAAGAAACATGGATGTTAAGCAGAAACTTACTCTTGTTTGGTTCCCATGCCAAATGATAGTATCTTCATTTATCATAAACTGTTTTCCTCTTGCTGCAGATGCATCAAAATAACCAACAGTTACATGCTCAACCAGCCCATTCTGGTTTTCCTGCCAGTTTATGATATCATATGATGCAGTGGGATCCCCATTGGGATCAAAATATACACGTTCTCCAAGACGGTTTGTAAATCGTATTTCTTTCAAATGCTGTAAGAGCTTAGAACAGTGATCAGAGAACAAAGTTTAATTATTTAAAACATTTAAGATATATTAAGATACACATTTTAGGACACTTAACGAACCAGCATCTGTTTGTACTTTTTTAAAAGAATACATTGACACTAACCTCCATTGAAATGTACTGTAACTGCACATGTACGTTATTGACTGATATCTTCATACCCACTCTACCCAGCCATTTCATTTTCTACAGCTATTGAGAGCTATAACTTGTGCAAATGTAATTTTCTTAAATATTCTTCCATAGTGAAACCAACTATTTACTGTATACAAGTGAGCCTTAACAGTGATTATTATCGAACTACTGGACTACAGTAAGATTTCAGTGAAGCCCAATCCTGTCCCCATTCAGTGGACACATCAATGCATGATTCTGGACAGATCATTGGATAGAAAGCAATGACAGAAGCCATTCACCTCCCACTAATCTCTGTGTAATAGGAACAATGTTGGTACCTTGTAACCATTCCTGCTGAGATCATCCAGCGCAACATGGAAAAGAAACTGATTCTATGTCTTACCATTTTTTAAAATCTTTGACCTCAATGGACAATGCAGGATGGTAATAATGTTGAACCCGATATGATAAGAGGTCACACAACACCAGGTTATGGTCTGGTCTGGACTATCGTGTGGGTTATAACCTGGTGTCATGTGATCTTTCATCTTATCCACCCAAGTCCGATATCGGCATCTTCACATCAGAGCCTGATATAAAGCTGAGTAGGTTGAGGCAAACAGCAAATATTTAAGGGGAAGCAAGATAAATGCTAAAAGATAATAGTATCTCATGCCGCTCAGGTGAAATAAAGTTGGAAGAGGCTTTGGTGACAAGGCAATTGCCATAATGCAGTTGGGCTGAGTGGTTTGTTTATCTACTATGAGCTTTACATGGTTTTACACATAATGAATTTATAAACCTGAGTTCGGTCAAATCATGTGTACTCTTTCTTTTTGAAATGATGAAACGTAAATGGGACTTCTTTATTTATACACGTTCAAATAAAATTCTAATTTGCCATGAACCATCACAACAATGCATGCCATGAGTAGAGTTCCTCGCTCGCTATATATTGAAGAAAGACAATGTTAAATTCAGCATTTAAGTGTTGGAACATTTCTCTTACCTGCCATGGCTTGATGTTTGAAACATTAGCACAGAGATAAACCCCCATTGGTTCATCTTCACAAAATAACAAACTATGGAGTCCATGAGCTATGGCATAGACTGCTTTATAGACATTGTAAGAAACTCTCAACTGAGTTACATCGAAGAAGGAATGATTCAAATTCAGTAAATTTTCATGCCCTGTGCATTTCTTGGTACTGAGCACAGATGTGCCTGTGTTAAAAGTGCAACCAAATATCGTTTCCCAGAAAGCATTTGCAAAACCACCAGTAGAATATGTTGTCGGGCGCAGAGTCATAAGAAAAGGTTTAAATTCTGGGATTGCCATTTTGTGGCTTGCAAATCCTATTGTTCCCCCGAGAGATTTGAAGTTGTGTTTCGTAGAAGGTCTTGCCGCTGTAATCCACGCTTCACTGGCTATCCACTGAATGCCAGTTATATTCTGACGGACAATTTCCTTCAACAAAGGGTAAAGGTCACCCTCGGAAGCAAAAGCCAAAATAACCTTTGCGGTAGATATTTTTATAATGTCTACAATCTTGAGAATTCTTTCTTTAGAATAAGTTCTGAGAACTATTTCTGAGAACGCTATACAGACTCCAGCTTGTTCAACAAGTTCTCTAAATGCTTGAATTCCATATCGACCGTATTCGTTGTCACCTCCAATGGTCCCAATCCAAGTCCAGCCAAAATGTTCTACAAGCTGAGCTAAAGCTTCTGCTTGAAACAAATCACTTGGTACAGTTCTGAAAAATGTAGGATATTCTTGCTTATTGCTTAGACATGCACATGTAGAAAAATAACTGACCTGCAAAGATTTGAAGAAAAATAGAATTAATCCTCTTTTGTAGTGTGGATGATTAACAATGGAATTTTATTTTAGAACATTGACTAAAGGTATTTTTACAGTTAATAGTAACCATACATTTAATTCAAGCAATATCTGAATATGTCTTTCAGTAGCATGAAGATATAGCAGGTTAGGTGGATTGGCCATGCTAAGTTGCCTTTTTGTGTTCCAACATCTTCAGGTTAGTGGAATTAGCAGGATAAATATGTGGAGTTACAGAGATGTTCTAGGTAAGATGTTCTATTAGAGTCGGTGCAGACTCGATGAACTGAATGGCCCCCTTCTTCAATGTAGGGATTCTATTCTAAAGTCAAGAGGTATTTGTAATATTAATCAGAATAAGCATAATCTCTGACAATACTGGGATGTCCAATAGGAGGTCCCAATAACATTTAAATGATTCCCCTAATTGTCTCAGTTATGATCGAGAGTTTTGTCTAGTGTTTGAAGCTCTCCAGCTGGGTTGGGAAGTTTACGTATTGTGATGCAGAAGGTTGGATGGTCCTGTTGGTCTTTTTCATCCATTAACATAAATGGATGCAAAATTAGATGAACTCCATTGTGACTTGCACTGCTCCGCATGATGTTCCTTTGTTCCTTGTGTCCAAGAGGTCCAATAACTATAAGCACAGGAAGAAGAAAGCCTGTTCTATAATCTTCCGATACAAAAAAAGGAGCATCTGAATCTGTGAATTATGCCGCGTCTAATAAATACAACATAGTAATTTGTTGCAAGTTACGTTTGATGGGCCGTGTTTATACTCTGCTGTTCTCAATTTCAAATTGTTTGAGACAGCATAATTCAAATTATATCTTTGAACATCTCTAGTTGAGTTGCTGTCCATGTGTCTATTCTATATTGGCCCTTTTTAAAATCACAAACTGCATTTAATGTAACCATGAGCTCACTTCTCACCCAGCTGACTTCAGCTTCTGACACATGCTATCCTTCAACACTTTTACTCCGTCATCCAGCCGAACGTGGTCACTCTTGCCCGGTACCCTTCATATCATTTGAGTTACAGTCAGAGAGAATCAATGGTACTTAATCCCCTTTCCATAACATTACCCAGCTCTGCCTTTGCCTCAGCTAAACTGTTGCTGAAACAGTCATCCGAAAGGTTATACAACTGATTGTTATTATATTGATGCAATGACACGTTTGTGAAAAACGGTTGGTATTGAATTATCTTACCATTGAAATTCCAAAAGATGCGACTGCCCTTGCTATAGTTATTGATTGCGATGATCCAGATTCCCCAATGATGGCTGGAATGGGAGAATCTTCTTTGCAGTTAAATTCCGCGATCTGTTTTTCTTGTCCATTCATCAGGGTCAGGGCTGCTTTGAGAGCCTGGGATGGCGAAGCACAAGAATCGTGGATCCTGTAGCCGAGCGTGACATTTGGAAGTATAGTGGGATCCTGATTGATTTCCTTTATTGCAAAGATCATTATCTGCGTCCAGCGAAATGCTCTGAGATCAAAGCTGCAGGATAACAAAGGCAGTATACGCTCAAGCTTTTATCATACGTTCTAATCGATTTGCAGGGACAAGAATTTAACAGAACGAAGGTAAAAGGCATCGAAAAGGCAGTCGAATAAAGGCTTGTTGGCCCGCTCTATACTCAAGCACTCCATTCAAAACTAAAAAGAATTATTAATGTGATACTTAAGATTACAGTCTTTCAAATTAAACACAATCAGGTGCAGTGCCCTGATAATTATATTGTTGTGGGACATAAATACAATGTGAACAGGAATATAGTCAATCTGATAAAATTATGTTTTTAAACCAGGGAGTTTAACAGTTTAGATATCACAGTTCGGATCCCGTGGTCTGGAAACTGAAACAAATTTGAGCGAATAGGAGAAGGAAATGAATTACATGTCAGGACCTTAGCAATGAATGCCCAAGATCGACAATACGGGAAGACACGGCTCTGATCAAGTGTTCCCCTGAACTTCTCAAGAAACCACAAGGCTTGATCTTACCTGGCACACTGGGAACGTGCTGGTGTGGTTCTAAATGAATTATTTCCTTCCAGTTCTTTATTGTAGATAGGAAAGACTCCACCAATAACGATGTCCCCATCCTCATACAGCCCTGGCAAATTAAATGCTCCAAAAAGTTTACACATGGAGTCACCTGTTCCCAGTAACGGGAAGGCAAAGCAAACCACCCATTGTAACAAGTGATGCATCATAGTGTGTAATAATGCCCACTCGTTCTTCCTTATGTTATACAAAGAACATTAATATGTCTTTTATAATGTTTTGTCAAGCTCACGATGTTGATTAAAACGAGTTAATTGAGATGAACTAATTTCTAGAAATCCCCAAAGATATATCATTTTTAGTTTATGTTAATCTTTGAATAGTAAGAGTGGAAGTACATCAAAACATCATCCCAATTAAAGCTGCACCCTCAAGCAATTTTCTCTACTCAGGTTACAAGCTAAAATCTGCCTCAATAATTCAATTAAACGTTTTGATTAATAATGTTGGACTGCATCTAATTACACATTCAACAATATTTTGTGGATCTATTCTATTTATTCTATTCTATAATTTAGCAAACTTTCCTGTTTTGATTTTAGATGTTATGTGTCAACTTTGACTCAGTGGTAAAAATCTGTCCTTGAAATCGGGCTGTGGGATTTTGGCTTTTCTCTGAACACTTTTGGACCACATCACGGATGCTGGCGTTGAATGTAGTTCTGAGGATTGTTGTGATAGTCAAGGGTGCTGAAGTGAAATTAATCTTAAGCAATAGCATAACATTGGTGTTAGCAAATTGAACATCACTGAACAATCTCTTCATTTACCTTTATGAAGAAAGTAAAGCCAGGTGAAAGGAGGTGCAGAGAAGTTTTGCTAGAATGGTACCAGGAGTGAAGGGCTTCGATCATGTGAAGAGATTAGGGATGATTGGGTTATTTTCCCTGGAGCGTAGAAGATTAGAACGAAATGTAACCAAAAGATTCAAAATTATGAAGGATGAAGTAGATAAGTAGTTTTTTTTTTCCCAGTGGCAGTAAGGTCCTTAGATTCAGGAGGCATATTTATGATAAATGAAGGAACAGTCAGTGTGAGATCAGAAGAGGATTTCTTGTACAGTGTAGGATCACAGGAGGATTCCTTGTACAAGATTCCAGTTGATAATAATTGGAATAACAAATCCAGTTGTTATCAACTGAAATTAAAGGGCAGTGAAGACAAATTCAATTTTGAAGGCAAATTCATTAATTTTCAAAAGACAATTAGATAAAGATTTGAATAGGAGAAAACTTCCAGACCATGGGAAAAGGACAGAAAAATGAGTCTAACTGGATCGTGTGCACAGGAACAAAGGCTGACTGGACTTCCTTCAATACAGCAAAATTTTCAACTCCTCAATTCTGTGAAAGATGATATATTATTTTAGGATGTTTTAGAAAATTATGCAAGAAATTGTGAATGGAAGCTAGAAGGCTTGGTGTACGATGGCCATAAAGAGTTAACATAATAACATAACATTATTATGTTATAATAATAATTATTATTATTAATATTAATAATAATGTTATATTATTATAACATAATAATATTATGTTATAATAATATAACATTATATTATTATAATGTTATAATAATATAACATTATTAGTAATAATGTTACTAATATTCATACAGTTGTAGCCTGATTAACTTTTAGTTTCTGTTGCCTCATTTCCCCTCTATTGTCAGATAGTGTAATTATATGGCATGTTGGAGCTTTGCCCTTCTCACACTGGTGAATGCTTTGCTCCACCACTAGCTTGGTTATCTCTGCTCCTTACTTTTTGGAAGTGTCAGTATTAGAATGGTCTGTAACCCAGTTGACACATGTTGGCCTTTTGATCTATTGCTTCAGTGTGATTGTTATGTCACAGTGATCCGTGCTTTGGCTAGTCTTGTTTCTCACTCCTTCCAGGATAAAATTTCTTTACTTTATGGTTCATTTATTTGCCTCCAGCTTTGCTGGAAGATCTCATGAAGTTGTTGCAGCAGGACAACATGCTCCACAAGGCCCACGAGAAACATTAACAGAACTGGAAATCCAAAATGAGCATAATTGCTTTGAACACAGGAAAATGGGACAGGTCACAATGGGTCAGACACAGTTCTTTCTTAACATTCATCCATGGGCAATACTGACATTGGGGATTCTAACATTATTGAGGAAAACCAACCTTCCAGTGGGGAGAAAGGCATTAGAGCAGATGCAAAATATAATCAAAAGAGGGCAGCTCATCACCATCCCCTTATAAGAAATTGGGGATAGACAACAGATAAATGCCAAGTACTGCAGAAATGCTGGATGAACTCAGCAGATTTGACAGCATCTGAAGAGGTAGACACAGAGTTAACGTTTTGAGTCTATAAGACTTCTTCAGAGATAAAGAGAGGAAAAATTATGATAGAGTTTACACTTTGTAGGAGGGCCTGGAACAACTGGAGCAAAGTAGAAGGTCAGTGATAGGTGGGAGCTAAGAGAGACTGCATGAAAATGTGCGGGGCAAAAGACAATATAGGCAATAATTGCTGGCCTAGGCAACAATGCCAAATCCTGTAAATGAATAAACAAAAGTAGAGTCCAAGGGTTTGCTGTGTTTGCCCAGGATGCAGGGAACTATCGACTGCACACTATTGCAGGACAACCTTGAACCTTCGTAAAAAGTTTTATTACTCAGCCAATTCGGGTCCATCTTGCCAATTATCTTTGAATTCCATGTGTTTCAACCTCCTTAATCAGCCTCTAATTTGAGACTTTGTCAAAGGTTTTGCTAAAATCATATAAACTACAACAATTGTGCATTCCTCATCCACACACTCAATCACTTTTTCAAAAAGTGTGATCAAATTTGTTAGGCAGGACCTACCTGTGACAAAGCCGTGTTGACTATCTGCAATTAATCCATGCGTTTTCAAGTGGAGATTAATTCTCTCCTTCAGAATTTTTCCCTACAGTTTCCCTACCACTGTTGTGAGACTCATTGGTCTGCAATTCTTTTATTTATCTCTGCCATTCTTCTTGAAACACATTAGTTGTTCTCCAATTTTCTGGCACCTCCCCTGTGGCCAAGGGGGAATTAAAATGTTGGTCAGAGTGTCTGTAGTTTCTCCCTTGCTCCCACAGAAGCCTTGGATACAGAACATTCAGACTTGGAGATTTGTCCAATTTTAAGCTCACCAAAACCTCCAATACTTTCTCATTGAACTCCCTATGAACCTCACTGTCCCTCTCCCTCAATTATGTATTTACATCATTCTCCCAAGTTTATATAGATGTGAAGTATTTGTTTAACACTCCATCAGTGGCAGACAGGCTTGACGGGCTGAAAAACCAACTGCTGCTCTTATTTTGAGAATCTTTCAACTCCATGGACAGAATTCCCCCTTCATCCTGAATCAGTCATTTTCTTTCCCTAGTTATTATCTTCCCCTTAATATGCTAATAGAACACCCGGAATTCCATGTAATTTTACCTATCATGTCCCTCTTTGCTCTCTTAATTGTTTTCTTAAGTTCCCATTTGCACTTTCTACACTCCATTATGCCTTCTACTGATTTTGTACCTGCTAACAGTTGCTTTCTTACCCAGTCCCGAATATCCTTGAATATTAAGGGTTCTCTGGGCTTGTTGTACCTATATTTCATCCTAAAGGGAATATGTTGGGCCTAGATTATTTATATTTCATTTTTGAACTACTCAACTGAATTTTCCTGCAAGAAGCTGTTCCCAATCTACTCTGGCCAGATCTTCCTTTATTTTAATAAAACCTGCCTTTTTCTCTGTTTCCATAACAAACTTAAATTGTACTGTGTAGTGGTCACTCTCTGCTCCCCTGTCGCCACCTTGAAGACCTATCTGGCTTTGTTCCCCAGAATTAGATCCAGAAGTGCTTGCTAGACTCTATTCACATTAAAAAACTGCCCCAAATTCATTTCAAGAAATCTGTCCCCTCTAAATCCTTTACATTATGACTATCCCAAGGATGGCATGTTGCAACTTTATGAAACTTTAATTAGGCTGTAAGTAGACTGTTGCATTCAATTCTGGCCACCACATTACAGGAAAGATGTAGAATGTTTGGAGAGGTTGCAGAAAAGGTTTACCAGGATGTTGCCTAGATAAGAGAGCATGAGCTACAAGGAGAGACTGACTAAGCTGGGGTTGCTTCCTCTGGAGCGGCAGAGACTGAGGGGAGTCCTGAATGAAGCTGGTAAAATTATGAGAGACATAGATAAAAAGAATTGTAGAGAGGATCTTTTTTCCCAGACTTGAAATGTCTAATACCAGGGGGCATGCACTTGAAGTGAGAGAGGGAAAGTTCAAAAGAGATGTGAGGGGCAAATTTTCCACATAGAGAGTGTAGTAGGTGTCTGAAACTCATTGCCAAGGGTGGTGGTGGAGGCAGATCCAATAGGTGTGTTTAAGCGGCTTTTAGGTAAGCTAATGAATATGCAAGAAATAGAGTGATAAGGAGAAGGGCAGTCAGAAGAGATTAGTTTAATTTGGCATAATGTTCACAAAGTATTGTGGATTGAAGGACCTGCTGTACTGTTGTACGTTCTAATGTTGGGGAAGTTGAAATCACCTAATATTCTATTAATATTATTTTTACATGTGTCAGCGAATTGACTACATATTTACTTCTCTATTGCTCACTGACTGTTGGGAGGCCTATAACACTCTCAGCAAAGTGATTGTTTCCTTGTTATTTCTACATTCTATCCACAAAGCCTCATTTGAAGATGCTTTCAAACCATTGTTCCGACTTACTACAGCAACTGAATCCTTAATTAATAATACACCATCATCTCCTCTTTACACCCCTACGTATGTCAACTGAAGATCCTGTAACCTGGAAATTTGCGTTGCCAATCTTTCCCTCCCTCAAACACATCTCTGCAACAGCAATAATATCACAATTCCACTTGTCAATCCATTGGTCTTATCGATAGTACTCATAGCATTAAAGTAGGGGCCATCTGTTCTGTTTTTACTCCCTTGCAACGCAACATGGCTGAACCCCTTCTAACTTGGTTTCTTTACCAGGATAGTCTGAGTCCCAATTGTATGACTGCTCTAGGTGACCTTCCTCTGTCAAACTAGTTTAACCTCCCCCCAACAACACTTGCAAATCCCCATATAAGATGTTGGCCCCATCCTGCTTGTATATATCTCACCTTCCCCAGAAACAGTCGCAGTCATCAGAAGTTTAAAGCCACAACACATCCTCCCCCCCCCAACTCTTTCCCGCAACAACTCTTGGAACAAGAATTCATCTTCCCTATTCTCCTATTTATGTATTTATGTATTTACTGGTATTCTTTTTCTGATGTCCATTGATCGATTGTGCATTTCTAGAATTAATGTGCATTTTGTTGTACATTTTCCATATACTTGGTTCTAATTCTGGTTATCAAAAATTGATATACATTACATCATCGCATATTGCAAACCTGCTGTAATACAATAAATTGTGAAGTTGGGAATCTCACTGGCAATAGACTGTGCATAGGTATGACAGTGGCATTATTGTTCTTTGTTGCATTGATATGCATTTCATAATTTTTGATGCATCACCAAAGTTCTGACTCTGTCTAGGTGGACCACGAAAATTATGTTGAATTCACAAGGAAAATTTGTCTAACATGTTGGGAAGGCACTGACAGTCATTTATGTATGTAGGCTAGATTTTCAATATTTTCCCATTGTTTTTCTGTAGGGATTTCCTGAACTAGATTATCTTCCCACGAGCATAAATCCACATTGGTGGGCAAGAATGCAATATGGCTTGTATCACCACAGGAAAGATTTATTAAGACATTGATAGATTGAAGTTAAGTGAAAGCGATAAGTACAATTTGCCTGTGTTGGGGTTTATCAGGGTTATCAGAAGAGGGAGTACAAATGGTTGAAAGCTTCAGGCTTTTAGACACCCATATCAGCAACAACCTGCTGTGGTTCACCCCCCCCCCCACTTCTGCCCTACCCCCTCCCCCACACCCCCATGCTGCTTCTATAGATAAGAAAGCCCACCAATGCCTCTATTTTCTCAGAAGACTAAGAAACTTTGGCATATCTGCTATGACTTTTACCAACTTTTACAGATGCAACATAGAAAGCATTTTTTTTGGTATTTCACAGCTTGGTATGGCTCCTCCTCTGCCCAAGACCACAAGAAACTAGAAAAGGTTGTGAATGTAGCCCAATCCATCATGCAAACCAGCCTCCCATTGATTGACTTTGTCTACACTTCCTGCTGCTTTGGCAAATTAGCCAGCATAATTAAGGATCCAATGCACCCTAGACATCCTCTCTTCCGTCTTCTTCTATTGGGACATGATACAAAAATCTGACGTTACACACTAAACGACTCAAGTACGTTTTCTTCCCTGCTGCCATCAGACTTTTGAATGGACCTACCTCGCATTACATTGATCTTTCTCTACATCTCAGCAAAGACTGCACACTACATTCTGCGTGCACTTATTTCCTTCTCTATGAATGGCACGTTTTGTCTGTATTATGTGCAAGGAACAATATTTTTCACTCCACACTAATACGTGTAATAATAATAAATCAAATCAAATCAAAAAGGATCAGATGACAATATTTTATAATTTTGATTGTCCCTAAAATCCAATCTAAATAATGAAATATACCACAAAATATTCAGAAAATTCTGAAGAATATCTTCATAGCAAGAGGATTTGAGTACTTGAGCAGGAATGTTTTGCTGCATTTACACAGGACTTTGGTGAGGCCACAGCTGGAGAATTGTGTGATTTGCAGTCTCCTTATCTGAGCAAGGATGTGCTTTCTCTAGAGGGAATGCAAAGAAGGTTTTCCAGACTGATTCCTGGCATGACAGGATTGATGTATGAAAAAAGATTGAGTCAGTTAAGGTTGTACTCATTGGAGTTCAGAAAGGTGATGGGAGATCTCATAGAAAACTGTAAAATTCAAAAAGGACTAGACCAGGGTAAATGCAAGAAGGATGCTCTCAATGATTGGAGTGCCCAGAGCCAGCCTTCATAGACCAAGAATGCAGGGTAGATGGTTTAAGACAGAGATGAGGAGAAATTTCTTCTCTCAGAGAGTGGTCAGCCTATGGAATTTACTACTACAGAAAATAGTTGAATCCAAAACATTGAATGTGTTCAAGAGGTAGTTAGATATAGCATTTGAGGCAAAGTTGAAAGAATAATCAAGGAAGGCAGATCAGACTATTGAGTTGGATGATGAACCATGACTGATCAGGCACAGAAGATCAAATTGCCACCTTCTGCTCCTATTTTCTGTTTCTATGACATTTTCCATTTTTATTTCTGAACAGTATTCTTCTTATTAATCCATATTGTCATTTTACTATTTGTGCTATTCTAAATTGTTTTTCTGTTACTTATGTGCTTTATTTACCTATGTTGTTTTACATTATTTTATATTTAATCTCAATAATTATCAATTTTTCCTATTATTTGAACAATTTTCCTCTATGTGTAGACAGCTCCAAAAGAAATAGATACATTCTCTTCAGGCTATTATATACAAGAACAAGTGACTAACAGAAATCAGATAGGCGTAAGACATGAAAGCTGGTGTGCTTTCAGTGCATCAATCAGTTGCTGTATTGTAGCTTACCAAACTCGTTTCACTCTTTCACAGACATGCTGAAGATGAGAGGTACTTGCACAAGTCAAAGTGCAAGTGCAATTCCAAATACAAACAAATTCATGATGCAATAATGAAAACATTTGATGTAAATTGATTTAGTTTTTGTAAAGGAATATCCTGCTGAATAATGATCAGATAAACTATCTGTTAGGGTGTGATTTTTCACAAAGGTCTTTAGTTTGTGAAGTGCCAATGATGCAACAGAAAGGATGCATTAAAACGACACAAACAACTGTAAGCACTGTTTAAATAACGTAGCATAAATTATTTCCATACTTACAAGATCACTAATATTAGACTTACCTTAATATTATATCCCCTACTTGCATAATCTTCGCAGAAAAGCAACATGAAACTGTTCTATTTTCAAACACAAGTTTAATATTGCAATACTTCAACCTGCAAGCTCATTCTGTCATTTACTTGGGTAATTGCTGGTTTGTACCTTACATCTAGCTACATGGCTTGTTTCTATTGCCTAACAAAAACAACAATCACAGTTTACACATTTTCAATTTGCTTAGTTTCAATGAGAGCGTTTTAGATTTTCAGTAAATCTTGTGTGAAGAAATGCTTCACACCCGAGTGGTCATGCTTGAATTTTAAGTTTATGCCCTGTTCTGGATTTGGGGGAGGCCACATGATAACACAGCGGTTATCACTGCTGCTCCACAGCACCAGGGACCCATGTTCAATTCCTGGCTTAGGTTACTGTCTGAGTGAAGTTTGCGCATTTTCCCCCAGGAAAATGCGTTGGTTTCCTCCAGGTGTTCTGGTTTCCTCCTTTATTCTGAAAGACATGCTGGTTAGGTGCATTGACCCGAACAGGCGCAGGACTATGACAATTAGAGGAATTTCACAGTAAGTTCATTGCATTGTGAATATAAGTTTTACTTATGATCAATAAATGAATTTTTTAAAAACTTTTTTTAGAAACTGGAGGAAATAGTTCTCAAATTCTAAAATCATTTCAAAAATTTCAATTAGATTATCCTTAATCTTCCATAAAAATTGAAATATAAGCCTACTTTAGCAACATCAGAATTCAATTCTTTTATTCATGCTATTGTTTTGATGAAGTGGAGAAATCGCTACAATGCTATATTAGAGGATAAATGATAAGTATTGTTATTTTTTCAAGTGGCTTTACCTATCAAGTTTTTCTTAGTGTTCTTTTCTGGCTTTAATAAAATAATGTAGCATTTAGGAGCAAAAATGCAGACAAGTAGGCCAAAACTAGACGCCAGAATAGCAAACACTTCTACAGCGACGGTGTATTTTCCAGGGGAACTTATATAAGCTGGAATGAATGTTACCCAAACAGCACAAAATATAAGCATGCTGAAAGTAATAAACTTAGCCTCATTGAAATTATCTGGCAGTTTGCGGGCTAAAAAAGCAACCACAAAGCAAACACAAGCCAAAAATCCAATGTAGCCAATTACGCAATAAAAAGCCGTCGCAGACCCAACATTACATTCTAAAATAATGATGTCTTTAAAATAGTCAACATTTTTCAATGCATAAGGTGGCGATGTAATTAACCAGATACTGCATATTAGACATTGTACAAGCGTAAGAATTAAGACAGCCAGGCGTTGCTGTGTTGGCCCAAACCACTTCATCATGTTATTATTAGGAAGGGTTGCATTGAAGGCCATCATTACAACCAACGTTTTGCCCAAAACACAAGAAATGCAGAGAACAAAAGTAATGCCAAAAGCTGTGTGACGCAGCATGCAAGACCAGTTTGAAGGTTTTCCAATGAAAGTTATTGAGCAGAGAAAGCACAGTGTTAAAGCGGAAAGAAGCAGGAAGCTTAATTCTGAGTTGTTAGCTTTAACAATGGGAGTGTTTATGTGAACGTAAAAAATGATGGTTACAGTTACTGTGAAGCCTGATCCAACTAAAGCCAGGGTCACTAAAATCACTCCCATGATCTCCTCAAAGGAAAGAAATTCGGTTATCTTCGGTATGCATTCGTTCCGCTGATGATTGGACCAATAATCCCAAGGACATTTAAAACACATTACTGAATCTATAACAAAAAGTTAAAAAAATACATTAGATAGTGTCTCTTTTAGAAATTAAAACCACATAATTAAGCTGAATGTATGAACAGCTAATTATATATGAACGTGTGTTTACCTACCTGTCACGTTACTGATTTCACCTTCAGCACATTCTATACAATCGAAGCAGCAAATAGGTTGTCCTTTTCTGGCAGCTTTCCTTGTTCCAATGGTACAGCTTTCTGAACAAATTGCCCGTGGTACCTTATGTAAAGAAAAGGAAGCATATGTTTGGAGCTTTGCAAATTCCCAGACTAAATCTGTTAACGGTCTAGTACAGTCTAATGCCACAAAACTTTAGGTCCCAGATTTGATTTGCCATGCATTCCCCAAAAGAAATGGTAGCGATCTTAAAGTTGGACACTATGCCAATGGATTATGTAGGGGCACTACCAAGCGACCTATGTCACAAAAATGGGTATGCTATTTTTAAACATTTAAGTACTTTAGAATTTATTCATTCACTAATGTGGACATTACTACCATTTATTGTTCATCCCGAATTTTCCTTAAGAGCTAATACTGACAACAGAGTGGCTCTCCAGCCCATTTCATAGTTCAGATTCCAACATTGTTGTCGATCTGGAGTTACACACGGGTCAGGACAGGCTTTCCTTTCTTGATGTGATTTGATTTATTATTGTTACATGTATTATTATACAGTGAAAAGTATTGTTTATTGTACGCTATATAGACAAAGCATGCCGTTCATCGGAAGGAAAGGAGAGAGTGCGGAATTAGCGTTATCGTTATAGCTAGGGTGTAGAGAGAGATCAACCTAATGCCAGGGATGTCCATTCAAAAGTCTGATAGCTGCAATGGCAGCAGGGAAAAAACTATCCTTGAGTTGGTTGCTATGTCACCTCAGACTTTTTATCTTTTTCCCGACGGAAGAAAATGGAAGAGAGTATGTCCGGGATGTGTGGGGTCCTTAAATATGCTGGCTGCTTTTCGGAGGGTCAATGGATGGGAGGTTGGCCTACGTGATGGATTGGGTTGCATTCACGACCCTTTGTAATTTCTTGCAGTCTTGGGCAGGAGCCACACCAGACTGTGACAGAACCAGAAAGAATGCTTTCTATGGTGCATTCACTACAGGACATTGTGGAACTACACGGATTTTTCCAAAAATACTGAAGTTTCTTTCCACATTTGTGTAATTAACTGAATGTAAATTTGCCAACTTGTCATTTTGGGACTTCAGCACATCACATGATCATGATTCCAAGGCTCGGGGTAACTAATACAGCTCTTATGCTACTGTTCCTGATAGTAACTGCTTTTGTGCTAATCAACCATAGCCAGACCACATCCTGGTCCGCCCTCAGAGCATAGGAATGCAAACAGCTCGCCACCACCTTCTCAAGGGCAACTAGGGATGGGCACCCAGTGACGCCCATGTCCGACAAATAAATAAAGAAGCAGGGGGTCCATGAAACTTAATTGGACGAGTGATTAAATTTGCTTAGACTTCCCCGTCTCATCAACATTGAATTACTTACAGCCAGTCTGCTGGAGGTCTGGAAAAAAAACGCAAAGACTCTATGAGCAAAGCAATTATTAAACTACCTCTTTCTGGCCTTCACTCCAAACAACTGCTCCTTCATTTATGATGAACTCTTGGCCCGGCGGTGCTGATCCATCATAATATCCAACACTTACGACATCAGCACCATCCCCGACGCTTTGCCAGTTTATGATGTCATATGTTGCAACCGGATCCCCATTTTCGTCAAAGTGTACAGTTTCACCGGCCTTGGTGGTGAAATTTACCGCTTTCAAATACTGCAAAAGCTTTAGAGAGGAAAAAAAGGCGAAACAACATGACTTATTTAAAATAGCTGTGGAGAGGGCGTATTTTCTCTTATCATGTCTGATATTTGGAGCCCTTCCTACCAGAAGTTTTAACTGTAATCTTATTTTCGTACCTGTTGTGATTCATAATTGGAAGAAGTTTGACACGTGTCATTAGCGGATGTTCCTTCCACCGTTTTACATGCCAGCATATTGTGCAGAGCGTGCGCGATAGCATATGTGGCTTTGTACACGTTATAGGTAACTCTTAAGCGAGATGCATCGGTGTAGGTATTCTTCATAATTTGTAAATTCTCTCTGCCTGTACACTCGGAAACGTGTCCCGTTTCGTTTGTTTTATTTAGACGGCAACTAAAAGTTGTTTCCCAAAATTCTTTGAGTAAAATATTCCCTGGGTCTGCCGAAGGGTGTACCTGCATTAGAAATTGCTTAAAACCGGGTATCTTCACTTGTCGTATTGCGATTCCTAACGCTCCAATGAGGAACTTCCGTCTTTCTTCAGAGGGGAGAATCGGGGTGGAAATCCAAGCCTCGCTTCCTATCCATTGGATGCCTGTGATATTTTGCCGGGCGATCTCCTTTAGCAGAATGGCCATGTCACCTTCAGCCACAAAAGCCACAATCACTTTAGTGCTGGATTCCTTCACGGCTCGCACAGTTTTGAGAAGTTTTTCCCTGGGATAGGTTCTGTAAAACGACTCAGAGAAGGCAATGCAAACCCCCAGTTGCTGCACCGCCTCAGTGAAAGCTTGCATTCCAAAGTTACCATAGTCATTGTCGCTCTTGATTGTCCCAATCCAACTCCATCCAAAATGCTTCACCAGCTGTGCCAAGGCTCTGGCCTGAAAGTAATCGCTGGGTATTGTTCTGAAAAATGACGGATATTCCTTCTTGTTGCTCAAACATGCACAGGTTGAGAAGTAGCTAACCTGTGGGAAGCACAAAATTTAAAAAACAATTATTGCAAAAATAATTACCGGCCTCTTAATGAGTCGACGGTCAGATCTGCTATAATATTCATGTGTTTTGCAATTAATCTACGGATATGGGTGTCTGTGACTGGACCAGCATTTATTGCTCGTCTTAATTGTCCTCCATTTCAAAGGGTAATTGATAGTCAACCACATTGCTGTGACTCTGGAGTCACATGTAGACCTCGGGATTCTCCCATCTTATCCGCGGCTGAGATCTGCTGTTCCCAGATCTTTTAAAGTTTATGTCTTAATATCACAAGTAGGCTCACATTAACACTGAAGTTACTGTGAAAATCCGCTAGTCGCCACCTTTCAGAGCCTGTTTGGGTGCAATGATGTACCCTTCAGCATTTACCCAGCACCTCTTTCGGAGGAAACCCAAATACTCGGAAGAAACCTACGCTGACAGGGGAAGAACGTGCAGACTCCGCTCACGCAGTGACCCCAAACCAGGAATCGAACACAGGTCCCTGCGACTGTGAAGCAGCAGTGCTAACCACTGTGCCACAGTGCTTCCCGCTATTGTGAATGGAAATTCTCTGTCCACACTGGCAACAGGTACATCAGATAAACCAGGTAAGGAGGGCAGATTTCCCTCCCTAAAGGACATCAGTGAACCAGATCGATTTTTACAACAATCAACACGTATTTCATGATCATCATTAAACTTTTAATTCCAGATATTTATCGGATTCAATTTTCACTCCAGTGCTGTAAGTCCATGATAGAACATAGAACATAGAACATTACAGCGCAGTACAGGCCCTTCGGCCCTCGATGTTGCACCGGCCAGTGGACCCTCTAACCTAAACTATTCCAATATCATCCATATGCCTATCCACCGAACATTTGAATGCCCCAAAGTAGGCGAGTCCACAACTGCTGCAGGCAGGGCATTCCACGCTCTCACCACCCTCTGTGTAAAGAACCTGCCTCTGACATCCGTCCTATAACTACCACCTCTTAATTTAAAGTTATGTCCCCTCGTGTTGGTCATCATAATAAGAACATAAGAAATAGGAGCAGGAGTCGGCCATCTAGCCCCTCAAGCCTGCCGCGCCATTCAATAAGATCATGGCTGATCTGAAGTGGATCAGTTCCATTTCCCCGCTTTACCCCCATAACACTTAATTCCCTTGCTTGTTAGAAACTTATCTATCTGTGACTTAAATATATTCAGCGAGGTCGCCTCCACCTCTTCAACTGGCAGAGAATTCCAAAGATTATCCACCCTTTGAGTGAAGAAGTTCCTCCTCAACTTTGATCTAAACGGCGCCCCCCCCCCCCCCCCCGCTTATTTTGAGGCTGATCCCTCCAATACTGCTATCCTTTCTAAGCGGGAAGAATTACCTCTACCTCTACCCTATGCATCCCCTTCATTATCTTATATGTCTCTATAAGATTCCCCCCTCAACTTTCTAAACTCCAAGAGTACAAACCTAGTCTACTCAATCTCTGTACCGTATAAATGAAATGTAAGATGATGCAGAATCTTAAGGTTGAATTATGCTTAGTTATGCAGCTGATGTACTGGAAAGTGAATGCAACTGAACGTCCGATGAGAACAGAATTGAACAAGTCTATTAATATGCCACAGTTATAAACTGGCTGATCTTCATTGTCAAATATTTAAAATAAAAATAAAATTCTGGAGATGCGGTAAATCTGGAATAAGAACAGATAAATGCTGCAAAGTTTCTGTAGAAGGGTCAATAAGACTTTGATGGTTGGTTTCTCTCCATAAATGCTGCCTGGCCTGCTGAGTTTAAGTGTTCACTTATGCTTGCAGCCATGTTCTTCTGTTGGCTCCACAGAGTAATTCTTAAAGCCCATCTGATGTTAAATGATTGTCAGTGATTAGAAGGTTTTGCATGCAAAACATTCATTCTGCGAAAGTAGTGTTCCGTACTAATTTAGTTATATTGTTTGCACTTTCAGTACGTTTAAAGCTTAAAAAATGAAACATACTTACGCTTAATGGCAATCGGTGCGACTTTTCGCTAGTTTCGCTGTGTATTGTATCCTTCGCAAAATCAGGAGTTCTGGATGAGTGGCACATGTGTGTTTGCGTGTAGCGGGGTGTGTGTGCTGGGGGTGGGTGGGTGGCAGCTTTGGAGCAAACTTCCCCGTATCCTGCAATCTGTTCGCCGTAACTGAGGCGATTCCAGAGTTTAGACAACATGAATCTTACAAAACGACACGGGGCATAACTGGCACAAAGATTTATACAAAAAAGGCAATCAATAGATTAAAATGTGATATAAATAATGAACTGCAAATATATCATGAAATTTCAAACTGAAACGAGGACATAAAAGTACAAAGGAAATTGGAGAATCAATGTTATTAAATTTGGACTGAAAGAATAACCCTGAAACAGTTATGCAACTTGTACTTTGTGACGCACATATACTTAACGAGAAGATAGTTCAATAAATCTCTCTAGATCAGCAACTCTTAGTCCTCCTTCATTATTAGGAACATTATTAGTGTGAATGATATATCTAATCACCTCAACTGCAATGTTTGAGTAGTAGGAGAAGGATAATGAGTGAATTATATATTCCGTGTATTATTCCGTACCTGCAATCATGACAAAGCAGCGAATGAAATGTTGTTAATTTTAAATATCCGTGATGTGGCCATTGTTCATTTATTCCTTCAATGGTTTATCCTGGCAGTGGGGTGGGGGGGGGGGGGGGGAGGTGAGTTAATGCGAATTTGGAGAAACATGTTAATCTACTGTCAATTTAATTAATCTTTGTACTCATTTATGAAACTACACGCTTCTTCCGGGGTTTTCCCAAGGAATATTTCAATGTCGTAATCTGTTATAGTTTTCACTTACCATGGGGATTCTGAAGGGACTCAGTAACCTCGCCACTGCGGCGGACTGAGAGGATCCCGAATCAGCTACAATAGCATAAATATTCCTGCAGTTCTTCTCTGAATAAGCAGCCTTCTGCCCATCCAAAATTCCAAAGGCTGCTTTAATAGACAAGGATGGCATGCCACAAGAATCGTAAATCTGGTAACCCAGTGTAATATTTGGGAGCAGTGCCGGGTTCGCATTTATTTCTTCAATTGCGAACATCATTGCACGCACAAAGCGAAATTCCCTGAAATCAAAACTGCAACATGCAAAAATGACAGTGGATAGATTGGAAAAAACGCGTCAATATTTTCCCTAGCATACGCTTTTTTTCTAGATTTGATTGTACAATTATTGGAATTTCATAGTAACGAAGATGAGTTTATTAAGTAATTGCAAACCATCAAAAGAAAGTGACAAATGAAATGGCACAGACTCCTGTCCGGTGTAATTCTATCAACCCATGGCCAACTTAACATGATCTGTTTTAGTAGTCATTGTTAAAGGGTGCTACTCCGTTTATTATTGCTTCAGCTAATACAATTCCATATTCAAGCAATCTCAGTGACACAATACCACCGTACGAAATACATTGAATGTATTTACGTGGATTTCTTTAACTGCAAAATCCAACTAACATTTTACATTTTACCCCTTTCGGTTGCGATTTAAAGGAGAATTCCGGATCCTCCACACTGGAGTGCAAACTAAAAATTCCGCCCAGAACGACGTCTCCATTCTTCGATAAACTGAGTAAATCGAAATCCTCCCAACGCTTACATGTTGGCTGATAGTCTGCCATTACAGGTATTAACATGGTGAATAAAACCCAAAGCAGAAGGCAACGCATCGTTCATCGGCAGAAGTAACTATGATCGGAAATTGCTGCAAAAAGTCTTTATATACAGTTGCTGCTTATTGTCTTCTAGTGTCTCTCAGTTTAATTCGGTTTAGTGTCAAGGAAGTGTTGAGTAACCTCTCCAAAATCCACAAAGGAAAGAGTTCATGAGCAAGTCTAGTCACATCCCAGGCTCTGGAGGGACAAGGACACACAAGGCATGTTCTCATTAGGACTTTGTTCAGAGGGGAATTGGATGCAGACTTGAAATGAAAGCAAATACGTAGAAACAGAGAACGAAGGTGTAGGAGTAGGCCATTCGGCCTTGGAGCCTTTATCTGCCATTCATTATGACCGTGACAGGTCATCTAACTCAATAGCCGGATCCCACCTTCCTCCATAACCTTTGATCCCTTTCACCCAAACAGCCATGTCGAATACATTGTTGAAAATATACACTGTTTTGGTCTCAAAAGCTTTCTGTGGTAGTGAATTCCACAGGCTCACCATGTTCTGGATGAAGAAATGTTTCCTTACCTCAGTTCTAAATGGTTTACTCTGCATCCTTTGGCTATGATCATGGTGAGTGCGGCTACATGTGTGGGACTAGAACCATAGAAATCCTATAGTGTAGAAAGGGGCCATCAGGCCCATCGAATAGGTGCTGACTCTCTGAAAGAGCATGACACCGAGGCCCTCTCCTCCACCATATACCCTTCACCCCATACAATTATCATGGTCAATCCACCTAACCTACACATCTTGGGACTGTGGGAGGAAACCAGAGCACATCCAGAAGAAACCCAATCAGATACAGAGAAAACGCGCAAGTTCCATACAATAACCTAAGGCTGGACTTGAACCCAGGTTAGGGTTAGTCAATGACTTTTGTCTATGACTCTACCTATGTCTCTAGGCCCCCAGCAATGTGAGACAATGGTGCTAACCATTGTACCAACATAACATATTATACTTTAATACATTTTGCAACATAACTGCTTCCCATTCATGGAGAGCAGGTGTTTTCTTTACCAGAGAGAACCTCTCACAGCAAGGCCACCAAGGGAAGTGAACCTGGACAATTGCATCTTGGGCTTACTAATGCCAAATAAATTAGTATTTCCATTTACTTGAATAAATCGCACCAGAATTGCAGTGCTGGTAAAATCACGAGAGCCAAGAAATCGGGCACGATCCTGACTTCTTGACTTTCATGCGATTTTACTGGCCTATCGTGGGTGAGGTGAGCTGGTAAAATCAGGGCCATTGTCTTTCATCAAACAGAGAGAAGGAAGTGAGTGCAATTAGTACAGCAGCACCTTAGGTGTAATATTGGTGAAAGGACTAAAGGGAGATAAGAATTCAGTGATATCCACCAGTAATCAGAAATAGGACCATCATTCTTTTCAATACAAATTTATACCTTACACTTGGGTGGTCGAATTGGGACCTGGGTAATCTAGGGGGTGGGAAGTTGGGGTATGAATAGTTAGGACAGATGATGAGTAGTTGGGGTAGCAGTTAGGTTGGGTAGTTGGGGTCGCGGTTAGGTTGGAGGACGAGGGGTGGTCATCAGTTTGGGTAATCTGGTTGAGAGATGGATAATCGTGCTTTGTGATTTTTACGCACTATCTTATGGAAGTGGGCACCTCAGGCTAGGCCAGCATCTATGCCATCCCTAGTTGTCCTTCAGAAGATGATGGTGAGTTGCCTTCATGAATCGCTGCAGTCCCTGATGTATAGGAACACCAGCAATACTGTTCAGGAGAGAATTCCAGAAATTTGACCCAGTGACAGTGAAGGAATATATTTCCAAGTCTGGATGGTCAGTGACTGCGAGGGAAAGCAGTCCCAAGCTATCTGATGCCCTTGTCCTTCTAGATGGTGCTGGTTGAAGGTTTGGAAGGTGCTGTCCAATGGACTATGATAAGTTCCTATTTTGCAAATAGTATACCCACTACTCTGCGTCGGTGGTGGAGGGATTGAAAGTTTCTATTTTATTTCATTTAAAGTTTATTTATTGATGTTAGAAGTGGGCTTCTGAAAAGAAGTTACTGTGAAAATCCTCTAGTTGCCCCACTCCGGCGCCTCTTCGGGAAAACTTAGGGACAATCCAGCGTTGGCTAATGCACCTAACCATGTCTTTCGGATTATGGGAAGAAGCCGGAGCACCCGGAGGAAACCCACGAAGACACGGGGACAACGTGCAGATTCTGCTGACAATGTCCAAGCTGGGAATAGTACGGCAGCAGTGCTAATCACTGTGCTACAATGCCGCCCACGGTGCCCCTTCTGGAAGGAATATCATGCAATTCTAGGAGTCGGGGTTGCGGGGGTGGAGGGTAGTTTCTGCACAGTTTTTTTTGTTAGTAACGCCCTTTACTGTTCCTGACGAAGTCTAAAGCGTGCAGTCATTACATTCACACACTGAAGATAACATTTACCAAACAGGCAACCCGTGAGTGTCCCTTTCTGGTTGAAGTCTGAAGGACATACTCACTGCAATGTCTGTCTTTCAGCCAATAGAGTCATTTGAGACATTGAGATGTGGCCGGATTCTGAGGGACGGACACTGGGCAAGCGCGGATTGCGCCAATAGTTAGTGAAATACCTCCTTTTACAAAGTGAGACCAGAGCACAATGTTTAAAGTATTAAGGGAAAAGATGTCCCAAAAGCGCGACAACATGAAGAGGCTGTGAGTGTGTGCGGGGTGCGGATTGGGGTGGGGGGGGAGGGGTTGGGGGGGGTGGGGAAGTGGGGGTGGGGGGAAGAAGGGAGAGGTGGGGGGAGTGGAGGGAAAAGGGTGCCGGAGAGGGAGGGTGGTCCTGCCCTGAGGGACTTCTAACAGAGAAATTCTGGAGAACAGGGGAGTGTAAGTCCCTCTCTTTAAAATGTAAAGATGTTAAATAGATTCAGGAAGTACCTCTTGGATCGGGTCTCCGGTGAAATTGACAAAAATAGAGACGTCAAAAAGAAGAGGGGGATCAAACTTTCCACTCGGGGAAAAGAGGGGGAAAAATACTGCAGACATCGATAGACAGGCTTTCCCAGTGGTGGAAAGAGCATTTGTAACTTTAGACCAGAGCAGCCCATTCCCGCCAAAAATGTCAACAGCGTCGGAAAAGCACAGAGAGAGATGTTAGAACAAGCAACGAAAGAGCTTGAGGAGGCAATAGAAGACCTCGGGGCAGTAGTGGGGAGCAACCAAAGATAAATGAGTGGAAGGAAGTTAACACTTTTTCAGAGACAAGCTCAATCAACACTGAAGCTGAAAATGGGTTGGCAGAAGTTGAGACAAGTAGAAATGAAGATTCCATTTGTAAAATGTACATGTTCGGTGAGAACATGATGAATTCGCCTTGGAAAAAAACACATAAGTTAAAGAATTCAAAAGAGTTGAGGAACTATTTAACATAAAGAGGAATCAGCAAAAAAAATTACAGCTCCAGAGAAGATATTAAAACAACAACATGAAATGACTAACAATTTGAAAGATAACAAGTTGTAAAAAAAATCAAAAAATGCGGTTAAGGAGCAGGGAATCGTAATAAGAAAATTGAGAATAAGCTGAATTCCATGGAACACAGAACTTTAAAATAAGAACAAGTTCATTACACTATCTATCTCGGCCTTGAATACATTCAATGACCTCACCTCCGTAGCTTCCTGGGAACATAATTCCAAACACTGATGATCCTCTGAGAGACAGAAAATTTTCCATTTCCGTCTTAAATGAAATAAGTCTGATTCTCACATTATCCCTCCTTGTTCTAGTTTCTTCAAAATGGGAATTATCTGCCCGTTATCCACATTATCAAGTCGCCACAGGACTTTATATGTTACAACAAGATCACATTGCGTTGTTCTAAATTCCAATGAGTATAGACCCAACATGGTCAACCCTTCTTCATACAGTGAGCCTTTCATCTGAGGAATGAGTCCAATGGATCTTCTCATAACTTCTTCTAACTCAATGTTTTCCTTTCCCAGATGCTGAGAACAAGCCTTTAAACAGTAATCCAGATATTGTCTTAATATGGGCCGACACAGCTCCAGCAAAACTTCCCTAACACGATATCCCATTCTCCGGCAATAATTACCGCAACATTCCATTTTTTTCATTCATTTGTTCATTTGTGGGACATGGGTATCGCTGACTAAGCCAGTATTTATTGCGAATCCTCAGATGCCCTTGAGAAGGTAGTGATGAACTGCCCTCTTGAAGTAATGTAGTCCATGTGATGTAAATACACATATAGTTCTGTTAAGGAGGGATTCGGGATATATTTTCAAGTCAGGATTGTCTCTCTCTACCACGTGCTGCATGTCCAAGCTAATTTCGTGCAATTCATGTATCAGAACACCCAGATCCCTCTATACTATCAAGTTCTGTACTCCCTTTGTCTTTATATTCTTCCTGCCAAAATATATAACCTCATCTTTTCCCACAGTATAATCTATCTGCAAATGTTCTCAGTCACCTAACCTACCTGCATCACTTTGCAGACTCTCTTCTTCCTCTTGACAACGTCCTTTCCTACCCATCTTCGTGCTATCAACAAATTTAACTACCATACAATCAGACACCTCATCAAGATCATTAATGCAAGTTGTAAACAGTTGAGGCCTCATCACTGATTCCTGTGTCACTTCGCGAGAAATGGCTTGCTAACAAAAATAAAGACCCATTCATTCTTACTCTACTTTCTCTTAGCTACCCATGCTAATATGTCACGTCTTTGTCCATGTTCTCTTTCTTTTGGAACAGCTTTTTTGTAAATCCAAATGTACCACACCTACTTAGAAATCATAGAAACCCTGCAGTACAAAAAGAGTCCGTTTGTTTCATCGAGTCTGCACCGACCACAATCCCATCCAGGCCCTACCCCCATATCTCTATACATTTACCCGCAAATCCCCACATCTCATGACACTAAGTGGCAATTTCAGCACGGCCAATGAACTTAACCTGCACATCTTTGGACTGTGAGAGGAAACCCGCACAAACACGAGAAGAATGTGCAAACTCCACAGAGACAGTGAACCAAGCTGGGAATCGAACCCAGATCCCTGGAGCTGTGAAGTACCAGTGCTAATCACTGTGCTACCCTGCTGCCCACATGTTCTCATTTATTTGCCTTGTTTGTTACTTCCTCAAAAAGCTCCAATAAATTTGTTAAACCTGAATTGGCCAAACAAAACCATGTTGGCTGTGTCTGATCATGCCTGAATAACCTGCAATAATCTATTCTGAACAAGCAAATCACTCCCCTGCCCCTGCCCCTGCCCCTGCCCCTGTCCCCGGCGACTAAAAGCATTGGAAAACTGTTTTGGGCAGGCAAAAAAGTACACAGAAAAGACAAGCTAATGGACTCTCCCAAAGGCTCAGTGCTGGTGCCAACCCTTTTTCAATTTGTACACATATGACCTTCCAAAAACGACCTCCCAAATATTCATGTATTCCATAGACGTCAGCCTCGCAACTCAAGTCCAACTTTGACATCTTGGATTGGACCCTAAAAGAACTTCTGTCAAAACTTGAGCAAAACTGCAGTACATGGCAATTCCAGCCAAGCCCTGCAAAAATTGCATCCAATTCATTCCATCTTCACAATGAAAAAGCTGATAAAAAGCTCAACATTCAAATGAATGGCTACAAGTTGAAGAACCACCCAACTCCAACATCCCACAGAGTGGTGCTAGTGAGATGTTCTGGGAACATTTAAAAACAACTGCAGCCAAGGTCAGGTCCAGACACAACCTGATTGCTAAACTAGCCGGTTCAACGTGGTGCTGCTGTCTCCAACTTCCAAACCTCAGCACTCATACTCGAATACTCAGTAACAAAATACTACACCCCTCTTCGGGTGAAACCAAACAAAATGGGGAGATGTTAATGTAATGGCAATTTCACTGGATTCGTAATAAAGAGGCCCAGGTTAATGGGTTTAAATCCCACTTGGGCAGTAGGTGGGATTTAAGTTCAATCAATCAATCTGGCATTGGAAACAAGTCAACGTAATGACGATCATGGCAACTACTAATTATACTTGTTTTAAAAAAAGTCATCTGGTTCACGAAACGGAGCAGGTACATGGAAACACATGTACATGTACATGTACCTGCACATGTATATGTACCTGCACATTCCAAGCCATTCACCATCCTGACTTGGAAATATATCGCTATTCTTTCGCAGTGGCTAATCAAAATCCCCGAACTCCCTCCCTAACAGTGTTGTGGGCCAACCCACAGCGCAAGGACTGCAGTGATTCAAAAAGTCATCTTACCTTCACTTTCTCAAAGGCAACTAGGAACGGGCAATGAATGCTGGCCAACCAGTGATGCCCGTGTCCCACGAATTAATAAACAAATGTCCTTTCGGGAAGGAAATCTATTATTTTAACTGGATTGGTCTACATGTGACTGCCGATCTACAGCAATGTGATCGACTCTTGACTGCCCCCTGAACTGGCCTTCAAATCATCTATTTACGAGGCAATTAGAGATGGAGAAGAAATGTTGGCATAAATCGCTGAAACAATTATAAAAGTGTAGAAAAGTGAAATAAAAAGAGGCAATACTGCAAACGATGAATGTCACTGGAGAGAAAACAGAATTAACCTTTCCTTGGAACTGGCAGATGCGGCAGATTTGAAAGTTAATAAGCAATTCCAAAGCAAGGAGAATGGCGAGAGACATGCGAGAGTAAGAAAGATTTCTAATGGTCTGGAAGGCAGGGATGGTTGAACTTAAAAGGGCATTTGGTGCAAGATAAAGATATGGTAAACAGGCATTAAAAAAAAGACATGCCCAAAAACAGGAAAGTATTGTTCCGAGTTTCTTCCGTTGACCTGGCAGTATTGCTTTGCAAAGAAGAATTAACAACAAAGTCCCATTAAAATCATAGATATTTGCAGAGGTGCATCTCAGTTCAGTGTGCCCAAGTAGAGAGATGGATGGGAAGGGTCGGGGGGACATCAGAGCCTCTGGGTTAGGGGGACAAAATCGTCCTCGTTCACTCGATGCTTCATGAGTAAGTTATTTGTCACATAGTAAAGGATGCCGTCTCACTGTGCTGTGGCTAATAGGCTGTTTGATTCACTTAACAGTGAAGATGGTAAGAGTGCAACCTCATGTCAAATACAGATCCATTCATGAGCAACAAAAATGTATTTGAGGAGTTGCCTTACTTATAGGGAGCAATCTTACCAACGAAATTCTAAGCCCAGGATGGGCAGGCAAATTGGAGAATTTCTCACCCTTTTATTTGGTGAGTTCAGATCCAGAATTCTATGCACTTAATGCGTGAAGAAATGGATTGGAATACTCCTCGCCTGTGGATTTAAATCACTAGTCAGCTTGCTATAGCAAGCTATAGAGGACATTATTGCGCATGAAAAAACCTTTGTGGCTTCCAGCGGGTGGAGGGAGGAGGCGTTTCATTGACCTCCGGTTCTGCCGGTGAGGTCGTCACAATAGGTCACTGTTCATCGGGACCATATGTGACCTTGCTAGGAAGAACTTCTCCCGGCGGGACCATCACAATCAGCTGGGATGGGGATCCATAAATAATCCTTGCCAGAAAGAGCGTTTCCCAGCGAAACCACAAAGGCAAGTGAGCCTGGCTGATTGCGTCCCAGCTCATCAGTTGCATTTAAATGAGGATAAAACTAAATTTAAATGCCTCACGCCAGAAATTGGTGGGACGCTGAATGCGCTGGGTATGTGTGTTGTATTTCAGAGAGATAAACAGTATGGGCTTATAAATAACGCAATATTTATCAGCTTGCCTGTTCCAATAGCAGCTGTGAGATTGTTGGCTGTTCGAAAACTTCTGCATTTCATTTAGGAAACATTTGCAGTTTAAAGGGGTGATCATTGGCGGGAGGGGGGATGTGAGTCGTAGTACCATGTTGAAGAATATTATTTTGACTCAGATGTTCAATCAAGGAGACAGTGTATTTCTACGTGGACAGGACAGCATCTGTGGCAGAAATCCAAATAGAGCAGCCCTGATGCAATGCCCAAAATTGGCCCTCATCCAACATGGCAGATTATCCCTTCATTCATTTCAGTCTGCTTGTTCATTTCTACTATACACATTTGACCACGTTATCCATCCACACGGCAGTAATTGTTATATTTCTCCCTATAGCATTCTGAGACTTGCTGGGATTTCAAGATGCTGATATTAGCATTTGTCTCTGAACAGTAACGTTTCTCTTAGCTTTTTATTTCATTATAATTGTAACTTTCATCTGGCTAAGTACAATGAGGAGAAGAATCTAGCAGTGGATCTCAATGGGTGTACTCTTTTAAAATCTTATATTCGGTCATCCCAAACTTTCCTTTACCCAACAGAAAAGAGATCTGCCCGTGCATTCTTTGCTGATGACTATCAGCATGCCATTATAGTACCATCCCGGTAAATTTCTTTAGCACCCACCCAAGAGCCTCAAAATTATGTTCATAATATAGCAACCACAAGTATACTCAGTCCTCCCAATATGGTCCAATCAAAGATTGATAACACTTTAGCATAATTTAAATATTTTAAAATATCAGCCATTTAATTTAAATCTTAATACCAAGTATATTTTATTGATCACTTTCACTAATTCGAATGATTTTTATTTATGGAATCCTTTCTTCACTATTCCATTTACATCCTACTTTTCCAAGTAATCGCTCACCATTTTATATTTTTCTTCCCAAATTGTAACACTTTCCTATGTTGAAATATATTTGTAAATTCTATCTGATTCTGCACATTTATTAATGTCCCAGGAAGGTCGAAAAGAATAGAATTTATCTTAACTCTTCAATCTGGTTACACTTTTTTAGGAGATTATAGCTCATCTGTGACTGAGCCCTATATACTCGTCCTTGCTCTATTATGATGCAAGAATGCTAATGTATGAATCTACCTCTCATTAAGTTGATCTTTTGCTACTTCCTAACTATGACTGTAGCACTATATTCTGCATTCTTTCCTTTCCTCCTCTATGAACGGTATGTTTTATATAACGCGCAAGAAACAATATTATCACGGTGCTGAGCAGAATAATTATTCATTTCAACCTTGCAAGTGGTTATGTTAACTAAAATTAATGGAGTTTTATTTACTTATGAACCCCTGGGATTTCAGAATAGAATGATTGGCAGAGTCAGATTGCATTGTGGTTTATGTGCAATCCTTATCTTTCACAGAGAAATCAGGCTTTTGCAAAAAAGGATTTAGAGTTTAGGTTCTGTTCTGGTTGAAGTTAGGAGAATTTTGCAGGTTCCTGAAACCCTATATGTCTTTGAAAACTCCAAAGTTCTTTACTCATTATAACAAATATATTTGTGCTTGCTAAAAATATTTGAGCAGGGTTTAAGTCTCTCACAAGAATGTTACTTATTTGAAACTGAAGAGGTGTTAGAAATTGGAGTTTCTTATTTTCTTGTTTATTAACAGTTTAAATGTTATGAGTTCAGCTTCTCCCTATTAGCCTTATATTTAAACTGTTAAGAATAAAGCTTGTTTTGAGAAACGATTCCTAATTTTTTGATGAAATTACTCCTGGAACAAAGCATCCTTTCCTCACAATTATGCCAAAACTGCAAAATTGTTGGGGTCTAGTCTGGCTTCGTAATATACTTTCGGTTTTATGGTCCAGTGATTCTAGTTGACAGCAATCAATCTTATTTTACCAATCGACCCAGCCTCAACTGCCATTTTAAGATCAGTTTCAAACTTCCACCATCCTTTGGGTGTAGAATTGTTTCTAAACTCCACTTCCAAAAGACATGGATCCAACCTTAGGCTGGATCCCCTAACACTAAATTCCCAAAACAGCAGAAATCGTTTATCTATATACAGTCTGGTCACCCTGTTATAGAAAGAATGTTATTAAACTAGCA
This sequence comes from Sphyrna mokarran, assembly GCA_024679065.1. Taxonomy (NCBI): domain Eukaryota; kingdom Metazoa; phylum Chordata; class Chondrichthyes; order Carcharhiniformes; family Carcharhinidae; genus Sphyrna; species Sphyrna mokarran. The sequence goes on along the minus strand of JAGIQG010000003.1, from coordinate 8,262,336 downwards.
AGAGTGCAGAAAAGATTTACTGGGATGCTACTAAGAGGGTAATTGGAGGTGACGTGTAGTTTGGGAATAGGGAGGGTAGTTGAAGGTGAGAATATTGTTTGGGGATGGTATGATAGTCAGTGGGTTCTACAATAGGGAGAGTAATCATGTTCTACTGGTTGGTCAGCCGGGTAGTTGGAGTTAGGGAGTAATTAGATGGAGCAGGGATGTTAGGGGGTGTTGAATTATAATTACCCAAGAGTTGAAAGTGGTTTTAGTCCTTCAAAGATTTTCTGGGAGACTACCCCTGTAGACCAGTCAGAACCCATCTGGAGACTGTGTATAGTTCAAGTCACCCTATTATAGAAAGGGTATTATTAAACTAGAAAGAGTGCAGAATAAATTTACTGGGATGCTATCCAGCCCTGATGGTTTGAGTTATAAGGAGAGGCTGGAAGGACTGGGACTTTTTTTCTCTAAAGCGAAGGAGGCTTAGGGGTGAACTTACAAAGGTCTATAAAATAACGAGGGGAATATATCAGCTGGATAGTCAACATCTTTTCCCAAAGATAGGGGAGTCTAAACCTGGAGGTATAAGTTTAAGATGAGGGGGGAGAGATACAAAAGGGCCCAGAGCGGCAATTTGTTTTTCAGATAGAGCATAAGTGTCTGGAACAAACTGCCAGAGGTAGTTGTAGAGGCAGGTACAATTTTCTTTTAAAAAGCATTTAAAAAGTTACGAGGGTAAGATGGATATAGCGGGATATGGGCCTAACACAGGCAACTGGAACTAGCTTGGTGGTAAAAAAAAGTGGCATGGACAAGTTGGGCTGAGGGGAGTGTTTCCAACCCGCATACCTTTATGGCTCTATGGCTCGATCTCATCAACCCTATCAGTTCTTCCTACTATTTTGAAAACGGTGATCAAATCAACGAGTTATCTTCTAAATCTTAAGGAATACGCCTCTTGTTTGTGCAGTCCCTCTTCGTGATTTAGTGCTCTTGGCCCCACTGCTACTTTTGCCACTCTAAATACCAACTCCTGATCTCTAATATCTGTTTTTTTGCCTTGCAACCAGGTAGGTAAATATTAAAGTTGTAGAAATTTTTAAGACATCCAATATTCACAATCTAAGGCAAAATGTGAACAATTTTTTTACGACTATCCTCAGTGCGGTTTATCGAATGATGCACGGTGCAGCAACTGCCCGCAAAGCAGGATGTAGCAGTCTGTGGGCACTCCTCCAGAATTTCTACACGGTTCAGTGACCACTTTGCGGATAAATCAAGTATATGATTAAATCACACGGAGGCAGATCTTGACTTTGTACAATGCTATGAAAAATCTAACTAAATGGCGGAACAGGCTTGAAGTCATGGATGAATGACTGAGTGGTGTTTCTGCGTTCTGAAAATTGATAACAGCGATAGCGTTGGAGATGTTCAAATCTATTCATCTATGAGTAATGTAGAACATGCTTCCAACTTGCCGTTACTCCAGATACACTATCGCATAATATCAAGATCCATCGCATTTTCTGTTAATTCATCTTTTACTGCATGGCCTTGCTCCACTTGAATTATGAAATAAAATTGATTTCCTATGGCTGATAGCTCTGTCTGACAAATATCAGAATGAAGGACGGTTTCATTTGCTGGTAAAATTGATTGTCACTCTTGTATCGGATTTATTTTTAAGCAGTAAATTGGTTAACATATCTCCATTCCGATAGATTTGCAATACGATTCGGAACAATACTGTATAAATGTGTTAGATTACCGTGCCTCGAAGACAATCTGATTAATGTTATGCATTCGAGCTCAGGTGTCAAGTTGGTCCCTGGCGAGCTGGTGCTAAAACTGCCCCTGCTGACGCGATATTGTATTATTTGGTTTCAAATACACTAAAGAGACACTTTGATTTCTTTGGGGGATTTGATGGTAACGTGGGTAATGTCAGTGGAAAATCAGATCAGTCTTAGCTAAAGGCTGGAGTGCAATTTAGTATAAAATGAACTAAATGACAACTCTTGGTCCAACTGCTGTTAGTGTCACTGAAGATGTTATTGATGTATCACCGGTTGCTTTTGATGTTGTTGTTATTTGATTATTTTCCAGCCCGCGCCATGAATGAAGTGACCTGCGAACGCTGGGGCTCCGATGATTTGATGAATCTGTTTAAACCCGGAGATCTCACTCTCGGCGGGATTTTCCGTGTGCATGCCAAAGTGAATCATCGGCACCTCAGCTTCAAAATGCAACCGCAACCTTTGACTTGCACAAAGTTTGTAGATATCTTCCGATTAATTTCAAAATGTTTGATTTCAATTGCATTGTTACGATGGGATTTTCGGGTCACAAAGTGTTGGCAGCAGGTTTCCAAGTGGAAGTAATTCAAGATTTTAAATCTCCTCAAGTATTAATTAGAAAGAATCGATTGTTAAAGAATGGTCCACTTTATTAACATAGCTCTTTGGATCCGTGAACATAAATTAATTTGCAGTTGGCTCATACCTAAACACTTTTCCCTTCCGAAGTCCCTACTGAGCTTTGTCTAATTCCTGGCGGCGGTTTAAAATTGGCGAAATACTATTCCTGTTCGTTTGAATTTTCTGTAATGTTACTTTGTGAAGCAAAGACAAAAATATCACCACTTTCGATCAAAGATATAATTTGTCAGATTTCTATTCCATGGAATCAGTATGTAGCAACCGGTTTTAATAACGGGACTCTGGATCTGTATTCGTTGGAGTTTTGAAAGATAAGTTGAGGGGGGAACCTTATTGAAACTTATAGGATACTGCGAGGCCTGGATAGAGTGGACATGAAGAGGCTGTTTCCAATAATGGGAAAAACTAGAACCAAAGGGGACAATCTCAGGCTAAAGGGACGAACTTCTAAAACGGAGATGAGGAGGAATTTCTTCAGCCAAGGAGTTTTGAACCTGTGGAACTCTTCGCGCTGAAGGCTATGGAGGCCAGGTCATTGGGTGCCTTTAAGATAGATAGATCGTTCTTGATTAATAAGGGGAACAGGGGTTATGGGGAAAAGGCAGGAGAATAGGGATGAGAAAAATATCAGCTACGATTGAATGGCGGAGTAGACTGGATGGGCCAAGTAACCTAGTTCTGTTCCAATGTCTTATGGTCTATGACCTAATATATTTTAATATTTTCCACTGTTCTTACCATATTAGAATACTGGGGAGGTGTAAGTAACTCATTTTGTTCTTCTCCTCTTTAATGTTTGGTTACCATTTGCTGTTACATAGTTATCAATTTGTAGAAATTGTGTGAACTATATGTTGTGATGTGCCAACAGCTTCAACATGTTTGCTTCGGCCTGATCCAGTGGACAGAATTCCTGACGGAGATCGGAATTTCGCCCTTCTGGGCTCGCCAATACATGATTCGATTGAATTTCTATTAAATTCAATGTTGGAGGAGGGAATTCCACGATTGGCGATTTAAGTTTTCAGACGAACTTATAGAATTCATACCGACCACTTAATCTTCATTTTAACCCGTCATCTTAACCCATCGACTTTCCGAAAGAGCATCTTATCTCGGCCCATTCCGTCGCCCTTTCCCTGCAACGCACGTAACTACACACCTTTGGATACTAACGGGGGATTTAGAATGACCAGTCCACCTAACCTATGCATCTTTGAGCTCTGGAAAGAAACCAGACCACCCCGAGCAAACTCCACACGGTAACCCAAGTTGGGAATCGAACCCGGTCCCGAGTCTCTGACGCTGTGAGGCAACCGTGCTAACCACTGTCCCATTCTTTAGTTGGTGCACTTGAATTGGGGATCTCTGAATCGCAAAAACCAGTTGCTCAAACTTACACCTCCATATCAACGTTTGTGAAAAGTCAGCTTTAACAAAGGGTCATCTGGACTCGAAACGTCGGTTCTTTTCCTGGCTTCCAGATGCTCCTGAGATGTTCCAACATTTTCTCTTTTGGTTTCAGATTTATGTAGTAAGTTGTTTCTAATCTAGTCCTACAGATGTTTATTCATTTTGTAAAGTTTCCGAAATGTATTCCCACAGATTCTGGTTCAGATTTTTTCGCTTCGCTCTCACTATGATATTTGCCATTGACGAAATAAACCAGGATTCAGCTCTGCTTCCCGATATAACGCTGGGATATCGGATTTATGATGCATGCACCATGCCGAGTTTATCACTGAAAGCAGCATTTGAGTTTTTGAACGGACGCCAAAATGTGTCACAGAACAATCCCTGTAGAAGAACATCCATGGTACCTGCAGTTGTTGGTGATTCGGGGTCATCGCAGTCCTTAGCAATAGCGAGCTTAATCGGTATTTTCAGGATTCCTATGGTAAGCCACTAATTACACAGTTGTCCTAGTTTGTGTACAGTACCAGCACCAAGAAAATGTCCATCTCCATTTCCATATATAATCTCTGTTTACTATAGTGATTAATCCATTAAGTGGAGCTGGTATATTTAAATATTGGACTCAATTCAATTTCAGTCTTTATATTTGTGCAACACAATAATGATTTAATCCATGCCATTAAAATGTTTATAGAACAAACTTTCTGCATTTCTCTTTCGAATACAGCAACAAAATCTATGGAAAGAATAGATATCCAGCAAAGGATCAGCCATTATGACTCAATGGTGGCTTCTTAAAACTCGAAATGTACCAAATGAACCATGCCTCTGGTTGTCTTTTGTGTGTCTCCAAGCTACCTTTGGTGCCCAATGTCACTCTTTGTCAGGGCGTTTTAGAACTATGAAGTAAATTTGATGGCGCAGTTTAAAGCGTGGAGTTTTACGGCCTCAGTTGTTCTGAAACTTTAATATCCCATCTAAGGCCAAAGCATCCTTCCATGGTCCGCCCGTCTCCTGCTTTGATTCCTGTGGCGGGCGGGGCGGTAAAATTCGGGTCATTGCTTTTCAGCATTCTAGAGTCAATCTGATAAATGGTATGGAGGATATTGTTGACAGCCAATATGTATGGACTGGAGGGAAAGATTTTTAAAGTTTGTTTATTATTGTCAAAAGTAGGCTTACATTAAAACCGCAACGAGGTTATCGTGAAAATCCCGTAGTCGCCACACTCTGGCGCCTGTTTAGGTGCACGGAGAGAGAATTAAGCATGGTCAATGCACCTAAATAGCACGTCTTTTGGGCTGGAAACCAGCGCAGACACTGGGAGAACATACAGATTCTGCACAGTCACCGAAACTGGTAACCACTCCGATTCGGACACCCGATATCCCCTGTGTTTTGGGAAACAAATAAAACTTTAGCGTTTGGGCTGATTTTTTTTTTCTGTAGATATACATTATGTGACTGGGCGTATCTGTTGGGGATATATGATGAAGTTATGGGTAAGTGATACAACAGTTACATGCTGCTTGGCTAGAACATGGCCGGTAGTTTTGTGATAAAAGCAGAACGGATATTATAATGCCAAGATATCAAATGGAACAATATGTATTCATATGTCTTTATCCCCATCCCTTCCCCAGGTCAGTTACCTTTCGACCTGTGAGTGTCTGAGCAACAGAAAACAGTACCCGTCCTTCTTCAGAACAATTCCCAGTGATTATTTCCAGGCCAGGGCCTTAGCCCAGCTGGTCAAACATTTCGGCTGGACGTGGATCGGGACGGTTAGAAGTGATGATGACTATGGTAACTTTGGAATAAAGGCCTTCACAGAGGCAGTGCAACAACTGGGCGTTTGTATTGCCTTTTCGGAGACGTTCCATGCACTATACCCAAGGGAAAAAGTACTAAGAACCATTGCAACTATCAAGAAATCATCCACAAAAGTTGTGCTGGCTTTCCTCACACAATCTGACATGGAGATTTTTATCCAAGAAGTAATACGGCAAAATATAACGGGCATACAGTGGATAGGAAGCGAAGCCTGGGCTGCCACCTTAGTGGTACCAGCGGAAGAAAGTAAACGCTTCCTTGTCGGCACAATTGGGATCGCAATCCGTAAAGTAGATATACAAGGATTGAAAGAATTCTTAATGCAAGTCCACCCTTCTCTGTATCCCGGAAACCTGCTAGTGAAGGAATTTTGGGAAACGACATTTGGCTGCATCTTTAAAAGAAGAGGGAACGAGACAGGTGTCACTAAAAGTGAGCCGTGGGTCAATGAATGCACAGGAGCAGAGGATTTGCGGACAGTGCATAATTCATTTACAGATGTATCACACTACAGAATTGAATACAACGTGTACAAAGCAACTTACGCCATCGCTCATGCGCTACACAATTTGCTATGCAAAAATAGCACGGGAGAAAGTTCCAAGAAAAGTTGCATAAATGATCTGAACTTTGAACCATCGCAGGTACGAAATGTATAGCATCGTTAACATCAGCTGAATTTACATATGGAGTCAATGGATGTAAATATTTGGATTTTAGCTTATTACCTGTCTATGCTGAATGTTTGTGGTAGAATTATATCGGAGTCTATGGGAGCAATTTTGCGACCTCGCTCGGGCGAGGCTCGTAAAATCCCGCCCGAGGCCAACGGAAAGTTCCGTTCTGCGAGGCGGTAGAATTCCGGCAAAACTGTGTCAGTCGTGGCCCGGGAGTAACACTCTGTCCTGTGAGTTAGGAGGTTGTGGACTCCACTTTAACATTCATTGTAAAACTTACCCCAATAGTTCAGTGCGATTCTGCGGTCCTTTCAGACGAAAAGACTTAGCCCTTTCTACCATTTTAAGGGAAATATCCCCTTTTATTCTTTTGCAGGTGGACAGGGGGAATTTTCCTTGTGGCGTTTAATGTTTACTGTTCAACCTGAATCAGTAAAACAAAAGACTAATATCACATTGCTTTTTGTGGCATCTTGATGTGCACAAATTGCATACAGTATTTTCTACAACAGTGACGACTTTCCATTTGTCAGGCGAAGCATTTTGGGAGCTCTTGGGGGATGCACAAGGTGCTATATAATTGCAACGTTTGTTTTCTACTCTTTTTTTGCCGTCCTAGCTTCTGCATCACATGAAAACATTAAATTTCATCACCAAGATGGGAGAACGAGTGAATTTTGATGAAAATGGAGACCCAGTCCCCACGTATGACATAATAAACTGGCAGACAAATGAAGTGGGTGATGTTGCAATTGTAGATGTTGGAAGTTACGATGGATCGGCTCCTGTGGGTCAAGAATTTCTGATAAGTGAAGGGACAATCGTCTGGAGTGGGGGTCAACTTGCGGTAAGCTCCACATTATGAAAATGAATGCCATGGAAGCCCAGATAAAGTCATAGTCCCAGATATTATATTAAGTTGCTCTTTCCTTACCCCTGGCTATGACTGTAACACTACATTCTGCACTCTCTCCATTCCTCCTCATATGAACGGTATGCCTTGGATGTGTAGAGCAAGAAGCAATAATTTTCACTGCATATTAATACAATAATAAATCAAATCAAAAATCAAATAAAAACGATGACTATAGGCTGCTCTCCCCCTTGAGAAGGGTTGCTGACTGGTGGTTATTTAATCTGCGAGTCACCACATCGAAAGGTCGAGAAGGTAGGGACATCATAGGCATCTTCGGCTGGTGCGGGGATTGAATCTGCGCTGAGATAATGGACGTCCGGTGGAAGCCTAGTAAACAGTTATATAACATATTTTGTGGCCCTTGCTCTCAGGAAGGTCACAAGTGTATAGCACTAGGCATAACAAAACGTTGCATTATTTTGAGTTGCCCGCCCTGTATTGGAAATGACAATTCATCTTTCTTTGGCATGACCTATTACACCCACAATTAGCACAACAACCTCTGAATTGCTTATTCCGTGAGCAGATAGACTGAATGGCCCCTATCTCCGCCATTATAATTCTATGATCCTGGATTGCTTGTTGTTTATGAGCAGGAAGCAACCCAAGAGAACTTTGGGAAAGTCAAGGTTTACAGGTTACAGATTTGTTGGTGGGAAGAATAAAGGTGAGGAGAAGAATTCCAAACAAAGATTCAGAAATCAGTCATTCGTCGGGTTATTTTTGAGTTGGTATATTAATGTGTTATGTATGACATCAGTGATCCGGATAGACAATTAAAGAAGTGTAAAGCCAAAATATCGAAGGAAAACCAGACTGATTACAATATCCAGCGATAAATGATGTTCTTTATCTGAAATGTGAATGACATTTCACGTCAAAGGTGGTGAAAACAATGCCCAACTTAGGAGTAGTGACGTTCTTAGGGGTGGCACAGTGGCATACTGGTCAGCACTGACGTCTCACGGTGCCAGAGGCGCAGGTTCCATTCCCGGCTTAGGTCACTGTCTGTATGGAGTTTGCACATTCTCCCCATGTCTACATAGGTTTCTTCGGGTGTTTCAGTCTCCTACTACACTCCAAACTACGTGCTGGTGAGGTGCATTGGCCATGCTAAATTCTCCCGAACGGGCACCGGAGTATGGCGACTCGGGGAATTTCACAATAACTTCATTGCCGTGTGAATGCAACATGATTAAGAAACAAACTTTAAGGTAACTTAGAAAAAAGAGGCAGCAATTGTTCTCATAATCGATAACGTAAAAACAGAAAATCAATAAAAGAAATGCGACCTGGTCAGCTGTAATAGAGGAGAAATTTTAATGTTCGGAGATTATTAGGACGTTTCTATTTCGAAACCACATAAAAATGCATAAAATGATATGTACATCCTGTGACAGATGGAGAGTTTGAATTCCTGATTCCAGCGTGTTGTCTTTTTTTTTAGGTTCCAAGGGCAGTTTGTTCAGAGAGCTGTAAGCCTGGAAAAAGGAAGGCAACAAGGAAAGGACAGCCTATTTGTTGTTTCGATTGCTTACCCTGCCCTGATGGCGAAATTAGTAACATCACAGGTAATATGCTTAAGTCACGGGTAGATAGATTTCTGATTGATAAAGGAATTAAGGGTTATGGGGAGCAGGCGGTGAGTGGAACTGATCCACTTCAGATCAGCCATAATCTTATTGAATTATGGCTCGAGGATATGGATGGCCTACTCCCGCTCCTATTTCTTATGTTCTTAATAACAAAAACAAAGCTGTTCACCTTATTTCGGGAGATACTCTGTATAAATCTCTAACTTACCGCACCCTAACACTGCATTGCGTTGCTTCTGTAGGTAATTACTTATAGCTTGGAGTGGGGGAGACAGGGAGTGGGTTCTTTACACTACATTAAGCATAGATCATATCATAGAATCCCCACAGTGCAGAAGAAGTCAGTTGGCCCATTGTGTCTGCACCGACTCTTCGACAGAGCATCCCATCTCACTTGTGAAAGGTTCAAGAATAAGAGAGCACAGATTTTAGTTAATTGGCAAAAGAAAGCAAAAATGCCAGGAGGACATTTGTGGGCGGCACGGTAACCCAGTGGTTAGCACTGCCGCTTCACAGCTCCAGGGTCCTGGGTTTGATTCCCGGCTCTGGTCACTGTCTATGTGGAGTTTACACATTCACCTCGTGTCTGCGTGGGTTTCCTCCGGATTCTCCGGTTTCCTCCCACAGTCCAAAAATGTGCAGGTTAGGTTGGTTGGCCATGCTAAGAAATTGCCCCTTTGTGTTCAGGGATGCGTAGGTCAAGGGATTAGTGGGGTATGTAGGGGTAGGGCCCGGGTGGGATTGTGTTCGGTGCAGACTCAATGGACCGAAGGGCCTCCTTCCGCACTGTAGGATTCTATGAGGAAATATTTTCAGGCAGCGAGTAGTTAAGATCCATAATGCACTGGCAAAGGGTGTGCTGGGGTTAATTGAATCATTCAAAAAGTAATTGGATTGTTAGCTGCCGGGGACAAATGTTCAGGATTACAGGGAGAAGGCGGGCAAATGCACCAAGTGAACTGTTTACCCGGACAGCAGATGTAAACACGATAGGCCGAACGGCCTCGTCCAACTCCACAACACTTCAGAGACCTTGTGTGATATTTCACTGGTTGCAATAGGCATTGGGTGTTCTGAGTTTAAGAACTGAGTTACAGAAAGGGAAACTCTTTGTTTTTCTGTTGAAATAGAGAACATTCGGAGGCCAAGTGAGCGTTAGTCCGCATAATGTAACCCTTACAGATTTGAAAGAATCTTTCATGTTATTTGGAGTGAATATTCTTTTAAAACCTGTATCTTTTTCTTTAGACGCGACAGATTGTATCAAATGTCCTTTGGAATACAGGTCCAATCTGGAACGAGACCGGTGTGTGCTAAAAGAAGTTGAATTCCTTTCATTTGGAGAGACTATGGGGATTGTTCTGCTGCTGGTGGCATTGGTTGGAGCCTGTATCTCGATGGGAGTCTTCTCCACATTCTATTTTTACAAAGGCACTCCCGTTGTTAAAGCTAACAATTCCGAATTGAGTTTCCTCCTCCTTGCGGCGTTAACATTATGCTTTCTCTGTTCAATCGCATTCATCGGAGAACCCTCGACATGGTCTTGCATTTTACGTCACACTGCTTTTGCCATCGTATTTGTTCTTTGCATCTCATGTGTTCTTAGCAAAACGGTGGTCGTGGTGATGGCATTTAATGCAAAGTTTCCCAACCATAATCTGATGAAGTGGTTTGGCCCGACGCAACAGCGGCTAACCGTTGTCTTTCTCACAATGGTGCAATGCTTAATATGCACCGTCTGGCTGAGCACATTACCTCCCTTCCCTCGCAAAAACAGCGATTATGCAAAAGATAAAATCATCTTCGAATGCAACGTAGGATCTGTAATAAACTTTTACTGTGCACTGGGTTATATTGGATTCTTGTCCTGTGTGTGTTTTCTGGCTGCTTTTCTAGCTCGGCGACTTCCCAATAATTTCAATGAAGCGAAACATATCACTTTTAGCATGCTTATATTTTGTGCAGTGTGGATTACTTTCATTCCCGCGTATGTAAGTTCTCCTGGGAAATATGCTGTCGCCGTGGAGGTGTTTGCTATTTTGGCCTCTAGTTTCGGGCTTCTTCTCTGTATTTTTGCCCCAAAATGTTACATCATCCTATTTAAGCAAGCCGAAAACACGAAGAAGCACATTATGGGCAATAAGGGCTCCAAGGAGATTTAGGGATTATTCAGGTATTTTGAGAGATTATTTAATTGATAAAATGTTGAGCTCCATATTAATTAATGCTTTCGTCTAAATGTGTATTCGTGCATTTCAACTGGGAAATATGTGGGCATAGATATCCAAAGTACTTGTTTAAAGATCGTTTATTAATCACGAGTAGACTTACATTAACACTGCAATGAAGTTACTGTGGCTTTAGTCGCTACACTCTGGCGCCTGTTCGGGTAACTAAGGGAGAATTTAGCATGGCCAATACACCTAAGTGGCACATCTTTCAGACTAATGGAGGAAACCAGAGCACCCGGAGGAAACCCACGCAGACACGGGGAGAGCGTGCAGACTCCACACAGACAGTGACCCAAGTCACAAATCGAACCATTATCTCTATTGTGTTATTGAACGGGTTGTTTGGTAATTTGGCAATAAAGGTTTATTAGCAATGTCAACCAATGTTTTATCTTGTGTGCATATCATTATGTACTAACCATTTCATTTTCATCTCCATGCTTTCTGAATAACGAATATTTATTAGATGATACTCTGATGGCTAAAATAATCTCTAAAATAGCACACAATGCACCAATCTGCAAATTATACAAATGAAATTCCCCAAGAAATTGATTAATCGGAATCGATCACTTTGCTACAATTGGAATCTTCATGCGTGGAAGATTTAATTTGTATTGGTCCACATGACCACATCGACCGTCCAATAACATTCAAGTCCTCTGAAATGTTCCTGGGAGGTTGGTGGTTTCTGTATGGTCTATAAAGTATTTTCTGTTCCTTTTTGCAGCCCTTTCTTTTAAAAAAGATTTGTACTTGTACAGCGCCTATGTAAGCTTTCTTTTCTGCAAAGGATTCTAACCTGACAATAGCTTGTTGTGACAGGTTTATTTCATTCTCATATAACATACATCAATGCATTACAATGTTTAGGCAGTTTTTTTTCCCCTTTTGAAAACAGTCGATTACTTTTAAGGATAATGGGCTGAAGTGTCGTTCCTTCTTCATTTGTGACATAGAGTCATAGGATCGTATAGTACAGAACAGGTTCTTCAGCCCAATAACACGAACACATTAGAAACACATGAACTCCCAAACAATCCCATCCGCCAGGATTTGCCTATAGCCAAGTGCTCATCTGGGTACGTTTTAAAAGTATATGAGACAGCTTGTCTCTACCATCCTCCCAGGCAGGTCATTCCAGACTCTCTGGGTAAAACGGTTTTTCTTCACAACCCCTCTAAACCTCCTGCCCCTCACATTGAACCTGTGTCTCCTCGTAATTGACCCTATATAGTTTCTCATACAACATGATAAATTCTCGATTCTACTAACTCTGGCTAATGTGCTCGTTCCATTATCCTCAGCTTTGATTCGAAATTTTCCCCACAATTATAAGCCTTTGTCACAGCATCCGTAGAATATAATTGCTTACACAAAAAGTTACTCTCTTTGTTGTGCCCTGTTTTGCACTTTGCTTATCTCTATGATACAGCTCGAGAAAGGTGTGCTTTTTCTTCTATGTTTTTTCAAACTTACAGTTGTCCAGTTTGACAACATTGCTTGCAAGTATGGTTTTGCAGTTTGTCACAAATAATGATAGTGGTTATACAGTTCAAAAATCCATACCACCCAAGCAAATGCATATCTAAAATTACACTGGTTGTCATACACGTAATAAAACAAATAACAGTTAAATCAGTAAAGGTATTACAGGAAATAAATCACTGCATGATTAGCTTGTAATCTGCAACTTGAAGAAGAGGAATGCACCCTAAATTGTCACATAAGAGCATAATAGGAGCAGGAGTAGGCCATCTAGCCCTTCGAGCCTACCCCACCATTTAATAAGATCGTGGCTAATCTGAATTAGATCAGTTCCACTTACCCGCCTATTCCCCATAAACCTTGATTCAGAAATCTATCTACCTGTCACTTAAACATATTCAACGAGGGAGCCTCCACCACTTCAATGGGCAGGGAATTCCAGAGATTCACTACCCTCTGAGAGAAGAAGTTCCTCCTCAACTCTGTTCTGAAGTGACCCCATCCCCCCCCCCCCCACACACACACACACATACACACCTTATTTTGAGGTTGTGCCCTCTAGTTCTTGTTTCCTTTCTAAGTGGAAAGAATCTCTCTATCTCTATCCTATCCCCCTTTGTTGAGCTGCTTAATTGTCCACCAATGCTGAACATTGTGCAATGATCAGCAAACGCACCCCCTCCTCACCCTTCCCCAACTTACGAATGAAGGAAGATCATTGATGAAATAGCTGAAGATCGTTGTATCTAAGACTCTACACAGTGAAATTCCTGCAATGATATCCTGAAACTGAGATGTATAACCTCCAACAACCACAACCACCTTCCTTTGAATTAGGAATGATGCTAACTAGCGGAGAGATTCCCCCCTGACTCATTTTGCTAAGGCTTCATGATGCCACACTTGGTCAAAGGTTGCTACGATGTCAAGGGCTGTCATTATCAACTCGCCTCTAGTGTTCAGTATCTTTGGTCCATGTCTGAACCAAGATTGTAATGAGATCAACAACTGAATAGTCCTAGCAAAACACATATTGAGGGTCAATAAGCACGTTATTTCTTAGTAAAGTTTCACTTGATAGCACTGTTGACGGGCTTACCTCCAGGTCAGGAGGGTGTGGGTTCATGTCCCATTCCGGGCTGAAACTATCCGATGCAGTGCTGAGGGAGGGTTGTACTGTCAGAAGGACTGCCTTTCAAATGAAACATATACCGAAGCCCCATCTGTCCCTTCAGGTGGTTGTTGGAGCAAGTTCTTTCTGAGGTCCTTCATAATCACCAAAACATAATTAACTGGCAATAATTTTCAATGCTCTCTGTGGGATCTTGCTTCGTACAAATTAACTGCTGAATTTTCCACTTGAGGATTGCAGTCATTGTTCCTTTTATTTTGTTCATTCATGTGATATGACTGGCTAGCATATACTGCCCATCTCTAGTTTCACTTGAGGAAGTAATGATGAGCTACCTTCTTGAGTCGCTGCTGTCCACATGCTATGGGTTGACCCACATTACCATTAGGAAGGGAATTCCAGGATGTTACCCAGCTACTATGAAGAAACGGTGATATATTTCCAAGTTACAGAGCAGAACAGGCCCTTCGGCTTTCGATTTTGCGCCAACCAATTAAGAAAAAGCAATGACCCTCTAACCTAAACTGAAGAGAGGCTGAGGGATTTGAGGTTGTTTTCGTTAGAAAGAAGGTGGCTAAGAGGAGACCTTATTGAAACATATAAGATGATTAAAGGTTTAGATAGGGTGGACAGTGATAGCCTTTTTCCTAGGATGGAGAAAGCTAGCACGAGGGGACATAGCTTTAAATTAAGGGGTGGTAGTTATAGGACGGATGTCAGAGGTAGGTTCTTTATCCGGAGGGTGGTAAGGGTATGGAATGCCCTGCCTGCTGCAGTTGTAGATGAGCCAAGTTTGGTGGCGTTTAAGAGGTTAGTAGATAAGTTTATGGACGAAAAGGGAATGGTTTAGGTTAGAGGGTCATTGCTTTTTCTTAATTGGTCGGCGCAATATCGAAGGCCAAAGGGCTGTTCTGCGCTGTAACGCCCTATGTTCTATGTTCTAAGTTAGGATGGTGAGTGGTTTGGAGTATAACTTGCAGTTGGTGGCGTTCCCTTGTATTTGCAACCCTTCTCCTTTTAGATGGAAATGGTTGTAGGTTCAGAATGTGCTTTGGTGAATTGATGCAATGCATCTTGTAAATAGTACACACGGCTACTACTGAGTGTCAGTGATTGTGGGGTGTGGATGTTTGTAAGTGTGGTGCCAATAAAATGAGCTGCTTTGTCGTGGATGGTGTCAATCTCCTTGAGTGTTGTTGGAGCTGTATCCATCCATGCAAGTGGGGAGCATTCAATCACACTCCTTGTAGATGGTGGACAGTCTTTGGGGAGTCATGAGATTAGTTACTCACTACAGTATTCCTAGCCTCTGACCTGCTCTTGTAGCCAGTGTGTAAATATGGCGAATCCAGTTGAGTTCCTGGTCAATGGTAACCCTAAGGATGTTGACAGTGGGGGATTCAGTGATACTAACACTATTGAATGTCAAGGAGTGTCTTTTTTATTGGTGATGGTCATTGCTTGGTATTTGCGTGCTGTTCATGTTACTTGCCACTTGCCATGGATATTGCATTTGAACATGGGCTGCTTCAGTACCTGATGAGTTGCAAATGGTACTAACATTGTGCAATCATCAGCGCACATCTCCACTTCTGACCTGATGATGGAGGGAAGATCATTGATGAAACTGTTGAAGGTGGTTGGGCATCAGACACTACCCTGAAGGACTCCTGCAGAGATGTCACGGACTTGAGATGACTGACCATCCACAAATACAACCATCTTCCCATGTGCCACGTATAATGCCAACCAGTGGAAAGTTTGCTGCCTGAGACCCAGTGTTTCCAGTTACGCTAGGGTTCCTTGATGCCACACCAGGTCGAATGCATCTTTAATATCAAGAACTGTCACTTTCACCTTACCTCTGGAAGTCAGCCATTTCACCCGTGATTGAACCAAGGCTGTATTGAGGTCAGGAGCTGATGAACCCTGATGAAACCCAAACCCTGACCCTGGTGAAACCCAAACTGGGCATCACTGAGTAGGTTATTTCTCAGCAGGTGCTTCTTGATAGCGCTGCTGATGATCCCTTCCATCATTTTACTGATGATCAAGAGTAGCTTGATTGGGCAACAATTGGTCAGGTTGGATTTATCCTGGTTTTTGTGGATGTAGCTGGGCAACTTTTCACATTGTCATATAGATGCCAGTGTTGTAATTGTACTGGAAGAGCTTGGCTAGGTGAACAGCACATTCTGGAGTACAAGTCTTCAGTACTATTGCTGGAATGTTATCCGGGCTTTTCACCTTTACAGTATCCAGTGCCTCCAACCATTTCTTGATATCACGTGGAGTGAGTCGAATTGGCTGGAGACTGGCATCTGAGATGCTGAGAACCACTAGAGGAGGCTGAGATGGATCATCCACTCGGCACTTCTGGCTGAAGATTGCTGCAAATGTTTAGCCTTATCTTTTGCACCGATATGCTGCATCCTCCATCGTGAGGATGGGAATATTTATAGAGCCTCCTGCTCCAATGAATTGTTTAATTATCCACCACCGTTGACAACTGGTTGCAGCAGGACTGCCGAGCTTAGATCTGATCTATTGGATGTGGGATCGCTTAGTCCTATCTATCACTTGCTGTACATGCTGTTTGGCATGCAAATGGTCCTGTTTGGTAGCTTCACCAGGTTGCACTTCATTTTTGGTGTATGTCTGGTATAGCTCCTGGAATGCCCTCCTGCACTCTCCATTGAACCAAGGTTGATCCCCTGATTTGATGGTAATGGTTGAGTGGGAGGTATGCTGGGCCATTAGTTGCAGATTGTGCTGGAGTACAGTTCTGCTGCTGTTTATGGTACACAGCGCCTCATGGATGCCCAATCTTGAGTTGCTAGATCTGTTTGAACTCTGTCCCTTTGAGCACCGTAATAGTGCAAATTATTCTCAATGTGAAGGTGGGACGTCATCTGCACAAACATTGTGCGGTGGTCAGCCTTACCGATACTGTCATGGACTGATGCACCTGCAGCCAGCAGATTAGTAACGATGCGGTCGTGTGTTTTTCCTTCTTGTTTTCTTCAACACCGGATGCAGACCACGTCTAGCACATATTTCCTTTGGCATCTGACTAGCTCGAGCAGTAACTGAGCCATTCTTAGTGGTGGGCATGGAAATCCAGAATACGTTTTGCGACCTTGTCACCCTCAGTACTTCCTCCAAGTGTTGTTTAACATAGATTCGATTTATCAGTCGAAGGAGGACAGTACAGTGAGAGGTTTCCTTACCCATTTTTAACCTTAACAATAAGATTTCGTGGGGTCTGGAGTCGATTTTAAGGACTCCCGGAGCAACTCTGTCCCGACGATATACCACTGTGCCATCACTTCTGCTGGGTTTTCCCTTCCAGTGGGACAGGACATTTCCAGAGATGTAATGGTGGTGCCTGAGGTGTTATCTGTAAGATATGGCTCCATGAGAATTACTATGTCAGACTGTTGCTTGAGTAGTCTGTGAGATAGCTCTTCCAATTTTGGCACTAGCCCTCAGTTGTTAATAAGGAGGACTTCACAGGGCCTACAGGGCTGTTTGTTTTCTCTTTGTCTTTTCTGGTGCCTTGGTACATGCTAGGTGGTCCATCTGGTTTCATTTTTTTTGTTGAGACTTTGTAGCAATTGACACAACTTGCTAGGCCATTTCAGAGGGCAGTTGAGAGGCAACTATATTGCTGTGGCTCTGGATTAATCCTAGGCCAAATCAGGTAAAGACCACAGATTTCTTTTCCTAAAGGACATTAGTGAATTAGATGGGTTTTCTGAAATCGACAATGGTTTCATGGTCATTAGTAGATTCTTAATTCCGGGTATTTTTCACTTAATTCAAACTCCACCATCTTCCGTGGCCGAATACAAATCCGAATCCCCAGAACATTTGCTGAGTTTCTGAAGTAATAGTCTAACGATAATATCACTAGACCATCGCTTTCCCAGTTTTTTTTTTCCCAACGACAGGCTCCTCTTTTTTATCTTACCCACTTACACTATTTACACAGTTAGGTGGGACTGTCCTCTCACTCATTATTGAATGGTAAAACTAAAAATGGTTCAAGGATTTAATATTCCTACTTTCGGAGAGTGATAGGATGACATAAGTGATTTAATGGATTTACCATGGTAACTACAGCTTACATTTTTAAAATACTGCTTTCTTGAGTATCGCTAAGAGGAGTTCCCTTTCTAAAATCGCGGTGTACTGGAAATCGCATTTTGGAGCATAATGATTCGCAACTACTTTTAAAAACCCTTTGTTTATTAAGCTAAGTTGTAGTTGAAAAGCAATGCCAAAGTATTAACGGAACCAGGGTATAATTATAATTGCTTCCATCATTCGTCACATCTGCACCCCATGTCAATTGCAATAATTGTTCTTTTTCCTTTGAGGGTTTATTTGAGTGTGACGGCAATCTGTTGATCGCTTGTCAGACAGTTTGTTGCTCTATGAAAAGCAGAGATTGGTTGAATGTTAATGATGCATTACATTTTGTCATGCATTTTTCCGTTATTCGTTCTCGCTTCTTTGCTGATGAAGATAGTCCAAGCTGCAAACAATGGGAGACTGACGGCTTGATTGGCCTATCGAAGGAAGGTGACATAGCTGTTGACGAAGTTTTCAGTGTACGTTTGAATGCTGATCCTCCGGGTCCTTCCTTTCAAAATAAACCAGAGTAAAATGTAAAAAAGGTCATTGAGACTTGTAACTGTTCTATCATTTCATACTTCACAGATATCTGATGTGAATTTGTTCTTTGCATACCTAAGAAATTGCAGCGAATATGCATGAAGTCTCTCCTCCACTTTCACCCCATTTGAAAGAGCAAAGAACAAAGAACAAAGAATTCCATTCAATTCATTTCATTCCTTCCTTTCATTTCATTCTTCCATTTTTATCACTTTTCTTTCTTACTTCTGAATTTCCAAATCTCCAATCTCACTCTCCATCCTGTCTCCAAACTGCTCTCCCTCCACCACCAGCACCACCACCAGTGCACCAATGCTTTTTGGGGAGAGGGCAGACGCTAGAAATGGGGATAAGATAGGAATTGTCACATAAATTTCGGATAATGATCTATGTGGAATAGGAAGTGTTAAATCCTTCGATTTGCACTAGTATAGGTCACTGGGCAGGAAGCATGCATTTGACATCATGAAGACAGCACTAATTATCTGGAGACAGCGTTTATACTGCATGATATTTCCCTCTTACGACTGAGGTTAGGGGAGAAAATGAGACCAAGGAAAGATAGAGAAAGCGAGACTAAAGATTAAACAAGTAAACCTCAGACCTGGGGATTCCAGATCCATGAAAGTAGTTGGTCAAAATGAAGAACAATGTGCTAATCCCATTATTTTAGCAGCGAATAGCCCACCACTGGGTATTCGTCATATGGCAATGATGAAGTAGAGTCGTAACTTTTTCGGGCTTTAAAGGGGATTCTCAAAGGAATGTCAATTTAGATATATGCTTGTAGAATATTTCCTCGCCATCTAAAATGCGTGAGAAGTTTCTGATTGAATATTACCTTTTAAAGCCTTTTTGTAGAAGTAATCGACTCTATTATTGACTTTTGGTTTGCATTGCAGTTTCAGAACCTTTAACTGTGCCATTTAGTGAATTGTTAAGCTCTTGAGTGCAATATTTCAAAAGCAATGTGGTTCCCTCATTCAACATAATGAAGTCGGACTCAATGCTAGTATTTGAAAACAAAATATTGACATTACCGGATCTGTGAAATTAAAACAGCAATCACTGCCAATTTTAAATGCATTGTCTTCTTTTCTACACCTTTTGGTCCAGGGGTTTTCGCTTTGTGCTGGCGATGATTTTTGCCATTGAAGAAATCAACAAGAATCCAGGGCTGCTTCCTAATGTTGTACTGGGTTGCCGAATTTATGATATTTGTACCATACCGCCTTTAACTCTGAAATCAACTTTTGAATTTTTGAACAGAGGTGAAGATAGGCCTTCCAATTTTCCTTGCACAATGTCTTCTACTGTCCCTGCCATTGTCGGCGAAATTGCATCATCTCTTCCCGTGGCAATGGCCACCTTAATCGGACCATTCAGGATCCCATGGTAAGATATCTAACCACGTAGGTTATATAGATCAATGAGCATAGCTGAATTAAAACTACCACAATTACCGACAAAGTGATAGTTTATTTATTTTTAATGTTGGGTTCTTAGGCTACCATGCATAATACACGTGAATTTCATACAAGCAATTTCTTTCTGAAAATATATTTACTAACTAATGTTATTTATAACTACATTGGGCTCAGCATTATCAATAGAAAACTAACATGCCCCAAATTGATAAGCAATGCTTTTCTTTTAATCCAAGTTATGATTAAATGCAACAAGGACTCAGGAAAGGGTATTGCAACATTTAGCAATAATGACCCGAAGTTTACCTGACTTTGCAATGTTATCAGGAAAGGCTGGAGAGACTGTGATTTTTCTCCCTAAGAGGAAAGGCTGAAGGGTAACTTGGGAGAATTCATTAAGATTAAGAATGGCTTCACTAGCTTTCACCAAGAGATGCTTCCTTATTGGAAGATTCCAAAGGAAAGTACCACAAAAAGAATATAGTCACTCGTGAATCCAGAATAGAATTCGGGGAATCCTTCCTCAAATTTTGGCAAGTGTTCGCAACTATATGAAATGGGGCAGCTGTATTGCACAGATTCCATTAGGGGAAACTGGGCAAATTCATAGAGGCAAAAGAATGAATTGTATGTTGATTGTCCGAGCCGGGTGGGGTGGGGGGGTGAAGAAATGCGAAGGATAAGAAAAACTGAGTGGTTGGGCAGAATGGACGGCGTTTCTACTGTAAAATTCTATGTAAACAAATGGTTTCTTCCATTCAAAGCTAATTTAAACGAATGGTATTAGCGATGTTATTCTGAACTTTTTTTTACTGAAAGTAGATTGAAAAATACTGGCCAGTCAAGAAGACAACTTCTAAATTCACTGATCAGATGTTACTTCCGGTTCAGATTACATTTGCTCCGTTTCGTAGAATCCTACAGTGCAAAAGTAGGCCATTGGCTCATCGAGTCTGCAAGGACCACAATCCCAAACAGGCCTACCCTCATAATCAGAAGCATTTAGCCCTATCTAGTCTCCCTTGACACAAAGAGGCAATTTAGCATTGACAATCCACCTAACGTGCACACCTTTGGAGTCTGGGAGGAAACCGGTGCACCCGGAGAAAACAGACTTGGGAACAAGGAGCAAACTTCGCACAGATAGTGATCCAAACTGGGAATTGAACCTGGTTCCCTGGCAGCAGTGCTAACCATTGTGCCACCATGCCAGTTTCTCAGGACCATGTTCCGCGCACTCCCCCTTGTGCTCAATTATCACTCACTAGAAACAGAAAGTGCTGGGAGGTCAGGCGACATCTGAGATCAGAGAAACAAAATTAAGTTTCGTGGCTAACATGACTCTTTGCGACTTCGGAGCAGCTTCGAAGAAGATCATTTGTTTCTCGCTCCACAAACGCGGCCGAACCTGCTGAGCTCTTGTGCAACTTACAACTTGTATTTTCGAGCTCCAGCATTTTGTTTTAATTTCATTGATTCGCTAGTGTGAATTTATTGTCTTTCATTCCCTCTGCCCTATTAGTTCCAGCTTCATAATTCTGGTGCATTGCTCTTCCACATTGGGCAACATTCCAACTAAATTTGATGACGAACCTGGTTCACTGGTGAACCAGTGAACTTGGAAGTAAGTTGCTGTTCCCATAATTCAATTTGCATGACCAAAATCAAGCCAAAAGAAGGAATAAAGACAATATAAAATATGGCAGATGTTTCAACCACGCTTTGAAAAAGCAGTACTAACCACTGTGCCACGTCTGTGTAGACAGCAAATTCTTTGCTCATGTTCTCCTGGCAAATCCACCGCTCCGTCCGGCCACGAGAATCAGATCGGACAAGGGGCAGAGCACGGTTGACCTTGGATATGATTTTCCGGCGAGTGCGGCAGGAAAATCCCACCAACATTGTCCATGTATCTGAAATCGTATACCCCTGGTTTCACTCCAGAGTGTCCAGAGTATGGAAACTCACAGAAAAAGAGTAAATCTAAGTTAATGTTACAATTTTCACCCCTCGTTTGCAGCATTATGTAACTATAACACTTTCTTCCACAGATGCAGTTTGACTTGAGTATTTGCACCATTTACTGGGGCAGCACAGTAGCACAGTAAAAGTTTTAAGTCGATAAAACTCTTCGTCAGAGCTGAAAACAGCTAGAGCTTTGACAAAGCGTCTTCTGCAGTCGATACCTCAGCTCTTTTCCATCCTTATACATAGTCCCAGACCTGTTGAGATTTCCCAGTATTTTCTCTTTTGGTTAGATAGTGTTGCGTTGAGTTTTCTACTGTTTTTGAGGGTGGTGGAGCAGGTGGTACAAAAATAGAATATCGGTGATCAGGAAATTCGAGAGAGAGTTGACAAAGATGTCATGGACACAACCAAAGGGTCTGACGGTGCATAAAAAGCCATCAGTGAGCGATCTTTGACACAATTTAACTGCACTCTTCCTTTTGCTATTGATATGGATAAAAGTGACATGAAAAACTAATGTAACAATGAGTAATCTTCAAACGGAAAATGCTGCAGACACAGGCCGCTTATAAAAAGGGTGAAGGATAGTGGGACAAAAGTCAGCTCATCTTGAATGGGGAGAGTAATAGGGACTACAATGAAACAGAGAGAATGCTATGAATACGTTGTGTCAGGTTTTGAGTTCGGGAGCCACAGATCTATTAGTGATGTTCTAGGAACCACCCGTTGTCCAGAAACTGAATTAGACCAATCATATAAAGCCTTTGGCTGCAAGAACACATCAGAGCCTGGGAATTCTATGGTGATTAATTCACTTCAGATTCCCCAAAGCAGGCTCACTATCTATCTGCAAGGCACAAGTTAGGAGTCGGATGAAATACTATCCACTTCTCTGCATGAGTGCACTTTCAGAAACACTCAAGAAACTTGACGTGATCTTGGCCAAACAACCATTTGATTAGCGCTAAATCCACTACATTCAAAGTTGGCTTCCTCCACTGGTGTGCAATGGCAGCAGTGCATACCATCTACAAGACAAATTACAGCAATTCGCTCAGGCTCCTTTGGTAATATCTCCCAAGCCCATCTCTCCACTTTGAAGAACCACGACTGCGGATGCACGGGAACCCCATTCTTTTCAGGTTCCGTTTCAAGCCACGTATCATTTCGACTTTAAATTACATCACTGTTTCTTCATTGCCGCTGGTCAGAATGCTTTTCTTAACATCATTATCGTTGTACCTACATCACATGGAATGCAGTGCTTCAAACAAAAATCATTTTCCTAAGGGCATCAGGAACGGGCAACACATGCTGGTGTAGCTAGAGATGCTCACCTCCCGTGAAAACATCAAAAAATATCCTAAGATAAGGAGTCAAGTGTTCGTAAGGAAGTTTAAAATAATTTATTAAGAAGCAGCCGTTTAGGTATAATGCATTTGCTAATTGTACAGGAAAATCGATACAGCACATGGTAGTTGGCAAAGGCTCACTGATGCTGGAGGATTAAAGTACAGTCAATCCAGCATATGTTGGTCTCAAGATCGTATGCTTGCAAGTTCTGTTCTCTAGCTGAAGTATCAGGGAATTTTCTCTCCGTCTTCCTTCATTTTCCCTTGTTCATCTTCCAGCTGAATAAGACAATGATATGACAATAAATGCTTCCTGTGCTCTAGAATTCTTGATAGGCTTTATTCCTGGGCTTGAACGTTTATTTTATGTCAATAATCAGCACAAACTTTTCCGACCAATGAATACAGAATAGGTACACGAGCAGGTCGGTCAACAGTCACACCTGTCTATCATGTTGGCTTGATGTCGCTTTTTGATTTGCTAGCTCTTGGTGTATGAAATGTATGAAGGCTTCTGGCAATCAGCTGAGGAATGTTTGTAGATTTAATGAACTCTTTGCGAAGAATGTAATCATTATGATCATTATCTCTATTTTGCCTTAATCGTTGACATCTTTTAATTGTTTATATTTTTAAGAGAGAGAAAGTAATGCTATGTCAACTAATTTAACAGACCTAATTCAATAACGTTCCACATAATTCTAAAACTATAATTTCTTAGATTTCCATATTTGGTGAGCTCTCCCTATGAAAAGCAAATTTACTTATTGACTTCATACAACTAATTTTTAGGAATATAGGGACATTGGGATTGGAAGAAAATTCAGCTCTTCGAACATGCGCCGCTATTCAATCAGATCATTGCTGCCCTCTCCCTGGCTTCAATCTACCTCCCCACCTGTTCCCCAGATCCTCTTAACATAGAACAGAGAACATAGAACACTACAGCACAAACAGGCCCTTCGGCCCACAAGTTGTGCCGAATACATCAAAACCTACCCAGCCATAGGCCTATCTATAACCCCCCAATCCCATTGGATCCCATATACTCATCCAGAAGTCTTTTAAAAGACCCCAGCGAGTTCGCCTCGACCACCACCGACGGCAGCCGATTCCAATCACTCACCACCCTCTGAGTGAAAAACTTTCCCCTAGCATCCCCTCTGTACTTGCTTCCCTGCACCTTAAATCTGTGCCCTCTCGTCGCGACCAATTCAGCCCTGGGAAATAGTCTCTGAAAGTCCACCCTATCTATTCCTCTCAACATCTTGTAAACCTCTATCAGGTCGCCTCTCAACCTTCGTCTCTCCAGGAGAACAGTCCCAGCTCCCTCAACCTGTCTTCATAAGGCATGCCTCCCAATCCAGGCAACATCCTTGTAAATCTCCTCTGCACCCTTTCAATAGCTTCCACGTCCTTCCTATAGTGAGGCGACCAGAACTGCGCACAGTACTCCAAGTGTGGTCTGACAAGGTCCTATAAAGCTGCAGCATTACCTCCTGACTCCTGAACTCAATCCCTCGATGAATGAAGGCCAGTACACCGTAAGCTTTCTTAACCACATCCTCCACCTGGGAGGCCGATTAATCTCTTATCCCTTATTTATTACACATATATCTACCTCTTAGCTAACCTAGCTATTCTTAAGGCACAAAACAATTTCCATGATTTTCTGTTACTTATAGTGGATAACATAATAACATGACTTGAATTACCTGATTATAGAATCATAGAATCTACAGTGCAGAAGGAGACCATTCGGCTCTCGAGTCTGCACCGAGCCCTATCTCCATAACGCCATGCATCTACTTTAGCTAGCCCGCCTGAAACTAAGGGACAATTTAGTATGGTCAATCCACCCAATCCGCACATCTTTGGACCCTGAGAGCAAACTGGAAGGAACCCCACGCAGACACGAGGAGAATGTATAAACTCCAGAGAACTATTTACACAAGATGTACATCAAATGTATTTTTGAGGAAGTTTTGAGAGTTCAGTTACTTCACTCAGCCACTTCATTTCAAGCATCGTGTTAATGAGAATATTTCAGACTGTGATTGGTGCAGGAACGCCTTACTGTCAGAGGCAGTGAAATGTATACTCCATTTCAACTTTCTCAGCAAGCTAGCTTTAAAAGGCAATTTGTCCGAAAAATGCTAGTTGTTTGATAGGCAACCGAAACCCACGTCCCTGGCACTGTGAAGTTGCAGTGCTAACCCACGGTGCTACTTGCATCCAATGACAACTTCGTACTGTTGCTACTGAAATTTCGAGCCAATGCCGTCTCAGCTATGGTGGATCCTACATCTGACGTCATGTGATAGAGTTTGGGTTCGGGAGCAGCAGATACCTAAGGTAGGCAGTCATCGGCCATTATAAGGCCATTATTAATGGGATTAAGAAGAAGCAATTTACACACAATGCGTTAGTTAAACCTAAACGATGAGTGACATTTGTGAGAGTTTCACTTATCCTAGAGGGCAAATGATGTTTAGCATAGAATGAGTCGATCTCAGTGCTTGTGATGGCAATATTCTCTTCTCTAGCTAAAGTGTTGCGGAACTTTTATCTTTTATAAAAGATATATTTTATATATATCTTTAAATATATAAATATGGCCCATATTTCGGTTCAAAAAATGGCTGCTTCACAAGAACTGCCAACTGATGGAGAATATCTGTTGTCTCCAAGCACTTGTTAGTATATTTCTAGGAGATGGTAATTTATTACATGTGAATCCCCTGCTCAGATATGTCTGGCCAATGAACACAAGACAGGTACCCAAGATGTCAGAGTTGTCAACTTTCCCCACTGTCCATCATTTTGAATTCACATCCCTTTTTTTTTTCATTTACCTTAAGCTGGAGGCTATTTACAAAACATCGGGTTATGCGGGATACAAGAGGGGTTTCTGTTTTTGGTTCAGGAATATTTGTAGAGTCTGTTGACTTCAATGCTGGGTGTGCATGAGGGAGTAAAGCACTCGGAAGAAACCCATGCAGACGCAGGGAGAACATACAGACTTCACACAGGCAGTCACCCAAAGACGGAGTTGAACCCAGATCCTTGGTTCTGTGAGGCGAGCGCGCTAACCATGGTGTTATGGCATTGTCCAGAGAATGAAGGATTGGATGATAAGTTTAGGACAAGAAAAAAAGGAAGGGATGTAAATAGTGGAATGGGATAGCATGAGAAGATGACAGGGACTGCATGAGAGACGTGGAGGAGGGGTGAGATGATGGAGTGGATTTTGTATGGTGAAAAGGTGGGGGTCAATTATGTGATATAATTTATTCAAACATTAGCTTTTGTGCTAACAATGAAGATTCACTGGATTTAGCTTTGTTAATAAAACTGCCAGTTGAACAATAAACCAGTGCTAATTTTATAAAGAAGGTTAAATCAGTCCATATCCTCCGCAGACTCTATATAGCCAGACTCCAGGACACAAGCTATCTCAGAAAGCTAGGCTCATGGAACGAAGAGTTATAATATTGTTTGGAAATCTGAACTTTAACAGGATTTTGCCATGAATAACTTTGGTCAGGAAGCTATGTTCTTCAATGATAATTGTTGAAATTATAACCGACAAATTCCAAAAAAAAGATATTCGTCGAATAAGTTAGAGTCCAGTTGGCAGCACTGTGGCAGAGTGGCTAACACTGCTGACTCACAGCGCCAGGGGCCCGGGTACAATTCTGGTCTTGGTGGCTATGGCAAGTTTGCACATTCTGCCTGTGTCTGCGTGGGTTTTCTCCGGGTTCTCCAGTTTCCTCCCACGCGGGTTATGTGGATTAGCCATGGTAAATTGTCCATTATAGTCACAAAAGATATATAGGTTATGGTGATTAGTGGGGCAAATACGTAGGGTTACAGAGATAGTGCAGGGGCCTGAGTGAGATACTCTGAGAGTCCGTGCAGACTTGATGAGCGAAATGGCTTCCTTCTGCGTTGTAGGAATGCTATAATTGCAGATGTAAATCGGCCTTTTCAACTCAGAAAAAAAGTTCCCATTTCTATAATCAAAAGTCACAGGTCCAGGTTTTTCGAGCATTTATATTTATATTCCAAAGCCTTATTTATACGTGGGCGCAATGATATATCTTTTCTAAAGTGAAATGTTTTGATTCTACTAAAATCTTTGGCGGAAGAGTGAGTAGAAACTCCGTAATTAAAAAAATACAGTTTGCTATAACGTTAGTGGTGACAGCAAAGATGTTTGTAGCTCTCTACCTGTACACAAGGATAACACATGGGGAGTTGAAATGGAAAAACGTCAACAAAAATCCTACTTGTGACTTCATGGAGAGAGAAGGAGATAATCATAATTTGTTCCACTTACACTCTTTTCTGCACCCCAGGCTAATTGAAAATATTATTTGCTTCCATCTGGGAGTTGTTTGAGTGTCGTGACATAGATCTATTTATAGCAGTGAGAAGATTGTTAGTGCATGGAACAATATATAAGCGCAGTAGGTCGGTCCGTGAAAAATAGAGTTACTTTAAATGCTAAAGATGTATTACATTTTGCCGTTATTTTTACTGTTATCTCTTCTTCCCTCTGTGTCGTTGAAGACTGAACCAACCTGCAAACAATGGGAAACTGACGACTTGGTTGGCCTATCCAAGGAAGGTGACATAGCTATTGGTGGAGTTTTCAGTATACATACTAATGTTGATCGCCTGGATCGTTCCTTTCAAAGTAAACCTGAAGCGCTAAAATGCAAAAAGTCAGTAAGAGCTTGTATTGTGTTCCACATTCCGAACGTTGGAAATGCATGTTCTAATGAAATAGTCTTTTGTGCAATCTCACAGTTTCCACTACCGCGCGGTGATTTTGAACGTTCGACTTGTCATTAGATAAGTTTAGAAGACGTGTGCTATTCTGCGGAATAGTCATTAATGCCGGAATAATGCGTTTTTAGTTTTTAAATTTATTTTGCATATAGCTTATGACATTCATGTAAATTACAAAATGGGTTAATGGCAATTCGATCGACCAACTGTTATTGAGGTTGAACTGAAACAGAGATAAATTTGAACTTATTCAAAATCAAAGCATTTGCACATAGTTGAAATGTGAATTTACAGAAGCACAGTAAACTGGGCTCACTAAAACCATTTGAGTGCAAGTGGTAAACTTGATTGTTTCGGAGTTTTTTGGCATTCATTCATGGGATGTTCTCTTGAGATTGTGGTGGGAGCTGCCTTCTTGAATCAACGCAGTCGGTATGGTGTCCGTGCACCCAGAGTGCTTCTTCAAGCGGCTCGGTGGCACAGTGGTTAACGCCCGGCTTCAATTCACAGCTTGGGTTACTGTCTGTGTGGAATTTGTATGTACTCCTCGTGTCTACGTGGGTTCCCTCCGGGTGCTCCTGTCTCCCACCATATTCTGAAATGTGCTGATTAGCTGCATTGATCTGAACAGGCGCCGGAGTGTAGCGACTAGGGGAATTTCACAATAATTTCATCAGCTTTATTTGTGACTTAATAAAAAAAATTAAAAAGTAGAGAGTTCCAGGATTTTGCCTCAGCGACGGTGGAGGAACAAATCAGGATGGTGAGTGATTTGGAGGGGAACTTCCAGGTTTTGATGTCCCCACGTATGTGCTGCCCTTATCCTAGATGGTGACGGTCATGGGTTTGGAGGATGCAGTCCAAGGAGTCTCGGTGAGTTCCTGCTGTGCACCTTGTGGAGGGTACATAGGCCTGCCACTGTTCGCGGATAGCAAATGCTTGTGAATGTGTTACCAATTAAACGGGTCGTAACAAATTGCAAAATAGGTCTAAGCCGTATGAATTGCAGAGATTGTTGGAACTTTATTACTAATGTTTTATTCAATCCAAGTACAGATATCTATTAACAGATTTCCCTCAAGCTGTCCTATCAGAGGTCATGATGCGTCTTTCCAAACAGAACATCTCGGGGTTTCAAGATTGTTACAGACTAGAATGGCTGGACGGGTTGGTGCTTGTACTGAAAGCATTCTATAAGCAGGGATATACGCTGCGGCTGATATCACTTATTCATTATCAACAGCAGCTGATGTGTTTTCAAGGTTCTTGTGGCAATAATATTCAGGCTGCTGCTTGTAAGTAAAAATGTTGTCACACACAACAGGTCAAAAACTGACAATGCCCATAGCAAGCTGAGACTGCTGCACCCCGTTCCCAGCACCGCCCCCTGACCCCCTCCACCCCCCACCCCCACCCCGCTCCAGCCACCACCACTACCCTAATATTGTCTGCAAATAAAGGAAATTAATTGCTTTTTGCTACTATTACCCAGGTGGAAAGCTCCATTTCTTTGTTCATAGACTCATAGAGATTTACAGCATGGAAACAGGCGCTTCGGCTTGTCCATGCCGCCCTTGTTTTTAAAGCTCCAAGCTAGTCTCAATTGCCCGCATTTAGTTGTTTGTTGCATCAAGTCACTTTTGAATTAAAGGAAGCGGAACAGTTATTCTTCGGTGCTATGTTAATATTTATAGAGCAAAAAAATAAGCGAGAAGGATGGTAAGAGACCGTGAGGAGGGATGAAAAAGCGAGTGAGTACGAGGCAGTAAGAGAGTCGGAGCCCAAGGTGTTCGTGAGGCTGAATTCAATTAAATCCACAGTTAATGTTTCAAACCGATCCATTTCATCATAACTGCACATGAAATCTATCAACCGAAAGGTTAACCGTCTCTCTCCTCCGCAGGTGCTGCCTGACCCGCTGAGTATGCCCAAGTTTTCTCGAATTTATTTCAGATTTGCGACGCCTTCAGATTTTTGCTTCTGTTTTAGAGTCAGTTCCAAAAGTTGTATGTAAGTGAGATTAGCCAAGCTCACTGTATTATATTACTGTGCTGTATTAGCCAATCTCACCTACTATACTTGTATTCTTTTTGTGTCCCGCAGTGTGAGGTGATGCCTATAGGAGATGGAGTAGTGGGTGGTGGGTCATGCAAAGTATGAAATTCCAGCCGAGAAATGGGAGCAATTTTCAGTTGACCGAATCAGGTAGCTCCTAGAAGAAGCGCGTGTATTACCACAGATCTGTCCTTGTAATTGGTACTTTGGAGACCGTGTGCCCAAGAGGCGATAGATGCCAGAAATGGAACAGACAAATCTCAGATATGAAAATTGATACTTGAATTTCCAGAAACACTTAATTAACTCCAAGAGGTCCAAAGATGTGCGGATTAGGTTGATTGGCTATGCTAAATTAAGAGTAGTAGCACGGCGATTAGCTAAGATAAATGCATGGGATTTTTGGGATAGGAACTGGGGAGAATTGTGGTTGGTGCATTCTCGATGGGCCGAATGGTCTCCTTCTACTCTGTCGGTTTCTATGATTCTAACTATACGTGAACCTTGCGATGTTGGCAGTGAATTAAGCAATCACTATTTAATTTATCTAATCGCAAAAAGGAGCAATTTCATTCCTTCCCATGCTAAAAGACGATTTCACCAGGACGTTCAATTTAGGTAAAAGTGGAAAACAGTTAATCATCAAAAATGTATGTGGAAACTTGCACTTGGGAATTGCATTTTAAACGTACTTCTCCCTCAACCACTGAGGATGAGCAGAGATAATGTTTATACTTTTGATTAGTAGACTCTTAGGTTGTCATCAATAAATCTCAAAAACGAAGGAACGAATTTCATCGAAACTTGCTAAACATAGAACATAGAACATAGAACATTACAGCACAGAACAGGCCCTTCGGCCTTCGATGTTGCGCCGACCAATATAAAAAGCAATGCC
The DNA here is from genome assembly GCA_024679065.1 of Sphyrna mokarran. Classification (NCBI taxonomy): domain Eukaryota; kingdom Metazoa; phylum Chordata; class Chondrichthyes; order Carcharhiniformes; family Carcharhinidae; genus Sphyrna; species Sphyrna mokarran. The sequence continues at coordinate 8,231,442 of JAGIQG010000003.1, read as the reverse complement.
CCTCCAAACTAAACCATTCCCTTCTCTTCCATATACTTATCAACTAACCTCTTAAACGCCACCAAACTTGGCGCATCTACAACTGCTGCAGGCAGGGCATTCCACTCCCGAACCACCCTTTGGGTAAAGAACCTACCTCTGATATCCGTCCTATAACTATCACCCCTTAATTTAAAGCTGTGTCCCCTCGTGCTAGCTTTCTCCATCCTAGGAAAAAGGCTATCACTGTCCACCCTATCTAAACCTCTAATCATCTTATATGTTTCGATCAGGTCCCCTCTTAGCCTCCTCCTTTCTAACGAAAACAACCTCAAATCCCTCAGCCTCTCTTCATAAGACCTGCCCTCCATACCAGGCAACATCCTGGTAAACCTCCTCTGTACCCTCTCCAATGCCTCCACATCTTTCTTATAATGTGGGGACCAGAACTGCACACAATACTCCAAGTGCGGCCGCACTAGAGTTTTGTACAGTTGCAACATGACGTTGCGGCTCCGAAATTCAATCCCTCTACCAATAAAAGCCAAGACTCCATATGCCTTCCTAACAACCTTCTCGACCTGACTGCCTACTTTCAGGGATCTATGCACATACACACCAAGATCCCTCTGTTCATCTAGACTACTAAGAATCCTACCATTTGCCCTATACTCTACACATTTATTATTTCTGCCATAGTGCATTACCTCACACTTTTCCACATTAAACTCCATTTGCCACCTCTCGGCCCAGCTCTGCAACTTGTCCAAGTCCCTCTGCAAACTATAACACCCCTCTTCACTATCTACCACTCCACCGACTTTAGTGTCATCTGCAAACGGATAGGAAGAGTTGAGGAGTACTTGACAATATGCGAATCCGCATCTGGATCCTCAATTATTAATAAGATGCGGCTAAATTGAGAGATATGGTGAATTAACTTTTTTAATGTTTGGGGTTCTTTATTTCGAATGTTGTTTTTTAAGTGTATTTATTACTGGTAAGCTTACATTAACACTGAAGTTGCTGCGGAAATCCTCTAGTCACCACACTCCAGCGCCTGTTCGGGTAGACTGAAGGAGAATTCAATAATGCTTACCCCAATGATGCTTACCTTATGATGAATTGACAATACACCGAACCAGCACATCGTTCCGACTGTGCAAGGACAAGGGATCACCCGGAGGAAACCCACCAGGACAGGAGAGATCATGCGTACTCTGCACAGTGACCCAAGACGGGAATCGAACCCAAGTCCTTGGTACTGTGAATCAGCAATGTTCACTTAATGTCGCTGATTGTTGTCAAATTTCGAGGATTGTCTTAACTGCTTATTTATCACAGCTATCCAAATCTGTGCAGAATTTTCACAACGGATTGTGAATGTGGATTGGAATTCCCAGAGAGATGGAAGTTCTTAATAAAACGTTTCTGTTCAGTTTTATGGTTACAAAGCTTCAAGGGGGTAAGGGAAAAACTTACAATGGCACGCAATTGTATTAACGTGGAGGTAAGCATCATGGCGAAAATATACAATATACTAAATTGTTTCTTCACTTGTTCGTATTTGATTTGATCAGCTTTAAGAGCAATAATTAAGTTCTTGAATAAAATGGGACGAATTTCCCTGTTGGAATTGGGAATGGAAATGGAAAATTGGCAGAACATTGAAAGGTCCGTTGACCTTGGACGGGATTTTCCATTTAGTGGATGAGCATGGCCAAAAAAATCCTGCCTGTTACTGCTCCGTTTGAAAGTAAATTCATTTCAACCTCATCTGTGTGAAATTTGTTTTAAAATCTCTATTTATTTTACCGAAACAAAAATATATTTTCTACAGCTTTTGGTTCAGAGTTTTTCGTTTCGTGCTAACCATGGTTTTCGCCATTGAAGAAATCAACAAGAACCCACGTCTGCTTCCTAATGTTACATTGGGCTACCGGATTTACGATACTTGCACCATGCCGCTTTTAACTTTAAAATCAACGTTTGAATTTCTAAACAAAGGTGAAGACACGTCTTCCAATTTAGCTTGCAAAAAGTCATCTACCGTCTCTGCCATTGTCGGTGACTCTGGGTCTTCGCAATCTATAGCAATGGCCACCTTAATTGGTCCATTTAGGATCCCTATGGTAAGATATGTATTCATCAATGTTCCTAGCCGAAAGTACAGAAATCACAGTTATTGTCAAAGTAATAGGTCACTTCCATTTATTGTTGGATTATTAGACTCTAACGTTCATAACTCCACAAAAATGTCTTGGGAGTATTTTTTGATATAAAGTAAATAAGTGCTAACTAACATTGCTAATGACTGCAATGGGGTGTAATAATGTTGATGGCAAACCACCTTTGTGCCTAAATGATGATTAAATGCAAAAAAAACAGACAAATATATTTGAACTAATAACTATGCCGAAACAATTTAATTATAGCTTGATAACTTATCAAGAAAGACTGGAGCAAGATAAAAGAAGGCTGATAGTATCCCTGATATTCTGATGGAGTATTTTAAGATTATGAAGTTTTCCGTTAAGATAGACAGAGAGCAGATGTCTCCACTTGTTATTTACAACTAGTGAACATAAAAATGAAATGCTCACTAACGAATTTATTGAGTTTCTATGAGGATGTGACTAGTGTGGTAGATGAGGGGAACCAGTGGATGTGGTGTTTTTTGATTTCCAGAAGGCGTTCGATCAGGTGCCTCACAAAAGGGGTTACTGCAGAAGGTTAGAGTGGACGGAGTTAGAGGTAAGGTGTTAGCGTGGATTGGGGATTGGTTATCTAACAGGAAACAGAGTGTTGGAATCAATGTTTGCTTTTCTGGTTGTCAGTTGGTGACTAGTGGAGTGGCGCAGCGAATGGTGCTGGGGCCTCAACTGGAGAAGGGGGCTGAGTGTAGGGTACCAAAATTTGCTGATGACACGAAGATGAGTGGAAAAGCCAATTGCATGGAAGGCATGGAAAGTCTGCAGAGAGATCTGGATAGGCTGAGCAAGTGGATGAGGACCTAGAAGATGGAGTATAACGTTAGCAAATGTGAGGTTATCCATTTTGGTAGAAATAATAGTAGGAGGGATTATTAGTTAAAGGGTGAAAAGCTGCAACATGCTACAATGCAGAGAGGCCTGGGGGTCCTTGTGCATGAATTGCAAAAACCCAGTCTGCAGGTGCAGCAGGTGATCAAGAAGGCGAATGGAATGTTGGTCTTTATAGCGTTGGGGATAGAATATAAAAGCAGAGTAGTCTTGCTGCAACTGTACAGGGCACTGGTGAGGCTGCAACTGCAGTACTGTTGGAGTTTTGGTCCACGTATTTGCGAAAGGATATATTGGCCTTGGACAGAGTACAAAGAAGGTACACCAGGCTGATACTGGAGATGAGGGGGTTAGCTTATGAAGAGAGATTGAATAGTCTACGTCTGTACTCGTTAGAGTTTAGAATGCTAAGGGGAGGGGGGAGATCTTATAGAGACTTACAAGATAAGGAAGGGGCTAGATAGAGTACAGGTAGATAGATTCTCCCCGCTTAGAAAGGATAGCAGATCTAGAGGGCAAGCCTCAAATAAGGGGGAGCAGTTTAGAACGGTGTTGAGGAGGAACTTCTTCACTCAAAGGATGCTGAATCTCTGCCCATTGAAGTGGTGAAGGCTATCTCGTTGAATATATTTAAGTCAGGGGTAGATAGATTCCTAATAGACAAGAGAATTAAGGGTTATGGGGAGAAAGCGGGAAAGTGGAACTGATTCACTTCAGATCAGCCACAATCTTATTGAATGGCGAGGCAAGCTCGAAGGGCTGGATGGCCTACTCCTGCTATTATTGCTTATGTTCTTATGTACTAATGATTATAGTAAAGAATTTGGGCTGAAGACTTTTTTCCATCTTAGCAGGTACCACATGGTAGGTTGTTGCATAAGTTTAAATCTCACGGGATCCAGAGTGAGATTGCCAAATGGATACAAAATTGACTTGATAAAAGAATGATGTGAAGATGCCAGTGTTGGATTGGAATAAACACAGTAAGAAGTCTCACAACATCAGGTTAAAGTCCAACAGATTTATTTGGTATCAAAAGCCAATAGCTTTCAGAGTGTTGCTTCTTCATCAGGTAAGTAACCTGATGAAGGAGAAGTGCTCTGAAAGCTAGTGGCTTTCACAAACAAATAAACCTGTTGGGCTTTGACCTGGTGTTTGAGGCTTCTTACTTGATAAAAAAAAGAGGGTGGTTGTAGAGGATTGTTTTTCAAACTGGCGGTCTGTGAACTGTGGTGTTCCTCAGGGATCAGTGCTGGGTCCACTGTTCTTTGTCATTTATATTAATGATTTGGATGAGAATTTAGGAGGCACAGTTGTAAGTTTGCAGATGATACCAAGATTGCTGGCACAGAGGACAGTGAAGAAGGTTATCTCGGATTGCAATGGGATCTTGATCAATTGGGCTAGTGGGCTGACAGATGGAGTTTACTTTAGAACAATGCGAGGTGGTGCATATTGTAGATCGAACCAGGGCAAGACTTTCTCAGTTAATGTGTGAAGTTCTGGTCACCCTATTGTAGAAAGGATATTATTAAACTAAAAAGAGTGCAGAAAATATTGACTAGGATGCTACCAGGACTTGATAGTCTGGCTGTAAGGACAGACTTTTTTCCTCTGGAGTATTAGAGGCTCAGGGGTGATCTTGCAGAAGTCTATAAAATAATGAGGGACATAGATAAGGTAAATAGTCAATATCTTTTCCCAAAGGTAGTGGAGGCTAAAACTAGAGGGCATAAGTTTAAGGTGAGAGAGGAGAGATACAAGAGGGTCCGGATTGTAATTTGTTTCACACGCAGGGTTGTGAGCGTTTGGAACAAGCTGCTTGAGATACTAGTCGAGACAACTACAATTTTGTCTTTTAAAAAGCGTTTAGACTTTTGCATGGGTAAGATGGGAATAGAGGGATATGGGCGAAATGCGAGCAATTAGCTCGCATTTAAGGGTTAAAAAAAGGGGGCGACTCAGACAAGTTGGGCCAGAGGGCTTGTTTCTATGCTGTAACCCTCAATGACTCTATGACTAAGTAGCGGCGAGGTAGGTAGTATTTATTGCCCTCTGGACTATTTGAGGAGATAACAGAAATGCACTTCAGGGAAGTTGGATAAGTACATAGGCAGAAAAAGAATATGTTACTTGTGGATAAGCGAGCTGAAAAGAAAGGGATGGAAGTGGGACTATTTGAGGTACTTAAAATTATGAAAGGTTTTAATGGAGTGAAAACATATTTCCTCTTAACAGAAGGACGTAACTAGAGGCCATCGATAAAAGATAGTCGCCAAGAAAGCCTATAGGAAATTCAGAAGAGACATCTTTACCCAATGAGTGGTGAGAATGGAGAACTTGCTGCGAACGCAAGTTAAAGCAAATAATACAGACGCATTTAGTGGGAATCTAGAATAATATGAGAGAAGTGAATAGACGTTGCAGTTGTTTTAAATCAGAAAACCTGAGGCAAGGTGCGAGTGTAGCATGAAGGCCGGTATGGGCTAGTCGGGTCGAATATCGTGTTTCTGCGCTGTATGGTATGTGTAACACCATGTAGCGTGGAAGATGACTCGCTGGAGCAGTAAAGCTGTATAGGCCTGTGAGGCCGAATAGCCTGTCTTTGTGCGGTTAACTCCTATGTATTCTATGTCAAGAAATTATTTCTCACAGTTAATATCTTAAACGATTCGTGTCGGCATTGCTATTCCGATTCTCCTTTTTATTGCAGTTTTAACCCTTTATTAAGGATATTTTCAACCTCTCGTTCAGAGATTCCGTAACATCATCCCTTTTCGCAGTTGAATACTATTTCGGAACAGAATGAAGATGGCAGGGGGGAGAGGCATCTAACTCGAATTATCATTGTCCACAGAGTGAATTCAACATGCTTCCATTTGAATGAATGCTAAATATAGATGGGAGTGGTAGGAGGAGTAGGGAACGGGGGGAAGGGAGGTGTGGGAACACAAAGACAGTTTAGGAATTCACACGAACTATTAAGTGACCGGATATCACATTCTCCTCAGGACTAAATTGCTCTGTTACTCATTATCTTCTTCTGGATTCTCCGACCAGTCTACACCCGCACCCTTTGTATAATATTAAACTGATTTGCAGATGTTTTACTTTCGCATTTAATCCTCTCTGTCCTGTAGGTAGTAACTGAGCGTGATCTGTTCTCTTGTACTTTTGGTTCACTTTAGGAATCTTACTAATTAAATTTTCTGAAGACTTTTAATAGAAAACGTATTACCTTGAATGTAATTTGTCGCGATACTTGCCTTGTATATTAGTTAAATTCACGCTGTCAAATTACATCAGAATCATTCTCACAGAAGGGGATTATTCAATCGATTCTGCAGTGCAGCTTCATTGGAGGATCGAACCAATTAATGCAACTCTCCGACATTTTCCCTTCCAGTTTTCCATTTGTGCAGATATCAAGTTATTTTCTCGACTATGCGGAATATTGTTTCTTGCTATCTATATTACCCACTTGACTGGCGCCCCCAATCTCTGATATCTTTCTGCTAAATATCCTCTGAACTTTCTCCAAAGACGGGAAATCTAGAGCCCAAAAGGCTGGGGACTAACAGCCGTTTCTTGCACAAAAGGAAATTATTTCAGTTTTATTATCCTTTATTAAGGATAGTTTCAACCTCTCGTTCAGAGATTCCGTAACCTCGTCCCTTTTCGCAGTTGAATACTGTTCCGGAAGAGAATGAAAATGGCAGGCAGGAGACAGTGTAATGCATGTAACTAGAATTATCATTGCCCGCAAAGTGAAATTTAACATGCTTCCATTTGAATTCTCCGCAGGTCAGCTACTTTTCCACCTGCGCATGTCTGAGTAACAGGAAGAAATACCCATCATTTTTCAGAACCATACCAAGCGACTATTTCCAGGCCAGAGCCTTAGCCCAACTCGTGAGGCGCTTTGGCTGGACGTGGATCGGGACGATCAAAAACAACGATGATTACGGTAATTTTGGGATGCAAGCTTTCACCGAAGCTGTCCAACAATTAGGTGTTTGCATTGCCTTCTCCGAGTCCATTCACAGAACAGACCGCAGAGAGAAGTTACTGAGAATCGTAGATGCTATAAAGAAATCTTCCACTAAAGTAGTTGTGGCGTTCGTTGCGCCGGCGGAAATGACAGTTTTACTGAATGAGATTGTACGACAGAATGTGACGGGTGTGCAATGGATAGGAAGCGAGGCTTGGGTATCCACGCAATTCCTACCTCAGGAAGAAAGCAGGCGATTTGTCTCCGGCACGATCGGAGTCGCAATTCGCCAGGTCGATATACCAGGACTGAGAGAATTTCTCATGGATGTCCATCCTTCTCTGTATCCAGGCAACCTTTTAGTGAAGGAATTTTGGGAATCAATCTTTGGCTGTACGCTGATGAGTACAGCGAACAAAACAGATCGAGTGCAACCTGCCTTGTTGAAAGAATGTACCGGAGGAGAGGATTTACACACAGTACACAATGAATTTACTGATGTTTTGCAGTACAGAGTTACTTACAATGTATATAAAGCGACGTACGCAATCGCCCATGCTCTTCACAATATGCTGTCGTGCGAAAATGGCAACGGACCATTTTCCCAAAAAGGTTGTGCAAATATCTCAAGTTTTCAACCTTGGCAGGTAAGAGGATCAAATTTTAAACACTTGAATAATTTAAAGTTTATCTATAAACTTTTTTAAAATTCTTATACGAAATAATTATTATACGTCTCAAGTTTGTTCCAAACAAAATGTTGCTAAATTCTGCTTTCTTGATTCCATTTCAAAGCTTCTGCATTACGTGAAAACGGTTAATTTCACTACCAAAATCGGTGAAAATATCTATTTTGATGAAAATGGAGACCCGGTGGCCACATATGATATCGTAAACTGGCAGCCCAATTCCGCTGGCGGCGTGGATATTGTAGGTGTTGGAATCTATGACGGATCAGCTTCCCCGGGCCAGGAATTTGTGATAAAGGACGAAGCAATTGTGTGGAATGGAGGTCAGATCACGGTGAGGACAATAGAATCGTAGAATCCCTACGATGCCGAAGGGAGCCATTCGGCCCATCGAGTCTGCACTAATCACAATCCCACCCAGATCTAGCCCCATAACCCACCTCCCCACCCACTCACCGTATTTACCCAACTAACCCCCCGACACTAAGGGGCACGGTCAATCAACCTAACCCATACATCTTTGGACTGTGGGAGGAAAGCGGGGCACTCGGAGGAAACCCACGCAGACACTGGGAGAACATATGGCCTCTTTACAGACAGTAATTCAAGCCGGGAATTGAACCCAGGTCCTTGGCGCTGTGAGGCAACGCCTCAAGGCTGTGAGTGCTAAGCACTGTGCTACCGATCTCCACAATAAAAATGCAGCAGTGCGCCAAATGGAGGAGTAAGAACGAAAACAGCAGCCTTGCATCTTCCTGAATGTAATTGTATTGAAATCAGTACGCACGCTCTCTTCGGCAATTTTAGCTGTCTAGTGATACTTAAAGAATGGCTCGTGAATAAAAATCTTACGGATCGCACATTTAGCAGTATTAACTATCTTAACATCTATCTTAATCTGTAGGGCAAAGTTTCACTGACACCATCGTTTCTGTGAATAAATATGCCCTGAATTTTCCCCTGAATGGTCTGTCTCTGTGTTTATGCCTCTCATTTTTTTTCTCTTTCCTAGACTGGATTTATTGGAACACGGGCATTTATGGTTCAAATCTAATTGCCCTTAATATACGGGCTTGCTCGCAATTCTAGCGAGCAGTTAAGGTATGTTTGGTAGCAAAAGCCACTAGCTTTCGAGCTTCTGACTCTTCGTCAGCTGAAAGCTAGTGGCTTTTGCCACCAAATAAATCTTTTAGGCTTTAACCTGATGTTGTGAGACTTCTTATTGAAATTGTCTTACCAACAGAAACGTCTCTCCGCCCCTCTCTCGCCGCCTCTCAACCCACACACACACACACATACCAACCTGAGCAATTCCATTAAAACTCCCAAAACTATAATCAAACTCCTTTTGTTTCAGGGAATATAATCTGAGTTCCTATAATCTCTCTGTAAAATCTAATCCTACAGTTCTGGTAACGTTCTGCTGGGATGGGCTGCATCTTTTTCACTCTCAGTACATCCTTTCTCAGGTGCAGGGTCAGGATTAGACGCAACTGCCAGCTGCAGTCTAACAATGGCTTTTATAATTGTTGAGAAACATACTTGCCTTCCATTCTAGCTCACTGTGGCACGGTGGCACAGTGGATAGTACTGCTTCCTCAGAGCAGACCAGAAGACTGCATTTGCCTGACAAAGACACAGAGTGTCGAAAGCTCGCAAATTTACTATCAAATAAATTGGTTGGATTTAAAATTGGTGTTGCTAAATTCTTACTGAGTTCCTCAGAGCGCCAGGGACTTGTGTTCGATTCCCGGCTTGGGTCATTGATTGAAGTTTACACATTCTTGCTGTATCTGTGTGGGTTTCCTGCCAGTGCTCCAGTTTCTTCCACGGTCCAGAAGATGTGCTGGTTAGGTATTGTGGCTATACTAAATTCTCCCTTAGTGTAAACAAACAGGCGCCAGAGTGTGGCGACTGGGGAGGTTTCCACAGTAACTTCAATGCAGTGTGAATGTAAGCCTATTAGTGATTAATAAATGAACTTTAAATTCTCATGTTCAAAGTGCTATTAGTTTTATTTTTTATTTCATTTCCCTGAGTTCCACTTTAATTTCTCTAACATTGCAGTTGGCTGGTGAGAGATGACCTACCTTCTGTAAATTCACAATGGGTCACTCCAATCAGCTGAAATATCCCCAAGTACCCAGTCTATCTGTTATTAATTATTACGTTGACACGCCGAGAATTTCCTGAAATCTCCCTTTCATTTTCCTTAGATAATGGAGCGAACTTCGAAATATCGCGGGATAAATAACAAAGTGACTATCTTCTTTATAATAAGGTTCCAAGAGCAGTTTGCTCCGAAAGTTGTCCACGTGGGACGAGGAAAGCCACAAGGAAAGGACAACCCATTTGCTGCTTTGACTGCATAAAATGTGCTGAGGGTGAAATTAGCAACAGCACAGGTACAGACAAGAGGGAAGTTGCATTGTGTGGCTCTGTGCTTGATAGAACAGATTTCCTCTGATTTTTCAATGAAAAGGCATCGCGCGAAAGAAATTTTTGAGATTTTTTTTCCACGAAATGCAGACATTAAACAAATTTTTGCTTAGTTTGCTGTGTTACTAACAAGGTAAGAGGAAGGGACATTTCATTCCTGGCATTTTTAGTAACTGTATCATTTAGTGTAAATAGAGTTTTCTTTCTTATTTTCTATGTATTTATGTTCCTTTCAGATTCTCCAGATTGCATGAAATGCCCGTGGGAATACCGCTCGAACCGACAACGAGACGAGTGCATATTGAAGGAGATTGAATTCCTTTCTTTTGGGGATCTGATGGGGATCATTTTGTTGACATTGGCACTGTTTGGAGCCTCTCTAACGATCGGTGTATTTGTGTTGTTTTATGCGTACAGAGACACTCCTATCGTTAAAGCTAACAACTCGGAGTTGAGTTTCCTGCTTCTTTTTGCATTGATTCTGTGTTTTCTGTGTTCAATTACATTCATTGGAGAACCTTCCCCCTGGTCTTGTGTGCTACGTCACACCGCATTTGGCATTATTTTTGTTCTTTGTATTTCTTGCGTTTTGAGCAAAACAGTTGTTGTGGTGATGGCATTCAGTGCAATTCTCCCAGGCAGTAACAAGATGAGATGGTTTGGGCCTGTTCAGCAACGCCTTTCTGTTTGTGCACTTACATTCGTGCAATGTTTAATATGCACGCTTTGGCTAAGAATATCACCTCCTTATCCTCTAAAGAACAGTGATTATTTTAAGGAAGTCATTGTTTTTGAATGCAATGTAGGTTCGCCGATAGCCTTTTATTGTGTGCTTGGCTATATTGGATTTCTGTCTTGTGTGTGTTTTGTGGTGGCTTTTCTAGCTCGACAACTTCCAAGCAATTTCAATGAAGCTAAACACATCACGTTCAGCATGATTATCTTCTGCGCTGTTTGGATAACTTTTATTCCAGCCTATATAAGTTCTCCAGGTAAATATACCGTAGCTGTGGAAGTGTTTGCGATTTTGGCATCCAGTTTTGGACTGCTTTTCTGTATTTTTGCTCCGAAATGCTACATTATCCTACTGAAAAAAGAAATGAACACCAAGAAGCATATGATGGATAAAATGGCTTCGAAGGATCTTTAATTCTATCTCCAAGGCTTTATAATGCAACCTCGCTGAAGCAAATGTATTCAATCGTAGTAAATGCTGTTATCGTTATTTTTATGTTACGCATTTCAACATTGGAATAAACTACAAAGTGCTTGCAAAATGTGGAAATTTTGCTCTGGACAAATATAGCTTTGTGAGTGCTTGCACTCAAGTCGTTCATCACTTTTTAAATAAATGACTCTTGCTCTTCCATAGTTGGAGTGTGTTTGGGAGACATGCAGAGGAGGAAATGTAGGAGGGAACATAGAGAAAAGATGAGAGATCACCACAGGAGATGGTCGGGTGGATCACATCACTACTTCAACGCTAACCTCACCAGGCCTTGATGAAAATACAAATTTGTTTTTAGGAATGAATGCAAGATGCTGATAAACAACTCTGTCTCTTTTAACAATTTTTGTTTCGTTTGCATTTCATTTCCGTCCTGAAAGATTTGTGCATCACGAAACACTAGCTTATATTTAATTGAAAACCAGAATACGCCTGCAAAGGAGAAAGTCTTGTTTGATATAATGTGAGGACAGACATGCAAACCAGTAGGGGAAAGGTCAAGTCATGTTGTGACTACTAAAAAAAAGTTTATTAACATGTTGCACAACAGGGCAGACCACAATTCTATACCAAGGATCACTCAACTTCAACGATCAGAAGCACACTATTGTTCTGGAATTAACCCCGGATGTCCCTGAGTGACTGTCAGGATATCCATGCATGGAGAGGGCAATCAGCCAAACGTGTGATTCGCAATGGCATAGATTAGGGCAACTTCAGAGAAATCTGTTAACAGGCAGCTGTCCATGGATTGAATGAAACATGAAATTCCAACAATCTCTGCAATTCATGCGCTGAGGCCTATTTTGCAATTTGTTATCACCCGTTTGGTTGGTAACCCATTCTCAAGCATTTACTCCCTTCAGCACCGATGAGTGGTGGCCGCCGTGTGCAACCTCCACAAGGTGCACGATAGGAACGCGCCGAGGCTCACGACCATTACCGTCTAGAACAAGGGCAGCACATATTTGGGACATCACCACTTAGATGTTCCCAAATATGTGCTGTTCCCCTTCAAGTCAAGTTGGCCTTTATAGCGAGGGGGATAGAATATAAAAGTAGGGAAGTCTTGCTGCAACTGTACAGGGTACTGGTGAGGCCACAGCTGGGGTACTGTGTGCAAATTCTGGTTGCCGCATTTGCGGAAGGATATATTGGCCTTGGAGGGAGTGCAGAGAAGGTTCACTAGGCTGATACCGGAAATGATTGGGTTAGGCTATGAGGAGAGATTGAGTAGACTGGGTCTGTGCTCGTTGGGGTTTAGAAGGCTGAGGGGGGATCCTATAGAGACGTATAAGATAATGAAGGGGATAGATAGAGTAGAAGTAGAGAGATTCTTCCTGCTTAGAAAGGATAGCAGAACTAGAGGGCATAGCCTCAAAATAAGGGGGGGTGCAGTTTATGTCGGAGTTAGGAGGAACTTCTTCACTCAAAGGGTGGTGAGTCTCTGGAATTCCCTGCCCGTTGAAGTGGTGGAGACTGCTTTGCTGAATATATTTAAGTCACGGGTAGATAGGTTTCTGATAGACAAGGGAATTAAGCATTATGGGAAGAAAGCAGGGATGTGGAACTGATTCACTTCAGATCAGCCATGATCTTGTTGAATGGTGGGGCAAGCTCGAAGATCTAGATGGCTCACTCCTGTTCCTATTTCTTATGTTCTTATATTCTTATGTTGTGTGAAAAAAATTGCCCCTCTGGATCCTTTTGTATCTGTCCCTTCTCACCTTAGATCTATGCCCTCTAGTTTTAGACTCCCCTACCTTGGAAAAAGATATCGACTACCTAGCTGATCTATGCCCCTCAATATTTTATAGATCTCCACAAGATCACCACTAAGCTTCATATGCTCCAGAGTAAAAGGTCACAGTCTATCCAGCCTCTCCTTATTTCTCAAACCATCAAGACCCAGTAGCATCCTAGTAAAACTTTTCTGCACTCTTTCACTCTTTCTGGTTTAATAATATAATTTCTATAATAGGATGACCAGAACAGCATACAATATTTCAAGTGTAACCTTACCAATGTATTGTACAACTTCAACTAGATATTCTAACTCCTGTATTCAATGTTCTAACCAATGAAAGCAAGCATGCCTAACGCCTTCTTCACCACTCTGTCCACCTGTGGCACCACTTTCAAGGAGCTATGAACATATACCCCTGGATCTCTGTTCTATAACTTTCCTCAAAGCCCTACCATTAACTAAGTCCTGTCCTAATCTGATCTACCAAAATCATCACCAGGTATTTATTTAAACTAAACTCCATTTGTCATTCATCAGCACACTGGCTCAATTGATGAAGATCCCATTGCAATCTTACATAACTTTATTCACTGTCCACTCTGCCACAAATTTTGGTGTATCTGCAAACTTACTAAATTCTCATCCAAATCATGAATACAAAATGTCAAATAACAGTGGTGCAACCACGGATTCCTGGGCAAACTGCTGGCTACAGGTCTCCAGTTTGAAACACAACCCTCTACAACCACCCTCTGTCTTCTGTCATCCAACCAATTTTGTATCCATTTGGCTACCTCACTCTGGATCCCGTGAGATTTAACCTTATGCAACAACCTACCATGTGGTACCTTGTCAAAGGCCTTGTCCATGTAGACAACATCAACTGCACTGTCCTCAGCGACCTTCTTGGTTTACCCTTCAAAAAATCAAATTTGTGATTTTCTACTCTAAAAGCCATGCTGACTGTCACTGATTAGTCCTTGCCTCTCTAAATGCCTCTAGATCGTGTCTCTCAGAATACCTTAACAATCTATCCAATGAGGCTCACGGACTTGTTGTTGCCGGATTTTTCCTTGTGGTCCTTTTTAAACAAAGGTATTTGCCACCCTCCAATCTTCAGGCACCTCAACTGTAACTGTTGATTATTCAAATATTTCTGCTAGGGGACGCGTAATTTCCTCTCATGGCGTCCGGAGATACATTTCATTCGACCCGGGGGATTTACCTACCTTGATGCGCTTTAAGACTTCCAGTAGCTCTTTCTGTGTTAAATGTATACTCCTCAAAACATCCAGCCCCCTAACATCCACGCCTTTCTCAATAATAAATACTTCAGGGAGAGATTACAACAAATTAGGCCTGTTTCCTCCAGAATTTAGAACGTTAAGGAGATGGTCTGATGGAAGTCTTTAGAAAATTAACAGGAAAGGACAGAGAAGATAAAGATAATTTTTTCCACTGCATGCAGATTCGAGAATTCGGGGACAACTATAGAAGACACGATGGCACAGTGATTAGCACTGCTGTCTTACAGTTCCACATGGAAACGAAAAATAGGTAGGCAAGGTAATCAGCTTGGATGTGAAGAAAATGACCAAATATCTTCAATGAAAAGACACAGTTCTTTGTGTAACAGCAACTGCACTGAAAATCATCCCCACAGTCAAAATCCATGATGCCAGAGATCGTTAAATTTAAAAAAAAGGAATATCGTGCGTGATGCATCCTTTTAGTTGGACAATAAAACGATAAGTTTCTGAACCACTGAAATCTAATTACCAATTAAAATGGTATAAAAAGGATTTATGAATGAATGGAAAGCGGTGAAGACTTCTGAGGGAACTTCGGGAATTCGAGAGGAACTCGAGTACGAGAATGCTTTGAAAAGAAAAATATATATTTGATCCAAGTAAAGAATGTTGAAAATGTTGAAGGTTGCAACAGACTTATGCTGATTGTTCAAACCCGTGTCACAAATTGTGCTATTTAGGATAATTCAAAGGTATGCATGGAAAATATCTTCACATTTTTTAATTAAATGAAGATTGTGTAATTAGTGTGTTGCAATGCAATAAGAAACCCTTATTTATAATTTTGTTATCTATAGACTTGAATGCTCCCAACACAGGCTGCTTTGGTCTCCCACATTCTGCACTCTGTAGGTATGAGGTTCTCAAAAACTTGGTGATCTGTGTTCCTACTCATCCCAAATAAGAACATAAGGAATAGGAGCAGGAGTAAGCCATCCAGCCCCTGGAGCCTGCCTCACCATTCAATAAGATCATGGCTGATCTGTAGTGGTTCAGTACCATTTTCCTGCTTTCTCCCCATAACCTTAATTCCCTTGTCAATCAAAAATCCGCTCTTGACTTGAACATATTCAGCGAGGAAGCCTCCACCACCTCATCAGCCAGAGAATTCCAAAGATACACCACCCTTTGCGTGAAGAAACTCCTCCGCAACTCTGATCTGAACCGCCACCCCCCCCCCCTCCCCAATCTTGAGGCTGTGCCTTTTAGTCCTCTATCTTTGCTTACCGGGAAGAGTGTCTCAACCTCTATCCTATCCATCCTCTTCATTACCTTATAGATCTCTATAAGATCCCCTCTCAACCGTCTAAACTCCAGAGAGTACAAACCTAACCTATTCAGTCTCTCCTCATAATCCAACGCCCTCATCTCCGGTATCAGCCTAGTAAACCTTCTCTGCACCCCCTCCAGGGTCAATATATCCTTCCTCAAATGCGGCGACCAAAACTGCACACAGTACTCCAACTGCTGCCTCACCAACACCCTATACAGCTGCAACAGTACCTCACTACTTTTATATTCTATCCCCTAGCTATAAAGGCCAACATTGCATTCGCCTTCTTAATCCACCTGCTGCACCTACATACTGTGTTTTTGCGATTCGTGCACAAGGACCCCCAGTTCCCTCTGTACCGTCGCATGCATAATAGAGTTCTGTAAAATAATGAGGGTTGTAGATATGGTAGATAGTCAACACCCTTTCCCAAAAGCTGGGGGAGTCTAAAACTAGAGGACATAGGTTTAGAGTGAGAGGGGAGAGATATATAAGGTCCAGAAGGGCAATTTTTCCTAGAAAATAGTGACCGCCTGCAACAAGCTGCCAGAGGCAGTAATAGAGGTAAGTGCAATTTTGTCTTTTATAAAGCAATTGGACAGTTACATGAGTAAGATGGACCTCGGAGAAGATAGGCCAAATGCGGGCAATTGGGACTAGGTTAGTGGTTAAAAACTGGACGGCATGGACAAATTGCACAAGGAGACCATTCGGCCCATTGAATCTACATCGATTCTCTGACACTGTATCATACCAAAGCCCACCCTTAACCTTTCCCATAACTCCACACACTTACGCTAATCTACCAGGTGGCCAATCCACCTAACCTGTCCATCTTTGAGCTGTGGAAGTAAACTGAAGCACCCGGAAGATACCCGTGCAGACACGGGAGAACATGCAAACTCCACTCAATCACTCAAGGCCAGAATTGAACCCGGGACCTGATGCTGTGAGGCAGGAATGCTTTTTTCTTCCTTCAGGTGACTGCGGTATAAATGAATCCAAGAAATTCAAATTCCTCCTTTACACCTCTTTACCAATATGTTTTCTGCAGCTTTGGGTTCAGATTTTTTCGGTTTGCAATCGCGATGATTTTTGCAATAGAAGAAATCAACAAGAACCCCCACCTCCTTCCAAACATTACACTGGGTTACTCGATTTATGATTCTTGTGGAATGCCCGTTGTTCCGGAAGCTTGTGGGTTTACTGTCAAATAAACTTGTTGGACTTTAACCTACTGATGTGAGACGTTTTACTGTGTTTCAGAAGAATACAATGAGATCTGCTACATTCACTGGGGGGATCAGATGGGCCCATTGGTTTAATTTCTAATCAAAATTATAACATCTCCAGCAGTGCAGCAGCCCCCCAGTCCTGCATAGGAGTCCTGTTGCTTGTCCTCAATCTCTCAATCGAAACTTGGACCCACAACATTGTGACTCACACTTGGCGTGTTGCTATCAGAGCCACTATAACACTGATAAAATCAATGCATTGCTTAATGCAGCCAATGTCCGTTAACCAGCACAGGGTAAATGGGCAAGTAAGGCTTGATGTTAGTTAGGCCTGATATGGTAGTCGGTTATGAGTTTATGTCTATGGACAGTAGTAGATAGGGGGCCAGCCAGCAGTGCTTTGGAATAATCAAGTCTAGCGAGAATAAAACTTGTTTGGCCAGTTCATTTCAGTTGCTTAAAAGGAAGATAATGC
Source organism: Sphyrna mokarran (assembly GCA_024679065.1). Classification (NCBI taxonomy): domain Eukaryota; kingdom Metazoa; phylum Chordata; class Chondrichthyes; order Carcharhiniformes; family Carcharhinidae; genus Sphyrna; species Sphyrna mokarran. The sequence goes on along the minus strand of JAGIQG010000003.1, from coordinate 8,214,035 downwards.
GCCTAGTTGCATCATTGTGTTGCGCCCACATCAGCTGTGGCAAGAAGCGCAGAAGTTAAAAGGAATCCTCTGGTTGGTACTGGAGAAATGACAAACATATTCGAAAATAATAGATTACGACTTCAAAAGGAGTATCCCACATGCAAATTCATAAATGAGCAAAAAAAAAGTAAGGATTTCGTTGCAAGGAATCATAGAATCACAGAATGCCGATAGTGCAGAAGGAGGTCGTTCAGCACCTACTCTCCAACAGGCATCTTACGCATGACCTATACCGATTTACCTCACTAATCCACCTAAACCGCACATTTTGGGGATTAGAGCAACCAGGATTTTTACCCCAGTGTAGATACTATCCTACCACCATTATTGGATGGGTCTGCAATTAACTTTAAGCGAGTTTCAATTTCAGTTGGAAGAGGTGCGACATATATCTTCACCGACCCATTTTTCAGTGTGAGTTGGTGTTGAGAATATATTCACTGGACCCTCCCTTCACGGAGATCCACAATGACAATTTTAGTACAAGAAACTGAATACCGATTAGAATCATTTGTAAGATTCAGAGAGCTCTGAACAGTTCAGACAGCTGTCAGTTAATTTACCGCAGAATTGGGATTCAAATTTGAGATATTTCTGTTCTGCAAATCTGCAATACTTGTCGCCGAAGCATTTGTTTTCCTTGTTTATACATTGAATTCACACAAATTAGCGTGAAGGTATCAAATAATCAGAGCCTTTCGCAACTTTTCAATGCAATATAGGTCAAAATTTCATGAAGAATTGGTTCTCTTAAATCACCTGTGACAAATTTCCGCCGAATGATAATGTATAATGTACTGTGAAGACCGATACAAAAAACTTAATTAAAGCCTCAGCCATTTCCTCATCGCCCACCACTAAATACCCTCTCTTGTCCTCCAAGGGTCCAACATTCATTCTAACCACTCTTCTTTATATGTTTGTAAAAACTTTTACTGTCTTTTTTTATATTTAGAACTAGTTTAGCTTCATACTCTATCCTTCCTTTCTTTATCACCTTCTTAGCCATTCTTTGTTGTTTTTTAAATCTTTCCCAATCTTTTAATTGCCCACTATTTTTAGCCGCTCTGAACGCATCAGCTTTTAATTTAATACTCTCCACAACAGAACAACAGATAACCCATTCTCGTGAAATGTGACTGGTGTTATCCCAAACTACTGCCCTTTTAGCCATTTTTATATAACGTTGGATACGTAAAGCGACCTTACATTACTCTTATGCTTCGTGAGTTTTTAACCAATCAGCTCCAAGTCCCAAAAGGGAATCGATTAGCACATGGCTTTTCTCTAATGGAGGGAAGCATAATTGAACAGAGAAGAAAACAAAAATAATAGCGTATTTATTACCGAGAAAATCCCCAGAGTGCCCTGTTGTATCTGCTTACTATTCCTACGATCCTCTGGGAAATTAAAAATGCAGTAAGAATTTAGCAACACCAATTTATAATCCAACCGATTTATTTGATAGTATAAAAGCGAGCTTTCAACACTCTGTGTCTTCCTGAGGCAAATGCCTCAGACCAGAACACTGCATTTGCCTGAGGAAGACACAGAGTGTTGAAAGCTCGCTTTTTTACTATCAAATAAATCGGTTGGATTATAAATTGGTGTTGCTAAATTCTTACTGAGTTCTTACCACCCCAATCCAACGCCGGCATCTGTATATCAAAATTAAAAATGCCTCAGTGATATTCTTCATGTTGAATCCAAGAGGACCAAATTGATCCTGAAGCAACAAGCTTTAACATTAATTATGATTGACATTGGAGCACTGTTTTTGAACCACATGCCATGCAGAATAAGTAGATAAGAACATGTCATACCAAGTCAACCAAAAATAATCCTGCGTGTTTTGGGGGTTGGGAGACAGAGTTCAAGGTTCTCTTAAGACTACCTTACAGGTTGACTTGATAGTTGGAAAGTCAAATGCAACGTTAACATTCATTTCGAGAGGATTAGAATACGAAAGAACTTCTGAGGTTTTATCAGGCTCTAGTCAGACAATATCTGGAGTATTGTTAGCAATTTTGGGCTCATATCAAAGGAAGGATGTATTGGCCTGGGGAGAGTCCAGAAGAGGTTCACGACAATAATCCCAGGAATGAAAAGCTTGACACATGAGGAGCAGTTGAGGTCTTTTGGTCTGTACTGGATCAATTATTGGCTGATGAGGGGGGATCTCATTGCAACTTACAGAATAATGCAAGGCCTGAATAGAGTGGGCGTGGGGAAAATGTTTCCATTAGGAGGGGCAACTAAGATCCGAGGGCACAACTTCAGAATAAAGGGCTGACCCTTTAGCACCCGAGATGAGGAAGGATTTCATCAGCCAGAGGGTGGTGAATCTAAGGAATTCATTGCCACTTAAGGTTGTGGAAGCCAGGTCACTGGGTGTATTTAAGGTAGAAATAGATAGATCCTTGATTGGTAATGGGATCAAACGTTACGGAAAAACGGCGGATGAAAGGGGAGAAATGTTTCTGCCATGATCGATTAGCAGAGCAGGGCTGAATGACCTAACTCTGCTCCAATGTCTTATGGTATTATGAGCAATTCTGCACGTATTTTGCTTTATGCTTTCATAGGACTGGTAAAAGTACTGGCTGAAGATTTATTCTTGTCTCTATATGTAAGGAAATTACAAACTGTTTATTTTTGAATGCATTAGGCCCTGTGCTATTGGGGAAATATCAACTGCAAAGAATTCGATTACAATGAAACATTGGCATATTTCAGACGCATAATTAACAGTATCAACTGTCGCCCAAAATGGGCGACTCGAGCTGCCGTAGAAATTAGGCCTCATTATGTAATTGACAATTACCAACAGAAAAACCCTTAATAGTGTTGTCGAGCAGAGGGATCTTGGGGTACAAGTACATAGCTCTTTGAAAGTTGGCACCCAGGTTGATAAAGTTGTTAAGAAGGCGTACGGTGTGTTAGCTTTTATTGGTAGAGGGATTGAATTTAGCAGCCGTGAGGTTATGTTACAACTGTACAAAACTCTGGTGCGGCCGCACTTGGAGTATTGCGTACAGTTCTGGTCGCCGCATTATAAGAAAGATGTGGAAGCATTGGAAAGGAAGCAGAGGAGGTTTACCAGGATGTTGTCTGGTATGGTGGGAAGGCCTTATGAGGAAAGGCTGAGGGACCTGAGGTTGTTTTCATTAGAGAGAAGAAGGTTACGCGGTGACTTAATTGAGGCGTATAAGATGATCAAGGGATTGGATAGGGTGGATAGTGAGAGCCTTTTTCCTCGGATGGTGATGACCAACACGAGGGGACATAACTTTAAATTAAGAGGTGGTAGTTATAGGGCGGATGTCAGAGGTATGTTCTTTACACAGAGGGTGGTGAGGGCGTGGAATGCCCTGCCTGCAGCAGTTGTGGACTCGCCTACTTTGGGGACATTCAAATGTTCGGTGGATAGGTATATGGATGATATTGGAGTAGTTTAGGTTCGAGGGTCCACTGGCCGGTGCAACATCGAGGGCCGAAGGGCCTGTACTGTGCTGTAATGTTCTATGGTCTATGTAACACGCGGTTTTCTTATCTATAACTCTGAGTCCGATGGTGCCATATAGTTTCTATTGATAAGCTCTTTTAGCCACGTCTCCATCAATAACTCAATCGATTAATTTTTGAATTCCACAATGTGATCTTTTGTTGACGAGGCTACTACGTACTCACTTGTCGTCGCCACTATCTGTAACGGCTACAGCTCATGTAGTGTAAGTACCTGAGGTAGAGAGAAAACAGGAATTATAGATCAGTAAAATTGATGTTGGTAGTGGGGAAAAAAAAGCTAGAATCCATTATCAAAGATTTTTTTTTTATTTTAAGCAACACAGCATGGGAAACAGGCCCTTCGGCCCAACGACCCCGCGCCGCCGTCATACTATATAGTAGCAAATACATTATCCTATTTTAATATTCCTATACAATAATATATATATTATTCCTAATATGGAAAATTTTCACCATAGGGACAATTTGTTTCCCAATCAGCCTAAGAGCGAATTTTTGGGTTGTGGGAGGAAACCGGAGTGCCCGGAGAAAACCCACGCTACCACGGGGAGAACGCGCAAACTCCCGCAGACACCGGCCCAATTCCAAGTGTCTGCACAGCCACATCGATAGTCTCTGAGCTGTCATGGTGCCCTTCAGATGGTCCACATAAAGCATTCATTTACGACATGAGGTACCAGGCAACCCATGAATCAACATCCAAGAGCTGTACCCGCACCACCTGCCGAATGCATGCTCAAAGTATGGACCGAATTACCTGTGGAAAAAAGCCGTAGTTAAACAGTCCTAATATATCCCTCTATCTGCATACCGCTCATGTGGCTGTCCAAGAGACCCTTAAACAGCCCCAGCGTGCCTGCTCCCACCACCTTACTCGGCAGTGCATTCCACACCCCCACTACCCTTTGTGTGAAAAACTGCCCTCTAATATTCGTCCTATACATAGCCCCCCTCACCCTATGGCCATGACCCCTCGTCCTATCCATTTCTAAAGGTGGAAAAAGTTTACCTCCATTTACCCTATCTATACCCCTTATAATCTTATACACCTCTATGAGATCCCCTCTAAGCCGACGTCTTTCAAGGGAAAACAACCCCAGTCTATCTAATCGTTCCTCATAAGACAGTCCTTCCATACCAGGCAGCATCCTGGTAAACCTCCTCTGCACTCTCTCCAAGGACTCCACATCCTTCCGATAGTACGGCGACCAGAACTGGACGCAGTATTCCAAGTGAGGCCTAACCAAAGTTCTATACAACTGCAACATCAAACTCCTACTCTTGTATTCTATACCCTTTTCTATGAAAGCTAACATACTATACGCCTTCTTTATCACCTTCTCCACCTGTGAGGACACCTTCAGAGACTTGTGAACCTGCACCCCCAAGTCTCTCTGCGTCTCTATGCTCCGTATAGTTTTACCTTTTATCCTATAACTCTCTTCTACATTTTTCCGGCCAAAATGCATCACCTCGCATTTATCCAGATTAAATTCCATTTGCCATCTATCTGCCCAGTCTACCAACCTGTCTATGTCCTGTTGTATTGCCTGACACTGCTCTTCTGTACCCGCCAATCCAAGCATCTTGGTGTCATCAGCAAATTTGCTGATGTCACCACCTACCCCTACTTCCAAGTCGTTTTTTTATAGTATTTTATAGTAAGATACTTGGGAAACAATAGCAGGGTTGGACAAAGCTATCCAGTCTCATTTTGCAGTGGTCCAATGCCTATTTTTGCCTCTCTCTTTGCTGCTGTTACATATTGGAAAAAACTCTTCTTGTTTTGTACTACTAGCTAGCTTGCACTCCTATTTCATCTTCTACCCCATTACTGCTTTTCCAGTCCATCCGCTTTTAAGGTTTTCCAACTCTTGGCTTCCCACTAATCCTTGCCACTTTGTATGCTTTTCCTTTTGTTTTTATGCTGACTTTGACTTCTCTCATCAGCCATGGATGCCTCGCCCTTCCCTTAGCATCTTTCCTCCTCCTCGGGTGAATTGCCTCCCAAATAACTCTCAAAAGATCCTGCCATTGGTATTCCACCATCTTCTCTGCTAGTCTCTCTTTCCAATCAACTCTGGTCAACTCCTTCTCCATGTCTTTGTAGTTGCCTTTATTTAATTGTAATACAGTTACATTAGATTCCAACTTCTCCCTCTCAAACTACAGGGTAAATTCTATCATGTTGTGATCACTGCTCCCTAAGGGTTCCTTCACCTTAAATTCACTAATCAAGTCTGCCTCATTACACACGACTAAATCCAGAATTGCCTATTCCCTTGTAGGCTCTGTCACAAACTGCTCCCAAAAAAAATCTCTTAGGTATTCCACAAATTCACTTCCTTGGGATACACTGCCTACCTGATTTTCAGGTGGACACAATTTTCACCTGACGCAAGAGAGCAAGCTGTGAGGAGGATGCAGAGATCCATTAGTGTCATAGAGGTTTACAGCATGGAAAAAGGCCCTTTGGCCCACCTTGTCCATGCCACCTTTTTGTTAAAGCCCTATTGCCCACATTTGACCCATATCCCTCTATACCCTTCTTATACACGTAACTATCGAAACGCTTTTTAAAAGACAAAGTGTGATTTTGACAAGTTGCACAAATGAGTAAATAAATGGCAAATGCAGTAAAATTCGATAAATTTAAGGTTATCCGCTTTGTAGCAAAAATGGGAATGCAGATTATTATCAGAATGGCCATAAATTAGGAGGGGGGGATGTGCAAGAAGACCTGGATGTCCTCTTACACCGGTCTCTGAAGGTAAGCATGCAAGAGGAGCAGGCAGTAAAAAGGGCAATATTTTAAAGTTTATTTATTAGTGTAGGCTTACACGAACACTGCAATGAAGTTACTGAGAAATTCCCCTCGTCGCCACACTCCGGCACCTATTTGAATCAATGCAGCTAATCAGCACGTCGTTCAGACTGTGGGAGCACCCACAAACATGGAGAGAAGATGCAAACTCCACATAGACAGTGACCCAAATCAGGAATCGAGCCAATATCCCTCGTGCTGTGAGGCAGCAGTGCTGGCCACTGTATGGTATGTAATGGTATGTTGAACTTCATGGCGAGAGGATTCGAGTACGGGAGAAGGTATGTCTTTCTTTAATTATGTAGGGCCTTGTTGAGGCCACGCCTGGAGCAGTGTGTGTAGTTTTGTTCTCCTTAACCGGAGAATGATTTTTTTATTCGCTGAAGGGAGTGTAGAGAAGATTTACCAGTCTGGTTCCCGGGGTGGTGGGACTAATGTATGAAGGGAGGTTGAGCCGTTTCGGATTGCATGCGCTGCATTCAGCAGAATGGGAGCGAAATCACGTAGAAACCAGTACATTTGTAACTGTATAGGTTCATGCAAGAAGAATGTTTCCAATGGTCTTTGAATTTTATAAATATCCTGGGGATAATCAATGTCCAGAAACTGAACTGAACCACCCATATAAATACTGTGGCTACAAAAATCGGTCAAAGGCTAGGACTTATAAAGCGATCAACTCCGACTGAGAAAAAGCCTACACACTACCTGAAAGCGCCATTGAATCTCCAACAATTCCATCCTTGACAAAGCACTTCCTCTGGGGAGGGCCCGCCCGAATTAACTGCCTCTCAGTGCCAGTAGCAGGTCTTCCTTGTGATCAAGGACTCTGATGATATAAATCACTCTCCGCAAACGTTGTCGACGAATTAGTGGCTGATAGCTGCCTATTGCAGCCAGCACCAGCGGGAGAGGTGACAGCAATTCACCCAGGGAGAGGCGCAGGATAATGGAGAGAACCAGGCCTCAGGTAACAGAGGGCAGGATGGGGACCGTAGATTGAGAGTGGGGACAGGTGAAAGGGGCCGAAGGAAACTGCCACAAAGCCGAAGGTTGGCTCTCTGGACTGGTTCCCCTCGCCCATCCTCCTCCTCCTCCCTCCCCCCACCACGCCCCGATGCGGGGCCTCTTGTTCAGACCCTGGGTATCTGACAATACATGCAACATACTCGCTCAAACACATCTTATGAGCTCACAAGCAAACACAAGGATTGTTTCTGATTTTGGGCTCCCCATATGATGAATTCTCCAGTGGTTCGATACCGACAGGGGTCCGATGAAGCCCTAATTGTGCGCTTAAGGGGTGGAATCACCTCCGTTTGGAAATGGGAAAGGCGTTTTATTAGGCGGAATCCTGCCTGCCTGAACTCCGCCACCCTCCACAACTAAATTCTGGACGGAAACCATGGTTTCCCAAGGATGCCCCACCACTAATAAGTGAAGTTGGAAACGCCTCAATGGAGCTATCATTTTGGTAAATCTGTTACACTCCCTTCAATGCCAATATAGCTTTTCGAAACTTGCATTACACTTACAGTACGCCAGATGAGGTCGAGCTAAGGCTTTGTATAATTGGACTATGATTTCTCCCACCTTGTACTCATTGCACTACAAATAAAGATAGCATTCTGTAGGCGTTCCTGAATATTTTCGGTACCTGCTAATGATATGCTAATAATCTAAGTAAATACACTCCAAAGATCCTAAGATCGCCATTGTTTCTGACTTTTCACTATTTTGAAAGTGCCATTGTATGCCTAAGGTATGTGATCTTGCAAAGCCTTTATTTGCTACCTTCACCCATTCGTTGATACTTCTTTCTAGCGTTCCACCAAGCCTGCCGACAATACTGTCTAACTTTGCGTAATCCCGCAATTGTTTCCTATTTCATCGGCTAAGTTGTTAGCAGTAGTGAACAACGGGAACCCCAGATCTTTGGGAGACATCATTCTGCCAATCCGATGACTTTCTTATTACTGCTACTTTCTGACTCTTGTCGCCCAAACAATTCCATTACCAGATAAATAACTTGCCTGCAATTCAATCAGTTGCAGCTTTACTGAATAGTTTCTTCCAAGAGACTGTATCATGTGCCTTTTGGGAGTCCCTGTAAACATCACCCACAGACGTCCCTCTGTCAAATACTTCAATCACTCCCTCGAAAAATTATCCAGGTTTATTAGGCATAACCTGCCCTTTACAAATCGACCTAAACTCTCCTGGGTCGGCCAAAAATTATCAGGGTTACTCTATCCTGAATGATAGATTCTAATGGTTCACTGATAACAGATGTCACGCTAACCGGTATATAATTCGCTGCTTTCCCTTTCCCTAAAGTAGCAAGTTGTTTTGGGGAGGCGATGGGCTCGTAGTGTTATTGCTAGACTATTAATCCAGAAACTCAGCTAATGTTCTGGGGACCCTGGTTCAAATCCCTCTACTGCAGATGGTAGAATTCGAATTCCATAAAAATGTCTGGAATTAAGAATCAACCATGATGACTATGAAATATTTGCCGAAACACCCATCTGGTTCTTAGAACATAGAACATAGAACAATACACACAAACAGGCCCTTCGGCCCACGAGTTGCGCCGATCACATCTATATCTACCAATCCACAAACCTATCTATAACCCCCATCCCATTAGTTCCCATATACTCATCCAGAAGTCTTTTAAAAGACCCCAGCGAGTTTGCCTCTACCACCTCCGACGGCAGCCGATTCCAATCACTCACCACCCTCTGAGTGAAAACTTACCCCTAACATCCCCTCTGTATTTGCTTCCCTGCAACTTAAATCTGTGTCCTCTCGTAGTGACCATTTCAGCCTGGGGAAATAGTCTCTGAGAGTCCACCCTATCTATTCCTCTCAACATTTTATAAACCTCTATCAGGTCGCCTCCCAACCTATGTCTCTCCAGTGAGAAGAGTCCCAGCTCCCTCAACCTATCTTCATAAGGCCTGCCTCCCAATCCAGGCAGCATCCTTGTAAATCTCCTCTGCACTCTCTCAATAGCCTCTACATCCTTCCTACAGTGAGGCGACCAGAACTGTGCACAATACTCCAAGTAGGGTCTGACAAGGGTCTTATAGAACTGCATCATTACCTCCTGACTCCTAAACTCAATTCCTCGATTAATGAAGGTCAGTACGCCTTCTTGACCACTTCCTCCACCTGCGAGGCCGATTTAAGAGTCCTATGGACGCGGACCCCGTGATCCTTCTGCTCTACAACACAGCTAAGACTCCTACCCCTTATATTGTACTCCTGAGTAATTTTCTTCTCTTGAGGGAAGAAAATTTGCTATCCTTATCCAATCTAGCCTAAATAAGATTCCAGTGCTACAGCAATCTGATTGACTCTTAACTGTCCTCTAACATGGCCGACAAAGTCAATCAATTCTAGCGTAACTGGAGATAGGCAAGAAATGCTCGCCAGCCAGCAATGTCCATGTCGCACAAATGAATTTAAGAAAGGTATTCGTTTCCCAAAATGAGAGAACTTTGGAATATTATAGCCGGGGGTCTCAGCAAGGTTTTTAAGTGATATAAATGCTGCATGTAAGGCTGTGATATAAGATATATGCTTATATCTCTGCAGTGAGGACTTAGAATTTACAATCTTCTGCCCCAATGTATAAGTTTATATTTACAAATTCATACAACACGAAAAGTGTTTGTTAAAAAAAATCACAGTTTTTTCTTGCTTGCGTCCTAGTGTTACCTGAGGTCGATCACGACATCTTCTTGGAAATAGTAAAGATTAGTGAATTGTACTTTGCTTTTCTCGCCTTTCTTTAATAACTGAATATCTACGAGGTATGTTAGTTCATTAAATCTTGTACTTTTTTTTAAATTCTAAAGCTTAGTAGTAATTTTGTGAATGAAATTGCATGAATTTATATTAATTTTATATTTTATTGCTTGAATTTGTTTGAAAACATTTTTATTTTTACAGTAGAGTGGACATTTTATAATGCAAACAACTACACATCAATATCAGATATAAAGACTTGCTTTGAACAAAGCACGGAAACCCTGTGAAATGTACTAAAACCAATTTATTTAATAGCAAATTGTATCGGCGTTAAACTATAGTTGAATAGTTCTCATAACTTCTTGGAACTCACTTTGCCCATCATATGTTCCTTTGTATTATTTTCTGGCCTTAGTAAAATAATGTAACATTTAGGTGCGAAAATACACACAAGAAGACCAAAGCTAGATGCCAAAATAGCGAACACCTCGACAGCTACGGTATATTTTCCGTGTGAACTTGTGTAAGCTGGAATAAATGTTATCCACACTGTGCAAAATATCAGCATACTAAAGGTTATGAATTTGCCCTCGTTGAAGTTATCGGGCAGTTTTCGAGCTAGAAACGCAAAAATAAAACACACACAGGAGAGACAGCCAATATAGCCCAGCACACAATAGAAGGCTGTTGATGATCCCACATCGCATTCGAGAAGGATTTTATCCTTAAAATAATTGGTGTTTTTCCGTGGCAAAGGTGGCGATGTCGCTAGCCACATTGTGCATATGAAACACTGCACCATTGTAAGTGTACAGACCGTCAATCTCTGTCGGGTGGGACCAAAATATTTCATCATATTTCTGTTCGGAACCGTGGCCTTAAAGGCCATGACCACAACAACGGTTTTCGCCAAAACACAGGAGATGCAAAGAACAAAACTAATGCCGAAAGTCACGTGGCGTAATATACATGACCAAAATGTTGGCTCACCAATGAAAGTAAATGAGCAAAGGAAACACAACGTGAGTGCAAAGAGCAGGAAAAAACTGAGCTCAGAATTGTTAGCTTTAACAATAGGAGTGCGTTTGTAAACAAAGAAGAGAACAGCTACCCCCATTGTGAGGAATGCTCCAACTACTGTGAGTGCCATCAGTACAATTCCTGTTATATCTGTAAAGCCGAGGTGTTCAATTTGTTTCGGGATGCACTGATCTCGCCTCGGGCCAGTCCAATATTCGGGGGGACATTTGATGCAGTGTATCGAATCTAAGGTGAGGCAAAAGGAGGAGAAAAGACAACAATTTATCTTGGGGCCGAATCTTTCGAAAAGTATTTGCAGCGGGTAAACTTGTGCACACCTGTAGTGTTGCTGATTTCTCCGTCGCCACACGGAATGCAGTCAAAACAACATAGAGGCTGGTGCTTTCTTGCTGCTTTCCTCGTCCCGGGGAGGCAGTTTTCGGAGCACACTGCACGCGGAACCTGTGCTCAAAGCAAAATGAAAGCAGTTTGAGGTATCTCAGCGAGCAACATGATCTATACAAAAACATGGAATATCAGCGCACGTTCTGTTGTGGCCAGTTTGAAATGTTTTGTAATGTTCTTTGAGATTTTATGAATAAAGTATATTTATAACAAAAAGGGAACTTGTATGCTTGATATAGGAGGTGCTTTACCAATACGCAGCAGATGAATTTTAACGCAGAGAAGTGTGAGGTAACGCCTTTAGAGGGATCAAACAGTTACAGAAAGTACATGATAAGTTGGAATATACTAAGGAGGGTACCTGCAATGAGAGATCTGGACGAAGAAATAGACAGCTCCCTAAAAGCAGTGTTGTAAAGAAGGCATATAGAATACTCTCCTTCATTCGCAGAGGTATAGAATATAAGAGTAAGGATAGACAAGAAGACCATAAATGTAGGAGCAGAATTATGCCATTCAGCTCATCGTGCCTGCACCGCTATTCAATCTTGGCTTATATGAATCTCACACCCTTCTCTCTGGAATGCTTGATCCCCTTATTGATCAATAACCGATCTATCTCTGTCTTAAAGACACTCAGTGGCCTGGCTTCCACCACCTTCTGTGGCAATGCGTTCCACAGATTCCCCATCCTTTGACTGACGAAATTCTTCCTCATCTCAGTGTTAAAGGAGCATCCCATCACTCTAAGCCTCAGCTTAGAGTGTAGCCCTCCGGTTCTAATCTCTCCCAATAGTGGAAACATCCTATCCAAGTCCACTCTAACTAGGCCTCTGTATGTTTCACTTAGGCCTCTCCTCAACCTTCTAAACTCCATTGAGTATAGACCCAGATTCTTTAACTGCTTCTCATACAACTAACCCTTCATTCCTGGTGTCATTATTGTGATATGATATTGGAATTGTATAAAGCACTGGTAAGAGAACAACTGCAGCATTGTATGCAGTTCTGGTCACCACATTACAGGAAGGACATAATTGCTCTGGACAGAATACGGAAGAGGTTTACAAGAATGTTGCCAAGACCAGAATAGCGTGTCTATGAGGAGGAATCAGATAGGTTGGGATTATTTTCCTTGGATCAAAGACGGGGTAACTTGATAGAGATAGTCAAAATCATAAGGGGAAGAGATGGTGTGGACAGGATGAAATTGTTTCTCTTGTGGAGAATTCTAAAATCAGAGGGGAATAGATTCATGATAAGTGGCAGTAGGTGTGGAGAGGACATGAGGAAGAACTTTTTTATGCAAAGGATGGTGTCTTCTGGAATTCATTGCCTGAATTGGCGGTGGAGACAGAGACCCTGAAATATTTTATAACATACCTGAATCTGCGCCTTAGGTGCTATAAGTTCCAGGGCTATGCATTGGGTGCAGGGAGATGGTCTTGATTGGAAAGGGTACCTTGCTATCCTTGGGCTGGCATGGACAAAATGGATGAAATGGCCTCCTTCTGTGCTGTAACTTTTCTATGATTCTATACTTCTACCATCAATAGTATTGGAATTGTAATGCGACTTCTCAGTAAGGAAAACAGTGTGTCAAGTAAAGTTGAATTTCATGGCACTTTAATTTTCAGTGTAAATCTTTCCCCTCGGGAATGGAATCTATATTATGATTGTCAAGAGAATTACATGATACAAAAGCACCCAGGAGTGGAACAGATTATTGGAAACAAGTCGAATTTTATTCAAATTTCTGTAAATTCAATTTGAAATATTTTGTCATGCAAATTTTCCGAGGTGAAGCAATTTTTGCGGGGAGTGGGGGGAAGGGGAGGGTGTAGAAAGCAATTGCGTAGCTTGACTCAAGTTGGTTACTTTTTTCTGGGAGTGCCATCTTCTCCACATTTGTGCCCAACTACAGTTGTGATCTTACCTTGCTCGTGACCCCAGTCCAAACAATCAACTCTTCCTTTAATGTTAATTCTTTTCCTGGAGGTGCAGACCCATCATACCTTCCGACAGTCAAAACATCAGCACCACCAGAGTCATTGGGCTGCCAATTCACAATGTCGTATGTTGGGACTGGATCTCCGTTTCCATCGAAGTACACTCTTTCACCAGTTTTGGTTGTGAAATCCACTGTTTTCACGTAATGAAGGAGCTGCCCAGAGAAATAAAATGAATAGACAGTGGGAAATAAAGCTTAACTCGATACTTCAGAATTACTTAAATACTCTGACTGTCACGACGGTTTTTAGGAACATATCTTGAATTAGTTTTCAATCCAAAGAGCAATGCATTTTGTTCAAAAGCAAATTATTACGGATACTGGAATCTGAAGAAAAAAGGAGTAAATGCTGGAAAATCTCAGCAGGTCTGACGCATCTGTAAGGAGAGAAAAGAGCTGACGTTTTGAGTCCAGATGACCCTTTGTCAAAGCTAAACGGTACAGAAAGTGGGAGATATTTAATCTGTCGGGTGAGAAATAAACGATGAGTCATAGCCACAAAAATAAGGGAAAAGGCTGCTAATGGCAGCCCATAGAAAGAGTAAAAGATGTGAACGGCCTAACGGCAGAGAGGCTGAAATCAGAGGGTGGTTTACCTGCCATGGTTCGAAAGCTGAAATCATTGCACAACTTTTGTTCACAAATGGACCTTGACCGCTCTCACAGGAGAACATATTGTGAAGAGCGTGGGCGACAGCATAGACCGCTTTGTACACGTTATAGCTAATCCTGAACTGAGATACTTCAGTGTATGCATTGCTTAATTCCTTAAGGCGTTCTGTCCCTTTGCATTCACTTATCTGTGAGGAGGACTTCATTCCTTCCAATTTATTTTCCGTCCGTCCCAGAAAACAGTCAAAGCTCGTTTCCCAAAATACTTTCATCAAAATGTTTCCAGGATAAGCTGAAGGATGGACGTTGAAAAGAAACTCTTTTAAACCTGGTACTTTTCCTTTACGGATTGCAATCCCTATTGCTCCGGTTAGGAATTGCCTGTTTTCTTGGGGAGTGACCAGCGATGTGGAAATCCAGGCTTCGCTTCCGACCCATTGAATGCCGCTGATGTTTTGTCTTGCAACTTCCTTCAGAAGAATGACCATATCCGGTTGTGAAAGAAATGCCACGATAACTTTCGTACTAAACTGTTTTATAACTTCGACAGTTTTAAGCAGTCTCTCCCTCGGGTATGTTCTGTGAAAAGACCGAAAATATGCAATGCAAACACCTAATTGTTGTACAGCCTCTGTGAAAGCTTGCATTCCAAAGTTACCATAATCGTTGTCGCTTCTAATTGTCCCGATCCAAGTCCACCCAAATCGTTGTACCAACTTGGCCAAAGCTCTGGCCTGAAAGTAATCACTTGGAATTGTTCGTAGGAAGGAAGGATATTCCACTTTATTGCTGAGACAGGCACACGTGGAAAAGTAGCTAACCTGAGGGAATTACAATCAAAGTGAGTTACAATGGAGTAAAATATCCTTTCGTTGGATATTGCTTTCCCTTGATTTGTTACAATATCTTCCTTCAGCACAACCATATAATATATTTCAGACGAATAGAAAGAGAAGGAACAAGAATTTCGAAAAACACTGAGATGAGGGAACTACTTCTCGCAGAGAGAGGTGAATTTTTGGAACTCGCTGTCCCAAAGCGCGGTGGGTCTGAATCGTTGAACGGTTTCAAGAAGGTGATAGATAATATTGCTATTTTTTAAAAGGAGTAAGTAGATATGGGGAACAGGTAGGGAGGTGGATTTGAGGCCAGGGAGAGATCAGCCATGATCTGATTGACAGAGCGGACACAAAGGGCTGAAATTGCCTACTCCTAATTGCCATGTTTCTGTGTTTCCGGTAATGTGGAGATCCGCCGATTCTAACAGAAGAGTCTGAATGATAATGTCTACTTTCATTGTAGGGGTTTGGGGTCCACATTTAGGGGGCAGGGAGGAGTGCACGAGGGACAAATACTGGGCATGGTCGGGTTAAAGAGACAGCAAGCCCAGAAGAGATGGGGCAAATTGAAAATTACCAGGAGAGGGCGGTCGCGAGGCGGAAAGTAAGCTTGATAGAGTGTACAGTGGGAAAACAGAGCACTGGACTCCACAGGTTAATGTTTGTATTTCACAGGAACCTCTCCCACTCATCATCATTCAAGGACATCAGCATACTTTTCTATTCCTTTCTTCTTCACACTCTTAGCTGGATTCACCTGAAATGCATTCAAACTAATCGCCTCAAGTATTCTTTGTGGCAGTAACCCAACCACTCAATGAGTCAGGTACTTTTCCTTGAATTCCCTGTTGGATTTATTACTGACTTTTCTCTAGCTGTGACCCTAGTTATGGTGTCCCAACAAGTTGTACCATCTTGATGTTTACCACATGAAATCGTTTGATAATTTCATCAAAATAATTGAACTTAACCCCCCTGTCCCAGCAATTGAATTTTGACACTGTAATGTGGTAATATATCAAACACACTTGATGTAACCCTACTTACACAAAATTACTTTTTCAACCTTATAGAACCGTGGGTTATGTTGTACCTGGAGTTTCAGTAAGCAACGTGCGTCTGTTCCTGAAACTATGGTATAATGTCGAACACATCGATCACGACTTTTGTCTTAGAATTTTAACGATGATGTTAGTAAATCTTCCATTGTCGAACTTACCACTGGAATTCGAAAAGAACTAATGGAGCTTGCTATCGCTACAGATTGCGAAGATCCAGAATCCGCAATAATTGCAGAAACCGCCGAAGATGTTTTACAGTGGGGCTCTGAAGGGGCTGCTTCTGCTGTGTTTATCATTTGTAGTGTTGCTTTCATGGACAGATGCGTCATGGCACACGAATCATAAATCTTGTAGCCCAGTGTGATATTTGGAAGTAAGGACGAATCGTTATTTATTTCTTCTATAGCGAATATCATCGACAGCACAAATCGAAACTCTCTGAAGTCAAAGCTGCGGAGTACAACACAGATTGGCGCGTTGAGTACAAAAAGACGCAAATACTTGCTGAACAAAATATTGCTTCAGGCGTAACGGAGAATAGTATCAAGATGGGAAGATGGTGGCGTAATGTTAATATCACTTTATCACAACTAGTACCGTGATTCATTCTTTGGGGGGACATGGTTCAAACACCACCCTAGGAATAAATAAAATTTGTAACTTAACTCAGTGCAGCCGCCCGGTTTGAGAGCCACTGGGGACGGGCA
This sequence comes from Sphyrna mokarran, assembly GCA_024679065.1. NCBI lineage: Eukaryota > Metazoa > Chordata > Chondrichthyes > Carcharhiniformes > Carcharhinidae > Sphyrna > Sphyrna mokarran. Next base: position 8,197,227 of record JAGIQG010000003.1, on the reverse strand, counting down.
ACAAATGATTGTCACTGGCGCCCGCACACCAACAAGAATAAATTTGGGAAGAAAGATGAATTGCTGACTTGTTGGTCAGCTACTTAGAAGCGCAATATGAAAACAGATTGGAGATTAGATGCCTCTGTTTAGAGAAAACATGTAAATTATGGTGCACACATCTTTTGAAATCGTCTAAAAGTTATCATTCTCGGAATCGATCTCTTAGTGACGCCAGCTGAAGAACAGGATTTGTTTTCAGAATAATCTCAGGTCCAAATGCCGGACAGAAACTCATCAACTTAAAATCAGAGCATAACTGCGACTCCTGAGCATGCGGTTTGTTATGTCGATAGCAGATTACTGAGGCTCTCTTTCTGTTATTAATTTGATGTGTTTTCAATATAAAAAGTAATTATTTATTTAACGGAAATATTCAATAACCAACATTATATAAAAACTATTTTACTACCAATTATATTATGTGTTTGTACTCTAGTCAATAGCGCAATGCGTTATGAAATAAATAGAACAGTCAATAAAACAATTTTCTTCATTAATCGCAATGCAAAGTTTGACTGAAACTTGCCAATGAAACAACTCACCTTTTGCATTTTATTGCATTGGGTTGGGTCTGGAAGGAAAGTTCCTGATTTTCCACATTGGAGTGAACACTAAATAATCCGCCTAAGACAAAATCCCCATCCTTAAACACGCCAGGCAAATCAAATGTTCCCCAATATTTACAGGTCTTTTCATCATTTCCCCACAGCGAAGCCACCACGGATAGGAGTATCCCCCATGTTAAAGCGTGGTGCATGTTACTCCTTGCAGAGTAGGACACCGAGCTAAGATGTGGGCAACTGAAACGGATTGGTGTGTTGCAATATGTAGCCTGTACTTGGGTAAGACTAACGTAACTCGAACTTAAATACTTTGGATTAAATTATTGGATTGTTCCGCGAAAATTCCCGGAAGAAAATCCACCTGAAGGGAAATGGAGAAAGATAATAAATATTCTCTTAATGAGAACCAGGTTTACCCAGATGAATAAGAACCCTCGGTTCATTTTGTTTCATTTGGAAGCTGCAACAGGTAATGAGGGCAGGGATTTGTTGACGCTTGTGGTTTATGTTACACAACCTATAATTGAAAACCAGTTATCCGTGCCAGGAGATATATTATTTATTTTGCAGTTACGTCGTGCTATTGTTTTTTTTTCTTGCGTATAAGGTGCGGAGTGATCAAACTGTCATTTCTTGTTTTGCTTTTCCAGCCAATCTAAGACAGAGGCCGGGAATCCTCCTACGGTTCCTGCCGCTTTCAATGAGAATGGAGAATTGGGAGCGCAACCAAATCTCTGCAATGGGACCTGGGATTTCCAGCTGCGGGCGACGTCGGAGCATTGGACCCATAATTTCAAATCACAACACATGTCTGATATTCACTGGTAGAATTCCTCTAAAATTCAATTGTTTAGTTCTCACTCCAGGGCATTTAGGCCTGGAAGAATAGTTCAGGCTTCTTCAAGGTGTTAATCCGCCTGCAAGGTAGGGGGGCGGGGGGGGGGGCGGTGGGGAGTCCCTCCAGCGTCCACATCACTCTCTGAGGAAGGAAAGAGTATGAAGTGACACCGGACAAACGAATCGGCGCACTCGCAGAGCAGATCCCGTTGTAAACGTGCATTTAATTAAGAAAAAAGCCGGATAATACTTCTCAAATTCAGGATAAGGAAAACAGCCTCCTGGAATTCCGGGCCGAATTGTATCAGAAGATATTAGGCCTCTGAGGCGAACGTCAGCAGGAATTGGTTCTGCAAATCTATCTCATGCCAGACTCCTTTAAAGAGCTTTCAGAGCTCCAACCTATTTGAGCACGGGGTGGTGTCACATCAGGGTGAATGGTGTTAGTCAGCTAATTGGAATCGAAGGGACCGCTTCCCGCAGAACAGAATTCTCCGCCGTCCTCGAGCAAAGTTTTACAAGCTTAGCCCGAGTGAGCCCAACATTAACGAGTTTGTTGAATTTAAATTCAGAAGTGTCCTACGTGAGACTAGTTCTTATATTGCTTGTTCAATACCTGAGCCAGGGAGCAAATATTGCTCAATGGTTGTAACTACATAATCGTTCCGGCGGGAGAATTCAGCTGTCTCAGAAAAGTCAATGAATGCCCAATCAATGGTCAAGACGCAGACGAGGTTGATCGGTCCGAAGTTTCTGCAAAATAATCAGTTTCTCCCACATTTCCGCCTTTTCCCAATATCCTTCAAATTATTTCTATTCACATAATTATCTCATTCTCTTTTGGAAGACGTGATTAAATCTGCTTTTGTTACCATCCCAGCTAATGTCACTACTGGACAGTTAGATTCAATAGACCATAATTTTAATGTTTTGTTTAAAGAGTGGGTGAACAGAGTCACAGGACTGACAATCAGTTTCAAATTAAAGAATTAAACATTTATTAAACATAAAAATCATTGACTAGAATGTAATATTCCTTCTCCCCACCTATCTCTTCACAATGTACACCAATTCTGATACAGTCCTCATACTGTACAAAATATACGTATACTGTAACGTTCTCACTAAATACACAGTCCATGCAATCCACCAGTTCTGTTATGATCAAACACACTGCACTCTGAAACCAAGTGGCAAATGGCAACAAATATAACTCCTGCAGATTCCTCATCAACGCTTGTTGTATTGTGAACCAGCTAGTCTCACTGAAACTCCAATGTCCACACATGTCTATATAAACTCCACTCTCAAGAAAACACAAACTAGAATCTTCTCACACACTTTCTCTCAAATGCCTTCGTCAAGAATCCACTTCCAGGATTTCAATTTCTCCTTTCAGATTACTGTCCCTTGTTTTGTCAAATGCACTCAAGATTCCAAAAAATCTCTCAGATAAGAACATAAGAACTAGGAACTAGGATAACGTCTAGGCCATCTGACCCCCTGGAGCCCGCTCTACCATTCAATAAGTTCATCTTTTTATGGAGTCAGCTCCATTTTCCCAACAGCTCACCATAACCCGTAATTCATTTACTGTTCAAATATTTATCTATCCTTACCTTAAAAACATTTAATGAATTGCCTCAACTGTTTCACTGGTCAGGAAATTTCACAGATTCACATCATTCTGGTGAAAACGTTCCACATCACTCTCTGAGGAAGGAAAGAATATGAAGTGACACCGGACCAACGAATCAGCGCACTCGCAGAGCAGATCCCATTGTAAACATGCATTTAATTAAGAAAAAAGCCGGATAATACTTCTCAAATTCAGGATAAGGAAAACAGCCTCCTGGAATTCCAGGCCGAATTGTATCAGAAGATATTAGGCCTCTGAGGCGAACATCAGCAGGAATTGGTTCTGCAAATCTATCTCATGCCAGACTCCTTTAAAGAGCTTTCAGAGCTCCAACCTATTTGAGCACGGGGTGGTGTCACATCAGGGTGAATGGTGTTAGTCAGCTAATTGGAATTTTACTGCCACGCCCGCCCCGGAATCGGGGGGAGCACTTCCCACAGAACAGAATTCTCCGCTGTCCTCGAGCAAAATTTTACAAGCTTAGCCCGAGTGAGCCCAACATTAACGAGTTTGTTGAATTTAAATTTGGAAGTGGCCTACATGAGTGGCCTATAGGCCACCCAATAGCGACAGGGAACTTGAGGGGCAGATAGGGAAACAGATCCTTTTCAGATGTAAAAATAACAGGGTTGTCGTGATGGGAGATTTCAATTTCCCAAACATCGACTGGAATATCCCAAGGTTAAGGGGTTTGGATGATGTGGAGTTTGTAAGGCGTGTTCAGGAAGGTTTCCTGACACAGTACGTGGAAAAGCCTACGAGAGGAGAGGCTGTACTTGACCTGGTGCTTGCTAATGAGCCAGGGCAGGTGTCGGATCTCACGGTAGGTGAGCATCTTGGGAATGGAGATCATAATTCTATCTCTTTCACGACAGCAATGGAAAGAGGTAGGATCAGGCAGGCTAGGAAGGTGTATGTCTGGAGTAAGGGGAAATATGAAAACATTAGGCAGGTAATTGGACGCATAAACTAGAAGGAGGTGTTCTTGGGGAAGAGTACAGAAGAAAAGTGGCGGTTTTTCAAGGAATGTTTGTCTGGGGCACTACAAGCCAACATTCCGAGGAGTCAAGGAGGTTCTGGTAGGACGCGAGAACCGTGGTGCACGATGGTAGTGGTGAACCTAGTTAGGAAGAAAAAAAAGGTATATAAAAGGTTCAGAGAGCTAGGGGATGTTAGGGATCTAGAGGAGTATAATGTGTGTAGAAGGGAACTTAAAAAGGAAATTATGAGAGCCAGAAGGGGTCATGAGAAGGCCTTGGCAGGTAAGATTAAGGAGAATCCCAAGGCCTTCTACAAATATGTGAAAAGTAAAAGGATGAGAAGAGAAGGGATAGGGCCTATAAAAGGTGAAGGGGGAAATGTCTGTGTGAATCCGGAAGAAATGGCAGAGGTACTTAACAAGCACTTTGCCTCGGTATTCACAGTGGAAAGTGAACTGGGAGATTGCACTGCAGGTTTGAGGCATACGGAAAAGATTGAGTATGTGGATGTTAGGAAAGAGGGTGTGTTAGACCTGTTAAATTCTATCAAGATAGACAAGTCGCCGGGACCGGATGGGATGTACCCCAGGTTATTGTGGGAGGTGAGGGAAGTGGTTGCAGAGCCCCTGGCAATGATCTTTGCGTCGTCCATGGAAACGGGAGAGGTTCTGGAGGATTGGAGTATTGCGGATGTGGTTCCTATCTTTAAGAAAGGGAACAGGGATAGTACAGGAAATTATCAACCGGTGAGTTTGACTTCAGTGGTTGGTAAGCTGATGGAGAGGCTTCTGAGGGATAAGATATGTGAACATTTGGAGAAGTTTGGGCTGATTAGAAATAGTCAGCATGGTTTTGTCAAGGGCAGGTCATGCCTTACAAGCCTAGTTGAGTTCATCAAAAATGTGACTGAACACATTGACGAAGGAAGGGTGGTGGACATAGTGTACGTGGACTTTAGTAAGGTGTTTGATAAGGTCCCACATGCAAGGCTTCTGGAGAAGGTGAGAGGGCATGGGATCCAAGGGGCTTTGGCCTCGTGGATCCAGAACTGGCTTGCCGACAGAAGGCAGAGAGTGGTTGTGGATGGGTTTTGTTCTGCATGGAGGTCGGTAACGAGTGGAGTGCCCCAGGGATCTGTTCTGGGACCCCTGCTGTTTGTCATTTTCATAAATGACCTGGATGAGGAAGTGAAGGGATGGGTTAGCAAGTTCGCCGACGATACGAAGATCAGTGGTGTTGTCAATAGTCTGGAGGGATGCCAAAAGTTGCAACGGGGCATAGACAGGATGCAAGACTGGGCGGAGAAGTGGCAGATGGACTTCAACGCAGATAAATGTGTAGTGGTCCATTTTGGCAGGAATAATGGGATGAAGGAGTATAATATAAGGGGTAGGAGTCTCAGCTGTGTTGTAGAGCAGAAGGATCTCGGGGTCCGGGTCCACAGGACTCTTAAATCGGCCTTGCAGGTGGAGGAAGTGGTCAAGAACACGTATAGTGTACTGGCCTTCATTAATCGAGGAATAGAGTTCAGGAGTCAGGTGGTAATGATGCAGCTCTATAAGACTCTTGTCAGACCCCAGTTAGAATATTATGCGCAGTTCTGGTTGCCTCATTATAGGAAGGATGTAGAGGCTATTGAGAGAGTTCAGAGGAGATTTACAAGGATGCTGCCTGGATTGGGAGGCAGGCCTTATGAAGATAGGTTGAGGGAGCTGGGACTCGTAGGTTGGAGAGACGTAGGTTGGGAAGCAACCTGATAGAGGTTTATAAAATGGTGAGAGGAATAGATAGGGTGACTCTCAGAGACTATTTCCCCGAGCTGAAATGGTCACTACGAGAGGACACAGATTTAAGGTGCAGGGAAGCAAATACAAAGGAGATGTCAGGGGTAGGTTTTTCACTCAGAGGGTGGTGAGTGAATGGATCCGACTGCCATCGGAGGTTGTTGAGGCAAACTCACTGGGGTCTTTTAAGAGACTTCTGGATGAGTATATGGAAACGAATAGGATAGGGGGTAATAGTAGGTTTGTGGATTGGTAGATGTGATCAGCGCAACTCGTGGTCCAAAGGGCCTGTTTGTGCTGTATTGTTCTATGTTCTATGTTCCTCAACTCAATCCTAAAGCTGCTCCTCCTTATTTTGAGGTCATGAACCCTCATTCCAGTTTCACCTGCCAGTAGAAACAATTTTCCTGTTTCTATCTTACCTATTCCCTTCACAACTTTATGTGTTTCTACATGATCTCCCTTCATTCTTCTGAATTCCAATCAGCATAGAACTAGTCTACTTAGTCTTTCCTCATAAGCCAACCCTCTGAACTCCAAAATCAACCCAGTGAATCTCCTCTACTCCATCTCCAGTGTTAGTATATCCTTCCTCAAGTAAGGAAACCAAAATTGTATGCAGTACTGTACGTATGACCTCACTAGCAACTTATACAACTGCAATATAATCTCATTGTTTTTAAACTCCATCTCTCGAGCAATGAAGGACAAAATTCCATTTGTCTTTTTAATTAGCTGCTGCACCTGCAAACCAATTTTTGTGATTCATACACTCATCATAGATATTCAGCCATGCCAACAGAACATGATTGCTTCACAGGTTGTATTAAGGTGTCACTCATCTTAGGATTACTCCAGCTCGCTGGCTTCTCATCAGCCAACTTCACTAGATTTGCACCTTTCAGTTTCATTTTTAGCTCAGTATCTCTCTGCTCCTTTCTTAACTTGAGTGAACAATACCTTATTCAAATTCCAATTCTTTTTCTTTTTCAGACCATAAGACATAGGAGCAGAATTAGGCCACTTGGCCCATTGAGCCTCCTCCACCATTCAATAATGGCTGATATTTTTTTCATCCCCATTCTCCAGTCTGTTCCCCATAACCCCTGACACCCTTATTAATCAGGAACCTACCTACCTCTGTCTTAAAGACACTCAATGACCTGGCCTTCACAGGCTTCTGTGGCAAAAAGATTGCTCACTCTCTGGCTGAAAAAGTTCTTCCTCCTCTCTGTTTTAAAGGATCAGCCCTTTAGCATGAGATTGTGTCCCCTGGTTCTAGTTTTTCCTACTAGTGGAAACATCTTTTCCACACCCACTCCATCCAGGCCTCGCAATATACTGTAAGTTTCAATAAGATCCCCATTCCGCTTCCCCCTCACTCCCCATCCTTCTTTTGACTTCAGTCTTCCAGGGACTTCTCTTTTAACACCTTGATTTCTCAAACTATATCTTCTTTAGTTTGTGGAATTTGCTTTCTGCCCCTTACCCCATTGTTCTGTCTCTGTGCTGGCAGCTTCTCCTCAAATACCTGGTTCCAACTTTGAGTCCCGGATGCTGAGCAACAGTCTAGTCTTTTGCTAAGCCCTGTTTCTTTTGCACATCGCAAACCCTGCAATTACACTGCAGGCACAATCTAAAATGAAACCCAAACTCACAGTCATACAGGCATCATTGTTTGATATGAACTGACAACAATGTACCCAGAGAGAGGCCCAGGGTAATGGACAGAGCCAGGCCTCAGTTAAGAGAAAGCAAAATGGGGGTCATAGAGTGGGGCCTGGGACAGGTGAGTGGAGTGGGAGAGAACTGACATAAAGCCAGAGGGTTGGTTCCCGACTGCCACCACCTTACCCCCTACCTCCCAATGCTGATCCCTTCTTCAGGCCCTGGTGCTTACAATGCCCACCCCATCCATGCTCACACACACATTCAGGGAGCTCACAAGCAAACACAGCAAGGATTGTGTTGATTTTAAGTTCCCCGCATAATGAATTCTCCTCCCTCCACTGGTTGAGTACCAGCAGTGATTCAATGAGTCTCTAAAATAGTACTAATAGTGCAATTAAAGGGTGAAATCATTTTGTATTTGGTGCCCTGCTTGGAGATGGAGGAGCATTTAATTAGGTGAAATCTGCTGCCTTCTCATTCCTTCACAATTAAATCCTGGGCGGAAACCATGGTTTCCCAAGATGATCTTCCCACCCCACCACTAATTGAGGCCAATTAGTGATCCTGTAAAGATAACCCTTGAATGCAGCTATAATTTTGGTAAATCTATGTTATACTCCCTCCATTGCCAATACATATTTTCCATGTTTGCAGCTTACACCACATGGGGTCTAACCAGGGCTTTGTATAACTGCCACATCACTCCTCTCATCTTATACTCACTCCACTACATAAAACGATCAACATTCTGTTGGCATTCCTGAATATTTTCGATACCTGCTAATGATCTATGTAAATAAAACCCTAAAGATCCTAAGATCATCACTGCTTCTGTCTTTTCACGATTTAAAACGTGCCATTGTAGATCCAAAGTAGGTGATCTTGCATTGTTTCCTTTTGCCGGTTTCACCCACTCATTAACGTAACTTGGTGCTTTGAACTTGGTGCTTCCATCAAGATTGCTGACAATACTGCCTATCCGCAATTATGAATATGGTGCTTCTTACATCCTCAGCTAAAGTTATTAGAATTAACTGGGGAACCCCAGATCCTTCTGCCAATTTGGTGACTTGCCCATTATTCTCCTGACTGTCGCTTGTCGCCCAGCCAATTCCGTAACCAGGTAAATAATTTGCCTGCAATTCAATGAGTTGCAGTTTTATTCAACAATTTCTTCCGGGAGACTTTATCAAATGCCTTTTGGGAGTCTCTATCAACACCATTCACAGACATTCTGCCGTCAAATACTTTTGTCACCTCTTTGACATATTATCCAGGTTTGTTCTTTACAAACTCTTTACAAACCGATCTAAATTCTCCTGGTTCCGCCGAAAATTTCCAAGGTCACTCTATCCTTAATGTTAGACTCCAGTGGCTCACGGATAATAGATACCACGCTAACAGGTTTACAATTCGCTGCTTTCCCTCTCCACTCCCTAAAATAGCGAGTGGCATTCATTTCCGAAAATGAGCGAACTTTGGCAGATAATTGTCGCGGTCTTAGCAAGGTTTTCAAATGATGCAGTCCGTAAGTGCTGCATTAATCTATTGAATGAGACAATGCGCTTAAATCTCTGAAGTTGAGTCTTCTGAATTTCCATCGAATCCCTACAGTGCAGACGGAGGCCATTCGGCCTATCGAGTCTGCACCTACAACAATCCCATCCAGGCCAGATCCCCGTAACCCCGTATTTTAACCCCGCTAACGTATGCATCCCGGGCCATTTAGGTGCAATTTAACGTGGCCAACGCACTTATCCCGCACTTCTTTGGAGTGTGGGAGGAAACCGGAGCACCCGGTGGAAATCCACGCAGAAACGGGGAGAACATGCAAAGTCCACACAGACAGTAACCCAAGCCGGGAATTGAACCCGGGCCCCTGGAGCTATGAGGCCGCAGTGCTAACTGCTGTGTCTTCCTGCTGAATCCAGTCTTCCGGTCCGGATGTAAAAGTCTTTTACAAATTCGTACAACGTGAAAAGTGTTTGTTCAAAAAATTATTAGAAGTATTTTTGTTGCTTGTGGCGTCACGATATTTTCTTGGAAATAGCGAAAATTCGTGAATTGTACTTTGCTTTTCTCGCCTTTCTTTAATAACTGAAAATGTTGGCTCATAAATCGTGTGCAAAGTGTCACTTTATTTCTCAAACTTAATGGTAATTTCGAGAATGAAATTGGATGGATTTATGTTAATTTAACATTTTATTGCTTGGAGATATTTGAAAACATTTTTATAGTACAGTGAACATTTTATAATGCAAACAGTAACACATCAATATCAGATATAAAGACTTGCTTTGAACAAAGCACGGAAACCCTGTGAAATGTACTGAAACCAATTTATTTAATAGCAAATTGTATCGGCGTTAAACTATAGTTGAATAGTTCTCATAACTTCTTGGAACTCACTTTGCCCATCATATGTTCCTTTGTATTATTTTCTGGCCTTAGTAAAATAATGTAACATTTGGGTGCGAAAATACACACAAGAAGACCAAAGCTAGATGCCAAAATAGCGAACACCTCGACAGCTACGGTATATTTTCCGTGTGAACTTGTGTAAGCTGGAATAAATGTTATCCACACTGTGCAAAATATCAGCATACTAAAGGTTATGAATTTGCCCTCGTTGAAGTTATCGGGCAGTTTTCGAGCTAGAAACGCAAAAATAAAACACACACAGGAGAGAAAGCCAATATAGCCCAGCACACAATAGAAGGCTGTTGATGATCCCACATCGCATTCGAGAAGGATTTTATCCTTAAAATAATTGGTGTTTTTCCGTGGCAAAGGTGGCGATGTCGCTAGCCACATTGTGCATATGAAACACTGCACCATTGTAAGTGTACAGACCGTCAATCTCTGTCGGGTGGGACCAAAATATTTCATCATATTTCTGTTCGGAACCGTGGCCTTAAAGGCCATGACCACAACAACGGTTTTCGCCAAAACACAGGAGATGCAAAGAACAAAACTAATGCCGAAAGTCACGTGGCGTAATATACATGACCAAAATGTTGGCTCACCAATGAAAGTAAATGAGCAAAGGAAACACAACGTGAGTGCAAAGAGCAGGAAAAAACTGAGCTCAGAATTGTTAGCTTTAACAATAGGAGTGCGTTTGTAAACAAAGAAGAGAACAGCTACCCCCATTGTGAGGAATGCTCCAACTACTGTGAGTGCCATCAGTACAATTCCTGTTATATCTGTAAAGCCGAGGTGTTCAATTTGTTTCGGGATGCACTGATCTCGCCTCGGGCCAGTCCAATATTCGGGGGGACATTTGATGCAGTGTATCGAATCTAAGGTGAGGCAAAAGGAGGAGAAAAGACAACAATTTATCTTGGGGCCGAATCTTTCGAAAAGTATTTGCAGCGGATAAACTTGTACACACCTGTAGTGTTGCTGATTTCTCCGTCGCCACACGGAATGCAGTCAAAACAACATAGAGGCTGGTGCTTTCTTGCTGCTTTCCTCGTCCCGGGGAGGCAGTTTTCGGAGCACACTGCGCGCGGAATCTAAAGTTAAGTTAAAGTTTCTTTATTAGTCACAAGTAAGGTTTACATTAACACCGCAATGAAGTAACTGTGAAATTCCTCTAGTCGCCACTGTCTGACGCCTGTTCGGGTCAATGCACGTCTTTCAGAAATTGGGAGGAAACTGAAGCACCTGGGCGAAATCCATGCAGACACGGGGAGAAAGTGCAAACCCCACATAGACAATGACCCAAGGCCGGAATACAACCTGGATTCTGGGTACTGTGAAGCAGCAGTTCTAACCACTACTGCTGTGTTATGGTTTAAAGCGGTTTGAAATATCAGTGTGTAACATGGTCTATGTAGAAACAAGATACACCAACGTAGTTTCCGTTGTGGCCAGTTTGAAACGTTTCGTAATGTTCTTTGAGATTTTGTGAATAAAGTATCTTTATCGCAAAAAAGGATAGTTGTATTCTTGATACTGAACATACTTTGCAAATAAGTGGCAGACGGATTTTAAGATGTGCAGATGCTGGCGTTGGACTGGGGTAAACACAGTAAGAAGTCTGACAAGACCAGGTTTAAGTCCAGGCTAAAGATGGATTTTAATACAGAGAAGTTTGAGAAAATGCATTTAGGGAGGTCAAACAATTATGGAGAACACACGATAAATTGGAATATGCTAAGAGAAGTAGCTGAGATGAGAAATCTTGACATACAAGTGCACAGCTCGCTAAACCCAAGATATAAAGAAGGCATGTGGAATGCTCTTCTTCATTGACAGAGGGATATAACATAAGAGTAAGGATAGACCATAAGATATACGAGTAGAATTCAGCCATTCCGTCCATCACACCTGCTCCACCATCCAATCATAGCTGCTATGATTCTCATCCCCATTCTCCTACCTTCTCCCTGGAATCCTCAATCCCCTTATTGATCAAGAACCTATCTATCTCTGTCTTAAAGACACTCAATGATATGGCCTCCATAGCCCTCTGTGGCAATGAGTTCCACAGCTATACTGTCCTTTGGCTGAAGAAATCCCTCCTCTAAAGGAGCGTCCCGTCACTTTGTGGTTCTGCCCTCCAGTTCTAGTCTCTCCCACTAGTGGAACTATCCTCTCCATGTCTACTCTATCTAGCCTCCAGTATTCTGTAAGTTTCACTTAGATCCCTTCTCACCCTTCTAAACTCCATCGAGTATAGAACCTGACTCCCCTACCTCTCCTCATAAAACAAACCCTCCATTCATGGGATCATTCTTGTAATATAATGTTGGTATTATATAAAGCATTGGTGAGGCCACAACTAGAGTATTGTGTGCAGTTCTGGTCACCACATTACAGGAAGGACATAATTGCTCTGGACGGAATGCAGAGGAGGTTTACAGAAATGTTGCCGGAGTCGAAAAGTATAGCTTTGAGGAGAGATTGAACAGGTTTGGGTCATTTTCCTTGGAACAAAGAAGGGATAACTTGATAGAGGTGTTCAAAATATGAGGGGGAGAGGTGGTTTGGATGGGATAACATTGATTCCCTCTAGAACCAGGGGGCATAGATTCAAGGCAAGTGACAGTAGGTGCAAAGGGGACATGTATTTATGCAAAGGGTGGTGCATGTCTGGAATTTGCCATTGAGTTGGTGGCAGAGGCAGAAACCGTAAAGAATTGTGGGTGGCATGGTAGCACAGTGGTTAGCATTGCTGCCTTACAGCACCAAGGATGCAGATTTGATTCCGGCCTTGGGTCACTCTCTCTGTGGAATTTGCACATTCTTCCCATGTCTGCATGGGTTTCTTCCAGATGCTCCAGTTTATTTCCACATTCTGAAAGAAGTGCTGGTTAGGAGCATTGACCTGACCAGGTATCAGACTGGGGAAATATCACAGCAGCTTCATTGCAGTGTTAATGTAAGCCTTACTTATGGCTCGTAGATAAACTTTAACTTCATATTCTTTTAAAATACCTGGATCTGTACCTTAAGTGCTGTAAGATACAGGGCTATGGGAAGGGTAGAATAAGGTGGGATTTGAAAGGACACCTTGATGTCCTCGGGCTGGCATGGACAAAATGATTCAAATGACTTCGTTCTGTGCTGTAAATTTTCTATGGTTCTGTGTTTCAAATATCAATAGTATTGAAATTGTAATGCGTCATTTCAGTAAGGAAAATGGCATATCAAGTAAGGTTAAATTTTATGGCACTTTCTTTATTTTTCAATGTAAATTATTCCCCTCAGGCAGTAAGCCTGACATGGAATGTATATTGTGACTACCAAGGGAATTACACAACATTGAAGCACCTAGGAGTGGAACAAACTTCCCTCCTGAGGCTCCCAAAGATGTGCTGGTTAGGTTGATTGGCCACGGTAAAGTTGCCCCTTAGTGTACTGAGATGTATAGATTAAAGGATTAGAGAGTAAAATATTTTCGGATATGGGAGTAGGGCCTGAGTAGGATTGTGGTCAGTGCATTCTCGATGGACCAAAGGGTCTCTTTCTGCACTGTAGAGATTCTATGATCCTATGAAACTGTTGGAAACAAGTCGATTTTTATGGCACTTCCTTTAAGTTCAAGTTGAAAAATTTTGTCATGTAAATTTTCTGAGTGAAGTATATTGGGGGGAGGGGCGGGAGAAAGTAAATACGTGGTTTGACTGAGTTTGGTTACTTTTTCTGGCAGTGCCATCTCCTCTGCATTTGTGCCCAACTACAGTTGTGATCTTACCTCACTGGTGACCCCAGTCCAAACAATCAACTCTTCCTTTAATGTTAATTCTTTTCCTGGAGGTGCAGACCCATCATACCTTCCGACAGTCAAAACATCAGCACCACCAGAGTCATTGGGCTGCCAATTCACAATGTCATATGTTGGGACTGGATCTCCGTTTTCATCGAAATGTACTCTTTCACCAGTCTTGGTTGTGAAATCCACTGTTTTTATGTAATGAAGGAGCTGCCAAGAGAAATAAAATGAATAGGCAATAGATAATGAATCTTAACTGGATTCTTTAGAATTACTTAAGTACTCAATGCTGTGCACCAATATTTAAATATTGTTTCAGAATGGCCAAACATTTTTTTAGAAACATAACATAAGTGAGCCTTAATCCCAAGAGCAACTGCTGGAATCTGAAACAAAAGAAGAAAATGCTGGAAAATCTCAGTAGACCAGGCAGAATCTGAAAGCAGAGAATTTTGGGTCAAAGAACAAAGAAAATTACAGCACAGGAAAAAGCCCTTCGGCCCTCCAAAAATGCACTGACCATGCTGCATGATTGACCTAACCTTCCCGGGATCATACCTCTTTTTTCCTATCCTATTCACATATTGTCAAGGTGCCTCTTAAATGTCTGCTTCCACTACTATCCTGGCAGCGAGTTCCAGGCCTTCACCATCCTCTGTGTAAAAACTTGCCTCTTACATCTCCTTTAAACTTTGCTCCTTGTACTTTAAACTTATGCTCCTAGTAATTGACTTTTCCACCCTGAGAAAAAGCTTCTAACTATCCATTCTGTCAATGCTCCTCATAATCTTTTGGACTTCTATCAGGTCACCCCTCAACCTCTGTCATTCCAGTAAGAACAAACTAAGTTTCTCCAACCTCTCCTCATAGCTAATGTCCTCCATACCAGGCAACATCCTGGTAAATCTTTTCTGCACCCTCTCCAAAGCCTTCACATCCTTTTGGTATTGTGGACACCAGAATTGAACATTATATTCCAAGTGTGGCCTAAATAAGGTCCTATGAAGCTGCAACATGACTCGTCAATTTTTAAAATCAATACTCCGGCCAATGAAGGCAAGTATGCCATATGACTTCTTGACTACCTTCTCCACCTGCATTGCCACTAGCAGTCCTGCCCAGATTCCTCTCTTAAGGGTTCTGCCATTTACTGTATATTTCCTATCTGCACTAGACCTTCCAAAATGCATTACCTCAAATGTTTCCTGGGTCTATTTGACCCTTTGTCAAAGTTAAAAGGCACTGAGAGTAGGAGATATTCAATCTGTATGGTGGGGGAATGAAAGATGAGTCACAGCCACAGAAATAAGGGAAAAGGCTGCTAATGGCAGCCCATAGACAGAATAAAAGGTGTGAACGGCCTAACGGCAGAGAGGCTGAAATCAGAGGGTGGTTTACCTGCCATGGTTCGAAAGCTGAAATCATTGCACAACTTTTGTTCACAAATGGACCTTGACCGCGCTCACAGGCGAACATATTGTGAAGAGCGTGGGCGACAGCATAGACCGCTTTGTACACGTTATAACTAATCCTTAACTGTGATACTTCAGTGTATGCATTGCTTAATCCCTGAAGACGTTCTGTCCCTTTGCATTCCTTTATCTGTGAGGAGGACTTCAATCCTTCCGGTTTATTTTCCGTCTGTCCCAGAAAACAGTCAAAGCTCTTTTCCCAAAATTCTTTCATCAAAATGTTTCCCGGATGAGCTGAAGGATGGACGTTGAGAAGAAACTCTTTTAAACCTGGTACTTTTCCTTTACGGATTGCAATCCCTATTGCTCCGGTTAGGAATTGCCTGTTTTCTTGGGGAGTGACCAGCGAAGTGGAAATCCAGGCTTCGCTTCCAACCCATTGAATGCCGCTGATGTTTTGTCTTGCAACTTCCCTCAGAAGAATGGCCATATCCGCTTGTGCAAGAAATGCCACGATAACTTTCGTACTAAATTGTTTTATAACTTCGACAGTTTTAAGCAATTTCTCCCTCGGGTATGTTCTGTGAAAAGATCGAAAATATGCAATGCAAACACCTAATTGTTGTACAGCCTCTGTGAAAGCTTGCATTCCAAAGTTACCATAATCATCGTCGCTTCTAATTGTTCCGATCCAAGTCCACCCAAATCGTTCCACCAATTTGGCCAATGCTCTGGCTTGAAAATAATCGCTTGGAATTGTTCGTAGGAAGGAAGGATATTCCATCTTATTGCTGAGACAGGCACACGTGGAAAAGTAGCTAACCTGAGGGAATTACAATCAAAGTGAGTTACAATGGAGTAAAATATGCTTCGTTGGATATTGCTTTCCCTTGAACCAGAGTCCGTGGGTTTTGTTACAATATATTCCATTTACACAGCCATGCTAATATATTTTAGATCAATAGAGGGAACAGGAATCTCGGAAAACATTGAGATAAGGAGTAGTTATTTCTCACAGAGGATGGGGAATTTGGGGAATTTGCTGCCCCAACGGGTGGTGGAGTCTGAATCATTGAATGGTTTCAAAAAAAGATAGAAATTTTTCTTTAAAAAAGGGGATAAGGGGATATGGAAAAAAAGTAGGGAGATGGATTTGAGACCAATGAGAAATCAGTCTAATTGAAAGCCAGAACAGGTTCGAAGGGCTGAAATTACCTAAATGTACTTCCAATTCCTATGTTCCTGTGTTCCCGGTAATGCGGAGTTCCGCCGATACTAACAGGAGAATCAATATGAAGATTGTCTACTTTCGAAGTCGGGTTGGATGGGCCTATGGCCCATATTCAGGGAGCAGAGAGGAGTGCGGGAGAGACAGAGATTGGGCACGGTGGGATTAAAGGGACAGCGAGCCCAGAAGAGATGGTGCAATTTGAAAATCACCAGGAGAGGGCGATGGCGAGAAGGAAAGTAAGCTTGATTGAGAGTGGAAAAGCTCCAGGATCACAAGCAGAGCTCTGGGTTCCCCGGTAGTTGGAAACCCAATCTGCAGCAGATGCGTTTAATTGTCCGTTGTGAGCGCAGTTGTTATAGTAGATTCAAATAGAAGATCTGTCTCTAGAAAGTAGGTTAACTGCCAGTCCCTTCACTCGCTCCACTGAAACTGGAAACGGGTGTATTGGAGGTGAGTGGGGAAGAGTTTCAGATTTCTGATATTTTAACATACCCCAGCCCTTCTCCCGTCCATGACTTGCGGGATTAAAATTCCTCCGGTTGGTCACTGTTGCGGAGTAGAAAATAGCCCAGTTGCGCAGATAGTTAAGCGATTACAATTGTTTTCACCCCCTCAATTGGAAGTAATTTTGATATGCGAACAGATTTGTTATTCTTACAAAAGTATATTTTCTTCCTCTGAGAGAAAGAAATGATTTTAACCTGCCCGGGGAAGAGTGGTGATTGGGATTTTTCATTGGATTACACCCAACTGGACTTCACAGACGCTGATGGAAATGATGGGATTAAAATGGTTAGACAATCCCACTCTAGTAGCCTCTCTCAGCTAAGATCAGTTTGAGGGCGTTTAAAAGGCATCAAGCCCTGGCTTTAAAGTTTGACCACAAGTATGAACCAGCAGCAATTCAGGGCAACTTCAGTGCTGCAGGAATAACTTGGAAGTGATTCTTCAGCCCATATTTTTCCGATTGGTAAATTTGAGTGTTCTCACTGAACCAATGTGACATATAAAATAGCGTCTGATTTTTGTACTCATTTGTAGAATGTGGGCATCGGTGTCTAAACCAGCATTTATTGCCCATCCCTTGTTGCTCTTGAGAAGGCGGTGGTGATCTGCCTTCTTGAACCGCTGCAATCCCTGTGGTGCAGGTAGCATCCACAGTGCTGTTAGGGCGGGGCTATCTTTACCCCTCCCCATTAAACGCTGTGATATTGGTGCAAGATGCGAAAACTCAGGGAAACGGCCTTCCGCCTCTCCCTCAAGATAAGCTTGGGAAATTCGCTACCATAGTCCCTCCTTGTTCTAAACCTTGTTCACATATTCGTGCCCTCATTGTAATAGAATCGTCTTTCTACTCTTAACCCCTGCTTTGGTGACTTGTCTATCCGAACGTACCACTGGGTGGTTTGACACATTATGCACTCCGTCAGTTTGAGGTTAGTCAAAATACTGCTTCCCATTTCCTAAGTCGTACCAAATCCCGTTCACATACCAACCTGTGTTCACTGACCTACACTGGTTCCAGGTCAAACATTGTCTTGAATTTTAAAATTTCCACCATTGATTTCAAATATCCAATGTCCACGTTCGTCCTAATATCTCCAATTTCGTCTTAGCCCCACAACCCTCCAGGAATCTGCACCCGTCGAATTGTCTCCTCTTGCGCACTCGACGTGAACCACTCTACCGTTTGCCTCGACCCTATGATCTGCAATACCCACTTTACATTGCTCCATCTCGCTACCGTACTTCTCGGCTCCTTTAAAGGGCAGGATTTTCCGACCGGGTCGCCCCAAAACTGGAAAACCCCGCCCGAGGTCAACGGCTCGTCCCCCGCCCGCTCGCTACCAATCCAGTGGCAGGCGAGATGGGAAAATTCTCTTTGAGCAAACGTCAGCTCATTGGACCCAATGTCTCCTTTATTGTGGTTCAATATCATATTTTCCTCAGTATTGATCATGTGAATAATCTGGGTAGATTTAATTACATTAAGACTCAACATAAATAGAAGTTGATGTTGCAGTTCCAAAATACATGTAATTTACCAATTGTAACTTGTTAACTTGAGTAACAGCGGCTTTCTCTCAACCTTCTTGCTGGTGACCAGAATTATGAGCAGACACATTAGATAGAATGTGCAGTGGGAAAACGGGGAACTGGACTCCACAGGTTGGTGTTTGCATTTCACAGGAACTTCTCCCACCCATCATCATTAAGAACATCAACATATCTTTGGATTCATTTCTGCTTCAGACTCTCAGCTGTATTCTCCTGAAATGCATTCAAGCTAATCACCTCAACTATTCTTTGCGGCAGCGACTTCAGCAATCCAACTACTCATTGAGTTAGGTACTATTTCTTGAATTCCTTGCTGGATTGAGTACTGACTTTCCTCTAACTGTGACCTTAGTCGCGGTCTCCCCGACAAGTTGTACCATCTTCCATGTGTCTATCACATGAAACCGTTTCATAATGTCATCAAAATAATTGAATTTAAACCCCTTGCCCCAGTGATTGAATTTTACGTCACTTTGATGTGATAATATATCAAGCGCACTCGATTCAGCACTACTTACACAAAATTACTTTCTCAGTCTTGTAGGACCGCCATAGATTGTGGGTTATGTTGTATCTGAAGTTTTAAAGTAAGCAACTTGCGTCTGTTCCTGAAACTGTAGCAAATTGTCAAACACATGGTTCACGACCTTTGTCTTAGAATTTCAAAAATGACGCTAGGTAAATCTTCTATTGTGGAACTTACCACGGGAATTCTAAAAGGACTAATGGAACTTGCTATTGCGACAGATTGCGTCGATCCAGAAGCAGCAATAATAGCAGAAACCGCCGAAGATGTTTTACAGAGGGGCTCTGAAGTGTCTGCGTCTTCTGTGTTTATCATCTGCAGTGTTCCTTTCATGGACAGATGTGTCATAGCACATGAATCATAAACCTTGTAGCCCAGTGTAATATTTGGAAGTAAGGACGAGTCGTTATTTATTTCTTCTATAGCGAATATCATTGTCTGCACAAATCGAAACTCTCTGAAGTCAAAGCTGCAGAACACAACACATTGGCGCGTTGAGTACACAAAAAATGCAAATATTTGCTGAACTAAATATTCATGCAGGTGTAACTGAGAGTGCATTTTTCAATAGCATCAAGATGGGGAGATGGTGGATGTTAATGTCACTGGACAAGTAATACAGTGACTCATTTTTTGGGGACATGGGTTCAAATATCTAGAATACTGTGCACAGTTTTGATCTCCTTTTCTAAGAAGGATGTTCTTACTCTTGAGGGAGCCCAGCAGATTCACCAGGCTGATGCCGGGGATGGCAGGACTGATTTATAAAGAGAGACTGACTAGACTAGGATTGTTTCCACTGGAGTAAATGAGGGGGCATCTCATAGAGACTTACAATTTTTTAATAGGACTAAATAAGGTAGATGCAGAAAAGGTATTCCCGATGGTGGGATTATCCAGAACCAGCTGAAACAGTCTGAGGACACAGAGTAGACCATTTAGAACTGGGATAAGGAGACATTTCTTCACCCAAAGATTGGTGAACCTGTGGAATTCATTATCCAAGGACGTTTTTGATGCCAAAACATTGAATGTATTCAAGAAGAAGCTAGATATAATACTCAACGGGATCAAAGGTCATTGAAAGAAAGCAGGAATGGGGTTTTCAGTTGGAAGGTAAGCCATGATGTAATTAATGACGGAGCCGGCTCGAAGAGACCAATGACCTCCTCTTGAACCTATCTTCTATGATTCTATGCTAATATCACCATATACTAATATGGTAATTAATTAAAATTTATAATTTAACTCAGGATAGCCGCATGGCTGGAGAGCAATTGGGGATGGGCAACAAATGATTTTCACTGGTGTCTGCACGCCAGCAAGAATCAATTTGGGAGATGAAGATGAATTGCTGACTTCGCGGTCAGTTGCTTAGAAAATAGATCACTTAGCGGATTGAAGATTAAACGCCTCTGTCTTGAGAAAACATACAAATTTTGAAATTTGAAATGTGTTTTGAAACACATCTTTTGAAATTATCCAATGCTTTCATTCTCAAACTCCTGCTGATACCAGATGAGCAACAAGATTTGTTTTGGAATAATCTCACATCTAAATGCCGAATATAAACTCGTCAAAAGGAAAATGAGAGCATAACTGCGATTCTTGGGTATGATGTTTGTCTGGTCGATAGCAGATTACTGATGCATTACAATTCTTTTTCTGTTATTAATTTAACAGTTGTTTAGTACAAAAATGTCATTTATTTAATTGAAATACTCAATAAACAATTTATAAGAAATTACTTTCCCTCAATTGTATTCTATATGTTTGTACCCTAGCTAATAGCGCAATGCGGTGTGAAATGAACAGAACCGTCAATAAAATAAGTTTCTTCATTAAACGCAATGCAAAGTTTGACAAAAACTTACCAATCCAACAACTTACCTTTTGCACTTTATTGCATTGGGTTGGGTCTGGAAAGAAAGTTCTTGATGTTCCACATTGGAGTGAACACTAAATAATCCGCCTAAGACAAAATCCCCATCCTTGAACACGCCAGGCAAATCAAATGTTCCCCAATGTTTGCAGGTATTTTTATCATCTCCCCATAGCGAAGCAACGACAGATAGAAGTACCCCCCATGTTAAAGGGTGGTGCATGTTACTTCTTGCAGAGCAGGATACCGAATTAAGATGTGAGCAACTGAAACTGTGTTGCAATATATATAGCCTGTACTTGAGTAAGACTAACGTAATCGATCTCAAATTCGGAAAAATTGGATTGTTCCGTGAAAATCCCCAGAAGAAAATTCCACCTGAAGGGAAATGGAGAAAGATATTAAATATTCTCATAATGATAACCAAATATACCCAGATGAGTAAGAACTTTTGTTATAATTGTTTCATTTGGAAGCTACAACAGGTAATGAGGGCAGGGACGCTTGGGGTTTATGTTACCTATAATTGAAAACCAGTTACCTGTGCCAGGGATATATTATTTATTTTGCAGTCACACCCTGCATCGTGCTATTGTTTTTCCAAGGGTATAGAGTGCAGAGTAATCAAACTGTCATCCCTTGTTTTGCTTTCACAGTCAATCTATGACATAGGCCAGGGAATTCGCCGACGGTTCACTGCCGAGAACGGATAAAGAACAAAGAACAAAAACAGCACGGAAAACAGGCCCTTCGGCCCAACGAGCCCACGCCGCCACCCCGATGTTCCCACCTCAACCCGCGATCCCTGTCCATGTTTATAGATCTATGGATTAAAAACCAAATTTGAGACAATTTAGGGAGCACTTGTTTTGCCAATTAGCCTAAAAGCACATCTTTGGGATGTGGGAGGAAACCGGAGCACCCGGAGAAAACCCACGCAAGCACGGGGAGAATGCGCAAACTCCCACATAATGTGGAACCCAGCCAAATCTCCGGTCATTGCAACGGGACCTGGGATTTCCAGCTGCGGGCGCTGTCTGGGCGTTGGGCCCATAATTTCAAATTACAAGACATGTCCGACATTAGAATTCCTCCGCAACTTAATTGTTCAGTCCCCACTCCAGAGCGTGTGAGCCACCGAAAAACGGTTCAGGCTTCTTCAAGGTGGGTGGGAGGAGGAGGCGGGGATGGAGGTGGTGATAAGTTCCTCCAACGTCCACCCCACTCTGAAGGGAAGAAAAAGTGTGAACTGAAGCCAGACAAAGGAATCAGCGTACTCGGAAAATGAATCTCGTTCAGCAGAGCAAATCAAGTCACCTTAGTTTGCATTTAACTAAGATAAAAACGAGATAATACTTCTGATAATCAGATAAAGAAAACAGGTTGATGCCAAAACAGCACTATTGAATTCCGGGCCGAATTGACCTGGAAGGTATTAGGCCTTTCATGCTGGGCACCTTTAGAGATCTTTAAGAGTCCCCACCTACTAAGAGCGGGGCCCTATCACATCAGGGTGGCAAATGTTAGTCAGCTAATTCGATATTTTACCGCCACGCCCACCCAGGAATCAGAGCGGGCGCGGCCAGCAGAGTGGAATTCTCCCTTGTCCTTGGGCAGGATTTCACGAGACTCGCCTGATCAACCAGCCCAACACTAACATTAACAAGCTTTTTGAATTCAAATTCGGAAGTGGCCTGTGTGAGACCAGTATTTATGGCGATTATATTGCTTGTCCAGTACTTGAGCCAGGGAACAAATATTTCCAGGTGGTTATAACTACATAATAGTTCAGGTGGGAGAATTCAGCTGTCAGAAAAAAGTCACTAAATGCAAAATGCGTCTGCACGCAGACGAGGTTGAAGTGTCTGTACCAGTTTTCTGCAAGTAATCACAGTTTCTCCCACATTTCTGCCTTTTCCCAATCGTCCTTCAAATTATTTCTATTCACATAATTATCTCATTCACTTTTGGAAGACATGATTGAATCTGCTTTTGTTACCATCCTAGTTAATGTCACTTACTGAACAGTTAGACTCAATAGATCATAACTTTAATGATTTGTTTAGAAGTTAGGTCAACAGAATCACCGGACTAACAATCAGCTTAGAACTAAAGAATAAGATATTTATTAAACATAAAAAATTGACGAGAATGCAATACTCTTCCTCCCCATCTATCTCTTCACAATATATACCAATTGTGAGGATAATGCAACTTACAAAATATATTGTATACTTTAATGTTCTTGATAAGTATACAGTCGATTGCAAACCAAGTTCCTGTTATGATCAGACACACCACACTCTGAAACCAAATGGCAACAAATATAACTTCTGCAGATTTCTCAGCAAACCTCCAGGATGCTTGTTACACTGTGAATCAACTGATCTCACTGAAACTCCAACTTCCACACTAATGTTTCCAAACTCAACTCTCAAGAAAACACACCTTAGAAAATTCTGGTAAACAATGTTTTCTCTCAGATGTTTTTGCCAAGAATCCACTTCCAGGATTTCAATTTCTCCTTTCAGATTACTGTCCCATGGATTGTCACTTGCATTCAAACTTCCAGAAAATCTCTCAGATATCCAGCCACACTAACAGGGCGCTACTGTTCTGCAGTCTGTATTAAGGTATCACGAGCCTTAGGGTTACCCTGGTTACCTCTCTGGTTTCTCATCAGCCAACTTCACCAGGTTTGCACCTTTCCACTCTATCTTTAGCTGAGAACTTCTCTCTGCCCTATATTTTACTTGAGTGAGCAGAACATTGTTTAAATTCCAGTTATTTTTCCTTTTGACTTCAGTCTTCCTGGGACTCCTCTTTTCACCCTCTGATTTCTATCTCTATATCTCTTTTAGTTTCTGGAACTCGTTTTCTGTGGTGGCAGTTTCCATGAGTACTTTTCTTTTCAGGACTCTGGTTCAAATTGAACTGATGTAGAGATGCCGGCATTGGACTGGGGTAAACTCAGTAAGAGGTCTGACAACATCAATTTTAAATCCAGCCGATTTATTTGATAGTAAACTTGCAAACTTTCGGCCTTTGTAGCCTTCATTCACTTGACGAAGGCTACAAAGGTCGAAAGCTTGCAAGTTTACTATCAAATAAATCGGTTGGATTTAAAATAGGTGTTGTCAGGCCTCTTCCTGAGCTTATCAAATTGAACTACCAGTGCTTATGCTTTTCAGTTTGGGTCATAAAGCAATAATAGTCTTTCATTAAATCCTGTTTACTTTGCACATCGTAAACCCTTCAATTACAATGCAGGCACTGTTTACAATGAAGCCAGAACTCACAGCAATTTAGGCACCAATGTTTGAAATAAAGTGATTTAGTTAACACTTTGTTACCATGGAAACACAACATTAAACTTAGTTAAAGCTGTACTTTATTTCTAATGACCATGAACAGAAACTAACTTAGCTTCATAATGCCTCTACTATAACTATCAGATAGTGCATTCTGAACTCAAACCAATTTCTGTAAAATAGGTTTTCCCCCATGTCATATAAACATATGAATAAAGAGCAGGATTTAGTCCATTGAGCCTCAAAGAATTTTGTAAGATCATGGCTGGCTTGATTGTGGCCTGAACGCCATTTTCCTGCCTACCCCCTATACTCTTTGACCCCCTTACTAGTCAAGAATCTATGTACATCTATCTTATAATATTCAATGAACCCCCATTTACAGCTCTCTGGATAATAGAGAATCAAAGATTCAAAACCTCTGAGAAGTAAAACTTATCCTAAGCACTGCCTTATCTTTAAATTGTTTCCCCTAGTTTTGCCCACCCACAAGGTCATAAGCCTTTCGGATAGCATCCATGCTGCCAAGTCCCCTCTGTATCTTACATAGAAACAATGTGAATATGAGCAGAGATAGGTCATTTGGTTATTCCAACTTCCTCCACCATTCATTATAATCATAATAGACGCCCTAACTCAACACTATATGCCCATATTCTGCATATGTCCCTTGATATCTTAGAAGTCTATCTAATTCTTTCTTAAATATATTCAATGATTTGGCATCCATGCCTTTATAGAACATAGAACATTACAGCGCAGAACAGGGTCTTCGGCCTTCGATGTTGCGCTGACCAATTCGGAACAAGCAGTGACACTCTAACCTAAACCATTCCCCTTTCATCCATAAACTTATCTACTAACCTCTTAAACGCCACCAAACTTGGCGCATCTGCAACTGACGCAGGCAAGGCATTCCATACCCTTACCACCCTCTGGGTAAAGAACCTACCTCTGACATCTGTCCTAAAACCACCACCCCTTAATTTAAAGCTATGTCCCCTCGTGCTAGCTTTCTTCATCCTAGGAAAAAGGCTATCACTGTCCACCCTACCTAAACCTCTAATCATGTTTAATGTTTATGTTAATGTAATAACATCATGAATAATGTTTCAATAAGGTCTCCTCTGAGCAGCCTTCTTTTTAACGAAAACAACCTCAAATCTCTCAGCCTCTCTTCATAAGACTTGCCTTCCATATCAGGCAACATTCTGGTAAACCTCCTCTGTCCCCTCTCCAATGCCTCCACATCTTTCTTATAATGCGGGGACCAGAACTGTACACAATACTCCAAGTGCGGCCGCACTAGAGTTTTGTACAGTTGCATCATGACGTTGCGGCTCCGAAATTCAATCCCCCTACCAATAAAAGCTAAGAGTCCGTATGCCTTCTTAACAACCTTATCGACTTGATTGCCAACTTTCACGGATCTATGCACACATACACCAAGATCCCTCTGTTCATCAACACTATTAAGAGTCCTACCATTAGCCCTATACTCTACACATTTGTTATTCCTGCCAAATTCACAAAAGTGTGAATTACCTCACAATTTTTCACATTAAAATCCATTTGCCACCTCTCGGCCCAGCTCTGCAACTTGTCCAAGTCTCTCTGCAAACTATAACATCCCTCTTCACTATCTACCACTCCTCCAACTTTGGTGTCATCCGCAAATTTATTAATCCATCCTTCAATACCCTCATCCAGGTCATTTATAAAAATTACAAACAGCAAGGGCCACAAAACAGATCCCTGAGGTACATCACTAGTAACCGAACTCCACGATGAATATCTCCCATCAACCACCACCCTCTGTCTTCTATCTGCTAGCCAATTCCTAATCCAATTAGCTAAATCACCCTCAATCCCATACATCTGCATTTTCTGCGGAAGCCTTCCATGGGCCACCTTATCGAACGCCTTACTAAAGTCCATATATACCACATCAACTGCCTTACCCCCATCCACCTCTTTGGTCACTTTTTCAAAAAACTCAATAAGGTTAGTAAGGCACGACCTACCCTTCACAAAACCATGCTGACTATCCCCAATCAATTCATTTCTCTCTAAATAACTATAAATCCTATCCCTAATAATTCTCTCCAATACTTTGCCCACAACAGAAGTAAGACTCACTGGCCTATAATTCCCTGGAAGGTCTCTCTTCCCCTTCTTGAACAATGGGACCACATTCGCTATCCTCCAGTCTTCCGGAACTATACCCGTAACCAACGACGACCTGAAGATCAGAGCCAGAGGCTCTGCAATCTCCTCTCTTGCCTCCCAGAGAATCCTAGGGTAAATCCCGTCCGGCCCAGGGGACTTATCTAACTTCAAACCCTCAAGAATATCTAGCACATCCTCCCTATCTACTTCAATACTTTCCAGTTTGCAACCCTGTATCCCAGTGTTCTCCACAACTACATTTACATCTCCCTGCGTGAATACCGAAGAGAAATACTTGTTCAGTGCCTCTCCAATCTCTTCAGGCTCCACGCACAACTTCCCACTGCTGTCCATAACTGGCCCTAACCTTGCCCTAACCAATCTTCTATTCTTAACATATCTAAAGAAAGCTTTAGGATTCTCCTTGATCCTATCAGCCAAAGTCTTCTCGTGTCCCCTTTTAGCTCTCCTCAACTCACTCTTTAGCTCACTCCTGGCTAATCTATAGCTATCCATTGCACTAACTGAGCCTTCAAGCCTCATCCTGACATAAGCCTCTTTTTTCCTTTTAACCAGCGAATTAACTTTTTTAGTACACCATGGTTCCCTTACTCGACCATTTCCTCCTTGCCTGACAGGGACATACTTATCAAGGACTCGCAGTAGCTGCTCCTTGAATAAGCTCCACATTTCAGATGTGCCCAGTCCCTGTAGTTTCCTAGTCCAACCTATGCACTCTAATTCCCTCCTTATGGCCTCATAATTACCATTCCCCCAGCTATAACTACTGCCCCCAGCTTCATGCCTATCCCTATCCATCACTAAGGTGAACGTAACCGAATTGTGGTCACTATCACCAAAATGTTCACCAACTTCCAAGCCTAACACCTGGTCTGGCTCATTGCCCAGCACCAAATCCAATGTAGCCTCACCTCTAGTTGGCCTATCTACATACTGAGTCAAAAAACCTTCCTGCACACTTTGTACGAAAACTGACCCCTCTAACGAGCTAGAGCTATAGCTATTCCAATCAATATTAGTAAAGTTAAAGTCCCCCATAACAATTACCCTATTATTTTCACTCCTGTCCAGGATCCTCTTTGCAATCCTTTCCTCTACCTCTCTAGAACTTTTAGGAGGTTTATAAAAGACTCCCAACAGGGTGACCTCTCCTCTCCTATTTCTAACCTCAGCCCATACTACCTCAACAGACAAGTCCTATCAAACTTCCTTTCTGTCACTGTGATACAGTCTTTAACTAATAATGCCACTCCTCCCCACCTTCTACCTCCTTCTCTACTCCGACTGAAGCATTTGAACTTCTTATGTACACAGCAAGAAGTCTCACAACACTAGGTTAAAGTGTGACAGGTTTATTTGATAGTACGAGCTTTCAGAGTACTGCTCCTTCATCAGGTAAATATTTCACTCCCCTGATGAAGGATCAGCACTCTGAAACCTCGTGCTACCAAGTAAGCCTGTTGGACATTAACCTGGTTTTATGAGACTTCGTACTGTGTCCACCCGTTCCAGCGTCGGCATCTCCACATCACGGCTTAATGCAGTGGCGGATCCACAGGATCCACTTTTCCGATGAAGAAATTTTTCCTCATCTGACTTCTAAATAACCAACACTGTATCTTACGAGTATAGCCTAGCCCCCTCCCCACCCCCACCATCCCGCCAGAAAAGTAACATCATCTAAGCATCAAGTTTGTCATATCCTGTTGGAATGTTTTATGTTTCAATGAGATCCCCTCTTGATCTTCTAAACTGCAGTGAATATAGGCTTAAATGACCCAATCACTCCTCATTCAGCAATCCTGCCATTGCAGAAATAAATCTGATGAACTTTTGCTGCTCTCACTCTGTGTTAAGTATATTCTTTTTGGGTTAGAAGGCCAAAATACTCCAGGTTTGGTCTCAACATTGAATTATAGAACACCTACAATGCAGGACGAGACCATTCAGCCCCTCAAGTCTGCACCGACCACAATCCAACCCAGGCCCTATTCCCATAACCCCACATATTCACCCTATTAATCCCCTGATAGTAGGGTAAATTTAGCATTGTCAATCAACCTAACCCACCCATCATCGGCTGACCAAGGCTCTGTACAGCTGTAGCAAGGCATCCTTATCCCTGTATTCAAATCCTCGTCCAATTAAATGTTTTTATCAAATCTCTTTTCAACTTTTTCTACAGTAATCAGATCTCCAATATATCCATGTATCTGAAGTTCCTCATCTCCGGAGCCATTTCTGTGGAAAATCCCTGAACGCTCCATAATACCTTTAGATCCTTCCTAATGTGTGCTGCCAAGAATTGAACACAATACTCCAAACTTCCTACCTTTGTAACTCTATGCGGCAACTTCTTCATTGCAACATCCTTTCCGCCTTTTCAATCATTGCATAAAACCCTCGAACCTTTACATATTGGCCCCCAATGTGGGGTCTGACATTGAGAAAAGCTAAATTCGAATGACTGCTAATCATATGTGGGACATCGGTCTAATGAGTTTGATTAAGCTTTTAGATTCAGGTAAGGGAACCTGATAGCAGAACGCTGGAAGTAGAGTTGTGAGGTCAATAACAATGCGCGGTAATAATTTGTACAGAAGTACTAGAATAATATCAGATGATAAGAGGAAAGCTTTCATGTTTCTTAACCTTCCAGGAAAAATGGGACAGTGCGTGAGAAGTTGATACCATCAAAGAATTATCCAGTATTTGAGTCTAAGTATTTAAGTCTGAGATGCGAGCTCTTTCCGACAGTGTTTTGGCATTCGTTAAGTGCAAAGCAAAAAGAGTTAATGGTCATCCAAGTATTTAAACTGATCAGAAACGCAGCTGTAGCATTTGAGATTGAAAGAAAATGGTTTGGATGCTCACAGTGAAGGTGGGGGAAGAGTTTAAGGGAGATGAGCGGGGAGAATTTTTCACGCAGAGAGTGGTCAGTGCCTGGAATGCGCTGCCACAGGAGGTGGTGGAAGCAGGGACATTAGCAACATTTAAGAGGCATCTGGATGGGAACATGAATAAGGAGGGTGTAGGGGAAACGACCGAAGTGAGGGCAAAGATTTTTTTTAATTTTAATTAAAGCATCATGATCGGTATGGGATTGGAAGGCCAAAAGGTCTGTTCCTGTGTTGTACTTTTCTATGGTCTTTGTTCTAAAGTTAACGTGCTGGTGGAAAGGAAAACTCGTGTTTGTGTACGTTTTAGTCTGTGTTACAGCGTCTCGGTTTATCTTGACTGTGAGTCTGTCCCCATTGTCTATGTCTCCGAAGTGTATTAGTCAGCCCTCTATGGTCTGTTTCTTTTAATTATTTAAAGTTTTTTTTCTAATTCATCCGTGGGACGTGGGCGTCGCTGGCTGGCCAGCATTTATTGCCCATTCATGGTTGCCTGAGGGAAGTTGAGAGTCAACCACTTTGTTGTGGCTCTGAAATTACATGTAGGCCAGACGGGGTAAAGATGGCAAATTTCACCCCTAAAGGACATTAGTGAACCAGATGTTTCTTTCTGCAAATCGACAATGGTTTCATCCTTAATTCCAGATTTTTTTAATTGAATTTAAATTCTACAATCTGCTGGAGTGGGATTTGAACCTGGGTCCCCACAACATTAGCTGAGTTTCTGGATTAAAAGTCCAGGGACAATACGACTAGGTCATCGCCTCCTCTTGTTTAACATGCATATGTAGTTATCTTCTGAAAAGTGAGAAGATAAAGCTATGATAAAATGATAGAACATGGCCGTTTGTATTGTTAAAGCAATTGATTTTTCTGGCAGGGTAGTGGTGATTCTGGGGCAATAAAGTAAGAGCTTTTTAACCTTGGTTTACCTTTAAGTTCATAAGATATAGAAGCATAATGATCGAGATATGAATGTGGGTGTAAGATCAGCAAGTTCACAAATGACATGAAAATTGATGGTGCAGTATATAGTGAGGAGGAAAGCCTTAGATTAACAGGATGATATAGACAGGATGGTCAGATGGTAGAACAGTGGCAAATGGAATTTAACTCAGAGAAGTGTGAGGTGATGCATCTTGGGAGAACTAACAAAATAAGGGAATATAAAATGAACAGTAAGACTCTCAGAAGCACAGGGGACCAGAGTGATTTTGGGGTACATGTCCAAAGACCCCTGAGGCAAAAGGAAGGTGGATAAGTAGTTCAGAAGACAAATAGGATACTTGGCTTTATTAGCTAAGGCATTGAAAGTAAGAGCAAGGAGATTGTGATGGAACTGTATAGAGGTTTCATTCAGTTGCAACTAGAATATTTTTTGTGTTTCTGGTCACCACACTATATGAAGGATGTAGAAGTGTGCACTAGAAAGCGTGTAGAACTGTTTCTTTAGAGCAGAGAATGCTAAGGGGGATATGATATGGGTCTATAAGATTAGGAAGGGCAAGGGCTGGGTAAAGAGCCTTGATGAGAGTTCAATCAGGAGAGGGCATACTTCTAAAGTGAGGGGCAGGAGATTCAGAGGAGATTTGAGAAAAAAACTTCTTTCACCCAATGGGTGGTAGAAATCTGGAATGAACTGCCTGGGAATGTAGTTGAGGCCAGAAACCTTATATTCTTGAAAAATATTTGGATGAGGAGTTGCAAT
The DNA here is from genome assembly GCA_024679065.1 of Sphyrna mokarran. Taxonomy (NCBI): domain Eukaryota; kingdom Metazoa; phylum Chordata; class Chondrichthyes; order Carcharhiniformes; family Carcharhinidae; genus Sphyrna; species Sphyrna mokarran. The sequence continues at coordinate 8,166,273 of JAGIQG010000003.1, read as the reverse complement.
ATCGTAACTTTTAAGTATATGGGACAAGTGTGGAAAAATAGGATACGTGTGACTTTAGTATTAGTTATTGTCAGTGCAGATTCGATTGGCCAAATGGTCTTTTCTGCGTGGTATGCCTTTATAATTCACTAGATTGTTAGCTGGGCTGGAGCATTTCAGCTATGAGAAATGGTTGTTAGACTAGGGCATTTTTCTTAGAGCAGAGAAGTTTGAGGCTGGATGATTGAGGTGTACAAAATTAAGAGGGTTATTAATATGAAGAAATGCTTACTTTGAGTAGAGAGGCTAATAACCAGGGTGGGGATAGATTCAATGTCAGGAGCAAGAGACTTAGAAGAGATTTGAGGAAAGAATTATTACCCCAATCATTGTCTCACCACTTAGAAGTGTAGCACAGGTGGGAACAGTCACAATACTTAAGAAGCATTTGCATGAACCCCTGAAATGCCATAGCATACAAGGCCACAATTCTGTACAACAGTGTACAATTCTGGTTGCCACACCACCAAAAAGATGTTGATGCATTGGAAAGGCTGCAGAAGAGATTTACCAGGTTTTTCCCTAGTTTGGAGGAAATGATTCTATGAAGAAAGGTTGAATAAACTTGCGGTGTTTTCATTAAAACTTCAGAGCATGAATGGGACCTGATAAAGGTTTACAAGATTAGGACAGGTTTGGATAAAGTGGTTAGTCTGAGTCTTTTCCCAGAGTTGGAGGGACAATTACTCGGGGGCATAGGTTGAAAGTGAGAGAGGAAAGTTAAAAGCGATGTAAGGCGTATGTTTTTAACACAAAGTTTGGTGAATGCTTGGAAACCTGCTGCTCAAAGTGGTGGTGAAAGCAGAATCTATAACAATGTTCAAGAGGCATCTGGATAGGCAGGGAATAGAGAGATATGGACTATACAGAGGCAAAAAATATATATATTTAAAAAAGCATCTGAATCGGACCATGGAAAGATCCGTTCACCTCAGGCGGGATTTTCCTATTTTCCGGCAATGACAGCTAAAAAATCCTGCCTGAGGTCAACAGACCTTCCATGTTCCATCCCTCACCCATTCCCATTCCTGTGGTGGGCAAGATGGTGAAATTCCAGTTATGTGCATGTCTTCCATGTTATAGAACAAGGCCATTTGTTCTGTCAGGCCTGTGGCGTCCCTCCGAAAGAGCTAGCCCAATTGTTTAACCATCATGTTCTTTCCCCATGGAACCTCTTTATTTTTAAGTACTTTCCTAATTCCCTTTGGAAGTTACTATTGTCAAAGATGTGCAATTGGGTTAATTGGCCGTGCTAAATTGCCCCTTAGTTTCAGGGGGACTAGCGAGATCAATACCTGGGGTTGCGGGGATAGATTCTAGGTGGTGCTGTGGTCGGTGTGGGCTCGATGGGCCGAATGGCCTCTTTCTACACTGTAGGGATTCTATGATTCTCTGAATCTGCTTCCTTTCTGGGGTAGGTTAATCAATTTTCAATTTGACATTCACAAAGAACACCATAACAATGCGAACAGGTCAGCAAACATTTATTGGATACTAACAAACTACAACACATCTCCCTCTATATGTATACATTCATAAATACAGAATAAGCATTGTTGAGTTACATTCCTCATCCGTTGAAATCTTGAAATATGAGATCAAAGCATTTATTGATGGAAAGAGGAGGGATCATTCATATGTTTTGGTGTAACCCTTACGAATGTCCCTTGGAATTTTTAAGACAGCACTCTACCCATCAAATGTTTTTTTGTATTCATCTCCGGTTTTAGCAGTATTATATAACATTTAGGAGCAAAAATACAGAATAGTAAACCAAAGCTAGATGCCAAAATAGCAAACACTTCCACAGCTACAGTAAACTTGCCAGGGGAGCTGACATAAGCTGGAATGAATGATATCCAAACGGCGCAGAATATAAGCATACTAAATGTGATGTATTTAGCCTCATTGAAACTATCCGGCAAATTCCGCGCTAGAAATGCAACAGCAAAGCAAACAGCGGACAGGCAGCCGATGTAGCCAAGGACGCAATAAAATGCTATTTCAGATCCCACATCGCACTCCAGAATGATGACTTCTTGAAAATATTTGGTGTTCCTGACGGGAAAGGGCGGCGCTGCCGTTAACCAGGCGGTGCAGATTAAGCACTGTACCAAAGTCAGGCTAAACACAGTCAGACGTTGTTGTGCGGGACCAAACAGCCTGGCCACGTTGCTGCTGGGAAGCTTCGCCTGAAATGCCATCACCACCACAATGGTTTTCCCCAAAACACAGGCAACGCAGAGGACGAAAATGATACCAAACATTGTGTGGCGTAACATGCAAGACCATCCCGAGGGTTGGCCGATGAAGGCAAGGGAACACAGAAAGCAGAGCGTCAATGCGAAGAGGAGAAGGAAGCTGAGCTCCGAATTATTGGCTTTCACGATTGGAGTGTCTTTGTAAAATAGGAAAATGCCGCCAACACTCGCCGTAATGGAAGCTCCAACCAACGCGATGGCGGTCAAAATAATTCCCATCATCTCCTCAAATGAAAGATAGTCAACTTTCTTCTCCAGGCACCGATCTTGCTGTGCGCTGGGCCAGGACTCGCTGGGGCACTTCATACAATCGATTGAATCTTGAAAGTGGAAACAGGAATTAGAATTGGTAAAAACGGAAATTTGAGAACAGTGCATGCAAAATGATTGCTGTCTAAAGTCAAAACGCTGGAAAATCTCAGCAGGTCTGGCAGCATCTGTAAGGAGAGAAAAGAACTCTGTCCTCGCCTTTACAGATGCTGCCAGACCTGCTGAGATTTTCCGGGGTTTTCTCTTTTGGTTCCAGATTCCAGCGTCCGCAGTGATTTGCTTTTGTGATTGATGTCTACACTCACTTGTGGTGTTACTCATTTCTCCTTCCGCACACTGTATGCAGTCAAAGCAACAAATCGGCTGTCCCTTCCGAGCAGCTTTCCTCGTGCCGGGTAAGCAACTGTTGGAGCAAATTGAACGAGGGACCTGTTGGCAAATATATGAGGATGACAAACAGTCAGTTCTACTTCTCTCCAATAACGTGTTCTTCCTTCATTAGGAGTCTGTGTGACATGGATATTGCAATAGGACGCACAAACCTCTTGAAAAATTGCTGGGAAATGCTACTTGTGGGGTAGGCTTAACTGTGCCATAACACCCATAGGCTTTTGCGAAATCATAGGCTCACACAGTGCAATAGAAACCCTTCCTCATCCAGTCTGTATCGAACGGCACTAATGAGGCCGCAACTGGAGTCTGTGTGCAGTTTTGTTCCCCTTATTTGCGAAAGGATATATTGGCCTTGGAGGGAGTGCAGAGAAGGTTCACCAGGCTGATACCAGAGATAAAGGGGTTAGCCTATGAAGAGAGATTGAATAGACTGGGTCTGTGCTCCTTAGAATTTAGAAGGCTGAGGGGGTTCTTATTGAGATATATAAGATAATGAAGGGGTTAGATAGGGTAGAGATAGAGAAATTCTTCCCTCTTAAAAAGGAAAACAGAACAAGAGGGCACAGCCTCAAAATAAGGGAGGGGCATTTTAGAACGGAGTTGAGGAAGTTCTTCACTCAAAGGGTGGTGAATCTCTGGAATTCTCTGCCCATTGAAGTGGTGGAGGCTACCTCGTTGAATATATTTAAGTCACCAGTAGATAGATTTCTGATAGACAAGGGAATTAAAGGTTATGGGGAGAAAGCAGGAAAGTGGAACTGATCCACTTCAGATCAGCCATGATCTTATTGAATGGCGGGGCAGGCTCGAAGGGCTAGATGGCCTACTCCTGCTCCTATTTCTTATGTTCTTATGCGTTAAGGTACAGGTCGGCCGATGGAATTGATGGTGGCAGACACCAGGAGCTGAAGGGCCTCCTCCAGTATCTGTGTTCGTAAGTTGCACGCACATACAGATTCACACACACAATTGCGCACACACTCTCTCACACTACCTCTCAAACACTCTCTCTTGCACACTCTCTCTCAGTCCCTCACTCTTGCACACACACACATCTTCACAAACTCTGGTCTCACACATAAACACTCAGTCGCACTCTCACACACTCGCTCTCACACACACTCCCTCGCTCTCTGACACACTCTCGCACTCTCTCACACACACACAAGGGCAGTGAACTCTCCAATTAAATTGTTGTGCATCACTGCCATCTTTAGAATTCATCATTTCTGTGTTAAAATTGCAGCCACCTTTTCACAGATTACCTTGCTCTGCCCGCCGCTCCAAACAATAGCTCCTTCATTTATCAGCACTTGTCTTCCTGGTGATGCAGATCCGTCATATTGCCCGACTGTCAGAACAACGGCAGAGTCCTCACCATTCACCTGCCAATTCACAATGTCGTATGTTGCCACCGAGTCCCCATTTTCGTCGAAATGCACCCTCTCTCCAATTTTAGTTGTGAAATTGACTGTTTGCATGTAATGCAAAAGCTTCGAAAAGAAAATGAACATTATACAAATCAGCTGAAGATGCGTGCCAGCAGTGTTAATTTGCAATAGTTAATTTCCCGAGTTCTTTGCTAATTTCCTGAGTTCTTTGTGCTGGACTCACCTGCCACGGCTGAAAATTGGAAATACTTGCACAAGACCCATTGATAAATGGACCTTTACCATCTTCACAAGAAAACATATTCTGAAGTGCATGGGCTACAGCATAAGTAGCTTCATAAACTTTATTGGTAACCCTCAGTTGAGTTGCATGTGTATAGGCGTTAGTCACTGTCTGGAGCTTCTCTCTTCCCGTGCATTGGTTGCTCTGAAACGCAGGCGGAGCGTTTCCCGTACTGTTTTCTATCATCCTCATGCTACAGCTGAATGTTTTTTCCCAAAATTCTTCCACTATGGGATTGCCAGGGTAAACGGAAGGATGGAGGCGCATTAAGAAGTCCTTAAAGCCTGGGATATTCACTCCGCGGATCGCAATCCCAATCGCTCCGGTAACGAACCTTTTAGTTTGATCTGGTGGCAGAAGCGAAGTCGCGATCCAAGCTTCACTTCCCACCCATTGTACACCAGATATATTCTGCCGCGCAATTTCCTTCAGGAGAATGGCCATATCCCTTTGAGCAAGAAAAGCAACCACAACCTTGGCCGTAGATGTCCGTATAATGTGGACAATGCGAAGCAGCTTTTCTTCCGGATCCGTCCTGTGGAAAGATTCGGAGAAAGCAATACAGACCCCAAGCTTCTGCACAATCTCCGTGAACGCCTGCATTCCAAAATTACCATAATCGTTGTCGCTTTTAACCGTTCCAATCCAAGTCCAGCCGAACCGTTTGACCAGCTGGGCTAAAGCTTTCGCCTGAAAGTAATCGCTCGGGATAGTTCTAAAGAAGGAAGGGAATGCTCTCCTATTGCTGAGACAGGCGCAAGTGGCGAAATAGCTCACCTGGAAAGAGGAAAAAGGGAATTAATACCTTGTAAGGAACTATCTTGTACAACTAGCTACCTGCTTGCGTGCTTTAAAAAATTAAAATTATAATTAAAAACTTGTATTTGTATAGCGCCAGTCGTGATCTCAAGGTGTCCCATGTACTTCGCCGCAATTTGAGTACCTTTGAAATGTAGTCACTATTGCAATGAAATCAACAATAAACTCTAATTGAAATCATTGTCTGCTTTTATTTTATTATTTCAGAACATTACGGGCGGCACGGTGTTTAGCACTGCTGTCTCACAGCGCCAGGGACCCGGGTTCGATTCCCATCTTAGGTCATTGTTTCTATAGAGTCTGCACATTCTCCCCGTTTCCTACGGATGCTCCAGTTTCGTCCCATAGTCTGAAAGACGCGCTGGTTCCATGCATTAGCCGTGCTAAATTCTCCCCGAACAGGCGCCAGAGTGTGACGACTGGAGAATTTTCACAGTAACTTCATTGCAGTGTTAATGTACGCCTATTTGTGATACTGATAAATAAACTTTAAAAAGTAGCGAGGACACATTTATCGTCCATCCCTAGTTGCCCTTAACAAGATGGTGGTGAGTCCCCTACCTGAACTGCTGCAGTCTATGTGGTGTAGGTTACACCACTGCTTGGGAGAGTGTTCCAGGATTTTGACCCAGCAACAGCAATGGAAAGGCGATATACATCCAAGCCAAGGTGCTGTGTGGCTTGGAGGGCAACATGCAGGTGCTACTGTCTCTATGCGTCTTGCTGCCTTGCACTTCTAGGGGATAGAGATAGCGGATTGCCTCTTTCTGGACTATAGGTGATCTATGATTCAATGAATTTATATGCTTAAGAATGGAAAACATTCCTTCCCATTCATAGATAATTGTTAAATGTTGTGATTAAGTGTGGTGTGGAGATGCCGCGGTTGGACTGTGCTGGGCACAGAAGACTCACACCAAGTTAAAGTGCAACAGATTTATTTGGAATCAGGAGCTTTAGGAGCATTGCTTCTTCATCGCTCACCTGAAGAAGGATCGGCGCTCCAAAAGCTCATGATTCCAAATAAACCTGTTGGACTTTAACCTAGTACTGGGAGACTTCCTATTGTGGTAAGGATACAAGTAATAGCTGCAGGTTGGAGATATGTGGTTTGAAATATTTGGAGTAGAACAAATTATTTTCCAACAGAAATTGGGGAAAATGTTTTTCTTCAAACTGGAAGAAACAAGATAACATAGAACACTACAGCACAAACAGGCCCTTTGGCTCACAAGTTGTGCCGATCATATCAGTACCTACCAGGCCATAGAACTATCTGTAACTCCCAATCCCATTAAATCCCATGTACTCATCCAGAAGTCTCTTAAAAGACCCCAGCGAGTTCGCCTCTACCACCACCGACGGCAGCCGATTCCATTCACTCACCAACCTCTGAGTGAAAAACTTACCTCTAACATCTCCTCTGTACTTGCCCCCCAGCACCTTAAACTTGTTGGTTTAAGGTTGATTGTTGGCTAATACTACAATCTATGTATTAGTCTATTTGTTGTCACTCCATGACCAGGGTATCAGACAAGTTTCAGATCATTTACCGAATTGTCTTAAAAATAACGGACAGTAAGATGGCAAAATTACTTTACCATAGGGACCCTGAAAGGACCGATAGACGCAGCTACTGCCAAAGACTGTGAGGATCCCGACTCGGCAACGATGGCTGGGACCAAGGAGGATTGTTCGCACGTCTGCTCTGAGGATACTGCTTCCTGACCGTTTACCAATTCGAAAGCAGCTTTAACGGAAAAATGAGGTAGATTGCAGGAATCGTAAATCTTGTAGCCCAGTGTAACGTTCGGAAGGAGATCTGGGTTCTTGTTTATCTCTTCTATGGCAAAAATCATCGCTTGTATGAAACGGAGTGTTCGAAATTCAAAACTGCAAGACAGAAGTATTTTCAGGTTATGACTAACGTGAATCGATTGTTTCCGACCTTTTTTTTTATTAGCGTGCATTCTGACTTCACTCAGAATATAATCCACTTTGAAACTGGGTGATTGCACAAGACGGAGGAGCTACTGTCTTTTCAATTAGATAAATCAACCGGTTCACTTGGCCAGGGAAATAAACGATAATATTGGGGGGAAAAGAGCATTAGAATTCGCCCCGGGGTCCTGGTCAATATTTATCTATCAATTGGCTCCATCAAACTAATTAACACGCCACTGTCTTAGTGGAATCCAGTTGTGGAACTGTGTACCGCGGGATCCTGAAGAAAACGACCGGATTGGGTGGGTTTTGCTGTGGCCCAGAATCCTCAGTGAGATGAGTATTTTGTATTGTAGAACTCTTACTGTCCTGAAACCTATCCCTCAGCGTGCAGCCTGTAGGAAATACACCGAGCAGACAATCAATGAACGGTTTAACTTTGTAAAATCGGAGCGTGCTGTTCAAAATCTGGGAGACAAAATCTACTGTGGGCAGGTAGAGGAAGACATTTCATAGGCTGAGAATGAACTTTCTCTGGCATATAAAATGGCCAAGTGGAAAACTTGGGAATCACTAATAGAAGAAGCTCCTCACAATCAATGGAAATGGACATTTTAAACTTACATTTGTTTTACTCCGCAAACCATATTGTCTGTTTTGTAAATTCTAACCTGTATACATGTCATACATGCTCCAAAACATTACAAAACTAACTGAGGCTTTCTTTTCTATGGAACAAGTGACCCCATTTCAAAAGTAATACATTGGCCTCAATACATTTCGGGAGAAGCTGAGATTTTGCAAAGCTGTGCTTAAATGTGATTTTTTTTCGATATCAATGGAGAATGACCCCTCCCATAACATGTGGATTGCCTGAGATTTCGAGGAAGCTGTCATTTAAGAACGCTGGGGGAGACTAATGGGCAAAGCGATATTGACTGGAGTTTGGCAAAAGAGTAGAACTGCCCTTCCTGACTCTGATTGGGGTCTAATTTGAAGATTGGGATTACAAGATGATCAAAGAAAGAGAGAAAATCTTCAAAAAAAATCAACCAAGGGTTGCAGAAATATCTATGCTCGGTCTTCGTCCTAAATCCAGCTCTATTTTTTTTTAAATCGTGAAAATAAATTTAAAGAGAATTTCAGATATTCTAAATTCCAACAACTAGAGCGCATTTTTTTAATGAAATTGATCTTGGTGCATACGATGCTCTCACTGGCCATTTCCCACTCCTCCCAGAAAGTTGGATTTCATTCATGGGACATGGGCTTCGCTGGCTGGAGGCAGCATTTATTGCCCATCCTTAATTGCCCAAGAGCAGAGAGAGTCAACCGCCAAAGGAGAAAATGCTGGAAAGTGTAAGCAGGTCTGGCAGCAAATGCAGAGAAAAGAGTTGACATTTCCAGTCCAGATGACCCTTTGTCAGAGCGTTAATCTAGTGTTTAACTAGCTGTCACTTCTCTTACATTGCTGTGACTCTGGAGTCATTAGTAGGCCAGACCAGGAAAGGATGGCAGATTTCCTTCCCTAAAGGGCATCAATGAACCAGATGGATTTTTTTCCGACAATGATTCCATGGTCATCAATAGATTCTTAATTCCAGATTTCTTTTAATTGAATTTAAATTCCATCAGCTGCCTGACGGGATTCGAATCCCAGTCACCAGAGCACTAACTGAGTTTCTGGATTAATAGTCTAGTGATAATACACTAAGTCACCACTTGGCGCTTTTGGTTCTAGCAGCGCTGCCTTCCCCAACACTTACCTCTGCGGCAGCAAAAACAAACTCGAATGGTGCTCACCTGAAACAGAATTTACTCCATATTAAGATCAAAGCAAATTTCTGCGGATGCTGGAACTTGAAACAAAAACAGAAAAATGCTGGAAAATCTCAGCAGGTCTGACAGCACCTATAGAGAGGGGAGAGAACCAACGTTTGGAGTCAGGGTGGTATTTAAACTCGACCCCAGTCAAGCTGCAACTGTGTTAGAAACTCCGTCTCAGAATCAAAGCCACACAGACTTCCCAAGCTGTTTATTCAGATCCTCATTTCATTTGTGAGATTATCATGCAGTTTGATATCATTAGTACCTTGCGTCAGTTATAAAGGGCGCACTAATCGTTCAATACACCTAAATTATCTTACTGGCGATTAATAATTAGCCGTATTTCCTTATTTTGAAATGTGGAAACGGTGACTGCGTTTAATGTTTTAGTAATTTGGGCATATACATTGTTATCAGGAATCATTTCAATAAGGAATACTCACAACTTAACGCATACGTAGTTATACCTACAATTTCCGAAAATAAGTTCACATTTTCATCGGGCCGGTTTGTAAAATAAGTTTTATTTTTATGTTGCTGTTTCTATCTTTTCCGATTTAGATTGTTTTGAATCACATTACTTTTCACTGAAAGTAAGAAGTCTCGCAACACCAGGTTAAAATCAAATATAACGAGGTATTTCTTCTATCTTTCCTTCCCCTTATCCCAATGCTAAGTCGAACCAACTCTAGTTTACACCGGGATCTGTGAATTGATACGCGCCGAATACATCTGAGATGAACCAGGCAACAGTAAGGCAATCATTGAACAAGATTGCAGCGCGCCCACCACCATCCGCCCAAATAGCTCATCAGTAAGTTCACTTAACTGACTTTTTGCATTTCACTGCCTTGGGTCTCGTTTCAAATGAAAGGTCTGGTTTATCCACGCCGGAATGCAGGACAAAAATCCCGCCGATAATGATGTCCCCATCCTTGGACAAACTGAAGAGATCGTACATTTCCCGGTGTTTACATGTTAGGGTGTCTGTTCTGGACACGGTAACACTCGCCGTTAACAATAGCCCCCAAAGCAATTGGCCGTACATAGCGACTCTTAGCGCTGACATTCTGTGGGGTCATATACTTACGCATTTCATGGATGATCGAATAATTTTGTTCTTCCGAACTAAAAATATCCGTGGACCCCCGGGAGGGAGGCGTTTAAACCAAAATACTGTCACCTATCCAGCGGGAAGAACAACGGGAATTAATTATGTTCCACCAACACAACACAAACAACATTAGCACCGCCCTACGGATCCTTCAGGATTAAACAGGATTATTAGTCTGAAAACTGACTCTGAAGGGACGGATGTTATTGTTGGAAATGTTCACGGAACAAGGTTTAGCCCAATCCTATTAAATTCCTCTCTCCCGAAACTATTGGTGATTTTAGCTGATTTATTTTAAACAAATTTACACCTTTGCTTTTAAAAAGACTAAGACTTTGATAGGAACGCGCCAAAGCATCAGACTAACACCGTCAGAAGCCGCGAAAGTATTTGCTTATTGGCTTTAATTAAGGGATAGTGTGGTAAAATTCACATTTAATGGATGTTCCTCCTGTTCTATCAAAATACTTTTTAAAAAATAGTTCATTCATTCGCTGGCTAGGCCAGAATTTATTGTCCATTCCTAATTCTCCTTGGAAAGGTGCTATCTTCTTGAACAGCTGCAGTTTATGTGGTGTAGGTTGACTCACAGTGCTGTTAGAGAGGGAGTTCCAGGATTTTGACCGTGAAGGAACTGAGCAGTTTACAGAAAATGAGACTTGTGGCACTGTGGTGATGGGTTCAAGTTCCACCTACCAAGTTATGCAATGAAGTCAATTTTTAGTTAACCCAGCATGCCTTCTGAGTTTTAAAAAGTAATCAAGCTTAGTGGTGAATTTTTTAAGCTAAACAGAGTTAGTTACATAGGCACAAGTATATTAACATGAAATCTTTACATAAATAAAGTTTTTGATATAACTGATGCAATCATAAAGAGACCAAACAGATCGATTGCCAACCTGTAAATCCTGACAGATGGTAAGATTGGGAGAGTCTCCCACTTAGCCATACTGCAGGGGCAATGATAAACCACTACAGACCTCACCCAGCATAGTCATAGCCAATCAAATGGAAGTCCATGGTCACCAATATCCCTCACACCCCTCCTTTCTGGGGCATGATATCTAAAGGAGGAGAAAATGAGAGGAACCTTCCCAATCCAGGAGTAATGGGTCTCAAAATGGAACTACCTATCCCCTCCCTGCTCCTGGGCAGTCAGACCATCCCAGCAGCAGGTCAGAATGCAGAAGGTATCCCCGGCTGTGCCAGTTGGCCCATCTATGGTATTAACTTCCCTTTTTGGGCTGGTTGCTCTTCTAGCACATGGAGATGGCTTTCTAGTAGCTGGTGCAGAAGCCTTCCATTGTCACCTTCCCCCACCAAAGCCCCAGCCATCAATGAGCTGCTGTTACCAACAATCCTGAGGACTGATTTACCTTTTACAGAGGTGACCTTACTGCTTGGCCATTATTTATCTATGACGCTAAAGAACAGAAGATTCCTCCCAATATCTAGTCTCTCCAACAGAATTGTGTATGCCATACAGATCACAATGCATAAAATTTCCCAACCTACCTGGAGGCATGTAATCTCCAGGGAAATGTTAACAACCATGTAACTGAGATAAATTAGGGATAAGGGGGTCTTCATTTGGGGATCGTAACTAGAAGTGTAAGGAATTACTGCTCAATAACCTTAAAAATCTTAAGAAATGGATTGAGTAATATAGAAATTTTATGGAGAAAGCTTCTGTGGCCACTTGAAAACATACGATACATCTATTTTTTCTGCTAAGGATATATCTTAAGTACAAACATTCCTGATAAAGTTGGATCTCATGATCTATATATATACACCAATTGTCTGAGTGGGGATATATCATTTTGGACAGGAAGGGTTTTTCAAAATTGCTGGGTTCATTCATTCCATTGAATAGATGAGGACTTGATATAGGTTTCTAAAATTAATTTATTTTATTGACCAGGAGTTAAAAGAATTAAATTAACATGACAGAAACAGAAAAGAAAAAGTGAACTTAGAGAGACTGGCTTTTAATTTCAGCTCCTGTGTTGATCTCAAAAACTAACTGGAAACAGTTCCACAATATATCAATTCTTACCTCATTATTGGAAATGTTATCTTGCAGCCTCTCTCTCTCTCTCTGGAAAACAATTCTATCAGTTGCGATTGTTTGCCTGATGTGTACTCTTCAGGAATGAAGTCAATCTTTAGTTAACCCAGCATGCCTTCTGAGTTTTAAAAGGTAATCAAGCTTAGTGGTTGATTTTTTAAGCTAAACAGAGTTAGTTACATAGGCAGAAGTATATTAACATGAAATCTTTGCTTAAATAAAGTTTTTGCCATGACTGAAGTAAGCAAGGATTCAAAAGTTATCCATACAGGTCTTTTTTAGATGAAGGAAATCTGGAAAAGTGAGATATCTAACACCTTGATTAGTCAAAAAGAAGGAAACTGCAAACTGCAACAGCAATAGGCTGCCAGCTTCCTAACTCCAGTTCATTTGTCCCTTTGTCCTTGAGACCTTTATGCCATCCTTTCATTGCTGATAAATTTTTCCTGTGAATTTAGCTGATGAATATATTTCAAGTGTTGCTTCCTGATAAAGAACTCGAAAATCATTCAGCAATCTGACCTCATTTCTGGGTCAGTGACTCCTGAACTGAAACCTTACAAAAGATTACACTTTCTAGGCAGATATTATACTTAGTCAGAGAGAGGTCCTGCTCTCCTCTCACTGATGAAACTTCCGTAGTGACTGTATTTTCTGAAAAGAGAAGACCGTCCAACATTCAACCTAATTCTATTCTTACATAACTTAGAAATGTGATGCTGGTCCTCCTTAGCCTATGGTGTTGAAATAACTGGTTTGTATAATCACAATCTAATGGTTTTATTACTTTTAAAACTTGCATCAAATCAATCAGATGACTATCTTTCCCTTAGAAACACAAGAACTCTAACGGATTTGTCAAACATGACTTCCTCATGACAAAGACGTGTTGACTCAGTCCCACTTTATCACACATTTCCAAGTACTCTGATCTCATCTTTAATAATGTACTCTAAAATCTTGCCTATGACTGAAGTTAGGCTAATCAGCCAATAATTTCCATTCTGCTGCCTCCCTCCCTTCTTTAACAGTGGTGTTACATTAGCTACTTTCCAGTCCTCTGGTACCCTCTCTGCCTCCAGTGATTCCTGAAAGATGACCACCAATGCCTCCAGAATTTCCTCAGCTATCTCTTTTAGGGATGTCGTCCTGGGGATCCTAGGGTGTAGTCCATCTGCTCCAGGTGACTTCTCCACCTTCAGACCTTTCAGTTCCCACAGAACCTTCTCCTTACTCTACTCACCTGTGCTCTCTAACTCTCCTGGAGCTCTGGCATCCCACTGATGTTTTCCATCATGAAGACTGATGCAAAGTAATTATTCAGTTCCTCTACCATTGCTTTGTTTCCCATTATTACTTCTCCAGCTTCATTTTCCAGTGGCCTCTCTATTATCTTTTAGATATTGAAAAACTCTTCCTATCTTCTTTTATATTACTACCCAGCTTATTCTCATATTTCATCTTTTCTTCTCTTATTGTTTTTTTTAATTTGTCCTCTGCTTGTTTTTAAAGGCTTCCCAATCCTCTGGCTTCCCACTAATCCTCGCCACTTTGTAAGCTTTTTCTTTTGCTTTTATGCCCTCCTTGACTTCCATCGTCAGCCGTGGATGCCTCACCCTCTCCTTAATATGTTTCCTCCTCCTTGGGATGATTTTTTGTTGTACCTCTTGAATAACTCCCAAAAACTCCTGCCGCTGCTTTCCCACTGTTTTCACTGCTAGGCTCCCTTTCTAATAAACTCTGGCCAGCTTCTCCCTGATGTTTTTGTAGTTACCTTTATTTAATTGTAATACCACTACAACTGACTCTAGCTTCTCCCTCTCAAACTGCAGGGTAAATTCTATTATATTGTGGTCACTGCTCCCTATGGGTTCCTTCACCTTAAGTTTCCTAATTAATTCTGCCTCATTTCACATAATCAATTCCAGAATTGCCTGTTCCCTAGTAAGCTCTGTCATAATCTGATCCAAAAAAAAAACTCTCTCTGACATTGCACAAATTCCTTTTCTTGGGATCTATTACCTACCTGATGTTCCTAGTACCTGCATATTTAAGTCCCCCATGATTATTGAAATATTGCCTTTTTTATGTCTTTATCTTCTGATTTATTTTCTGCCTCACATCCTGATTATTGCTAAGAGGCTTCACATAACTCCAATCAGCGTCCTTTTACCTTTGTGAACTCTACCCACAGAGGTTCTATGCCTTCTGATCCTTTACCACTTCTTGCTATCGATTTAACCAATAATTTAATTAGCTTTAAACTTTAATTTGATAACGTTCTGTTTATTTACAACTCATCAGAGACTGATGCACATCACTGTATGCTGCAGGTGGACAGAAAAAGCATCAAAACTTGGACTAGTGAGTGATGGGTACAATTTATTCCACAGGAATATCACACAATAGGTTGTGGCCAAATGGTTACATTGTTAAAAATGGACCGCAAGTCAACAGAGAATACGTGAAGGTCATATGATTCTGTTCTGGATTTGATCATTGCCAACCAGATAGCGAGACAGATTGTTTTTATCTAAAAAGGATGTAAAAAAGACATTTGGAATCCAACAGGTCCTCAAATGTCTGTTCGTGCAGGTTTCCCTGCAGCATCTTCCATTCACAAAACCTCTGCCACTTAGGAAGACAAGGGCTATAGACTCTTGGAAACAGCATCAGCTGCAAGTTCCTCTTAAACACTCACCATCCTGACTTGAAACTATACCCTTGCTGTTCCTGGGTCAAAATCCTGGAACTCCCTTCCTGGTGCAATGTGGATATATCCACACCACATGGATTGCTGTGGTTCAGGAATGAAACTCATCACCCCCTTTTCAAAGACTATTAGATGTGCTGACCTAGCTAGCTATAACTGCAACCCATAAATGGATAAATATTAAAAATTCAGCTAGCTTTGCTGATAACCACCCAGAGGGTGGTTAGGGAGTGGAATGCCCTGCCTGCGGCAGTTGTAGATGCGCCAAGTTTGGTGGCGTTTAAGAGGTTAGTTGGTAGGTTTATGGAAGAGAAGGGAATGGTTTAGTTTGGAGGGTCATTGCTTTTTTCATAATTGGTCGGCGCAACATCGAAGGCCGAAGGGCCTGTTCTGCGCTGTAATGTTCTATGTTCTATAAAAGTGAGATGCTGTTGAAGCTCTTCAACATACACTCATCAGGACAAATAATAGGCAAGAAAGAGGCCAAGCAGATCTCCTGATTCTTATGGAACTGGCCTATTGTTTGGTAGTGTGGAACTAGAGAATTAAAAAAAAGGGATTTGCTGTCTCAGCTTTTCAGCTTTCATTCATAGGCAGATACAGGAATGTTAAATTTCAAAGGAATTAACATTTCAGATTGCACAAATAAAGGTTGCTGATTAGAGAGTGCACCAGAAAACAATTCCCCCGTGCTTTTGTTTAGCTCAGGAAAGGTGCAATAACTAGGCATGTTTCCTTTGCCTACAAAAAACAAATTCCTGCAAATGGACACGTATAGCTTTTAGCAAGCTTGGGTGAGCTAACCAGTACGTTTTCCCATATAGCATCAGCAGTAGAGTGGAATTGGGTAGGTAGAACATCTTTTGGGGAGTCAGGGTAGAGTCAATGGGCCAAATAGCTTCCTTCTGTATTGTAAAGGTTCATTGTTCATTGCTTACTAAATGATGTTGATCAGCACTCTATACTGTGCTGCATGCACTTTAACCAGTGCCTCTCACTGCAGCAATACTTTCTATTTTGAGTAAGCCAATTCAATGTTTTATTGTAATTTTATGGATATTCACAGTGTGTTAATGCAATTAGTTCATTATCCAGCTTCTCAACATGTACAACTATTTTTGGATATTGTTGAATTGTAGCTACTAGCATCATCATATTAGAGTTTACTTCAGCAACTTGCATCATCTCACCACTCTTATCAAAATGAAAGATGATATGTGGCTGAAGTAGCAGTTTTTCCACTTGTAATGGCCAAAAACTATGAGATTACAATAAACTTAATTAACAAGCTGGAGCTGAAACAAGTAGCAAAACACTGCTGGGGAGCAGTTTCAACAAATTGGATTCCACCTAAAATCTCAGTGAAGAACAGAAAAAATAGCAGAAATCTTGAAAGATTTAAAAGCATGCTTCAAAGCCCAAGTGAATGTTACTTGTGAATGCTATGTGTGCAACATTAGGGTTCACATTGAAAAAAAGCTCAATTATTCAGTATGTGACAGCTCACAGAATCCTGTGTATTTGGGTAACTAAAAGGTAGTCTAATTAAAGATAAAAATGCCTGAGGCATAAGAGATCCTGAGTGAGTGCAAGTGTACTGGGAGAAGATAAACTTACATTTAAGACAATAATAGACTTGAAGAATTACAGAGGTTATAAAACATCAGCTAAAGCACAAGTATAGTGGAGCAGAGCAGCTGATACATTCTGCTGATAGCCATTCCAGGATGAAAAAGCAGAATGATGATGGCCAAAGAGTAGGATGCAAACAGTGCAGAGGACATCATATAAAGGAAAAGATGAATTGTCTAGTGTAAGCAAAACAGTATTTTAATTGCAAAAGGTTTAAGTGCATGGCTACAAAGATGCAAAGGAAACCTATGGAGATGCTAACTGGGACAGATATCAGCTGAAGCCTTTGACAAATCTTATTTATGATACAAAATGTTGTTTCCATCAAGGCAATTGGTTTGTGACTGTTGGAATGATGACCACAGAAAGAGAATATCAAGTGAACAAGAAGTATCAGATAGACAAGGTGCATTAGGCAACATCATGAGCTTCACAGACCTAATGAAGTGGTTCATCATTGTGATCTGAAAATGAAGTCGCTGGAGGTCATATGATGGCATAAAGAGGACAAGTTAGTACAAATGCCCAATGCAATGGCAAGAATGAAGATCAGGAATTCCAAATCAGAAAAGGTACGCAAAAGCCATTTACCTCAGCTACAGCAAGTCTAAAGCTTGGTATAGTAACTCTTCACATACCAGAGGACATTTACCACATCACAGCGCGGTAAACCTTTAATCACTGAACAGATCCTAGATGATTAGAAAGATGAATTTACAGATTATGTCTGTCTTGAGAATATCATCTCAAAAGTAGATGAGAGCATAAAATCAATTCAATATCTACCAAGAAGAGTTCCAGCTGTCCTTCGGTCAAGCCTAATAAACAAGATCTGGAATAGAAAGGAGTCATCAGAAAGTGATAACTCTTATGAACACGATTAGCAGCATGGTAGCAGTGAAAGCTGAGAGCATGCATAGACCCAAAAGATCTAACCAAACCACCAAAGAGAATTCATGCCCCATGCCAGCAATCAAGGAAATTTTCCAGAACTTCCTAAAGCAAAGAGCTTTACTATCATAGGTGTGAGGATGGTTACTACCAAATGAAGCTAGATGAAGAAAGCAGCTTTTTATTTACATTCTAGATGCACTTGAGGAGATACAGATTGCTGTGCATATCATGTGACATTTCTGTATCTTCAGAAAAGTAACAATGCAGACAGCAAGAGATATTCAGTGATCCTCCTGAACTGGTAGTAATAGTGGATGGCCTATATATCTGGAGATACAATGAAAGTAGCCATTGCTGGCCACAATTAGAATCTAGTTCGACTGCTCACCAGATGAACCTGAAGCTAAACAAGAAAATATTGCAACTGAAAATGCATGATGTGAAGTACCTACATCATATAATGACAGCAAAACGTCTTCCCCTGAATCCTGACATGGTGAGAGTTGTGGCCAAGATGCAAAAACCAACAGATATGATAGCAGTGCAGCAAATTGTTTGTTTTGTAAACTACCTAGCAATATTTTTATCTAAATTGTCATTGGAGAGTAAACCATTACACAAGCTCGCTGCCAAGGATGTACAGTAGTGTTGGGGACAGAACAAGAAACAATGTTCTCTAAAATTAAACAACTAGTGATGACAATTCCAGTGCTAAAGTGCTTTGATGTCAATGATGACAACCACATTGCAGCATATTGCCAGCAAGTCAGGTCTAAGGATGAGCAGCATGTTAATGCAAACTGAACAAAGCTATGCTTAGATCAAGAAAGAGTGCTTGGCTATTGCTTTTGCTTGTTCACATTTTCATCAGTTCTTGCTTGGGATATACAAAGTCACAGTGGTGTCTGACCTCAAGCCACTGCTCCAAAGAACATCACTTTACAGAGATAACATCCGGACAGACATACAAGCAAGCAAAAGAGATGTACATCACTAACATGCTGTTGAGAGTAGCATTCCCAATGAAAAATGTTAAGGAGGCTACAACAGAATGTGAAATCTTCAGCATACGACAGTAGCCTTACATGCTCTGGAAGTCATCAACACAACAGAGATAGTGAATTTGACAGACAAGTGCCTTGCTTAAATTAAGCAAACTACCCAACAAGATACAACTCTTTAAGTGTTATAAGAAGTACTGATAAAAAGATGGCCACAGGCATGAAGGACACATTTGTGGTCACAGGAAAATATTTGGCATACCAAGGTGAATGGACAACCAAAGATGGCAGTTTGTACAAAGGAAATAAGGTTATGGAGAGATGCCTAAGCACATCCATACAAGCTATGGAGGAATTGAATCAAGTCTGTAGGAGGAAAAAGAAATGCTCTACTGACCATGAACAGTGGCATTAAGGACTTCATCAGCCTGCAATGAACATCAAACTAAACAAGCTGGACAGCCATGGGATTGTGTATTCGGTGCAGACTCGATGGGCCAAAGATCCTCTTTCTGCACTGTAGGTTTCTATGATCTATGGTGAAGAAGAGGAACTATTCCATCACTGCTTGCAGCCAATCAGGAAGATGTAATTTCATCAGCTGCACAAAACATAGAACAGTCATCACTTCCAGACATCCATCAGGCCTGTCTGAGAAATGGAACAATAACAGCAGTTATCACAGCAGCACCAACTGCCATGGGAACAACGCTCCTCCTGGAGAAGGGACAACATCCAGATGAAAAGCCTCTGATGATAATGCCCATATGCACCATTAAAGAAAGCTACATGATTTAATGACTCTGGGTGCAACACATATGCAGAGATTTTCTAAATGGATGTGGGATTTATTTCATTTGGAACAGGGTTCAATCCTCTCAATGTTTGATTAATTTATAAACAATTTCCCACTTTTCAATCTTAAAAGTACTTTTTTTGATGACTGCTGAAAAAGTTTCTCCTTATTTATTCTATCACACTTTATGATATTGAATACCTCTGTCAAATTTTGTTTTAGCCTTCCCCACTCAAAGGAGAACAACACCATTTGTTCAGGTCTTTCATGCAATGAAGTCCCTCATATCTAGAACAATTCTCATACTATTCATTTCACTGTACCTAAGGCCTTGGCATCATTCCCAAAATGTAGGCCCAGAGTTGGATAAAATATTCTAGCTGGAAAATTAACAGTGTTTTGAGAAGGTAACTTGTTTCTGGCATCTCTATTTATGAAATTCTAAAGATCCAATTTCCTTATTAACAGAATACATGTTCTTCCACCTTGTTTTTCATACTCCAAATCTCTCTATTCTTGCTCATCCATTAATATTGAACCATTTTGTTTATGTTGATTCTCTTCGTTCATTCTAACAAAATGCATCACTTCACACTTCTCAGTGTCACATTGCACCTACAATGCTTCTGTCTATGCCCTCCTGTATTATTTACCATCCTTTTTATCCAAAATGGTTACAGTACAGGAGGCCATTATTTCACCTATCATGTCCATACTGACTCTCTCCAAGAGCAATTGACTGAGTATCACTCCCCAAACTTTGCCCCACAGCCCTGTAAAATGTTTTCCTTTTAGATAATGTCCCACTTCATAATTTAATGTCATAAATGATTCTGCGTCCATTACATTCTCAGGTAGCACATTCCATCTCCTAATCAATCACAGCGTAAAAAAAAATTTCCTCACCTCTGCATTACTTGTTTTGCCAATTGGCTTAGGTTTGTGATCTTTGATTCACAACCTTTCATCAATGTGATTGCTCGCCATAAGTCCAAAGAAAATGTCATCAATGTATCTAGTGTATAGCATCTGTTAAAGTTCCTATGTAGTGAAAAGTTCTTGTTCGAACCTGTGCATGAAGATGTTGGCATATTGAGATGCAAATTTGGTTCCCATGGCTGTTCCGTGTGCCTAGATGAAGAATTGGTTGTTGAAGATGAAGACATTGTGATCCAGGATGAAGCAGATGAATTGTAGAATTGCATTTGGAGATAGGCAGTTGTTAGCGCTGAGTACTGAGACAGTTGCAGGAATGCCATCATCATGAGGGATGCTGGTGTGGAGTGCCGAGATATTCATTGTGACAAAGAATGCTCCTGGTTCAACTGCTCCATGTACTTAACGCCTGACAATTGCCAATCTCCAGATGCAATTCTACAACTCACTCGCTTCACCCTGGATCACATGTCTTCAACAACCAGTTCTTCATCCAGACACACGGAACAGCCATAGGGAACAAATTTGCACCTCAATATGCTAACATGTAGAATTTCAAACTCTTCACCACACAGGACTTTCAACTGATGCCATACACTAGGTACACCAATGACATTTTCTTTCTTTGGATTCATGGCGAACAATCACTGAAACAACTGTGTGATGACATCAACATGTTCTATCTCACCATCAGATTCACCATGGACTACACTCTTGAATCGATTGCATTCTTGGGCATATACATCTCCATCAAGGATGGTCACCTCAGTACTTCACTGTACTGCAAATCCATGGATAACCTCACAATGCTCCACTTTTCCAGCTTTCACCCTAAACATGTTAAAGAAGATATCCCTTACAGACAAGCCCTCCATATACATAGGATCTGCTCAGATCAGGAAGAATGAAACAGAGACCTCCAGATGCTGATAGATGCCCTCATAAAAACAGTATATGGCATCCGACTCAATCAACAGTTCTGATGTGTGCCAACATGGGACACAGTGGACAGAGTACCCTTCGTTGTCTTGTACTTCCCTGGTGCAGAGAACTTACAACATCTTCTCCAAAGCCATCAACATGTCATCGATGAAGATGAACATCTTGCCAAAGCCATCCCCACACCCCCACTTCTTGCCTTCAAACAACTGCACAACCTCAAAAAGATCATTGTCCATAGCAAACCACTCAGGAGAATAGTGACCACAACACCACACATCCTGCCACAGCAGTCTCTGCAAGACATGCCGCATCATTGACTCAGATGCCATCATCTCACATGAGAATACCATGCACCAGGTACACAGTACATATTCTTGTGACTTGGCCACCATTGTCTACCTGATATTCTGCAGGCAAGGAGGCATGGCACATTGGAGAGACTCAAGACAATGCATGAATGAAGAGCCCTCGACAATCACTAGACAGGAGTGTTCTCTTCCTGTTGGGAGAACTTCAGCAGTCACAGGCATTTAGCCTATTTAGATCACCAACAACCTGTCCTGATCCCCCCATGCTGACACTATAGTTCAGAAAGTCCACCAGCCTCTACTTTCTCAGAAGACTAAGGAAATTTGGCATGTCAGCTATGACTCTCTTTTACAGATACACCATAGAAAGCATTCTTTCTAGTTCTATCTCAGCTTGGTATGGCTCCTGCTCTGCCCAAGACCACAAGCAACTACAAAAGTTCATGAATGTAGCCCAATCCATCATGCAAACTAGCCTCCCATCCATTGACTCTGTCTACACTTCCCACTGCCACAGCAAAACAGCCAGCATAATTAAGGACTCCACATATTCTCTCTTCCACCTTCTTCATTTGGGAAAAAGATACAGAAGTCTGAGGTCACATAATAACCGACTCAAGAACAGCTTCTTTCCTGCTGCTATCAGATTTTTGAGTGGACCTACCTTGCATTAAGTTGATCTTTCTCTATACCCTAGTTATGACTGTGACACTACATTTTGCACTCTCTTGTTTCTACTTTATGATTGGTATGTTTTGTCTGTAGAGTATTCAAGAAACAATACTATATGTTAATACATGTGACAATAATAAATCAAATCATCAACCTATCTCTATCCTTTTGAAGTTCTCATAGTTCAACGTACTTCCATTTGATACTCATCTCCATTACCCAAGACCTCCCAAGAAGGACAAAACAAAATATTAGAACAGTTAGATACACTGGGATTAGTTACAGTGACAAGTCTGGGCAGACAGAGAGAGAATAGTATACAGTCCAATTACGAACAGGTTACAACTCACCTTCAGCTTTGAATCCTTCATCAATAAGCTGAGAATTAAACTGTTTAAAAAAGTCATCAGAGGCAGTAGTTGACTCAGAATGAAGTCTTAACCCAAAGATACTCTCATGTCAATCCCAAATCTTGAAATGGTGTTTGTACACTAAAGTATAGGTCATTAATATATTTCTGCAAGTGCAGGGGTCCGGATACAGATCCTGGGGGAATTCAAATACAATGGTCCTCCAGTCTGAATAACGAGCATTTATCATTACTTGCTGTTTCCTGTCATTCAAGCAATTTCAAATCCATGTTGCTGTTGTCTCTTTTGTTTCATGAACTCTAACTTTGCTCTCAAATTTGCTATGTGACACTTTATCAAATGTACACTACATTGTCAGTAAGGGCAAAGCCATTATTCTTTGTTACTGCATCAAAAAGACTCAAGCAAGTTAGTAGCCCACACTAGTACCAATGACAGAAGACAGCACAATGTTGACCTGTATATAGGGAGCTAAGGAGAATATCAGCTAGTAGCATCTCAAAAATAGTAATTTTCAGATTCCTCCCGATACCATGACCAAGGGAGCTTAGAAATCAAAGGATAGGACAGATCAATGATGGCTGGAAAGATAGTGCAAAATAGAGAGCTTTAGATGAGAATGTTGGGACCAATTCTGAGGAAGATAAGACTTGTACAGATTGGACAGGGTATGGCTATGATTTGCTGGTGCTACTGAGGAGGATTTAAAATGGCAGGTACATTGGACTTGGCAGCCTGCATCCTGGGGTATTATGAGGAAAAGCTGAGCAGTTCAAGCCGTTAGAGGAATGAGAGATGATCTTATGGAAACATCAGGGGAAATTGACAGAGTGGATGCAAAATGGGCATTTCCCTTGTGGAGCAACTCTGTGGCCTAGAACTTAGCTCTTCCCTCTGTGACTGGATCCTGAACTTCATAACTCACAGACCACAATCAGTAAGGAGAGGCAACAACATCTCCTTCACAATCATTCTCAACACCAGTGCCTCACAAAACTGTATTCTCAGCCTCCTACTATACTTGTATACACCTATGACTGTATGGCCAAATTCCCCTCCAGTTCAATTTGCAAGTTTGCTGATGATACTACCGTAGCGGGTCGGATCTCAAACAATGACGAGACAGAGTACAGGACTGAGATAGAGAATCTAGTGAACTGGTGCGGCAAGAATAATCTCTCCCTCAATGTCAACAAAACGAAGGCAATTGTCATTGATTTCAGGAAGTGTAGAGCAGAACACAAGCTTTTGTAGCATTGCCCCTTCATCAGGTGAGTTACTTGATGAAGGGGCAAGACTCTGAAAGTTCATGCTACCAAATAAACCTGTTGGATGTTAACCTGGAGTTGTGAGACTACTTACTGTGCCTATTTCAGTCCAATGCCAGCAACTCCACATCATGACTGTGACATTACATTCTGCATTCTCTCCTTTCCTTCTCTATGAACAGAATGCTTTGTATAATAAACAAGAAACAATACTTCTCACTGTATACCAATACATGTGACAATAATAAATCAAACCAAAATCAAGGGATTTGTGACGTACAGAGAAAAGTGGAGATGAGGCTACATCATTTGTTGAATGACAGAACAGGCTCAATGGGCTGAATAATATACAACTCTTCCCATTTCTTATGATCTAATTCAATCTGGTCCTCTTGGAGAGGACAACCATATACCGAGTACTGGGAGATAGGTAGCACTAGAGTAGGAAATACTAAGGTATCAGGTAGAGTCAAAGTACGAGGGAAAGTTGTAAGGCCGCATTCAAGTTAATATTCATATATGTGTCATTAAAAAAAGGTCAGAGAGCTGCAGGCTACAGAGCCACATGGAAACATAAATTTGTGGTGAAATCAGAAACTTGACTCAAATAAGAGAACACAGTATTAAATATTCCTGAATAGAAGCTGTTCAAGAAGGATGGGAAAGGAATGAAAGGGGTGGAAGTATTAATGGAAAACATTGCTGTAGAGAAAGAATGCCCAGAAGGGCCAAGAATCAAATCTATTGAGCTAGAGCTACAATATAAAAGATGTACAGTTACATTGCTTGGTGTAGTTCAGCAACTAGTAGGAAAGATATAGAGGAACAAAATTTAAAAGGAAAAGTACAGGGAAGTATAAAAAATACATAAAAATTATAATGAGGTTTTAACTCAATTGCAAAAGCAAATAAGAAAAGCAAAGAGAGAGCTTGAGAGGAAACTGGCAGCTAAGCAGTTTCTCTCTTCTATAGACATATAAATGGTAAATGGATGGTAAGAGAAGTGAGGCTGATTAGGAACCAATGGTGGTTCTCTCTAGTATCACTTTCTGATTGGCTTAGATCATAAGAAATGGAGCAGTAGTATGTTATTCAGCCCATCGAGTCTGTTCTGTCATTCAACAAAAGTAGGGGGTGTGACTGTCATATTAAATGAATACTTTGCATCTGTCTTTACCGAGGAAGAAGGTGCTGTATAGGTCTAGGTGAAAGAGAAGGTAATTCAGACTCGATGGGCTTTAACTAGTCCAGGTTGAATTATGCCAAGGAGCTGTTAGACACTTATATTTGATAAGACACCAGAATCTTGAGATGCATACAAGAATACTGAAGTAAGAGTAGAAATTGTGATGGCACTAGGTATAATTTTCCATTCCTGGATGGAGTCAGAGATGGCAAATTACAAATGTTACATCCTGGTTCTGAAAAGGATGTGAAAGTCAACAACCAAGACCAAGGGAAACAATGACCTGTGACAAAACTAATAGTCACTTGGCCAAATACAGGTTGATTGAGAAAAAAGAGCATGGATTTATTAATACATTTCTTGTCAGTTGCAAACTTTGAATAAATTCCAGGCCATTAATACCTTAGTATTAAATCTCCTTTATATGAAAAAAAAACACCTAGCATTGATGGACTCCACTACATACTTTCTTCCAGTTTGAAAAGCTAACCATTCAACATTTCTCTTGACTTTCTCTCCTCACTTTAGAAAGACCGAGGAAATGGAAAAGATACAAGAAGGGATTTGAGGAGATAATGTTTGGGAAGACTAATTTTAATTGACTACAGCTTTGTTTTAAATGACTTTTACTATTAGAACAGGAAAAGCTAAAGACTATGAACAATTATAAGAGGTTTTAGAGTTAATTTGAAAGACTTGACTGCAAATAGTTATTAATATTGGAGCACATTTCCAGAATTGAGAGTGGAAACAGTACTCATAAAAGATACTCAACATAGAACATAGAACATTACAGCACAGAACAGGCCCTTCGGCCTTCGATGTTGCGCCGACCAATATAAAAAGCAATGCCCCTCCAAACTAAACCATTCCCTTCTCTTCCATATACTTATCAACTAACCTCTTAAACGCCACCAAACTTGGCGCATCTACAACTGCTGCAGGCAGGGCATTCCACTCCCGAACCACCCTTTGGGTAAAGAACCTGCCTCTGATATCCGTCCTATAACTATCACCCCTTAATTTAAAGCTG
The DNA here is from genome assembly GCA_024679065.1 of Sphyrna mokarran. Taxonomy (NCBI): domain Eukaryota; kingdom Metazoa; phylum Chordata; class Chondrichthyes; order Carcharhiniformes; family Carcharhinidae; genus Sphyrna; species Sphyrna mokarran. The sequence goes on along the minus strand of JAGIQG010000003.1, from coordinate 8,140,109 downwards.
TGTCCCCTCGTGCTAGCAAGGATCCACATGGAGTGGATCAATATTCGAGGGAAACAATGTAATGAGTACAATCAAACTAAATAGCATTTTTAGAGAGTCCATTGAGCCGAATCACCTCCTTTTGTGATGCAAGATACAAAATTTGATTCTATGGATTCAGTTGAACAGTTTTGTTAATTTCACCAGAGATGTTCACTCCTTTTTTAAAATTCCGAGTCAAGGATGCCAGTAGAACAAATTTTTACTTTCCAAACTTTTATCAGTTTACTTTGCTTTTCATATTTGCTTTGGTTCTGTATAGATTTTTTAGTGTGGTATGTTACCAATGACTGAGTGAATTAGTGTATGAATAACAATGCTGCCAACATTGATAGCGAGTTGATATCTTTAAGGTCACAGATTACAATGATTGTGTGTGTTGGGGGGCATGTCACTTAAAGTGAACAGGTCAAATGACCCAGGACTCAGGACTTGCCCTGGGTGCTGACTGTACTAGGATTGAGATGTGTTAACAAATTGTTCCAGTTAGTTTATTGCCACTAATCACGTGGTTGATTATTAGTCTCAACAGCAGAACACACATACAACAACTGGCAATGGGGTGGAGTCACAGCCTGTGGACTGCAATTCACCGCTGATTTGAGAGAGAGGGGGAGAAAGATTGACATCATCATCCTGGACTCTGAGAATGGCAGGAATCGCTGGGATTAAACCCCAGAGAAGAGGCCTAGGCATTGAGAGGAATGGTCGCGAGGGGACTCGGACTGCATTCGACCCCACAGAGGTACTTGCTGAGAAGACTAAAGGTCGTGGTTTCAAGGCAACTCAGGCTATATTTGGAGGCCAGGTATCAGAGATGGATCTCTCCAGCAGGAGCACCAAGACTGTTGGGAGGGAAGCGCTAGTGAGAAGACTCAGATGGCAACTGTTGAGAAGAGAAGGGGACCTCCATTGGCAAAGGAGTGGTAGCAGGAAGTGCACGAACAGAGATAAAAGTGCATGAAAGCAGCTACAGGATGCATAGGTGGGGAATTATTCCCCCCAAAGAAACCAGGAAATTGTGAGCCAGTACAAAAGAGAAGGTTGAGAACAGCACAGAAGTTAAAGAGAGCACATTAAGCTGTAAAGGCAGCACCAGTTCAGGCAAAAGCAAGACAAGACCAAGGGAAATCCAGATTAAACTGCAATTATTTCAATGCAAGAAGCCTGACGGAAAAGACAGATGAACTCAAAGCATAGAGGGGTATATGGGACTGAATTAGCAATTACTGAAATATGGCTAAGGGAGGGATAGGATAGCTCAATGTTCCAGGATACAGATGCTATAAGAAAGGTAGAACAAGAACTAAAGGAGGAGGAGTTGCACTTTTGATTAGAGAAAACATCACGGCAATACTGAGAAGGAATATATCTGAGGGTTCCTATATAGAGCAAGTGGTGCCACAGAGGGGATCTGTGATGATAAAAGTACAACTGATGGACCAGTCCACAGTGTTACCATTTTATGTGGTCACAGGTGACTATCTTACTCCTTTTTATCACTCTTAGCTGCAGAAATTATTAAACTGGAGCATGGTAAATAGGCTGGCAAATTCAAAGACAAGGAGAGTTATAAGGATGTAGTCCAAGAGACTCTGGATAGGATGAAAAGGGTTGAGATAAAGTTTCAACTTAAGTCAGAGGCTCATTCAAGAAGCCTGCAAGCACATCCAGTGCCACACGTGATTAGGCACAAGGGGAGGCTGAGTTAGAATATCTATTGAGCATAAGGGCACTGGAAGCAGTCTCGATTAGTCAATATGCCACCCCAGCTGTGCCAGTTTTGAAAACTGGCAGCACAGTGAGCATCTGAGGGGACTAAGGTAACCAGAAACCCAGGACTGTGTGTAGACCACTATCCATTTCCTCTGATCAAGGACATATTTAGTGGATTGTTAGGCAGGAAGAAATTTTCAAAAATGGACTTACCCCAACCTATTTTCAAATGGGAATTGCAGAAGAGTCCCAATGACCTCTGATGATCATAACTCATCAGGACTTTTCCATTATAACTGAAGCCAAATGCCATTCTGTGATGGCCACATAGCGGTGGCCAACTTTAATGTCAAACATTCAAGTCTTAAGAGATTGCCTCCATCTTGAGCGTCTGCCATTTTTCCAGTTCTGACATTCAGAGTCAGAACTGTATTTGGTCCATAATTGGATAGGCCTCTGGCAGAGACCACTTGTCTCTTCCAAATCTCTCTCTGGCTCCCATCATTGACATTTGTGGGTTAGAACATAAGAAATATGGCCTACTCCTGCTCCTTCGAGCCTGCCCCGCCATTCAATAAGATCATGGCCAATCTGAAGTGGATCAGTTCCACTTTCCTACCTGCTCCCCATAACCTTTAATTCCCTTATCTATCAGAAATCTATCTACCCGTGATTTAAATATATCCAATGAGGTAACCTCCACCACTTCAACGGGCAGAGAATTCCAGAGATTCACTACCCTTTGAGTGAAGAAGTTCCTCCTCAACTCTATTCTAAACTGCACCCCCCCCCCCAAATTTAATTTGAGGCTGTGCCCTCTAGTTCTGGTTTCCTTTCTAAGCGGTATGAATCTCTACCTCTACCCTATTTCACCCATTCATTACCTTGTAAATTGTATAAGATTATCTTGTAAGTCTCCAGTATCAGCCTGGTGGACCTACTCTGTACTCCCTCTGAGGCCAATATATCCTTTTGCAAATAAGAGAATCAAAACTGTACACAGTACTCTAGTTGCACACTCACCAGTGCCTTACACAGTTGTAGCAAGACCTCCTTGCTTTTATATTCTATCCCCCTCGCAATAAAGGCCAACATTCCATTTGCCTTCTTAATCACCTGCTGCACCTGCAGACTGAATTTTTGCAATTCATGCACAAGACTCCCAGGTCCCTCTGCACAGTAGCATGCTGTAACTTTTCACCATTTTAATAATATTCCCTCCTACGTTATTTTTTCCAAAGTGGATAACTTCACATTTGCTAATGTTATACTCCATCTGCCAGGTCCTCGCCCACTCACTCAGCCCCAGCAGATCTCTCTGTGGACTTTCTGCATCCTCTTTGTGATTCGCTTTTCCACTCATCTTCATGTCATCAGCAACTTTTGTGACCCTACACTCGGCCCCCTCCTCCAGGTCGTTTATGTAAATGGTAAACAGTTGAGGCCCCAGCACTAATGCCACTAGTCACCAATGCCAAACCAGAAAAGCATTTACTTATTCCAACTTTCTGCCTCCTGTTAGATAACCAATCCACAATCCATGCCAACACTTTACTCCCAACTCCATGTACCCTAACCTTCCACAGCAACCTTTTGTGAGGCACCTTATCAAACACTTTCTGGAAATCTAAAAACACATCCACTAGTTCCCCTCTGTCTACCACACTAGTCACATCTTCATAAAAATCCAGTAAATTCATTAAACACGACTTCCCCTTCACGGGTCCGTGCTGCGTCTGTTTGGTCGAACCATTCTTTTCTAGGTGTCCTGCTATTTCTTATTTAATAATGGATTCTAACATTTTTCCAACTACAGACGTTAAGCTAACCAGTTTGTAATTACCCATCTTTTATCTGCTACCTTTTTTAAACAGCAGTGTAACAGTAGCTGTTTTCTAATCTGCCAGCACTTACCCAGAGGCCAACGAATTTTGATAAATAATTACTAATGCATCTGCTATTACTTCTGCCATTTCTTTCAGAACCTTGGGATGCATTCCATCCAGTCTCGAGGACTTGTCTACCTTCCGTCCCATCAGTCTACCAAACACTCTCTCTCTAGTAATTGTATTAACGACTTCATCTCCTACCACCCCTCTATCTTTAATATTCGATAAACTATTTGTGTCCTCCTCCGTGAAGACTGACACAAAAAACTTATTTAAAGTTGCAGCCATTTCCTTCTTTTCCACCATTAAATCCCCTCTCTCATCCTCCAAGGGTCCAGCATTCACTCTAGCCAGTCTCAAGAAGAGACTGTAATTCCTCACATTCATTTGATCCTAATGGCAAGATTAGGTCCTGGAAACAAATATTGAGTTTTTGGACTCCAAACTGGGGGCTGCATCTCAGGATAAGAGAATGGATATTTATGGCTGGAAGAGAAACTTCTTCCCTCAGTGGATCCCTCAGAGAATTTTTGAAATTCCCAACTCAAGCTGTAGATGATAAGTTAATGTTCAAAATTGGGATTAGTGGATTCTTGCACACCAGTGAGATCAAGAAATGATGGAAATAGAGTGACGTTCAGCATTGAATTGCATAGCAGCCTAAACTGCCTTACAGCCTTCTGATGTTTTGTTTCCTCCTGTCTCCAACACTCAAGGATCTCTGCTAATTCTAGCCTCTTGCATATCACCAATTTTCACCACTCGACCATTAGCAGCCACATAATCAATTGCCTAAAATCAAAAATCTGAATTCCATCCCCAAATATCTATGCCGCTCTATCCACCTATTAAGAAATTCCTTAAAACCTCTTCAACTAAGCTTTTGGCTGCCTGTCTTAATATCTCCTAGATAGATTGGTATTAAAACGTTGATGCCTAATGTTCATGATGTACCAAGGGACACTTCATATTACAGATGTGTAATTGCATTTTCAAAGGTACATTAAAGAGCATAAAAGCTGTAACAATAGTTCAGCAGCCACATGACTGCAGATTGCTCCTTACATGTCTCCTGCCTCTCTCAATGCCCAAATAAATCCCATTCACTGGCTCCCCCTCATTAACTCTACTAGATACCATCCTTGAAGAATTCATTAGATTTGTCAAATATGACTCCCTTCCCTAACTGCATGCTGACTCTGTCAGAACCTGCCACTGTTTTCCAAGTACTTTGCCATTAAATTCTTTATAATGGGCTCTAGCTTTTCCCACTACCAATGTCGAGCTAACTGGTCTATAATCCCGTTTTCTCGCTACCTCCTTTTTTTTTTAAATATAGCGAGGTTAGCTATCCTCCAATCTGTAGGAAATGTCCCTGAGTCTATAGAATCTTGGAAGATGATCACCAATGCATCCAATATTTCTAGGGTCACTTCCTTAAGTACTCTGGGACGTAAATTATCTGTCAGGCCTTGGGGGTTTATCACCGTTCAATCCCAATTTCCCCAACACCATTCCCCTACTAATTTTCGTTTTCTTCAGTATCTCCGTGTTCCCCAACATTTCTAATACGTTGTGTCCTCCTTTGTGAAGACATAGTTCAAAGTTCATACTTAGTTGGTCAGCCTTTTTTTGTTCTCCATTATCAATTCCCAGTTCTAACTGTAAGTAAGGAACCTAAATTTGTCTGCACCAATCTCTTTTACCTTCACATACCAAAGAAGCTTTTACAATCAGTTTTTGTGCTCCCCACTAGCTTACTGTCACATTCTTTTCCCCTTCTTAACCAATCCCTTTGCTCTCTGTAGCTGAATTCTAAGCCATTCCCAATCCTCAGGTTTTCTGAGGTCTTTTGGCCAATTTGGCCTCTTGGATTTAACAATATCTTGAATTTCCCTTGTAAGCCACAATTTGGTCACTTTTCCAGTTTTGTTTTTATGCCAGACAGGAATGAACAATTATCGCAGTCCATCTGTATGCTCTTTGAATGTTTATCGTTGCCTTGCAATAAGAATCATCACAACCAACTCGCACCTCACACTATTATAGTTTTCCTTATGTAGATACAGGACCAGTTTCCATCTTGAAGACTTCTGACATATTATAGTCATTCACACAAAAGAGCCTCACACAACTAGACTGCCAATTATTCCTTTCTCATAACACAATATCCAGTCTAGAATCGATTATTTTCTAGTTGATTCCTCAAAATATTGGTGTCAAAAACCATCCCAAAATATATTCTAGAAATTTCCCATCTACAGTATTATGACTAAATTTAATTTGGCCAATCTATATGCGGATTAAAGTCGCTCATAATTACAGATTTATTGTTTATCATGTATCTCTAACTTCTTGTTTAATGCCATTTCTAATATCACCATTACAATTTGTGGCAATATTTAAAATTAACCATGATCCAAAGACTGCACATTCCTACCAACTAGAACACGTTAAACGTTCAAATGCAAAAAAACTTGTCCTAACATCACTGAGCAGAAATACGCAGCATACACATTATTTTCAATGTCACTATTGACTCGAGTATACAAAAACACACATCCACATATGAATATATTTGGATATGGACAATAAAGGTGACATCTAAAAATCTGAGACAGATGGCTATATTGATTTTATGTGAGGTAACAATAAATTACTTCTGTCAAAAAAGATACAATTACTAATGAAAACTATAATTTTACTCTTTCCATATTTAGTACAACTCTAAATAATTGAGAAGGAGGACAAACTATTGCAATCCCTTATTCCATGCTGCGTTCATCTTGAAGTAAAAACTTTGGATGAACAGTCTTCCCAAATTCCTCCACAGTGTTCCTGGTTTGGTACATAGGAAACAGGAGCACCAGTAGCCATTCAGCTTATTACGTTTTCTCTCCCATTCAGCCACATCATGGTTGATTTTCCATTTCAATGCTACTTTTTTGCACCATCTTCAGAAACCTTTATCTAGAAATCTATGGATCTCTGTTTCGAATATAAATCCATAGCCCTCTGGGGAAGAATTCCAAAGATTTCCATCACTTTCTGTGAAAGAATTCTTTCTCATTTCAATCCTAAAAGGCCTACTCATTATTCTGAGATTGTCTCATGATTCTAGAATACACCCTCTCAAGCTAGAGGAAACATCCTCCCTTCATCAACTTTCTCAAGTATATCCTTCCATAAGGCCAAAACCGTGTTCAATGCTCCAGGTGCTGTCTCACCAATGCTCTATACAAATGCCTAACTGCTCATTGCACCTGCATTTCAGTTTCCAGTGGTGCATGAACTATCTACTATTTTAGTACAAAACACAGAAACTGACTACTGTAGTTATTCAGCAACTTTTAATCATTGTGCTTCAGACTGACTGTTCATGCAGTTTTGTCTGAAATTGTTTTGGTTTCAGATTTTTTTTTATCATGGTTTAAATATGGAATCTTACAAAGTTGAACAATGTACAAAAAAATGTAAACTATCAGTTCCATGCTCAGCTTCAATCATCACCATTTTGGTTCAGTATGCTGCTTATACAAGATTCTGGAAAATAAATACAACAGACATTTTACATTACAATAACCAGGTACTGTACATCTGTAAATATTTTATGTTTACCACTCTGCAATTATGTTGACAAGACAATAGAAAATCTGCATCATTTTCATGAGGTAAATACTGGGAAAACGTCCATATAATAATGCGTTGCAGGCAATCACAGGATTACTTCAACAGGAAGCCTCTTTGGGTTAAGGTGTTGGTAACACACACCTTCCATTACTATGCGATAATAGCAAAGAGTGGTCAACATGAATCAAGAAAGTTCGTTGGTTTGTTTTTTTGCAACCCTTTGAGTACCAAATACCTTTTTTTCAGCTTCCCAGGTACACATAATCAAAATCTACTTCTATACAATCTGATATAAGGAAGTACCTGATAAAAGCAAAGAATTACCCAGTTCCAAATCTGTTCCTGACTTTGCCTGTATTGAGATAACCATTCCTGTTATATACAAGTTCAGACATAAGTAACATTGTGAATATTGCATATAACAATTTTACTGTACACATCATCTGTTATAGTATCTGTAGAAATTGTGTAAATTTCAAAAGTGGATTATAAAATACAATCACTGGAATCTAAACATAGAATTGCTCTTTATTTCACAGTACTGTATTTTCTGAACTGTCAATACTTTTTTTGTTGCAGGAACATCACTGCAGCTTTCAAAGGTTTAACTGGGTGAGTGGTAACACCTTTTTCAGTTAAGAAGTGCATAAATGGAAGCATCATCTTATTGTGTCAATACGGCATCATGCTTGGATTCATCTTTGTTCATAATGTGTGTGCCTGCTGTCCCTAGCTGCGTGGTTCAAATCCAGTGGTCCATGGATAACATATACTGGAATGTCACTGGCCAAACACTGCAGATGCATTATCTGACCCTTCTCACACCCGTCCTCTCCCCCAGCATTTTAAATGTTTAAAGGTAGGATGCAAACAAATTTTAGATCTCTACTACTAAGTTTGATGTCAAAAATTCTTAAGGGAAAGTATATTCATTCTTACTTTCCATACAGCATTGTTACTTACACTTCAATTTGCAGCTATGGCAAAATAATTAATGAGATTGGATCATCACCAGTCAGGTTCAGATAAATTCAGGCACTCTGAATTTACAATAATCATTTAAAAGCAAATTCTAAAATGATTTAAAATTTCACTCCGAGCACGCCAGTGTGGTTTATAAAACATGTGGAGCTATCATGCATTCTAATTCTTACAACTTTATGTGCAAGCAAAGGTTCTAAATCTGGGTTATGTTGCTTTGAATTAGAAGCTCCAAGTTAATTTTTTTCTTAAATTATGTGCCTTTTTTCCTGTTGTTAAATTCACAATTTCTATACATTTAAAGCTTTCCACTATCACTTCTTATTAATGTCAATTTTGTCGTACATCTTGCTATCCTGCAGTGAGCTGAGGTTTCCTGGAATAAGCTTATAGCTTATACTAAGCACATACATATTGAAATCAAGAACTCTCTTCAAATCTATGGGAAAATATCTCTTACTATCCCTCAGACTTGGTTACCTATTTATCATAGTATTTTTTACTACTTAGCAACATTAAAATTCAGATTGAATGCAAATATCCAGCGACTTTCCAAATTGAATAACACTGAGGGATCAAAAGAAAGAAACAAACATGATACAAAATAATGGAGCACTGATAGCTAACACTAAATACCAAAAGCTATCACAAAGATATATTTCTGAAGTAATAGAATAACTAATGTAATAAACAATGAAATTCCTCCAATGTTAGAGACTTGAAAATGAGCACAGAAATAATCTCCTAGTTTCAACATCCTATGTCTAACTTTACACCTAGGACTGGGTATATATTTTATCTTGTTTCAGAATTACGTCTGGAGTTAGAGTGCACTCAGTGTGAATTCAAACTTTTGCCTCACTTTGCTATTTCTGATAGTTCCCAAATAACTCTTTTCTTTCCCGCAAATGTTCACCCAAAAATAAATCAATGCAAAAATGGTAATATAATTTGCTTTTTAGTCAGCTGTTGACAGCTACATCAATAATAGCCACAGCTGGAAACAGATGTGTGGATTTCAGTCTTGCTTTATAACTGCATATTTGGAACACAAGCTTTACCCAACTCACCACATGCAAACCAGACTATCACAGGAGTACTGCCAAGACTTATTGCCTAATAAAAACAGTGATTAGGCAATTAAACCTATCTGAAACAAGATGATTGTGAGAAAATTATCGCACTTAATAATAAAAAAGTAAACACTTCAATGAAACAAAAAATGTGGAAGTAAAAAACACAAGGCTGGTTCAATATCTTGGATCTATTTGTAAGCAATGACATTTTACCAGCTCTAACTACGATTTTGAAAGAAATTTTACCAGCCACATTTTCTATTAAATTTGAATAAACTAGACACTGTTCTTTCACAGTGCTCTCAAATTATAAGGCAAGTGCAGTGTGATTGGAAAAGTAGAAAGCAAAAGAAATCAGATTACAGATTTCAGTTGACCTAGTTGAATGTAGCATTTTAGGAGTGCTTGTTTCTGAATTGAACACTAAACACACCAACAACTTCAAGTGATGTGCTGGAGAATAGGAGATTTTTTTTTTCCCCCCGAATAGAGTGAACTATCAATTTGCCAACAAAATCAATTCTCAGACAGAATTGTTCCAGTTCACAGAAGCTTGCAGTTTCAGATTTCAGCCAAAGAGTAGCGTAGCATCACAAAGTTACACCAGACCATGGAAAAGCCAGACGATAGATTCTCACGCTTACCTCCAGTACAACTGAAATGTTCAGAACAAAACTTAAAGCTAAACAAGCTGAAGAACATACATAATTAAAGAGCAAAATATGAACAATTTCCTCTATAAGCTGCATTTCAAAGTTAGGTACTTCCAAAAATTTATTTACAGCTGAATACCTCGACAGAAGTGTCCTTTTCCAGAATAAATCTGATTGCAAAACAAAAATGAAGTATATACACATATCAAAGAAAAAAATGTTGGACAAATAATAGAAAAAGACCAAAGGGTTAACAGATAGATGAATTATCAGGACCTCATGTAGCATCAAAAGTATTCAAAATGAAAAGAGCTTTCAATGCATTTACATATAATTAAGTAAATTGTACTTAACTCTGGCCTTCCAAGCATACAATGTGATTAATGATAATGATAAACAACAGGGCAGGTTCAACCATGTCAGCAATCAGAAGATGAATCCTAAATTCATTGTCAAAATAGTGATTGTTACCATGAATATGATGCCATGTTGTTCATCCAATGAATGAATCTATGTAATCCCAAAGTTTGATACTAAATTCTCCAGTCAAACAAAGCCTCAGACTATTACCTCAAATTAAGCCGGGTAAAAAAAACATCATAAAACATCAGCATAAGTCGTTAAAAGATAAGTTAATACAGATACTAGAAGAATTTCTTAAAACAAAAAGTGATAAAATGTTTGGACTATTCTGCCAAGTCAATATCTCAGACAAGGCTTGAGGGAGGTTCAGATGCAGCTAAATGTTTACACTTCCCTGTTTCAATCAAGTTGTTTGATCTGTCTCAAATTTGAGTAAAAGCTATTGTGATTTTCTGCTCCAAAGTGCGAACATACAAAATAAAATGCCTGCTTAACCAGATCAGCTCAGCATTTGCACTCATTCAGGAAAATCATCCTCTGTTTAAACAAGTGAGAATTGTGAATGTTATAAAAATACAATTATATTTTCATTAAATTGCTGAAGTAGCAAATGCATTTACTTGGCATTTTATATATAGAGGCACACCATTTTCAACACAACCCTTTTTCTACAGGACGATATTTTCTCTGTGTTGAGTGCAGCCAAATATTGATTTCATTCTTTTTAAAAAATGTGTTTACGGTTTTGTTACATCTTGCATCCAGCATTCTTCCAATCTACTCGCAACTGATAAAACAAGTCACTGAGCAGCCAATTAGTGTTCAATTACTACATACATTCAAATAGTCAGAAATACTGAGGCTATCCATCATGGCTATTTTAAACCAGGAATCCAGAGAGGGAAAAAAAGATATTTGTTTATCATGCCTGTTGACAATCTGTCAACACAAAGCCCTCAGTATTTACAGAGGATAGATAAATTGTATAAATGGAGATTTTCTACTTTTTGAAAGAAAGCTGCTCTTGAATAAGCCATTCCATGGCATTCCATTAATGGGTTCAGCTCTTTTGGCTTTTGTAGTGAGTGAATTAATGATGATGAAACACAAATGGCTAAAACCAATCAACATTGTTTGTGCAACAAAACACTATAAAAGTTTAGAAATCATATTGTTGGTACTCCAATTTTCTCAGATCTCCTGCCATTGACTGTTTTATTGATGCTAGTGACACCGTTCAATGCCTTGCTTAATTTATGACACTTGTGTAATGACAATCAGTAAGTTATGCAATCATGAAGGTGTCACAGTGAAATTTGATTCTATCCTCTTTCACCCCTCATGATCTTATGTCGCAAGAAGAGAGAATTCACAGTAATCAGGAGTCAGAACTATGAGCGTTCTGATCTGACCCTACCCTATCCAAGAAAGAATAAATGCCAATTGTAGCACCCCTACGATGTCCCAGCAGGAGTCATGCACTCATTGCAGCCTAAGAATCAAACACCAGATACCTGGTCGACAATTACTCCCTCATTTTAACTTCAATGCCATGGACTTCTGCTGCAAGCAACATTAAGTACTTGTTTCATCCAGGGAAAAAACTAGATTGAATAAACCAAAATTGATGTATTTAGCTATGATTTTTTGAACAGTGTTTTCCTGGCATAAATTAATAGAAATTATGGAAAATGGAAATCTTTGGCAATGAATATAAGTAAAATTATAGTTCCATGGTACTTTTTCTACTAAAGTCACTGCAAAAGCAAAGAATCCTGATTTTCAAGACTAATCTTCAAGATAATTTTATGAGTTGATTTATGAACTATGAACGAAGTTTGTTCATATCTAATACTTGATGCTTATTTCACAACTTTATTAATCTAAACTTCCTTGCCTGTTTTTAAAGTTCACATCTTTCCAGATTTGAGGAAGTCCTCACCCACATTTAAGTTATAAAAAATTACAATCACAAATGGAATAGCTACTAGCATGTTTACTAATAGTGTTAATTTTAAATGCTGATGTTGGGATCTGAATGTACAAAAGACCAAGTTCACAATGGTGAAAAAACCGTAAAACAGTTTTATAAAAATCTGCCAGGAAATATTAAATTTCAGTTTCCCATCAGCTGCTTCTATACATTAAAAAAATGTAGAGAAACTGGGAATAAACAAACTATAAAACACTGAAACAAGATATCAGATCAACTAGTTCAAATACTAGCCCTATGCTAGCACCAGTGTTAAGGTTAATACTACCAAAACATACAGATATTGTATCTGATGTGCAAGGGCAGAATAGGCACTGTTGAATAAATGGCTAACAAAATATTAACAAAATTACCAATTCTGAACAGGAATTGAAACAATAATTATTTCCTTATCTTGTCATCAGAATTTGGTACTGTATGATGCAGTACACCCATGGTAATTTCATACAAATACTGGGTCGGAATGGTGGCAGCATTAAATTTATATAACAATAGCAGCTGAAAGGTCAGTAGAGGTAGATTGTAACCTCTCAAATGGTCTCCTTACACAACTTCATAATAAAATGGCCTCTTTTTCTATGCGTGTGTGCTAAATATGTACAAGCACGCAAGTTGCATTTGCAGTGAAAAGCCAGTGAACCAACAGATTCTACATCCATATTAAAATCTATAAAGTTTGTATTAGCATATTTAGTTCCTATCAGTATGTTTATTCCATACATCTCTTTCAGAACCATCTCATACCTTAGGGAACTTGTTACTTATAGAACCATATAAAATCTATTAAAATAGATTATTACTCATGTCACACACTCATTTGCAGTACAGACCAGGGATGTGTCAGGTTCAACGCCAGTTGATTCTGCATTGGTTAATCTCAACCTAGATGATAGCAGGGGTCACTAAAATTAGACCGAATCCCTCCCGATTTGGGGGAAACTAACCGAAAGCCAATCATGGTTTCACTCCTGATCACTGCCCAGTGCCTCCAACTGGAAGAGAAATTCAGCAAAGACACAATCAGGCTCAAAAGCTTTAAAAGCCTAATTAGCAATGCTCACATTTTCCAACTGGGAAGACCCAAAAGGATAGCAGTGCCCATGGGAATATACCCATGCAAGGAATTAGTGCCTCAAGAAAGAAAGTGGCAAAGAAATATAGAATGTATTAAATATTCTTATAATATTAATCAATATTTGGAAGAAATTACACGGAACTGTGACTATGCTTATTATATAGTTTATGTCTCAAGAACTTATCTAGTTGGAAGTGGTAATTTAGACAAATTGCCTAAATTGGAAAAAAGTGAAATCAACTTGGCTAGGGACTTTTCTGACTGTTACATTAACAAATCACACTCTTCTGTACTTTTCAAAATCTAAGGCCCTGGCCTGCCCTGTATATTAGAAATACTAACTCAGAGGAAATGAGGAATAGTAGCATCAATAAGAATACATGCAAATCCAGACAACAGATCTGAGGTTTTCTGAATTATCAAATGGTAACAAATTACAAAACAAGCTTCCTTCATATCTATGCAATTTATAAAGTAAACAAGATTCTGCAATAAACAAAAGGACTATGACCAATGCTGCTGATGCCTTTAACAGAAGCCATTTACAAAGGCATTAAGAGGACAGAAAACAGATTATGAAGTTTGGCTGGCTCTGCATGCATATAAATTTTTCAGATTTATGAAATAACATTTACCCATGCTATGCCATTTTGCTTTGTGTCGAATGTGTGCATCATATACACAAAACTCAAATGAGTTTAAACCAGGGTTTCAATATTTTGCTCTTGACTGGATTAGTTAAAGTTTTAACTCCTGCACCTCCAGCTCAGCTGTTATTCGGTTGCACAGATTTCTTACAGCTGTAGGTTCAAGTACTGAACTCAGTCTTCCTTTTTAAAGCAATTCTAAAAATTACTTCACTTCAAATTGCTGGTGCTTCAGAAGAGCTTTCGCTGTTGTCAGTCTGTTACAAGGTTCACCTCAATGCCAGCTTTATTTCCAGAGGTTTCTAAGATCTGAAGCTTCAGTTCTTTAACCATGGCTTCCAGTTTTTCTCGTGCCTCACGTTCACACCTCAGTTCTTCTTGAAGTTCTCTGCGATCTGCCTCTGCTCGGTCCAGCCTCTGTCTCAACTCTGATAACTGCACAACATAATGGAAGAAAGGGGATAAAAATGAAACTGAAGTTAAATCCTCATCTATATGGATCTATTTCAGCAACCAGTTTATTTGATAACTGCCTTAAGAGTATTCCAGGAATGACTTAGAAAAATAGATTAAAAATCTGTTAGATTGCAAGAACATCAAGTATGGGAATATGCGCAGCTTTTTGCAGCTCAGCAACCTCTACTACAAATTGTGACTCTCACCATAGTTATCTGAAATGTGACCATAGTATTTAATAAGAAATTTGAACTCTATCGTTAACTGATAACAAATGCATCACAAAACTTTACATTTTAAACAAAATACTACTAAGTTGACACTACATTTCACAAATAATTACTCATTGAAGCCTGAAAATCTCAACTCTATTTCTGTTTCCACCCTATATTTTCTCTGCAGTTCACAGGATCCTGAAGGTTCCTTCATTTCTCCTGGGATCAAACCAAAGTTTGATCCAGCTCTCAGGAATTCACTTTAACCTTCTACCATGTTCCCACTGTTCTCTGCAATTTCTTGGGGTCTATCCATTAGCATCCTACCACTCCATAAGCACATTTGGATTGTGGAAATCCCAACTCAAGAATGGGCTTCACTGCATTCTTGATTTAATTCCTCCAAATCAGAAAACACTTATTTTATTTAAGTAATTGTCTACTACTGGTATATAGCTTCTGTACAGCTCCAGACCTAGTTTTTAGCTGCCCATCTCAAATCTGTGCCCAATCTGACAGCCCACCAGTGAGAATATATAGATCCAAAAGAAACAAAAGCCTTCATGAAATCCATCCGCTTGGAACATGGCATACCCAGGATGTCCGAGATAGAGATCTAAACTAAGTAACTTAATCTTCAAAATCTTTGATTCTGGGATCCACACGAAAAATGTTTGTCTATAATGGAACCAATTGAGATCAATCTAGGCTCACTGGCTGTCTTATGAAGCTAAGATAAGGCTACCTGTTGTATATTGTTTTAACACCTCTGACTCTAATGACTCAAAGTAAGTGCGCTTGAAATTATAATTAACTTGTTTACCAGTTGCTCAAATATGATGTTTTCATTTATCTTGTATTAAAACACTCAATCCTCAAGTTTAAAGAGTTCTATTCCCAGAACATGATTGATTCCATCTCTGGCCATTATTTTGAACAGAAAACAAAGATGGTTTTAATTGATTATATTTATATTGTTAAAATATTAGAAATAAGGTATAGTTTCCAGTGGGTTTAATTTTTTAAAAACTCTAGTTAGATTCACAATAGACATAGGTGTTTGCATGAATTTAGGTCAGTTCAAAATGTCTTCTACTGTGCTTAGAGGTTTATGGTATGATAAATAAACAAAATCTCAGTGAAGAAAAGAATGGTTGCTTAAGGACACCTTTAGGATAGGAAGACTTCTTGTGATTGTTTTGAACTGAATTCATAGCAGTTGGTGCCAGGCAGCTAGGGAGGGAACATCTTTCCAAGTTTTGCTAGAGGAGAAACCAGATAATAAAGTAGTGTTAAGAAAGCCACTACCAGAAATCTAAAGAAAGTTTGTTAAGGAAACCAGACTAATGAAGATGTGCTTCTAAGAAGACTGAAGTTAAAGTAACGGAAGGAAAGGAGACGAGAAAAGGATAATACTTAGTAAAGATCAATAGCTGAAAAGCAGATGTTTAATCAGAAGCCAGAAAGATATCTGAAGTAATTCTAAAGTTTACGATTTCTTACTGTAGTTTATGAGGCATTAAATTAAATAATTGTGGAGCAATCAGTGGCTGGATCTCAGAGTTTGTGTCAATACGTTCAAGAAAGGAGAGTTGAAAAATCTGGAGCAGAACTTATTAAACAGTGAGAGGGAGTTTTGTTTGAAAGGAAAGTTGGAAAATTTGGGGGTGAATTCTTGATCGAAATAGCTGATGGGAAGCATTGTTTGAAAGAAGGTTTTTGTGTTTTTTTGAGAGGAGTTTGGAGAAACTCAATGACAACCATCTGTGGGGAATTTCCAGAAAAATCCATGGGAGATCAATTGAGCGCCATTTGGTTTCAGAGTGGGATGCTAGCCTTGAAATATGCCTTCATTTGTGAAGCTACAGGAGGAGTGAAGGATTATTGTATTATAATCGAACTGCTTTTATCTTCTTGTTAAAAACTAATTTATCAGGCTTGTGACTCTGTTTCTCCAAGATTTTGAGAAAAAATAAAAATTTTAAGCTTTTGAGCCATTCTGGGACTTTCACTTTCAATAGTAATACCAAATTATAATTAAAGCAGGTGGATAATCTGAAGCCTTCAAACTACAAAAATTATCATTACTTGCTTCTGTCCCTGATACGTCTTAACCCATGAACATGATTTATCATTCTCCCTCCATAATTTCAACTTGTCCAAAACTCTGCCATTACGGTCTTCCTTTGCACAAGCCTCTCCATCATCCATCACCCTTATCATCACTATCAATACACCCCCAATGCATTAATTTCAAAATCTTTCTCCATCAGTCACTCAGAAATCAGAGGGTTAAAAAACACATAGTACATATAACATACATTCAAAATCTGAGTCAAATGGTGGTGCCTTGACATTTCACTCAAGATTTAATGTATTGAGAGCTAATAAACTACTTCATATGTTCACACTGTTGACATTGCTAACTGGCTCACAAGTAACATATGTCAGAAATACTTAAAAATGCACAAAAATTTAAATGCAGTAAGCGGCTGCTCAGCCTGAACAGTGTGTCAATGTTTGTCTTCCATGGGAGCACACAATCCATATCCAATTATCCACCCTGCTTCTGTATCACAATATTCTCTTATTCTTGCACTCATCAAGACAGGCACTTTTGTTCAAGTTCATGAAAGGGCAAGTCTGTTATAGAAGCAGAAAAAACATGTCTGAGCATTGCACCTTTATCAATTCGACAAAAGCTTGGGACATCTGTTCCGTGGTGGCATTCCCCTTTGTACCACCTTCACAAGGGGCAATATGCCTTTTTTGAATTCAAAGAAATGTTTGGAGATGTAACTTTTCCCTAATGCATTCTCTGCGACAATGTCACAATCAGAGTCCCCTTGCTAGTCATTACACCCTTTTTCATACAGTATACATTGTTGCTGCCTTTGAAATTTGGTTTTCTGACATCTATCCTGATGAGGGCAAGACAAAAAGCTTCGATAGCAATACTTAAATTCAACAATTCTGTAATTGTTCTGTACTACCAAGTTCAGTACCACCACACAACTAATCTCTTTTCCTTCATCGATTTATCCACCCTAATCTTGAATGTTGGATTGTTTAGTTTCAATCAGAAATTTAGATACATTCTAGATATGGTTTACACCCACTAATATTAGTGGTTCCCACCTTCCCTATATGCTCTGTATTACTTTGCCTCTATGTTGTAATGAGCAATATTATTTTAATTTGCAATTATGCAAATACCAGAATGCATCTCAACTGAGAATTTATAGACAACTACTGCATATAGTTGGACCTGTATTACCTTATATAAATTTATAAATACCCCCTCTAAATACTTTATTTTCAGCTACAAGTGATTCGATATTCCTTTCAGCTTAACTGTAAATTTATGCTTTGTTTGCTTTTAATTCCTTTGTAGGTAACATTTTCAATAAATATGTACCTGTGCAGTGTACTCAGCCTCTTGACTCCTTTCTGTTGTATGGTCGCACAAACAACCCTGCTTCAGCTGTTCTAGTCGCCACTCTAACTCTGCCTGTTCATCGCAGACTGCATTCATTCTTTGAGCATGCTCAGACTGCAGTGAATTCAGCTCTTGCTGCAAGCCAAGCTTCTCCTCAGTCAGTTCTTTGAGTTTCATCCGCTTTGTAACTTGCAATAACTCCACCTCCTGAACAGAAAAGAAGCGAAAACTTAAAATATGGACCTGATAAATTTTATCATTTAGTTCAGGTTTTCTACATCTGTGCTCGGAATTTCCAGCCTTTAGAGCGAATGCATGAAAATTGTGGGCTAGTGTAAACAAGAATGGAAAATCCTGACCAGAATCTCAGACCAGTAAATCACAAAATGTTACTTTGCATGTGATTGGAAGTATATTATCAAGCAGGTTTAAAATTCTCACTGATAAAACTAAGGTGATGATCTATTTATTTCAGAAAAACAGCTTCTTTTTATTTCTATAAGACCTTCACTCATTAAATGCATACATCAATGTCACCACAAAGGTCATGCTATTGACATTCAAATACACATTAACAGATGAAGATCTCAAAATTCAAAGAAATTAATATTCTGAAAATTAAGGCAAATTTGCTTATCTTGCTAGTTATCTTTTTAAACATTATCAATGCGTTAAATCTTTATGTTGCCATTGTCTCATAACTACTTGTAATGATCAAAGTAACAAAGAGCTCTGGGAATAGAAAAGTCCCAATATTTGGGGTTTTCAACAAAGCAGATACATCCAGCATAAGTTTTTCTTTGTGCTCATTTGCAATCAGGGGTTATTGATTAAGAATTGTCTCAGCATAATAGTATAATGTCGGTACAAATTTCAATTTATAATTCTTAGGTTCATACAATCCCTACAGATTTTTTTTTAAGTTTGCTTATTTCTGTATTTGCTGCTCTCACAATCATTTATTTTACTATCTGATTATTAACAAGTGAAGGACATTAAAGTGCTTTTAACTACAGAGAATCATAAATTTGTAGGTTTCAAGTCCCACTACAGGGGTTGCAACACAAAAATCTGGGCTGGCATTCAAACAAAGGAATACTCTCCCTGGTGTCCTCGCCAATACTTATCCTTCAATCAATATAATGTAAAAAAAAAAGACGATCTGATCCTGATCACATTGATGTGTCTGGGAGGTTGCTGTGTGCAAACTGACTGCCACATTTCCTACAACAGTGACCACACAAACTGCAGTCAACAAAGTGCTTTTGAATAGGATCTTAAGATGTCCCAATATTATGAAAGGCACTTTACAATTTCTTCCAACTGGTAAACTGGAAATGTAACATCAGATTCATAGCTTACATTCATCTGCAACCCAAAACCCCCATCATTTTTTATATAGTAGCATTCATAAACAATGCATCAATCTGCATGTATAAAGCATTTTTTTAAAAAAAAGTCAGTTTTGTTTCTTTACCATTTGTAGATGTTTCTTCTGCTGAATTGTGGTATTTAGCTTCTCTTGCTGTTTACAGTACGTTTTCATGATCTGCTCCACTATTTTTTCATTCTCCTCTTCCGTGCTCATCCCAATGCGCAGAGGTGAATTCCCAGTTTCTCTATCAGTACTTATTATATTGTTGTTCAGTTCCATGGCAACTCCCTGCTTATTTTTGTCGCTGGCATGTTCTGATTTTATGTATTTTTCTGCATGTTCAGCAGAAGACTCTGACTCGCGATAACCTATGAAGAAGATAAAGAAAGCAAAATTTTAATTCTTCACCTAGCTGCTCCTAAGCACATATTTATCAAGGAGCTACATATAGAGGAACGTGGAGGAATCACAGAATTCATTACTTATAGTAATATATTAAAATATAAACTAAAGTTACACATCCAAGATCTCCAGCAAGCACTTTTCAACGACAGTGATCATTAATTAAGTCATCATTAAAATGAGGCACACATTTAACATAGTAAAAAGATTGAAATAGCAATTTATGCCTCTCAGTAGAAACTGAATTAGGCCATTCAGCCTGTTCCACCATTCAATTAGTTCATGTCTAATTCCTACCCAATCTAACTTGTGTAGCAAGTTTCAGATTGTCTCTTACCCGTATGTGAAAAAATGCTTCCTAATTTCACTTCTTAATAACTCAGTTCTAACTTTAAGATTATGGCCCTGTGCTCTAATCATCCCCTCCATGAGGGGAAATTGGTTCTCTTTATCTATCCCACCGAATCCTTGAATAATTTTAAATACTTAAATTAGATCACTTCTCAACCTTCTAAACGCAAGAGAATACAAATCAAGGTTATGCAACCTGCACTCAATTTAATCACTTTAAGCCCAGCTATCGTTCTAGTGAGCTGAATTTTCAGGACCAATATTGTCAAAGGATGTTGCTGCATGAGTTCCTTGCCTAGTGTCTGAAACGCAAACACCTGTAGTTGTTTTAATATCCCTTCATCCATCACAAGATTAGCATTGGAAATGTTTGCTGATATTTACATAGTGTTCAGTACCATTTGCAACTCCTCAGATGATGAAGCAATTCATGCATGTATGAAGAAAGACCTAGGCATCATTCAAACTTCGGCTGAACTGATGCAAATACTTGTGGCTTAAGCACCTGGTAATGACCATCTCCAACAAGAATGAATATAATCATCTTACAGTTTAATAGTATTACAATCATTAAAAGCCTGAACAACAACATCTGGAACTCCCTTCTAATAGCATAGTGGGTGTAACTATATCACATGGACTGTGCCATTGGCCTTGCCACCGATGCTGACATCCCGAATAAAACAAATAAAAGAAAATCTTCCCTAGATTCAGAGCCCATTACTAAACTCCATCTCTTATCAGCACTCCAATTGGGCTCTGAACAAGATTCCAAACAGGTAAAGTATCACTTCTCATTTTCAAATTCCATCCTGAGCTAAGACCACCATTCCATTCGCCTTTTCTGATTACTTTTCAGTGCTCTGCACCAGATTTAGTGATTCAGGCAAATGGACACCTCAGTTTCTTTGCCCCTCCAAAGCCTAGTTTCTTACAATTGAAAAAAAATTCATAATTTGCCTTTCCAAGTTCCAAATGGATGATTTCACATCTCTCTGCAATGAACTTCACCTTCCATAGTTTTGTGCAACCACTTTGTAACTTCTCCCTCCCTCGTTTACAAGCCTTCTGCATCCACCAACCTGGTGTCATCTGCATATAAACTCTCTATTTGTTTATTCAAGTTAATAAATATGACATAAAATAAAGGCACAGAACAGATCTCTGGAGAATACCATTTGTCACATCCTGTGAACCAGAGAATGAACTTTTATTCCTAATCTCCTGCCGGCCAAATAATTATCAATAGTTACCTCTAATTCCATGCTTTCTAGTTTTTGCCAATAATGCTGTATGCAGAACGTTCTATGATAATTGGTTTGTGATTATATTGTGGAAAACATTCAATGCCAACACTTGTCTGAAACACATTTTCATTTTCCTAAATATTGTGAAAGAAGCAGAGCACAAGTTCATGTCCAGACTCTTTTCTTTACTCTTTCATGGGATGTGGGTCTTGCTGGCAAGGCTAGCATTTGTTACCCATCCTTAATTGTCCTTGGACTTAGTGGCTTGTGAGGCCATTTCAGAGGGCAGTTAAGAGTCACCACATTGCTGTTACCCGTAAGCCAGAGCTAGTGAGGACAGTAGTGGTCACGGTCACCTGTACTAAGACTCTTTTCTTGTATTGAATATTCAATTTAAATTCCACGAGCTGCCACAGTGGGATTTGAAACATTGTCCCAGAGCATTAGTCTTGGCCTTTGCAGCACTAACCCAATGAATTATCGCTACACCACCATCTCCCATATAACAGATCCTTTAAATTATAACATCCAAATGACACTCCAGAAACAAGTTAAAATAGTCCACGCTACAAATCATAAAGTTACGTCTAATCGCCATGCTAAACTCACAGAGATTGTAGGAATCTGTACTCGGAATGTTATTCCCTTCCTCTTCTGGAGAGGATGCAAAACAGGAAACTGACTTCTTATTCACATTATCTCTCTGTTGTTTCATCTCCTCTTCCAAGGCTGTTGACGTGCTCATCGCAGACTCCTTATTCACCGATTTAGTAGCATCTCTACATCGTTGTAAAGGTGGAGCCAGTGAGACATTTGGAGCTATCACTTTATCGTACATGTACAGAAGACAGCTGCAGAATTTCAAACACAGTTTTTAGTAAAAAAAAGACCAGACATAGGTGTATCACTTTGTGAAATTTATGTATTTGTTGTAATAATCCCTCTTGTGACTTGTATGATTTTACA
The DNA here is from genome assembly GCA_024679065.1 of Sphyrna mokarran. Classification (NCBI taxonomy): domain Eukaryota; kingdom Metazoa; phylum Chordata; class Chondrichthyes; order Carcharhiniformes; family Carcharhinidae; genus Sphyrna; species Sphyrna mokarran. The sequence continues at coordinate 8,117,596 of JAGIQG010000003.1, read as the reverse complement.
GAAATATGGGTACAAGATGATCAAGGTTGGGAACTGAATATTCAACAAATCTGACATTTAGGAAGGTCAGGGAGAAAAGGAAGTGCAGAAGGAGTATCTGCTAATAAAGAAGGAGATCATACGTTACATGAGAAATTATCTTGGTTCCAATGTCAAATGTAGAATCAGTTTTAGGTGGAGATAACAAAAATAGCAAAGAAGTTAAATCACATTATTGTTTCTTCATTCATGAGACGTGAGCTACATTGACTAAGCCAGCAATCACAGCCTATCCCTGATTGCCCTAGGTTGGAAGGCATTTCTCCTTCTCAAGTGTGATCTGGAAACATGCATGTACAGCTCCCCGTTTCTTCATTCACGTTAATGTGCATGGCATAAAGCTAAGCCACAGAAAATATCTCTGAGAAACACCAATTGTCACTGCTTGTGTATGACGAGACACGCGTGCGCAATCCGTACGCAAGCACGCCAAGGCAGGACAGAGAGGTGCCAGTGCGCGAAGGCAGGACAGAGAGGCGCCACTGCGCCAAGGCAGGATAGAGAGGTGCCAGTGCACCAAGACAGGACGGAGAGGCGTGTGTGTGAATGTGAGATAGAGACATAAGTGTGCGACAATGTGACTGTGAAAATGCCTTGTGGGTGCGAGAATATTTATAAAAGAGAGAGATATGTGTCCAAAACTAGAATCAGCTTTTCAGGATCATTCCCCCCATTAAAAATGACATGGGTGAGACATATATTTTTAATCAGAGAATTTTTAATCATTACCAGGTAAATGATGTGTAGACATAGCTTGAAAAGACTTGTTTACATTCGATTTCAGTGTTCATACCCATTTCGCAGCAATAAAGGGGTGATAACATTATGAGAACATTTGGGAATCCCCAATGCTCTTGGGAGGTCACTCAGGGTTCTGCGGCTCAAAAAGTTTGGGAAAACCTGCTACAATTTATCTCCCTATGTGAATGCTTCACTAACGTCATTTAGATAATAACCATTAGGTGGTGTCCAAATGCAACGAACACCACCTCTTAACTCTCAACTATTCACAAGGCAGAATAATTCAGATGGAACTAAAAATGTTAATTTAAATCAATTGCATCAATGAGTAAATTTCATTTATAGAATCCTAGATTGATACGGAAGGTTTTTGACAACATTTGCCTGCAAAAAATATCTTCAGGAATTAACAAAGACAAAATGTTAAGCTTTCAAAAAACAAACTTGTTGAGTTTAGAAGTGCACGGTTTGATGGTGGCTAAGGAAACAAGACATTAAGGTGCACAGCCATTTTGTATCATAGGTCTGAGGAGGAAATATGCAAAAAGATTGTGAACCTTTCTTGCAACTAAGGTGTCCTGTCCTGCATTCACCTACTCAACTTCCAAATTTCTGATGATATCAGTTATGTCCAATAGGGCAGTGCCATTCCTCTGCTCTATCCAGTTTTACAAGTTTATTTAGCATCCATCTAATTTCCTTTTGATTGTCTTCACTTCCACCACTCTTGTAAGCAACAAATTTTACTAATCACTATATACCAAAGTTCTTCTTCACATCCCACCCCCACACCCACCCACACCCTTATCTCTTACCTGAAGTCTTAAATCTTTGTCCCCTAATTCACACTTTTAAACCCAAATCTGGTGAGCAACCTATTTGCATTTGTTTATCAGAAAGCATCATTAACTGCCCCTCCCATACAGAAGTCTTCACAAATGTTCACAACGGAATTGATGAGAAGCTAGAAAGGGCAGGATTCTCAAGGCTGACTGAAAGCTTTGGTGAAAAGATGAATTTTACTAAGGTTTTTAACATGAAGCATTAGAGAACTTTACTTCCCAATTAAGACCATAAGACATAGGAACATAATACGGTCACTTGGCCTTCAAGTCTGCTCTGCCATTCAAAAATGGTTAATTTTTTTCTCATCTCCATTCTCCTGCCTTTTACCCATAAGCCCTGATCCCTTTATTAATCAAGGACCTATCTATCTCTGTCTTAAAGATACTCAATGACCTGCCCTCCACAGCCTTCTGCAGCAAAGAGTTCCACAAATTCACCACTCTCTGGCTGAAGAAATTCCTCCTCATCTCAGTTCGAAAAGAACCTTGAGGTTGGGCTCTCTGGTTCTAGTATGGTAGCTAATTACTGTGCCATGGAATAAATCTGTTCCGTATCATATATACCTTGGATGGATAACTGATGAATGTTGCTGGGTTAGATGATCCATTTCTTGTTTGATGACTGGATACCAATGCTGGAATGTCAGAGTTTGCTGGGAATCAGCCTGCAGTAAAAAAGCAAAAAACAAAATATCCACAAATTCATAATAAATCCAATGTTGTTACCATTTTAAATCAACAATACCTTTACTAGGGTACCTGGTCTTTTAATGACATGCAAAACAATTTTCATCTCACCAAAATCTATCAGTAAATCACACTGAGATTAAACGTTACAGCAGTATTTTACTGAGACAGTAATTTGATAACTGAACATCTTAGCAGCTACAATAGTGTTGCTTTGATAAAGGCTGAGGAAACGTATTGGGCAGAGTAAATACCTTTGCTGTTTAATGGAATGACAATTCATATCAGTGAAAACTAATAATTAGGCACGTAAGATATTCCAGAGATCACATAGAGGCTGCTGTATTTTAAAGATTGCTCTTAAAACATACAAAACGAACTTAAATCAGTGATGGAAGTACAGGTTTCTGTTTGCTGAAAAAGCATTCACAGCGCCAGGGCTCCAAGTTCAATTCCAGCCTTGAGTCATTGTCTGTGTGGTATTTGCACCTTCTCCCCATGTCTGCGGGGATTTTCTCCAGGTGCTCTGGTTTCTTCCCACAGTCTAATGATGTGTAGGTTAGGTTAATTGGCCATGCTAAATTGCCTTAAATGTCCTACAATGTGTAGGTTAAGAGGATTAGCATGGTAAATATATGGGGCTACTGGGATAGGGCCTGGATAAGCTGCTCTGTTGAAGGATCAGTGCAGACTTGATAGGCCAAATGGATGACTTCAGCAATGCCAGGATTCTATGATAAATTGTTGCTGAGAGAAATAATGAGGCACTGTTGGCTGGAATTCTCCAGCCATCCGCACCAGCATGATCTTCTGGTCCAGATGATGGCAAAGCCCAGCCACATATTTTCCAGCAATGGGAGGGTGAATAGAATACGAAACCCCGTTTACATCAATAGGATCAGGAGATCCTACTGCCAGCCAATGACAGGACTTCACGACCACCATGAAACATGTCTGGAAATCCTGTTCATAGAAAGCACCACCATGAAAACCGCAGGGTCATAATGGTTAAGTTTTCTTCCTCCAACATATTTATTTCAAAAAATTTTAAAATAAAGTCAACAAAAATTGATGCAGTAGGATCATTTCCAAACTGGTGAAATCTACCATTCCCTCCCAATCCCACCAAAATTGCATTTTAGAGTACCTTTTTGTCAAGGCTTTTCTCAGGTTGTTCATCCAGGGGATCTGTACACTCTACCCGTGTTTTCTTCAGCTGATGTTCCTCAGGGCCATACTGCTGCAACAGGGACAAATAATTACATTTTAATTTAAATTTGATATGTTCTTTAAATATCAAAAACTTGCAATGTCTACACTTTGTGACCACATGACACTAAGTAACACAAGAGAAAAAGATCTGAACATTAAGTACTGAAAAGTAAAGATGATTTTTGATCAACCATAATTTTATTGGCAAAGACTTGCTATGGTAACTCCACCCCCTCCACCAAACCCACAAAAGCAAAACTAGTCATCTCCAAATTTTGTTATGTTGTTTATCAAATCCTCATGAAATACTCAGCACACTTGACTGGATGGTCCATAATTTCCAGCTCCCACCATCTTCCCTTCATCCACGTTAGCCAACAATTTATTTATTCTTTCACAGGGCGCAGGCATCACTAACTAGGTCAGCATTTTCTATCCATCCCTATTTGTCCTTGAGGAAAGAATGCAAGCCACCTTTTTAACCGCTGCAGACCACATGTTGTATATACACCCATCATCCCATTTGGGTGTTCCAGAATTTTGTCCCAATGACAGTAAAAGTGGTTTACACCCAGGATGGTGTTTAGTTTTGAGGGAAACTAGGTCGTATTCATGAGGGAACAAACGTCAGTCATAGGGATGGGACATTTTTTCCTATTTTGGGGATCTAATCTCAACAAGTACTCACAGATCAACACTAAAGCAGTCCTTATTTATCTCAATGATGCACCTTAAAGTGAAAACCTGCTTGCCACTGCACAGATACTAAAGCTGGAATTCTCTGCGCAACCTGTTGCATGTTTCATGGTGGAAGAGACAGTCTACCATTGGCCAGGGGCGGAATCTTCTGGTTGTTCCATTATCAACAAGCTGCCCCCTTGAAAGTACCCCTTGCTATCAGGAAGTCCGTGGTGGGGGTGCACTGTCAACAGGGTTAGAAGGTCCCGCTGGTGTGAACAGCAAGAAAGTTCTGGTCAAATTTTTTTGCATGTTTCACAACATCCTAATTATTTCTCTTTGCAAGGTTTTCAGGAAGCTAGGTTAAATTTATAGTGCTGCACCCATTAGTAACTGTACTGAAAATGATTCAAATTTTTTCCACATTGGGCTGTTGGAACCACCAGACAAGCAAGTCTTCTGTTACAGAAATCTGGCCTTAATTCAGTCCATATGCAAGAATTGAGAAAGATTATGACAATCAACATATGTGTGTTTTCCACCAATGGGAAATACTTGAAATGTAAAGTAAGGACTTTCTTTCAGAAGGAAAATTTGAGCAGAAAAGAGTTGGATATGTAATCCTAAACTTTACAGACAATAGCAAAAACTAATTCTCCTTGCTTATCCAATTTCAGTACTTAGCTGAATGAACCAAAATGTTACAATTAGCAATTTGGACTACTAACAATAGCTTGTATTTAAATAATGCCTTCAATACAATAAAATTTCCCAAGTAGCCTTATGCAGGCAATATGAAGCAAAAGAGGTAGCAAAATCAATAGTAAGAGACAGACTGGGGCAAATGAGCAAGAAAGGTAAATATTAAAGAGTGTTAAGGAGCAGAAAGAGAGCAATATCAGCAGAGAGATTTAGGGAGGGAATTCCAGAGTTTAAGCCACAGGCAACTAAAGCTTCTGCAGCTGACAGCGTGGATGCTCAAAAGGCCAGAATTAAAGGAGCACAGATACCTAAGGATTGTGGAGCTGGAAGAGAAAAGAGGAGAGACTACAGAAGGATAAGAAGATGGATGAAATTTTTAAGTCAATGTGATTCTTAATTGGGAGTTAACATAAGTCACTGAGGGGAAAGAGTAAATACTTTGATGGTGACCATAAACATTCATGGAAAACAATCACTGTCTTAAAATTCTAAGCCATTTTCCCTGCAGAGGAAAGAAAGTGATGTGGAAATGCTGGTGTTGGACTGGGGTAAACAGAGTAAGAAGTCTCACAACAACAGGTTAAAGTTCAACAGACTTATTTAATAGCAAAAGCCACTAGCTTTCAGAGCTCTGCTCCTTCACCAGTTAAGTGACTTCAGTTAACAGAACTCCCATTTAATTGACGAAGGAGTTGCGCTCCCAAACCTAGTGGCTTTTGCTACCAAATAATCCTGTTGGACTTTAACCTGGTATTGTGAGGAAAGGAAATGCAGTCATTCATCATCAAGTGCTCCTTACCTACTCTCTCACAAAGAGTTTGTAAGTCCCAAGAGTAATTGCCTGTGTTCTCTGAGTTGCGCCGGGAGGGGGGGGGGGGGGGGAACAGGGCAATTAGAAGACAGGTAACTATTTGTGGCAATAAATCTTTTTTATAGACTCTCAGTACTTATGGGTTTAATGACTGTCAGGACTAGAGTGACTCAAATATTCTGATACACAGGTTAAAATTAATGGTTAATCTGGGTACAAGTGAGGAATTCAGTTTTGATTTTAGATGGTAAAAGATAATTGAAATGTTGCATATCTTTTAATATGCAAGACCATCTCAGCTTGTCAGCAATCACAGGAAGAGGTTCAGTATTAAAGCAGATAAAGCAATACGTCTGCCATGAATCCATGACAGAGTGTTCCACTATTTGAAGTGTGTTTTAAGTAGCTCAGATTAAAGTACGCGCTCAATTTCTTCCAATATACTAAACCCATTGCCATGGTTACTGTACCAGCCCATACTTCAAAACACAATGAAGGCAAGTGTATGCACGTTTGATGTTTAAAGTTATCATAGAGAAGGCATACGTAAACTTCAGGAAATTGAAAACTGATAAGGCTCTTGAGGAATACATAGATAGCAGGAAAGAACCTAAAATGGGATTTAGGAGGGCAAAAAAGAGCCATGAAATGTCCTTGGCAAATAGGATTAAAGAAAATCCCAAGACTTTTTATGAGTATGTAAGGAGGAAGAGGGTAGCCAAGGAAAGGGTGGGTTCACTCAAGGACAGCAGAGGGAATGTGTGAATGGAGCCAGATGAGGCGGATGAGGTCCTGAACAACTAATTTGCATCAGTATTCAGAGAAGGATGTGGTGGATGGTGAGTGTACAAAGGAGAATGTTGACATTCTGGGACATGTTGAGATAAAAAGGGAGGTGGTATTGGAGGTTTTGAAAAACATTAAGGTGAACAAGTCTCCAAGGCCAGATAGGGTCTATCGCAGAATACTGAGAGAGGAGCAAGGGAAGAAATTGCTGAAGCCTTGGCCAAAATCTTTGTATCTTATTTTGCAACAGGTGAGGTACCAGAGGATTGGAGAGTAGCTAACTTTGTTCCTCAAAGTTCCTCTTTGTTCTTGTTCTTGTTTAAGAAGGACCAAAGAGACAATCTGGAAAATTACAGGTCTGTGAACCTGCATCAGCAGTGGGGAAATTATTGGAGAAGATTCTTAAAGACAGGATGTACTCACATCTGGAGGAGAATAGGCTTATTAGTGATAGCATGGTTTTATGAAAGGAGGGCAGTGTCTCACAAATTTCATTAGGTTCTTTGAGGAAGTGACAAGAAAAATTGACTGGCACGGGGCAGTGGATGTTGTACACATGGATTTCAGTAAAGCCTTTAATAGGGTTCCTCATAGCAAGCTGATACAGAAGGTGAAAGTGAACTGGTAAGATGGATACAAAACTGACTTGCACATAGAAAGCGGAGAGTAGAAGTGGATGGGTACTTTTCTAACTGGAGGTCTGTGACAAGCGATATTTCACAAAGATCACTGTTGATGCCTCGGTTGTTTATAATATACATAAATGATTTGGAGGAAAATATAGGCAATCTGACTAGAAAATTTGTAGATGATACAAAAATTGGTGAAGTAGTAGATAATTGTCAGAGGATAAAACAGGATATAAATCAGCTGGAAACCTGGCCAAAAAATGATGGAATTTAACCCAGACAAACGTGAGGTGATACAATTTGGAATGTCTATTGCAGAAGGAAAATACATAGTAAATGATAGAGTCCTTAGAAATATTAACATACAAAGGGATCTATCTAGACATGCAGATCCACAGGTCCCTCAATATGGAAACACAGTAGACAAGTTGGTCAAAAAGGCCTTTACCAGTCAGGGCATTGAATATAAGAATTGGAAAATCATGTTACAGGTGTATAAGACTTTGGTTAAACAGCATTTGGAGTATTGTGTATAATTCTGAATGCCACACTGCCAGAAAGATGTAAATTCTTTGGAAAGTATGCAGAAAAGATTTACTAGCACATTGCCTGGTTTGGAGGATATTGACTATGAAGAAAGATGAACAAACTTGGATTGTTTTCGCTGGAGTATCAGGAGGTGAGGGGGAACCTGATAGAGGTTTACAAGATTATGACAGGCTTGGATAAAGTGGATAGTCCAAATCTTTTTCCCACAGTCTAAGGGTCAATTAATCAGGGGCATAGGTTGAAAGTGAGAGGGGAAAAGTTTAAAACAGATGCAAGGGGCAACGGTGGTGAATGTCTGGAACCGTTTTAGGAGGAGGTGGTGGAAGCAGATTCTACAACAACATTCTAGAGGCATCTGAGTAGGCAGTGAATAAATGGATATGGGACTAGATAAAGGCAAGAAAATATTACATCAGAGAGGCAGCTGTGATGGCACAGACTTAGTGGGCCAAAAAGCCTGTTCCTGTGCGAGACTGTTCTTTGATATGAACCATCATCATCTTGTTTCAGATTAACTGGTGAGTGGGAACCTGGAAGCAAATGAACTGCATGGAACTCCCACTTGCGCAACAGTGAATTGTGGAGGAACTCTCTATTCCTAATTTAACTTCAGCAGGGTTTCATAACATCAGAGGAAGTTTCTAACTGCCTGTTGCAATGCATAACATTGGCCACAAGGTGACTCATATCTCTTTAAAGTTTTCAAAATTGTGCAGTCCATGGACTCATCACAATTATGAATGTCTGGATTGCTATTTGTAAGCCTCAGTTAAACCTATGTTTAATCATTAAAACTGCTTTTTGTTTTTCCTGTTGGACTTTGTTTAACTTGGACTTGTGAGACTTCTTACTGTATATAAACAAAGATCGGGGTTTGTTACTTGACCCTTGGGTTTCTGGCACTCATGTTTAGACATTTTAGGGAGACGGAACAGAGGGAGCCAAAGCTTGGCCTCCCTCAACACAAAGAAGAAGAAGCCTCCTCCACCTCCCCAAGCCAAAAATTATTAATTAAAAGTCGACACAACATCAGAGGAGAGAAACTGATTAGTACACATAAATACATAGATCTTGCTGAAGTGAAACTTGTGCTGCATTTTCCAAAGTTTAGTATCCTCAGTGAAAAAGCCAAAAACGAAGGCGGCATAGAGTGTTTTAAATAGGAAGCCTGGACATGTTGGTATTTTGCCCTTCAATCGCAAAGCTTCATGGCACTTTCTGTTCCGATCAAAATAAACTACAGCCTCCACAAGCATCTCCATTGAGCCGAATAGAAAGAGATATCACAAACCATAAGACAAGCTTACTTGCTCAACGTATAAATTTAGACACTGGCCAAATTTGGAGAAGTTTCACGATAGCAATACTTCCATGGCAATAGCACATCAGTTGTTGCTCTTAATGTACTGTCTCTTCAGAAGTAATTTTACCGTATCTATTCAAGCTGTGAGAGGCTGTGCATATAAATATCAGATCACCATAGGCAGATTTAACCATTCATCCTCATTTTGAAAGTATTCAGCTCAAATCAGAATACTTAGAATATAATCAAATTAACACAAAACAACCTATTACAAACACCTGACCAATTCACAGAGCTATTTAGGAATTCAGCTCATTTAAGTCTTTTATAGTTAGCTTTGATAACCTTTGCAAGTTATTTTGTCAATAATCTACCTATTTGTAGCACCTTGACCAAGTTTTAGCTCTTTCTAACATATGCCCAATACTAACCTTGAATTGCCCTTCTACATATGCATTTAACTAGGCTCTACCTCTTGAATACGATAACAGGGCTTTGCCAAAGGTTACAATGGAAATCATGAAATCATACAGCTGAGAAAAGGATCTTCAGCCAATTGATTTTGCACCAAAAATAGTTATCACTAAAGACATACTCATCCCATTTTCCAACATTGTGCCGTATCCTCGCTGTTAAGCTATATCGAACACTCATCTTAATATTTTTTAAAGCTTGTAGCGTTTCCAGCCTCCACTATCTTTCCAGGCAGTGCATTCCAGATTCCCACCAACCTCTGAGTGAAAACGCTTTTCCTCAAATCCTTTCTGAAACTGCTATCCCTCACCTAAAACAGTGCCCCCTCCTGATTGACCCCTCAATCAAGGGAATAGCTGCTTCTCTTATATCCTGTCCATATCCCACATAATCTTATAGAATCAAAGAATCCCTACAGTGTAGAAAAAGGCTATTCGATCCGTTAAGTCTGCACCGACCACAATCCCACCCAGGCCCTACACCCATATCTCTACATATTTACCCATTAATCCCTCTAACCTACGCATCTCAGGACACTAAGGGCAGCTTTAACATGACCAATTAATCTAACCTGCACATCTTTGGATTGAGAGGGGAAACCAGAGCACCCAGAAGAAACCCACATAATGAGGAGAATGTGCAAACTCCACACAGACAGTGACCCAAACCAGGAATCATACTCAGGTCCCTAAAGCTTTGAAACAGCAGTGCTAATCACTGGCTACCCATTATATTTTGATTTGATTTATTATCAGATGTATTAACATAATGAAAAGTACCGTTGTTTGCACACTATACAGATAAAACACACTGTACATAGAGAAGAAAATGAGAGAGAGTGCAGAATGTAGTGTTACAGTCATAGCTAGGGTGAAGAGAAAGATCAACTTAATGCAAAATAAGTCCATTCAAAAGTCTAAGAGCAGCAGGGAAGAAGCTGTCTTGTGTCGGTACATGACCTCACGCTTTTGTATTTTTTCCCAAAGGAAGAAGGTGGAAGAGAGAACGTCCAGGATGCGTGGTGCCCTTAATTAAGCTGGCTGTTTTGCCAAGGCAGTGGGAAGTGTAGATAGAGTCAATGGATGGGAGGCTGATTTGCGTGATAGATTAAGCTACATTTATGTAATCCCTTGCGGTCTTGGGCAGAGCAGGAGCCATACCAAGCTGTGATACAACTAGAAAGAATGCTGTGGTGCATCTGTAAACGTTGGAGAGAATTGTAGCTGACATGCCAAATTTCCTTAGTCTTCTGAGAAAGTAGAAATGTTGGTGGGCTTTCTTAATTGTAGTGTCAGTATGTGAGGACTAGGACTGGTTATTGGTGATCTGGACACCTAAAAACTTGAAGCTCTCAATCCCTTCTACTTCATTGCCATTGATGTAGACAGGGGCATGTTCTCCTTTACACTTCCTGGGCATTTTGTTGGCATTGAGGGAGAGATTATTGTTGCCACATCAGTTCACCAGATTCTCTATCTCATTCCTGTACTCTGTCCTCTCATTGTTTGAGATCCAACCCACTATAGTGGTATCATCAGCAAACTTGAAAATCAAATTGGAGGGAATTTGACCATACAGTCATAGGTGTATAAGGCGTATAGTAGAGGGCTGAAAACACAGCCTAGTGGCACATTGGTGTTGAGGATGATCGTGGAGGTGTTGTTGTCTATCCTTACTGATTGTGGTTTGAGAGTTAGGAAGTTCAAGATCCAGTTTTGGAGGGAAGTGCTGAGGTCCAGGCCACAGAAGTAGGAGATGAGTTTTGTGGGTATAATAGTATTGAAGGCTGAGCTGTAGTCAATAAATAGGAATCTGACATAGGTGTCCTTGTTATCTAGGTATTCCAGGATTGAGTGCCGGAGCAGGGAAATGGCATCTATTGTGGACCTATTGCAGAGATAAGCAAACTGCAGTGGATCCAGGTCATCCAGGAGGCTGACTCACGCCTAGCCTTTCGAAGCACTTCATAATGATGGATGTCAAGAGCCACCAGCTGATAGTCATTGAGGCATGCTGCTTTGTTTTTCTTAAGTAGCGGGATGACAGTCATCTTCTCGAAGGAGTAGGGGCCTCAAATTGTTGTAAGGAAATTGTTATAAATTGTTGTACATCTCAATCATGTCCACCCTTTGCCTTCTCTGCTCTAAAGAAAACAATCCAATCGTATCCAGTTTCTCCTTATAGCTCAAATGCTCCATTCCAGGCAACATCCTGACGAACCTCAGCTATACCCGCTCTGCTACTATTACATCCTTCCTATAGTGAGGTGACCAAATCTGCACAGAGTGTTTCAGCTGTGGTCTAACAAATTGTGATGTTAAATAATTCCACTGCAGTGAGGCCCACAATTCCCTCTTGATATCTAGTTTTGGGCTACTAACATCTGAAGTCTGTCCCACTCAGTATGGAAGTGGTTCTACATTATATGATAGAGGATTTCACAGTGGAAATTAGATTTTTCTTTGCAATGATCACTTCTAGCAATGCTATCAGATTCACACACATCTGTGACAGGTTAATAAGGTTGAGGTCAAGTATGGTACTCTCTCATGTCGGTACCTTCACCAGCTCACATAAATCCAGCCTTTCAAAACCAAGGTGTTTTGATAATCTGTCATATCATGGATGCACAAGTGGGCATAGTTCCATCTTCTACATCGAAAATAGAATTAATGACTAAATATCACTCAATCCATATGCCATTAAACACAACCTATCCAGTGCAGTAAAATTGTTAAAATAATCTAAATTACATCAGCCTCCTCAGAGCAACTAGACTCCTCACGTATTTATACCTTCAACTTCCTCAATTTTCACATTTAAATTCTGCAATTGGAATTTTTAAGATCAAAGGAGAAAGCAATTTTATCAAATTGGAATGCAAGTGTTGCATCAGTCCACAGACATAATCCAAGATCAACTTTGTGATTGCATCCAGTGGCCATTATAATGTGACATTATTGGCATTTTTAACATTTCTAAGACAGTGCTGAACCTGTTTAAACAAAACAGACTCTTAATAGTTTTTTTTTAAGCCCCGCTTTATGACTATCTGGACAACATTGTCATGAAAACTTTGCTTTTCTACACAGATTTCATTTCTATCAGTTTAACTTTAGTTAAATGAAAAATGGAATATTTTTCTTGAAACTAATTGCATATTCCTGAATTTATTTTTTAAATCAAGTATTTTCAATGTAGTGTGTTATGGAAAAAAATTGCTTCAAAATGATATTTTTGCCACGCAATAAGGGGCAGTGCTGTTTATTGCTGTGACACTGACCGGGCACATTCAACTTGTCAATGTTCTAAATAAACAATGTCGAGAAGGTAAATCACATTACACTGTGCACAAGGCTGAAAAATGCTGACTGTATTGCAGGACCTTGGGAGAGTACTTTGAACAAAGACATCCCGTCTAAATTGCAGTACGAAACAAAACTATTCCTGATCCTCAAAATAAATATATTCAACAAACCAAGGTGAGATTATTTTGATAGGCTGCTTCTTGCAATTATAATGCATGTAATCTTGAATACTACTGCACTTCAATCTGACCAAGTGCACAATGCACTCCCATTACTAAAAAAGGAGCATTAGAAATAACTGCAGATCTTGAGTATAAAGTCAATCCAAAACAAAGAAAAACAAAAACTAGAAGCTGAAGGAGGCCATTCGAGCCTGCTCTGCCATTCGTCTTCAAGATGGCTGATCATCGAATTCAAAATCCTGATTCCCCCTGTTCATCCCAGATCCTCCAATCCCTTTAATTCCAAGAGCTTTATCTAATTTCTTCTTGAAATCAGACAATGTTTTGGCCTCAACTACATTCTCCAGTAGTGAATTCCACACATTCACCACTCTGAGTGAAGAAACTTCTCCTCACTCAGTTCTAAAAGGTTTACCTCCTTATCCTCAAACTATGACACCTAGGTCTGGACTTCCCCACTTTTGGGAACATTCTTTTCGAATCTACCCTGTTTAACCTAGTTAGAATTTTATAAGATTCAATGAAATCCTCTCTCACACTTCTGAACTCCACTGAATATAATCCTAACTGACTTAGTCTCTCCTCGTATGACAGACCTGCCATCCCAGGAATCAGCCTGGTAAATCTTTACTGTATTCCCTCTATAGGGCATCCTTCCTCACAAGAATACCAAAATGGCACACAGTACTCCAGTTGTGGCCTCACCAACACCCTGTACAATTGCAGCAAAAATCCCTATCCTCAAATCCTCTCATACCATTTGCCTTCTTTACTGTCTGCTGTACCTGCACGCTTACTTTCAGTGACTGATGCATGAGGACTCCAAGGTTTTATTGAGTTTCCACCTCTTTTAATTTACACCCATTCAAGTACTAATCTATCATCGTTACCAAAGTGGATAACCTCACATTCATCCACATTATACTGCATCTGCCACGTAGATGCCCACACACTCAGCCTATCCAAATCACGCTGAAGCATCTCTACATCCTCCTCACAGCTCACCCAACTTTGTATTATGTGCAAATTTGGAGATAATACATAATTTGGGGATTGAATGTACTATCTCCAAATTGTTAATATATTATGTGAATAATTGGGGTCCTAGCACAGGTCCCCCAGCAGTACCCACCAGTTGCTAACTGCCAATCAGAAAAAGACCCATTTATGCCAATTCTTTACTGACTAACTGCTAACCAGCCTTCTATCCATTTCAAGACATTATCTGCAATCCCATGTGCTTTAACTTTACATATTAGTCTGTTACGTGAGATCTCAATAGCATTTATTGGTAGAGGGATTGAATTTCGGAGCCGAGATGTTATGTTGCAACTGTACAAAACTCTGGTGCGGCCGCACTTGGAGTATTGTGTACAGTTTTGGTCGCCACATTATAAGAAAGATGTGGAGGCATTGGAAAAGGTGCAGAGGAGGTTTACCAGGATGTTGCCTGGTATGATGGGTAGGTCTTATGAGGAAAGGCTAAGGGACTTGTAGTTATTTTCATTAGAGAGAAGGCTAAGAGGTGACTTAATTGAGACATATAAGATGATCAGAGGGTTAGATAGGGTGGATAGTGAGAGCCTTTTTCCTCGGATGGAGGTGGATAGCACAAGGGGACATAGTTTTAAATTAAGGGGTGGTAGTTGTAGGACAGATGCTAGAGGTGGGTTCTTTACTCAGAGGGTAGTAAGGGCATGGAATGCCCTGCCTGTAGCAGTTGTGGACTCGTCAAATTTAAGGGCGTTCAAATGGGCAGTGGACAGGCATGTGGATAGCACTGGAATAGTTTAGGATAGAGGGTCATAAAATTGGTTACATTGGTTGGCGCAACATTGAGAGCCAAAGGGCCTGTACTGCGCTGTAATGTTCTATCTTGTCGAAAGCATTCGAAAAGTCTAAATAAACCACATCCGCTGGTTCTCCTCAGTCAACTCTACAGTTACATCCTCAAAAGATTCAATAGATTTGTCGAGCATAATTTCTTTTTTTTAAATAAGTCCATGCTGACTTTGTCTGCTTATATCATTGCCTCCCAAATACCAAATTATGAAATCTTTGATAATAGACTCAAGCAACTTCCCCAGTACCAACATTAGGCTCAGTGGTCTATAGTTCCTTTTTCTCTCTACCTCCCTTTTTGAGTAGCGGATTTACATTAGCTACTCTTCAATCTGTAGGAACTATTGCAGAGTCCAAAGAATTTTGGAAAATAACCACCAATGGATCTACTTTTCCAGGACCTTCCCTAAGTACCCTGGGATGAGGAACGTCAGAATCTGGAAACTTATCAACCTTCAATCCCATCAATTTCTCCAAAATCATTTCTCTATAAATGTTGATTTCCTTCAACTCCTCACTAAAGCATGTTTCTCTCAACATTTCTGGCACATTATTCATGTCTTCTTTTGCGAAGACTGAAGCAAAGTAAAATTTAATTCCTCAGCCATTTCTTTTTTCCCCCGTTATGAATTCTTCCGTCTCTGAAGAAGGTGCTAACATTCGTTTTGTCAATCATGATCTCTTTATGTGTACATAGAAACTTTTATAGTCAGTTTTTATGTTCTTTCTTTCATAATCTATTTTTCCCTTTTTAATTAATCCCTTGGTCCTCCTTTGCTGAATTTTAAATTTTAAATTGCTGATCTGAATGCTCAGGTCAATTGCTTCTTCTCGCCAATTTGTATACTTCTTCCTTGAATCTGATATTATCTCTAATTTCCATTGTACACTATCATTTGGCCACAATTCCGTTACCACGCTTGCGTCAAACAGGAATAAAAATCTTCTGGAGTTCACTTATTCACTCTTTAAATGCCTGCCATTGCCTGTTTACTATCTTTCCTTTCAGTAATATTTCCTATCCATCATGGCCAATTCATGCCTCGTATCACCATATTGTCTTTATTGAGATTCAGGACCTTGGTCTCAGAATCAACTACATCACCGTGACAAAGAATTCTATCATATTATCGTCACTCATCCCCAAGGGTTCTCACAACCAGATTGCCAACTAATCTTTTCTCATTGCACAACACCCAACCCAAAACAGCCTGCTCCCTTGTTGGTTCCTTAATGTATTGCCCCAGAAGACCATCCAGTATGGTTTCCAGAAATTCCTCCACTATTGAACCGTAACTAATTTTAATCTTCCAATCGCTCCTTGACACAAGTTTTGACTCTACCCACTATACCCAGTCAGGGTGACTGCGACGACTTCTTCCTAAATGGTCCTTGGTGAAGTCTCTCTGTTGAACATTCTTATCTTGTTTGTCTCTGGAGAGGCTATTCCTCTACCCACAATGCAATCAGCGCGTCTGCAATGACTTCTCCCAGAATGCTCCTTGGTGAATACTCCTCAGTGAAGACATTCATGTATATTTTCCCCTCACCACCAGCTCCTGAATTCACAGAAGTCTCTCATAGGAACATTGGAGAAATAAGCCATTCGGGCCACTGGGCTTGCTCAACACCTAACATGATAATGGCTGATCATCCACTTCAATGTCTTTTACCCCTCACTATCCCTATATCCAATTATGTCATTAGCATTTAAAAATCTATCAATCTCAAATGTAAACATGCTCAATGACAGATCTTACGCAGCCTTCTAGGGTAGAGAATTCCAAAAGGTTCACAACCCAAAACAAACTTTCCTCATCTTGGTTTTAAATTGCTTCTCCCTCATTTTAAAATTGTGTCCCTTGGTTCTAGATTCCCTATGATGTAAAGATGCCAACGCTGGACTGGGGTAAACACAGTAAGAAGTCTGACAACACCAGGTTTAAGTCCAACCGATTTACTCGATAGTAAACTCACAAGCTTTCGAGGCTGTCTCATCAGGTGAATGAGGTGTTCTGGTCTCAAACAGCACATATAACAGCACAGACTATTTACAGATTACTGATTAGCATGTGAATCTTTATACCTAACCTGCTATTCAAGTCTTAAAGTGGCTGACAATGTGAGTCTCAACAGAGATCTTAGGTTCACGTCACACTATCTGTAACTCCCATGACTTGCCTGGGTTAGCAAAAGACCTCACTTACTGTGCTGTCTGGAGACAATACACATCTCTTTAACCTGTGCTCAGTGCTCCGTCCATTCATATTGTCGGCCACTTTAAGACTTGAATAGCAGGTTAGGTGTAAAGATTTGCATGATAATCAGTAATCTGTAAACAATCTGTGCTGTTATACGTGCTGTTTGAGACCAGAACACCTCATTCACTTGACGAAGAGGACAGCCTCGAAAGCTTGTGAGTTACAACATAGAACATAGAAGCACAGAACAGGCCCTTCGGCCTTCGATGTTGCGCCGACCAATATAAAAAGCAATGCCCCTCCAAACTAAACCATTCCCTTCTCTTCCATATACTTATCAACTAACCTCTTAAACGCCACCAAACTTGGCGCATCTACAACTGCTGCAGGCAGGGCATTCCACTCCCGAACACCCTTTGGGTAAAGAACCTGCCTCTGATATCCGTCCTATAACTATCACCCCTTAATTTAAAGCTGTGTCCCCTCGTGCTAGCTTTTTCCATCCTAGGAAAAAGGCTATCACTGTCCACCCTATCTAAACCTCTAATCATCTTATATGTTTCGATAAGGTCTCCTCTTAGCCGCCTCCTTTCTAATGAAAACAACCTCAAATCCCTCAGCCTCTCCTCATAAGACCTGCCCTCCATACCAGGCAACATCCTGGTAAACCTCCTCTGTACCCTCTCCAATGCCTCCACATCTTTCTTATAATGTGGGGACCAGAACTGCACACAATACTCCAAGTGCGGCCGCACTAGAGTTTTGTACAGTTGCAACATGACGTTGCGGCTCCGAAATTCAATCCCCCTACCAATAAAAGCTAAGACTCCATATGCCTTCTTAACAACCTTCTCGACTTGACTGCCTACTTTCAGGGATCTATGCACATACACACCAAGATCCCTTTGTTCATCTAGACTACTAAGAATCCTACCATTAGCCCTATACTCTACACATTTATTATTTCTGCCATAGTGCATTACCTCACACTTTTCCACATTAAACTCCAGTTGCCACCTCTCGGCCCAGCTCTGCAACTTGTCCAAGTCCCTCTGCAAACTATAACACCCCTCTTCACTATCTACCACTCCACCGACTTTAGTGTCATCTGAAAATTTACTAATCCATCCTTCAATACCCTCATCCAGATCATTTATAAAAATTACAAACAGCAGGGGCCCCAAAACAGGCCCCTGAGGTACACCACTTGTCACCGAACTCCACGATGAATATCTCCCATCAACCACCACCCTCCGTCTTCTATCTGCTAGCCAATTCCTAACCCAATTAGCTAAATCACCCTCTATCCCATACATCTGCATTTTCTGCAGAAGTCTTCCATGGGCCACCTTATCAAACGCCGTACTAAAGTCCATATATACCACATCAACCGCCTTACCCCCATCCACCTCTTTGGTCACTTTTTCAAAAAACTCAATAAGGTTAGTAAGGCACGACCTACCCTTCACAAAAACCATGCTGACTATCCCCAATCAATTCATTTCTCTCTAAATAACTATAAATCCTATCCCTAATAATTCTCTCCAATACCTTGCCCACCACAGAAGTAAGACTCACTGGCCTATAATTCCCAGGAAGGTCTCTCTTCCCCTTCTTAAACAATGGGACCACATTCGCCATCCTCCAGTCCTCCGGAACCACACCCGTAACCAACGAGGACCTGAAGATCAGAGCCAGAGGCTCTGCAATCTCCTCTCTTGCCTCCCAGAGAATCCTAGAGTAAATCCCGTCCGGCCCAGGGGACTTATCCAACTTCAAACCCTCGAATATCTAGCACATCCTCCCTATCTACTTCGATACCTTCCAGTTTGCTACCCTGTACCTCAGTGTTCTCCATAACTACATTACATCACCCTGCGTGAATACCGAAGAGAAATATTTATTCAGTACCTCTCCAATCTCCTCAGGCTCCACGCACAACTTCCCACTGCTGTCTATGACTGGCCCTAATCTGTCCTAACCAATCTTCTATTCTTAACATATCTAAAGAAAGCTTTAGGATTCTCCCTAATCCTATCAGCCAAAGTCTTCTCGTGTCCTCTCTTCGCTCTCCTCAATTCACTCTTTAGCTCCCTCCTGGCTAATCTATAGCTATCCATTGCACTAACCGAGCCTTCAATCCTCATCCTGACATAAGCCTCCTTTTTCCTTTTAACCAGCAAATCAACTTTTTTCGTACACCAAGGTTCTCTTACTCGACCATTTCCTCCTTGCCTGACAGGGACATACTTATCAAGGACCCGCAGCAGCTGCTCCTTGAATAAGCTCCACATTCCAGATGTTCCCAGTCCCTGTAGCTTCCTAGTCCAATCTATGCACCCTAATTCTCTCCTGATGGCCTCATAATTACCCTTCCCCCAGCTATAACTACTGCCCCCAGCTTCATGCCTATCCCTGTCCATCACTAAGGTGAACGTAACCGAATTGTGGTCACTATCACCAAAATGTTCACTAACTTCCAAGCCTAACACCTGGTCTGGCTCATTGCCCAGCACCAAATCCAATGTAGCCTCACCTCTAGTTGGCCTATCTACATACTGAGTCAAAAAACCTTCCTGCACACTTTGTACGAAAACTGACCCCTCTAACGAGCTAGAGCTATAGCTATTCCAATCAATATTAGTAAAGTTAAAGTCCCCCATAACAATTACCCTATTACTTTCACTCCTGTCCAGGATCGACTTTGCAATCCTTTCCTCTACCTCTCTAGAACTTTTAGGAGGTCTATAAAAGACTCCCAACAGGGTGACCTCTCCTCTCCTGTTTCTAATCTCAGCCCATACTACCTCAACAGACAAGTCCTCATCAAACTTCCTTTCTGTCACTGTGATACAGTCTTTGACTAATAATGCCACTCCTCCCCCCCTTCTACCTCCTTCTCTACTCCGACTAAAGCATTTGAACCCTGGAACCTGCAACATCCATTCTTGTCCCTGCTCTACCCAAGTCTCTGAAATGGCCACAACATCGAAATTCCAGGTACTGGTCCAAGCTGCAAGTTCCTCGCCCTTATTGCGAATACTCCTTGCATTAAAGTATATGCATTTCAAACCATGCCCTACCCCACCCGTAGGGTGTTTTACGGCTTTCCTCTATGACCCCCTTACTCTCAACCCTCTTAGCACCCCAACTATTCAGGATCCCACCCCCCCCGAATCAGTTTAAAGCCCCCTGCATAGCCTTAGCAAATTTTCCCCCCAAGATATTAGTTCCCCTCTGGTTCAGGTGTAGACCATCTCAGTTAGACTTAAACCTGGTCTAGATTCCCTAGCCAGGACAACTATCTTACTTCAATCCATGCTGTCTATCCTTTAAGTATTTTGTAGATTTCAACAACATCACCTCTCATTTTTCAAAACACTAGAGAATATAGATTCAGTTTCCCCAATTTCTCTTCAAAAGACAGTCCTGCCATTCTGAGAACACAGCTGGTGAACTTTAGTTGTACATCCTATATGGCAATAATATCCTTCCTAAGGTAAGGGAATCAAAACTCTAGGTGAGTCTGACAAAGGTTCTGTACAACTGAAGCAAGAAAGACTTTGCCATTCCTATACTCAAATCCAATTGTAATAAACACCAACATACAATCAGCCTTCCCAACTATCTGCCGCATCTGCATGTTAGCCTTCAGTGACTTGCTAACGAGACAGTGTCCTTTTGTACATTAACACTTTCTCATTTCTTACCACTTTAGAAATACTCTGAACATCTGTTCCTCCAATATGTAACCTCACATTTTCCACATTATTTTCTATCTACCATGTTCTTGCTCTCTCAGTAAATCTATCAAAATCCTTTTGAACCCTCTTTGCATCATCTTCACAACACACATTCCCACCTAGATTTTTTCAGTAGGCACACTGGTTAGCACCGCTGCCTCACAGCACCAGGGATCCAGGTTCAATTCCTGATCTGGGGCACTATCTGTTTGGAGTTTGCATATTCTTCCTGCCTGCATGGGTTTCCTCCAGGTGCTCCAGTTTCCTCCATCAGTCCAAAGGTTTGTGGGTTAAGTGGACTGGCCACACTAAATTGCTGCTTAGTATCATATGAACTAGCTAGATTAAATGATTAGGGATAGGGCTTCAGTGGGATTGCAGTCTGTGTAGACTCGATGGGCCGAATGGCCTCCTTCTGCACTATAGGATTCTATGATCCTAACTTCACAATATTATTACATTTGGTCTGCATATCCAAATCATTGATATGTATTGTGAACAACTGGGGTCCAAGTACTGATTCCTGCAGTACCCCAACTAGTCACACTCTGCCAAAACAAGAATGAGCTGACTGTTGACCACTCTTTAATCCATACTTTCTATTACCTCCATTCCATGTGCTTGATTTTACAATTTAGGCATCAGATTCTCTCCCAATGAAAATATCCTGTGTCCCCTCTTTCCATCATCATTATTAGCATCACATTGCCAAGTCCAGTTTTTATCTTGATTTGTCGAAGGGCAAACAAATAATAAAGGATGCATGTGCGTCATGGCACCCTTGTCCTAAAAATTACTCTAATAGTTAGAAGTAAAAATAGTTGGGATAAAGATGTTAACGTGTAAGCTCACCAAGGACAAGTGAAGGATTTATGACAAAAACAAGCTTATAGTTAGAATAAGAGTAAACCAGAGGAAGTGGGAATGCCCAAGGAAAAAAAATGCAAGCATACCCAAAGATGGATTCTGTGGGTTTTCAGTGAATGTAGTTTGAGTAGCCATTACACAAATGCCACATTAACTTCTCATTTCCATGCTGTCATTGAATATATGTCACCAAAAACAACTTGCTTCCATAGCACCTTAAACATACTGAAATAGTCCACAGACAGTCTATTGACAATAAAAAGAGATCATGAAATTAAAGCTTTCAGTAAAGAATGTCGTGACGGTACACACTCTGTCACTTCCATAGCATATGTGTAACATTTCGGTTAGTCTCAGATGCTCACTAACCATAACAATTTCTTCATCTGAGAGAGGAAACAGGCTACTGGAGGACTCAGTGACGTATTGCACTGGGAAAAAGATGCCATCGGTCTTTTGCCCAGACATATCTTTTAAAGCTCTTAGAATCATTGAATTCCTACAGTGCAGAAAGAGGCCATTTAGTCCATCAAGTTTGCACTGTCCACAGTCCCATCTAGGCCCTATCCCCATTGCCCTACTTATTTACACTAAAAATTCCCTGACACTAAAGGGCAATTTTAGCATGGCCAATCAACCTAATCTGCACATATTTGGAGTGTGGAAGGAAACCAGAGCACATGGAGGAAACCCACACGGGCACAGGGAAAACATGCAAACTCCATACAGACAGTGAGCCAAGCCCAGAATCAAATCCCGGTCCCTGGCAATGTGAGGCAGCAGTGCTAACCATTGTGACACCCATTTATTGTTGCATAAATAATCTTTTTCACTAATTCCTAATCTAAATGCTTATTTTAAAAAATGGCAAATGATCAAAACTACATTAGTATTTGATGTTCTGAATCAACCAGTTTAACAAATAAAAATAACAAAGCTTAAACACAAGATTTTAGTAGATAGTTAAAATAACAGCTGAAATCTCAAAAGCAATTCATTATTTTCCATTAATTTATTCTTCCTGTTTTAGCATAGCTTTTCAAATTTTGCATTTTTTTTTCACTTTATTTAAAAAGCAGAATTTTCCATTTCCAATGTTGTTTCCTACTTTTTTTTGTTCTCGGACACACAGGATTAACATTAACAACCATAAAATGGTTGGAGGCAGAAAATTAGATGCAGAGTGAGTGTTTCATGAAAGTGCAGAAAAACAAGAATACAGAAAAATGAGACCAAATATAAACAGCTAATCTGAGAAAAAGGAAAAGGTGCCTAACAGCTGGCTCTTTGCTTTGCCAATCAGGAATCTGGTACTAGGGGTTAAATTCAAATTAAGTAGTGTGGATTATTGCATAAGTGATATTTTTAACATTGCAGCTTATCCATTTTAAGGCAGAAACATGGGATTGCGGATTGTGAGAACATCCCTCCCAATAAAAGTTAGCACATAGAACATAGAACACTACAGCGCAGTACAAGCCCTTCGGCCCTCGATGTTGCGCCGGCCAGTGGACCCTCTAACCTAAACTATTCCAATATCATCCATATGCCTATCCACCGAACATTTGAATGCCCCCAAAGTAGGCGAGTCCACAACTGCTGCAGGCAGGGCATTCCACGCCCTCACCACCCTCTGTGTGAAGAACCTGCCTCTGACATCCGTCCTATAACTACCACCTCTTAATTTAAAGTTATGTCCCCTCGTGTTGGTCATCACCATCCGAGGAAAAAGGCTCTCACTATCCACCCTATCCAATCCCTTGATCATCTTATACGCCTCAATTAGGTCACCGCGTAACCTTCTTCTCTCTAATGAAAATAACCTCAGGTCCCTCAGCCTTTCCTCATAAGGCCTTCCCACCATACCAGGCAACATCCTGGTAAACCTCCTCTGCACCCTTTCCAATGCTTCCACATCTTTCTTATAATGCAGCGACCAGAACTGTACGCAATACTCCAAGTGCGGCCGCACCAGAGTTTTGTACAGTTGTAACATAACCTCACGGCTCCTAAATTCAATCCCTCTACCAATAAAAGCTAACACACCGTACGCCTTCTTAACAACTTTATCAACCTGGGTGCCAACTTTCAAAGAGCTATGTACTTGTACCCCAAGATCCCTCTGCTCGACAACACTATTAAGGGTCCTTCCATTAGCCCTATATTTCATATGCCTGTTATTCCTACCAAAGTGAATCACCTCACACTTATCCGTATTGAATTCCATTTGCCACCTCACGGCCCAGCTCTGCAACCTATCTATGTCCCTCTGCAAACTGTAACATCCATCCTCGCTGTCTACAACTCCCCCCACTTTGGTATCGTCAGCAAATTTACTAATCCAACCCTCTACACCCTCATCTAGGTCATTTATAAAAATGACAAACAGCAGTGGCCCTAAAACAGATCCTTGAGGTACACCACTTGTAACTGCACTCCAGGTTGAATATTTCCCATCAACCACCACCCTCTGTCTTCTATCAGCTAGCCAATTCCTAATCCAAACTGCTAAATCACCTTCAATCCCATGCATCTGCACTTTCTGCAGTAGCCTACCATGGGGAACCTTATCAAACGCTTTGCTAAAATCCATATACACTACATCAACTGCCTTACCCTTATCTACCTCTTTGGTCACCTCCTCAAAAAACTCAATAAGGTTTGTGAGGCACGACCTACCCTTCACAAAACTGTGCTGACTATCCCTAATCAATTTATTCCTCTCTAGATGCTTATAAATCCTATCCCTTATAATTCTTTCCAAGACCTTGCCCACAACAGAAGTCAGGCTCACCGGTCTATAATTTCCAGGATGGTCCCTACTCCCCTTTTTGAAAAGAGGGACAACATTTGCCATCCTCCAGTCTTCCGGCACTATACCTGTAGCTAACGACGACATGAAGATCAAAGCCAAAGGCTCTGCAATCTCCTCTCTAGCCTCCCAGAGAATCCTAGGGTAAATCCCATCTGGCCCAGGGGACTTATCAATTTTCATACCCTCAAGATTCGCTAACACCTCCTCCTTACGAACCTCAATCCTACCCAGTCTACAACCTGGTATCGCAGTATTCTCCCCGACAACACTGTCTTTCTCCTGCGTGAATACTGACGAAAAATACTCATTCAGTGTCTCTCCTATCTCCTCAGGCTCCACGCACAACTTCCCACTGCTATCTCTGACTGGCCCTAATCTTGCCCTAACCAATCTTTTATTATTTATATACCTGTAAAAAGCTTTAGGATTCTCCTTAATCCTATCCGCCAAAGTCTTCTCGTGTCCTCTTCTAGCTCTTCTCAACTCCCTCTTTAGCTCCTTCCTGGCTGATTTATAGCTCTCTATTGCCCTAACTGAGCCTTCACGTCTCATCATTATATAAGCCTCCTTCTTCCTCTTCACTTCCTCCCTGCCTGGCAGGTACATATTCATTAAGGACATGCAGAAGCTGTTCCTTAAATATGCTCCACGTTTCAGATGTCCCCAGCCCCTGCAATTTCCTGCTCCACTCTATGCATCCTAAATCTCTCCTAATAGCCTCATAATTACCTTTCCCCCAGCTATAACTACTGTTATTCGGTACGTGCCCATCCCTTTCCATCACTAAGGTAAACGTAACCGAATTGTGGTCACTATCACCAAAGTGCACACCCACCTCCAAGTCTAACACCTGGTCTGGTTCATTACCCAGTACCAAATCCAATATAGCCTCGCCTCTTGTTGGCCTATCTACATACTGAGTCATGAAACCTTCCTGCACACATTGAACAAAAACTGACCCCTCTAACGTACTTGAACTATAGCTTTTCCAATCGATATTAGAAAAGTTAAAGTCCCCCATTACAACTACCCTGTTACTTTCATACCTATCCAGGATCAACTTTGCAATCCCTTCCTCTACTTCTCTGGAACTTTTTGGAGGTCTATAAAAAAAACTCCCAACAGTGTGACCTCTCCTTTCTTGTTTCTAATCTCAGCCCACACTACCTCAGCAGACAAGTCCACATCAAACGTCTTTTCTGCCACCGTAATGCTGTCCTTAACTAACAATGCCACTCCTCCCCCTCTTCTACCACCACCTCTGCTCTGACTGAAACATCTGAACCCCGGAACCTGCAACAACCATTCCTGCTCCTGCTCTATCCACGTCTCTGAAATGGCCACAACATCGAAGTCCCAAGCACCAATCCAGGCTGCAAGTTCATCCACCTTATTGCATATGCTCCTCGCATTAAAGTATACACATTTCAAACCACCCTCCCGTTTGCCACTATACTGGCCCATAGCTACATAGCTACAAAAATTGTAAAATTCATATATAATCCCTAATTTATGCTTATGGGGGGGGCACAGTGGTTACCAATGCTGCCTAATAACATCAAGGAACCAGTTCAACTCCAGCTTTGGGCCACTGTGTGCAGTTTGCACATTCTTCCATGTCTGCATGGGTTTCCTCTGGATTTTCCAGTTTTCTCCCACACTCCAAAGATGTATAGGTTAGCTTGATTGGCCATGTTAAATTACGCCTTAGCGTCAGAGAGATAAATATATGGGGTTACAGGGATAACATCTGGGTGGGATTGTTGTCAGTCAGACTCGATGGGCCAAATGGTCTCCTTCTGCCCTGCAGAGATTCTATGCTTGAGATTAAGACTGATTACAAATGAATCACTTATTGCACTTAAGGGGGAGGCAGTGGCATGGCGGCATTGTCACTGAACTAGCAATTCAGAGACCCAGGTTTTTGAGTTTGAATCTCACCAGGCAATATACTGTGGAAATGGAATTTAGTCAATGAAAACATAGAATTAAAAGTCTTGTGATGACAATGAAACCACAATCATTAAAAACCCATTGATTCACTAATGCCATTCATCCTTACCCGGTCTGGCCAATTTGTGATCCAGGGGGTGGCTGAATCTTAAATGTCAAACAAGCTACTCAATAGTTTCAAACTGCTAGAAAAGTCTGTAAGGAATGAAACTGGATGGACGACCCAGCATCAACTTAGATACTGGAAACCAAAACAGCCCTTTTGACTCTGCACAGTCTTTTCGCTGACATCTGGGGACTTATGCCAAATTTAGGAGAGACAGACACACTCACTCACAAAATTACACTGTACAATCATGACCCAGACACCACCATCACCATCCTTGCCCTGTCTCACGATCAGGACAGAACCAGCAGAGGTGGCAACAGAGTGGTATACAGTCAGGAGAGAATTTGCCTTTGGAATCCTCATCAGCTTTAAAGAGTGGCCAGCAGCTCTCTAGTTCAAGCAGAACCAGAAGCTACAGTGGCCAGGATTGGGAGTGCAAATAGTTCACAGAGCCAAAATCATGAGATTCTGGGAACAGCGTAGTTTTGAGATTGGACAGCAGAGGATTGTTATGGTGGTGGAGAGGCTGGCTGGAAAGAAAGTTCTGTGGATAATGGAACATGAGGGAGGGGACTGAGGTTCAAAGATGGCTGTTGATGGATGCACCCTCTCCTGCCAAAGGCTTGATCCAATGTATTTTCAGGATTGCTGCATATCCCAGCAGCCTGAAAATACTATCTTAAGTCATAAATAATTGGTCACTTGAGCACTTCAATTGGGACAGTGGCAAGGTAGACCAGCTGAGATCTTGCATGCCCCAGCATAAAACTGATGTCAAGGAAGGCAATACCCCAGTGAGTTTTTAGGTTTATAAAATGTTGAGAGGGATAGATAGGGTGGACTCTCAGAGACCATTTCCCCGAGCTGAAATGGTCACTACGAGAGGACACAGATTTAAGGCGCAGGGAAGCAAGTACAAAGGAGATGTCAGGGGTAAGTTTTTCACTCAGAGGGTGGTGAGTGAATGGAACCGACTGCCATCGGAGGTTGTTGAGGCAAACTCACTGAGGTCTTTTATGAGACTTCTGGATGAGTATATGGAAAAGAATAGGATAGGGGGTTATAGATAGGCCTGTGGATTGGTAGATGTGATCGGCACAACTCGTGGGCCGAAAGGCCTGTTTGTGCTGTATTGTTCTATGTTCTATGAGAAGTTCAGTCAAGGAACTGGAGTCTCACCCCCACTGCACCCACCCACAAACCCACCAGCAGGGGGTGCAAAATGCTCACTATTTTAGGTTGAGATAGGTTATTGACAGCTCCAATTCTGATTTGATACTGAGCAGAGTTCATAATTCTATAGCCTCCACATCAGAAAAAACTTATTTCCACCTTCATAATCTTCGGATTTGATTCAACTTGTCCATTGCTGAAACTCTCATGCGTACTTGGCCGGCCTCCCATCTTGCATCTGATATAAATTTCAGCTCATCCAAAGCTCTACTTATATCCTAATGCCTACCAACTTCAGGTCACATTTGCTGCTGTCCTTCAACACTTCCAATTCAAAATATCAATCTTCATGTTAAAATCTCTTTGTGGTCTTACTCCTCATTATTGTTGCAACCTTCTCCAGCTCCAGTCCTTCAGGATTTTGAACTCTTTTGCAGTTTTCTCCATCAACCATCGTCAGCAGCTGTGCTTTCAGCTGTTGAGGCTCAATGTTTTGGAATTCCCTCCATAAACCCTTTAACTCTCCACCTGATTATTTAAGGCCTCTCTTTAACCAAACTTTAGATTATCCCATCCAGCATCTTCCTTCCTCAGCTTAGTGTCCTTTTTGTCTGATTCTGTCTGCATGAAGCACCTCAAGATTTTTTCTACTTTAAAGCTTCTGTATAAACATATGTGGCTGCTGCTAATAATACATAATGTGGAGATGCCAGCATTGGAGTGAGGTAAACACAGTAAAAAGTTTCAACACCAGGTTAAGGTCCAACAGGTTTATTTGGTAGCAAAATCCACCAGCTTTCGGAGCGCTGCTCCTTTGTCGGGTAAATAGGAGTTTGTGAACAGAAGTCCAGCTTAACTGAGGAAGGAGCAGCACTCCAAAACTTTGTGAATTTTGCTATCAAATAAATTTGTTGGATTTTAACCTGGTGTCATGAGATTTCTTACTGCCAACAATACACACAACTGCTCTCTTTTCTTGATCTAAAATAAGACCTGTAGTGCAGAAGGAGGCCATTTAGCCCATCAAGACTATCCCAAACACAAGCCCATCCAAGCCCTATTCCTGTAACCCCATATATTTACCCTGCTAATCCACTGACACTAGGGTCAATTTAGCATGGTCAATCAACCCAGCCTGCACATCTTTAGATTGTGAGAGGAAACTGCAGCACCTGGAGGAAACATACAGGGAGAACATGCAAACTCCACACACTGACAGGGACCTGAGGCTGGAATTGAAGGTCCCTGGTACTGTGAGGCAGCACTGCTAACGACTTTGCCACTGTGTATATGCTGATATAAGGTAATGTGTAAGAACCAAATCAAGTTTTATCAATCTGTTGTGTAGAATAACACTTAAAGAACTAGTTTTAATCATTAAAATAATTAGAAGATTAAAGTTAGGGCAGAATTTTGTCTACCAACAAAAATGCACAGCAAAAGTGGTTTACAAGTCAGATTTTTTTTAAATACTACGTTCTGCAACAAGGTAAAAATAGAAGTTAAGCTGAAAGTCATCCTCTGTGGACAAGTAAGATTTCTCTCGATCTCACCTAAGAGTGGGAGGAATTAACACTGTCCTTTTGTGAAATCTCACAGGAAAAGAGGTAATACCTCCCCATCTCTGGTGATTCATGGGCCCCCAATATTTACAGTGCAGTGATGAGAAATGTGTAACAATACAAAACCCTATTACGTGGGTTTGCCGGGACTCCTGCCCAATTTCACAACAAAATAATACATCTTATTTTTGAATGTTACCGACCAGCAGCCAGCTAATATTCAGAATTTGACTAGTGGGTGTTATCGAGCAGTCAGACTTGCAGCATCAGGGAAAGTAAGAGTTAGTAGAAGGGGTTTTGGCCAGGAGGGACGTAAGAGGGAGGAGTGGGGAGGAGATTTGAATAGTTCAGTACAGCCATCAGATCTGGGTAGGGGCAGAGAGGAGATTTGTGTGTAGATGAGGGGAGGACCTAGGAGATTGAAGCTATAATTAGACAAGTCAAGGGAAGGGGCCTGGAGTGTTGCTGAAAAATCACAGACCACGAATAGATTGTTGACCGCTAGGGCGACTGGCTAGGTAGGAGATCATAGGTTAAAATTCTCCCTCCACCCTAAAGTCTCAGATGTTCAATTCTGTGACGACAGGACCATCAAATAGACTCACAACAAAACCCATATTACATAGCAACTTAATATTCAAACATCTAAAAGAATCAAGTTAGCACCAAGACTGATGCTTCCCACGAGAGAAATTGAAAATTGTGCTGTGACCTTTCACTTCATCATATTCCTTTTACTAATTGGAAAATATGTGGGTGAATCCACTCAATCCCTGAAAGATCAAAGATCACAACAAATTCCCAATCCTCAATTATGCAGAAATTCCAAGCCATCTTCCTGCAGCTAATGCCCAGTGATTAATCTCCACACTTCTATCTCTCCCTAAATCAACCTGAGCCAACAAGATAAAACCTTGCCTATGCATAATGATGCCCAGCCGATTTGTCTCTGTTTGATCACATGAGAAGTCTTGAGTCTATACATTATTTAAATTTTATGGGTGACAAAATTCTTTCAAATTACCCAACACCCTGACCTAACTAATTTAGATCCTTCTTTGTCTTACGCAATCCCTTTTAAAGTAGTCTATTCCTGATAATTTTGTAAAAGAATTTAAACTTATTTTTTAAAACTTAAATTAAGCAATTTATATAACACAGCAAAGTGAGAATATAATGCTTAAAAATATTAATGACCAAATAATGTAAATAAGGAAACTTTAAATTGAACATACCATCAACTTTTCAAGCAGGTTAAGTGAATAGTCTGCATCCACCTTTCTATTCTAATAGACAACACACAAGCTAGCCAGTCTGTTTCATCCTCTGATATATCATTACCTTACACAATAGTACAGTAATCTTACTGACAATTTTACATTCTTTAAAATAGCTGTCCTGTATCAATATCAATTTTAAATCCAACCAATTTATTTGATAGTAAAATTGCGAGCTTTCAACACTCGTGTCTTCGTCAGGCAAATGCAGTGCATTTATTCACCCGAGGGATGTGGATGTCACTGACAGGGCAGCATTTATTGTCCATCTTTCCAGCCACTGAAAGGATAGTGATGAACTATCTTCTTGAATATAAATGCAGTGCATTTGCCTGACGAAGACACAAGAGTGTTGAAAGCTCGCAATTTTACTATCAAATAAATCGGCTGGATTTAAAATTGGTGTTGCTAAATTCTTACTGAGTTCTTACCACCCCAGTCCAACGCCGGCATCTTTACATCATCACTCTGTATCAATATGCCATATCACCTAATAGTATGGAAATAATGTAGCTTATAATCAATTGATAGAAACGTCCACTCATTATAATACAGTCTATTCCAGAGCAGTTCTTTTCTGGTCTTTGTAATCAACAATGCAGCATTTGCCAGGTTAGAAATGTTTAGATTAACTGCTACAAAGTATAATGTAAACAAGAAACATTATAAAAAACATGGAAAATATCTCCAATTTTGGTTTAGACATCTGTCCAGCATTTAGATTATAGCAGTTGAATTTATTTCATAAAATAAAGCACAAATTTAAAAGTTAGTGGCCAGCTGGGCTTAGCCCTAGGTAATTTCTTTAAACTTTAATAAGCGTTATATATGCTGCATTATAATATATGCTAGAATTTGGGAAGGCCTCCACATAAATGGTAGATTATGACCTGCCATTTGAATTCTGCAATCTCAGAAACCAGTAACCAAAAAATTTCCCCACCTATTTTCAGTAAACTAATCACAGAAAGACAGAGTTCAGTTTTTAAAACGTTGCCTCACTACAGGGAAATGAATCATTTTGTGTACCCTCGACATGATGCTTTGTAAGATCTGGCCAGTCACTTTTCTTTAAAACTCCCACCTACTTTGAAGCTGATTGAAACGCTGACCTGTGGGAAGTTTCAAATTGCTTTTCTTCTTATAAAACTAGATTTCAAATGACTTTCACCACTGTTTTCATAAACTTCCAGTACTGTATGAAGTAACAATTTGATGTACATTAGTAGGTATGTACTCAGTCCCAAATAGGAGCGTTCAACATAAACACAAATTACTGTAGATGCTAGAATCTGAAACAAAAACAGAAAACGCTGGAAAATCTCAGCGGATCTGACAGCATTAGTGGAGAGAGTGCAGCCGACATTTCGAGGCTAGGTGACCCTTCGTCAAAGCTGAGAGGAAAGAGAGTCAGCAGAGATTTATACCATAAAGGGAAGGGAGAGATGGTGGACAAAGGAAATGTAAATGAGCATGCAGAAGACTGAGAAGGTGTTGAAAGTGTCCATTAAGTGATCACAATACGTTAACATAGAACATAGAACATAGAACAATACAGCACAGAACAGGCCCTTCGGCCTTCGATGTTGTGCCGACCAAAATAAAAAGCAATGCCCCTCCTAACTAAACCATTCCCTTCTCATCCATATACTTATCAACTAACCTCTTAAACGCCACCAAACTTGGCGCATCTACAACAGCTGCAGGCAGGGCATTCCACTCCCTAATCACTCTTTGAGTAAAGAACCTACCTCTGATATCCGTCCTATAACTCATACCCCTTAATTTAAAGTTGTGTCCCCTCGTGCTAGCTTTCTCCATCCTAGGAAAAAGGCTATCACTGTCCACCCTATCCAAACCTCTAATCATCTTATATGCTTCAATAAGATCCCCCCTTAGCCGCCTCCTTTCTAACGAAAACAACCTCAAATCCTTCAACCTCTCTTCATAGGACCTGCCCTCCATACCAGGCAACATCCTGGTAAACCTCCTCTGTACCCTCTCCAATGCCTCCACATCTTTCTTATAATGTGGCGACCAGAACTGCACACAATACTCCAAGTGCGGCCGCACTAGAGTTTTGTACAGCTGCAACATGATGCTGCGGCTCCTAAATTCAATCCCCCTACCAATAAAAGCTAAGACTCCATAAGCCTTCTTAACAACTTTATCCACTTGACTGCCTACTTTCAGGGATCTATTGACACATACACCAAGATCCTTCTGTTCCTCAACACTATTAAGAGCCCTACCATTAGCCCTATACTCTACACATTTATTGTTCCTGCCAAAGTGCATTACCTCACACTTTTCCACATTAAACTCCATTTGCCACCTCTCGGCCCAGCTCTGCAACTTGTCCAAGTCACTCTGTAAACTAAAACACCCCTCTTCACTATCTACCACACCACCAACTTTAGTATCATCTGCAAATTTACTGATCCATCCCTCAATACCCTCATCCAGATCATTTATAAAAATTACAAACAGCAGGGGCCCCAAAACAGACCCCTGAGGCACACCACTCGTCACCGAACTCCACGATGAATATCTCCCATCAACCACCACCCTCTGTCTTCTATCTGCCAGCCAATTTCTAATCCAATTAGCTAAATCACCCTCTATTCCACACATCTGCATTTTCTGTAGAAGTCTTCCATGGGCCACCTTATCAAAAGCCTTACTAAAGTTAATGGCAAAACAAAGGTATAGGTTAGTAAAGGACTGCCTGAGGAATGTGGCAGTTGGCCTGAAGGGGCAAGAGGGTGGTCAGAAGTACAATGTGATTAAATGAAATGAAATAAAAGGAAATGGGGTGGAAGGGAGAGTTCATGTCTAAAGTTGAACTCAATGTTCAATCCAGAAGACTAAAGTGCCCAAATGGAAGATGAGGTCCTGTTCCTCCGGTTTGTATTGAAGTTCACTAGAACACTGCAACAGGTAGGATGGATATGTGGGCAAGAGAGCAGGGTAGTGTGTTCGAGTAATAAGCGACAGGAAGGTGCGAGTTCTGCTTGTGGACACAAATCTGCCTTGAATTAAAAATAATCGATTTTTTTTGCTCGAACAATTAACAAATTGTGTAGCTTTCAGGCACAATCTAAAAACATTAATCTAGCAGCATTTGAAATATCCTCCTGCATTACATTCTGCTAGTCAGTTTATGTTCAAGTTCAGCCCTTCCTGCATTACGCTGTCACAATCTCTTCCTGAGGTATGGAGCAAAACCTTGACCTCCACTTATAACTAAAAAAATTTAGCAACACCAGATAGAAAGGAATTCCTGAAGAAACCACAAGATTATGCATCTGGATCTGGTAAGGCTCTCTGCACATTATAGGAAGTCTCGAATGCTGTACAAAATGGAAGCTAAAAATGGTGTCAAAACAGTACACCAAATCACTGTTTAAATTGGATTATTTTGTTAGCAATGGAAGGAGGAACATAAAGATTAAACATCTGCAATTTTGCCTTTCCTTCTTAAATGAACATCCTCACTGTCTTCAGAATATCTTAACATATGACAACGTGCAAATAGACACTCCAACAATGAGAGATTCAGTGTACTTGGGAGTTATCAGCAAACCAAATGTTAATCAAATTTATAACTAAGAGGTTAAATTTCTGCAAGAATTTTGATATTACATACTGAAATGACTCAGTGGGTAGGTAGGTAGGTAAGTGTGTCAGTAATTGACTCGGTTGATCAGACTACGTGGGTGCCTGAGTGGGAGAGCAAATAGTACTGATGTACTTTACATATTTGATGTGAACACTGAATTTTTTTTTTTGCTGGCATTTATTCTGGGCACGTGAACACAAATTACTCTTGTAAAATTTGAAGACTCTGAATTTTTTTTAAAAAATACATCCGTTTAAAAAGCAACAATTTCAAAATGCCATTATGCTTAATATTAGTAGTACTTCCCAAGTGAAATATCATCACTTGAGAAACATCATTAGTTATTATCCACAGTGAATCAAAAATTTTATACACACAGGTTCAAGACCTGACTGCGTCAAAACTGGATTCTCACAATATGCAGTGCTGCAGTACTCAATGTACTATAAAATGAAAGCATATGGAAGCAAACTGCATTCCTTGCAGTGACAGGAGCATTTGAATTTGCTTTATTTGTCAAGGATCCAAAACAAAGTAGACGCAGAACGCCAAGGCACTCTAATTTTTGCTATCTAATTTTCCTCCTTTACATTCCTTTTTCAAAGTGAAGGAACTGGATGATGAATCCCACCACTTCCAAACACTCACAACAGTGTTTCAGCATACATTGTCCAGATTTAAGCCCTCTCTTTAACCCTTGAAAGGAGTAATATTTCAATTTCAGACTCAAAAATATAACTAAGGCTGTATTTTTAATGCATTAAAAATACAGAACATTTTATGGTTTGCTGCATTTCTCTAAATTTGATGCAAGATAAACCAAAGAAATTTACAGGAAGATTTTTTTATTCACCCGAGGGATGTGGATGTCACTGACAGGGCAGCATTTATTGTCCATCTTTCCAGCCACTGAAAGGATAATGATGAACTATCTTCTTGAATATAACTAAGTGACTTGCTATGCTATTCCTGAGGCAATTAAAGAGTCAACCTCATTGCTAAGCAAAGAGTTACATACAAGTCAGGATAGGCAAGGACAGTAAATTTGCTTCTCTGAAAGATACTGGTGAACCAGATGGGCTTTGACAATTGGTAGTTTCATGATTACCATGATGGATTCCAGTTTTATTTATAATTTATTTAATTAACTGATTTGAATTCCCCAGTTACCATGATGGAATTTGAATTCATATCTTCAATCATTAATTCAGATTTCTCGATTATTAGTCCAGTAACATAATCACCATATTACCATAACCCAAGTCTTATTTGCTGCTGTTATTTACAAAGGATTTAGAAATTATAAAAAAACTTCAGATGATAAACAGGATTTCCTTACATAATGAATTAGGAATAGATATTAAACTAATTTGTAATCATATTGTAATTTTTACTTGGAAACACTATTGGAAAGGCTATAATTTTCCAAAAGCAAAATGCTGTCCAAATTATGAATTCATTGCTTGTGCTGTAATGCAATCTCTCCCACCAAAGACCAGTTTTCTGCTATGCAGAAGTAACAGAAGGTTACACACGGTCACAAACAACTACGTTGCTGCAATGCGAGGGAGTGACATAATCCCCGGTGTAATAAAGGTCAGCTGTTGTACAATGTACTGTCGGGAGCGTATCACCTGTGTACACTGTGCTGGGAAACTGCTGCAATAATGAATTTTACAGGATAGTTCACAATGTAATTTTATAAATAGGTATATGCTGGATCATAAAGTACTCAACAGATAAGAAATTCAGAATGTGATAACTACATCAAGGTTATGTCTTAACACATTTTTAATTATTCATTTTTAAGTTCTTTAGGAAAACAGAAATGTCATTTTAAAGAGATACAACATCGTTCCTCTGTCCCAGTAGCACATTGTAATTAATCAATTTAGAATGCTATTTAGAATGTCTAT
Organism: Sphyrna mokarran; assembly: GCA_024679065.1. NCBI lineage: Eukaryota > Metazoa > Chordata > Chondrichthyes > Carcharhiniformes > Carcharhinidae > Sphyrna > Sphyrna mokarran. Next base: position 8,081,570 of record JAGIQG010000003.1, on the reverse strand, counting down.
TTACAATTCCAAACTGCAAGATACCACATAGACTGAAATATCACATCAACAGGAAAGTTGTTTGTTATCTCACCAAGATATCATCCTTTCAACTCTGTGCTAAGCAATGTTTCATTCCTGGTGATTTTAATCTCCAGTCTCACCTTCTTCTCTCTCCTGTGTTCGCCATTTTCCTGCCCTCCCTTAAGTTCTTCCTCTATTTAAAGATCTGTGGGTTAGGTTGATTGGCCATGTTAACTTGACCTTAGTGTCAAGGGACTCAGCAGGGTAAATACAGGAATAGGAATTGTAATCAATGCAAACTCGATGGGTCAAATGGCCTCCTTCTGCACTATAGGGATTGTATGATTAATTGCAATCTCCAGGAAAGAAACAGATTTTGTTCATCAAGCAAACTGCCCATGTAGCCAACACTGTAAATGCACATTTACACTTCTGTAAAGTGTCTTTTAATATAATTTAAAAATTGCAATTGAAATACAAGTAGAATGGTCTGTTCTTGACTGATCAGAAGTGTGTTATTAATTATATTAAGACAACTTCCTGGACACAACTTTGCTTCCAACACTTTAAGAATTTAGTATCAAATGTGATTGAGTAAATATTTTTGATTAGCTCTTTTAGTTCAAGCCTTGAATTCATACATCTTGCAGTTATAATATTTAACTCTTTACAACAAATTATGAATTGGATCTGGGAAAGAATTTAAGATCTTGTATATCAATGTACCGACAAGCATTACTGGCTTTACCATTTTCCAACTTTATATTTGAAGTACTTCTAACAGACTTCTTTTAAATGGGCTATGTTTCTGTGATATAGTATAAATATCACAGCATACAAAATTAATTTTCCACATGGAGCTTCTTTATAGAGACTAAAGATTGCGGATTTAAAAGGAAAATTTTAAAAGCTGCACTACATGAGAAATTATGAAGCCCTAGTTACTAAGGACAAAAATCAAAAGCAGTTAGAAGGTGATCTCTCTTCATTTCAATGAACACGGTTAAGTACCTTGAATGCTGAAATTCTGAATAATTAGAAACTGGAAATACTCAGCACACCAGACAGCACCAGGGAGAGAGCTGACATTTCAGTCAGAACAGGTCACCGACCAGAAACTGTTTCCCTCCAAAGATGCTGCTCAACTTTCCGCATATTTCCAGAATTTTCTATTCCTTTTCACTTTTATACAGCTCCATGTTTCTAGAAACCTGGTTTCCACTTCGCCATGACAGTACTTGATACAAATGCATTTTAATTCTGAAGAAAATAATTAAACCAACAAGGCAATTCTTATACGGATTAGATCTAATAGCAATCCTGCTGTATGCTAGTCATCCAGCTCCCAGTGGTGAATGTGGACTTTCATGGATAGGATCAAGGAATATTCTTGTGACTTCAAATGCGTATCCAGCGTTTTTTATTTTAATTTGATTTATTATTGTCACACGTACTGAGATACAATGAAAAGCACTGTTTTGTATGCTATCCATACAAATCATACCACACGTACCTTGCAAAGAGTTGCCATATTCCAGTGCCATCTTAAAACATAGATATGGTGAATCCTCAGAGACAGCAGTAACACATCCCCATTCTCTCTCTACCCCATGTGTTGTGGAGACTGGCTGCAACTATTTCAAAGTCTTGTGTTGAGGTCATTTTGCGAAGTAATATACAGAAACAACATAACAGAATCATGAGGCCCCTACAGTGCAAAATGAGGCCATTTGGTCCACCTGCATCGACTCACTGAAAGAGCATCTTAAATAGGCTCTATCCCCATCACCCCACATATTTACCCAACTAATCCTCTCAACCTACATCTTAGACACTAAGGGGGGATTTAGCACGGTCAATCAATCTAACCTGTGCACCAGTGAGACAAAATCCAAATAGATCCATGGACAATGTGCAAACTTCACACAGTCACAACGCCAGAATTGAATCCAGGACTCTGATGCTGCGAGGCAGCAGAGCTAACCAATAAGCCACTGTCAGCCCTTATGGAGGGCTAGATCTGTCGTTTTAGGATACTGCTTACTTAATTATTGTCAAGTATTAAAAGAAAATCAGCTATTAAAACATTAACAGTGATTTCAGAATAAAAAAACTGCCTTCCATAAAAGCATCTGAACACTCCTACATTAATTGTACACATGGACAAATGTATCTAGGCCACACAACAACATTTGAGTTACTATGGCCATAATATTTAAAGTGAGGGTGCAGATGTGGTTGAAAAAGACCAGCAACACAATCATAATGAAAAGAGCATATTAAAATTTTCAGTTTGGTTTCCAACCCCACAGGCAGCTAAGTGAACAATCTGGCCAGCTGGTGGGAGGGATCTTGGAAATAATCCCAGGCAAGATATCTGACAGATCCAGCAATAGATATATGAAAAATAGTGATCATAAGATGAAAGACTGACTAGATGTTGGGGACAATTGGAAGGTAGAATGGGAGAGCTGGTTGTGTGGTCCTGTAGAGCAGCACTTCAAAAAGTTCAACATCTCCACTGACACCTGGGAATGTCTGGCCCAAAATCACCCAACATAGAGAAAAAACATTCGGAAAGGAGCTGAACACCTAGAGTTTCATTACCGAGAGCAAGCTGAATCCAAAAGTCAACAACAAAAGGAGTGCAACCTGGGCACCCCATCCATGTGCTCTTCCAACCACGTTTTTCTGCCCCGCAATAGAGACTGTATGTCGCACATTGGGCTCCTCAGTCACCTGAGAATCATTTTTGGCGTGGAAGCAAGTCATCTTCGACTCCGAGAAACTGCCTAAGACGACGACAACTCCCGCTCTGCTTGGCCCACAAAGTGTGCTGAAAGGGAAATCCATGCAGCGGTTGTCAATTTTAAATCTGGCTTTGTGAAAGCCCAATTTAATTATGCTGATTGATTAACCAGTTCCACAGTGCAAAATTCAATTAGCTTAATATCCCTTACCACTCACCACAAAATAGCAGAGGGTGAATGTAAGATGTGGTAAGAAGCTCAGACCTATATTTAACTCTTTAACCCTAAAACTCTCTTGCTTGTCACTAGCAATCAATTGAGTTCCAACCCAATTGCCTCCTCTTAAAAAGATTTTAGTATTTACTATGATCTCTTTCCTTTCCTGGAAATAGAAATTACTGCAGAAGTGACTACAAACATTTGACTTGTAACTTTGGACCTAGGTGACACACAATAATTTACTAATACTAGAGTCCATTGCAGAAGTTTTCATGTTGGCATTTTACTAATTCCCATTTCTAACTCGCCACTTTTGCCAGCAAAGACAGCAAAACGGTAGGAAATTGATTCATCCTAGAACACATACTGAAATTAAAATAGAAAATGTGAGAAAATCTCAGCAGGTCTGACAGCATCCGTGGAGAGAGAATAGAGCCAACGTCTTGAGTCTGGAGAACCCTTTGTTGGAGGTGTTTACTAACCTGTTAGCTGACTAATCAACATCACTTTAGAAAAAGGAGAGGCTGAGACAGGAGAAATCATAATAGGGAGTAAGAAAATGGCAGATATTTTAAACAAATATTTTGTCTGCCTTTATATAGTAGAAGACACAAAAACATACCAGAAATAGTGAAGGAGCAACGGTCTGATGACAATGAAGAACAAGTAATTCTTATCAGCAAAGAAAAGATCCCAGCGAATTTAAGAGGACTAAAAGCCAATAAAACCCTTTGAGCTGACAGGCTACTTACTAGAGTTCCAAAAGAGGTGACTGCAAAAATAATAACTACATTGGCTGTGATTTTCCAAAATTTCATAGATTCTGGAACAGTCCCTATGAAATGGAATGTAGCAAATGTAATATCTCTACTCATGAAAGTAGAGAGAGAAAAACAAGAAACTACAGGCCAGCTTGGCTAACATCAGTCAAGAAAATACTGGGATCCATTAAGAGATGTTAACAAGGCCAATTTGCCTCATCAGATTACTGAGTTACTGACGCAACATTGTTTCACGAAAGGAAAAACATGCTTTACAAATCTTAAGAGTTTTGAGAACATAACTAGCAGGATGGATAAAAGGAGTCAACAGAACTAACAAGGTCCATTATCTCCCATAATCTATTCTTTTATACTCTATCATGTAGGTACAAACAGAGGGCATACACACTATTCTCACAAGTGACTTCTTGCCTTATAATTTCTCATTTCAACCCAAACTGTTTCTATATCCTGGTTTCCTGAACTTAGGTCAAAACCTCTCTATTATGCTAATATCATCATTAAGGAGCCACTCCTCCACCTATTCTCAACTTCCTATTCTTCAAAACGTCACACAGTCTTCAATATTCAGCTCTCTATCTGTATCATTCTATAGCCATCTCTTTGTAACAGCCATCAAATAGCACATATTGGCACATCACTTCCCCTAGTTGCCCATTTTCACATTTAGAGTATATCTCAATGACACACTGGGGAAATCCCTCTTGGAAGTTTGCACTAAAGGATTTGCCCAACAATTGTTCAGCAATGCTAATTCTCCCTGGACAAATGCATTGGACTAGGAATCATCCGACAGAAGCAATTTAAATCTCTAACTTTAGATGGTTCTGCCGGTGTTATCTTGATAGTTACTTTGAAAGAGTTAGAACGGGAAAAAAAAAAATCACTTCTGATGCCAGAATACCCATTAAACATCTAAACTTGGTCTTGCACAGGACACCTATGCACACATGAGTCCCTCCGCCCCACCCTCAGTCTGATCCAACCATATTATTGTTGACTTCTCTTGCCTCACATCTATTCTTTGATATTACATCTTCCTAAATTTGATCCCTTGAGCCCATTATTTAGTTTAAAACTTTCTTTACTTCCATAGTTATATGCTCGCTAGAACATCAGCATGGTTCAGGTGTAGAACACCCCAGTGGCACAAATTCCACTTTCTCTCACGAACCAGGACTGACCCTCACCAGCCTTTAAACCATGCACTAATTCCTCAAATTTTATTTCTCCTATGTCAGTTTGCATGCAATTCAGCTTATAATCCAGATATTACTGCCTTTGAAATTCTGCTTCTTAATTTCATGCCCAACTCAACTGGGTGGACATCCATGTGGATAAAACAGCACCATCAGCACAGGGTTCTATCCCTGTTGCAGCTTGGGGAGATTTGGGACCTGCCTCTTTGCCTTACACAAGTTGGAGGTCAAGGTGCTGTGGATGGAACCTGAAAACTAAAGAGGAGGATACTAAGTCAAAGGAGAAAACGTGAGGACGAAGCCCAAAAACTCAGTCAGAGAGATGGGCAAAAGAAAATCAAGCTGAAACCAGGTTCACAGAGAGAATTCAATGTTGTGGAGCATATGCTGCTAAAATCATGGCTGTTGCTGGTAAACAATTGAGGATAATGTGCAAGAGGCTGAAATCTAAAAACAGGACAGTTTGGAGATGTGGGAAATCATTCGTCAAACATCCATCATTAAGAATGGCATCCTTCTTAAAATAGCCCATTTTCAAAGCAACAAACTCAAAGAGAGGCAAACATACTCCATGTATGAACCATTCATGATCTGATCCTAACTGCTCCATCAAAACTGTTAATTTTTTTAGAATATTATATCTTATTCCTCTGCTCCAGTGAAAATAGCCCATTGTTTGCAAGTCTTTCCTTACAAATACAACTTTTTATTCCAAATATCAACCAGTCAATTTATGCTATATAATCTCTCTGACTTTAATGGCTTTTTTGATAATGTGGTAGTGGCAGATTGACCATTGCATATTCGAAGTAGCTACTAACTACAAGCTATCCTGCATAATTGTTTCAAAACACTGACTGCAAATGAAGGCACAATGGTTAATACTGTTGCCTCACAGTGGCCTTGGGTCACTGTGCGTGTGGAGTTTGCACATTCTCTCCCCTATCTGCGTGGGTTTCTTTAGGGTGCTCAGGTTTCCTCCCACAGTCCAAAGATGTGCATGTTATATTGGTTAGCCATGCTAAATTAACCCTATTGTCCAGGAGATGCGCAGGGTAAACACAAGGAGTTATGGGAATACAGCCTGGGCGGATTGTAGTCGATGCAGACTCGATAGGTCAAATGATCTCCTTCTGCACTGAAGGAATTCTACGATTCAAACATTCAGTACGCTTGGTTTCATTGGTCAGAACACTGAATACAGGGGCTAGGACATCTTGTACAAGATATTGATAAAGCCATACTTTAAATACTGTATACAATTCTGGTCACCCTATTATAGAAAGGATATTATTAAACTAGAAAAAGTGCAGAAGAGATTTACTGGGATGCTGTTGGGATTGAATGGTTTGAGTTATAAGGAGACGCTGGATAGAATGTGATTTTTTTTGTCTGCAAACTGAGGGGTGATCTTATAGAGATCTATAAAACAACGAAGGGCATTCTAGACTAGATTTAGACTCCCCTACCTTTTAGGCTCCCAAAGGTAGGAAAATCTAAAGCTTGAGGGCATAGGTTTAAGGTGAGAGGGGAGAGACACAAAAAGGTCCTCAGGGGCAACTTTTTCCACAGAGGGTGATGAGTAGCTGGAATAAGCTGCCAGAGGTAGTAGTAGAGGCGCGAATAATTCTGTCTTTTAAAAAGCATTTAGACAGTTACATGGATAAGATGAGTATAGAGACACAAAGAATAAAGAACAACACAGCACAGAAAACAGGCCCTTTGGACCAACAAGCCTGCACCGCCATTTTAACTGCGTGAATTCCCACTTCCACCCATGACCTTGTCTATGTTTATGGAAATCCACATGGGAAACCAAATTGGGGAGACAATTTAGGGACAATGTGTTTCACCAATCAGCATAAGAGCACACCTTAGGGGTGTGGGAAGACACTGGAGTAAACCCATGCAAGCACGGGGAGAATGCGCAAATTCCCACAGATACTGGCCCAAATCCACGTATCTGCACAGCAAACAGTGATAGTCATTGAGCTGTCATGTTGCCCATCAACTGGTCCAGTTTAAGCATACACTAACAACGTGAAGCACTAGGTTACTCTTGAAAAATCCAAGAGCAGCCCTCGCACGACCCATCGCACGTATGCCCCTTATTGGGCAACAAGACAGACCGAAGCACCTGTGGAATAAAAGAGAAAAACATCAATGACATGCACATCTTATGCAATTCCCAGGAATGTCCCAAGGTTCTTGACTCCTATTTAAAACAATCTTCTATATCCCTCCATTTCTATTCTGCTCACGTGCCTAAGTATCCCTTAAATAACACCAGCGTGCCTGCCTCCACCACCTTACTTGGCAGTACATTCCACACCTCCACAACTCTCTGTGTGGAAAAACCTCCCTCTAATATCCAAATTATACCTCGCCCCCCCCTCATCCTAAGCCCATGGCCCCTCGTAATATTTGATTCCTACCTAGGAAAAAGCTTACCACTGTTCACTCTATCTATACCTTCATAATCTTATACACTCTATTAGATCTCCTCTCAGTCTCCGTCTTTCTAAAGAAAACAGCCCCAATTCGCCTAACCTTTCCTCGTAACCCAGTCCTTCTATACTAGGCAGCATCCTGGTAAACCTCCTCTGCACTCTCTCCAGGGTTTCCACTTCCTTCCGGTAGTAAGGCAACCAGAACTGGACGCAGTACTCCAAATGAGGTCTAACCAACATTCTATACAAAAGACATGGGCCAAATGCAGGCAATTGGGATTAACTTAGGGGTTTAAAAAAAAAAGGCAGCATGGACAAGTTGAGCTGAAGGGCCTGTTTCCACGCTGTAAACCTCTATGACTCAAAACATACATCATAAAGCTGATGAAATTACAATTCTTAGAGTCATAGTTGAGTCATGGAGAAAAATATACATATATTCGTCAGCTGGACTGCTTTATAGAAAGCAACTTCTTTGTGCTTTTCAAAAGGGACATATGCTGAACTGACAAGATGGCTCCAGTTGGTAACTTGCTGATTTCCATAAATTTCAAAATTAACAAAACTCAAATGTCTGGAATATAACACTCCTTTGTATAGCATAAACATAGCACAACCCAGCCAACACATTGGTCCACAGATGACCGCTCTGCTCTAACCAACTTCAAACAAAGATAAATCTTGGATAAAAGCAAATTACTGTGGATGCTGGAATCTGAAACCAAAAGAGAAAATGCTGGAAAATCTCAGCAGGTTTGGCAGCATCTGTCAGGAGAGAAAAAGCTGACATTTCAAGTCCAGACGACCCTTTGTCAAAGCTGGTCTGCTCCGGTCACCTTCAAATAAAGACAAACCTTCGCAGATTTTAATCTCCAAAACTGGTGATAATAGCCTGAGCATTAAATGTTCTAACACAATGGTTTCAACACATCAGCCTCATTTAGCAACTTTAAATCAACATCACTTGACTGAGACTTGGGCTGGTGAACTTCCTCTAGAAGTCTGACAACACCAGGTTTAAATCCAATCGATTTATTTGATGGTAAACTCACAAGCTTTCGACCCTCTGGTCTTCATCAGGTGACAAAGAACAGACAGTCGAAAGCTTGTGAGTTTACCATCAAATAAATCGGTTGGATTTAAACCTGACGTTGTCAGACTTCTTACTGTTTATCCCAGTCCAACGCCAGCCTGCATCAGAACTTCCTCTATAAAGTTAGAAACTTATGGACTGTTACTGTTTCGATCTCCATATGAGCAGAACTCCAGGCAAATTCTGTGCTGAATCCATTAAGCTGGTGGTAGCAGAAAGACCTCCATCCCTTATCAAAAACTGCTGGAATCTGGAACTTATGCCTCCATTCTAACTTACACATCATGCCTTCCCCCATTGTGGAAGTCTAGCTCTGGAAAGATGGATCATCCTACAATCAGTCATTTGGTAGTGTGTTTATTGAACCTGCCTCATTACAATCACAGAGTAAAAGATCCCAGAGGAAGTAGTGATCCCTGAGGAAGCATGACAGAATCAGTTTGAGTGTGGGAAACTTGGGTCAGAAATAATTGTGCTACATTTAAATAAGGATAATTATACAGGAACAAGGGCAAAATTGGTTGGAATGGACTGGAAAGGAGTATAGTAGGATTAACCAGCAATGGTAGACATTTTTGAAAATAGTTCATGACTCACAACAAAAATATACCCAAGTGAAAAAGGAGGATTCAAAGATGGGGATAAGTCAACAATGGTTAACCATGAAAGTTAAAGACAATATTATTCTGAAAGAAAATACATATAACATAGCAAGATTAATGGTAAACCAGAGAATTGGGAAAGTTTTAAATACAACAAAAGATGATCCAAAAAAAAAAAGAAAGTGTAAGGGTAAACTAACAGGTAATATAAAACATAGACAACTAGAGCTTCTATAAATATATAAAAAGGAAGATAAAGGCCAAATACAACAGAGACTCCAAAGTAAACACATGCCCCTGATCCTGGACATGTAGAACACTAACTTGTATTTTATGGTGGTCATGCCCTGAACCCACTTCCTCCTTCCTTATCCCCATTAATCGTGCAAGTGCAAAAGGAATGGACATTGCAAAATCTCTCTCGCAAATGTGTATAAAAATAAACCTACACTTTATTTAATCTTACCTTGAGTTTGCTGTGCGAGATATTAATAGGGGATTAAAACACTCCACATTTGAGGATTGGGAAAAATCTGCCATTTTTAAAGGGAAAGACCAGGAAAAGATAACTATTCAGGGACAGGTAGAGTGAGGAAATCAGAGTAATTTAAATTGACCTCAGAATGGCACCAACAGTGAGATGAAGTTTGAGAATCTGTATTATCTCATCTACAGCAAAGCCAAAATTACCTCAAGTTATTTGTGGCTCTCACTTTACCCGCAAATCATTAACTCAGAGTCATAGAGGTTTACAGCATGGAAATAGGCCCTTCAGCCCAAATTGTCCATGCCGCCCATTTTTTTAAAACCCCTAAGCTAATCCCAATTGCCATATCCAAATTGCCATTTGGCCCATATCCTCTATACTCATCATACCCATGTAATTATCTAAATGCTTTTTAAAAGATAAAATTGTACCCGCCTCTACTACTACCCCTGGCAGCTTGTTCCAGCTTGTTAATTCTTTAAAATTTGAAAAAATTGTTATGCATTCATCTCTGCACTGGTTCAGGTGAGTGATCAAAAATACTTTTAAATAAACATTGACATTTTAGCAATGCTGAAACTGTTACCATAAAAATTATAGCATGTTTCCCACTGCTTAACATTTGTAACGCTAAAAGGCTTTTGTGCTTTGAAATTCTCATAACAATCCCTTTCAATAAAATTTAGATATAATACTTCCATTACTACTAAATATCTAATTTTACTTTACACAGAAAGCAATAAATTTTGCTTTTATCGGAAAAATTTAACTCCTTCACGGAAAGCTACCTTTTACCTGATGTAACACTGACTGGAAAGCACTGGTGACGACAGCAGTGGAAAAAATGATCTGAAATAAAACCGCTGTGATAAGCACCCAATTGAACCAATATAGGACAAAAAAAGATAAATTCATATTCGTTAGCATAAACGCAAACTATATTTAATCCTCTTCTTGTGTGGTACAGCAGGACCAATGATTAACAGTTAGAATATTATTCCATCATTTTACCTGTAATGTTCTTTTGGCCTCATGGGCATTCTCCTGCCTCATTCCTTTTCCTCAACCACCTAGGTCGAATTCTCTGGAACATCTTCAACTCCCTCCTTTAAGACTCTCCTTGGAACTTGTGTCTTTACATTAGATATTTTTTGTTACTCCCAATTGAAATTCCATTCCAAACACAAGTGGGTGGTTGCTTTATAAACTGTATGGCAGCTGCATACAACTTTTACAGATGTAATGAAAGACAGAAATTTGAATCTTTCTAGCTTAGACAAATAATTTGTTTTCAACTTTAAAGATGAACTAAGTCTTCAGCATTCAAGCTGTTCAGCTAGTACTGTGCATAAGGACAAGATTGGTTCTTGTTTTGACCCGTTTTGTGATGATTTTGCACGTCTCAGCAAGAGTTGCTACAACTAACCTCAGTTTCCCAGGCAATTAATATCCAGTAATCAATGTGGCCAGTACATACATACATCTCCCCTGTAAGAAAAATCATTCGACTCAAGGTATAGAAACAGAAAATGCTGGAAAATTTCAGATCTGGCACCATCTGTTGAGAAAGAAATAGAGTTAAAGTTCTGAGTCTGTATGACTCTTCAAAGCTAGAGAGAAGTAGAAATGTGGTAGAAATAGGGCAGATGGAGCAAAATAGGTCAGGGTTAGGTGGGAGCTCAGAAGGGATTTGACAGAGCTTTCATGGACACAAGACAGAGTGGTAATTATGGTATTAAAGACAAAGCCAAGTGTTAACAGTGACATAAAGGTAAGATAGCATAATGTATTCATTGCAGCATTCTGTGAAAGCAAAGTAGAAGAACAAGTTACAAACTGGTCCTCATGGCGGGAGGGGGTTGGTGAAAAATATACATCAAAATAGAGGACATAGTTCATGGTCTGAAATTATCAAACTCGATGTTAAACCCAGAAAGTTCTAAAATGCCTAATCAGAAGATGAAATGCTATTCCTCTCAATGCATTGGGCTTCAGTGGAATATTGTAATTGATGAAGGACGAGAGAGTAACACTAAGTTGAAATGGATATGAGGATGTGGGGAATCATGCTCGTGGACTGAGCATAGATTTTCCACAAAGCGGTCAGCTAATCTGCATTTACTCTCCTCATTGTAGTCAATTAAATTGAAAAGTGAATTGCTGCTTCAACTGGAGGCTTTGGGCGGCAAGGAGCATGATGTAAAGGGGCAGGTGTTACGCTTCCTAACTTTATAGGTGTTTTGAGAAGGGAAGATGTTGGGTGTGATGGAGGAATGGACCAAGGTGTCACAGAAGAAATAGTCCCTACGGAATGCTGACAGGGATGATGAGGTGGTGTGTTTGCTGGTGGCATCATGCTGGGATTACAGAAATGGCAAAGGATGACCCTTTGATTGTGGAGGCTGGTGGAATGAAAAGCGAAGTTATGGGGAAGCCTATCATAGTTCTAGGAGGCAGGGGAAGGGATGAGGGCAGATATGTCATTTTGGAAGGTAACGTTAGAACAGATGCGACAGAGGCAGAGAAACTGGGAAAATGGAATGCTGTCCTCACAGGAAAAAGGGTTTGAGGAACAGTAGCCAAGGTAGTCATGGGCATTGGTGGACTTATAACGAATATTGGTAGACGTCTATCACCAGAAACGAAAAAGCGTCAGAATCTGACGGTGTGAAGATAAGAGGGGTGGAAATTGGAAGCATGATGGATAAATTTTTCCAGGTCCACTAAGAGCATGAAATAGCACCAATATAGTCATTTATGTACCAGAAAAAGAATTTTGGGATGAGGAATAGGACTGAAACAAGGAATGTTCCACATATCTCACAAAAAGGCAGACATAACCAGGACCCATGCCAGTACCATAGCCACATCTTTTATTTGGAAGAAGTGAGACAATTTAAAGAAGAAATCTTTCAATGAGAGAACAAGTCTAGCCAGGCAGAGGAGGATGGGTGTGGATGGGAAGTGTTCGAATCTCTTTTCAAGGAAGGAGTGGAGAGCCTTTGTACCATCCTGACGAGGAACGGGGGAACGAGCAGCTGAGGACAATGTGGAGGATGAATCTGCACACAGGAGTGTAGGACATAAACAGGAGAAAGTGCAGCACGGTAGCGCAGTGGTTAACATTGTTGCTCCACAGTTCCAAGATTCTGGGCTCGATTCCTGGATCAGTTCACTGTCTGTGCGGAGTTTGCACATTCACCTCGTTTCTGCGTGGGTTTCCTCCGGGTACCTCGGTTTCCTCCCATAGTCCAAAGACGTGTGTGTTAGGTTGATTGTATGCAGGGGAAGAAGACAACCAGCAGAATGATGTGGCATCTCCACACTGAAGAACAGGAGGTGCAGAGGGATCGGATATCCATACTAAAGAGGTGATGGTTAGGGCCAGGAAGTTGGAAATTGTTAAACTGACATCAGAGGAATCATGAATGAGGGCGGATTAGGCTCAGAAATGTTCAATACAGTCAACTTGTCTGCTAATAACCTACTGTTTCAATACACGTATGAAGAATGACCATTTTGGCAAGGTACCACATATCAAAAGACTGCCAATGGAATTTGAATACGAGTCAGCATCTTGAAATAGAAGGGAGAGGAATTTGAAAAATGGGAAAAATTAAATCCTGGAGGATTTAACATCCCAAACTGTTGTATCAAAATTCACACTTAGAAAGTTAATAAAAAGACAATTAATCAGATGGTGAAAATGAACTGAAAGTTTGACCAGCTGTGGTGATTTCTTTTACAATAAGGTCAGATCAGCATTCAATTAAATTAGGAAACAAAGGACTAATAGAAGTTCGGAATTCTCCTCCACAAAAAATAAATGATGACCAATTCTACATTCAAATCTGAAATCGACAGATTCTTATTCACCAATGGGTATCACAGGATAAGGGAAATGGCGAGTATATGGAGTTAAGACACAGATCCTGTGTCTTACAAACCCTGCTGTTTGTAATTTTTATAAATGATCTGGATGAGGGTATTGAGGGATGGATCAGTAAATTTGCAGATGATACTAAAGTTGGTGGTGTGGTAGATAGTGAAGAGGGGTGTTTTAGTTTACAGAGTGACTTGGACAAGTTGCAGAGCTGGGCCGAGAGGTGGCAAATGGAGTTTAATGTGGAAAAGTGTGAGGTAATGCACTTTGGCAGGAACAATAAATGTGTAGAGTATAGGGCTAATGGTAGGGCTCTTAATAGTGTTGAGGAACAGAAGGATCTTGGTGTATGTGTCAATAGATCCCTGAAAGTAGGCAGTCAAGTGGATAAAGTTGTTAAGAAGGCTTATGGAGTCTTAGCTTTTATTGGTAGGGGGATTGAATTTAGGAGCCGCAGCATCATGTTGCAGCTGTACAAAACTCTAGTGCGGCCGCACTTGGAGTATTGTGTGCAGTTCTGGTCGCCACATTATAAGAAAGATGTGGAGGCATTGGAGAGGGTACAGAGGAGGTTTACTAGGATGTTGCCTGGTATGGAGGGCAGGTCCTATGAAGAGAGGTTGAAGGATTTGAGGTTGTTTTCGTTAGAAAGGAGGCGGCTAAGAGGGGATCTTATTGAAGCATATAAGATGATTAGAGGTTTAGATAGGGTGGACAGTGATAGCCTTTTTCCTAGGATGGAGAAAGCTAGCACGAGGGGACACAGCTTTAAATTAAGGGGTATGAGTTATAGGACGGATATCAGAGGTAGGTTCTTTACTCAAAGAGTGATTAGGGAGTGGAATGCCCTGCCTGCAGCTGTTGTAGATGCGCCAAGTTTGGTGGCGTTTAAGAGGTTAGTTGATAAGTATATGGAAGAGAAGGGAATGGTTTAGTTAGGAGGGGCATTGCTTTTTATTTTGGTCGGCACAACATCGAAGGCCGAAGGGCCTGTTCTGTGCTGTATTGTTCTATGTTCTATGTTCTATCAACCATGATCATACTGAATAGAGGGATAGGCTCAAGGGACTAATCAGGGACTTACTCCTATTCCTATGTTCCTATAGTCAAACTCCATGAAGGTCCCACATTCTCAACCTCACTAGAGTTTGGTGATCCTCAGGTTAAAATGACAACCTCAGAGGAGAGTCTTCTGGGACTATGGCGACTTCACTTTTACAGTCATACTTGCAAACCCTACAGTGCAGAAGCAGACTGTTTGGCCCATCAAGTCTCCACTGACTCTCGTATACAGCATCCCACTCAGACATGATCCCCCGCAATCCCACATACTTACTCCACTGATCTACACATTATGGAACACTAAGGATCAATATAGCATGACCAATCAACCTAACCTGCACATGTTTGGACTCTGGGAGGAAACCAGAATACCCAAAGAAAACCCACTCAGACACGGGCAGAAAATGCAAACTCCACACAATCACCCAAGGCCAGAATCAAACCTGGATCTCTGGAGCTATGAGGAAGCAGTGCTAATCACTGTGCCATACCACTGGGGGCTAGTGAAAAAGAATACATACTGGGAGCATGTTAAAAAGAAATATTTGAATTTATAACCGAGTATTCATGACCATAGCATGCCAAAGCACTTATAGCCAAAGTCCTTTTGAAATGTAGGATAATAATTAGGAAACTTGGCAGCAAATTGGCACACAACAAGCTTCCACTAGCAGCGATGTGATAATGAGCAGATAATCTGTTTTTTGACACTGAAGATAAACATTGCTCCGGCTACCAAAATTGTTTCCCTGTTCTTCTGTACAAAAGTTCCATGGGTGCTCCAGCACTACACTGAGCATCAGCCTTGATTTTTGTGCTCAACTCTAGAGTTGACTTGGATCCCTAACCTTCTAGCAAAGAGGTGATGGAAAGGGTTTCATTGGGATTCCTTCTGTTGTAAGTTCGAACTTCAGAGTGATCCTAATTTATTAGAATTTCTCCTTTTTATGCAATTAAAATGTGTACCTCCATTATATTTGTTAGCTCAATGGTGCGTTACTATAGCACAGGCATCAAAATGGGTACTGAATAATTACATGTTTCCCTTTAAGTTACTTCGTGATCACAATTTTTAAAGTCATGGCACAACAATAAAAAGCTGGATTATTTCAAGAAAAATGCTGCTGCAGTATAAGTGGCAGTGGAAAAATCAGAATTCTAAAAACAATTATATAGAATCGTAGAATTCTACAGCACAGAAAGAGGCTTTTCGGCCCAGCAAGTCTGCATCAATCACCTAGACCCTTCCCCAAATCTCTACATATTTACCCATTAGTCCCTCTAACCTATACATCCCAGAACACTAAGGGACAATTTAGAATGGCCAATCAACATAGCCCGCACATCTCTGGACTATGGGAGGAAACCGAAGTACCTGGAGGAAACCCATGCAGACACAAGGAGAAATGTGCAAACTCCACACAGACAGTGACCTGAGCTGGGATTCAAACCAGGTCAAACCTGGCTCCCTGGTGCTGTGAGGAAGCATTGTGTACAGATGCCGGTGTTGGATTGGGGTGGTAAGAACTCAGTAAGAATTTAGCAACACCAATTTATAATCCAACCGATTTATTTGATAGTAAAAAAGCGAGCTTTCGACTCTTGTGCCTTCTTCAGGCAAATGCAGTGTTCTATCAAATAAATCGGTTGGATTATAAATTGGTGTTGCTAAATTTTTACTGAGGAAGCATTGTGCCACTCCACTGTGGGCTAGTGAAAAAGAATACTTACTGGGAGCATGTTAAAAAGAGAAGTATTTGAATTTATAACTGGGTATTCATGACCATAGCGTGCCAAAGCACTTTACAGCCAAAGTTTCTTTTGAAGTGAAATACAGTATCTTTAGCCAGAACTATAAAAGCACTCACAAAAATGATTTTTCTGACCTAAAGTTTTGAAAAGTGCTATGTAAATATAAATTATTTCTTAGAATGAAGCTCAAAATTTGTTTGAGTCAAACAAATAAAACTGATTTCAGTTGTGTAATTGCAGAATACTTAAGAAATTCTAATGAAAAGCAAAAGCCTGGGAAGGCTATTGTTTAAAAAAAAGCATGAACGAATCATCCCACATATTGGACAGTACTACTCATCTCTCATAGATGCCTACAATGCAGAAGGAAGTCATTCAACCCATCGAGCTGGCAGAATCATAATTGCTAAAATCCCAAGCATTTACCCTAGCTAGTCCCTCTGACACTAAGGGACAATTCAGTATGGCCAACCCACCTAAGCCTTGGACTGTGGGAGGAAACTCGAGCATACGGGGGAAAGCCACACAGACACACGGAGAATATGCAAACTCCACAGAGTGACCCAAGTTAGGAATCAACATGACTGCCAATCTTTCAGTGATCTATTAGTTAGTCACCTACTGCAGATACAAATTACCATGGAATGGGGAGGGGAAGGGAAACACTTGATACAATCCCCTTTTATGAGCTGGAAATGCCACTGATGTCAGCAGAGCCTGTATAGGCAGGGCGGAGAGGACAGGTTTCAGGTAGGAGTGGGAAAGGACAGTTATGACTCAGACAGTTCCAAGTAAAAGAAAAAAAATGTGGTTGTCACAGCCCTAACCGCTGGATTCACATCAGGCCCACAGAGATTACTTATTAACACTTGTGCTTCCTGTTCTTTCGTACCGTCAACCACAAGAACTTCGTGACACATTTAAAATACCTTCTAAAACAGAATTACGGTATCTTCAGCCAGAACTATAAAAGCACCCACAAACGTTTTTTCCTGACCTAAAATTTTGAGAAGTGCTACATAAATACAAATTATTTCTTAGAACGAAGTTCAAGATTAATTGACAGTATCTCTGGTGAAAATATAGCCATTGCTGAGTCATGACAAAGGGTCGTCCTGATTCGAAACGTTGGATCTATTCACAGATGCAGTCAGACATGAGATTTTCCAGCATTTTCAGTTTCTGTTTCAGATCTCAGAATTCATAGTATTTTGCCTTTATCTAAAGTTAATTGAACTTCCTCGATTATCACCCATTCTTCTGCCCCCCCCCGCTGTGTAAAATTAGACAGCTCCATTAATTTCACTATGTCTGCACTTCTCAAACAAGAAAAAGCATGTATTTTCAAAAAATTTACAAATAGCAATTATCTATTAAAAAAAACTCAAACTTTCATGATCAGATGTCTCAAAGCACTTTACACATACTCTTACTTTTGAAGTCTAGACACTGCAGTAATTTAGAAAATACAGCAGCCAATTTACCCACAGCCAGCTCTCACAACAGCAATATGGTAATGGCCACATAATCTGTGCAACTTGGATTGAGGGATAAGTATTGACCACAACATCAGCAACAACTCTCACATTCTTCTTTGAAATAATGCCATATGGTTGTTTACTTCCATCAGAGGGGTCAGACAGGGCCTTTGTTTAATGTCTTTTCAAAAGACAATACCTCTGACAGCACAGCATTCTTTCATTACTGCACTAGAATGTCAAATTTGACTTTTGAGCTCAAGTCTTCAGAGTGAAACTTAAAAACCACAACTTTCTGATTTGGAGACAAGAGTGCAGCCCAATGAGTCATGTCTGTCACACATCTGGTCATGGAGGCCAACTACAAATATGCTCAAAATTATAGCTGTAACTTTACAGTTTACAAGAACCAAGCATTTGTATTACGAATAGGCACCACACCTCACTCCTTACCACAAACTCTGTCCCCATTTCCTCCTCCAAGATTGCTGTTCATAAAATGTAGTGAAATTGTTAATTTTATAGTAACTATCAGGAAAATAAAGAAGTGATATACTTAATGCTGTGGCCAAAGGTAGTGCCTTTCCTAAGTGCTTTGTTTCCCAACTTACCTAATGATCCCCTGCCCACAACGACGTCTTGCTCCTTTAATCAGCAATATCCTTACTGACATAAATTGGCTCGCCATCTTCAAATGCAGAGACACTTTCAATATGCCATGATCTCTGCACCAAAGACCTGATCAGCAACATAATTCCACTAAATTGAAAAGATAGTAATTTAATTTTTTGTTCTTAGTTCCCTGCATAGTCTTTTCCTTCTTGGATCTGTAACTTTCACCTGTATGTTCTAGTACGCATCCTCCACTCTTAGAAAAAAAGACTCCTTTTCATTCCTCCTCTTTCCCATCACCGGTAGCTGAACTGCCAGGCATATAGGTCCAATGCTGTTTTTATATCATCAAGTCACAGCAGAGTGGCTCATGCATACCATTCTTAATGTAACTACTATCATAACAACCTGAAATATAAATTCTCGTATTTAGATAGTGCACATAGTGGTTGCAACTGTCCACCTACAAAGTACTCAGGCCATGATATCAGTATTTGGGCAGCAGAACATGGACAAAAGCCATCACATTTAACCACTGAGCGTATTCGCATGTTGATCTAATGGCATCGCAATAAAAAGGCTGGACTTCACCTGAAACAATGCATTTACTGAAACCACATGGTGCAACAACAGTTGGAAAAGCCTGGCAAAAACTAGCCCACCCAACTACTAATTTTAGATGTACCAATTGGTACTCCTAGGTTTGCCTTGACAAATAGACAATGCTGAAAGAAAAATGTGTCACACAATCACATTTTCAAGATTTGTAATATCAGTACATCAAATATCATTCAAATGCTTATAGTGGAATACAAAGCCTGAACAGAATCAAATAATCCAACTCAGAACAAATCTCAAACATAAAGTTTGACTCCAGCAGGCCTGACCTGTAAGGTAAAGGTCACTAAAGGCCAAAACAACATTTTTCTCTTTGCAGATGGAAGTGTAAGTAAGATTTTTAATCAGCATCTTTCAGACAAACAACTCTTAAGGCCGAGTATAATTTTCTACATTGCCTCAATGCTTTGTACGTAGTCCTAACATATAGCTACCTGCTACTGATTTTGAAAACAGCTGACATATTCAGGCTTTCATTGGCACAGAGCTTGAGTGTAACATAGCAAATGCAGCATAAAACATACAATTGCTGTCAGCATTAGCCCAGTTCAGAAGTTCATGGAGCCATTCATCACAACCTAAAATGTAAACAAACATTCTCTCAATTTCTCAGTGCGAAAGCCATTCCCCCAAATATCTCTTACCAAATCGACCCAAGGGAAAATCAGCCTTAAAATTCACTGAAACCAGAATCACCAATGAAGTCCCTTTCTTTCCAAACCAAAAAAAGTTCAGCTTACACTGCAAGACATTAGTCAAAAGCAGATTACTTCAACCTAAGCTTCTTACACCAGTTGACAATAAATGAACAATTTCTTGTTCACATGGCTAACTACACACAGTTTAACAGCTGGAATACCTCCACAAAGGAGATAAAATTCAGTCTCAGTACAATTTTCATAAGTTATGATATGATGAGAAAAATAAAAAATAAAATTACACTTTATTCTGGCACCAGTGATCAAGATTACATTGTACACATCTAAATAATCCTTACACGCAATTATGCTTCACCATGTCCAATGATACTATAAAACATATACAAGAATTAACAGCCTCAAATCTAGCTCCAAAATCTATTTCCCAATATCAGCAATGTTTTATTTTTGTACCATTACAAAATATAAATTCTCATATTTAGATAGTGCACATAGCGGTTGCAACTGTCCACCTACGAAGTACTCAGGCCATGATATCAGTATTTCGCCCTCTGTTTCTCCCCCTCTGTTTTCCCAACATGGCACTGGCAGCTACCGCAGTGTGACTTTTGTTTCATATTTCCCAAACCAGTAATTGCACTGCCAAAATGAGATTGTCAGAGCACTGACTGGCAAAGAGTCATCCAGACTTGAAACATTAGCTCTGGTCTCTCTCAACAGATGCTGTCAGACCTGCTGAGATTTTCCAGCAGTGTGTGTTATAGGACCAAATTAGGGCCAGTTTTGTTTCAAAGTTCAGCTCATAAAACCAGTCTGAGACTATCCAAGCTCTTTTCAATCACAACCAGATAGGCAGTAAATCTTGTCCCATCCATCTAGACTGAATTTTAACTTGGTCTGAGTTAAAATTAACATGTCCAAAGGTACACTCAGGTTCACACACTACAGAATGTCATCTTAAGAAAAAGGGAACAATTTACAATATCAAGCCATCCCAAAGCATTATGTTTCACCATGTTTAGCGGTAATAGTTCATATTAAAGCATAAGAAACTGCACAAACAGTAACGAGATTCATGTTAGAAAACCTGTTCAATAGTGCTGGTTAAGAGATAAACATTGACTTGGAAATATTTGCTCGTTATAACCTGTATCATTAGCAAATTTAGCCTTCAATTCAATTTTGGCACTTACCTTAGCAAGCATTCGTTTTCGCTGGTTATTGATGTTGAATCTCTCTTTCATTTCTTCCAGATATTGCTGCAGGAACTTTTCATCAGATGTTTCTGCATATTTACGGCTCAGCTGCACATAGCAGCGCCATTTAGCTGAATCAAAGCCCCAGTGGCAGGTTCTCTTATCTGGTGACCTGTGCGAATGCAGCACAAACTTCTGGGGAGAAAACATCATGTGGCAGTCCAGGCACTGAATGCAGGCAGCATCAGGGTGAGTGTAAGATTGAGGCACAAACAGGCCCTGACATTTCCCAAGACACCAATGTTCCACTTCAAAGCTGGAACTAGTGCTCTGTAACTGGGAAAGGTATGTTTTGCCAGGGAGTTTGTTGGCATCTGGAGGCAGGATGCCTGGATGAACCAAGGCATTACATAATCTCTGAGCATCAGTCTGGGTTATAAGTCCACAAGAGGGAGCATTGAATGGCAAGATGCCTAGGACCTTGAGGATTTGTAGCTGTTCTGCTGTACATCTTGAGCAGTAAATATACAATTCGTCACAGACAGTGTTGATCTGTTGAAGTGAGAAATCTCGAAGCACTGAATTTAGGACCTGTGGCAAACACAGCCTCTTTTCCCCACCAACCATGAAGCATGAGATGGTCTCTCCCTCCAGTGAAGTGTGCGTGAGCTCAGTTGAACTGTCTGAGGGTATAAGCAGTGGTCCTGGAAGCACAGGAGGTGATGCCATGGGTACAAGTCCTCCAGGTGACATACATTCTTGGGTACAACGGGCTGAGAATGCTGCTGGCCCACCCAATGAGCTCTGACTGCTCAAGTGAAATTGTGCCAACGTGTGTTTGAGGGCAGGGTTAAGGTCCAATGGACGAACTCCTGACATCAGACAACCTTTGGATACACCTATGTCTGTGTGCACTGTCTCTTCCAGTCCAAGGCCATGCCCACTTTCCTGTTTTACTCCTGGGGTTTTGAGCACATTTGTAATTCTATCAAAATCCTTTCCTGCATTGCTTCTTTCTCCCACTCCATCGCATATTGGCTCTTTTTTCACCATTACTTCACCCAAGCTTACTCCATCCATCACTCTCAAAGCTCTTTGTACACTTGCCATCATCGCTAGGAAAACTGCCAGATGATTTTTTTTTCAGCACAATTTTAGATTAAATGACTTTTTCCTAAAAAATCACCATAGAATGGTCGTCTTCGTGCATTTCAACACATTCTGATCACATACCACTGACAAACAGCAGAATGCTATGAAGAAGTCTCTGTATCACCAAGCTACTTAAGGCAAAAGACGAGGTTTTGATTGCTTCCACATTTATAGTTCTCTGTCGAATTAATCCCACGTACACAGCGTCGAGTTGTGCAGTCCCATTTCTTTGCCAATATTCAGACGAGTACCAAGACCACACAGGCACACACTATCTGCTCGGCAGGTGGCGAACCAACAACCTCTCCTTATTTGAAATTCCTCAGCACTGATTTGATCATTCGCCAGATGGGGAGGAAATACACCTTTCTAACCAGAAAGCACTTGGATCCGAACCACCATTTCACGTGCGGGATGTGCCAAAACGCATGGCAAACCGTCTTCACTCCTGCCCTCTTCAATTTAAATCTTCCTTTTCAGGCGGCTGGCACGACAATACATTTCCAAATGCGAGGCACACGTCTGAATGCGGCTCACCAGCGGGCTGACATTGGGCTCCTTACTTTGGGAGAGTGTGGGTGTGTGTGTGAGAGAGAGAGAAAGAGAACAGGAGCCACTGCTGCACTTTCCTCACAGACGACGACGATTTTTCCTCCCTCCTGTCTGCCTCGTCTGCTGCATCAAACGTGTGGGAGTGCCTTGCCGACCGAAACCTTGCCCCCTGAGTCAGTCCGGGCTGTTGATAATGACGGTGGCGTTTCTCCTCCAGAGAGAGAGAGCAGCTTGTCAATCCCAGCGGGGGGGGGGGGGGGGGTGGAGGAGGGGAGACTGAGGGCTGACAGATCCCACACTCCCGGGGCCCGCTCCTAGTTTAATTTCTCCCTTCTCTGGAGATCTGAGGTATATATAAAAAAAAATGGGTTGTAAAGTCCCAGGCGGGGGGGGGGGGGGGGGGGGGAGGAAGAGGGGGATGTCGCTGGCTTGTCCCAGTGAGGGGGGGGGGGGGGGGGGAACCTGTCAACACTCGAGCCTGGCCAGGCAGCCCCGCACTCCAGCGGCCTCTCCTCCACCTCACGGGCTTTTCCTTAATGGACACTATTCCTCCTCTCTCTCTGGATCCTTCCGAGTCTTTAACAATGGTGGGCCCGCCAGCTCTGAGACACAGACAGTAAGTCTGTCTGTCTGTCTCCTCAGTGGCTCGCTCTCTGTCTCTTGCTCTCTCTCTCTCTCTCTCTCCAGTCGTCGTCGCCGCCGCCGCGCACTGACACCGATGACGTCACCGCCACACAGAGAGCGCTGACGTCAGCGTCGCCCACGCAGAAAACGCCGACGTCACGCGGCGAGACGGAGCGCTGATTCACAGGCGCCGGTGCTGTCACGTGACCTACTCTCTTCGCTGCCCTCGCCCTGCCTCCCTCCCCTCCCCCCCGCCCGGTACACACATTAAAGGGACTCTCACAACAGAGGGACTGCAGGGAGTGGGGCAATGTTGATACCACTGGGCTGACAATCTCCAGGCTTGATATAATATTCTGGTGGAATTTGAATTCATAGAACACCCCCTTGCAAGTTTAAAGTGTATTTGTTAGTGTCACAAGCAGGCTTACCATACATACTGCAATGAAGTTACTATGAAAATCTCCTAGTCGCCGCACTCCAGAAGTAAGATTGTAGGATATGGAGCAGAATTAGCCCTTTGAGCCGCTCCGCCACTCACTCAGATCATGACTGATTTCTCCCTCCTCTCAAATCCACCTCCTCACCTGTTTATCACACCCCTTTAACCAATTTTTAAAAATCAGACATATATCTATCTCCTTGAAACCATTCAACAATGCTCTATGGGACAGTGGGTTCCAGAGATTCATCACCCTCTGCAAGAAGTAGTCTTTCCTCACCTCAGGACTAAATCTACTGCCTCTCAACCCACACTCCTGACTTCTTATTCTAGATTGCCCCATAACAGGAAACATTTGGTTTATGTTTATTTTATCAATTCCTTGTAGTGTTTTATATACCTCAATCAGATCCCCTTTCAGCCTTCCAAACGCCAGTGAGTGTGAGCCCAAACAGTTTATTCTCTTCTCATAGGTCAACCCGCTCATCTCCAGAATCAACCTGGTAAACCTCTAATGCGACCACATCCTTCCTCAAATAAGGGGACTAAAACAAGGCACAATATTCCAGATGTGGTCTCACCAACACCCTCTATAATTGCAACTACACTTCTCTATTTTTATACTCCATTTGGCACACCAAATCTACACCGACCCACTTTTTTATCTTACCCATCCCTGTAACCTCATGTCTTTACCCCATTAATTTACACATCTTGGGACACTTAAAGGGCAATTCAGCACAGCCAATCCATCTGACCTGTACGTCTTTGAACTGTAGGAGGAAACCAGAGCAACCAGAGGAAACCCAGGCAGATGGCAGGTAGAGCATGCAAGCTCCATGCAGACATTTACCTAAGGCTAGAATTGAACCTGAGTTCCTGGTGCTGTGAGGTGGCAGTGCTAACCACTTCGCCATCATGTCATTCTTCAAATAATAAAAATTAGGAATTTTTTTTTGAATAACATCTGGTCCACTAATGCCCCCTTACAGATAGAGATCTATATATGACTCCAGACCCATGGCAATGTGGTTGACTACAATGAGAGATAGACAACAAAAAATGCTGGCCTTTCCAGTAATGCTCACATCCCCTTAAGGAATAAAATATTGTGTCCTGCATCACCTCAGAATGTTCCAAAGAACTTTACAATCCAAACTCATTGTAATGTGGCCAATTTCTAAATTCATGGAGGCAAACTCAAAGTATTGGAGGAAGCATCCATCAGTCCTTCAAGCACCACCTGCCATGCAAATGTTGGGATCTACAGGTCACTTATCGGATTGAATTTATTGGCCAGCTCAGAATCCATTGAGAATAGAGTGAAAGAATATCAACCTCCATCCTAAGGGATTGCCCAAGAACAAAAAGCACTGACACTTTGTCAGAGCTGACTCGAAACGTTGGGTCTATTTTCTCTCCATGGATGCTGTCATTTTCCAGCAGACTCCATTTTTGTTTTAGATGCCACCATCTGCAGTATTTTTCTTTTTCTAAGCTGAATCCTGGATGGAATTGTGGGAAGGGGACATGGAAACAGAGCCTTTCTATCTTCATGTTCATTCCGTGTTGAACCAAGGTCACTATAAGAGTCCAATCACATGACATACTGATGACATCACCAGTTGTTTAAGCAGACAGATGTGCAGTCTATCCAAACAGCCTGTACTGTAAATACAGTTCAAATAAAACTCTTGTTTGTATTTTTGTGGTCTGGAAGCTGATCTTTTAAAAATAACACACAGCTCAGATGTACCCATACCATTTGAGTCTCTGACTGGCCCTAATCCCACTCCCAGTTTAGGTTTTCTAATTCTATCCTAAACACAGTTTAGGAATAAGAGGCCTACCTTTAAACATTGAGATAAGAAGATTTTATTTCTTCATGGAGGATTTCTCCTGTGTGGATTTTTTTCTATCAAAAGCAATAGAAGGCAAACTTAGATTTTTGATACACAAGGGAATTAAGTGGCATGAGAGCTAGACAGAAAAAAGGAGATTATACTACAATCAGATCAGCAACAATCTTATTGAATGGCAGAGAAGGTCTGAAGGACCAGATAGTCTTTCCCTGCTTTTTATATTTCTGGGAAGCCCACAGAGACTGTTTCCAGTCACTGCCCCTCAGTCTGGTTGACATAGGCCCCTGTTGATTCTGAGGCTGTTCTGCTTCAGCTGAAGTGGCACTGTGGCACAATGCTGCCTCACCATGCCAGGGAGCTAGGTTCAATTCCAACCTTGGGTGACTGTCTGTGTGGAGTTTGCTGTCCGTGTCTGCATGAGTTTCCTCCGGATGCTCCAGTTTCCTCCCACAGTCCAAAGATATGCAGATTAGGTGGATTGACCATGCTAAATTCCACCTTAGAGTCAGGGGATTAGAAGGGCAAATAGTTTGGGGTTACAGGGATAGCGCCTGGATGGAATTGTGGTTGGTGCAGACATGATGGGGCAAATGGCCTTCTTCTGCACTACAAGAATTATTTAATTCTTGTATAATTCTATAAATTATACTTGGGAACTATCTAAAAATTATCAATCCGAGAGTAGGCAAGTGTGGTGTTTGTGGAACGGCCACAGAGTATGGCCTCTGCGTAATATTCTTCTGTGAACACATTTTCTTTAATAAAAACAAAATTCTGTGGCTGCTGGAAATTTAAAATAACAACAGACAATGCTGGAAACGCCCAGTGTCCCATAACATGGGCAACAAACAAGGTGACTATCAACTGCAAATCCTTCCAATACTCCAACAGTATGAGCAAAATTGTCTCCTGGTCAGCCAGAACTTCCAGAAGGTAATAGCAAACCATTGCAGTACCTTGCCAAGCGAAAACAAGGATCAATATTGGAAGTCCATGGTTGCTAATACTTTATTGGTGCGTGGTACCTAGAGGGAGAGTGGTAAAAAATAATAGTCTTATCTAAAAGAGGTATGAGTGAATGGTTACTTAAAAACCACTGAATGAAACATGAAGGAATAAAGAAAGAAAGAAGACAAGACCAACCCAGCAACACTAAAAAGGAGAGATGCAAAAACACATAAAACAAGATGAAATCAGAGGTTATGATCTTAGGACTTGATTTGCTTTTTATGTGGTCATTCTCACCTCATTTGTACGTAAACTTTATTTTTTAACTACCCCTATAATCACTCTTTTTTGATGTTGCGATATGAAATTTTATGCTATGAAGTCCACTGGCCTCCATCTGATAACAGACCTTCTCCTTTGTTCTTCCTTTTCCCCTTCAGCTTCACTTCTGGTGGAAGGTATTTGGTCTGAAATTTTAACATTGTTACATTGCACAGAAGCCAGAAACACTCAGCAGACCAGGCAACAAGTTTGATTTTTACATTATGTCTTCCTTTGTACATGCCTTCTGCTGATTAATTGATTGACATTCCTCCAATCTCACCAATCAGAACCTGCCATCCCATCTATATTATTAACTGACCTGTCAGGAGCTTGCAATCATGTGGTTCTTGATTTGTTCTTGTGTGATTATCAATGGCAGCAATAAGTAATGATAATTAATAGTTAAGATAGGTTAGCTCAGCAACTCATTAGCTAGAACATAGTCCTAGAAGGACACTAACAACCCACGGGTGCAGCTGACACCTTCCGTGCCCATTGGGCACCACAGGGGCTGGGGTGCATTATAGACCGCGTTAATCACTTTATGATTGATGTTTTAAGTTTCCTTTGTACTTCTGTTGTGTTCGGGCTGTTCCCCTTCCTTTTGGGGAGCTGCCCCTTTTACTTTGTCCCTGAGTTAATTTGATTTTTAAAAATTTTTGAAAAGGACACTAACAACACATTCACTCCCTATACCAGCTGTAGTATTTCGTGGAGGCTTGTCTTGTCCCATGCTTGATGTGAAAGGGTGCTCTTGAAGTTATGCATGAGATCTTCCGACTGTCTGCACTAGTGGGATCTTTCTGTTCCACTGATGGCACAATCCCATTGCAGATTTCCCAACAGCAGGGCATGGATTTAGTGGGAAATCCCATCAATAGTGGTGAGACCAGAAGATCCCAATGGTTAGCTGCTTTTGCTGCCAATAAACATGCCATAGCGATGGGCCAGAAAGTCCATCCATTGTCTCACCCAAAAAGAAACAGTTGCGTCTGGTATTTTGTAGACAATTGCTAATTATCAATTATCATAATCATTCATTAGTGGACTAATTTTGTGGATCAGGGACATTGTCTGCCTGAAGACTGAATATCTCCAAAAGGAACTAGCCCCAGAAAACTGGGATATTTGGTCATCCTGGCAAAACAACAATCTTATAATGACCTGAACATTTCTTTAAGATATTGCTTTTTTTTTGTTCACAAGATGTTGGCATTGCTGAGTACATCAGCATATACTGTCCACCCCAAATTACCCTTGAGATTTTGATAACACCTTCTTGAACTGTTCAGGTCCATGAGGCATAAGTGCACACACAGAGTTGTTTCAAACTGAGTCTTAGGATTTTGACACAGCAACAGTGAAGGAATGGCAATGTAGTTCCAATACCAGCTTAAAATCCAATAGGTTTATTTGCTAACAAAAGCCACTAGCTTTCAGAGTGCTGCACCTTCATCAGGTGAGTAGGTGTTCTATTTACAAACAGGGTACATAAAGACACAAACTCAATTTACAAAATATGATTGGAATGCGAGTCTTTATAGATAATCAAGTCTTAAAGGTATAGACAATGTGAGTGGGGAGAGCGTGAAGCACAGGTTAAAGAGACGTGTATTGTCTCCAGACGTGTGCTTAATACCCTTTCCACTCACATTGTCTGTATCTTTAAGTCTTGATTACCTGTAAAGACTTGCATTCCAATATTATTTTTTAAATTGAGTTTGTATCTTTATATGCCTTGTTTGTGAATCAAACACCCCACTCCTCTGACAAAGGGGCAGTGTTCTGAAAGCTAGTAGCTTTTACTATCAAATAAATCTGTTGGACTTTAACCTGGTGTTGAGACTTCTTACTGTGTTTACACCAGTCCAATGCCGGCATCTCCACATAATGTAGTTTCAAGTCAGGATGGTGAGTGGCTTGGAGCGGAACTTCCAAGTGGGGATGTTCCCATGCAACTGTTGCCTTTGTTCTTCTAAGGTCATAGATGCAAGCTTAAAAAGCTCTGTAAGAGGAACTTTGGCGAGTTGCTGCAGTGTATCGTGTAAAATTTAATTTGATTTGATTTATTATTGTCACAATTATTAGTATACAGTGAAAAGCACTGAAGTTAAAATTTATTAGTCACAAGTAGGGCTTACATTAACACTGCAATGAAGTTACTGTGGAATTCACTTAGTCACCACACTCCAACACCTGTGCAGGTCAATGCACCTCACAAAAATGTCTTTCAGACTGCGGGAGGAAACGCATGCAGACATGGGATGAATGTGAAAACCCCACACAGACTGTGACCCAAGCCAGGAATCGAACCCGGGCCCCTGGCACTGTAAGGCAGCAGTGCCCCTAGGAATTATCTTTCAGAATTCGCTGGACTCCAGGAAAATGCCGGAAGATTGGAAAACAGCTAATGTTATGCCGCTGTTTAAAAAAGGTAGCAGACAGAAGGCAGGGAATTATAGGCTGGTTACTTTAACATCTGTAGTCGGAAAAATGCTTGAATCTGTCATCAAAGCAGAAATAACGAGGCACCTAGATACAAACTGTTTGATCAAGCAGACACAGCATGGATTCGTTAAGGGGAAGTCGTGCTTGACGAATTTATTGGAGTTCTATGAAGAAGTGACTAGTGCGGTAGGTAAAGGGGAACCGGTGGATGTGGTGTTTTTGGATTTCCAAAAGGCATTTGATAAGATGCCTCACAAAAATTTGCTGCAGAAGGTTAGGGTGTAGGGAGTTGGGGGTAGGGTGTTAGACTGGATAGAGGATTGGTTGTCTAATAGGAAGCAGAGAGTAGGTGTTAATGGGTGCTATTCTGATTGGCAGCTGGTGACTAGTGGAGTGCCCCAGGGATTGGTGCTGGGGCCTCAACTATTTACCATTTACATAGATGATCTGGAAGAAGGGGCTGAGTGCAGAGTGACGAAATTTGCTGATGACACGAAGATGAGTGGAAAAGCAAATTGCGTGAAGGGTGTGGAAAGCCTGCAGAGGGATCTGGATAGGTTGAGTGAGGGGCGAGGACCTGGCAGATGGAGTATAATGTCAGCAAGTGTGAGGCTATCCATTTTGGTAGGAATAACAGTAGGAAGGATTATTATTTAAATGGCGAAAAGCTGCAGCATGCGACGGTGCAGAGGGACCTGGGGGTCCTTGTGCACAAATCGCAAATACACAGTCTGCAGGTGCAGCAGCTGATTAAGAAGGCAAATGCAATGTTGGAGTTTATAGCTAGGGGGATAGAATATAAAAGTAGGGAGGTACTTTTGTAGCTGTGTAAGGTGCTGGTGAGGCTGCAGCTGGAGTACGGTGTGCAGTTTTGGTCACTGCATTCGAGGCCTTGGAGGGGGTGCAGAGAAGGTTCACTAGGCTGATACCGGGGGTGAGGGCATTGGATTACGAAGAGAGACTAAATAGACTAGGTTTGTACTCGTTGGAGTTTAGAAGGCTAAGAAGGGATCTTATAGAGATGTATAAGATAATGAAGGGGATGGATAGGGTAGAGGTTGAGAGACTCTTCCCGCTTAACAAAGATAGCAGGACTAGAGGGCACAGCCTCAAGATGTGGGGGGGGGGGGGTTCAGATCAGTTAAGGAGGAATTTCTTCATGCAAAAGGTGGTGAATCTTTGGAACTTTCTGCCTGTTAAAGTGGTGCAGGCTTCCTCAGTGAGTATATTTAAGTCAAGGGTGGATAGGTTTTTGATTGACAAGGGAATAAAGGGTTACAAGGAGAAAGCGGAAAAGTGGAACTGAACCATTGCAGATCAGCCATGATCTTATTGAATGGCGGGGCAGACTCGAGGGGCTGGATGGCCTACTCCTGCTCCTATTTCTTATGTTCTTATGCTCTATCCACTGTGTCACCTTTTTGCCCCTACTGTTTCTTGCGCAATATACAGACAAAACATACCCTTCATAGAGAAGGAAACAAGAGAATGCAGAACTTCACCTTCAATAACCAGTTTTTCATCCCCAGACACACGGAACAGCCATGGGGACCAAATTCATGCTTCAATATGCCAACATCTTCATGCACAAATTCGAACAAGTCCTCTTCACCACACAGGACCTTCAACTGATGCTACACACTAGATATATCAATGACATTTTCTTCCTTTGGACTCCCAAAGTTCATCCCACCATCAGACTCACCATGGAATTATTTCCGGGATTGGTTGCATTCTGGGAAACACTCTTCTCCATCAAGGATGGCCACCTCAGCACTTCACTTTACCGCAAGCTCACAGATAACGTCACGGTTCTCCACTTCTCCACTTTCCTCCCTATTTATGTTAAAGAATCCATCCCCTACGTCAAGCCCTCCATATCCACAGGATCTGCTCATATGAGGAGGATTGCAACAGACACCTTCAGACGCTGAAAGATGCCCTCATAAAGAACAGGATATGGTGCTCAAATCATCGATCAACAGTTCCAACACACCACAGCAAAAAAAACCACATCAACCCCCTCAGTTGACAAACACAGGACACGGTGAACAGAGAAGAGAAACTACGACACCTTCTCTGGAGTTTCCAACATGTCATTGATGAAGACGAACATCTCGCTAGGGCCATCCCTATATGTTCACTTCTTGCCTTCAAACAACCACCTAATCTCAAACAGACCAGTGTTCACAGCAAACTATCTAGCCTTCAGGAGAACAGTGACCACAACACCACACAACACTGCCACAGCAACTCTGCAAGACATGCCAGATCGTCGACATTAAAGCCATCATCTCATGTGAGAACACCATCCATCAGGTTCACAGTACATACTTTTGCAGCTCAGCCAACATTGTCTACCTAATAAGCTGCAGGAAAGGATATCCCGAGGCATGGTACATTGGGGAGACCATGCAGACGCTATAACAACAGATGAATGAGCACTGCTCAACAATCACCAGGCAGAAATGTTCTCTTCCTGCTGGGGAACATTTCAGCATCAGCCTCTGATCTTCCGGTAAATGTTCTCCAAGGCGGCCTTCAAGGCAATGCAGAATCACTGAGCAGGAACTGATAGCCAAGTTCTGTGCACATGAAATGGACTCAACCGGAATCTTGAGTTCATGTCACACTGTATGTAACCCTTATGACTTGCCTGGGCTTGCAAAATCTCACTAACTGTCCTGTCAGGAGTCTTTAACCTGTGTTTGACCTTCGCTCCACTTACGTTGTCTCTACCTTTAAGACTTGATTACCCGTAAAGACTTGCATTCCAACCATTATTTTGTAAATTAGTTTGTGTCTTTATATGTCCTGTCTGTGAACAGAATTTCCATGGACCTGATGAAGGAGCAGCACTCTGAAAGCTTGTGGCTTGTGCTACCAAATAATCCTTTTGGACTTAAAGCTGGTGTTGTGAGACTTCTTACTGTGCTTACCCCATTCCAACGCCAGCATCTCCACATCAAAAATATATCGAGCAGTTTGGGTTTTATAGCACAGTACTGTATTCGTTGTCATTTTTCCTGATACTGGCCCACAGATTTACTTATAGATTAATAGATTTCAGGTTCACAAATTGGCATGTTGGGATTTAAACAGTTACAATCTCGCTGGAATTTTGCATCTTAATTTACTCATATGACTTTGATTTAATCCATAAATAGAGAGATCTGATATCTCAAAGCCTCTGAGCGCTTGAAACAACGCTTTAACCTCCCGTGAATTTAGTTGCATCGTACAGTTCTGTCACAACACTGAGTCTCATGAAATGAACTCAACCTATTGGAAAAAAGCAAAGTTGTCTACCCCGGCTCCTACAAACAGTTAGGAGGATCCAACTTCAATTCCATCAACCATCTGGGCTGTGCAAAGTGTTCCAAAAGAGATATTGGCCAGATTTCTCCAGATGTCCATGCTGGCGGACTTCCCTGGTCCCACCAGCAGTGCATCCCAGCCTGTGGGTTTCCTGCTGGTGTGGATTGAGGTCAATGAGAAATCCCATTGATAGCAGCTGGCCAAGAGAATCCCACCGCTAGCGAACAACACGCCACCTCCTGCCAACGGGAAACCCATGGTAGGGGCGGGGCTGGAGAATTTTGCCCGGTATCTTTTTTTATACAGAATGCCTACAATGCAGAAGGAAGCCATTCAGCCAATTAAGTCTGTACCAACCACAATCCCACTCAGGTCATATTCCCATAACCCTACATATTTACCCTACTAACTCCCTGACTCTAGGGACAATTTATCCTGGCCAATCAACCTAACCCACACATCTTTGGACTGTGGGAGGAAACCAGAGCACCCAAAGGAAACCCACACAGACACGGGGAGAATGTGCAAACTCCACACAGACAGTGACCCGAGGCTGGAATTGAACCTGGGTCCTTGGTGCTGTGAGGCAGCAATGCTAACCACTGTGCCACCATGCCACTTTGTCTTGTCATAAACATTATTTGTGCGATCTTGCTGTGTGCAAATAGCCTGCTTGTTTCCTATGTTAAGAGTTGATTGACTGTCAGGCACTGTGGGGCACTCAGAGCTGTAAATGTAAGCCTCTCCTTTTCATTTTATTCCTTCTGCAAGTGTCCGCACATTGATGTTTTGGATAGAGTTCCTCTGTAAGAGTCAGCAGGCAGAAGATGAACTGACTTCATTATTTTCGCCAAATGTACTCCAACCAATTGTAAAGCTCCTAATCACCATTTTAGCTGTAAAGTATACTTTAATTTTTTTATTATAAAAGAGATTGCAACTCTAAACAAAAATAAATTCCAAAAGTTTTCCCAGTGATTGAGAAAGATCTGTGGGTGCAACTAAAGCAAACAGCCTTCACTCTTGACAAATACATGAATAGGAGGGGAATAGAGGGATATGGTCCCCAGAAGGAAGGAAGAATTGAAGATCAGTCATGATAGTGTTGAACGATGGAGCAAGCTCACAAAGCCAACTAGCCTTTCTAGTGCTATTTCTTAGACTAATGATGTAAGCAATCTTACCAGAAGCCTTTTCTATGGTATCCAAATCCATGGGCCATTAATTGCACCTTTCTAACACAGACACTGAAAGGTTACACTCCATCTGAATTTATGAAAATACCAAGAACTTCACAGGAAATTGCTTTTCTGCATTGAGAAATATTACAAGCATTTTGACATGAACCTTCATCTAAATCATTGATTATTTTGCTGCTAGGACATCATGAACATTTTCTTCTCAGTTTTCAGTGAGAGATTTGTGAAGTTTGGTATTACTATAGGAAATTTGCAATCAGTGTTGACTTGAATGGGACTGACCGTGTGATTATAAACTATTCACTGGTTTCTGTGAAAGCAAAACCAGGCAGTACAAGGTCTTGGGAAAGTAGGGTGTGTGCAGCATATGTAACGGCGCGAATTACTCACTCTATAATTTCCTTTCTTTGATACCCCTATGATGTATACGCACTATTGCAATGGCATGAGACACCAGGAAATTCTTGGCCGGCAAAGGATAAGAAAGGCACATGTTGTCATGGCGAATAAACAGCCAAGTAACAGAAACAATATACATGACACTGTGATAGACTGAAATATATGTCATCTGGGTTACACAAAGGTGGCATGGTGGTACAGTGGTTAGCACTGCTGCCTCACAGTGCCAGGGACCTGTGTTTGATTTCTGGCATGGATCACTTTCTGTGTGGAGTTTGCATGTTCTCCCCGTGTCTGCATGGGTTCCCTTCGGGTGCTCTGGTTCCTTCCACAGCCTGAAAGATGTGCTGGTTAGGTGCATGGACCCGAACAGGCACCAGAGTGTGGCAACTAGGGCAATTTCAAAGTAACTTTGTGGCAGTGTTAATGTAAGCCTTATTTGTGACTAATGAATCAACATAAGTCTTGACTTGAGGGGAACCAATTACTTACTTTAAGAGTGATTAAAGGTCCAGCAATTTGAATCATAATTAATTTTTTTTGAACCATGACACATTTACTTTGCAATGATGCCACATAGGAGATGAAGCATTTGGAACATTTTGAGTTAACGTTTACTAAATCGTTTTTATGCAAAGTTTATTCCAATTATGATGTTATGACTTAGAATCATAAAATCATCAAATCTTTACAGCGCAAAATGAGGGCATTCAGCCCATTAAGTATGTACCAACTCTCTGACAGAGCATCACACCCAGACACACTATCCCCCTAACCCAACATACCTACCCACCCTGTTAATTCCCCTAACATACACAGCTTTGGGCACTATGGATTCACTTTCTGTGGCCAATCAACCTAACTTGCCTATTTTTGGAGTGTGGAAGGAAACTGGAGCACCAAGAAGAAACCCACGCAGACACAGGAGAACATTCAAATTCCACACGGACAGCAACCCAAGGTGTGACACCCCATAATGGCTTTCAAAAGGAAATTTGATTTACACTGACTTGCATGACTATAGAGAAAAATCAGGAGAGTGTGGCTAATTGGATAGCTATTCAATTGTACAGGCGCAATGGGCCAAATGGTTTCCTTCTCTTGTTGTATCGTTCTAGGATAAAATGGAATTCTTTTAATAACTTTAGGTTTTCACACTTCTGGAGGGGATGAATGCGTGGGGAGTGAGGAAAATGTATCAAATAAACTGTAATGCTGCAGGAGTCATTGACACCAGTGACAGGAAAAGTGCAAATGAAGTTCATTAATTTAACACCAATTTTACAATATGATTTTAACCTAACAACAGGCACATTTGTTCTGCTAACTTTAGTAATTCGTGCAATTACATTGTGATACTGGTTTTGTGCCTAAAAGACATTTTCTGCAAAACTACAAGTTTTTTGCATAGCTGCTTCCATGTTAGTGCAGGTTTAGCTTGCATTCTGGGAGATCATTGCTATAGAACGAGGTTGTCACTGGGCCAGATCTTGAGCCTGCACTCCACATCCACATACCAAGAGGTTCCAGCAAAACTGGAACTCACAAATCTCTCATTTGTTTTTTCACTCAGACAGTAAGTTTTTCAGTCAGAGGGTGATGAGTGAGTGGAATCGGTTGCTGTCGGAAGTTGTAGAGGGGAACTCGCTGGAGTCTTTTAAGAGATTTAATAGGATTGAGAGTTATCAATAGGCCTGGTAGGTATGGATATGATGTGGAGATGCCAGCGTTGGACTGGAGTAAACACAGTAAGAAGTCTTAACCAGGTTTAAGTCCAACTGATATGCTCTGTCTGAGGCACGAACTCTCCATTCACCTGACGAAGAAAATCTCGAAAGGTTGCGAGTTTACTATCAAATAAATTGGTTGTACTTAAAACCTGGTGTTGTCAGATTTCTTACTAGGTATGGATATGATCAGCACAACTCGTGGGCCAAAGGGCCTGTTTGTGCTGTAGTGTTCTATGTTCTATCTCACCAGCTAGATTGCAATCTCCCAGTTTCGCCAATCTTCACCAGTAACCATAATGGGCAAGAATAAATTTAAATATAATTGAACACACCACCCCACCTTGGCAGATTGCCCCCTCATGATATTTTCATACCTCGTTTGAGGTGACACTTACAACAGGTTCACCCAGACATGAGCACGACGAGGGGATCCCTTGGGAGGCACCAAGATCACTCTAGCTCCTGGGAGAGAGAGATATGGCCAGGAATGACATGGCAATGCCTCATGGTTGGCATTTCCAAATGGTGTCAATCTGGCAAAGAGCAGTGCCAGGAATGGGCCCTAGGGGGAAGCCTCACATACAGGAACTTTTTTTGGAATTCATTTGTGGGTCATAGGCGTTGCTGGCTGGGCAGGCATTTATTGCCCATTCCCGGTTACTCTCGGAGGTCAGTTGAGAGTCAACCACATTGCTATAGCTCTGGAGTCACATGTAGGCCAGACCAGGTACGGGTGACAAATTTCCTTCCCTAAGGACATTAGTGACCCAGAAGGGTTTTCCAATAATCGATAATGGTTTCATGGTCATCAGTGGATTCTTAATTCCAAATTTCTTTTGAATTCAAATTCCACCATCTGCCGTGGTGGGATTCGAACCCAGGTCCCCAGAACATTAGCTGAGTTTCTGGATTAATAGTCTAGTGGTAATACCACTAGGCCATCGCCTTTCCCTATTTCATCTATTTGTGATGGGATGGGAAGCAGACAGAGAGAGTGCCGAGGATGCCAGTGATGATTGGTGAGGGGGGTGTGGGGGGATGATGGCGATGATTGCGGGAGGGGTGGGATGAGCGGGCACGGGGATGCCAGCGATCATGGTGGGGGGAAAGGCCACAGAACTTCATGTTGGTTTGGGGATGGTAAGAGATTAATTTTTGTTTTAGCAATCAGGACATCCTTTAAGAACAGTGCCCCGATCTCACTAGAGGTGGTTCCCAGCCACCCGCCATGCCAGAGTGATGGTGCAAACAACACCCACTCTTTTCTTTCGGCAGTGACAAGAAGTGGAGAGAGAACTGGCTAATAAACCTGGAGAGCTTCACACTAGTTTTTTTCACCAGAGACTTGGCCAAATTCTTGTAAGATCCCATGTTTTGTTTGCACCACTGGATCCGAGTTTGCTTTAAAGCCACAAAATCAAAAAATGCAGCTTTTCATGAAGATAAAGAATGAAAGATTTACAATGGTGCAGCATTTCTCATGACCTCTGGGCAACCAAACTGTGTCAGTTAGTTGAAGTGCTTTTGAAGTGCAAACATTGTGGTAATGTGGGAAATGCAGCAGCCAATTTGTGCCCAGCAAGTTCCCATAAACAGCAGAGAACTGGGTGTTTTGGATCATCTGTGTTAATAGTTAGCAGATGGGCAGATATTCATAGGATATGAAAGACAACTTCCCCATTGTCGTGGGATT
Source organism: Sphyrna mokarran (assembly GCA_024679065.1). Classification (NCBI taxonomy): domain Eukaryota; kingdom Metazoa; phylum Chordata; class Chondrichthyes; order Carcharhiniformes; family Carcharhinidae; genus Sphyrna; species Sphyrna mokarran. The sequence goes on along the minus strand of JAGIQG010000003.1, from coordinate 8,044,034 downwards.
TTTTTTTATATACACTGATGTGCGCAGGCAGGCAAGGCATCAATTTAAATCGTTCTCCAAAAGATGTCACCCCCAAAATATCTGGAAATACCAACCTGGAACGTGTGCTCAATGTTGGAGTGAGGCCTGAACCCACAATCTTCTGACCCGCAGTAGTGAGCCCACCGTCCACTAAGCAATGGTAGGCACGTAACCAGGGTATCGTGACTAGGGGTTTGTCCGTGGGGTAAGAAAACTGAATCTGGTAGCACAAATGCTAAGAGATGACTCACAAGGTGCTGCTCCATCGGAATCTGAATTGAAACTGTGCCACTATAAAAATGACTGTAGGTACAATTGTGTTGGTGACGCTGTCACCACGGGACTGCTGGGAATAGATTTAAAGTTAATCTACCTCAAATGAAATGACCTGTTTGGAGAAATCCCCCAAGGAAATTTGCACATGCAGAATCAGAGGTCTGTTTGTGCTGATAAAACCAAGTGCATATGTCATTAGAAAATGAAAGCATCAAATTCCACAGCAAACAAAAACGCTATCTGCTAAAACTGGTCAATGCTAGCATCTATTATTCTCCACACAAATCTCCTCCCACCCTCTTCATATAAGCTGATTAGCCCATCTCTCTATCCATTTTTTCTGCAGATGCTGGAACTGGTTGATTCAATGTACAGTCGACAGGTAGCTTTCCCCCTGCTCTGCGTGTGGTAGCATTTAATTCCACTGAATATTTCCCCAAGTAATGTGGCTGAGATGAGGAATTCTGCCTTTGGAGAGATCATTGGCATTAATCAGTGTTCCAGACTTTTCAGGCCAATGGATTGTTCTATTTGCACTGCCCAGTGACAAGGGATTTCAATTTCATAGAAAGATAGAGAAACTGGGCTTAGTCTCCTAAGGGAACTGTTAAAGGGAAATGTAATATAAATGACACAGTGGTTAGCATTGCTGCCTCACAACGTCAGGGACCCAGGTTCAAATCTAGCCTGGGGTTACTGTCCGTGTGGACTTTGCACATTCTCCCTGTGTCTGCATGAGTTTCCTCTCACAATCCAAAGATATGCAGGTTAGGTAGATGAGCCATGGTAAATTGTCCCGTAGTGTCCTAAGGTGTGTAGGTTAGATGGATTAGGTATGGTAAGTGTGTAGCTTACACACACTTGGGGTGTGGGGGGTAGGGTGATGGGTCTGGGTAAGATGCTCTGTCAGAGACTTGATGGGTCAAATGGCTTCCTGCAGCACTGTTGGGTATTCTATAAAACATTTGTGTCTTGGAACAGAAGCTAAGATTACATTATTTCCGCTGTTAGGTGTGTCAGCAATTGTAATAGATCGAGGGTGACTCAGTGTGACTTGAATTAACAAAGGCTATATTATCAACCATAATTATATATACATAAAGTAAGCCTGAAGCAACAGCCTGACTGGACAGCTGTTCTCCCTGGCTCCAGCAGCAAAACCTTCTTGACCCAGGGTACATGCCCTTTGCCTGATTAGCTCAGCTTCCCACCTTGACAGTCCACAGACTCCAGCCTGATCATGTGGCCCTCAGGTAATGACCCTTAAAGAGCCACCCCACCATGCCCCCACCTCCTTAACTCCAGAATTCACCTACAGAGAAACAAAGAACAGGATTAGTCAGGCAAAATATTCTTTTAATTAAAAGGCAACAGGAACGCTCCATGGAAAAATACATCATATATTTAGTCGGTCCGGAGACTGCCAGGGTCTGGTACAGCGTCTCAATGGTAGACCCTTCGAAACTTAAAGCAGTAGACCTGACAGAGGCAAATGGCAGACTCATCAATCCAGGCTCTTACTGCTTGTTGTTAGATGCTGGCTCTTCACTTCCCATCACCATCGCTTACTCTGGTCCCACATTCTCAACCCAAATCCCAGTAATCAAGCCTGGCATCTTCAAAATTACGGCAGAGGTCACCTGTTGATCCTACATCTGTCACTGCTCTCCTCCTCAGGTTGTCCTGAGACAACAGCTGTGTACCTCCACAATGTAGGAGGATGTACCTGTTCTCTCCATAATCTTACCAGCCACTCATGTTGCAAAATGTCTGACGATGACTAATGCCCCATTTGGAACACACCATCTTTTCTCCTTGAATCATGATTTTCCTTCTGATGCTTGCCCTAACCAGCCTCCATCTTTCTTACCAGATCTGGATGAATCATGCCAATCATATACTTAAATGGTGCCCCATCAGTAACTCAGCTGCTGTGACCCTAATGGTCATGTTTGGCGTGATGTTAAGAGACAACAAAAAGCTGGCTGTATGTAGAGGAAGAGGTCTTGATTTGGTTTGATTTGATTTATTATTGTCACATGTATGAGCATACAGTGAAAAGTATTGTTTCCTGCGTGCTATACAAAACATATCATTCATAGAGAAGAAAAGGAGAGAGTGCAGAATATAGTGTTATAGTTATAGCTGGGGTCAGAGAAAGATCAACTTAATGCAAGGTGGATCTATTCAAAAGTCTGATGGCAGCAGGGAAGGAACTGTTCTTGAGTTGGTTGGTACGTGACATCAGACTTTTGTACCTCTTTCCTGACAGAAGAAAGTGAAAAGAGAGAATGTCCAGAGTGTGTGGGGTCCTTAATTATGCTGGCTGCTTTGCCGAAATAGCTGTAAGTGTAGAGAGAGTCAATGGATGGGAGATTGGTTTGCATGATGGATTGGGCTACATTCATGACCTTTTGTAGCTTCCTGTGGTCTTGGATAGAACAGGAGCCATACCAATCAGAAAGAACGCTTTCTATGGTGCATCTGTAAAAGCTGGTGAGTGTTATAACAGACATGCCAAATTTCCTTAGCTGCCTGAGAAAGTAGTTGGTGGGTTTTTAGTTAACTTAATTTCATTAATAGTCTATTTGTTTGTTTCTTCATTGATGACTTGAATGTTTGTATTGCATTCTCCGCTAGTCCATTTGAGGCTGGGTGCTCAAGTGCTAACCTTACAAGATGAATGCCGTTTGACTTTCCCAACTTTTGGAATTCTTCAGCTGTGAATGATTTGCCAATGTCCAACACAACCACTCATGAAATGCAATGAATAGCAAAGATTTTCTTTAACTTGTCAATAGTGGTTGTGGCTGTGCTGGACTTCATCACTTGTATACCTAACTAGTTATACTGTGCGTCTACTAATATGACCCACAAATGGTTCACCAAAATCAATAGTGCCCATGGTCCACCAGGCCACTCCCATGGATCTAAATTGGCCCTGCAGCAATAAAGCTTTGCAGCGAAGGCATTGAATTAACATCTTTTTTATTTCTTTATCAATACCCAGCCACCTCCAAGCTCAGGTCTTCATTCTGCTTTGTCCTGGATGGTAGCCGGGCAGTTCCTGTAACAGGAATAGGTTCCCCTAGGGTGGGACCATAACTCTAGCTCCCACAGTTTCACCTTCACAGGTTATTTCCATCCTTCTGTTATGACAAGGATTCTGTATCTCTGAGCAACTTCATATCACCACCCTTGCATGATCATCTTTAAACTTCCGATACTACAGGGTCTCTCTCTCTCTATCCACATTTTTATGTGTTCAGCAGAGACTGGCAAAATCTCTCCCAGATGCAGCGCCAGTCCAATCCCTTGAGGAACCAGTGCTACTGTCTATGGCTGGGATTACAGCTGAGTGTATCTGCATTTGATATCTGTGTTCCAAGGTGACGCTGTAATAGTAGTCACACGTAGACCAGACTAGATAAGGATGGCAGATTTCCTTCTCTAAAGGATATTTGTGAACCAGAGGAGATTTTATGACAAATTGACAGTTTCATATTTACCACTACAAATACTAGCTTTTCGTTCTAGGTTTGTTTTCATTTATTGATGGAATTTATATTCCCCATTCCTGTGGTAGGATTCGAACTCATGGATCATTCATCCAGCAATATATAGGCTCCAGGAAACAGGGCTCAGGGGTCTCCTTGGGCAAGTAGGATGGCGATGTTGCAACCAGGCTGGTTCAGCCTGAGACAGTGACCAATGAGGGGCATGGGATCCATAGCAATGTGGTTGACTCTTAACTGCCCTGTGAAGTAAACCTAGCAAGCCACTCCGTTGTATTCAGGAAAGTGGCTAACATTATCTTCTCAAGAGCAATTAGATTTTGGTGATAAATTCTAGCCTTATCTGTGATGCTTTCATTCTATGAATGAATTTTGGAAAAAATCTAATGCATCACAAAGTCCATGTACTTTCAGCCCTGAGTCATGGGTCTTAGCTGAATTTATGTCTACACAGGGATGTCACATTTTAACCCAATAATTTTCCCATTCAATGACTACAATGTCCCATGTGATAGTATAGGTACTGGATTGCTGCTAGGAATAGACCCCTTGGGCTGATATTCCCCTTCCTCCCTCCCACACAGCCTGTTGAACAATTGAAGCATCCCAATCAGATAATGCAGCATAGACTCTGAGAGGCCTGTCAGCTTTATCAGGCACTCAAAGGATTTTTGACATGTTCCAATTTTTTGCACGGCTTCTGAGGGATAGTGCGTTCTAGTTTAAATGCAGGTGCAAAACTTAGGAATAACACACTGTGTAAAATCATCATACGTCCTCTTCTCAATCTTCAGAATTCCCAAATGGAAGCAACTGATGTGAGTCACTATGATGTTGAGTAGAAGCAGATACAGGAGCAGCTGTGATTTGGAAATCAGATATTGCATCGAAGTCCACCCACTCATTCAGATCTAATTGGAATTCTTGCAGCCTCCTCATCGGCTCACTTAAAAGGGCAATGCGAAAGAACTGCGGGGAAGGAAAGATCCTCGCTTTGTTCTTGCTAAGCTGCCTGGTGATATATCAATTTTAAATATTGTTAATAAACCTTTGACATTACCAAGCTAAAGGGTATTAGTGCTGATGGATTTCTGCAAGCTCCCACCATCAACATCAAAGATATCTAATAACAAGAAAAGCAGAGAAAGAAAAACAAAGAACAAAGAACAAAACAGCACGGGAAACAGGCCCTTCGGCCCAACGAGCCTGCGCCACCACCCCGATGTTCCCACCTCTACCCGTGATCTCTGTCTACGTTTATAGATCTATGGATTAAAAACCAAATTTGAGACAACTTAGGAAGAATTTATTTTGCCAATTTGCCTAAGAGCACATCTTTGGGACGTGGGAGGAAACCGGAGCATTCGAGAAAACCCACGCGAGCACGGGGAGAATGCACAAACTCCCACAGACACAGGCCCAAATCCATGTATCTGCACAGCACAGCAATAGTCACTGAGCTGTCGTGTTGCCCATCAAATGGTCCAGTTCAAGCGTACACTAACGACGTGAAGCACTAGGATACTCTCGAAAAAATATCCAAGAGCAGTCCTCTCACGACCCATCGCGTGTATGCCCTCGTTAGACAACAAGGTAGACCAAAGCACCTGTAGGATAAAAACAAATACATCAATATCATCACCTATTTACACACTTCCTAGGGACTCCCAAGACTCATGATCCCTATTTTAAATCAGTTTTCTATACCCTACATTCCTATTCTGTTCATGTGCCCATCTAAGTATTTCTTAAATAACTCCAGAGTGCCTGCCTCCAACACTTTACTTGACAGTGTATTCCATACCCCCACCACCCTCTGTGTGAAAAAACTCCCTCTAGCATCTAAATTATACCTTACCCCCCTCACCCTAAGCCCGTGACCCCTTGTGCTATTCAAGTCCATCCTAGGAAAAAGCTTAACCCTGTTTACTCTATCTATACCCCGCATAATCTTGTACACCTCTATTAGATCTCCTCTAAGTCTACGTCTTTCTAAGGAAAACAGTCCCAATTTGCCTAACCTCTCCTCGTAACTCAGACCTTCCATACCAGGCAGCATCCTGGTAAACCTCCTCTGCACTCTCTCCAGAGTCTCCACGTCCTTCCGGTAGTAAGGCAACCAGAACTGGACGCAGTATTCCAAATGAGGTCTAACCAACGTTTTATACAACTCAACATTAAAGGCCAGCTCTTGTACTCTATACCCCTTCCTATAAAGGCTAGCATACCATATGCTTTCTTCACAACCTTCTCCACTTGCTGTGCCACCTTCAGAGACTTGTGCACCTATACCCCCAGGTCCCTCTGCGTTTCTACACTCTTAATAAGTCTACCCTTTATCATATACCTCCCTCCTATATTCTATCTCCCGAAATGCATCACCTCGCATTTATCAGGATTGAATTCCATCTGCCATCTATCTGCCCAAGCTACCAGCCTCGTTATCTCTTTGCTGCTATCCCTCCTCTAATCACTTTTCTGTGGAGGGTCGTGAGATATATTACTATGCTTTATAAATAAAAGTAGTTATTGGGTGAATTGCTGTACTTTTCAAAGGAGATGTGAGAGGCAAGTTTTTACGCAGAGTGGTAGGTGTCTGGAATGCGCTACCAGGAGTGGTGATGGAGACAGATACAACAGGGGCATTTAAGGGACTTTTGGATAAGTACATGAATATGCAAGAAATCAAGCAATATGGACCATCAGCAGACAGAAGGCGTTAGTTCAATTTGACGTTGTATTTGGCACAACATCATGAGCCAAAGGGCCTGATCCTGATGTTGTCCTGTTCTACGTTATGTTGATCTTATATTGAAATGACAATTGGAGCAGATTCTACCTCTTCAACCCAATGCAGAGAAGGAATAGTTGTGATTTTCCTTTAAAAGTGAATTTGAAAGGAAATGAGCAAAAGTTTTCTCCACACCTCATCCGTAGGCACAGTCACCTAATGGTAGCAACATAGAAGGAGACTCTGTGCCTTCATATTTCCTACAAATCTTTCAATGATCATCCCGCAATATTTTTTAAGTAATCAAGTATTTCTAAGAACGAGCGTAGGACAGAGGGGAATAGCTTGTATTTCTCTGGTGCTTTTCTTGCCCTAAGGAAATCTCAAAGCACTTTACAGTAATAAAGTACTATCTTGTTGAAGTGTAGACACGGTTGTAAATTGGGAATCTTGGCAGCTAATTTGCCCAAAGCAAAATTCCACACACAGCAATAAGATAATGATATGTAGTTTGTTTTAGTGATATTGATTTAAACATAAATTTTATCCAGTACACCAAGGAATACTCCTGCTCTTCTTCACAATACTGCCATGGGATTCTACATAACTACCCGTGACTCTGTGCATCCATCTTTATTTAACTCTCTTCCAAAAGACAGGACATTTGGGGTAAAATTTTGTCTTTTAAAAAGCATTTAGATAGTTACATGAGTAAGATGGTTATAGAGGGATATGGGCCCAATGCAGTCAACTGGCATTAGCTTAAGGGTTTAAAAAAAAAGGTGGCATGGACAAGTTAGGTCAAAGAACCCGTTTCCATGCTGTAAACTTCTATGACTCTATAACTATGACATCTGACAGTGCAGCACTCCCTCAGTGTTGAACTAGAAGTGTAGGCCTGGATATGGCACTCACACCTCTGGAATGAAACCTGAATCCACAGCCTATTGACTCAAGACCCAACTTACTGACTCTAACCAAATCAAGTGAATATTCGTAAAAAAGAATCCTTCCCCTCACTTCCACTTCACGAGAGCATAATAAACTACCTCAATCATTTTCATGACCGCCTTGTGATTATTAGATTTGTAACACATTTTTTATTTTGATTTGCTTTATTACTGTCACATGTATTAGCATTCAGTGAAAAGTATTATTTCTCGCGCGTTATAGACAAAGCATACTGTTCATAGAGAAGGAAATGAGATGGTGTAGAATATAATGTTACAATCACAGCAAGGGTGTAGAGAAAGATCAACTCAGTATAAGATAGGTCCATTCATAAGTCTGACAGCAATAGGGAAGAAACTGATCTTTGAATCAGTTGGTATGTCACCTCAGGCTTTTGTACCTTTTTCCCAACAGAAGGAGGTGGAAGAGAGAACATCTGGGGTGCGTGGGGTCTTTAATTGTGCCAGCTGCTTTGATGAAGCAGTGGGAAGTGTCGACAGAGTCAATAGGTGAGCAGTTGTTGGTGTGATGGATTGAGTTTCATTTATGACCTTTTGTAGCTTCCTGTGGTCTTGGGCAGAGCAGGAGCCATACCAAACTATAATACACCCAGAAAGAATACTTTCTATGGTGCATCTATAAAAGTTGAAGAGAATTGTAGCTGACACACCAAATTTCCTTAGTGTTCTGAAAAAGTAGAGGCACTGGTGGGCTTTCTTAACTACAGTGTCAGCATGAGTGGACAAGGACAGGTTGTTAGAGATCTGGACACCTCAAAATGTGAAGATCTCGACCCTTTCCGATTCATCCTCATTCACGTAGACAGGGGTATGTTCTCCTTTACGCTTCCTGAAGTTGACGACAATTTTCTTCATTTTGTTGACATTGAGGGAGAGATTATTGTTGCCGCACCAGTTCACCAGATTCTCTATCTCATTCTTGTACTTTGTCTTGTCACTGTTTGAGATCTAATCCTTTACGGTGGTATCATCAGTAAATTTGAAAAGCAGGTTGGAAGGGAATTTGATTGCATAGTTATAGTTGTATAAGAAGTATAGTAGGGAACTGAGAACACAGCTTTGTGGGGTACCAGTGTTGAGGATGATCATGGAGAAGATGTTGGTGCCTATCCTTACAGATTATGGTCTGTGAGTTAGGAAGGTCAGGATGCAATCACACAGAGAGGAGTTAAGGTCCAGGCTAGGGAGTTTGAAGATGTGTTTCATAGGAATAATGGTATTTGAGGTGATGCTCACCATTGGCGCACATTGCACCCTTGGTAGACTGCAAAGATTCAATTAGATGGATTTGTATCTTAATACCATCTACCCACCCTGATTCTGCAGCCCACTAAAAATAATTTTGCCCAACCAAATCCACCAATCTCCATTTCAACAATTTCAATGAGCCAACAGTCTCAACATCTTTCTAAGGGGGAGTGATCCAGAAAATCCACTAATTTTTGTGTGATATCATCTATAAATATGAGTCTGACATAGACGTCTTGGTTATCTAGCTGTTCAAGAGTTGAGTGCAGGGCCAGTGAAATTGTGTCTGCTATGGTCCTGTTGCGATGTAGGCAAACTGTGGTGGATCCAGGCAGTCTGGGAGGCTGGAATTGATTTGTGCCATAACAAGCGTTTTGAAGCACTTCAAATTAGGAGAGTTGGGTTGGCAAGCGCCGAGAAGTAGGTTCACATATTTTTACTCAGCACATCGCAGCTCTCTGATCTTAATATTGACATTAATAACTCTACAGCACTCCCATTTTCTGCCCAGCACTTGAACTTGGCAGTGCAGAATGGATATGCCTCGTATTCCTGTGGATCATGATGGGGAGGGAAGGTGTCACACAATCATTTTGGTGTTTGAGGTGACTGTTAGTACACAGTGCTCCTCCCCTGGTAAACTGCAAACATTCAGTTAGATTGCAATGGATTTGTATCTTGACACTATGTACCCACCTTGGTTCTGTAGCCCATTAAAAAAAAACCTTGCCTAACCAAATCCACCAATCTCCATTTCGACAATTTCAATGAGCATTCAGTCTCAGCATTTTTGCGGGGAAGCGATCCAGAAAATCCACTAACTTCTGTGCAAAGTGTTTCCTGATATCATCCAACTTATGCCTCTTTGTCCTTGAATCTCCCACCGAGGAAAAAGTTAATAGGGTAAGATACAGAGGAACCCATTTAATCATCTTCAAAACCTCAGATATCACTTACGGAGTCCGTATCCTTCCATTTCCATCCTGTTCATATATTTGTCTAGCTGCCCCTTAAATGCCACTATTTTACCTGCTACCACCACCTCCCTGAGCAGTGACATTCACCACCTTCAATGTAAAAACCTTGCCTCGCACATCTCCTCTAAACTTTTCCCCATGTACCTTGAACCTATATCACTAGCACTTGACTTTTCTACCCTAGGAAAGGGCATTTGACTATGCCCTTGGTCCTTAATGATTCAAAGTTGTTGACTCGATTGTTATGGACAGAGGAAAACTAACTTTAATGTGACATGATTGCTGGTTCAGCTCTCAATAAATCAGAGTAGACCCTCATCTTTGTCATTACTTTCATCTCGTGAGAACCATCTCCTCTATAGACTGGAACAAATAATAAGGCTCTTTGTACAAGTATGGTTTGTGGTGAACTGTAAGAGCTGGGTCAAAGGTACACAAGTACAGATGGAGTGAATGCCGCTTCTTACAAAGCATCACTATTTCTGGGTAACAGGATGTGGTGCAGACAGGATGTGTTCCACCCTTCCCTCAGCCGCCTTCGATAAAATCTCCTTTACAGTCCGTTAATGTTTGGCATCTTGTTAAATTCTTTAAAAACAGCAGTATCATAAGGACAAACATCTATTAACAGCTTCTACATACTTGCAAAAAAAATGAAGAAATGCATTCAAATTTTAATTCTCCCTCTTGATTCGGTTCTAGACTGTCAGCTCATCCTGTCTCTGATCTTAGCTGTTCCTTAGCTGCTGTTCTCAGACAGGAATGTCTTCGAGTGAAAGTGCAAAATACCCTTCCAAGAAGAAAAATTGCTACATTAATATTCTAACCGACATAAGACTTCCCACACCCTTTTCTCATTTCCCTGCAAAATCTTTTCCCTTCAGCTATTTTTCCATTTCTAAAAGTTACTACTGAATCAGCTTCCACCATTCTTTCAGACAATGCATTACATTTCCCTCATTCCCCTGTGGTTCCTTTGCCAATTACCTTAAGTCTGTGTCCTGCTGTGATAAACTCTTCTCAGTAAAGTTTTGCAACACCAATTTTAAATCCAACCAATTTATTTGATAGTGTCGAAAGCTCGCGGATTTACTATGTTGTGCCTTCGTCAGGCAAATGCAGTGTTCTGATCTGCAGAGGCACTCATATCCACACAGACAGTTACAGATTGCTGATTCGAATGCGAATCCTTACATCTAACCTGCTATTCAAGTGTTAAAGTGGCTAACAATGTGTGTGAAGGGAATCCTGAGCATTGGTTAGAGAATTGTGTATTTTCTCCAGACAGCACAGTAAGTGAGGTTTTTTGCTAACCCAGGCAAGTTACGGGGGTTACAGATAGTGTGTCATGAAGCCAAGATCCCTGTTAAGACCGTCCTCATGTGTGCGGAGCTTGGCTATCAGTCTCTGCTCAGCGACTCTGCGCTGTCGTGTATCACGAAAGCCCCCTTGAAGAACATTTACCCGCAGGTCGGAGGCCGAATGCCCATGACTGCTGAAGTGTTCGCCCACAGGAAGGGAACTGTTTTGCCTGGTGATTGTTGAGCGATGCTCATTCATCCGCTGTCGTAGTGTCTGCATGGTCTCCCCAATGTACCATGCTTCGGGACATCCTTTCTTGCAACGTATTAGGTAGACAACGTTGGCCGAGTTGCAAGAGTATGTACCGTGTACCTGGTGAATGGTATCCTCACGTTTGATGATGTCGTCCATGTCTATGATCTGGCATGTCTTGCAGAGGTTGCTGTGGCAGGGTTGTGTGGTATTGTGGTCACTGTTCTCCTGAAGGTTGGGTAGTTTGCTGCGAACAACCTTCAGGAGAACAGTGACCACAATACCACACAACCCTGCCACAGCAACCTCTGCAAGACATGCCAGATCATAGACATGGACGACATCATCAAACGTGAGGATACCATTCACCAGGTGCACGGTACATACTCTTGCAACTCGGCCAACGTTGTCTACCTAATACGTTGCAAGAAAGGATGTCCCGAAGCATGGTACATTGGGGAGACCATGCAGACACTACGACAGCGGATGAATGAGCATCGCTCAACAATCACCAGGCAAAACAGTTCCCTTCCTGTGGGCGAACACTTCAGCAGTCATGGGCATTCGGCCTCCGACCTGCGGGTAAATGTTCTTCAAGGGGGCCTTCGTGACACATGACAGCGCAGAGTTGCTGAGCAGAGACTGATAGCCAAGTTCCGCACACATGAGGACGGTCTTAACAGGGATCTTGGCTTCATGTCACACTATCTGTAACCCCCGTAACTTGCCTGGATTAGCAAAAAACCTCACTTACTGTGCTGTCTGGAGAAAATACACAATTCTCTAACCAATGCTCAGGATTCCCTTCACACACATTGTTAGCCACTTTAACACTTGAATAGCAGGTTAGATGTAAGGATTTGCATTCTAATCAGCAATCTGTAACTGTCTGTGTGGATATGAGTGCCTCTGCAGATCAGAACACTGCATTTGCCTGACGAAGGCACAACATAGTGTCGAAAGCTCGCGGATTTACTATCAAATAAATTGGTTGGATTTAAAATTGGTGTTGCAAAACTTTACTGAGTTTACCCCAGTCCAACGCCGGCATCTCTACATCATAAACTCTTCTGCAAGTGGATCCAATTTCTCCGTAATTATTCCATACAATTATTGAATAATGCTGAATGTCTATATCAAACTTGCCCTTATTTTTTTTTTCTGATCTTACAACAATCCCAGTTTCTCTGGTCACTCCATGTAAATTGGACTGGGACTTTTTTCCCTGGATCTTAGAGGCTTAGGGAGTGATCGTATAGAGCTGTATAAAACAACGAGAGGCATAGATCTGCTAGATAGTCAATATTTTTTCCCAAGGTAAGGAAGACTAAAAGTAGAGGGCATAGGTTTAATGTGAGAGGAGAGAGATACAAAAGGGTCCAGAGGGGCAATTTTTTCACACAGAAAGGGTGGTGAGTGTCTGGAACAAGCTGCCAGACGTAGTAGTAGAGGTGGGTACAATTTTGTCTTTTAAGAAGCGATTAGACAGTTACATGGGTAAGAAGGCTATAGACGGATGTGGGCCAAACATGGGCAATTGGGACTAGCTTAGTGGTTAAAAAAAAGGACAACATGGACCAGTTGGGCCGAAGGGCCGTTACCCTGCTGTAAATGTCTGACTTTAAATGAAGTCCCTATCCCTTGTACCATCCGAACAAGTCTCCAATGTTCTGACTTCCTTTTAAAATGTGATGCCTGGAATTGAACACAGCACTCTCACACTCCACTCTGCATCTTTGTTCTGTCATTTACACATTCTGATCTTTGAATGGATGCTAGCACCATTCTCAGCCTTTATCACACCGTTTACATTCCCTTCATCTTTTTGTCCATGATATCTTGGTCATTTACACAAACCCCTCCAAGTCCTCCTCACCCTTACAGTATCAATTTCTTTGTCTTCAGTTCTGATGAAGGGTCATCCAGATACAAAATGTTAGTTCTATTCTCTGTCCACAGATGCTGTCAGACTTGTCGAGATTTTCCAGCATTTTCTGTTTTTGTTTCAGATTCCGGAATCTGCAGCAATTTGCTTTCAACGCAATAATTCAACAGGAGCCTAATTACTGATTTATAAAAGTTTTGCATAATTTCTAAAAGTTTAAAGTTTATTTATTAGTGTTACAAGTAGGAATACATTAACACTGCAATGAAGTTACAGTGAAAATCCCCTAGTTGCCACACTCCGGTGCCTCTTTGGGATACACTGAGGGAGAATTTAGCATGGCCAATGCACCGAACCAGCACGTCTTTCAGACTGTGGGAGGAAACCAGAGCACCCAGAGGAAACCCACGCAGACATGTAGGGAATGTGCAAATTCCACACAAACAGTGACCGAAGGCTGGAATTGAACCCGGTCTCTGGCACTGTGAGGTGGCAATGCTAACCATTGTGTCAATATGCCACCCAACTTCTTCATACATTTACTTAGATCCTGTAAGCAATAACGTAATATTAAGAAAGAAAATGTGAAGTTTGCCAGCAAGTTTTCCTTGCTACGGGAAGTATTTGTAATGCTTTCAGGAATAACTTGACCCATATTTCCCAGCCGT